>OX031068.1:7429322-8812095 GCA_943736015.1 Tridacna crocea
CCGCCGAATTCGAGGAGAACGTGCTTAAGCTCAAGCCGACCACTTCATCTTATCTCAACGGCCCTTTTAAGGGCCACAAAGCTCCCCGAGAGCCTTCTTTTCGTAGAGTTGTCAATGATAGTCAAGCCCTAGTCATTACCCCTTTATTTCTTATACGACGTGATATTTATATCTGACTTTATTCTTAAAGTTTCAAAGATTTCTGTCTTCTTGCCAGACTGAGGATTGTAAAGTTTTCAAGCTGATAATTGACTACCGCAGAGACCAGCAGAAAATGTCACAATGGCAATTTCTGCATTATTTTTACTCTACAGTGTGATCGTCTAGGGGGCTGAATTTTAGCCTAGGCTTAGCTAATAATACATTCTTAATAACAGTTTCAAAAATTTTGACCCTAGAAAGTTCTTAAAAGAAATATTCGTCTATGAAAATCGCCCGTAAGTGAAAAAGCAAGCCAAAAAAACCCAGCAATCATCAGGGTGCTTTCGCCCAGGAACGCGCTATGCTCATTGGTTAATAATTAAATAATTATTTAGTTTTGCTCCGACCTACTTTGGGTCAGGCTAAATAGGTCAGTATGTCAACGCTAAATTCTCTGGTCAATTGCCGTTGTGTATATATATTCGGGATTTACTGGCTTGATACTATCATACTAGTCGATTTTATTCACTAGCAACATACGCAAACATGTCTGGACGTGGAAAAGGAGGAAAAGGTCTTGGAAAAGGAGGCGCAAAGCGTCACAGAAAAGTTCTGCGCGATAATATCCAGGGTATCACCAAGCCAGCTATTCGCCGTCTTGCTCGTCGGGGTGGTGTGAAGAGAATTTCGGGGCTGATCTACGAAGAAACCAGAGGAGTTTTGAAAGTTTTCCTCGAGAACGTGATCAGAGATGCAGTCACATACACTGAGCATGCCAAGAGAAAGACAGTAACTGCCATGGATGTTGTCTATGCTCTGAAGAGGCAGGGTAGGACTCTCTACGGATTCGGTGGTTAAAAGCCTGGATACCACTGAACCAAAAAAAACGGCCCTTTTAAGGGCCACACAAACCTTCGAAAATCTACCTCTTGACATTGTCACTTATTGGTAATTATCATAATTCCTTTGAATTGGTGATACCTTAAATTCTTTCCAATGTGATTTCGTCTCCGAAAGGGTACACATATTATTATTCTGCCTTGGAAACCTTGAATTTTCGTGCGTTCTGCGGGCTAGGCAGATGCAAGCCGTGCCGAGCGTTTTGATGAGACGACGCTTCTGATTGGTCCAATTTTCAATCCGTTTTAGGGCTCAAGCTCGAACGTTTTTGGTCATTTTTGCCCGTCGATATCTACGTATACATTCACTGGAATACTACTAAAATTTCTACGCGAGAAGGAAAATAGTGAGGCTACCAAATTTTACCGAAGATTATTTCCTCAGAATCATTGCAGTGGCAGTAAAAGGTTTTTAAAATCGGACAAAATGCAATCGGAACGGGTCCCGTACCAAGCGTTTGATGAGAGGACGCCTCTGATTGGTCCAATTTTCAATCCGTTTTAGGGCTCAAGCTCGAACGTTTTTTGGTCACTTTTGCTCGTCGATATCTACCTATACTCCCACCGGAATACTACCAAAATTTCCAGGCACGTAAGGAAATAGTAAGGCTACAAATTTCCACCAAAGAAATTTCCCTCGGAATTATTGCAGTGGCAGTAAAAGATTTTCAAAATCGGACAAAATGCAATCGAAACAGGTCCCGAACCAAGCGTTTGATGAGAGGACGCCTCTGATTGGTCCAATTTTCAATCCGTTTTAGGGCTCAAGCTCGAACGTTTTTTGGTCACTTTTGCCGGTCGATATCTACCTATACTCCTACTGGAATACTACCAAAATTTCCAGGCACGTAAGGAAATAGTAAGGCTTCAAAATTCCACCAAAGAAATTTCCCTCGGAATTATTGCAGTGGCAGTAAAAGGTTTTTAAAATCGGACAAAATGCAATCGAAACAGGTCCCGAACCAAGCGTTTGATGAGAGGACGCCTCTGATTGGTCCAATTTTCAATCCGTTTTAGGGCTCAAGCTCGAACGTTTTTTGGTCACTTTTGCCGGTCGATATCTACCTATACTCCTACTGGAATACTACCAAAATTTCCAGGCACGTAAGGAAATAGTAAGGCTTCAAAATTCCACCAAAGAAATTTCCCTCGGAATTATTGCAGTGGCAGTAAAAGGTTTTTAAAATCGGACAAAATGCAATCGAAACAGGTCCCGAACCAAGCGTTTGATGAGAGGACGCCTCTGATTGGTCCAATTTTCAATCCGTTTTAGGGCTCAAGCTCGAACGTTTTTTGGTCACTTTTGCCGGTCGATATCTACCCATACACCGGCTCGAATTCTACCAAAATTTCCACGCACGTGAGGAAATAGTAAGGCTTCAAAATTCCACCGAAGAAATTTCCCTCGGAATTATTGCAGTAGTACTAAAAGGTTTTTAAAATCGGACAAAACGCAATAGAAACAGGTTCCGTACCAAGCGTTTGATGAGAGGACGCCTCTGATTGGTCCAATTTTCAATCCGTTTTAGGGCTCAAGCTCGAACGTTTTTTGGTCACTTTTGCCGGTCGATATCTACCCATACACCGGCTCGAATACTACCAAAATTTCCACGCACGTAAGAAAATAGTAAGGCTACAAAATGCCACCGAAAAAAAATCCATCAGAGTTATTGCAGTAGCACTAAAGGGTTTTTAAAATCGGACAAAATGCAATCGAAACGGGTCCCGAACCAAGCGCTTGATGAGAGAAATCCTCTGATTGGTCAATTAATTATTTAATTCAATACGCTATGTAGGTCAATCCGTTTTACGGTCCAAGCTCGGATGTTTTATTGTCACTTTTGCCGGTCGATATCTACGTCCACATGTGCCGTAATACTACCAAAATTTCTACAAACGCAAGGAAACTGTAGGGCTACCAATATCTACTGAGAATTCTTTTGTCAGAATTTATGGAGTGGCACTAGAGGGAATTGAAAATCAGAAAAGATTGACTGGAATCTGGCATTGTTAGAAATAAAGGCTTTTGATTGGTCAGTTAAATATTAATTCCGAAGCCTCGGCGATTGATCAGTTAACATGTTGAGCGATGCTCTGGGAAAAAGAGTGCTAAATGCACCTCCTCGATCCATTATACTGATCACATCTTTACTTTCAGATAGGAAAATGAGAAAATTGAGGAACATCGAGAAGACTCTGCTAGGATCAGTTGATCTTGATCGAAACTGTTAACAGATGCGTAAAGCCCCCTTTTCACAGAGTATGGCTCAAACCTCGCCAGATTTCTGTCAATCTTCTGCACTTTGCCATTTTCTCTTGATGAGTTCTGAAATGCTTTACTGCATCTCTGCCGAAAGGCCTGATGAGAGGACGCTTGTGATTGGCCAGACGTGGCTTTCGCCCGGGTCCGCGCTGCTAGCTTTAATTATTGGCTGATGTAGGTCAATCCTCCTGTGCCGATATATAAAGGAAAATGATCGCTTGTCGAAACATTATTTCACTCAATTCTTGACTGAAACATGCCTGCGCAAGCAAAATCAGCTGGAAAAGGTTCCAAGAAAGCCGCTACCAAGGCTAAGGCGGTTCGTGTGTCCGACAAGAAGAAAAGGAAGAGGAGGAAGGAATCCTATGCCATCTACATTTACAAAGTACTGAAGCAAGTGCACCCAGACACTGGTATTTCTAGCAAAGCTATGTCAATTATGAACAGCTTTGTCAACGATATCTTCGAAAGAATCGCTGCAGAAGCATCCAGGCTGGCACACTACAACAAACGATCGACCATTACCAGCAGAGAGGTCCAGACCGCCGTTCGCCTTCTGTTACCTGGCGAATTAGCCAAGCACGCTGTCAGCGAAGGCACCAAGGCTGTGACAAAATACACCAGCAGCAAGTAAGGCGCTTCTAAGTCGCGCTAACCCCCCAAAAAAACGGCCCTTATCAGGGCCACCAACTATCCAGATAGTTCTTTTTCTCAATGTCAATCTCGTTTTTTTATTTTTTTTTATTTGTTTAGTAACACAAGTCTTTGATTCCCTTATAAAAAAAAAAATCAGTGGAAGAGAGTCCTAGTCGGAAAGCGCCAACACACACACACACACATATGAAAAACGTAACACAATGTGTCAGTCAAGATTTTATTAGAGTTTGAGAACATAAGAAAACAGCAAAACAGGCTAATTTTATGCAGATTTCGTCTATAGGATTTTCTGTCTGTGCCTAGGTTGCATCTAGAACGAGCTCTCTCATTGGCCAATATATATGTTATAATGATTTTCATTGGTCGAGCTTAATTCTGTTATAAAGTAGGTCAATCCCATTTCTGATTATAAACGAGCGGAGTTTGTGTGCATTCAGCCTAGCATGCTTTTAGTACGAGCTTTCTGATTGGCTATCACAATTATCGGGTTTATCCATCTATACTGAAATTTCATTGGTCGAGCTTAATTCTGCAGTAAAGTAGGTCAATCCCCTTGCCTGTAGTATATAAACGAAGGTCGCAAAGAGCTGGTATTCACAAATTGCCTTGAGAAATTGCATACTGAAGCATCAATCATGTCAGGACGTGGAAAAGGTGGAAAGACCAAGGGAAAGGCTAAGAGCCGATCTACCAGGGCCGGACTTCAGTTCCCTGTTGGAAGAATTCATCGTCTGCTGCGTAAGGGAAACTATGCCGAGCGTGTTGGGGCAGGTGCACCAGTATACTTGGCTGCAGTCCTAGAGTATTTGGCTGCTGAAGTTTTGGAATTAGCAGGAAACGCTGCCCGAGACAACAAGAAGAGCAGAATCATTCCCCGTCACTTGCAGCTAGCTATCAGGAATGACGAAGAATTGAACAAACTCCTCTCTGGAGTAACCATTGCACAGGGTGGTGTACTTCCAAACATCCAAGCTGTTCTTCTGCCCAAGAAGACCCAGAAGCCACAGGCCAAGTAAAAACCTGTCAAATTGCTATCAGCATTACAACGGCCCTTTTAAGGGCCACCATTATACTCGAATATTCACTTTCTGAAGATTGTCAATGTCACAGTTTAAACATATCTATTTTACCTCGATTGAGGAACAAGTTATTACAACTTACACTAATCTCTCTCTCTCTCTCTCTCTCTCTCTCTCTCTCTCTATTCTGCTTCCTGGGAACTACACCAGTGCTATCGCCGAATATGGGAAAAAAGTTGACAACCGCTCTCGGGTATCGAACTAAGGATCTTATGGTTACAAGGCCCACGCTCTACCCCACAACCACGGACACTACCATGTCAATGTCATAAGCCAGATATGTGTAGAGAGAGGGAGAGAGAGAGAGAGTAGACAAGGGAAAAAGGCAAATAATGTACTGATAATAATGACGGTTGTACAGAATTGAAAAAAAGACCATCACTGAGGGCATGACAGGGAGTCACTTTCGTCAAACATGTAGCCAACACATCTGATTGGTATGTTCCTGCACATGTATTGTAAAATCTGGATGACTTGGCTGGCTTAGACTGAGGGGTAGAAAACTAGGACAAGCGAGATTATGCATTAGAATGTCTGAAACCTCTGAGGTTTTATGATTTTTGGTTTTATTCCCACGTTTCTAAAGAACTAAAAGCACAAAATCCGGGAAAAACAAAGTCTGCCCCCACTTTTCTGTTCATTAATGTTGAGGGTGCTTTCCGCCAGGTCCGCGCTCTTAATTCTATCCCATCCGTCTTACTATATTAGAGTGCAGGGCTGTTTGTAATTGTTCATTCTTTCTATCAGGAGGAAGAGTTAAGTCAAGATGACAGACACAGCTCCAGCAACACCGAAAGTGAAGAAGGCTAGCAAGCCTAAAAAGCCTGCTAACCACCCTAAATACAGCGAAATGATATCCCAGGCTATCGGTTCCTTGAAAGAGAGAGGCGGTTCATCAAGACAGGCGGTTTTGAAATACATTGTTAAGAATTTCAACGTAGGAGCAAACGAAACAGCTGTGAACAGCCGGCTGAAAGTTGCGCTCAAAGCCGGGGTTAAGAACGGAACCCTGAAGCAGTCGAAAGGAACAGGTGCGTCTGGTTCTTTCCGACTTGGTGAAGTGAAGAAAACAGCTAAGAAAGCAGCCAAACCGAAAAAGGCGAAACCAGCAAAGAAAAAGACTGCCGTGAAGAAAACGCCAAAGAAAGCGACCGGGGAAAAGAAGGCAAAAGCAAAGAAAGCTACACCAAAGAAGAAGGCAGCTGTAAAGAAAACATCTAGCAAGAAGGCCCCTGGAGATAAGAAATCCAAAAAGGCTACTCCTAAAAAGAAGCCTGCAGCTAAGAAACCTGCTGCCAAAAAGCCGGCGGCAAAGAAGGCAGCTGGGAAAAAGTAAGAACCTGGGACAGGATAAATTTCCGGGGAAATTAAAAAAAAAAACGGTCCTTTTCAGGACCATCAATCACATGAGAGTATTTTTTCGCAAATTGTCAAAATGGTCCAGCCCCTTATCATCTATTCAGAAAATTCTGTATGGATCAGACTGCTGTGCAGGAAAAGGATGGGCCGGTAAAAGCTGACAAAAAAGCTGCCCAAGCTCAAACAAATAATTTCAATCCGTTTATGAAAACATGTGTTGCCCCAATTCATGAAATTATGAGAAAGACAAGCTGAATTAATTGATGAATGATTTAGTTCAACAGATTTACTTGCCTTCCTCTTTACTGAATTTGATTTCATTGGAAAGAATCACACAAAAACAGAGGAGTAAAACAAGAGATGAATATGGGGTTAAAAAATGTCAGAGCTTGAGCTGTAAAACGGATTGAAATTTGGACCAATCAGAACCGTTCTTTCATTAGGTGTTTGTTAACTGCAGGTGTAATTCCGAATGTCCCGATAAGTGAACGCTTCTGATTGGTCGAAATTTATTTAGCCCTATAGATTGATTAGATCTACCAAATTTCTCTGTCTGTCTGCAGGAAATGACGGGCCGGTAAAAACTGACAAAAACAGTGCTCAGGCTGAAACAAATAATTTCGATCCATTTTCGGACTTGTCATTACTTGTCTGTCTGCCTGTATTGTAAATTCTGAATCTAAATCGAAAGCCGCTAACTGTAAGCTGCTTGAATAATCACATAGATAGGAAATGTTAACTTAATATTTCAATGCTACCAGAAGGGTAGAAAATCCCTGGGCTTAAGCCTTAGATCGGATTGAAAAAATGACCAAAGAGAAACGTTCTCTTATCAGGCATTTGTTAAAATTTCAAAGGTCCGGATAAGAGAACGCTTTTGATTGGATCAAAATTATTGTACTTTTGGGCTTGATTATTGACAGTAAAAGCATAGAGGAATGGAAGTATTTCGAATTTATCAAAATGTATTTTCTACCGCTTGATTGGTTTGAAAAGGCTAGAAATTACATCACTGTAACCCTAAATGAAAAAAACAGTACCAAAAGGAACCGTTAATTCAAGAGACGAAGAAGGCGAAAAACTGTCAGAGCTTGAGCCCTAAAACGGATTGAAATTTGGACCAATCAGAACCGTTCTTTCATTAGGTGTTTGTTAACGGCAGGTGTAATTCCGAATGTCCCGATAAGTGAACGCTTCTGATTGGTCGAAATTTATTTAGCCATATAGATAGATTTAGATCTACCAAATTTCTCTGTCTGTCTGTCTTCAGGAAAGGACGGGCCGGTAAAAGCTGACAAAAGCAGTGCCCAAGCTTAAAAAATTAATTTCGATCCGTTTTCGGACTTGTCATTATTTGTCTGTCTGTCTGTCTGTCTGTCTGTCTGTCTGTCTGTCTGTCTGTCTGTCTGTCTGTCTGTCTGTCTGTCTGTTAGCTGCTAGAATAATCATATTGACAGGAAAGGTTAACTCCAAATTTCATTGCTACCAGAAGGGTAGAATTTCCCTGGGCTTAAAGCCTTAGATCGGATTGAAAAATTGACCAATGAAAAACTTTCTCTTATCAGGCGTTCGTTAAAATTTCGAAGGTCCCGATAAGAGAACGCTTTTGATTGGATCAAAATTATTGTAGTTTTCGGGCTTTTTGATTAAAATTGAAAATGAATGCATAGAGGAATGGGAATATTTCGATTTCATAAAAAAAATGTATTTTCTACCACTTAATTAGTTCGAAAAAGCTAGAGATTACTTCATTGTAACCCTAAATGAAAAACAAATACCAAAAGGAACTGTTAATACAAGAGACGAAGAAGGCGAAAAACTGTCAGAGCTTAGGCCCTAAAACGGATTGAAATTTTGACCAATCACAAACGTTTTCTTATAACCGGTTGGTTTGAATTTCAAAGGTTCCGATAAGAGAATGCTTTTGATTGGTCCAAAATTAACCTAGTATGCGGTTTGATTTTTGAAACTGGAGAAGGGGAAGAATAAATACTTAAAAAAAAAAAGCAGTTTTTGAATGTGATAATCCGTAAACCTTCTTTTCTTCCTTTTTATAATATACTTAATTTATGTGAACTATGGCCCAAAACTATGTTCAAAATGGCTTGAAACACCATTACTGGAACCTTAACGGAATAATCCACACCAAAAGGGGTTGTTAAAATAAGAGGCGAAAAAAGTGAAAAAATTGCCTGAGCTTGAGCCCTAAAACGGATTGAAATTTTGACCAATCACAAGCGTTCTCTTATAAACCGTTTGTTGGAATCTCAAAGGTTTTGATAAGAGAACGTTTCTGATTGGTCTAAAATTTACCTACTATATGACTTTGATTATTGGAACGAGAGGAGAGGTATAAATGCATGATTTAATAGCATTTTTTTGTTTACATATAAATTATATGCTTTTGCATCCCAAGCTCTGCAACTGTCTGTATTTTCGATAAATACAGACTAGATTATTAGAAGACTGATAAAAAGTTTTTTTTTTTACTTTTCTTTCGCTTTATCTAATATCGAATATTCAACTGAGCTACAAAAACAATTCACACAAAAACAGATTGTAAAAAAAACAGGGTTGAAAGTTGGGAAAAAAATTGCCAGAGCATAAGCCGTAAAACGGATTGAAATTTTGACCAATCAGGAACGTTCTCTCATAAGCGATTCGTTGTAGACAGTTGTAATTTCCAACGTCCCGATAAGAAAACAAATTTGATTGGTTAATTTTTCAATCCGTTTTACGGTCGAAGCTCTGACATTATAGTTCAGCCAATCACGTGCTTGGACGTTCTCAACCGCATAAATAGGGTGCCGCGAACAATTTTTGTCACATTCACTATCCAGCAAGATGGCGAGAACCAAGCAAACTGCAAGAAAATCTACCGGAGGTAAAGCTCCAAGAAAACAGTTGGCAACTAAAGCCGCACGAAAGAGTGCACCTGCGACCGGCGGTGTGAAGAAACCACATAGGTACAGGCCAGGCACAGTTGCTCTTCGTGAGATCAGACGGTACCAGAAGAGTACAGAGCTTCTAATCAGAAAACTGCCTTTCCAGCGACTTGTACGTGAAATTGCGCAGGACTTCAAGACAGATCTCAGGTTCCAGAGTTCGGCTGTTATGGCTCTTCAGGAAGCAAGCGAAGCCTACCTTGTAGGTCTATTCGAGGACACCAACTTGTGCGCTATCCATGCCAAACGTGTCACCATTATGCCAAAGGACATCCAGCTTGCCCGCCGAATTCGAGGAGAACGTGCTTAAGCTCAAGCCGACCACTTCATCTTATCTCAACGGCCCTTTTAAGGGCCACAAAGCTCCCCGAGAGCCTTCTTTTCGTAGAGTTGTCAATGATAGTCAAGCCCTAGTCATTACCCCTTTATTTCTTATACGACGTGATATTTATATCTGACTTTATTCTTAAAGTTTCAAAGATTTCTGTCTTCTTGCCAGACTGAGGATTGTAAAGTTTTCAAGCTGATAATTGACTACCGCAGAGACCAGCAGAAAATGTCACAATGGCAATTTCTGCATTATTTTTACTCTACAGTGTGATCGTCTAGGGGGCTGAATTTTAGCCTAGGCTTAGCTAATAATACATTCTTAATAACAGTTTCAAAAATTTTGACCCTAGAAAGTTCTTAAAAGAAATATTCGTCTATGAAAATCGCCCGTAAGTGAAAAAGCAAGCCAAAAAAACCCAGCAATCATCAGGGTGCTTTCGCCCAGGAACGCGCTATGCTCATTGGTTAATAATTAAATAATTATTTAGTTTTGCTCCGACCTACTTTGGGTCAGGCTAAATAGGTCAGTATGTCAACGCTAAATTCTCTGGTCAATTGCCGTTGTGTATATATATTCGGGATTTACTGGCTTGATACTATCATACTAGTCGATTTTATTCACTAGCAACATACGCAAACATGTCTGGACGTGGAAAAGGAGGAAAAGGTCTTGGAAAAGGAGGCGCAAAGCGTCACAGAAAAGTTCTGCGCGATAATATCCAGGGTATCACCAAGCCAGCTATTCGCCGTCTTGCTCGTCGGGGTGGTGTGAAGAGAATTTCGGGGCTGATCTACGAAGAAACCAGAGGAGTTTTGAAAGTTTTCCTCGAGAACGTGATCAGAGATGCAGTCACATACACTGAGCATGCCAAGAGAAAGACAGTAACTGCCATGGATGTTGTCTATGCTCTGAAGAGGCAGGGTAGGACTCTCTACGGATTCGGTGGTTAAAAGCCTGGATACCACTGAACCAAAAAAAACGGCCCTTTTAAGGGCCACACAAACCTTCGAAAATCTACCTCTTGACATTGTCACTTATTGGTAATTATCATAATTCCTTTGAATTGGTGATACCTTAAATTCTTTCCAATGTGATTTCGTCTCCGAAAGGGTACACATATTATTATTCTGCCTTGGAAACCTTGAATTTTCGTGCGTTCTGCGGGCTAGGCAGATGCAAGCCGTGCCGAGCGTTTTGATGAGACGACGCTTCTGATTGGTCCAATTTTCAATCCGTTTTAGGGCTCAAGCTCGAACGTTTTTGGTCATTTTTGCCCGTCGATATCTACGTATACATTCACTGGAATACTACTAAAATTTCTACGCGAGAAGGAAAATAGTGAGGCTACCAAATTTTACCGAAGATTATTTCCTCAGAATCATTGCAGTGGCAGTAAAAGGTTTTTAAAATCGGACAAAATGCAATCGGAACGGGTCCCGTACCAAGCGTTTGATGAGAGGACGCCTCTGATTGGTCCAATTTTCAATCCGTTTTAGGGCTCAAGCTCGAACGTTTTTTGGTCACTTTTGCTCGTCGATATCTACCTATACTCCCACCGGAATACTACCAAAATTTCCAGGCACGTAAGGAAATAGTAAGGCTACAAATTTCCACCAAAGAAATTTCCCTCGGAATTATTGCAGTGGCAGTAAAAGATTTTCAAAATCGGACAAAATGCAATCGAAACAGGTCCCGAACCAAGCGTTTGATGAGAGGACGCCTCTGATTGGTCCAATTTTCAATCCGTTTTAGGGCTCAAGCTCGAACGTTTTTTGGTCACTTTTGCCGGTCGATATCTACCTATACTCCTACTGGAATACTACCAAAATTTCCAGGCACGTAAGGAAATAGTAAGGCTTCAAAATTCCACCAAAGAAATTTCCCTCGGAATTATTGCAGTGGCAGTAAAAGGTTTTTAAAATCGGACAAAATGCAATCGAAACAGGTCCCGAACCAAGCGTTTGATGAGAGGACGCCTCTGATTGGTCCAATTTTCAATCCGTTTTAGGGCTCAAGCTCGAACGTTTTTTGGTCACTTTTGCCGGTCGATATCTACCCATACACCGGCTCGAATTCTACCAAAATTTCCACGCACGTGAGGAAATAGTAAGGCTTCAAAATTCCACCGAAGAAATTTCCCTCGGAATTATTGCAGTAGTACTAAAAGGTTTTTAAAATCGGACAAAACGCAATAGAAACAGGTTCCGTACCAAGCGTTTGATGAGAGGACGCCTCTGATTGGTCCAATTTTCAATCCGTTTTAGGGCTCAAGCTCGAACGTTTTTTGGTCACTTTTGCCGGTCGATATCTACCCATACACCGGCTCGAATACTACCAAAATTTCCACGCACGTAAGAAAATAGTAAGGCTACAAAATGCCACCGAAAAAAAATCCATCAGAGTTATTGCAGTAGCACTAAAGGGTTTTTAAAATCGGACAAAATGCAATCGAAACGGGTCCCGAACCAAGCGCTTGATGAGAGAAATCCTCTGATTGGTCAATTAATTATTTAATTCAATACGCTATGTAGGTCAATCCGTTTTACGGTCCAAGCTCGGATGTTTTATTGTCACTTTTGCCGGTCGATATCTACGTCCACATGTGCCGTAATACTACCAAAATTTCTACAAACGCAAGGAAACTGTAGGGCTACCAATATCTACTGAGAATTCTTTTGTCAGAATTTATGGAGTGGCACTAGAGGGAATTGAAAATCAGAAAAGATTGACTGGAATCTGGCATTGTTAGAAATAAAGGCTTTTGATTGGTCAGTTAAATATTAATTCCGAAGCCTCGGCGATTGATCAGTTAACATGTTGAGCGATGCTCTGGGAAAAAGAGTGCTAAATGCACCTCCTCGATCCATTATACTGATCACATCTTTACTTTCAGATAGGAAAATGAGAAAATTGAGGAACATCGAGAAGACTCTGCTAGGATCAGTTGATCTTGATCGAAACTGTTAACAGATGCGTAAAGCCCCCTTTTCACAGAGTATGGCTCAAACCTCGCCAGATTTCTGTCAATCTTCTGCACTTTGCCATTTTCTCTTGATGAGTTCTGAAATGCTTTACTGCATCTCTGCCGAAAGGCCTGATGAGAGGACGCTTGTGATTGGCCAGACGTGGCTTTCGCCCGGGTCCGCGCTGCTAGCTTTAATTATTGGCTGATGTAGGTCAATCCTCCTGTGCCGATATATAAAGGAAAATGATCGCTTGTCGAAACATTATTTCACTCAATTCTTGACTGAAACATGCCTGCGCAAGCAAAATCAGCTGGAAAAGGTTCCAAGAAAGCCGCTACCAAGGCTAAGGCGGTTCGTGTGTCCGACAAGAAGAAAAGGAAGAGGAGGAAGGAATCCTATGCCATCTACATTTACAAAGTACTGAAGCAAGTGCACCCAGACACTGGTATTTCTAGCAAAGCTATGTCAATTATGAACAGCTTTGTCAACGATATCTTCGAAAGAATCGCTGCAGAAGCATCCAGGCTGGCACACTACAACAAACGATCGACCATTACCAGCAGAGAGGTCCAGACCGCCGTTCGCCTTCTGTTACCTGGCGAATTAGCCAAGCACGCTGTCAGCGAAGGCACCAAGGCTGTGACAAAATACACCAGCAGCAAGTAAGGCGCTTCTAAGTCGCGCTAACCCCCCAAAAAAACGGCCCTTATCAGGGCCACCAACTATCCAGATAGTTCTTTTTCTCAATGTCAATCTCGTTTTTTTATTTTTTTTTATTTGTTTAGTAACACAAGTCTTTGATTCCCTTATAAAAAAAAAAATCAGTGGAAGAGAGTCCTAGTCGGAAAGCGCCAACACACACACACACACATATGAAAAACGTAACACAATGTGTCAGTCAAGATTTTATTAGAGTTTGAGAACATAAGAAAACAGCAAAACAGGCTAATTTTATGCAGATTTCGTCTATAGGATTTTCTGTCTGTGCCTAGGTTGCATCTAGAACGAGCTCTCTCATTGGCCAATATATATGTTATAATGATTTTCATTGGTCGAGCTTAATTCTGTTATAAAGTAGGTCAATCCCATTTCTGATTATAAACGAGCGGAGTTTGTGTGCATTCAGCCTAGCATGCTTTTAGTACGAGCTTTCTGATTGGCTATCACAATTATCGGGTTTATCCATCTATACTGAAATTTCATTGGTCGAGCTTAATTCTGCAGTAAAGTAGGTCAATCCCCTTGCCTGTAGTATATAAACGAAGGTCGCAAAGAGCTGGTATTCACAAATTGCCTTGAGAAATCGCATACTGAAGCATCAATCATGTCAGGACGTGGAAAAGGTGGAAAGACCAAGGGAAAGGCTAAGAGCCGATCTACCAGGGCCGGACTTCAGTTCCCTGTTGGAAGAATTCATCGTCTGCTGCGTAAGGGAAACTATGCCGAGCGTGTTGGGGCAGGTGCACCAGTATACTTGGCTGCAGTCCTAGAGTATTTGGCTGCTGAAGTTTTGGAATTAGCAGGAAACGCTGCCCGAGACAACAAGAAGAGCAGAATCATTCCCCGTCACTTGCAGCTAGCTATCAGGAATGACGAAGAATTGAACAAACTCCTCTCTGGAGTAACCATTGCACAGGGTGGTGTACTTCCAAACATCCAAGCTGTTCTTCTGCCCAAGAAGACCCAGAAGCCACAGGCCAAGTAAAAACCTGTCAAATTGCTATCAGCATTACAACGGCCCTTTTAAGGGCCACCATTATACTCGAATATTCACTTTCTGAAGATTGTCAATGTCACAGTTTAAACATATCTATTTTACCTCGATTGAGGAACAAGTTATTACAACTTACACTAATCTCTCTCTCTCTCTCTCTCTCTCTCTCTCTCTCTCTCTATTCTGCTTCCTGGGAACTACACCAGTGCTATCGCCGAATATGGGAAAAAAGTTGACAACCGCTCTCGGGTATCGAACTAAGGATCTTATGGTTACAAGGCCCACGCTCTACCCCACAACCACGGACACTACCATGTCAATGTCATAAGCCAGATATGTGTAGAGAGAGGGAGAGAGAGAGAGAGTAGACAAGGGAAAAAGGCAAATAATGTACTGATAATAATGACGGTTGTACAGAATTGAAAAAAAGACCATCACTGAGGGCATGACAGGGAGTCACTTTCGTCAAACATGTAGCCAACACATCTGATTGGTATGTTCCTGCACATGTATTGTAAAATCTGGATGACTTGGCTGGCTTAGACTGAGGGGTAGAAAACTAGGACAAGCGAGATTATGCATTAGAATGTCTGAAACCTCTGAGGTTTTATGATTTTTGGTTTTATTCCCACGTTTCTAAAGAACTAAAAGCACAAAATCCGGGAAAAACAAAGTCTGCCCCCACTTTTCTGTTCATTAATGTTGAGGGTGCTTTCCGCCAGGTCCGCGCTCTTAATTCTATCCCATCCGTCTTACTATATTAGAGTGCAGGGCTGTTTGTAATTGTTCATTCTTTCTATCAGGAGGAAGAGTTAAGTCAAGATGACAGACACAGCTCCAGCAACACCGAAAGTGAAGAAGGCTAGCAAGCCTAAAAAGCCTGCTAACCACCCTAAATACAGCGAAATGATATCCCAGGCTATCGGTTCCTTGAAAGAGAGAGGCGGTTCATCAAGACAGGCGGTTTTGAAATACATTGTTAAGAATTTCAACGTAGGAGCAAACGAAACAGCTGTGAACAGCCGGCTGAAAGTTGCGCTCAAAGCCGGGGTTAAGAACGGAACCCTGAAGCAGTCGAAAGGAACAGGTGCGTCTGGTTCTTTCCGACTTGGTGAAGTGAAGAAAACAGCTAAGAAAGCAGCCAAACCGAAAAAGGCGAAACCAGCAAAGAAAAAGACTGCCGTGAAGAAAACGCCAAAGAAAGCGACCGGGGAAAAGAAGGCAAAAGCAAAGAAAGCTACACCAAAGAAGAAGGCAGCTGTAAAGAAAACATCTAGCAAGAAGGCCCCTGGAGATAAGAAATCCAAAAAGGCTACTCCTAAAAAGAAGCCTGCAGCTAAGAAACCTGCTGCCAAAAAGCCGGCGGCAAAGAAGGCAGCTGGGAAAAAGTAAGAACCTGGGACAGGATAAATTTCCGGGGAAATTAAAAAAAAAAACGGTCCTTTTCAGGACCATCAATCACATGAGAGTATTTTTTCGCAAATTGTCAAAATGGTCCAGCCCCTTATCATCTATTCAGAAAATTCTGTATGGATCAGACTGCTGTGCAGGAAAAGGATGGGCCGGTAAAAGCTGACAAAAAAGCTGCCCAAGCTCAAACAAATAATTTCAATCCGTTTATGAAAACATGTGTTGCCCCAATTCATGAAATTATGAGAAAGACAAGCTGAATTAATTGATGAATGATTTAGTTCAACAGATTTACTTGCCTTCCTCTTTACTGAATTTGATTTCATTGGAAAGAATCACACAAAAACAGAGGAGTAAAACAAGAGATGAATATGGGGTTAAAAAATGTCAGAGCTTGAGCTGTAAAACGGATTGAAATTTGGACCAATCAGAACCGTTCTTTCATTAGGTGTTTGTTAACTGCAGGTGTAATTCCGAATGTCCCGATAAGTGAACGCTTCTGATTGGTCGAAATTTATTTAGCCCTATAGATTGATTAGATCTACCAAATTTCTCTGTCTGTCTGCAGGAAATGACGGGCCGGTAAAAACTGACAAAAACAGTGCTCAGGCTGAAACAAATAATTTCGATCCATTTTCGGACTTGTCATTACTTGTCTGTCTGCCTGTATTGTAAATTCTGAATCTAAATCGAAAGCCGCTAACTGTAAGCTGCTTGAATAATCACATAGATAGGAAATGTTAACTTAATATTTCAATGCTACCAGAAGGGTAGAAAATCCCTGGGCTTAAGCCTTAGATCGGATTGAAAAAATGACCAAAGAGAAACGTTCTCTTATCAGGCATTTGTTAAAATTTCAAAGGTCCGGATAAGAGAACGCTTTTGATTGGATCAAAATTATTGTACTTTTGGGCTTGATTATTGACAGTAAAAGCATAGAGGAATGGAAGTATTTCGAATTTATCAAAATGTATTTTCTACCGCTTGATTGGTTTGAAAAGGCTAGAAATTACATCACTGTAACCCTAAATGAAAAAAACAGTACCAAAAGGAACCGTTAATTCAAGAGACGAAGAAGGCGAAAAACTGTCAGAGCTTGAGCCCTAAAACGGATTGAAATTTGGACCAATCAGAACCGTTCTTTCATTAGGTGTTTGTTAACGGCAGGTGTAATTCCGAATGTCCCGATAAGTGAACGCTTCTGATTGGTCGAAATTTATTTAGCCATATAGATAGATTTAGATCTACCAAATTTCTCTGTCTGTCTGTCTTCAGGAAAGGACGGGCCGGTAAAAGCTGACAAAAGCAGTGCCCAAGCTTAAAAAATTAATTTCGATCCGTTTTCGGACTTGTCATTATTTGTCTGTCTGTCTGTCTGTCTGTCTGTCTGTCTGTCTGTCTGTCTGTCTGTCTGTCTGTCTGTCTGTCTGTTAGCTGCTAGAATAATCATATTGACAGGAAAGGTTAACTCCAAATTTCATTGCTACCAGAAGGGTAGAATTTCCCTGGGCTTAAAGCCTTAGATCGGATTGAAAAATTGACCAATGAAAAACTTTCTCTTATCAGGCGTTCGTTAAAATTTCGAAGGTCCCGATAAGAGAACGCTTTTGATTGGATCAAAATTATTGTAGTTTTCGGGCTTTTTGATTAAAATTGAAAATGAATGCATAGAGGAATGGGAATATTTCGATTTCATAAAAAAAATGTATTTTCTACCACTTAATTAGTTCGAAAAAGCTAGAGATTACTTCATTGTAACCCTAAATGAAAAACAAATACCAAAAGGAACTGTTAATACAAGAGACGAAGAAGGCGAAAAACTGTCAGAGCTTAGGCCCTAAAACGGATTGAAATTTTGACCAATCACAAACGTTTTCTTATAACCGGTTGGTTTGAATTTCAAAGGTTCCGATAAGAGAATGCTTTTGATTGGTCCAAAATTAACCTAGTATGCGGTTTGATTTTTGAAACTGGAGAAGGGGAAGAATAAATACTTAAAAAAAAAAAGCAGTTTTTGAATGTGATAATCCGTAAACCTTCTTTTCTTCCTTTTTATAATATACTTAATTTATGTGAACTATGGCCCAAAACTATGTTCAAAATGGCTTGAAACACCATTACTGGAACCTTAACGGAATAATCCACACCAAAAGGGGTTGTTAAAATAAGAGGCGAAAAAAGTGAAAAAATTGCCTGAGCTTGAGCCCTAAAACGGATTGAAATTTTGACCAATCACAAGCGTTCTCTTATAAACCGTTTGTTGGAATCTCAAAGGTTTTGATAAGAGAACGTTTCTGATTGGTCTAAAATTTACCTACTATATGACTTTGATTATTGGAACGAGAGGAGAGGTATAAATGCATGATTTAATAGCATTTTTTTGTTTACATATAAATTATATGCTTTTGCATCCCAAGCTCTGCAACTGTCTGTATTTTCGATAAATACAGACTAGATTATTAGAAGACTGATAAAAAGTTTTTTTTTTTACTTTTCTTTCGCTTTATCTAATATCGAATATTCAACTGAGCTACAAAAACAATTCACACAAAAACAGATTGTAAAAAAAACAGGGTTGAAAGTTGGGAAAAAAATTGCCAGAGCATAAGCCGTAAAACGGATTGAAATTTTGACCAATCAGGAACGTTCTCTCATAAGCGATTCGTTGTAGACAGTTGTAATTTCCAACGTCCCGATAAGAAAACAAATTTGATTGGTTAATTTTTCAATCCGTTTTACGGTCGAAGCTCTGACATTATAGTTCAGCCAATCACGTGCTTGGACGTTCTCAACCGCATAAATAGGGTGCCGCGAACAATTTTTGTCACATTCACTATCCAGCAAGATGGCGAGAACCAAGCAAACTGCAAGAAAATCTACCGGAGGTAAAGCTCCAAGAAAACAGTTGGCAACTAAAGCCGCACGAAAGAGTGCACCTGCGACCGGCGGTGTGAAGAAACCACATAGGTACAGGCCAGGCACAGTTGCTCTTCGTGAGATCAGACGGTACCAGAAGAGTACAGAGCTTCTAATCAGAAAACTGCCTTTCCAGCGACTTGTACGTGAAATTGCGCAGGACTTCAAGACAGATCTCAGGTTCCAGAGTTCGGCTGTTATGGCTCTTCAGGAAGCAAGCGAAGCCTACCTTGTAGGTCTATTCGAGGACACCAACTTGTGCGCTATCCATGCCAAACGTGTCACCATTATGCCAAAGGACATCCAGCTTGCCCGCCGAATTCGAGGAGAACGTGCTTAAGCTCAAGCCGACCACTTCATCTTATCTCAACGGCCCTTTTAAGGGCCACAAAGCTCCCCGAGAGCCTTCTTTTCGTAGAGTTGTCAATGATAGTCAAGCCCTAGTCATTACCCCTTTATTTCTTATACGACGTGATATTTATATCTGACTTTATTCTTAAAGTTTCAAAGATTTCTGTCTTCTTGCCAGACTGAGGATTGTAAAGTTTTCAAGCTGATAATTGACTACCGCAGAGACCAGCAGAAAATGTCACAATGGCAATTTCTGCATTATTTTTACTCTACAGTGTGATCGTCTAGGGGGCTGAATTTTAGCCTAGGCTTAGCTAATAATACATTCTTAATAACAGTTTCAAAAATTTTGACCCTAGAAAGTTCTTAAAAGAAATATTCGTCTATGAAAATCGCCCGTAAGTGAAAAAGCAAGCCAAAAAAACCCAGCAATCATCAGGGTGCTTTCGCCCAGGAACGCGCTATGCTCATTGGTTAATAATTAAATAATTATTTAGTTTTGCTCCGACCTACTTTGGGTCAGGCTAAATAGGTCAGTATGTCAACGCTAAATTCTCTGGTCAATTGCCGTTGTGTATATATATTCGGGATTTACTGGCTTGATACTATCATACTAGTCGATTTTATTCACTAGCAACATACGCAAACATGTCTGGACGTGGAAAAGGAGGAAAAGGTCTTGGAAAAGGAGGCGCAAAGCGTCACAGAAAAGTTCTGCGCGATAATATCCAGGGTATCACCAAGCCAGCTATTCGCCGTCTTGCTCGTCGGGGTGGTGTGAAGAGAATTTCGGGGCTGATCTACGAAGAAACCAGAGGAGTTTTGAAAGTTTTCCTCGAGAACGTGATCAGAGATGCAGTCACATACACTGAGCATGCCAAGAGAAAGACAGTAACTGCCATGGATGTTGTCTATGCTCTGAAGAGGCAGGGTAGGACTCTCTACGGATTCGGTGGTTAAAAGCCTGGATACCACTGAACCAAAAAAAACGGCCCTTTTAAGGGCCACACAAACCTTCGAAAATCTACCTCTTGACATTGTCACTTATTGGTAATTATCATAATTCCTTTGAATTGGTGATACCTTAAATTCTTTCCAATGTGATTTCGTCTCCGAAAGGGTACACATATTATTATTCTGCCTTGGAAACCTTGAATTTTCGTGCGTTCTGCGGGCTAGGCAGATGCAAGCCGTGCCGAGCGTTTTGATGAGACGACGCTTCTGATTGGTCCAATTTTCAATCCGTTTTAGGGCTCAAGCTCGAACGTTTTTGGTCATTTTTGCCCGTCGATATCTACGTATACATTCACTGGAATACTACTAAAATTTCTACGCGAGAAGGAAAATAGTGAGGCTACCAAATTTTACCGAAGATTATTTCCTCAGAATCATTGCAGTGGCAGTAAAAGGTTTTTAAAATCGGACAAAATGCAATCGGAACGGGTCCCGTACCAAGCGTTTGATGAGAGGACGCCTCTGATTGGTCCAATTTTCAATCCGTTTTAGGGCTCAAGCTCGAACGTTTTTTGGTCACTTTTGCTCGTCGATATCTACCTATACTCCCACCGGAATACTACCAAAATTTCCAGGCACGTAAGGAAATAGTAAGGCTACAAATTTCCACCAAAGAAATTTCCCTCGGAATTATTGCAGTGGCAGTAAAAGATTTTCAAAATCGGACAAAATGCAATCGAAACAGGTCCCGAACCAAGCGTTTGATGAGAGGACGCCTCTGATTGGTCCAATTTTCAATCCGTTTTAGGGCTCAAGCTCGAACGTTTTTTGGTCACTTTTGCCGGTCGATATCTACCTATACTCCTACTGGAATACTACCAAAATTTCCAGGCACGTAAGGAAATAGTAAGGCTTCAAAATTCCACCAAAGAAATTTCCCTCGGAATTATTGCAGTGGCAGTAAAAGGTTTTTAAAATCGGACAAAATGCAATCGAAACAGGTCCCGAACCAAGCGTTTGATGAGAGGACGCCTCTGATTGGTCCAATTTTCAATCCGTTTTAGGGCTCAAGCTCGAACGTTTTTTGGTCACTTTTGCCGGTCGATATCTACCCATACACCGGCTCGAATTCTACCAAAATTTCCACGCACGTGAGGAAATAGTAAGGCTTCAAAATTCCACCGAAGAAATTTCCCTCGGAATTATTGCAGTAGTACTAAAAGGTTTTTAAAATCGGACAAAACGCAATAGAAACAGGTTCCGTACCAAGCGTTTGATGAGAGGACGCCTCTGATTGGTCCAATTTTCAATCCGTTTTAGGGCTCAAGCTCGAACGTTTTTTGGTCACTTTTGCCGGTCGATATCTACCCATACACCGGCTCGAATACTACCAAAATTTCCACGCACGTAAGAAAATAGTAAGGCTACAAAATGCCACCGAAAAAAAATCCATCAGAGTTATTGCAGTAGCACTAAAGGGTTTTTAAAATCGGACAAAATGCAATCGAAACGGGTCCCGAACCAAGCGCTTGATGAGAGAAATCCTCTGATTGGTCAATTAATTATTTAATTCAATACGCTATGTAGGTCAATCCGTTTTACGGTCCAAGCTCGGATGTTTTATTGTCACTTTTGCCGGTCGATATCTACGTCCACATGTGCCGTAATACTACCAAAATTTCTACAAACGCAAGGAAACTGTAGGGCTACCAATATCTACTGAGAATTCTTTTGTCAGAATTTATGGAGTGGCACTAGAGGGAATTGAAAATCAGAAAAGATTGACTGGAATCTGGCATTGTTAGAAATAAAGGCTTTTGATTGGTCAGTTAAATATTAATTCCGAAGCCTCGGCGATTGATCAGTTAACATGTTGAGCGATGCTCTGGGAAAAAGAGTGCTAAATGCACCTCCTCGATCCATTATACTGATCACATCTTTACTTTCAGATAGGAAAATGAGAAAATTGAGGAACATCGAGAAGACTCTGCTAGGATCAGTTGATCTTGATCGAAACTGTTAACAGATGCGTAAAGCCCCCTTTTCACAGAGTATGGCTCAAACCTCGCCAGATTTCTGTCAATCTTCTGCACTTTGCCATTTTCTCTTGATGAGTTCTGAAATGCTTTACTGCATCTCTGCCGAAAGGCCTGATGAGAGGACGCTTGTGATTGGCCAGACGTGGCTTTCGCCCGGGTCCGCGCTGCTAGCTTTAATTATTGGCTGATGTAGGTCAATCCTCCTGTGCCGATATATAAAGGAAAATGATCGCTTGTCGAAACATTATTTCACTCAATTCTTGACTGAAACATGCCTGCGCAAGCAAAATCAGCTGGAAAAGGTTCCAAGAAAGCCGCTACCAAGGCTAAGGCGGTTCGTGTGTCCGACAAGAAGAAAAGGAAGAGGAGGAAGGAATCCTATGCCATCTACATTTACAAAGTACTGAAGCAAGTGCACCCAGACACTGGTATTTCTAGCAAAGCTATGTCAATTATGAACAGCTTTGTCAACGATATCTTCGAAAGAATCGCTGCAGAAGCATCCAGGCTGGCACACTACAACAAACGATCGACCATTACCAGCAGAGAGGTCCAGACCGCCGTTCGCCTTCTGTTACCTGGCGAATTAGCCAAGCACGCTGTCAGCGAAGGCACCAAGGCTGTGACAAAATACACCAGCAGCAAGTAAGGCGCTTCTAAGTCGCGCTAACCCCCCAAAAAAACGGCCCTTATCAGGGCCACCAACTATCCAGATAGTTCTTTTTCTCAATGTCAATCTCGTTTTTTTATTTTTTTTTATTTGTTTAGTAACACAAGTCTTTGATTCCCTTATAAAAAAAAAAATCAGTGGAAGAGAGTCCTAGTCGGAAAGCGCCAACACACACACACACACATATGAAAAACGTAACACAATGTGTCAGTCAAGATTTTATTAGAGTTTGAGAACATAAGAAAACAGCAAAACAGGCTAATTTTATGCAGATTTCGTCTATAGGATTTTCTGTCTGTGCCTAGGTTGCATCTAGAACGAGCTCTCTCATTGGCCAATATATATGTTATAATGATTTTCATTGGTCGAGCTTAATTCTGTTATAAAGTAGGTCAATCCCATTTCTGATTATAAACGAGCGGAGTTTGTGTGCATTCAGCCTAGCATGCTTTTAGTACGAGCTTTCTGATTGGCTATCACAATTATCGGGTTTATCCATCTATACTGAAATTTCATTGGTCGAGCTTAATTCTGCAGTAAAGTAGGTCAATCCCCTTGCCTGTAGTATATAAACGAAGGTCGCAAAGAGCTGGTATTCACAAATTGCCTTGAGAAATTGCATACTGAAGCATCAATCATGTCAGGACGTGGAAAAGGTGGAAAGACCAAGGGAAAGGCTAAGAGCCGATCTACCAGGGCCGGACTTCAGTTCCCTGTTGGAAGAATTCATCGTCTGCTGCGTAAGGGAAACTATGCCGAGCGTGTTGGGGCAGGTGCACCAGTATACTTGGCTGCAGTCCTAGAGTATTTGGCTGCTGAAGTTTTGGAATTAGCAGGAAACGCTGCCCGAGACAACAAGAAGAGCAGAATCATTCCCCGTCACTTGCAGCTAGCTATCAGGAATGACGAAGAATTGAACAAACTCCTCTCTGGAGTAACCATTGCACAGGGTGGTGTACTTCCAAACATCCAAGCTGTTCTTCTGCCCAAGAAGACCCAGAAGCCACAGGCCAAGTAAAAACCTGTCAAATTGCTATCAGCATTACAACGGCCCTTTTAAGGGCCACCATTATACTCGAATATTCACTTTCTGAAGATTGTCAATGTCACAGTTTAAACATATCTATTTTACCTCGATTGAGGAACAAGTTATTACAACTTACACTAATCTCTCTCTCTCTCTCTCTCTCTCTCTCTCTCTCTCTATTCTGCTTCCTGGGAACTACACCAGTGCTATCGCCGAATATGGGAAAAAAGTTGACAACCGCTCTCGGGTATCGAACTAAGGATCTTATGGTTACAAGGCCCACGCTCTACCCCACAACCACGGACACTACCATGTCAATGTCATAAGCCAGATATGTGTAGAGAGAGGGAGAGAGAGAGAGAGTAGACAAGGGAAAAAGGCAAATAATGTACTGATAATAATGACGGTTGTACAGAATTGAAAAAAAGACCATCACTGAGGGCATGACAGGGAGTCACTTTCGTCAAACATGTAGCCAACACATCTGATTGGTATGTTCCTGCACATGTATTGTAAAATCTGGATGACTTGGCTGGCTTAGACTGAGGGGTAGAAAACTAGGACAAGCGAGATTATGCATTAGAATGTCTGAAACCTCTGAGGTTTTATGATTTTTGGTTTTATTCCCACGTTTCTAAAGAACTAAAAGCACAAAATCCGGGAAAAACAAAGTCTGCCCCCACTTTTCTGTTCATTAATGTTGAGGGTGCTTTCCGCCAGGTCCGCGCTCTTAATTCTATCCCATCCGTCTTACTATATTAGAGTGCAGGGCTGTTTGTAATTGTTCATTCTTTCTATCAGGAGGAAGAGTTAAGTCAAGATGACAGACACAGCTCCAGCAACACCGAAAGTGAAGAAGGCTAGCAAGCCTAAAAAGCCTGCTAACCACCCTAAATACAGCGAAATGATATCCCAGGCTATCGGTTCCTTGAAAGAGAGAGGCGGTTCATCAAGACAGGCGGTTTTGAAATACATTGTTAAGAATTTCAACGTAGGAGCAAACGAAACAGCTGTGAACAGCCGGCTGAAAGTTGCGCTCAAAGCCGGGGTTAAGAACGGAACCCTGAAGCAGTCGAAAGGAACAGGTGCGTCTGGTTCTTTCCGACTTGGTGAAGTGAAGAAAACAGCTAAGAAAGCAGCCAAACCGAAAAAGGCGAAACCAGCAAAGAAAAAGACTGCCGTGAAGAAAACGCCAAAGAAAGCGACCGGGGAAAAGAAGGCAAAAGCAAAGAAAGCTACACCAAAGAAGAAGGCAGCTGTAAAGAAAACATCTAGCAAGAAGGCCCCTGGAGATAAGAAATCCAAAAAGGCTACTCCTAAAAAGAAGCCTGCAGCTAAGAAACCTGCTGCCAAAAAGCCGGCGGCAAAGAAGGCAGCTGGGAAAAAGTAAGAACCTGGGACAGGATAAATTTCCGGGGAAATTAAAAAAAAAAACGGTCCTTTTCAGGACCATCAATCACATGAGAGTATTTTTTCGCAAATTGTCAAAATGGTCCAGCCCCTTATCATCTATTCAGAAAATTCTGTATGGATCAGACTGCTGTGCAGGAAAAGGATGGGCCGGTAAAAGCTGACAAAAAAGCTGCCCAAGCTCAAACAAATAATTTCAATCCGTTTATGAAAACATGTGTTGCCCCAATTCATGAAATTATGAGAAAGACAAGCTGAATTAATTGATGAATGATTTAGTTCAACAGATTTACTTGCCTTCCTCTTTACTGAATTTGATTTCATTGGAAAGAATCACACAAAAACAGAGGAGTAAAACAAGAGATGAATATGGGGTTAAAAAATGTCAGAGCTTGAGCTGTAAAACGGATTGAAATTTGGACCAATCAGAACCGTTCTTTCATTAGGTGTTTGTTAACTGCAGGTGTAATTCCGAATGTCCCGATAAGTGAACGCTTCTGATTGGTCGAAATTTATTTAGCCCTATAGATTGATTAGATCTACCAAATTTCTCTGTCTGTCTGCAGGAAATGACGGGCCGGTAAAAACTGACAAAAACAGTGCTCAGGCTGAAACAAATAATTTCGATCCATTTTCGGACTTGTCATTACTTGTCTGTCTGCCTGTATTGTAAATTCTGAATCTAAATCGAAAGCCGCTAACTGTAAGCTGCTTGAATAATCACATAGATAGGAAATGTTAACTTAATATTTCAATGCTACCAGAAGGGTAGAAAATCCCTGGGCTTAAGCCTTAGATCGGATTGAAAAAATGACCAAAGAGAAACGTTCTCTTATCAGGCATTTGTTAAAATTTCAAAGGTCCGGATAAGAGAACGCTTTTGATTGGATCAAAATTATTGTACTTTTGGGCTTGATTATTGACAGTAAAAGCATAGAGGAATGGAAGTATTTCGAATTTATCAAAATGTATTTTCTACCGCTTGATTGGTTTGAAAAGGCTAGAAATTACATCACTGTAACCCTAAATGAAAAAAACAGTACCAAAAGGAACCGTTAATTCAAGAGACGAAGAAGGCGAAAAACTGTCAGAGCTTGAGCCCTAAAACGGATTGAAATTTGGACCAATCAGAACCGTTCTTTCATTAGGTGTTTGTTAACGGCAGGTGTAATTCCGAATGTCCCGATAAGTGAACGCTTCTGATTGGTCGAAATTTATTTAGCCATATAGATAGATTTAGATCTACCAAATTTCTCTGTCTGTCTGTCTTCAGGAAAGGACGGGCCGGTAAAAGCTGACAAAAGCAGTGCCCAAGCTTAAAAAATTAATTTCGATCCGTTTTCGGACTTGTCATTATTTGTCTGTCTGTCTGTCTGTCTGTCTGTCTGTCTGTCTGTCTGTCTGTCTGTCTGTCTGTCTGTCTGTCTGTCTGTTAGCTGCTAGAATAATCATATTGACAGGAAAGGTTAACTCCAAATTTCATTGCTACCAGAAGGGTAGAATTTCCCTGGGCTTAAAGCCTTAGATCGGATTGAAAAATTGACCAATGAAAAACTTTCTCTTATCAGGCGTTCGTTAAAATTTCGAAGGTCCCGATAAGAGAACGCTTTTGATTGGATCAAAATTATTGTAGTTTTCGGGCTTTTTGATTAAAATTGAAAATGAATGCATAGAGGAATGGGAATATTTCGATTTCATAAAAAAAATGTATTTTCTACCACTTAATTAGTTCGAAAAAGCTAGAGATTACTTCATTGTAACCCTAAATGAAAAACAAATACCAAAAGGAACTGTTAATACAAGAGACGAAGAAGGCGAAAAACTGTCAGAGCTTAGGCCCTAAAACGGATTGAAATTTTGACCAATCACAAACGTTTTCTTATAACCGGTTGGTTTGAATTTCAAAGGTTCCGATAAGAGAATGCTTTTGATTGGTCCAAAATTAACCTAGTATGCGGTTTGATTTTTGAAACTGGAGAAGGGGAAGAATAAATACTTAAAAAAAAAAAGCAGTTTTTGAATGTGATAATCCGTAAACCTTCTTTTCTTCCTTTTTATAATATACTTAATTTATGTGAACTATGGCCCAAAACTATGTTCAAAATGGCTTGAAACACCATTACTGGAACCTTAACGGAATAATCCACACCAAAAGGGGTTGTTAAAATAAGAGGCGAAAAAAGTGAAAAAATTGCCTGAGCTTGAGCCCTAAAACGGATTGAAATTTTGACCAATCACAAGCGTTCTCTTATAAACCGTTTGTTGGAATCTCAAAGGTTTTGATAAGAGAACGTTTCTGATTGGTCTAAAATTTACCTACTATATGACTTTGATTATTGGAACGAGAGGAGAGGTATAAATGCATGATTTAATAGCATTTTTTTGTTTACATATAAATTATATGCTTTTGCATCCCAAGCTCTGCAACTGTCTGTATTTTCGATAAATACAGACTAGATTATTAGAAGACTGATAAAAAGTTTTTTTTTTTACTTTTCTTTCGCTTTATCTAATATCGAATATTCAACTGAGCTACAAAAACAATTCACACAAAAACAGATTGTAAAAAAAACAGGGTTGAAAGTTGGGAAAAAAATTGCCAGAGCATAAGCCGTAAAACGGATTGAAATTTTGACCAATCAGGAACGTTCTCTCATAAGCGATTCGTTGTAGACAGTTGTAATTTCCAACGTCCCGATAAGAAAACAAATTTGATTGGTTAATTTTTCAATCCGTTTTACGGTCGAAGCTCTGACATTATAGTTCAGCCAATCACGTGCTTGGACGTTCTCAACCGCATAAATAGGGTGCCGCGAACAATTTTTGTCACATTCACTATCCAGCAAGATGGCGAGAACCAAGCAAACTGCAAGAAAATCTACCGGAGGTAAAGCTCCAAGAAAACAGTTGGCAACTAAAGCCGCACGAAAGAGTGCACCTGCGACCGGCGGTGTGAAGAAACCACATAGGTACAGGCCAGGCACAGTTGCTCTTCGTGAGATCAGACGGTACCAGAAGAGTACAGAGCTTCTAATCAGAAAACTGCCTTTCCAGCGACTTGTACGTGAAATTGCGCAGGACTTCAAGACAGATCTCAGGTTCCAGAGTTCGGCTGTTATGGCTCTTCAGGAAGCAAGCGAAGCCTACCTTGTAGGTCTATTCGAGGACACCAACTTGTGCGCTATCCATGCCAAACGTGTCACCATTATGCCAAAGGACATCCAGCTTGCCCGCCGAATTCGAGGAGAACGTGCTTAAGCTCAAGCCGACCACTTCATCTTATCTCAACGGCCCTTTTAAGGGCCACAAAGCTCCCCGAGAGCCTTCTTTTCGTAGAGTTGTCAATGATAGTCAAGCCCTAGTCATTACCCCTTTATTTCTTATACGACGTGATATTTATATCTGACTTTATTCTTAAAGTTTCAAAGATTTCTGTCTTCTTGCCAGACTGAGGATTGTAAAGTTTTCAAGCTGATAATTGACTACCGCAGAGACCAGCAGAAAATGTCACAATGGCAATTTCTGCATTATTTTTACTCTACAGTGTGATCGTCTAGGGGGCTGAATTTTAGCCTAGGCTTAGCTAATAATACATTCTTAATAACAGTTTCAAAAATTTTGACCCTAGAAAGTTCTTAAAAGAAATATTCGTCTATGAAAATCGCCCGTAAGTGAAAAAGCAAGCCAAAAAAACCCAGCAATCATCAGGGTGCTTTCGCCCAGGAACGCGCTATTCTTCTTCTTGTTCGGTTCTTTACCCTCGCCATGCGGCATAAAGCCATGTGGCGAGCAGCTATTGGTTTTTTATCGATTTTATTACAGACTATTGGGTTTTAATATATAAATGTTTTTTTTTTTTTCTAATCGTCAGACGACAACACTCCACGGTTTAAAACGTATAATATAAAAAGAGAGGGAAGAATAAAACTAGTATAACCGGTAGGCCAAAAACGACCCCTTCAGGACCACCTTTAAAATTACTTTATATAAGAAAAATATATACAGAATGTACAATACCGTAGAGTGTTGCCTGTCTGATAGTAATTTTTTAGACTAATCCATGTTTTTAATTGCTATTTATTGGAATCAACAGTGTTGGAAAATCCTTATTATACTTGACCCAATGTAGTAAGTGTACTATATAGCATAATTAATGTCGTTGTCTAGTTTTTCGATTTTCGATGGGCACAAAAAATTGGTGGTGTCGAGGCCAACAAGATTCAGAGAGCTCCCTAAAATATTGAATACACAAAAATATACACTGTAAGAGCTGCGGGGCGATCGTCAGTCCTGCCTGCTGTGCAGGGCGATCAGGACGACACCACTCAGTAGGGGCATAAAGCCAAGACTACTGGGGTGCTAGTTCTTTCCCTGCCGCCCTAACCACAGCAGGTCCCAAAATGGGTAAAAACTGCCATAAAAAGTAGAGGTAAACTTTAACCAAAAATACAACCCTATAGGGGCAGGACTACAGGGGGCTTAGCTCGGCATAATAAAAGCCCCTGTGTCAGTAAAGAATGGTTTAAAAAATCGAATATCGACCCGGATCAGATCCGGGGCGAACTGACTGACGATCACCTCCCAGCAATATTTAAATGAAAAGACGGGTAAGATTCAACTTTAAAAAAAAAAGAAAAGTTAGTATACCTGGTCAACACAACCTGCATGAGTTCAGAAAAAAGGTTAAAAATCCCTTGTAAATAGGGGAGCACCCATGCTTAGTTTGGTGGCCTGTAAACCCCGTCATATACTTAGTACATGATGGGTATAGCAGTTTTAAAATTAGATATCCCTATTAGATTGCTGAAATTATAATGTCATTAATAGGGACTTATTAAAATATGCTATATAAAAAGGGCAATAGTGCCTACAGAAGTTGTTAACAAAAAAACACACAAAAAAAAAAAAAAAAAAAAGGAGCTCTCTGATATAGAAAATATGTATTAAAAACAGTATCAAGAAAAACTGGGGCAAGTCTCTCGAATTTGGGACACGTCATTGACTAATGGGACAAGGAAATGTTGTATATATAAAGAAAGTTTTAGAGTAAGACTTATAGTAAACAAAAGTCCCATTTATAATTATGCATGTTCAAACAAAATATGAAAAAAAAAAACAACATGCATTTATAATTTTAGCTTTAATAATAACAGTATGTTTAGACGTGTCCCAGTGATTTAAGACTCGATTTAGCCCATGACTGTTTAATTTATTATTATTAAAGACCCTAAATAGTAAGGTTTTAAAAGCATTGTGGGAAAAGGAGAAACAGCCGATAATTGGTAGCTTCTCCCATTCCCTCAATGCCAGGAAATGTTTTGATTCAAATGGGTCTAACATATTTCTATTTAAAAAAGTTAAATTTTATCAGTCATTTGGCAATCAAGAATATACGTCTCTAGCGCCCTGAATACGGAAGACTGTAAGGCCTTTGAAGGGTATAGAATGTTTGTCATATTGTAGTCTATACCCTCTCGCACCAGGACGCCAGAGAGCTTTTGTCTAGCCACCGTGTGAACGCAGCAGTCTAGCAGAAAGTGCTCCGTGGAGTTTCGGACACCACAGGTAGGGCAAATGGCCGAACCCCCAAGTATGTGGTGACCAAGGCTCCCTAGCAATAAATTATAGCCCAGTCTCAGACGCGTCACGCACTTATCCATCCTATTACTGGTTGAGTACTTGCGCGGCGGTCTGAAACTCACTCCATTTCCATAGAAGGGCTGGCTCATAAGTCTGTCTGCCAGCCCGTTTGACCATTTTTCTTTGATAGATGTTTTCAAAATGGAGTAAACCTCAGTGGTTGCCAGGGGTATTTTGTCTCCAATCGGGGCTTCCAGAGCGCGCTTCGCGGCACCGTCCGCTATCTCATTTCCAATAAATCCGACATGAGCTGGACACCACACAAATGTGACCTCTGAACCATTCAGATGGCACTGATCATAGATAGACAGAATATTTTCTAAGAGATCAGGCCGAGAGTTGCTATTCCTTAAAGAGAGTGATTGGAGGGCCGAAAGAGAATCAGAAAGAATAGCAACTTTGTGTGGTTTATTGACCAGTGTCCAGTTTAGTGCGTATTGTATAGCAGTCAGTTCCGCGGCATAAATAGATAACCTGTCGCTGAGTCTTTTAGATGTTTTAACCTTAAGGGCTGGTATAACCATTGCTGCGGAAACTGCTGAATTTTCATTTTTACTTCCATCAGTATAAATTTTTAAGTGCTCAGCATAGCTCGAATGAACGTGATCCTCGGTTATTGCCAAAATCTGTGAAGGAGGGTCACTTTTATTAAATTTCGAGCTGAGAGAAATGTCAGTTTTCGGAGTTTCGATAAGCCACGGTGCATCGAGCCGCGGTCTAGTATCTGCTACACTGAAACCATCGGGAAGGTGTTCCGCCACCAAGTCTGCAGTGGTGGCTCCAAAAGGCAGTATAGGGTTTTTATATTTATTTTTAACAAAGAACCCCTTCCCGATAATCGCGTTCACAGGGTTATCAGAATTACTTGAGACTCGCACCCAGTATTTCAAAGCTTGTTCCTCCCTCCGCAGGGTTAAAGGCGCGATACCGGCTTCTAATTCCAAATATACTGAAGGGGTGGAGGGCAGAGCTCTCAGGGCTATTATCAGGGCCTTTCTTTGAATATTATCTAGCATTTTTAGTGCAGATTTTGAAGCACCAGCGTAGACTATGGCACCGTAGTCTAGCTTTGGACGTATTAGGGACTTGTAGAGAAGAAGGAGCGAGTTTTTATCAGACCCAAAATCGGTGCCCCTTAACATTCTCATGAGGTTTAAGTCCCTTTGGCATTTTTCCGTTAAAGATTTTATATGAGGCAGTAACGAAAATTTCCGATCTAAAAGCATACCTAAAAAAGTTACCGTCTCTTCAAATTTAATTTTAGTGCCTCCCAAATATACGTCCAACTCCTTTAAAGATTTGTTACCAAAGACAATACCGACAGTTTTAGTTTTTGAGATTTTAAAACCCCATTCTTGGGACCAGCGCCAAATGGAATCCAGCCCTGCCTGTGCCTTACGTTGCAGGGTTTGACCATCAGATCCCACTAGCCAGCCGCCGGAATCATCGGCGAACTGGCTGATAACCATCCCTGTCCCCTCAGTTGCAGCAGGGAGATCGTTAACCAAAAGAGAAAATAGTAAAGGGGATAAAATGGCGCCTTGGGGGGTACCCCTTGTCAGAGATTTGACCTCTGACAGCGTATCCCCCACCTTAACAGTGATTTTTCTATCCAATAGAAAGGCCCTAATATATTGAAAGCACCGTCCGGAGATCCCACATTTCCTAAGTTTATAGAGAATTCCCGAGTGCCATGCAAGATCGAAAGCGGCCTCGAGATCTAAGAATATGGCTACAACAGAACGCCCTCTATTTTTAGCATAGAGGACGTCATGTTGTAACCTAACCAACTGATCAATAGTTGATCGGCCCTTTCTGAAGCCAGACTGAAAGGGATTTATGATGTTTTTTGATTCTAAGTATCGTTCTAAACGGGCCTTAACCATCCCCTCTAGCAATTTCCCAGGGTGGGAGGTTAGGCTGATAGGTCTATAAGATTTAGGATCAGCTGGGTCTTTATTTTTCTTTTGTAATGGGATCACACAGGCGAGCTTCCAGTCCCCAGGGTAACTGCCATCCCTCCAGATTTTGTTAAAGAAAACAAGCCAAATTTCTAGTGCCGAGTCCGGCATATTTTTAAACATTTTATAGGACAATTTGTCTAGCCCCGCAGCGGAATCCTTCCTGCTACTTATGCAGTCTTTTAGCTCTTGCATTGTGAAGTCTAAATTAATTGGGGAATTGTTTGTTTCTGACGGTGGAGAGTTAATTTCATCATAATGGTCAGTTTCAAATTTTTGTTGAAAGACCAAAACCTCGGGCTCAATATTAGATTCACTAGAAACCTTAGAGTAATGTTGGACAAGGGTATTAGCCTTGTCCAAGGGGCTAATAGAATTTTGACCATTAGAGGTTAGGACAGGGACGGGAGCACATTGATTTCCTTTTATTCTGCGAATTTTTTGCCAAAAGTCTCTAGAATTCTTTGGGTCGTGAATACAAGATTCGCAGAACTCTTGCCAATTTAACTTTTTTGAGTCTAAAATTGTTGACTTTGCCAAACAGACTTTATCTTGGTAGTTGACCCGATTGACTTCACAGGGGTTCCTTTTGAAATTATTTAGGGCCTTTTTTCTCTCCTTAACTGCATTTTCACATTTGTCATTCCACCACGGGACCATAATTTTGTTGGAGAGGTTCTTTTTTGATACCGGGATCGCGCGTTTTGCTGCTGACAGAAACCTATCTGTTATTAATTTATTAAATTGCTCGACGTTATCGTGGTAGACATCTGCTAGAGAGATATCCTCACATAAAATTTTGAATTGTTCCCAATCCGCTTTGTCAAATATAAATTTTTCATCTATATGTGTGGTAGTATTAGAATTTGAATTTGAATTTGAATTTATTAAGGAAATAAGGATTGGGAAATGATCAGTGCCCCAATTGTCATAAATGACTTGCCAAATCATTTTACTGGATAATTTCGTACTCGTGAAAGTTAGATCCAGGCATGTAAAAATGCCCCTAGCGGGATCTAACCTGGTGGGACTCCCATCGTTGAGCAGTACGTACTCTTGTTGTTCTACCCAGTCGTAAACTGCTTTTCCGTGGGAGTCTGACCTAGGGGCGCCCCATAAGGGATGGTGTGAATTAAAGTCACCAGTGATCACGAGTTCTTTAAGTTCACTCTGAGCCGAAATGAATGAACTAATACTATTGAGAGATTCGAGGTCACACCCCCTCGAGTAAATGTTAGCCAAAATGTGAGGATTTTCCGAAAAATAAATTTCAAACATTTGTATTTCAATTTTAGTTTCACCGTTTTGATCCCTAGCATTGTCAATGTCTAGCTTTTTATAATTAAGCCCGTGTTTGAAAAAAGTGGCTAGACCACCACAACAATTATCATTTTTATTTTTGTAAATTTTATTTTCTAAAATGTATCCAGGAATATTTCGGATAGAATTTTGGTTAAATTTGGTTTCCTGGATACAAATAATATCGATGTTATTAACGTCGAGAAACCTCTTCAAATTTGAAAAAGTGTGGGCCGAAAGACCACAGGCATTTAGACTTAATAAATTAAGGTTTCTGTCCATAGCAAAATTAAGGTTTAAAGATTTGTTTTTTAACCCCGCGGAAAGCCTGAGGTGATCCAAGGCTGAAGCGCCTGCCTCCCACCGCTGTTTTCAGCGGAGAGTTCAGGCTCTTCAGCCGGGATCCAACGGGCTTAGGAAGGCTAGAAGGTTTTGAGGGCCTCGACACTTTCATAGGAGTGGCCCGGCGTGTCGATTTTTCTGAGGACACGACGCGTCGGCTAGATTTATCTTCCTCCAATTTCAAAGGTTTTAATTTTTGATAAGAAGCTATGAAGGAAGATATAAATTTTTGTTTGAGAAAATTTTGTGTGTAATTTCCGTTTCTTGAATCAAGGTCCGAAATGAGACTCTTTAAATTAGCCAAAAGTAATTCTAAGTCAAATTTATTAATAAAATTGTTTTCGAAAAGAGTCTCGGTTTGAACAAACTTTTCTATCTTTTGTGTTGATTTTGTCTGAGTCGACGCGTCGCGAACCTCAGGTTTTCTTCCTATGCTGCCTGGAGGGGAACAAACCTCCCTCAAGGACGAGACCTCTGAGGTCACGTCCGTAAGGGACGGCTCTCCCCCATTGCTATTTGGCGTGCTGCTTCTTCCCTCGGGAATATGATTTGGTATAGGGGAAGATAAATTTATAGAGGAGACGGAAGAGTCTGTGTTATTCACTTGTGCAGTGGAAACTTTACATAATTTTTTTGAGGGGGAGGTGTCTAAAGATTGCCTATTTTCCACCGGATTCGAATTAACTTGTCTGAAAGGATTTACAGACTCTTCTAAGGGCTTAACCTTGGGGCTGTCCAGAGGAGTTTGGGCAATTACAGTTTTTTGGTTTTGGTTACAGTATTCAAGGGTCCTGACCTGATCTCTATGATTCACTTTAAAAGTGAATCTGGGGCCTAACTTTTGGTTTGATGAAGGAATAGAGTCAACATTTTTTGAGTCGTAGGAAGAAGCAGCTCGCACATTAGGGCATGGCCCACATGCCAGCTCGGCCCGATCCCAAGAGCACCCCCGAGTATCCCTATATTGTTGGACCTTTGAAGCCCAGAGGTACACCGGACACCGGGTCGAGCGTGCCGTATGTTTAGCCAGGCAGTTGGCACAGCGGAGAGTTTCTGTTTGGCACTGACCGCGGGGATGAGAGCCGGCACACCGGGCACACCTTTCTTCATTTTGGCATCTGCTGGAGGTGTGACCGTAACGTTGACATCTGTAACACCTCAGGGGAGGGGTGATAAATGCCGAAACCGGAATATAAAAGTTAGATCCAGAAACTCTGACACTATCCGGGAGTAAGTCCCCGAAGAATGTCAGAGTAACGGCTGTTGTGGGTTTCTTGAATCTATTTAAAATTCTGGAGGCTTTCATTATAAAAATGTCTTTTGAGTTAACCTGGGCCTCCAGATTTAGGGCCAATTCCTCTGGACTTTGGTCCAAAGGAATGTTATGTATCACCCCTCGGACCGTAACCATGTCGTCCGGAGTGTATGCAAAACTGCGCACACCACAGACGACAAGAGGTGATAAATTCAATAATTTTCGTAACATTTCCGCAGAGCACACCTCCAGCAGTAAACCCCCATCTTTCAGGACAACTGTCTTCCCCACCATGCCGGCCAGGTCCCTAGAAATCCCTCGGGAGAGGGCCATAGGCGATATATTCCTAAAGCCAGGACCTCTCCCGAGGGGTCTCACAAAAGCTTTATATAGCCACGTATTTTTTGAAAGTAGATGGACCTGGCCAGAGTTTAGAGGTTCCCCATATTTTTGAAGATCTGTGGACATATTCAGTAGTGTGGGATACAGATCTGATAGTATATAAGTCTAAAATAGTATGTAAGTCTAAAATAGTATATAATTCTAAAACGTATAATAAATCAATAAGTGGACAGTATGTGTGTATAAGTGTATGCAATAAAATTTAATTGTACTGAGTACTTTTAACACTGGGCCTCCGCAAAGCTGCTTGACCTTCAGTGATAGTGTAAAATGATGTGGGAGGGGGAATATAAAAATATAAACAATAAGTAATCGGTATAATAAATAAATCTACCTCTGGTTCAAAAAAGGAAGGGGGAATACGTGTACTAAGTATACGTTAACCACTAAACTAATATAGATACACCAAAAGCCAGTAGATGGCAAATTACAACGAAAGAACGTAGGGTCAGCGGACGAAAATGAAAGAAAACAAAGGACATATGGGGTGGGGTAGCCAACACTGTCGATGTTATGTGAAAAATGCAAAGATCGCGCTATGCTCATTGGTTAATAATTAAATAATTATTTAGTTTTGCTCCGACCTACTTTGGGTCAGGCTAAATAGGTCAGTATGTCAACGCTAAATTCTCTGGTCAATTGCCGTTGTGTATATATATTCGGGATTTACTGGCTTGATACTATCATACTAGTCGATTTTATTCACTAGCAACATACGCAAACATGTCTGGACGTGGAAAAGGAGGAAAAGGTCTTGGAAAAGGAGGCGCAAAGCGTCACAGAAAAGTTCTGCGCGATAATATCCAGGGTATCACCAAGCCAGCTATTCGCCGTCTTGCTCGTCGGGGTGGTGTGAAGAGAATTTCGGGGCTGATCTACGAAGAAACCAGAGGAGTTTTGAAAGTTTTCCTCGAGAACGTGATCAGAGATGCAGTCACATACACTGAGCATGCCAAGAGAAAGACAGTAACTGCCATGGATGTTGTCTATGCTCTGAAGAGGCAGGGTAGGACTCTCTACGGATTCGGTGGTTAAAAGCCTGGATACCACTGAACCAAAAAAAACGGCCCTTTTAAGGGCCACACAAACCTTCGAAAATCTACCTCTTGACATTGTCACTTATTGGTAATTATCATAATTCCTTTGAATTGGTGATACCTTAAATTCTTTCCAATGTGATTTCGTCTCCGAAAGGGTACACATATTATTATTCTGCCTTGGAAACCTTGAATTTTCGTGCGTTCTGCGGGCTAGGCAGATGCAAGCCGTGCCGAGCGTTTTGATGAGACGACGCTTCTGATTGGTCCAATTTTCAATCCGTTTTAGGGCTCAAGCTCGAACGTTTTTGGTCATTTTTGCCCGTCGATATCTACGTATACATTCACTGGAATACTACTAAAATTTCTACGCGAGAAGGAAAATAGTGAGGCTACCAAATTTTACCGAAGATTATTTCCTCAGAATCATTGCAGTGGCAGTAAAAGGTTTTTAAAATCGGACAAAATGCAATCGGAACGGGTCCCGTACCAAGCGTTTGATGAGAGGACGCCTCTGATTGGTCCAATTTTCAATCCGTTTTAGGGCTCAAGCTCGAACGTTTTTTGGTCACTTTTGCTCGTCGATATCTACCTATACTCCCACCGGAATACTACCAAAATTTCCAGGCACGTAAGGAAATAGTAAGGCTACAAATTTCCACCAAAGAAATTTCCCTCGGAATTATTGCAGTGGCAGTAAAAGATTTTCAAAATCGGACAAAATGCAATCGAAACAGGTCCCGAACCAAGCGTTTGATGAGAGGACGCCTCTGATTGGTCCAATTTTCAATCCGTTTTAGGGCTCAAGCTCGAACGTTTTTTGGTCACTTTTGCCGGTCGATATCTACCTATACTCCTACTGGAATACTACCAAAATTTCCAGGCACGTAAGGAAATAGTAAGGCTTCAAAATTCCACCAAAGAAATTTCCCTCGGAATTATTGCAGTGGCAGTAAAAGGTTTTTAAAATCGGACAAAATGCAATCGAAACAGGTCCCGAACCAAGCGTTTGATGAGAGGACGCCTCTGATTGGTCCAATTTTCAATCCGTTTTAGGGCTCAAGCTCGAACGTTTTTTGGTCACTTTTGCCGGTCGATATCTACCCATACACCGGCTCGAATTCTACCAAAATTTCCACGCACGTGAGGAAATAGTAAGGCTTCAAAATTCCACCGAAGAAATTTCCCTCGGAATTATTGCAGTAGTACTAAAAGGTTTTTAAAATCGGACAAAACGCAATAGAAACAGGTTCCGTACCAAGCGTTTGATGAGAGGACGCCTCTGATTGGTCCAATTTTCAATCCGTTTTAGGGCTCAAGCTCGAACGTTTTTTGGTCACTTTTGCCGGTCGATATCTACCCATACACCGGCTCGAATACTACCAAAATTTCCACGCACGTAAGAAAATAGTAAGGCTACAAAATGCCACCGAAAAAAAATCCATCAGAGTTATTGCAGTAGCACTAAAGGGTTTTTAAAATCGGACAAAATGCAATCGAAACGGGTCCCGAACCAAGCGCTTGATGAGAGAAATCCTCTGATTGGTCAATTAATTATTTAATTCAATACGCTATGTAGGTCAATCCGTTTTACGGTCCAAGCTCGGATGTTTTATTGTCACTTTTGCCGGTCGATATCTACGTCCACATGTGCCGTAATACTACCAAAATTTCTACAAACGCAAGGAAACTGTAGGGCTACCAATATCTACTGAGAATTCTTTTGTCAGAATTTATGGAGTGGCACTAGAGGGAATTGAAAATCAGAAAAGATTGACTGGAATCTGGCATTGTTAGAAATAAAGGCTTTTGATTGGTCAGTTAAATATTAATTCCGAAGCCTCGGCGATTGATCAGTTAACATGTTGAGCGATGCTCTGGGAAAAAGAGTGCTAAATGCACCTCCTCGATCCATTATACTGATCACATCTTTACTTTCAGATAGGAAAATGAGAAAATTGAGGAACATCGAGAAGACTCTGCTAGGATCAGTTGATCTTGATCGAAACTGTTAACAGATGCGTAAAGCCCCCTTTTCACAGAGTATGGCTCAAACCTCGCCAGATTTCTGTCAATCTTCTGCACTTTGCCATTTTCTCTTGATGAGTTCTGAAATGCTTTACTGCATCTCTGCCGAAAGGCCTGATGAGAGGACGCTTGTGATTGGCCAGACGTGGCTTTCGCCCGGGTCCGCGCTGCTAGCTTTAATTATTGGCTGATGTAGGTCAATCCTCCTGTGCCGATATATAAAGGAAAATGATCGCTTGTCGAAACATTATTTCACTCAATTCTTGACTGAAACATGCCTGCGCAAGCAAAATCAGCTGGAAAAGGTTCCAAGAAAGCCGCTACCAAGGCTAAGGCGGTTCGTGTGTCCGACAAGAAGAAAAGGAAGAGGAGGAAGGAATCCTATGCCATCTACATTTACAAAGTACTGAAGCAAGTGCACCCAGACACTGGTATTTCTAGCAAAGCTATGTCAATTATGAACAGCTTTGTCAACGATATCTTCGAAAGAATCGCTGCAGAAGCATCCAGGCTGGCACACTACAACAAACGATCGACCATTACCAGCAGAGAGGTCCAGACCGCCGTTCGCCTTCTGTTACCTGGCGAATTAGCCAAGCACGCTGTCAGCGAAGGCACCAAGGCTGTGACAAAATACACCAGCAGCAAGTAAGGCGCTTCTAAGTCGCGCTAACCCCCCAAAAAAACGGCCCTTATCAGGGCCACCAACTATCCAGATAGTTCTTTTTCTCAATGTCAATCTCGTTTTTTTATTTTTTTTTATTTGTTTAGTAACACAAGTCTTTGATTCCCTTATAAAAAAAAAAATCAGTGGAAGAGAGTCCTAGTCGGAAAGCGCCAACACACACACACACACATATGAAAAACGTAACACAATGTGTCAGTCAAGATTTTATTAGAGTTTGAGAACATAAGAAAACAGCAAAACAGGCTAATTTTATGCAGATTTCGTCTATAGGATTTTCTGTCTGTGCCTAGGTTGCATCTAGAACGAGCTCTCTCATTGGCCAATATATATGTTATAATGATTTTCATTGGTCGAGCTTAATTCTGTTATAAAGTAGGTCAATCCCATTTCTGATTATAAACGAGCGGAGTTTGTGTGCATTCAGCCTAGCATGCTTTTAGTACGAGCTTTCTGATTGGCTATCACAATTATCGGGTTTATCCATCTATACTGAAATTTCATTGGTCGAGCTTAATTCTGCAGTAAAGTAGGTCAATCCCCTTGCCTGTAGTATATAAACGAAGGTCGCAAAGAGCTGGTATTCACAAATTGCCTTGAGAAATCGCATACTGAAGCATCAATCATGTCAGGACGTGGAAAAGGTGGAAAGACCAAGGGAAAGGCTAAGAGCCGATCTACCAGGGCCGGACTTCAGTTCCCTGTTGGAAGAATTCATCGTCTGCTGCGTAAGGGAAACTATGCCGAGCGTGTTGGGGCAGGTGCACCAGTATACTTGGCTGCAGTCCTAGAGTATTTGGCTGCTGAAGTTTTGGAATTAGCAGGAAACGCTGCCCGAGACAACAAGAAGAGCAGAATCATTCCCCGTCACTTGCAGCTAGCTATCAGGAATGACGAAGAATTGAACAAACTCCTCTCTGGAGTAACCATTGCACAGGGTGGTGTACTTCCAAACATCCAAGCTGTTCTTCTGCCCAAGAAGACCCAGAAGCCACAGGCCAAGTAAAAACCTGTCAAATTGCTATCAGCATTACAACGGCCCTTTTAAGGGCCACCATTATACTCGAATATTCACTTTCTGAAGATTGTCAATGTCACAGTTTAAACATATCTATTTTACCTCGATTGAGGAACAAGTTATTACAACTTACACTAATCTCTCTCTCTCTCTCTCTCTCTCTCTCTCTCTCTCTATTCTGCTTCCTGGGAACTACACCAGTGCTATCGCCGAATATGGGAAAAAAGTTGACAACCGCTCTCGGGTATCGAACTAAGGATCTTATGGTTACAAGGCCCACGCTCTACCCCACAACCACGGACACTACCATGTCAATGTCATAAGCCAGATATGTGTAGAGAGAGGGAGAGAGAGAGAGAGTAGACAAGGGAAAAAGGCAAATAATGTACTGATAATAATGACGGTTGTACAGAATTGAAAAAAAGACCATCACTGAGGGCATGACAGGGAGTCACTTTCGTCAAACATGTAGCCAACACATCTGATTGGTATGTTCCTGCACATGTATTGTAAAATCTGGATGACTTGGCTGGCTTAGACTGAGGGGTAGAAAACTAGGACAAGCGAGATTATGCATTAGAATGTCTGAAACCTCTGAGGTTTTATGATTTTTGGTTTTATTCCCACGTTTCTAAAGAACTAAAAGCACAAAATCCGGGAAAAACAAAGTCTGCCCCCACTTTTCTGTTCATTAATGTTGAGGGTGCTTTCCGCCAGGTCCGCGCTCTTAATTCTATCCCATCCGTCTTACTATATTAGAGTGCAGGGCTGTTTGTAATTGTTCATTCTTTCTATCAGGAGGAAGAGTTAAGTCAAGATGACAGACACAGCTCCAGCAACACCGAAAGTGAAGAAGGCTAGCAAGCCTAAAAAGCCTGCTAACCACCCTAAATACAGCGAAATGATATCCCAGGCTATCGGTTCCTTGAAAGAGAGAGGCGGTTCATCAAGACAGGCGGTTTTGAAATACATTGTTAAGAATTTCAACGTAGGAGCAAACGAAACAGCTGTGAACAGCCGGCTGAAAGTTGCGCTCAAAGCCGGGGTTAAGAACGGAACCCTGAAGCAGTCGAAAGGAACAGGTGCGTCTGGTTCTTTCCGACTTGGTGAAGTGAAGAAAACAGCTAAGAAAGCAGCCAAACCGAAAAAGGCGAAACCAGCAAAGAAAAAGACTGCCGTGAAGAAAACGCCAAAGAAAGCGACCGGGGAAAAGAAGGCAAAAGCAAAGAAAGCTACACCAAAGAAGAAGGCAGCTGTAAAGAAAACATCTAGCAAGAAGGCCCCTGGAGATAAGAAATCCAAAAAGGCTACTCCTAAAAAGAAGCCTGCAGCTAAGAAACCTGCTGCCAAAAAGCCGGCGGCAAAGAAGGCAGCTGGGAAAAAGTAAGAACCTGGGACAGGATAAATTTCCGGGGAAATTAAAAAAAAAAACGGTCCTTTTCAGGACCATCAATCACATGAGAGTATTTTTTCGCAAATTGTCAAAATGGTCCAGCCCCTTATCATCTATTCAGAAAATTCTGTATGGATCAGACTGCTGTGCAGGAAAAGGATGGGCCGGTAAAAGCTGACAAAAAAGCTGCCCAAGCTCAAACAAATAATTTCAATCCGTTTATGAAAACATGTGTTGCCCCAATTCATGAAATTATGAGAAAGACAAGCTGAATTAATTGATGAATGATTTAGTTCAACAGATTTACTTGCCTTCCTCTTTACTGAATTTGATTTCATTGGAAAGAATCACACAAAAACAGAGGAGTAAAACAAGAGATGAATATGGGGTTAAAAAATGTCAGAGCTTGAGCTGTAAAACGGATTGAAATTTGGACCAATCAGAACCGTTCTTTCATTAGGTGTTTGTTAACTGCAGGTGTAATTCCGAATGTCCCGATAAGTGAACGCTTCTGATTGGTCGAAATTTATTTAGCCCTATAGATTGATTAGATCTACCAAATTTCTCTGTCTGTCTGCAGGAAATGACGGGCCGGTAAAAACTGACAAAAACAGTGCTCAGGCTGAAACAAATAATTTCGATCCATTTTCGGACTTGTCATTACTTGTCTGTCTGCCTGTATTGTAAATTCTGAATCTAAATCGAAAGCCGCTAACTGTAAGCTGCTTGAATAATCACATAGATAGGAAATGTTAACTTAATATTTCAATGCTACCAGAAGGGTAGAAAATCCCTGGGCTTAAGCCTTAGATCGGATTGAAAAAATGACCAAAGAGAAACGTTCTCTTATCAGGCATTTGTTAAAATTTCAAAGGTCCGGATAAGAGAACGCTTTTGATTGGATCAAAATTATTGTACTTTTGGGCTTGATTATTGACAGTAAAAGCATAGAGGAATGGAAGTATTTCGAATTTATCAAAATGTATTTTCTACCGCTTGATTGGTTTGAAAAGGCTAGAAATTACATCACTGTAACCCTAAATGAAAAAAACAGTACCAAAAGGAACCGTTAATTCAAGAGACGAAGAAGGCGAAAAACTGTCAGAGCTTGAGCCCTAAAACGGATTGAAATTTGGACCAATCAGAACCGTTCTTTCATTAGGTGTTTGTTAACGGCAGGTGTAATTCCGAATGTCCCGATAAGTGAACGCTTCTGATTGGTCGAAATTTATTTAGCCATATAGATAGATTTAGATCTACCAAATTTCTCTGTCTGTCTGTCTTCAGGAAAGGACGGGCCGGTAAAAGCTGACAAAAGCAGTGCCCAAGCTTAAAAAATTAATTTCGATCCGTTTTCGGACTTGTCATTATTTGTCTGTCTGTCTGTCTGTCTGTCTGTCTGTCTGTCTGTCTGTCTGTCTGCTTCGGGATGAGACCGGGTGACCTCGGGACGGGAATTTTTAACACTTTTTTTTCGGGTTTTTTGCATTTTTTTACATGTTTTGGGCTATTTTAACACTTTTAAATTTTGATTTTTTTTGTCCATAACCCGTGTTACTCGGGGCATATATTCTGTCAGTTTCGGCATCGCCGAAATAATCCGACAAAGTGATTTCCATTTTTTTTTCCAAACGTGGTTCTTTTTAATCGATAAAACAATGTAAATCAATAATTCGTATCAAAATAACATACCTGTCTAAATTTCACGAAAAAAAAATCATAACTTTTGAAATTATCCAAGATTCCATTTATCGGAAATTTTGACAGACACGCACTGGATTTGCAGACAAATTTCGGCGATGCCGAAATTTCGGAAAAAAGTTTATATCAGAAATTAAAAAAAAACTAATGCACATTTCTCAATAATTTTTCCCAGTATGTACCCTCTAATAACCTTAAATAGACTGACCAAGTTTCATTAGAAAACATCATCTACTTTTGAAATTATTCCACTTTGCATTTTTAATTTTTCAATGACAGACAGTTTCAGACAGCAGACACTGACAGACAAATGGATTTTGATTAAAAAGTCCGCGAATTTGCAATATTTCGATTTAATATTTCGTCAACATTTCAAGGACTTTGTGACAAATACTTTATGCGAAAAACAAATAAAGAATGTGCCTAAATTTTTAGAGGCGGATAGATTCTGCTATCAAATTTCGGTAAAACGAGGCTCGGAAGCTCCAAAATTCAAACCTAGCTCCTCGTATACTGGTCTTATCGACAATCTATGCTTATTTTTTTTAACTTTGTTGTAAAGAGGAATTAAAAACAAACTAAATAATACCAGGTTTGGGGCATTGTGACAAGAATCCGACGTGCTAGGTATGAATCTCGGCGTGCTACAGCCCAGTTTTAACGAATTTTGGAAAAAGTGGGAAATAAAAATAGCGATCTCTCTATTATCGTTCATGCTAAATTAACATAATGTACATTACATTGTTGGAAAATTATTCCTCTGCACAAAACCGAAAAGCGGAAAGCCAGATTCCCAGGGTTTGAGCGAGTAGCAGTCGATGCTCCTGGTCACCCCCACTCTTCATGCTTAATTTAACAATTTTCAGGTCATTTTTCTCTTAATTAAAGCTTTCTTTGCCAATAGAGGCAGTATTTTTTAACTTTGTTGGAAAAAGGAACTAATGTCAAACGCAATAATACCAGGTTTGGGTCATTGCAACTAGAACCGGGGATGCTAGGTTTGAATCTCGGAGTAACCGAACCCTATTTGTCCAAAACTTTTCTAGGCCGGTATGCTATAGTTTTAGTAAATAGCTCAGTAAATAATTGAGACTAATTTGTCTTGTAAACGTTATACAATAGCTTGATAATTTTGGTATAAAAAGGGGAAAAAATGGGGATGTCATGGCGAGAAATTAGGCTATTTACAGTAGAAAGTTGGGTGGGCACGCGAAAACCCATTACTCGCGTTTTTCCTTCACCACCCTTTTGATAAGGTAGGGGTTTCTTCCTTATGTGGACAGATTATTTCATTCAAATTCAGCAATATTTGCAGCGAAATTCTTCGGATTTCGGTACAGTATGACCGAATATACAATTGAATGCGCCGGGCGTCGATTATTTGTGTGTGTGTGTGGGGGGGGGGGGGGGAGGTGGAGGCTAAAATTTCCTTAAATATCTCAGTAAATAATGGTGGCAAATCTTTTGTTTTAATGTCGTATTATAGGCATAGGATAGGGCTACAAAATAGTAAAAGATACAATAGTGGAATTTAATGCGTAGGGATTGCACTTTTTTTCGTTAAAACTTGCTTAGGGTCGGAAATCGGTAATTTACGTTTTTCGGCCCCGAACACATTCGTACAGGTCGGATTTTCGTCCTTATTTGGACAGATATTGATGTAATTGTGGTATCATTATAAAGGGGCGACTTTGCACATTGCATTTAATTCTAATTCAGCAATATTTGATCAAGAAATTCTGAGCAATACTTGAATGATGTAACCTACCATTTGACGAAAATTGAATTATAGGGCCAGCATGCCTTAAGTGCTCCTTTATTATTGGCAGAATCAATACAAAAGCGGTTATGAATTCTTTGAATTATGATTCCCTATATCTTTCCCGAATATGAAGCAAAAATCTTCGGATTTGGGGAAATTATAGCCGAATATACTATTGAATTCGCCGCGCTTCCCCAATAATGGTTGGGGGTGGGGGGGTGGAGGCTAGAATATCCTTAAATATCTCAGTAAATAATGGTGGCAAATCTTTTGTTTTAATATTGTATTATAGGCATTTAATACGGTTACAAAATAGTAAAAAAGCAGGGGATTTACATGCGTAGAAATTGCACAATTTCCCTTTGAAATTTGTACGGGAGGTAATAATCCATTATTCCCGTTTTTCGTACCCTTACCCGTTCGGACCGATCGGATTTTCGTCCTCATTTGGAAAGATATTGACGTAATTTTGGTATCATTATAACGCAGCGACCATGTACATTTCATTTCATTCAGATTAAGTAATATTTGATCAAGAAATTCTGGACAATATTTGAATAATCTAGCCTACCCCTTGACGAATATTGAAAAACATGGGCTAGCAGCCCCATAATGCTCCTATATTATTGACAAATTCGGTTCAATAGCGAATTTAATTTTATTGGCTATAATTTCCAAATATGTATTCCAAATTTCGAGCAAAAATATTGTAATTTGTGGAAATTATGGCCGAATACGCAATTAAAATCGGCGCGTTTCGAGGACATTAAGGGGGGATAGGCTAAAATTTTCTTGAATAACTCAGTAAATAGTGATGGTAAATCCTTCATTTTAATGTCGTATTACAGGCGTTTAACACGGCTTGAAAATGGTATAAAATTACAGGAGATTTCATGCATGGAGATTGCACAATTTTACCTTGGAATTTGCTTTGGTGGGCGAAAACCCATATTTTCTGTTTTCGTCCCCCTACACATTCGAACCGGGCGGATTTTTGTCCTTTTTTGGGCAGATATTGATGTAAATTTGGTATCTTTGTAAAGTGACATTCATGTACATTGCAACAAAATTAAATTTATCAATATTTGATTGAGAAATTCTGAGCAAGGTTCCAATATTCCAACCTATCCCTTGACGTAAGTAGAAAAAAAATGGTCCAGCAACGCCATAATGCTTCTTTATTATTGACAAAAACGCTACAAAAGTGATTTCAAATTCTTTGACTAATTATTCCCCACATTTATTCCAAATTTCAAGCAAAACTATTCAAATTTTGGGAAATTATGACCGAATACAATACAATATTTTTTATTAGTAAATGTAGGCCTCTGGCCCATAATACAACATTTCAATTACAATGAAAACAGCAGAGTTACAATTACATTTGAGCCATAACATGTGAAAAAGGAAGCTTCATGCATCTGCGGAAATTTTTAAACCAGACCAGTCTGGGCAGTACACACAGGCTGACCTTGACTTAAACTTTCAGTATTAGTCAATCTATCGTATGCTCAAGGACCCATCTACCCCATAATTCAATCGATTGTTTAAAAAAGTGAATGTTATGGATCCATTAGAATATAATAACTAGCTTGGTATGATGGATTACGGAGATGCACTAAGCCCCCACTTCCAGAGCATGGCTTGATTACATGTAACATAAAATCACTGTAACCTTTATCCTACTACATCTACATAAATAAAACAGCAGATAATCAAAAAAAACCCTCAAATATTGATATTTTATAGTCTATTATTGGGGGTATAATATCTAATCATCGGACTGTGCTAATCCAAGATCAGACGGCACGTTCTGTGCAGTCTGATCTTGAGTTACACCACTCTCACAATGGTTACTAAATTTTTGCTTTTCAGTGAATTATAAAAAGACATTATATCTTTTCTACCTTGATACCATGAGAACAATAATGTTTGTCTTTCTGCATTAAACAGAGAACAATGGAAAAACAGTGATATTCAGTTTCTACAACTAAAATGTCATGATTTAATAAACAATGGTGACACACCATGTCATCTCTTTCTATGTTAAAATGTCTACCTAGCTCTATATTTAATTTATGACTAGAACACCTAAATCTTGCGAGAGCTCTTCTTAAACTCGGGGAAATATCCACACATAGATATTTCTCCGGATTTAACAAGGAAAATATATGTTTATATAAATCACACCGAGGAGAATTTTGAATTGACTCATTCAAATTTTGTAGTGAACAGTCCGAAATTCTTCTCTTAAAAAGCTTAACAAAGTGATCAATGTCCCCTAGGTCTTGTGAAAGCCACGCATAAGCAAAACCATTTGTACAAAGAAATTTTTTAACTTGTGTGACCCAATTGGTTCTACCAAGATCGGCATGTGCCTTAAGCATCTTATAACACTGCTTGGGAAAACGATGATTATCCATACGTAATGGTTTACACCAATATTTAACCACTTTAGTTTTATAAGTAACATATAATGGTAGTCTACCACTTTCATATAATACAATACAGTTGTTAACTGAATGATTAACACCTAAAAATTCTCGACAAAATTATAATTGAACATTTTCAATAATCTCGGAATACTCGTAGCCCCATAGCTCTGCACCGAATGTGAGGATGGGTAAGACCATAGTTTAAAGTATTCCTTATGCAGAAAGAAGCCAAATTTATACTGATATGAACACGCATTTGAGTATTATTTGGGGCAGGCTAGAATTTCCTTAAATATGTCATTAAATAATGGTGGCGAAGCTTTCGTTTAAATGTCGTATTATAGGCATATAATACGCCTACAAAATTGTATAAAAAAAGTAATAGGGGAATTTACTGCAGTATTTTCCCTTGAAAATCGCTTGGGGTCGAAAATCCGTAATTTCCGTTTTTCGTCCCCGACCACATTCGTACCGCTCGGATTTTCGCCCTTATTTGGACATATATTGATGTACATGTAATTGTGCTATCACTATAAAGCAGCGACGTTGTACATTGCATTCAATTCAAATTCAGCAATATCTAGTCAAGAAATACTCAGCATTAATTGAATGTTGTAACCTAAAAAGGTTTCTTGATGAGGTCGAATTTTTCGACTTTTCAGAAATCAGCCCATTTTCGGATTGGTTTGATCTATTAGAAAATATCTTATCCATATATGATCCGTGCCACCTTAATGGAACTAGGGTTACTCTCGTGTGGTGTCCAGCTCACGTCGGTTTTGGAGGGAATGAGATGGCGGATGGGGAGGCTAAGCGCGCTCTGGATGGTCCGATTGAAGATAAATTACCCCTGGCAACCACTGAGCTTTACTCCATCATCAAAATGTCCATTAAGGAAAAGTGGTCAAAAGGGCTGGCCGATCGTTTAATGGGCCAGCCTTTGCATGGGAGTGGATTGAGTCTCAGACCGCCATGCAGATATTCTTCCAGCAATAGGATGGATAAATGCGTGACGCGTCTGAGGCTTGGCTATAACTTATTGCCGGGTAGCATAGGGCACCACATACTTGGGGGTTCGGCCATTTGCCCCACATGTGGTGTCCGCAATTCAACGGACCATTTCTTGTTGGACTGTCGTATTCACGCGGTTGCAAGAGACAAGTTCTCCAGTGCTCTTTTAAGGGAGGGTCAAAATTTTATTATGCGTAACTTTTTATTTCCACCAAAAACCCTCCAATTTTCAGTTTTCAAAGCACTGGAGACTTATTTAATAGATTGTCAAATGACTGACAAGATTTAATATTTAGTGCATGTAGGACAAGCCATGGTCTAATTTTCGATTTGAGATTTTATGAATATGATTTATTTCTTATGCGGCGCCTGTTCCTTTTCTTTTTTACGGTGATATTAACGATAGTTTCAGTTTAACAACTAGCGCCTGCAGTGGGAGACACCGTGAGAGTGGGAGAGGATATTGGTTTTTCAGTGTTTTCTCCTGCTCCCACAGTGTTTCATATCTCCGTTCCCTATATAGTAGGGTTTTCTTCCACAGATATTAGAGTGTTTTCACAATCTATGTATAAACACCCTTTTTTGTTAAATTCAGACCATCGGTGCGTCTTATAAATTTCGCCCAGTACTTTTTTTTCTCCAATTTCAGAGAGCTCCTTCCTTTACTGATTTTTACCAGGCAGTTGACTGGTTCGGAAAGTTATATCATTTTTGTCTCTAAATAGAGTTATTTATTATAAATAATTTGTTAAATTTTTGTGATATTTATGTTAGGCAATACCGTCAAATTTTATTTAAATTCTTAAATGTTTACTCTTCGCCGGACTATAAAAAGAAGGATTCAGACAGATTGGGAGTATTTGCAAATGACAAACTTGTGGCAAATGACAAGATTTGTCAAACCAGCGAAGGGCTGGGTAACATTGTGGTAGAAGGAGAGAGTGCTGGCAATCTGCATTATCCTCCTCTTCCTTCAATGTTTCTTCTTTAATGAATCGATCTTTTTGGCGAATCTCTGTAAATCAAGACAGAGATAGTCTGGTGAAGGGTTAAATATACCCCACCTATGGTAACTATACGTGGGGGTTTACAGGCAACAAGATCAGGCATTGGTATTCCGCCATTTACAGGGGATTTTTATTTATTTTGTGATCAGTCCGAGGCCTGATCACTGTTGCCAAGTATATTGTTCTTATTTTTTTTCTCTTAGATTATTGTTTTGCTTCCAATTTTGAGAGACAGCTGCCAGTCAGTTCCCCCCGGATCTGATCCGGGTCGATAATTGCTTTTTTAGCTTAAATTATTTACAGACACGGGGGCTTTTACTATGTCCGCTCTGAGCCCCCGTAGTCCTGCCCGTTAGGGCTGTATTTTTTGTCAGTGTTTAGCCATCTACCTCTTAACTCAGATCTTACCCACTTGGGACCTGCTGTGGAGGGGCGGTAGGGAAAGAACGGGCACCCCAGTAGTCTTGGCTTAAAGCCCCTACTGCGAGGTGTCGTCCGGATCGCCACGCACGGCAGGCAGGACTGACGGCTGTCCCCCAATTTTTACGTGTATATTCAGTTCTCCCCACTCCCCCGTCATTCATCTTATTTTTTAGGAGCTCTCTGTAAAGTCGGTCTCAACTCCTACAACTTATAGAAAAACTCATGTCCCAATTTTTTGTTGCTATTCTCTCTATAATTCAACTGCGAGACTACAACTATCTCTATTACTTAATACAATTGCCAACACTGTCGTAAGCACCCCATAATTGGGGAAAAAAAAAACAAGACTGAATCCATTTCATATATAGACCAGCAGCGCACCACGGTTCTTGTAAATAATTCATTAGATTTCTTTTTTAACCTTATTTTTAGTGTGGTTCTGATTTTTAGTGTGGTTCTGAAAGGGTCGTTTTTTTTTGTTTTCCACTGGCTACCGTTTTTAAGATTAATTGTTTTTTATACGTATTCTTTTTTATTCCTTGGTGTGTCGCTGGGATATAGAAAAAATTAATTGAATAGATATATAGATATAGAATGGTTCTAACAAATGGAAAAAAAAAAACAATAGCTGCTCGCCACATGGCTATATGCCGCATGGCGAGGGTAAATAAACCCACTCATGATCACCGTGTATCATCGACTCCGGAACTTGGTACCAGCTGAAGCGATAACAAGCAAATACTGGCCATGTCCAGGGTAAGAAAATTCTTAATTTTGAGGCTCTGTCGCGGTATTATGCATTAATGAGAATGCCAGCATTTATGGAACACATTTATGTTTGAAATACACAACAAGAAATTCCGTAAAAAATGATTTTAATGTCACTTTTTATTGTAAAATGAGCTGCCTGGTACTGCCTAAAATATATGTCATCATCAAAACCAACCTGTTATTTTACAAACGATTGTAACAAATTTCAATCCATGATTATCCATATACATTCCAGTCACTGCTGCATGTATGTTATCAATAGTTTTGTCCAAACACTAATGGATCTCGATAAAAACATAAAACTCGGAAGGCTTGAGTACGGCAACTTGCGACAATGTAAAAAATACTGGACGGCGTCTTGCTAGCTAACTGTACGGCGATTTATTTTGAAAAGAATAAAATTTAACGCTGTAGCGCGAAAGGGTATTATTACTATAACGTTATTAATCAAGTGAGTTCGTATTGGTCCAGTTACAGGTCCCAGGTCAACCGTATTGGCCCGAGCCCGAAGGCCGAGGGCCAATACCGCTGGCCGAGGACCTGGATGGTCCAATACGAACTCACTTGATTAATGACATTTTTATTAATTAATTGTTGGCACAGATTCAATATGACAACCTAAGAGAAGTGAAAGCAGGGTTTTCTAGTCACATTTCTTACTTCGTATAGTATACAGGTCGTTACCCCGGCTTAATACGACTTGACCTCCAATCAATACAGTTGACCTCGTATCAATATTGATGACCGGCGACCAATACAAAAATCCTTGGTATCCTTAAGTAAGCGCAGACACTCACATGACTGAACTTTTGACCAATTATTTTTAAGGATTTCTGTATTGGTTGTGGATTATCAATACTGATACGAGGTCAACTGTATTAATCGGAGGTCAAGCCGTATTCATTAAGCCGGGGTCACGACCTGTATACTATACGAAGTAAGAAATGTGACTAGTATCGCGTGGACCGGCTTCCATGTATATCAATAATAATTTGCATCAATAATAATTAGCCCTCTTGTTACTAATTAGCATCATGTTCATAATTGCCACCATATTCAAAATATAACTTATTTGTTGGAGGATAGTGCTGAAAAAAGCACACTGCTCACTGTACCATGCCTTACTGATACCCTTACTCAGACACACACATACACGAGGCCTATAAAAGTTAATTTTACATCTTCTTTCTTAACTCTGCACAACCTGATTTTTTTTTACATTATTCCTCGTTTTTCACCGTTACTCTTTAAAATTTTCACTGTCAGTTCATTATTTTGGTGTCTCTATTTATTTTTGTTTACTGTAATTGTTATACCACGTGATTTTCTTTAGGGAGAGGAACTATATAAGCTTTGATGCTTTCGTTCTAATCCTATTCGCAATATGTTGTTGTACATGAATAATATCTGTAATTATATTGAATAAAATATGTTTAAACTGAAAATACCCTTACTGCCGCGATTCATGGTGGTCCTTTTCTAATGTAACCGTACTTTTTTGCCTTTCCGTGACGTCAGAATGCTGATTATGTTATTTGTCCTCATTAATCCATTCCCACACAATCCTGACTTTTTAGCTCGCCTGAGCACAACGTGCTCAAGGGGAGCTTTTAGGATCGCCCGGTGTTCGTCGTCCGTTGTGCGTCAACTGGTGCGTCGTGCGTCAGTGCGTTGTCAACAATTCTTTAAACATGCAACTCCTCCTTAACTGCTGGACCAATCTGGACCAAACTTACATGTGGCTGGAGTGTTGCTTGGAAGATCCTCTTTCAAAATGTTCACAGAATTTGATTCCATCAAAAACTCTGGCTGCCATGGCAACCTAAAGGAATTTTCTAGGAACTTCTTTAAAACTCTTCTCCTGAAACCGCTGGTCAAATTATGAAATAATTTCACAGAGATGTTCCTTGGGTGACCTTTTCAAAAATAGTTCGTGAAATTTTGATCCGTCAAGAAACGTGGCTTTGGTGAATGGGGGCTACTTGCACTATACAGAAATGACGAAATTCATAAAAATTATTCTTCTTTGAAACCGCTGGTCAGATTTTGAAATAATTTCACGGAGATGTTCCTTGGATGACACTTTTCAAAAATTGTTCGCAAAATTTCGATCCATCAAGACTCAAGAAACATGGCTCTGGTGAATGGGGCCTACTTGCAGTATACGGAAATGAAGAAATTATTGAAAATTCCCCTTCTCTGAAAGTGCTGGTCAGATTAATAATTTTACATATATGTTCCTTTGGTGACCCTTTTCAAAATTGTTCGCAAAATTTTGATCTGTCAAGAAACATGGCTCTGGTGAATGGGGGCCTCTTGCAATATACGGAAATGAAGGACTTTTTAAAAATTCTTCTTCTCTGAAACCGCGGGTCAGATTTTGAAATTCCACAGAAATGTTCCTTGGTGATCCTTTTAAAAAGAAGTTTGCGAAATTTTGATTCGTTCAGAAACATGGCTCTGGGGAATGGGGGCTACTTGCACTATACGGAAATGAAGAAATTGTTAAAGATTCTTTTTCTCTGAAATCGCTGGTCAGATTTTGAAATAATTTCACAGAGATGTTCTTTGGGTGGCCCATTTCAAATGTTGTTTGCAATTTTTTTTATCCGTCCAGCAGAGACATAGCTCTGTTTAACGGGGGCTACTTGCACTATAGAGTAAGAAGAAATTCTTAAAAATTATTGTACTCTGAAATGGCTGGTCAAAACAAAATAATTTCATAGAAATGATCCTTGGATGACCCTTTTCAAAAAATGTTTGTGAAATTTTGATCCTTAAAAAAAAACAGCCATTTGTTGGTACCTGCAGGTGGTGCTCTTTTTTTTATTTATATTATTAGTCGCTATCGAGCATGTGTTATTCTTCAAGAAATTGTCCTAGGGTGATCTATCCAAAAATTTATTTGCAAAATTCTGATTCATCATATCATTGCTGTGGTGATGATTGTAGGGGTAGTGACATATTTTGAAATGACTTTCAATGACCTTTTCAGAATCGCTTGGAAGTTCAATACCTCCCCCCAACCCCCACACCCACCCCCCAAAAAAGGGCTATGGTTTCTCTCAAAAACTCAGCTGAGCAATTCAGAGCCATCTTGGCCCTCTTGAAGACTTGGGACAATACCCGCAAATGAAGGGCATTAGAACCTGCAACGTGATAAAAGAATGCGTCAAAATTGACTCATATCCTGCATCGTACGTGTGTAAGTTGCCGTACAGTTAATTTAATAAAATTTTCATGTTGCCGTACACCGACCAATCAAGTCGCCGTACTCCCCAGGATTATTGTTTTCGACAATAATTCAATCAACTCTTGATTGTTGTATATGAAACTTATACCGAAGTCAATTTCAAATGTCCGGAATATTCTGATGTTAAAAACAAAGGGTAAACAGCTTTGTAACAACGAAAACCGAACGATTTTCGATGAGATATAGTTTTTTGAGCAGTACCAGCTAGTAGGATTTCGCCGTTTTTTGCAGCATGCAAGAATACTATTTTCGATCCACAAACATGTACAACAGTTAGACATCTCTAAACACCGATGCATATACTTTCAAGGGAAGACACTCATTAAAAAACACTCTAAGAAACGATTTATTCGACCCATTCCGTGCGATCACTGCCTTTTGTATCGATAAGCTGGTACCAAGTTCCGGAGTCGATGATACAGGGTGATGATGATGATGTCGAAACATAGGAAACATTGATTCATTCATTTCCGGTAGCCATTTTAGACGACAGTAAACAAAGAAAATTGTCCTTTTTGTACGAGAGATCCATTTTGTACTAGAGATCCTGCTGTTACTACAATCAGCTGTACTTATCTAGGTATACTCTCGCCGGTCGAACAGTTACTGGTTTTTTATCGACGCGTACTGTATTTTGCTATATCTCCCTTACTCAACAGTGTTGCCCCCACCCCCACCCTGCATCGATTTTTCTTTTAACCAACCCATCGTCCCTTATTCAGTTCGTACTCTCAGCTTGTATAGATACTTTACTGAGCAAAGACACGTTATAGTCTTGTGTATTTCCTTTGTTTTGTTTGTTTTGTATCTGTCCCTCCTTTATATATCCCAGTAACTTATTTTATATTTTTCTTTCTTGCTGTTTTGGAGTTACTTTATTTTATATTACACAGTCCACTCAATAGCTCAACACTGAAGATCAAGCATATATGCGGTGGCCCAGTGTCAAATCTACTATAAATTAACAAATAGCCATAATTACACAGAACATATGTATTTATATATTCATTTATTTATTTATTTATCTTTATAGAGCCATGTCGGCTAACTTAAAAAATTATGGTGAACCCATTAATCCCGGTCAGGCCCACCTGCTCTCTAACAATCGGGTAAGACACAATATAGGGAACAGTAGTGTTGCACTTGGGGGTGAAAAATGAAGGTCCCTTAATTGACAAAAGAAGTAGTTTTTCATTTAGTACTATGCTTTAAGTTCAAGAAACCAAAATATCTTGTAGATTGCTGCGCACGAAATACATTTTTTGTTAGCAGACAAATTGACCTTCTAGAGCTTGTTACGGACACTACACAGGGATATAACATCAATAAAATACTTGAAATTATGTTTTTCTTTTTTTTTATGTCATACAGTTCAAATTTCCTCATATTTTTAACTGGTATAAAACAAAAAATACAACCCAAAATGATAATTACATCTCATAATCCTTACAAGAAATCTTGCAAAAAATATTGCTGAAAAATTGCCATGTTTCAACTCTGCTCAAAAATACAGTTCTCATCTTTAGACACTGTTATTACACAAAACTTGAAGTTTAACTTATAATCAACATACAGAAATAAAAAAAGTTTTATCAGACTCTGTCTATATCAATTCAAATTTTGAAAACGAAAAAGCTGTAAGTTTGGTTACGGACTCTACATGAATATATGACAAAGGCAAATCTGTCTATTATCTTGAAAATTTGTATTGAACTGTGCTTGTTTCAATACTTTTTTATGTAATTTATGATATAATTAAAAAAAATCCCTGTATATCAGTAATTTTTGCAAATACAAATATGAACAATGCAGAAAAAAGAAATGAACTCTTTGACAACTATCTGTTTTTGTATGAATGATATCATATCATGTTCTCATAAGTCATATACCTATTTCTGTAGGAATAAACATGAAAACTATTAGTAAAGGTTCTTTTTTTGGGCACATGATAGTTCTAATATGGATAAATCTGTTCATGACACTACGCATTTTCCTTTAAAGGTGGGTATTTAGAATTTTTACATCTCACTAAATTAAAAAATATATATATCACTCAAATTCATATGAAAAAATAATACAAACCATCAATGATTAAGATTCATAGAATTACATTTTTTTTTTTCTTTTGATGGTATTCCCTTAAAAGGCTACGTAGCCTCTTACGCTATTTTTAGAATTCGCGCCAAAAATCAATGAAGCATTGTGGGAACGTCAAGTGACTGGCACGTGACTCATAACGCTTAAATTCCCTATCATAACAAACATAATGTCTTCTTCGGACGCTATGTTTGAAGCTTCTTCTGTGTATTCCTGTAAGTAAATGAGCGAACTGATCAGCTAAAAATAGAATGTGTCTCCCGTTGGTGTCAACCTGGGCCGTAGTAACTCTCTAATTTCTTGTGTTGTCGGACGGTTTTCAACTACTATGAATGAAAATTAAAAGGCCTTGGGAGTATAAGGATGATTTTTTTGCATTTTTGTAAAATTTTCGTCCCAAAATCTGAAGGGCCACCTTTAATGGAAATAAACATATTTATAGTCTTTCATCAACTTTTGGAAATGTCTGTTATTTCTTTGGGCTCAAAAACAAAGTGTAAAATGTTCAATTTCACCTCCCACCTCTGTATCAAGTGGGAAAGTTGTCAGCGACATGGAAAGAAGGTTGTGTAAGTACTGGTGTGAGTAAGCCAGGAAAACATGGGATGCCGTGATATAACATAAATGTTGAAAGGGGCATTAAACTCCAATCAACCAGCAAATGAACACCAGACAAAGTAAGTAAAAAGAACATTCCGAGTCCAAAACTGTTGTAACTCAAAACCTATCTAAAACCCCAAGTTTAGGGGCACAACTGACTCCTATATAGGGGTTATAAGATGTTTTCTTCAGTAAACAATGTAAATTTAGGTGCCATTGCTCATCATGAGCAATGGAACCTAAATTTACATTGTTTACTAAGGAGTCAAATTTGCCTCTAAACTTGGGTGTTTAAGATGGGTTTTTAGTTACAATAGTTTTGAACTTAGCCCTCGATTTGTAGGCATCTAAATTATGTTCATGTTAAACAGTATATTGTAATTGATTTTGGCCTTAAAGTAAGTTTCAACGTCTGGCTTGTAAGTGTTATCAAAATCAATTAACAAAAGCTATGTTATTATTATTTCTGTGTAACTTAATGTCAAAATATTTGATACATATATATACTATATATTAAATCATGTAGTGTCCGTAACTTTCACACTATTCTTTATTATCATCTGTGTAAAGAACATGTTCTGGTATTTTATTTGGAATTGTATCCTGTCTGAATAATGGATATTTAAGCTTTGGAAATATGTCTGCCTTTAAGTTACTGACGCTTATAAAATACTGCAATTATTCTCAATGAATGATATTAAGGGAGAAAACTACCATTTCAACAAAATGTATCTTGAAAATAGAAATTGTGCCAAAAAAGCTTTCTCAATTAGTAATGTTACCTACAGAATGTAAAAGACAGCTAAATTTTGTTTTTTGTGCAGCAAAAGTATAATTTTAGTTTTATAATAATTTGGTTACGGACACTACACAATTATTGGTAAAGAAAGATGGGAAATAAAATTAACTTTATTAACTTATTAGCTGGAAAACTTTGGTGTTTTCTAATGTTGGAACCATATTAAGCTGATAAAACAAACTGATTTATAATGAATCATTTGAATAGATTTTCTATGACTAAACTATTTACAGTGATGCCACAATGGAAAAAATGGTGTTTATAGATATGATACAATCAAGGAGATTAACTGTATTACATCACCAATCATGATCCTCAAAATAAACAAGGGATGCTATATTTAATGAAAAAAAAACATTAAAACATAATTTGTGATTTTAAGTGGGGCAAAAAAAATGAGGAAAACTGGGGTTTTTTTAAGGTTACGGACACTACACATTTTTTGTAGAGTCCGTAACCATTAAAGTTGGTTAACCGCTTTGTCTTAGGGGAAAGATGTTGTCGAATGTATTTTCTGAAATCTGTGTAGGTCATGAGTGAATAATGAATTGCTGTGAAGTATCTTTAGACACTTATATCCACTGAATTTTACATGGTTACGGACTCTACTATTTTTCTGAAAAGGCATTTTGTACATTTGAAAAAATCATGAAAATTTTTTTTTGTTAATAACACTTCCAAATGCTTTTCCATGTTGATCAACCTTATCATAGTTGTAATTCTATATCAAAAAGTACTGAAAAAAGTTGTATTAAGAAGGTTTTTTCATCCTATAACAAACAAGAGATATTCAAGATTAAATTTGCATAACATGCTACTACATTTACAGTTTTCGTCATATTTTTCATATTCTTTAACCAATTTTAACAAATCAAACATCAAATTAATCCTTGATAATTTTACTATCTGTTGAATATACCTACTGAGCACTTACCAGAATATTTAACAAGTAGTGCAAATTGAAAAAAGAGTGAAATTCTAAGTGCAACAACATAACGCAAAAAACGTACCATTTTGGAGGTATGTTTCATGTTATATCTCGGAGGCCTTTTGATCTTAAGTGCTCAAATTTTGGCTGAGACTTGAACATACACTAACAAATGATTACACATAGGTTTCACTGATGTAGGACTGGTGTAAATATAAAATAACTTGACATAACAACCAATTTTTTCAAATGATCCCTATATTGTGTCTTACCCGAATACATGGGCCTTTAAGGCGTTCATTAGACCCGTCGGGAGAGGTCATGGTTTTAAGAGGACATTTCCTTTGGCTCTCTCCCGAGGCATTAGCAGGGACCTGGCCGGAATTACAAGAAAAATAGTAGTACTAAAAGATGGTGGTCTGTTGTTGGAGGTGTGCTCAGCTCAAATGTTGAGCAAACTTTTACATATTGCCCCCCTTGTCGTCTGCGGAGTACGTTGTTTTGCGTACACCCCAGACGACATGGTTACGGTCAGGGGGGTAATACATAATATTCCTCTGGACTATAGTCCAGAGGAATTAGTCCAAACTCCGGAGGCTGAGGTCAACTTAGAAAACATTTTTATTATGAAAGCCTCCAGAATCCAAAATAGTTTTGGAGCACCCACGGCGGCTGTTGCCCTGACATTCTTTGACAAGGTTTTGCCAGAGTGTGTCAGGGTAGCAGAATCCGATCTTTTTATTCCAGTTTTTCCATATATTACTCCGCCTCTTAGGTGTTTCAAATGTCAAAAATATGGGCACACCTCCAGCAAATGTCCAAATGTGCTGGTGCACATAATAGCAGACTATGCAATTCAAGCGTAGTCTGCTGTAAAAATTGCCAGGGCAACCACACGGCCCGGTCATGTCTGTGCCCGATTTATTTGTGGGCGTCCAAAGTACAAGAGTACAAGGACGCTCACGGTTGCTCTTGGGCCCGGGCCGAGACGGCGTGTGACCCATGTCCGTCTATTGGTGCTGTTCTCTGCCCCCAGCGAAATTCGGCAAACCCACTCCCCTCCCCTTCTTCCAAAGGACCCCGATTTACCTTTAAGGTAAACCAAACAGAACAGATCAGGACCCTTCAATACACAAACAAAAAACAAATTATTGACATAGCCCACACTCGTCTTGACAGACAAACAGTTATGGCCCAGGAAGATTCCCCAAATAATAAAAAGCAGATATTGGTGGACAAAACTGAAACTCCCCCCATTTCTCCCATAAAAGAATTAAAGACAACCACCGATGTCACCTCAGTGTCGGAATCTTCCCTAAACTCAACATCACCACATACTCCTACCTATATCAGTCCACATAACGGAGGCAGGAACAGCACTCCTGATAAAAAGAGGGGTGAACCCTCTCTCGCCGATGTGACCGCTACGGACTCGTCGTTGGGGGAGGTTTCAACCCCCCTCCCCCCAGGCAAAAAGAACAATCCGAGAAGCGAGACGCATCCACCCAAGTGGAATCCATAAAAAAGATTGACAGATCCGTATCGACGGATTCTATAGAAGACACACATTTTCTACAAAAATTCAATTTAGATCATCTTTTGGCAAAAATGAGAAATTAGTCATGGATCCCACTATAAAAAGCGGAAATTACTACCAAAATTACTTGAGAAACAAATTTTTATCATCCTTTATTGCATCATTTCAAAAAGATCCCTCTCAAATCAAATCGGAGGATGATAAAGGGGGTGGACGCGTCCCTGACACGGAAAAACCAGCACGTCGGGCCACTCCGAAAAAAATGTCGAGGCCAATTAAACCACCCAGCCTCCCTAAACCTACGGGTTCCAGACCGAAGTGCCTGAATTCTCCAGTCTGGGTTCTCCCCACTTAATCCGTGGGGCCAAAAAACAGATTTTTAAACCATACTAATTTCGCCATGGCCAATTACCTTCAAATTTTAAGTTTAAATGCGTGTGGACTCTCCGCCTACACTACAACAGAACTTAAGAGATTCCTTGATAATAACAGTATCGACATCATTTGTATCCAGGAAACCAAATTTAACGAAAGAACAACTCGCAATATTCCTGGATACACGTTAGAGAATAAAGTTTTCAAAAACAATAACGACAATTTTTGCGGTGGTTTAGCCACCTTTTTTAAACATGGTGTCCATTTTAAAAATCTTAATGTAAACAATGCTAGGGATCAAAATGGGAAGACCAAGATTGAGACCCAAGCTTTTGAAATTTACTCCTCAGATACCCGTTATATTTTGGCAAATATCTATTCAAGGGGGTGTGACCTTGAATCTTTGAATAATCTAAGTTCACTCATTTCGGCTTCGAGTGAACTTAAAGAACTCGTGATTACTGGTGACTTTAATTCACACCATCCCATATGGGGCGCCCAGAGGTCTGACTCCCATGGAAAAGCAGTCTTTGAGTGGGTCGAACAAAAAGATCTAGTACTGCTGAACGATGGGAGTCCCACCAGGTTAGATCCTGCTAGGGGCATTTTTTCATGCCTTGATCTAACATTCTCGAGTTCAAAAATAGCTAACAAGACCTTTTGGCAAGTAATCAATGATAGTTGGAACTCGGACCATTTCCCAATCCTCATATCCATTCTAAAATCTAATTCGAAATCACTTGAAAATAATTCCGAAGAAAAATATATATGAAAAAGCGGATTGGGAGTCTTTTAAAAATCTGTGTGAGGGTAACTCCCTGGCAGATGTTTACTCAGATGATATTGAGGAATTTCAACAAAATATTACTTCTACGTTTTTGTCCATGGCGAAACGCTCGATTCCGGTTAAAAATGAAAACAAGAATCTTACCCCAAAAAAGATGGTCCCCTGGTGGAACGATTCCATCGAAAGTGCAGTCAAGGAGAGAAAAAAGGCCCTCAATAATCTAAAAAGAAACCCTTGTGAAGTCAACCGTGTCACTTATCAAGACAAAGTTTCTTTGGCAAAGTCAATTATACTAGAATCTAAAAAACAAAATTGGCAAGAATTCTGCAAATCCTGTGTTCATGACCAGAAAAATTCAAAAGACTTTCGGCAAAAAATTCTCAGAATTAAAGGAAATTCATATGCCCCTGTCCCTGTCCTTACTTCAAATAGTCAAAATTTGATTAGTCCCTTGGACAAGGCAAACATGCTTGTCCAGCATTTTTCAAAGGTCTCAAGTGAAACTAATGTAGAACCGGAGGTTTTGGCCTTTCAACAAAAATTTGAAGCCGACCATTTTGAAGAAATAAACTCTCCAGGTGAAACATCAAATTCTGATCCCATAAACTTAGACTTCACACTTAATGAATTAAAAGACTGCATCAATAGCAGGAAAAATTCTGCCTCGGGACTTGACAAAATTTCTTATCAAATGTTCAAGAACATGTCCGATTCCACTCTAAACATTTGGCTCTTCTTTTTTAACAAAATTTGGAAAGAGGGCAGCTATCCTCGGGACTGGAAGCTCGCCTGTGTGATCCCTCTTCAAAAGAAAAATAAGGATCCAGCTGATCCCAAATCTTATAGACCAATAAGCCTTACCTCCCACCTTGGGAAATTGCTAGAGGGGATGGTTAAGGCCCGTTTGGAAAGTTATCTTGAATCTAAAAATGTAATAAATCCCTTTCAATCTGGCTTCACAAAGGGTAGATCGACATTAGATCAGTTGGTTAGGCTACAACATGACGTCCTCTATGCTAAAAATAGAGGCCGTTCTGTTGTAGCAATATTTCTTGACCTCGAGGCCGCTTTTGATCTTGCATGGCACTCGGGGATTCTTTACAAACTTAAAAAGTGTGGGATTACCGGACGATGCTTTCAATATATTAGGGCCTTTCTGCTGGATAGAAAAATTACTGTTAAGTTGGGGGATACCCTCTCGGAAGCTGAAACGCTGACAAGGGGTACCCCCCAAGGGGCCTTCTGATCCTTCTGATCCTAAATCCTATAGACCAATAAGCCTTACCTCCCACCCTGGGAAATTGCTAGAGGGGATGGTTAAGGCACGTTTGGAACGATATTTAGAATCCAAAAGCATCATAAATCCCTTTCAGTCCGGCTTTAGAAAGGGCAGAAGCACTATTGATCAGTTGGTTAGGTTACAACATGACGTCCTCTATGCTAAAAATAGAGGACGTTCTGTTGTAGCCATATTTCTAGACCTCGAGGCCGCTTTCGATCTGGCATGGCACTCGGGGATTCTTTATAAACTCAAACAATGTGGGATCACTGGGCGATGCTTTAATTATGTTAGGGCCTTTCTACTGGATAGAAAAATTACTGTTAAGGTGGGGGATACCCTTTCAGAAGCGGAAACGCTGACAAGGGGTACCCCACAAGGCGCCATTTTATCCCCTCTGCTATTTTCTCTTTTGGTTAATGATCTCCCTGCTGCAACTGAGGGGACAGGGATGGTTATCAGCCAGTTCGCCGATGACTCCGGCGGCTGGCTAGTGGGATCCGATGGTCAAAACCTGCAACGTAAGGCACAGGCAGGACTGGATTCCATTTGGCGCTGGTCCCAAAAATGGGGCTTTAAAATCTCTAAAACAAAAACAGTAGGGATTATTTTCGGAAACAAAAACTTAAAAGAATTGGACGTATATTTAGGCGGCACAAAAATTAAATTTGAAGAGACAGTAACATTTTTGGGTTTGCTTTTGGATCGTAAATTTTCGTTACTGCCTCATATAAAAATGTTATCAGAAAAGTGTCAAAGAATGAATGAATGAATGGTGTTTTATGGCCCGTCGACAACTTAGGTCATATTGGGCGCACTTACATATAAAATTATGCATCTGCTTTAAGTTATACTGTGAAACATTGACACAGATGAGAAATAATAAAGAAGCAACCTTGTTTACATGATAAAAAGTTAACTTTGAAATGTCAATAGGCCTTAAAATGTAATACTTATAAATTAAACAACAAAATAAATATTGAGAAACAGGGCTTCCCTATTTACTCAAACATTTTAATAGAACCCCCTTAAAGGAGAATAAACACTGTTTGTTTTAGACCGTCTGTAAAAAGTGAAATGTCAAAAAAGTAAAACTAAATCTTCATAAAAAGGTTAACTTCTTTCAGAAAATCGAATAGTAATTCAAATTTCACAGTATCAAACAAAGTTTTTAAACTGTCAACATGAAAGTATTTATCCCTGTACGGTGCAAGATCTGTGCACTCTATCAGTAAATGCTTGACAGAAAAAAATGTATTGCATGGGATACATACAGGAGGCTCTTCTCCTTTGAGAAGATACGAGTGCGTCATATGGGTATGACCTATTTTCAAACGGGCCAAAATAACTTCCTCTCGACGGTTTGACCGTAAGCCAGGGAGCCATTCACTTGTATTTGGCTTGATAGCGAATAATTTATTCTCTTGATTTGAAGGATCGCTCCAAGATCTTTGCCAAACACCATGAATAAAATTATTAATAAGAGGTTTAAAATCACTAAAAGGAACTTTAAAAGGCAAAATTTCTAGTGATAATGCGTTCTTGGCAGCTTTATCTGCCTCTTCATTACCACTAATACCAATATGGCTGGGGAGCCAGTAGAAAACTATATCAGCTCCTTCGCATAATCGGGACAATTTCTCAAGGAGATTGACTACAAGAGGATTATCCGTTTTCTCGCCCTCAAGCGCTTGCATAACTGATAAAGAATCAGTATATATAATGTATCGCCAATAGCCATCTTGTTCAATATGGTTGAGGGCAAGGTCAATCGCTTTTAGTTCCGCAGAGAAAATAGACGAATTATTAGGTAATCGGAACTGATACAATTCACCGTCTAGGACAGCAGCTGAAGCAACTTTTTCCGCATCTTTTGAACCATCTGTATAGATTTCTTCATGAGTATAATATTGTTCTTTGACTTATTCTGCCTTGGAAACCTTGAATTTGCGTGCGTTCTGCGGGCCAGGCAGATGCAGGCCGTGCCGAGCTTTTTGATGAGACGACGCTTCTGATTGGTCCAATTTTCAATCCGTTTCAGGGCTCAAGCTCGAACGTTTTTGGTCATTTTTGCCCGTCGATATCTACGTATAAGTTCACTGGGATACTAATAAAATTTCTACGCGAGAAAGAAAATAGTGAGGCTACAAAATTTTACCGAAGATTCTTTCCTCAGAATCATTGCAGTAGCAGTAAAAGGTTTTTAAAATCGGACAAAATGCAATCGAAACAGGTCCCCTACCAAGCGTTTGATGAGAGGACGACTCTGATTGTCCATTTTTCAATCCGTTTTAGGGCTCAAGCTCGAACGTTTTTTGGTCATTTTTGCCGGTCGATATCTACCTTTACACCGACTCGAATACTACCAAAATTTCTACGCACTTAAGGAAATAGTAAGGCTTCAAAATTCCACCGAAGAAATTTCCCTCATAATTATTGCAGCAGCACTAAAAGGTTTTTAAAATCGGACAAAATGCAATCGAAACAGGTCCCGTACCAAGCGTTTGATGAGAGGAGGCCTCTGATTGGTCCAATTTTCAATCCGTTTTAGGGCTCAAGCTCGAACGTTTTTTGGTCATTTTTGCCCGTCGATATGTACCTATTCTCCGACTCGAATACTACCAAAATTTCCACGCAGGTGAGGAAATAGTAAGGCTGCAAAATACCACCGAAAAAAATTCCCTCAGAATTATTGCAGTAGCACTAAAAGGTTTTTAAAATCGGAAAAAATGCAATCGAAACAGGTCCCGAACCAAGCGTTTGATGAGAGGAATCCTCTGATTGGTCAATTAATTATTTAATTCAATACCCCATGTAGGTCAATCTGTTTTACGGTCCAAGCTCGGATGTTTTATTGTCACTTTTGCCGGTCGATATCTACGTACACATGTGCCGGAATACTACCAAAATTTCTACAAATGCAAGGAAACTGTAGGGCTACCAATATCTACTGAGAATTCTTTTGCCCAAATTTATGGAGTGGCACTAGAGGGAATTGAAAATCAGAAAAGATTGACTGGAATCTGGTATTGTTAGAAATAAACGCTTTTGATTGGTCAATTAAATATTAATTCCGAAGCCTCGGCGATTGACCAGTTAACATGTTGAGCGATGCTCTGGGAAAAAGAGTACTAAATGCACCTCCTCGATCCATTATATTGATCACATCTTTACTTTCAGATAGGAAAATGAGAAAATTGAGGAACATCGAGAAGACTCTGCTAGGATCAGTTGATCTTGATCGATACTGTTAACAGATGCGTAAAGCCCCCTTTTCACAGAGTATGGCTCAAACCTCGCCAGATTTCTGTCAATCTTCTGCACTTTGGCATTTTCTCTTGATGAGTTCTGAAATGCTTTACTGCATCTCTGCCGAAAGGGCTGATGAGAGGACGCTTGTGATTGGCCAGACGTGGCTTTCGCCCGGGTCCGCGCTGCTAGCTTTAATTATTGGCTGATGTAGGTCAATCCTCCTGTGCCGATATATAAAGGAAAATGATCGCTTGTCGAAACATCATCAACTTCCGGTTAGCCAATTTTTGAAAGAAGTAAACAAGGGGGTCCTAGAAGAAATTGATCGACCTTTCACACTACTACGGCCTACCAAGAACAAATGGCTACGACAGATTTGGGTATACCCTTCCTTGACCAGTTATCGGTTCTTTACACTCGTGATTTTTTTTTTTGCTCTCTCGAGAAATCATTTTGCATCACGTCTGATAGTGTACATATCCCACCCACTTCTTACCTTAGAGCAATCTTTTAGTTTGTCTTGTGGTCCCATCCCAACTTTATATAAACTTGGCTTACATTAGAGACCAGTTATTGCTCTATATATTGATATACTAGTATATTTAATTACTTATTATGTGAAAGCATCCTACGTCGTCTGCTATAGTTTTCTTTTACCCCTCCCACTATATCTTCAACCCTTTGCTTCTTCGCACTGTAGGTCAGTCACTTACCATTTTATATAGACCCAGTGCTGTTTTTAATGTTATATCAGTTGTTTTGTTATTAATTTTCCTGTCCCTACAATATACTTTTATAGCACTGAAGGTCAAACAGTTTTGTGGCGGCCCAGTGCAACTTCGTAACTAATAAACAGATAGAAGCATACAATGTCTCAAAACTTAATTAAATATGGAGAACCTATAAATCCCGGTCAGGCCCACCTGTTTAGTAACAATACTTGGTCCTACAAAGCCTTCGTTAGGCCCCTCGGGAGGGGACCAGGTTTTCGAAATATATCTCCCCTGGCTCTTTCCCGAGGAATAAGCAGGGACCTGTCCGGGATTGGTAACAAAATTGTTGTATTAAAAGACGGAGGGCTTCTGCTGGAGGTGTGTTCGGCACAAATGTTGAGAAAACTTTTACAAATGACCCCCCTTATTGTCTGTGGTGTACGCTGTTTTGCGTACACCCCGGATGATATGGTGACGGTAAGGGGGGTCAGTTACAACATTCCTCTGGACTATAGTACAGAGGAATTAGCCCAAAACCTGGAGGCCCGGTTCAACAATAACAACATTTTCATCATGAAGGCCTCCAGAATTCTCAATAGGTTTAGAGCACCTACTACAGTAGTGGCCCTGACATTTTTTGGCAATGTTTTGCCGGATTGTGTCAGGGTTACTGACTCTAATTTCTACATGCCGGTGGAGTCTTACATTACTCCTCCGCTCAGGTGCTTTAAATGTCAGGGCTTCGGACACACCTCCAACAGATGTCAAAATAAAGAATCATGCGCCCGATGTGCTGGGGATCATAACAGCAGACATTGCCAGTCAGAAAATGTCTGCTGTGCTAATTGTAGGGGCAGTCACACGGCACGATCCACCCGCTGCTCTGTGTACCTCTGGGCTTCTAAGGTTCAGGACTGTAGGAATACCCGGGGGTGCTCATGGGCGAAGGCTGTGGATTTGTGTGGGGGCTGCTCAGAAGCATTTGCCACTCCTGCGGCCACGGTTTGCAATCAGTCTGACCAAATTAAACCTTGCAACTTTTCCCAAGGCCCAAGATTCACCTTTAAAGTGAACGCAAATACAAGAGTTAGGTCCCTAATATATACAAAAAATGCACAAGAAATAAACATTGCCCAAACCCAGCTGGTAAGTCCAGAGGTTAAGGCCCCGAGAGATTCCGATAATCAAGTCAAAACAGATTCAGTGAAAAACAATCTTTCGCCTATCACGTCCCTGTCATCAACTAATCAAACTCCCACTGAACCAAAAACTTCGGAATCTCTTTGTAATAATATTCGTTCTACCCCATTATCTTCAATCTCCCCCTGTTCGAACCGTGGTGGCAGGAGAAATTGCTCCCAAAAAGTGTCTGAAAATAAGGGGGAGGAGCCATCTCTTACCGACGTAACTTCAGTGGCTATGTCGTTGGAAGATGCTTCCTCTCCAGTCGAGGTGTGTGACGCAGCGACTCAGTGTAACATCCATACCAATGAAAATTCAACCCAAACAGAAGGCTATTTAGAAACAAACTTCATCAATTCATTTGATTTGACCAGCCTTTTGAAAAATATGAGGATTTTACTTTTAGATAATAAAATAACATCTGGAAATTATTCTGAAACGTATTTGAGAAATAGATTTTTGTCTTCCTTTCTCTCTTCATTTAAAAAGAAATCCCCACCAACATCTCAGGAAGACAATCCGAGTCGCTGCGACACCGTCTCAGTCGCCCCAGTTAACCCAGCACACCGGGCCACTCCAACATCAAACAAAGTGTTAAAGCCGCGGCAAAACCAACTAGCCTACCTAAGTCTGTGGGGTCTAGGCTGAAGGGTTTGAACTCCCCACTCAAAATAGGGGGTGGGAGCAGGCGCTTTGGCCGAGCCTCACCGCAGGCCTTCAGGGGGATAAAGAAACAAATCTTTAAACCCTGCTGATAGCTATGGACAGATATTTTAACATCTTATGTCTGAATGCGTGTGGGCTTTCAGCCCATACCATTACTGAATTAAAAAATTTCATAGATAAAAATAACATACATATTTTGTGTATCCAGGAAACAAAATTTAATGACAGAACAATTCGGAAAATTCCTGGATACACACTCGAAAACAAAATCTTTAAAAATAACAAAAATAATTTTTGTGGGGGTCTCGCAACTTTCTTCAAAAATGATATTAATTATAAAAATTTAAATGTAGACAATATTAGAGATCAAAACGGGGAAATCAAAATTGAAGTGCAAGCTTTTGAAATTTACTCTTCAGGTATTCCTCACATTTTGGCAAATATATATTCAAGGGGGTGTGACCTTGATTCTTTAAATAATTTAAGTTCACTCATTTCGGCTAAGAGTGACCTTAAAGAACTCGTGATTACTGGTGACTTTAATTCACACCATCCCTTATGGGGCGCCCAGAGGTCAGACTCCCATGGAAGAGCAGTTTTTGAGTGGGTAGAACAAAAAGATCTTGTATTGCTCAACGATGGGAGTCCCACCAGGTTAGATCCTGGAAGGGGCATCTTTACATGCCTGGATCTAACATTCACGAGTGCAAAATTAGCAAATCGCACCATTTGGCAAGTTATAAATGATAATTGGGGATCTGATCATTTCCCAATCCTTATTTCTTTTTACAATTCAAATTTTCCTACAGAAAATTCGGGTACAGATGAAAAATTTCTTTTCGAAAAGGCGGATTGGGATTTATTCAAAAATCTATGTGAAGAAATCTCTCTAACAGAAGTCTACAGCGAAAATGTCGAGATCTTTCTTAAAAATATTTCAGAAGAATGTCTGTCAATGGCTAGAGGCTCAATCCCGGTTTCAGCTAAAAAAACAGCAACCAAAAAAACTGTCCCTTGGTGGAACGAAGTCTGTGAAAATGCAGTCAAGGAGAGAAAAAAAGCCCTAAACAATTTAAAACGAAACCCATGTGAAGTCAGCCGGGTCATTTACCAAAATAAGGCATCTTTGGCAAAAAATATTATACTACAAAGGAAAAAACAAAATTGGCAAGAATTCTGTGAATCTTGTATGCACGACCCGAAAAACTCGAAAGACTTTTGGCAAAAAATTCACAGAATAAAAGGAAATTCACACGCCCCTGTCCCTGTTTTAACTTCAAATGGCAAAAATTCAATTACCCCTACGGACAAGGCAAATATGCTAGTCCAGCATTATGCTAAGGTTTCTAGTGATATAAACATTGAGCCTGAGGTTTTGGCCTTTCAAAAACAATTCGAACATGACCATTTTGAAGACATAAACTCTCCATTTGAGGATGTAAGTTCGAACCCTATAAATTTAGACTTCACTTTACAGGAACTAAAGGACTGCATCAGTAGCAGAAAAAATTCTGCCTCGGGACTCGACAAATTGTCATACGCCATGTTTAAGCATGTCTGATTCGACCTTGGACATATGGCTTACTCTTTTTAATAAAATTTGGAAAGAGGGCAGTTTTCCACAGGAGTGGAAGCTAGCCTGTGTGATCCCACTGCAAAAAAAGAATAAAGATCCTTCTGATCCTAAATCCTATAGACCAATAAGCCTTACCTCCCACCCTGGGAAATTGCTAGAGGGGATGGTTAAGGCACGTTTGGAACGATATTTAGAATCCAAAAACATCATAAATGCCTTTCAGTCCGGCTTTAGAAAGGGCAGAAGCACTATTGATCAGTTGGTTAGGTTACAACATGACGTCCTCTATGCTAAAAATAGAGGCCGTTCTGTTGTAGCAATATTTCTAGACCTCGAGGCCGCTTTCGATCTGGCATGGCACTCGGGGATTCTTTATAAACTCAAACAATGTGGGATCACTGGGCGATGCTTTAATTATGTTAGGGCCTTTCTACTGGATAGAAAAATTACTGTTAAGGTGGGGGATACCCTTTCGGAAGCTGAAACGGTGACAAGGGGTACCCCACAAGGCGCCATTTTATCCCCTCTGCTATTTTCTCTTTTGGTTAATGATCTCCCTGCTGCAACTGAGGGGACAGGGATGGTTATCAGCCAGTTCGCCGATGATTCCGGCGGCTGGCTAGTGGGATCCGATGGTCAAACCCTGCAACGTAAGGCACAGGCAGGGCTGGATTCCATTTGGCGCTGGTCCCAGAAATGGGGCCTTAAAATCTCTAAAACAAAAACTGTAGGAATCATTTTCGGAAATAAAAATCTAAAAGAATTGGACGTATATTTAGGCGACACAAAAATTAAATTTGAAGAGACAGTAACAATTTTGGGTATGCTTTTGGATCGTAAATTTTCGCTACTGTCTCACATAAAACAGTTAACAGAAAAGTGTCAAAGGGACTTAAACCTTATGAGAATGTTAAGGGGCACCGATTTTGGCTCTGATAAAAACTCGCTCCTGCTTCTCTATAAGTCCCTAATACGTCCAAAGCTAGACTACGGTGCCATAGTCTACGCCTGTGCTTCATCAACTGCACTTAAAATGTTAGATAATATCCAGCGAAAGGCCCTGATAATTGCTCTGAGGGCACTGCCTTCCACCCCTTTGGCTTATTTAGAAGTTGAAGCCGGAATTGAGCCTTTAACCCTGCGTAGGGAGGCCCAAAACGTTAAATACTGGGCGCGATTTACTGCTAGGCCAAGCAACCCGGTGAACGCGATCGTCGGGAAGGGGTTCTTTTTTAGGAGTAGGTATAAAAACCCAACTCCTTCGTTTGGGGCCACCACAGCCAATTTGGTGGAGGAACACCTTCCCGGCGTTAGCGGTGCAGCGAACTCTGGATCGCGTTTCGCGGCCCCGTGGCTTCTCGTACCACCAAAAGTAGACATATCCCTCAGCTCGAAACTTACAAAAAGTGATCCTCCTTCTCATATTTTGGCTATCACAGAGGATCATGTAAATTCGAGCTATGCTGAGCACTTAAAAATTTATACTGATGGCAGTAAAAATGAAAATTCAGCAGTTTCTGCGGCAATGGTTATACCAGCCCTTAAGGTTAAAACATCAAAAAGACTCAGCGACAGGTTATCTATATATGCCGCGGAACTAACTGCTATACAATATGCACTAAACTGGACACTGGTCAATAAACCACACAAAGTTGCTGTTCTATCAGATTCTCTTTCGGCTCTACAATCACTCTCTTTAAGGAATAGCAACTCTCGGCCTGATCTACTAGAAAATATTTTGTCCATTTATGATCAGTGCCATCTGAATAAATCAGAGGTTACCTTTGTGTGGTGTCCAGCACATGTCGGTTTTATGGGGAACGAGATAGCTGACGACGCGGCGAGGCGCGCTCTGGAGGGTCCGTCGGAGATAAAATACCCCTGGCAACCAAAGAGCTTTACTCCATGACTAAAATATCCATTAAAGAAAAATGGTCAAAAGGGCTGGCACAACGACTTCAGGGCCAGCCCTATCATGGTAGTGGAGTGAGTTTCAGACCGCCACACAGTTATTCAACCAACAAAAGGGTGGATAAATGTGTGACGCGTCTGAGACTTGGCTATAATTTATTGCCAGGGAGCCTAGGACACCACATAATTGGGGGTTCGGCCATATGCCCCACATGTGGTGTCCGAAACTCTACGGAGCATTTTCTGCTGGACTGTAGCGTTCACTCGGTTGCAAGGCAAAAGTTCTCCAGTGCTCCTGTTTGAAGGATATTTCTTTTAACATCAGTAATATTTTGTATCCTTCCAAAGCCTCTCAAACATCAGTATTTTTAGCACTTGAGACATATATTGTAGACTCTCAGATGTCAGACAAAATTTGAGTCTCAGTCATTCAAGATAAGGGTACGCCGTGGTTTTCTAATTTTGTATATTTAAGCCTCTCATTTTCTTTTTCTATTTTAGTAAAATGAAGGCTCCCTTCATTATATTTATATCTCTGTTCCTAACAGACTTTCATAGCTGCCTTAGGCCCCTTTCTCTTAGAGCCTAACCCAGTCTGTTTTCATGCAGGCACGACTTTTTACATATATATACATTCGAGCCTTGCTGAGAGTTTTTTAATAAAACCAACGGCGTGCCCTCAAATCGCCCTAGTATAGAACTTAATACTTTTCGGTTTTTTGTATTTCAGAGAGCTCCTCCACCCTCCCCCCACCCCTCCTCATTTTTTTTTCTACAGTCTAGAAAGTAAACTGGCTCAGTTATAACCAGTTAAGAGTAAGAGATTTGCCAGTCTTTTCTTTTATTAATTACTTCTTACATTATTATATATCCCATCTATATTAAATGTATTTTGGGATTTGCGGGTCACTTGGTCAAGCCCGGGTATTCCCCTTTTTACATGGGATTTTTATTCTTTTTTTTCCTTTCTATACGTTGTGATAAGTCCTAAGCAAGACCACTGTGACCATGCATACGTTTTTTTTAACGCCCCTTCTTAGTAAATTGGTTTAGTTACTAATTTGAGAGGCAGCCGTCAGTCAGTTCGCCCCGGATCTGATCCGGGTCGATAATTGCTTTTTTAGCTTAAATTATTTATAGACACGTGGGCTTTTACTATGTTCACTCTGAGCCCCCGTAGTCCTGCCCATTAGGGCTATATTTTCTGTCAATGTTTAGACATCTACTTCTTAACTTAGATCTTACCCACTTGGGACCTGCTGTGGAGGGGCGGTAGGGAAAGAACGGGAATCCCAGTAGTCTTGGCTTAAAGCCCCTACTGCGAGGTGTCGTCCTGATCGCCCCGCACAGCAGGCAGGACTGACTGCTATCCCTCAATTTTTATGTGTATATCCTTATCTCCCCCCCCCCTTTTTTTTTTTTTTTTTTGAGGAGCTCTCAAGTCGGCTTTCACATGCTTTGTTTTCCGTCTATAAAATCAAATTAAAAATAGTATAATAAATTTGGGCTAAAACTTATAGCAGCATTATCATATAATATTCAGTACATACTTGGGATATTTACACTATTGAGCGTACCGAATGGCATCTTCGCAAGCCAAGGATACTAGGGTAGTACCCTTGGCCGCTCGCCTCTTTAAAAATCGAAGCTCCCGCTGCGCCTTTTCATTGGATGCGATCAAAACCCATCGCGTCCAATCAAACCATCCGTAACAAGAAATCTTTCGCAAAACAGAAAACAATAATGGCGGCGCCCATCAAAAACGAAAGTTGTCGTGTTTGTGACGAAATTTGCCAAAAAGGAGTAGGCGATCGATATATAGTGAGTTTTTTTTTGTTTACGATCAATTATGTGAAGTATTAGGACGGGTTCCATAGCCAAATGATTGCGTCTGTTCGTCTTGTTTTGGTGTGATGAATCCGAAAGCGCAGCCATATTTGATGCATAACCAACCAATTTTATTACGAGCATTTTGATTTGCCAGAAATAACATCAGCAACGGTTACGCAACTCATGATATTCGAAAGGTGGCGCAGCGGGTGTTTCGATTTTTAAAGAGGCGAGCGGCCAAGGTACATAACGAACAAAGTGGAGTTAGTATCCTTGGTTTGCGAAGATGACCGAATGGCAACTACTGGGACAAGTAAAAAGTTTTGGGTTCAGACATGTAATGCTTCATGGCTTTGTATTATATGTTTATGTATATACTTTTTGAAATTTTGATTTTAATGTGGTCCTGAAAAGGGTCGTCCTTATTCATAAGGCCCTTAGGTTTTTACCTATACTTTTTTACACTTTTTCTTAAACCGTTAGGTGTTACAGTCCGTTAAAACATATTGATCTCAATAAATAGTCGTTCATCTATAGTAAAGAACCAATAGCTGCTCGCCCCATGGCGCAATGCCGCATGGCGAGGGTAAACAAACCCACTCATGATGATGATGTCGAAACATCATTCATTCACACTTCCGGTTAGCCATTTTTTGAAAGAAGTAAACAAGGGGGTCCTATAAGAAATTGATCGACCTTTCACACTACTACGGCTTACCAAGAACAAATAGCTACGACAGATTTGGGTATACCCTTCCTTGACCAGTTATCGGTTCTTTACACTGGTGGTTTTTTTTTTTGCTTTCTCGAGAAATCATTTTGCATCACGTCTGATAGTGTACATATCCCACCCACTTCCTATCTTAGAGCAATCTTTTAGTTTGTTTTGTGGTCCCATCCCAACTTTATATAAACTTGGCTTACATTAGAGACCAGTTATTGCTCTATATATTGATATACTAGTATATTTAATTACTTATTATGTGAAACTATCCTTCGTCGTCTGCTATAGTTTTCTTTTACCCCTCCCACTATATTTTCAACCCTTTGCTTCTTCGCACTGTAGGTCAGTGATTTACCATTTTATATAGACCCAGTGCTGTTTTTAATGTTATATCAGTTGTTTTGTTATTAATTTTCCTGTCCCTCCAATATACTTTTATAGCACTGAAGGTCAAACAGTTTTGTGGCGGCCCAGTGCAACTTCGTAATATAATCAATAATCAGATAGAAGCACAAAATGTCCCAAAATTTAATATTGGGACAGGGAGGGGACCAGGTTTCCGAAATATATCTCCCCTGGCTCTTTCCCGAGGAATAAGCAGGGACCTGTCCGGGATTGGTAACAAAATTGTTGTTTTAAAAGACGGAGGGCTTCTGCTGGAGGTGTGTTCGGCACAAATGTTGAGAAAACTTTTACAAATGACCACCTTTATTGTCTGTGGTGTACGCTGTTTTGCGTACACCCCGTATGATATGGTGACAGTAAAGGGGGTTATTTACAACATTCCTCTGGACTATAGTACAGAGGAATTAGCGCAAAAACTGGAGGCCCAGGTCAACAACACTAGCATTTTTATCATGAAGGCCTCCAGAATTCTCAATAGGTTTAGAGCACCTACAACAGTAGTGGCCCTGACATTTTTTGGCAATGTTTTGCCGGATTGTGTCAGGGTTACTGATTCTAATTTCTACATCCCGGTGGAGTCTTACATTATTCCTCTGCTCAGGTGCTTTAAATGTCAGGGCTTCGGACACACCTCCAACAGATGTCAAAATAAAGAATCATGCGCCCGATGTGCTGGGGATCATAACAGCAGACATTGCCAGTCAGAAAATGTCTGCTGTGCTAATTGTAGGGGCAGTCACACGGCACGATCCACCCGCTGCTCTGTGTACCTCTGGGCTTCTAAGGTTCAGGACTGTAGGAATACCCGGGGGTGCTCATGGGAGAAGGCTGTGGATTTGTGTGGGGGCTGCCCAGAAGCATTTGCCACCCCTGCGGCCACGGTTTGCAATCAGTCTGACCAAATTAAACCTTGCAACTTTTCCCAAGGCCCAAGATTCACCTTTAAAGTGAACGCAAATACAAGAGTTAGGTCCCTAATATATACAAAAAATGCACAAGAAATAAACATTGCCCAAACCCAGCTGGTAAGTCCAGAGGTTAAGGCCCCGAGAGATTCCGATAATCAAGTCAAACAGATTCAGGGGAAAACAATCTTTCGCCTATCACGTCCCTATCATCAGTTACTAATCAAACTCCCACTGAACCAAAACCTTCGGAATCTCTTTGTAAAATATTCATTCTACCCCATTATCTTCAATCTCCCCCTGTTCGAACCGTGGTGGCAGGAGAAATTGCTCCCAAAAAGTGTCTGAAAATAAGGGGGAGGAGCCATCTCTTACCGACGTAACTTCAGTGGCTATGTCGTTGGAAGATGCTTCCTCTCCAGTCGAGGTGTGTGACACAGCGACTCAGTGTAACATCCATACCAATGAAAATTCAACCCAAACAGAAGGCTATTTAGAAACAAACTTCATCAATTCATTTGATTTGACCAGCCTTTTGAAAAATATGAGGATTTTACTTTTAGATAATAAAATAACATCTGGAAATTATTCTGAAACGTATTTGAGAAATAGATTTTTGTCTTCCTTTCTCTCTTCATTTAAAAAGAAATCCCCATCAACATCTCAGGAAGACAATCCGAGTCGCTGCGACACCGTCTCAGTCGCACTAGTTAACCCAGCACGCCGGGCCACCCCAACATCAAACAAAAGAATGAATGAATGAATGGTGTTTTATGGCCCGTCGACAACTTAGGTCATATTGGACGCACTTACATATAAAATAATGCATCTACTTTAAGTTATACTGTGAAACATTGACACAGATGAGAAACAACAAAGAAGCAACCTTTTTTACAAGAAAAAAGTTAACTTTGAATAGGTCAATAGGCCTTAAAATTTAATACTTATAAATTAACAAAATAAATACTGAGAAACAGGGCTTCCCTATTTACTCAAACATTTTAATAGAACCCCCTTAAAGGAGGATAAACACTGTTTAAGACCATCAGTAAAAATTGAAATGTCAGAAAGTAAAACTATATCTTCTTAAAAACGTTAACTTCTTTCAGAAAATCGAATAGTAATTCAAATTTCACAGTATCAAACAAAGTTTTTAAACTGTCAACATGAAAGTATTTATCCCTGTACGGTGCAAGATCTGTGCACTCTATCAGTAAATGCTTGACAGAAAAAAAAGTATTGCATGGGATACATACAGGAGGCTCTTCTCCTTTGAGAAGATACGAGTGCGTCATATGGGTATGACCTGTAGCAACCAGTTTTGCAATAAAAACGAGAATTGCAATAAATTATTGCAAAACTCGTTGCGATGACAGGAACTTTATTACATTTGACTTCACAACCAGTTTTGCAATAAAAACGAGAATTGCAATAAACTCATTATATGGACAATACTTGACCGTTTTCTAGTCAAAACCAAATTAAAATACAATTTAATGTTAAATGGGACTATGTAAGACCTAAATTAATATACATAAAGTGTGCTTCAAAGACCAATAGAGACATTTCAGGCTTAACACTATTAACGCTGAAATCGTTGGAAACTGTCATAAAGGCTATTAGATGACGTAAACAGCATGAAATTTGGATCGTTTCAGAAACAATATGTCTTAAACCAGTATTGCAGTAAATTATTGCAAAACTCGTTGCGATGACAGGAACATTATTACATTTGACTTCACAACCAGTTTTGCAATAAAAACGAGAATTGCAACAAACTCATTATATGGAGCATATTCGATCGTTTTCCAGTCAAAAGCAATTTCAAATACGATTTAATGTTAAATGGGACTATGTAAGGCGTGAATTAAGTTACAGAAAGTGCGCTTCAAAGACCAGTAGGAACATTTCAGGCTAAACACTATTAAGGCTGAAATCGTTGGAAACTGTCATAAAGTCTATTAGATGACGTAAACAGCATGAAATTTGGATCGTTTCAGAAACGACATGACTTAAACCAGTATTGCAGTAAATTATTGCAAAACTCGTTGCGATGACAGGAACTTTATTACATTTGACTTCACAACCAGTTTTGCAATAAAAACGAGAATTGCAATAAACTCATTATATGGACAATACTTGACCGTTTTCCAGTCAAAACCAAATTAAAATACAATTTAATGTTAAATGGGACTATGTGAGACCTAAATTAATATACATAAAGTGTGCTTCAAAGACCAATAGGAACATTTCAGGCTAAACACTACTAACGCTGAAATCGTTGGAAACTGTCATAAAGTCTATTAGATGACGTTAACAGCATGAAATTTGGATCGTTTCAGAAACAATGTCTTAAACCAGTATTGCAGTAAATTATTGCAAAACTCGTAGCGATGACAGGAACTTTATTACATTTGACTTCACAACCAGTTTTGCAATAAAAACGAGAATTGCAACAAACTCATTATATGGAGCATATTCGATCGTTTTCCAGTCAAAACCAAATTCAAATACGATTTAATGTTAAATGGGACTATGTAAGGCGTGAATTAAGTTACAGAAAGTGCGCTTCAAAGACCAGTAGGAACATTTCAGGCTAAACACTAATAAGGCTTAAATCGTTGGAACTGTCATAAAGTCTATTAGATGACGTAAACAGCATGAAATTTGGATCGTTTCAGAAACGACATGACTTAAACCAGTATTGCAGTAAAGTATTGCAAAACTCGTTGCGATGACAAGAACTTTATTACATTGGATTTCACAACCAGTTTTGCAATAAAAACGAGAATTGCAACAAACTCATTAAATGGACCATATTCGATCGTTTTCCAGTCAAAACCAAATTCAAATACAATTTAATGTTAAATGGGACTATGTGAGACAAAAATTAAGTTGCAGAAATTGCGCTTCAAAGACCAGTAGGAACATTTCAGGCTAAACACTATTGAGGCTTAAATCATTGGAAACTGTCACAAAGTATATAAGATATCATAAAGAGCATCGAATTTTGATCGTTTCAGAAACAATATGTCTTAAACCAGTATTGCTGTAAATTATTGCAAAACTCGTTGCCATGACAGGAACTTTGTTACATTTGACTTCACAACCAGTTTTGCAATAAAAACGAGTATTGCAATAAAATCATTATATGGACAAAATTTGATCGTTTTCTAGTCAAAAACAGATTAAAATACAATTCAATGTGAAATATGACTATGTAAGACCTAAATTAAGTTACAGAAAGTGCGCTTCAAAGACCAATAGGAACATTTCAGGCAAAACACTATTAAGGCTTAAATCATTGGAAACTGTCATAAAGTCTATTAAATATCACAAAGAGCATGGAATGTTGATCGTTTAAGAAACAGGATGTCTTAAACCAGTATTGCAAAAAGTTATTGCAAAACTCGTTGCGATGACAAGAACTTTATTACATTTGACTTCACAACCAGTTTTGCAATAGAAACGAGAATTGCAACAAACTCATTATATGGACAAAATTTGATCGTTTTCTAGTCAAAACCAAATTCAAATACGATTTAATGTTAAATGGGACTATGTAAGACCTAAATAAAGTTACAGAAAGTGCACTTTAAAGACTAATAGGAACATTTCACGCTAAAGACTTTTAAGGCTGAAATCATTGGAAACTGTCATAAAGTCTATTAGATAACGTAAATAGCATGGAATTTTGATCGTTTCAGAAACAATATGTCTTAAACCAGTATTGCAGTAAATTATTGCAAAACTCGTTGCGATGACAAGAACTTTATTACATTTGACTTCACAACCAGTTTTGCAATAAAAACGAGAATTGCAACAAACTCATTATATGGAGCATATTCGATCGTTTTCCAGTCAAAACCAAATTCAAATACAATTTAATGTTAAATGGGACTATGAAAGGCATGAATAAAATTACAGAAAGTGCGCTTCAAAGACCAGTAGGAACATTTCAGGCTAAACACTATTAAGGCTGAAATCGTTGGAAACTGTCATAAAGTCTATTAGATGACGTAAACAGAATGAATTTTGGATCATTTCAGAAATGAAACGTCTTAAACGAGTATTGCAGTTAATTATTGCAAAACTCGTTGCGATGACAGGAACTTTATTACATTTGACTTCACAACCAGTTTTGCAATAAAAACGAGAATTGCAACAAACTCATTAAATGGACCATATTCGATCGTTTTCCAGTCAAAACGAAATTCAAATACAATTTAATGTTACATGGGACTATGTAAGACCTTAATTAAGTTACAGAAAGTGCGCTTGAAGGACCAGTAGGAACATTTCAGGCTAAACACTATTAAGGCAGAAATCGTTGGAAACTGTCATAAAGTCTATTAGATGACGTAAAAAGCATGATATTTGGATCGTTTCAGAAACGACATGTCTTAAACCAGTATTGCTGTAAATTATTGCAAAACTCGTTGCGATGACAGGAACTTTATTACATTTGACTTCACAACCAGTTTTGCAATAAAAACGAGAATTGCAACAAACTCATTATATGGAGCATATTCGATCGTTTTCCAGTCAAAACCAAATTCAAATACAATTTAATGTTACATGGGACTATGTGAGAAAAAAATTAAGTTACATAAAGTATGCTTCAAAGATCAGTAGGAACATTTCCGGCGAAACACTAATCAGGCTGAAATCGTTGGAAACTGTCATAAAGTCTATTAGATGACGTCAACAGAATGAAATTTGGATTGTTTCAGAAACGACATGTCTTAAACCAGTATTCCAGTAAATTATGGCAAAACTCGTTGCGATGACAGGAACTTTATTACATTTGACTTCTCAACCAGTTTTGCAGTAAAAACGAGAATTGCAACAAACTCATTATATGGAGTATATTTGATCTTTTTCCAGTCAAAACCAAATTCAAATACAATTTAATGTTAAATGGGACTATGTGAGACCTAAATTAAGTTACATAAAGTGCATTTCAAAGACCAGTAGGAACATTTCAGGCTAAACACTATTAAGGCTGAAATCGTTGGAAACTGTCATAAAGTCTATTAGATGACGTATACAGAATGACATTTTGATCATGTCGTTTTCATTTCAGAAACGACATGTCTTAAACGAGTATTCAAGTAAATTATTGCAAAACTCGTTGCGATGACAGGAACTTTATTACATTAGACTTCAGAACCAGTTTTGCAATAAAAACGAGAATTGCAACAAACTCATTAAATGGACCATATTCGATTGTTTTCCAGTCAAAACGAAATTCAAATACAATTTAATGTTACATGGGACTATGTAAGACCTTAATTAAGTTACAGAAAGTGCGCTTCAAGGACCAGTAGGAACATTTCAGGCTAAACACTATTAAGGCTGAAATCGTTGGAAACTGTCATTAAGTCTATTAGATGACGTAAACAGCATGATATTTAGATCGTTTCAGAAACGACATGTCTTAAACCAGTATTGCTGTAAATTATTGCAAAACTCGTTGCGATGACAGGAACTTTATTACATTTGACTTCACAACCAGTTTTGCAATAAAAACGAGAATTGCAACAAACTCCTTATATGGAGCATATTCGATAGTTTTCCAGTCAAAACCAAATTTAAATACAATTTAATGTTACATGGGACTATGTGAGAAAAAAATTAAGTTACAGAAAGTATGCTTCAAAGACCAGTAGGAACATTTCCGGCGAAACACTAATCAGGCTGAAATCGTTGGAAACTGTCATAAAGTCTATTAGATGACGTCAACAGAATGAAATTTGGATTGTTTCAGAAACGGCATGTCTTAAACCAGTATTCCAGTAAATTATTGCAAAACTCGTTGCGATGACAGGAACTTTATTACATTTGATTTCACAACCTGTTTTTCAATAAAAACGAGAATTGCAATAAACTTATTATATGGACAATACTTGACCGTTTTCTAGTCAAAACCAAATTCAAATACAATTTAATGTTAAATGGGACTATGTGAGACCTAAATTAAGTTACAAAAAGTGTGCTTCAAAGACCAGTAGGAACATTTCAGGCTAAACACTATTAACGCTGAAATGGTTGGAAACTGTCATAAAGTCTATTAGATGACGTAAACAGCATGATATTTGGATCGTTTCAGAAACAATATGTCTTAAACCAGTATTGCAGTAAATTATTGCAAAACTCGTTGCGATGACAGGAACTTTATTACATTTGAATTGACAACCAGTTTTGCAATAAAAACGAGAATTGCAACAAACTCATTATATGGAGCATATTCGATCGTTTTCCAGTCAAAACCAAATTCAAATACAATTTAATGGTACATGGGACTATGTGAGAGAAAAATTAAGTTACAGAAAGTGCCCTTCAAAGACCAGTAGGAACATTTCAGGCGAAACACTATTAAGGCTGAAATCGTTGGAAACTGTCATAAAGTCTATTAGATGATGTAAACAGCATGGAATTTTGATCGTTACAGAAACGACATGTCTTAAACGAGTATTGCAGTAAATTATTGCAAAACTCGTTGCGATGACAGGAACATTATTACATTTGACTTCACAACCAGTTTTGCAATAAAAACGAGAATTGCAAAGAACTCTTTAAATGGACCATATTCGATCGTTTTCTAGTCAAAACCAAATTAAAATACAATTTAATGTTAAATGGGAGTTTGTGAGACAAAAATTTAGTTACAGAAAGTGCGCTTCAAAGACCAGTAGGAAAATTTCAGGCTCAAAACTATTAAGGCTGAAATCGTTGGAAACTGTCATAAAGTCTATTAGATGACATAAACAGCATGGAATTTTGATTGTTTCAGAAATAATATGTCTTAAAACAGTATTGCAGTAAATTATTGCAAAACTCGTTGCGATGACAGGAACTTTATTACATTTGACTTCTCAACCAGTTTTGCAATAAAAACGAGAATTGCAACAAACTCATTAAATGGACCATATTTGATCGTTTTCCAGTCAAAACCAAATTCAAATCCAATTTAATGTTAAATGGGACTATGCGAGACAAAAATTAAGTTACAGAAAGTGCGCTTCAAAGACCAGCAGGAACATTTCAGGCTAAACACTATTAAGGCTTAAATCGTTGGAAACTGTCATAAAGTCTATTAGATGACATAAACAGCATGGAATTTTGATCGTTTCAGAAATAATATAGTCTTAAACCAGTATTGCAGTAAATTATTGCAAAACTCGTTGCGATGACAGGAACTTTATTACATTTGACTTCTCAACCAGTTTTGCAGTAAAAACGAGAATTGCAACAAACTCATTATATGGAGTATATTTGATCGTTTTCCAGTCAAAACCAAATTCAAATACAATTTAATGTTAAATGGGACTATGTGAGACCTAAATTAAGTTACTTAAAGTGCGCTTCAAAGACCAGTAGGAACATTTCAGGCTAAACACTATTAAGGCTGAAATCGTTGGAAACTGTCATAAAGTCTATTAGATGACGTATACAGAATGAAATTTGGATCATTTCAGAAACGACATGTCTTAAAGGAGTATTCAAGTAAATTATTGCAAAACTCGTTGCGATGACAGGAACTTTATTACATTTGACTTCACAACCAGTTTTGCAATAAAAACGAGAATTGCAACAAACTCATTATATGGACCATATTCGATCGTTTTCCAGTTAAAACAAAATTCAAATACAATTTAATGTTACATGGGACTATGTGAGAAAAAAAAATTAAGTTACAGAAAGTGCGCCTCAAAGACCAATAGGAACATTTCAGGCTCAACACTATTCACGCTGAAATTGTTCGAAACTGTCATAAAGTCTATTAGATGACGTTAACCGCATGGAATTCTGATCGTTTCAGAAACAATATGTCTTCAACCATTATTTCAGTAAATTATTGCAAAACTTGTTGCGATGACAGGAACTTTATTACATTTGACTTCACAACCAGTTTTGCAATAAAAACGAGAATTGCAACAAACTCATTATATGGACCATATTCGATCGTTTTCTAGTCAAAACCAAATTAAAATGCAATTTAATGTTAAATGCGACTATGTAAGACCTAAATTAAGTTACAGAAAGTGCGCTTCAAAGACCAGTAGGAACATTTCAGGCTAAACACTATTAACGCTGAAATCATTGGAAACTGTCATAAACTCTTTTAGATGACATAAACAGCATGAAATTATGATCGTTTCAGAAACAATATGTCTTAAACCAGTATTGCAGTAAATTATTGCAAAACTCGTTGCGATGACAGGAACTTTATTACATTTGACTTCACAACCAGTTTTGCAAAAAAAACGAGAATTGCAATAAACTCATTATATGGACCATATTTGATCGTTTTCCAGTGAAAACCAAATTAAAATACAATTTAATGTTAAATGCGACTATGTAAGACCTAAATTAAGTTACAAAATGTGTGCTTCAAAGGCCAATAGGAACATTTCAGGCTAAACACTTTTAAGGCTTAAATCATTGGAAACTGTCATAAAGTTTATTACCTAACGTAAACAGCATATTAGGAACTTGTGCTCTACCGACTGTGCTTCAGGGCAGTCAGGAACGTAACGGTACCAGTAATATATAAAGTCTTACAGATGTCTTCGAAGGTTTGTAAAATGCCCCCTTGGCGTAAGACAATGCCATAACGTGCACAGGAGGTGAAAGTAGACACAAAGACAAGTTTGGAAAATGCCACCTAGGCGTAAGACAATGCGATAACGTGCACCGGAGGTGAATTAGACACAAAGACAAGAAAAAATATCAGTCATTGATCAAGAACACGATCAGTGATAAATGATTTGATTTTTGTATGATAGATAAACAGCTGTAGGTAGTATTTGCTTCGTTTGGGTATTTATTGAGGAACTATACTACTCAAGTTTTGCTCAGCATCAGACGTTATTTTTATCTTTATATTATTACAAGTATAAAACAGATTTCTTTCCAATTTTTGAAAATTATGATTCAGCAATGTTTTGAGGAAGTCCCCCGACATGAATCCGTGTCGACTAATCCGTTACAACTCGTCCATTTGACTTTACAACCAGTTTTTCAATAAAAACGAGAATTGCAATAAACTCATCATATGGACCAAATCCAAATCCAAATTAAAGTGCTTTTAATGTTAAAAGGGATTATATAAGACCTATATTAAGTTACCGTATGTGTGCTTCAAAGACCAATTCGAACTAAAGGCTAAACACTATTTACAATTAAATCATTGGAAACTCTTATAAAGTCGATTAGATAACGTAAAGAAGATTGAGTTAAATTTATTGCAAAACTTGTTGCAATGACAGAAAATTTATTATTTTTGACTTCACAAACAGTTTTGCAATTAAAACGAGAATTGCAGTAAAATCATTATATGGACTATATTCGATGGTTTTCCAATAAAAATCAAACTACAGTACAAATATCTTTTAAAAGAGATTATGTTAGACGTAAATTAAGTTAAAGAATGTGCGCTTCAAAGACCAATTCGACCATTTCGGGTTAAAAACTATTAATGCTCAAATCATTTGTACCTCTAATAAAGTTGATTAAATAACGTTTACAACATTGAATTTCGACTGTTTTAGCAACAACATTTCTTAAACCAGTATTGCAATAGATTATTGCAAAACTCGTTGCGATTACAAAAAAATTATTACATTTGACCTCACAACCATTTTTGCAAGAAAAACGAGAATTGCAATAAACTCATCACATGGACCATATTCGATCGTTTCTGGTCAAAACCAAATTAAAATACAATTTAATGTTAAATTGTCAATTGGAACATTTCAGGCTAAACACTATCAACGCTTAAATCATTGGAAACTATCATGAAGTCGATTAAATAGCGTAAGCAACTTTGAATTTTGACTTTTTCAAAAACAATATGTCTTAAAGGTGACTATTTAGATTTTTCATATTTCATATTTATTACTGAAATTTGTATGAAAAAAAAAAAAAAATGAAAAAAAAGTCTTTTTTGATGGTGTTCCCTTAAAAGACTACGTATGTCAATAGCTAAGATGCAAGAGTAGTAGGTTATTCCGGCAACATTGATCATCTGACTAAAAATACTTCTAAGGGCGACCCCTTTGATACAGACAAGGTCATTCGGAGCCATTGAATCCCTCGGTTGTACCTGGTGGAGCAATATGCATCAGATCGATGCATGACTAGACGTATACCGCAGTATGACCCACCTCCGTAGCGGTCAGGCTCAGCAACATTTGCAGCAAGAAACCATTCCCCTCGTCTTCTCCAGATTCAAGCACGCCTATCTGTAAAGTCTAGGAAGAATCTGGACTCATCAGTGAACAGAACATGTCTCCAGTGTTGCGTAGTCCACCGTGCATGCTCCCTGGTTCATTTGCCTGGCGATGTCGTTGCCTCAAGGTGATACGTATGCAAGGTCTTCTCGACCGCAAATTACCTTTATACAGCCTTCTACGTACCGTCTGCGTGGAAACACGCAGCATTAGGAAGGTCATTTCGAAGAGAAGTTTCTGTCAAAAACCTCGCACGACGTGCCTGAATGACTAAAGACCGATCCTGAGCTGGTGTTGTGACCCTTTGCGGACCTCCAGCATGCCTCCTGGTGGGTGTAGCAAGAAGCCGTCATCTCTCCCAGGTTTTGCAATAATTTACTGCAATACTGGTTTAAGACATATTGTTTGTGAAACAATCAAAATTCCATGCTGTTTACGTCATCTAATAGACTTTATGACAGTTTCCAACGATTTAAGCCTTAATTAGTGTTTAGCCTGAAATGTTCCTACTGGTCTTTGAAGCGCACTTTCTTTAACTTAATTATTGTCTCACATAGTCCCATTAAACATTAAATTGTATTTTAATTTGGTTTTGACTGGAAAACGATTGTATATGGCCCATTTAATGAGTTTGTTGCAATTCTCGTTTTTATTGCAAAACTGGTTGTGAAGTCAAATGTAATAAAGTTTCTGTCATCGCAACGAGTTTTGCAATAATTTACTGGAATACTCATTTAAGACATGTCGTTTCTGAAACGATTCAAATTCCATGCTTTTTACGTCATCTAATAGACTTAATGACAGTTTCCAACGATTTCAGCCTTAATAGTGTTTAGCCTGAAATGTTCCTACTGGTCTTTGAAGCGCACTTTCTCTAACTTAATTTTTGTCTCACATAGTCCCATTAAACATTAAATTGTATTTGAATTTGGTTTTGACTGGAAAACGATCGAATACGCTCCATATAATGAGTTTGTCGCAATTCTCGTTTTTATTGCAAAACTTGTTGTGAAGTTAAATGTAATAAAGTTCCTGTCATCGCAACGAGTTTTGCAATAATTTACTGCAATACTGGTTTAAGACAAATTGTTTCTGAAACGATCCAAATTTCATGCCGTTTACGTCATCTAATAGACTTTATGACAGTTTCCAACGATTTCAGCCGTACAAGTGTTGAGCCTGAAATGTTCCGATTGGTCTTTGAAGCACACTTTCTGTAACTTAATTTAGGTCTCACATAGTCCCATTTAACATTAAATTGTATTTTAATTTGGTTTTGACTAAAAAACGATGAAGTATGGTCCATATAATGAGTTTATTGCAATTCTCGTTTTTATTGCAAAACTGGTTGTGAAGTCAAATGTAATAAAGTTTCTGTCATCGCAACGAGTTTTGCAATAATTTACTGGAATACTCATTTAAGACATGTCGTTTCTGAAACGATTCAAATTCCATGCTTTTTACGTCATCTAATAGAATGAATGATGTTTTACGGCCCGTCGACATCAAAGGTCATATTGGGCTCTAGAAATTATCTGAAGCATTACTACAGCCATGACAATAACGTTAAAATACATGATGAAGTACTTACAATGAATTGAAGACGCGATAAAAAAACAGAGTAAAAAATCATACCAATTATAAAACAAATTTATTGATGAATAGAAAAATACTAAAAATTAATCAGATTTTAGTAAAAATTCTAATTTCTTTAAGAAACATAAAAAGTGTTTCCGGCAGAACAGACTCAAAGAGTTCTTTTGTACTCGAAATACTAAAATACTTGTCACGTATTGGCGCAACATCAACACAGTCTACAAATAAATGATGCACTGAAAGGGGTGACGAACATGGCACACAAACAGGGGCCTCCTCTCCCTTCAGTAAGTACGAATGAGTTAAATATGTATGTCCAATAGGTAAGCGGGCGAGTATAATTTCTTCACGACGGGATAATCTAAAACCTGGCAGCCAGTTACCAAGAACTGGTTTTATACAGCGTAATTTGTTATTGGAATTACCAGGATCATCCCACATGTTCTGCCAAACATTAAAAATAAAAGAATTAATTAAAGGTTAAAAATCTGACTGGTATATCAAAAGGTAAAATGTCTTGACTCAAAGCAGATCTCGCAGCTTGATCAGCTTTTTCATTTCCGCGAATTCCAATATGACTTGGGATCCAGCAGAAAACAACCTCGATGTGTCTACAGATGCGATCAAGTTTATTAAGCAATCTGTTGACCACTGGGTGTTCTAACTTTTCATTGCTGAGCGTCTGCATCGCAGAGAACGAGTCAGTAAATATAATGTAGCGGAAATAGTTCTCAGATTCAATGTGGTCTATGGCAAGATCAATGGCCTTTAGTTCGGCTGTAAAAATAGATGCATTGTTAGGCAAGCGAAATGTAATGTCACCTTCATATGATACAAAATCACCATCAGGAATAGCTGCTGCAGCAGCCCTATTACCATCTTTAGACCCATCTGTGTAGATCGGTTCAAAGTAAAAATACCGATGCTTAATTTCATTGAATCTATTTCTAAATACCATTGGATCTGTAAGTGCCTTTTTGTCAGATAATAATTCAAAAAGATATACAGGTCTCCTCATAGTCCATGGTGGAGTATCAGAAACTTCTTGACTTGCAACAGAATCGAGGTCCACATCAAGGTTTGCAACATCAGGGCCAAACCGCAGGCTAAACGGCGGTATTATTCGTGGCCTCTTAAGAAACAGTTCCTTGTACATAGGATTAAAAACAACCTCATGTGTTGGGTTTTCAGGATTTGACATTAACTTGAGATAATATTGCATACCTAGTTTCTGCCTCCGTAGGCTCAAAGAAGGTTCATTGGCTTCAACATACAGACTGCTAATGGGAGATGTTCGAAAAGCTCCCAGTGACAGGCGTAAACCTTGATGGTGAATTGTATCAAGTGTCGGTAAGTAAGACTTACAAGCTGATCCATAAACAATGCATCCGTAATCTAGTTTAGATCGGATAAGAGACCGATACAAACGCAGGAGAACTTTCCGGTCCGCTCCCCAGTCCATGTGGGACACCACACGCAACAAGTTAAGACCTTTCTGGCATTTATCCTTTAGATAGTTTATATGTAGAATGAAAGTCAGTTTAGGATCAAACAACAATCCTAGAAATTTGTAATGTGGCACAACTTCAATGCGCATACCGTCTAATGTTAAATCAGGATCAGGGTGATGTTTTCTAAGTTGACAAAAATGCATGCATTTGGTCTTGCTTTTTGAAAATTTAAAGCCGTTTTCTTCAGACCATTTTTGAAGATTGTTAAGAACTTGTTGCAATTTACGTTCTATTGTATGCATATGTTTAGACCTGTAAGAAATACAAAAGTCATCAACATACAGAAAACACTCCACTCCAGGACAAACAGCCTTGATGATGTTATTAATCTTGACGCTGAAAAGTGTCACAGAAAGGATGCAGCCTTGGGGGACTCCCATCTCTTGTGTGTGAGGAGTAGAGTAAGTATCACCAACACGAACCCTAAACTGACGATCATTTAAAAATGCAGAAATAAAGTGAGCAAGGCGACCTCTTATACCGAAGTCATAGAGGTCGTTCAAAATTCCATACTTCCATGTTGTGTCATAAGCACTTTCTAAGTCGAAGAAAACAGAGACAACATGTTCTTTTGTGACAAAAGCTTCCCGTACAAAAGTTTCAAAACGAACAAGGTGATCTATTGTGCCTCTGTGTTTACGGAAGCCAGATTGAAACGGTGTTATGAGTTTGTTCTTTTCAAGGAACCAAACAAGCCTGTCATTGACCATTCTTTCCATAGTTTTGCAGATGCAGCTGGTTAATGCTATTGGTCTATAACTACCTGGATTAGTAGAATCCTTGCCAGGCTTCGGAATAGGAATGACAATTGCCTCTTTCCAGGATTTTGGGAGATTTCCTGTCTCCCAAACCTTGTTATAAACATCAAGTAAACAAGATAAGGACTGGTAAGGTAAATGCTTTATAAGTTGATAATGTATATCATCTGAACCTGTAGCAGTGTCATGACACTTTTTAAGAGCCGTTTTTAATTCTTTTAAAGTAAAATGTTTATTATAAGACTCTTCATTTGTCGAGTTGAAATTAAGTTTTCTTTTCTCTTTTTGTTGCTTAAATTTCTGAAATGAAGGAGAATAATTTGAAGAGGAAGACTTTTTGGCAAAGGTGTCGGCTAATGAATTTGCAATATCTTGTTTTGAAGTAGATTTACCTTCTGGGGCATTCAGATGACCTACAACCACTGATGTTTGTTTACCTTGAATTTTCCTAATCATATCCCAGGTCTTTTTGACAGTTGATCTCGAATTTAAACGAGATACATACCGTCGCCAGGACGATCGTTTACTTTGTTTAATAGTTCTGCGAGCTTTAGCGCGAGCAATTTTAAACTTAACATGGTTTTCGCTTGTTGGTCTCAAATTGTAAGCCCTAAGTGCCGACTTACGATCTTTGACAGCCGTTTTACATTTCTCATCAGACCAAGGTTTGTTTGGATGTTTTGGATTTGTCGCAGTTCGAGGAATTGCCTCCTTAGCAGCCTGATAAATCAAAGAAGTGAAAAGTTCGGTAGGATCATCGCAATCTACGAAAACTTTCGGCATAATGGATTGTTCACAGCGGATCTGAAAAAGGTTCCAATTGGCTTTATGAAGTTTCCACCGTCTTGGACGCTCCTGGACAGACGGTCCAGTTTCAGTAATTGTGATTGGGAAATGATCACTACCATGAAGGTCATCACAGACCTTCCATGTAAAATCAAGAAATAAGTCAGAACTGCAAATAGCAAGGTCTAAAGCCGAGTATGAACCAGTAGCGGGATGCAAGTAGGTGTTCGATTTATCATTTAAAATGCACAAATCATTCTCAGAGATGAATTCTTCCAACTGCCGACCCTTCCGGTCAGTGTTCGCGCAACCCCACAAACTACTGTGGGAATTGAAATCACCAACCAACAGAAAAGGTTGTGGAAGCTGAGATACAAGCTTACTGAGCTGGTCAATTTCAAGTGGCATACTTGGTGGTAAGTAGACAGAACAAATTGTGATAGTTTTGTTCAAAGACAATTTTACCGCAGTAGCTTGAAGTGATGAATTGATTTCTACAGATTCCTGAGGTACGGAGTTGTTCACAAGAATGGCAACTCCACCACTAGCACGGTGACACACAGACTGTGCCGTGCAATAACTTGAATAATGTTTGAATGTAAAGACATCACTTTCTTTAAGAAATGTTTCTTGTAAGCACACCGCTACTGGTTTGTGTTCATTGACTAGAAGGGACAATTCCTCAATGTTAGCCTTCAAGCCACGACATATCCATTGCAGTATTTTATTACTCATCGGTAATATACAGACGAGTATGACAGAACACAGAAATTGAAGTATAGAAATATTCATTTTTGTAAAGATATTCTTATAATTTTACCTTGCTTACTTGACTCCGCAACGGGATCATCTACATCAATCTCTTCCTGTTCATCACTGAACTGGAAGCGATTGTGTAAAAGAATAGGGTTGTCGGATCCTTTAGGGAATCGGTCCGACTGGAATTCTTTCATAGTATTCTTTTTGTTTTTTGCTTTATTGCTTTTTACAGGACTCTTTTGACTCAATACTGAAGGTTGAACTGGTTTAACAGAATGCTTATTAGTATTTGATTTAGTGAGAGGTGTTCTGTTTTCCGTTTGAACTGCGACATCAGTTTGCGTCTGGGCATCTTTTAACTCGGGTATTTTTGCGTGTTTACCCTTTGCAGCCATAGCATACGAACCTGGGAGTACAACTCTGCTACTAACTACCCTTCTGGCATCCTGAAAAGAAAGACCCTCTCTGTACTTAACAGAGACGATCTCCTTCTCCCGCTGCCAGATCGGACATGATCTTGAAGTTGCCATGTGCTCGCCACCACAGCTTATGCATTTTAAAGGCCTCTGGCAATCGTTTGCGCATGGACTTGGATGAGTACTTAAAAGCTCTCCACAGCGACGACATAATTTGCTGTCAACACCAGAGCCACACTTGCTTTCATGATGTCCGAACTTAAAACATGTGTAACACTGCAGAGGGTTGGGAATGTATAGGTCTACAGGTACTTTCAGATAACCTACTTTCAACGATTTTGGAATGATTGCCGTTTGAAATGTTAGTATGATCGTGTTGGTTTCGCGTTTGATGCCATCTCTATAAACGGTGATTCTTCGGGCATTAGTAACATTCTGGTCTGCTAGTCCCTCGATTATATCTTCTGTGGACACTCCTGCAAGGTCAGGGCATCTAATAATACCCCGCGATGTGTTTAAAGAGGCGTGTGGCTTACATTGCGAGGGGATTGAGAAAAAAAGTCTTCAGCTTTATAAGTGACTCTACGTGTACTTTCTTGGTCATTTCAACTAGAAGAGCACCAGATTTCAACTTTTGGCAGGATTTTGGTGATGTCGCAATGGACGAAATACATTTCTCAATGACAAATGGAGAGAGTTTTGACAGCGGCCTGTTCGGATCAGTTGATTCAATGATTAAAAAGCGAGGATGCAGATTCGCGTTTCCAGTTTCGTTTTCCGAGTCAGAGTCCAGTTGAGCACGTGTTCTTTTTTTGTTTTGGGGATCCATGGTTATAGTTTGAGTGTTCATCATCCATGACCCCACCCACCGCTGAGTCCAACGAGGGGATACGGCTAATGGAGCGGGTATCCCGCTCCCCATACCAGGGTTACACAGATGGTATACTCAGATGCCATGAATAAGTCGGAGCGACAAGGAAAAACATGGATAGTCCCCCAGATCAGGGATTTACCTTGGCAGTCAAAGTCTCAACGAAAAATCCAAATCACCCGATTAGCCCATAAGCCTATATAAGACCAGGACTTTAAAGTACATAATGAAATAAAAGGTAAAATGGGCACATTTCAAGCAAACGTTAAATATATGGTGTACAGTCTATTTCAGATTATTCCTTGCAGACTAAGGATTACATGAATTTACGTTCACACTACAGAAAAAGGTATCAAATATTCCAAGTTTGCTTCGGAATCAAGGTTTATGCATGTGTGAAGGTGTATCGCGGGACGCATGCAGGAAGGAGGGATCTATACCCAGAATATAGATATCATCCCCCCATACAGGTCCCCCAATACAAAACATTTTTACATAAAATACGCCCAATCTTAAAACGACCAGCCGATTGCACTAGACCGGGCCCATCTAGGCTCTCGTTTACACCGAAGCCGAGGCCAAAGCAGTGTGTTGAAGAGCTGGAGATCCCTGGGCTCCCCTCAACTGCCAGGACCCTCTTTTCCGGCTTACGAGTCTCCACCCACGGCAAACAGGCGGGTCCATTGGTGGGGTCTTACCACTCTACAGGACGGCAGCCGGCGAATTCTACCCCCCCGTCCGGCTGGGGGAACGTCATCTGATAGACTTTATGACAGTTTCCAACGATTTCAGCCTTAATAGTGTTTAGCCTGAAATGTTCCTACTGGTCTTTGAAGCGCACTTTCTTTAACTTAATTATTGTCTCACATAGTCCCATTAAACACTAAATTGTATTTTAATTTGGTTTTGACTGGAAAACGATTGTATATGGCCCATTTAATGAGTTTGTTGCAATTCTCGTTTTTATTGCAAAACTGGTTGTGAAGTCAAATGTAATAAAGTTTCTGTCATCGCAACGAGTTTTGCAATAATTTACTGGAATACTCATTTAAGACATGTCGTTTCTGAAACGATTCAAATTCCATGCTTTTTACGTCATCTAATAGACTTAATGACAGTTTCCAACGATTTCAGCCTTAATAGTGTTTAGCCTGAAATGTTCCTACTGGTCTTTGAAGCGCACTTTCTCTAACTTAATTTTTGTCTCACATAGTCCCATTAAACATTAAATTGTATTTGAATTTGGTTTTGACTGGAAAACGATTGAATATGGCCCATTTAATGAGTTTGTTGCAATTCTCGTTTTTATTGCAAAACTGGTTGTGAAGTCAAATGTAATAAAGTTCCTGTCATCGCAACGAGTTTTGCAATAATTTACTGCAATACTGGTTTAAGACATATTGTTTGTGAAACAATCAAACTTCCATGCTTTTTACGTCATCTAATAGACTTAATGACAGTTTCCAACGATTTAAGCCTTAATAGTGTTTAGCCTGAAATGTTCCTGCTGGTCTTTGAAGCGCAATTTCTGTAACTTAATTTTTGTCTCGCATAGTCCCATTTAACATTAAATTGTATTTGAATTTGGTTTTGACTGGAAATCGATCGAATATGGTCCATTTAATGACTTTGTTGCAATTCTCGTTTTTATTGCAAAACTGGTTGTGAAGTCAAATGTAATAAAGTTCCTGTCATCGCAATGAATTTTGCAATAATTTACAGAAAAACTCGTGTAAGACATGTCGTTTCTGAAACGATCGAAATTCCATGCTGTTTACGTCATCTAATAGACTGTATGACAGTCTCCAACGATTTCAGCGTTAATATTGTTTAGCCTGATATGTTCCTACTGGTCTTTGAAGCGCACTTTCTGTAACTTATTTTTTGTCTCACATAGTCCCATTAACATTAAATTGTATTTGAATTTGGTTTTGACTGGAAAACGATCGAATACGCTCCATATAATGAGTTTGTTGCAATTCTCGGTTTTATTGCAAAACTGGTTGTGAAGTTAAATGTAATAAAGTTCCTGTCATCGCAACGAGTTTTGCAATAATTTACTGCAATACTGGTTTAAGACATATTGTTTCTGAAACGATCCAAATTTCATGCTGTTTTCGTCATCTAATAGACCTTATGACAGTTTTCAACGATTTCTGCCTTAATAGTGTTGAGCCTGAAATGTTCATATTGGTCTTTGAAGCACACTTTCTGTAACTTAATTTTTTTCTTACATAGTCCCATTTGACATTAAATTGTATTTTAATTTGGTTTTGACTAGAAAACGATAAAGTATGGTCCATATAATGAGTTTATTGCAATTCTCGTTTTTATTGCAAAACTGGTTGTGAAGTCAAATGTAATAAAGTTTCTGTCATCGCAACGAGTTTTGCAATAATTTATTGCAATTCTCGTTTTTATTGCAAAACTGGTTGCTACAATGACCTATTCTCAAACGGGCCAAAATAACTTCCTCTCGACGGTTTGACCGTAAGCCAGGGAGCCATTCGCTTGTATTTGGCTTGATAGCGAATAATTTATTCTCTTGATTTGAAGGATCGCTCCAAGATCTTTGCCAAACACCATGAATAAAATTATTAATAAGAGGTTTAAAATCACTAAAAGGAACTTTAAAAGGCAAAATTTCTAGTGATAATGCGTTCTTGGCAGCTTTATCTGCCTCTTCATTACCACTAATACCAATATGGCTGGGGAGCCAGCAGAAAACTATATCAGCTCCTTCGCATAATCGGGACAACTTCTCAAGGAGATTGACTACAAGCGGATTATCCGTTTTCTCGCTCTCAAGCGCTTGCATAACTGATAAAGAATCAGTATATATAATGTATCGCCAATAACCATCTTGTTCAATATGGTTGAGGGCAAGGACAATCGCTTTTAGCTCCGCAGAGAAAATAGACGAATTATTAGGTAATCGGACCTGATACAATTCACCGTCAAGGATGGCAGCTGAAGCAACCTTTTCCCCATCTTTTGAACCATCTGCATAGATTTCCTCATGAGTATAATATTGTTCTTTGACTTCAAGAAATTTATTTTTGAAAATCAACGCATCTGTAGTAGCTTTCTTATCTGAAGCAAGATTGTAAAGATAAGTTGGACTTTTGGAAGTCCATAAAGGAACTTCAGAAATCCTATGGCTTGCTACATCCTCAAGATCGCAATCAAGGCAATTAATATCCGCTTCACAGCGTAAACTGAAAGGAGGTAAAACTTTCTCTCTTTTTAAAAATTCATCCCTATACAATGGTTTAAATACTACTTCATGAATTGGGTTGTCAGGATTTGATTTTAGCTTCAAGTAATATTGTAAGGAGAGTTTCTTCCTGCGTAAATTTAGAGATGGTTCATTAGCTTCAGCATATAAGCTATTGACGGGATATGTCCTGAAAGCGCCAAGCGCTAATCGCAAACCTTGGTTGTGGATAGAATCCAACTTGCGAAGGTACGATTGTCGGGCTGAGCCATATACGACACAGCCGTAATCTAACTTGGATCGGACAAAGTGATCTATATAGTCTTAGTAAGACTTTTCTGTCGGCTGCCCAGTCCATGCTGGAGACAACTCGTAAAAGATTAAGAGCTTTTTGGCATTTATCACTTAAGTAATTGATGTGTGGAATAAACGACAATTTAGAGTCAAATAAAATACCAAAAAATTTGAATTCAGGAACGACTTCAATATGTATTCCATCTAATGTAAGTTCAGGATCCAAGTGTAATTTTCTTGATTGGCAGAAATGCATGCATTTGGTCTTGGTTTTAGAAAATTTGAAACCATTTTCTCTTGACCACTTGCTTAAATTACTCAGTACTTGCTGTAACTGCCGCACCATTGTATGCATATGCTTGGATCTATAGCAAATACAGAAGTCGTCAACATACAAAAAGCATTCCACGCCAGGGCACACAGACTTCACAATATTGTTGATTTTGACACTGAAGAGTGTAACAGAGAGAATGCTTCCCTGGGGAACGCCCATTTCTTGTTCATGAGGGTTTGAGAAAGTATCTCCAACCCGAACTCTAAACTGACGTTCATTCAAAAATGCCGAAATGAAATAAGCGAGGCGACCTTTTACACCGAAATCATGGAGGTCGTTCATGATTCCATACTTCCATGTGGTATCGTAAGCACTTTCGAGATCGAAAAACACGGAAACGACATGTTCCTTTTTAATAAAAGCTTCACGAATAAAAGTTTCGAAGCGAACTAAATGGTCGAGAGTGCCTCTTTGTTTACGAAAGCCGCTTTGAACGGTAGCAATAAGTTTGTTTTTCTCTAAAAACCAAACAAGCCGGTCATTGACCATCCTTTCCATGGTTTTGCAAATACAACTTAAGGCTATAGGGCGATAATTGGTAGGATTTTTCGAGTCTTTACCCGGTTTTGGTATGGGAATTACAATGGCCTCCTTCCAGGAACCTGGGAGAATACCAGTATGCCAGACTTGATTAAATATGCGAAGTAAATTGTCGAGGGATCGAAATGGTAAATGCTTCAAAAACTGGTAATGGATGTCGTCACATCCAACAGCAGTGTCATGACACTTCTTTAATGCCTTCCTGAATTCTTTTATAGTGAAATCTTTATTGTAATGTTCATTGTTATTCGACTTAAAATTTAGCGTTGTCCTTTCTTTAGTATTTTGAAACCTCTGAAATGCTGTTGAATAATTTGAAGAAGAGGATTTCTCTGCAAAGGTGTCAGCTAACACATCTGCAATGTCTGCTTTGGAGTTGACGACACCATCACCAACATTTAAGTGTCCAACATTTAATGAGTTTTTGCCGTTAATTTTTCGGATCATGTCCCACGTCTTTTTGACAGACGATCTTGAATTTAATTTAGACACGTACTGTCGCCAAGACGCACGTTTACTTTGTTTGATTGTCCGACGTGCTTTTGCACGAGCAATTTTAAACTTTGAAAGATTTTCCTGAGTTGGTCTCAGGTTAAATTGTCTGAGAACAGATTTTCTTTGTGTTATAGCCTTTTTGCAATCATCATTAAACCATGGCTTGTTTGGGTGCTTTGGATTTGTCGAAGTTCGAGAAATTGACTTTTCAGCAGCCGAATAAATTAAAGAAGTGAAGAGCTCAGCTGGATTTTCACATTCTTCAAAAGCGCTGGGATGAATTGTTTGTTCGCAATGAATTCTGAATTGTTCCCAATTCGCTTTGTGAAGTTGCCAACGTTGAGGACGTTGTTGTACTGAAGGTCCTACTTCCGATACCTTTATCGGGAAGTGATCACTTCCATGAAGGTCATCACAAACGTTCCAGTTAAAATCTGGAACAGTTCCTGGGCTGCATATAGTAAGATCCAGTGATGAGTAAGAACCAGTAGCAGGATGAAGATAGGTTGAAGACTTATCATTTAGCAGAACAAGGTCGTGCTTCGTGATAAAATCCTCAATAACTCGACCTTTGTCATTAGTATCTGAACATCCCCATAAAGTATGGTGGGAATTAAAGTCTCCCAGTATAATGAAAGGCTCTGGCAATTGATCTACAAGATTATCGAGTTTCTTGACATCAATAGGCGAGCTAGGTGGAAGATAGATAGAACACAAAGTAATATTCTTATTCAGGGTAATGTTGACCGCCACAGCTTGTAAAGAAGTTTCAAGCTTGATAGGACGATGAGGAACATTGTTGTTAACAATCACGGCAACACCTCCTGAAGCTTTATCTGTACCACTAAAGTTTTTCAAGTAACTAGAGTGATACTTTAAATTAAACTTGTCTGAGTCTTTAAGAAATGTCTCTTGTAAGCAAACTGCTACTAGTTTCTCTTCGTTTACTAAAAGGTTTAGTTCCTCAAAGTTGGCTTTAACACTACGACAATTCCATTGCAGAATGTTATTACTCATTGCTAGATTTAAGGTAAGGTACATACCACAAAGCAATGGAAGTATGTATTCATTCATCTTTTATTGTTGAGTTTGATGATTCTTCCTTGCTTGTTTGTATTCGACTCTGCTTGTGAGTCATCTGCTTCCATGTCTTCATCAAGACAATCGAAGCGGTTGTGTTGTTGTATTTGATCTTCGGATCCTTTAGGAAAGCGGTCCGGTGCTGATTGTTTTCTTTGTTTGTTCTGCGTTTTTGGCGATTGCGGTTGACTTTTGTCAGAGGTTTTTGCAGAAACTGGACTCGTAGGACGTGGCTTTGAGTTGGCGGATACTTTTTGTGAGCTAGCTATGTTGCTGGATACCTTTTTAGGTGGGCATGTTTGCACTGAGGCGTCATTTGTTTGGGTTTGAGCGTCTTTAAGTTCAACAGTAGCTTTGTTAGAGGATTTTAACACAGAAGAGAAGGATAAATTATAACGGGCTTCTACAATTTTTTTCGCTTCAGGAAATGAAAGTCCTTCTTTGTATTTTACTGTAACAGCCTCCTTCTCCCGCTTCCAGACCTTGCATGATCGAGAAGTTGAAGAATGGGCTTCACCACAATTCATACATTTCATCTCATTTGTGCATTTGGTCTCGTCGTGGGTAATTGAAGGTAAACCGCAGCGACGACAAAGCTCATCTCCTCCATGTAACTTACACTTTTGCTCATGATGTCCGTATTTGAAACATGCATAGCACTGTAGTGGATTTGGAATGTACATATCCACAGTCACTTTGAGGTATCCAACTTTTAAGCATTTTGGCAAAATTGCAGTGTTGAAGGTTAAAACTATAGTGTTCGTGCTTCTTTTGACGTTATCTCTGAATACTGTAATTCGTCGAGCTGCTGTAACGTTCTGATCTGCCAAATTCGTCACTATTTCTTCTTCAGATACTCCAGCTAGATCAGGGCAGCGTATAATACCCCTAGATCTATTTAAAGAACCATGTGGGTAACATTTTGCTGGTATGTCGAAGAAGCGAGATAGCTTTAGGAGATTTTCAGCATGTTTTGCTTTCTCAACTTCTACTAGCAAAGAGCCAGAGTTCAACTTTTTTACTGACTTAGGTGATCCAGAGATAGACACTAGAACCTTTTCTATCACAAATAGCGATAGTTTCGACAGAGGTTTGTCAGTTTTTGATTCGATTACAAGAAAGCGGGGGAAGGAAGTTTGTGTGTGTCCTGTATCCGAGTCCGAGTCAAGTTCTTCGCGTGATCGTTTTTTTGTTTGGTGTTCCATGGTTGAAATTATATATATTCATCATCCGCGGACCCTACCCGCCACGGAGCCCAACAAGGGGACATGAGGTATGGAGCGGAATTCCAGCTCCCCATGCCAGGGTTACCCAGATGGTATACTCGGATGTCATGAATAAGTCGAGGCGACAAGAAACAGTCCATGGGTAGTCCTCCAGATCAGGGATTTGCCATGGCAGCTAAAGTCCCAACGAAAAATCCATACCACCCAATTAGCCCATAAGCCTATATAAGACCGGGACTTAAAATTACATACCAGCTAAAGTTAAAAGTAAACTTGCCAATTTTCGAGCAAACTTCAAATGTAGGTTTATTATATTTTTCAGATTATTCATTCAAGAAAGAGGACTACATGAATTATGTACATAATACAAAAAAGATATCAAATATTCCGAGTTTGCTTCGGAATTGCAAAAAAAAGGTTTCAAAGTGTATCGCGGGACGCATGCAGGAAGGAAGCATCTATACACATGTCCACCTCCCATACAGTTCCCCAAATACAAAACATTTAAACATAAAATACGCCCAATCCTAAAACGACCAGCCGATTGCGCTAGACCGGGCCCATCTAGGCTCTCGTTTACACAGAAGCAGAGGCCAAAGCAGTGTGTTAGAGAGCTGGAGATCCCTGGGCTCCCCTCAACCGCCAGGACCCTCTTTTCCTGCTTACGAGTCTCCACCCACGGCAAACAGGCGGGTCCATTGGTGGGGTCTTACCACTCTGCAGGACGGCAGCCGGCGAATTCTACCCCCCGTCCGGCTGGGGGGCCAACATCAAACAAAGCGTTAAAGCCGGCAAAACCAAGCCTCCCTAGGTCTGTGGGGTCTAGGCTGAAGGGCTTGAACTCCCCACTCAAAATAGGGGGTGGGAGCAGGCGCTTTGGCCGAGCCTCACCGCAGGACTTCAGGGGGATAAAGAAACAAATCTTTAAAACCTGCTGATAGCTATGGACAGATATTTTAACATCTTATGTCTGAATGCGTGTGGGCTCTCAGCCCTACCATTTTTGAGTTAAAAAATTTCTTAGATAAAAATAACACACATATTCGTGTATCCAGGAAACAAAATTTAATGACAGAACAACTCGGAAAATTCCTGGATACACACTCGAAAACAAAATCTTTAAAAATAACAAAAACAATTTTTGTGGGGGTCTCGCAACTTTCTTCAAAAATGATATTAATTATAAAAATTTAAATGTAGACAATATTAGAGATCAAAACGGGGAAATCAAAATTGAAGTGCAAGCTTTTGAAATTTACTCTTCAGGTATTCCTCACATTTTGACAAATATATATTCAAGGGGGTGTGACCTTGATTCTTTAAATAATCTAAGTTCACTCATTTCGGCTAAGAGTGACCTTAAAGAACTCGTGTTTACTGGTGACTTTAATTCACACCATCCCTTATGGGGCGCCCAGAGGTCAGACTCCCATGGAAGAGCAGTTTTTGAGTGGGTAGAACAAAAAGATCTTGTACTGCTCAACGATGGGAGTCCCACCAGGTTAGATCCCGGAAGGGGCATCTTTACATGCCTGGATCTAACATTCACGAGTGCAAAATTAGCAAATCGCACCATTTGGCAAGTTATAAATGATAATTGGGGATCTGATCATTTCCCAATCCTTATTTCTTTTTACAATTCAAATTTTCCTACTGAAAATTCGGGTACAGATGAAAAATTTCTTTTCGAAAAGGCGGATTGGGATTTATTCAAAAATCTATGTGACGAAATCTCTCTAACAGAAGTCTACAGCGAAAATGTCGAGACCTTTCTTAAAAATATTTCTGAAAAATGTCTGTCCATGGCTAGAGGCTCAATCCCGGTTTCAGCTAAAAAAACAGCAACCAAAAAAACTGTCCCTTGGTGGAACGAAGTCTGTGAAAATGCAGTCAAGGAGAGAAAAAAAGCCCTAAACAATTCAAAACGAAACCCATGTGAAGTCAGCCGGGTCATTTACCAAAATAAGGCATCTTTGGCAATAAATATTATACTACAAAGGAAAAAAACAAAATTGGCAAGAATTCTGTGAATCTTGTATGCACGACCCGAAAAACTCGAAAGACTTTTGGCAAAAAATTCACAGAATAAAAGGAAATTCATACGCCCCTGTCCCTGTTTTAACTTCAAATGGCAAAAATTCAATTACCCCTACGGACAAGGCAAATATGCTTGTCCAGCATTATGCTAAGGTTTCTAGTGATATAAACACTGAGCCTGAGGTTTTGGCCTTTCAAAAACAATTCGAACATGACCACTTTGAAGACATAAACTCTCCATTTGAGGATGTAAGTTCGAACCCTATAAATTTAGACTTCACTTTACAGGAACTAAAGGACTGCATCAGTAGCAGAAAAAATTCTGCCTCGGGACTCGACAAATTGTCATACGCCATGTTTAAGCATGTCTGATTCGACCTTGGACATATGGCTTACTCTTTTTAATAAAATTTGGAAAGAGGGCAGTTTTCCACAGGAGTGGAAGCTAGCCTGTGTGATCCCACTGCAAAAAAAGAATAAAGATCCTTCTGATTCTAAATCCTATAGACCAATAAGCCTAACCTCCCACCCTGGGAAATTGCTAGAGGGGATGGTTAAGGCACGTTTGGAACGATATTTAGAATCCAAAAACATCATAAATCCCTTTCAGTCCGGCTTTAGAAAGGGCCGAAGTACAATTGATCAGTTGCCTAGGTTACAACACGACGTCCTCTATGCTAAAAATAGAGGCCGTTCTGTTGTAGCAATATTTCTAGACCTCGAGGCCGCTTTCGACCTTGCATGGCACTCGGGGATTCTTTATAAACTTAAACAGTGTGGGATCACCGGACGATGCTTTCAATATATTAGAGCCTTTCTGCTGGATAGAAAAATTACTGTAAAGGTGGGGGATACCCTCTCAGAAGCGGAAACGCTGACAAGGGGTACCCCCCAAGGCGCCATTTTATCCCCTCTGCTATTTTTTCTTTTGGTTAACGATCTCCCTGCTGCAACTGAGGGGACATGGATGGTTATCAGCCAGTTCGCCGATGATTCCGGCGGCTGGCTGGTGGGATCCGATGGTCAAACCCTGCAACGTAAGGCACAGGCAGGGCTGGATTTCATTTGGCGCTGGTCCCAGAAATGGGGCTTTAAAATCTCTAAAACAAAAACTGTAGGAATTATTTTCGGAAATAAAAATCTAAAAGAATTGGACGTATATTTAGGCGACACAAAAATTAAATTTGAGGAGACGGTAACATTTTTGGGTATGCTTTTGGATCGTAAATTCTCGTTACTGCCTCATATAAAACAGTTAACAGAAAAGTGTCAAAGGGACTTAAACCTTATGAGAATGTTAAGGGGCACCGATTTTGGCTCTGATAAAAACTCGCTCCTGCTTCTCTATAAGTCCCTAATACGTCCAAAGCTGGACTACGGTGCCATAGTCTACGCCTGTGCTTCATCAACTGCACTTAAAATGTTAGATAATATCCAGCGAAAGGCCCTGATAATTGCTCTGAGGGCACTGCCTTCCACCCCTTTGGCTTATTTAGAAGTTGAAGCCGGAATTGAGCCTTTAACCCTGCGTAGGGAGGCCCAAAACGTTAAATACTGGGTGCGATTTACTGGTAGGCCGAGCAACCCGGTGAACGCGATCGTCGGGAAGGGGTTCTTTTTTAGGAGTAGGTATAAAAACTCAACTCTTCCGTTTGGGGCCACCACAGCCAGTCTGGTGGAGGAACACCTTCCTGGCGTTAGCAGTGCAGCGGACTCTGGATCGCGTTTCGTGGCCCCGTGGCTTCTCGTACCACCAAAAGTTGACATATCCCTCAGCTCGAAATTAACTAAAAGTGACCCTCCTTCTCATATTTTGGCTATCACGGAGGATCATGTAAATTCGAGCTATGCTGAGCACTTAAAAATTTATACTGATGGAAGTAAAAATGAAAATTCAGCAGTTTCCGCGGCAATGGTTATACCAGCCCTTAAGGTTAAAACATCAAAAAGACTCAGCCATAGGTTATCCATATATGCCGCGGAACTAACTGCTATACAATATGCACTAAACTGGACACTGGTCAATAAACCACACAAAGTTGCTATTCTATCTGATTCTCTTTCGGCTCTTCAATTACTCTCTCAAAGGAATAGCAACTCTCGGCCTGATCTGTTAGAAAATATTCTGTCCATTTATGATCAGTGCCACCTGAATAAATCAGAGGTTACCTTTGTGTGGTGTCCAGCACATGTCGGTTTTATGGGGAACGAGATAGCTGACGACGCGGCGAAGCTCGCTCTGGAGGGTCCCGTCGGAGATAAAATACCCTTGGCAACCAAAGAGCTTTACTCCATGACTAAAATATTCATTAAAGAAAAATGGTCAAAAGGGCTGGCACAACGACTTCAGGGCCAGCCCTATCATGGTAGTGGAGTGAGTTTCAGACCGCCACACAGTTATTCAACCAACAAAAGGGTGGATAAATGTGTGACGCGTCTGAGACTTGGCTATAATTTATTGCCAGGGAGCCTAGGACACCACGTAATTGGGGGGTTCGGCCATATGCCCCACATGTGGTGTCCGTAACTCCACGGAACATTTCTTGCTGGACTGCAGCTTTCACTCGGTTGCCAGACGAAAGTTCTCCAGTGCTGTTTTTCATGAGGACGCAGAGTTTAATATTTGTAATATTCTATTTCCGTCAAGGGCTCTGCGGTCCTCTACTTTCAAAGCACTGGAGACGTATTTAATTGACTGTCAAATGACAGATAAAATTTGATTACACGGTCAGTCATAATAATAACACGCCTTGGCCTATATCTAAATAAAACAGTTCCCTTAATGGGAAAATTCTAAACTTTTTACTTATGCACTTATTTTCTATACCAACTTATATGTTTCTATATTTCTTTATGAATCCGTTATTATTATTAATATTATCATTTTGACAACTGACTCAATCATGAAGTAGGACGATCCATGGACATTAAAACAAAAAGGCATTAACAAATAGCGAAGGGTTTCGGCCCGACTCTGATCGTTGCCTTTCGCAGCTGCATCAGGTCCTTTTTCCCAAAGCTTAGGGTGTGCTTGTTCAGGGACGTGCTGCTTCATTTACATTTGTAAATAAACTATAATTATTTTGTGTTGTTCTGGCCCATTTTACGTGGTTGTTGGGTCCAGATATATGAGTCAGTTATATCCATTTCAAATTTTGTTGTGCATATTTCAAAGCAGGCCAAGGCGTGTGCTCAAATCCGCCCCAGTCTTGAGACTTAAGTATTTTTTTCTACTAGAATTGCAGAGAGTTCTCTTGGTCCCATTATTTTTTATTTTTTTCCCTTTTCTTCTACTGGCCTAGAAGCCGGTACATTCCTTTGAAACAACTTTTTTAAGATTAGTCCCTATTGAGTAAGCACATTGTACCTAGATTATCTATAATTAGTATAGGGACTTTTCTTTTTCTTTTTAAAGACTGTTTTACCCCTCATTTACTAAGTATATGGGGGGGGGGGGGGTTACAGGTCACCGAGCCCAGCATGGGTGCTCCCTTTTTTACAAGGGACTTTTAACCTCATCTACTCAAGTCATGCGGGTTTGTGTTGGCCAGGTATATTGTCCGTTTTAAAGTCGAATTTAATTTCATTGTTTTATATATATCGCTGCAAGGTGATCGTCAGTCAGTTCGCCCCGGATCTGATCTGAGTCGATATCTGATTTTTTAGACCAGTTTTTACCGACACAGGTCTTACGAACGAAGTCCGTAACAAAGAAACAAATGAATAAATGCATGGCAGAAATAAGGATCGGAGCGGGATTCGAACTCCGAACTCCCGGACGCAAAGCCAATACCCTAACCACTGAGCCAAAGAGATATCTCCCTGACGCAGTAGCCAGGTATTGTATTTAAATCGGGAGTATGCCATGCAGGAAGGAGTGGTCTCCCGTAACACACCCCCTCTTAAAGTCATCATTTATTGATGACTCGAAGCCTTATTAGGCAGGAAGTCCGATTTTGGACAACAAATGGGACTAATGGCTCAATGGCCAATCCCGGACGAGCCCCCATCTTACGAACGAAGTCCGTAACAAAGAAACAAATGAATAAATGCATGGCAGAAATAAGGATCGGAGCGGGATTCGAACTCCGAACTCCCGGACGCAAAGCCAATACCCTAACCACTGAGCCAAAGAGATATCTCCCTGACGCAGTAGCCAGGTATTGTATTTAAATCGGGAGTATGCCATGCAGGAAGGAGTGGTCTCCCGTAACACAGGGGCTTTTATTATGCCGTGCTGAGCCCCCTGTAGTCCTGCCCCTATAGACTTGTATTTTTGGTTAAAGTTTCTCTTTTTAGAGCAGTCCCATTTTGGGACCTGTTGTGGTTAGGGCGGCAGGGAAAGAATTAGCACCCCAGTAGCCTTGGCTTTATGCCCCTACTGAGTGGTGTCGTCCTGATCGCCCTGCACAGCAGGCAGGACTGACGGTCCCCCCGCAGCTCTTATAGTGTAAGTTTTTGTTTTGTTCTACTTTTTAGAGAGCTCTCTGTAAGATTTTGGCCTCGACCATAAATTTATTTTCTTAATAAGATATTGGGAATATAAATTAAAGGGATTTTGAAAATATATAGTACGAACAGCGCCATTACTCCTTAGTTAGATATAATTAGAATCTACCAACAATGTTCAGTCCAAAGAAATTGCATGTAAAACCATGGATTAGTCTAAATCTTTATAAATTAGACAGGCAACGCTCCACGGTCATGTACATTTTGTATATATATATATTTTTACACGTGTTTTTTAATGGTGATCCTAAAAGGGTCGTTTTCGGCCTACCAGCTTGTATTCTTTTATTAGCCCCTTTTTATACTATACACGTACTTTTTAAACCGTGGAGTGTTGCCGTCTGATTAATAGAAAACCCAATTGTCTGCAATAAAATAGATAAAAAACCAATAGCTGCTCGCCACATGGCTTTATGCAGCATGGCGAGGGTAAAAAACCGAACAATGATGATGATGATGTCGAAACATTCATCACACATCCGGTAGCCATTTTTTTCAAGACGGAAATAACAAAGAAAGAAGAAGAAGAAATAAAAAGAGATCTATTCGAAAGCTGCCATCGTGATCATTTACATCATCGAAACTACTTCTAAGTATACCCTCGTCTGATTGAGTTGCTATTGGTTTTTTTGCATCGGGTGTCGTTTACTTCCAGATTATTAAAACGATACCCCACCCCCTTTTATGTGTCCTTTAGAGAGAGACTTTCGTCCCCTTTGTGTGACGTGCTTTTGCATTTCGTATCCATTTACAGACCTTAAACCTTATTCCTTCATATAAGTCTCTCCCTTTTTGATATAAACTTATTTAACGCAACTGTAGAAGTATTTATTGAAACTCACTTTTCATTTTTGTGAGCTGTTTCATGAGTCTTCTTCGTTTTTTTAAAGCTCAACGTACTTTCCTTTTTATTTATGAGCTGTGGATGTCAGTCTTTAGATTAGTATTTTTGGATTTAGAATTTATTGATCTACATACATTATTTTGTACATTATTGTACATTATTGTATTTTTTCATTTTTTTGGTCACCTCTCGCACCGTTGTTTTTTGCTTCTGTGTGCTTATGTATGTACTGACAAGTAGTATTTTAATACACTGAATATATTGTTTATACTTGGTTTTATTTACTTCCAACACAGTAGTCCCGCAACCATATAGCACTGAAGGTCAAGCAGTTTTGTGGCGGCCCAGTGCATGATAAAATAGCTCCTCAACACTTATAGCCTATATAGTATTACAAGATAGCAACATGTCTTCAAACCTACAAAGGTATGGGACACCTATAAATCCTAGCCAGGCCCATCTATTATCAAACAATACTTGGTCTTATAAAGTTTTCCTCTTAGACCAGTTGGGAGAGGTGCTGGTTTTAAACAAATCTCCCCTATGACCCTTTCTCGTGGCTTGGATAGGGACCTGGCAGGTATATGTAAAAAAATTGTAGTCCTTAAGGACGGAGGGCTTCTGTTGGAGGTATCGTCTGCTCAAATGTTGAGCAAATTACTGAATATGACGCCCCTTGTCGTCTGTGGGTTGGACTGTTTTTCATACACCCCGGACGATATGGTTACGGTCAAGGGGGTCATTCACAATATTCCTCTGGATCAGAATCCAGAGGATTTAGTCCAAACCCTGGAGGCACATTCTACCACTAATAATATATTCATAATGCAAGCCTCCAGGATTAAAAACAGATTTGGAAAATCTACACCTGCCGTTGCCCTGACATTCTTCGGCAATGTTTTGCCGGAGTGTGTCAGGGTAAATGGCTCTCATTTCTATAATATATTATACCGGTGGAAGCTTACATCACACCACCTCTTAGATGTTTTAAATGTCAACAATTTAGCCACACCTCCAACAGATGCCCTAACAAAGAATTGTGTCCCCGATGTGCTGAGCTACATAATAGCAGAGGCTGCCATAACTCTGTGGTCAAATGTGTGAACTGTGGGGGGGACCACACTTCGCGTTCGCCCCGTTGTCCTGTTTATCTTTGGGCCTCCAAAGTCCAGGAATTTAAAAATACAAAGGGTTGTTCCTAGTCCAAAGCTGAAGCGATGTGTGGTCCGTGCCCCCAATATTTTGCTGCCCCTCCCCTCACGGTCATAGATAAGGAAATACTTTCTTTTGAAAAACCCAGATCTTTTTATGAGGAAGATCAAAGAAAATCAGTCAAGTTCCCCCCCCCCCCTAGCAACAACAACAATATTAATGTAACAGAAAAACCCAATTCTCAACTGGTTTCACCGGTGGTCACGGTCCAAAATGACTCCGGTAAAAATGCCATCCAATCAGTGGAGGATAACAAAACCCCAACGGTCACTCCTATTAAAAATGGAACTTTTAAATCCGCTGACAATTTGGATATTTCGGAGTCATCTTCTTCTGTTCAGTCTCCCCTCTCTTCATTGTCTAAAAACAGCGGGGGTAGGTGCAGCACCCCTAAAAGAGAGGGTTTTTCATCTCTCACAGATGTCACCAGTAGGGTTTCATCGTGTACAGACACCACGGCCCCCCTCTACCAAACCAGTTTCAAATAAACCGGAGTTATGTGAGGCGTCCACACAATTTGACTCTTTACCACAAAAAAAATGGACAAATTTTCGCAAACGGAGACTTTATTTGAAGTAAATTTTGTAAATAGATTTGATTTGGCAAAACATCAAAAATGGAAAATATTCTGAAAATTATCTTAGAAACAAATTTCTATCTTCTTTCATATCTGCCTTTCAAAAAATACTTTCGATACAATAGGAGAAAATTGTGATGGACGCAATACGTCTTTAGTCTGTTCAGCACGTCGGGCCACCCCAAATAAAACATTGAGACCGACTAAACCAAGTAGCCTCCCTAGGCCTGCTGGGACCCGACTGAAGAGTCTGAATTCACCTCTCAAAACCGTGAGTGGAACCAGACGCTTTGGCCCGGCTCCATCGTAGGCCTTCCTTGGGGGTCAAGAAAGAAATCTTTAAGCCCTTCTAAACTATGGATAGGTTTCAAAATATACTAAGTCTGAATGCGTGTGGGCTCTCAACCCACACTCTCACTAACATAAAACATTTCCTTGACGGAAATAACATAGATATCGTTTGGATCCAGGAAACAAAATTTAATCAAAATTTTTCTAGATCTATTCCTGGGTACCAAATTGAAAACAAACCTTTTCAAAATAACAATGGAAATTATTGTGGTGGTTTGGCTACTTACTTTAAAAATGATATTAATTACAAAAATTTAAACGTTGACAATGCAAGGGACCAAAATGGGGAAGTAAAGATCGAACTCCAGATGTTCGAAATTTACAACCCAGATTTTTCTTACATACTGGTTAATGTTTTCTCGAGGGGGTGTGACCTTGAGTCTTTGGAAACTATAAGTTCACTCATTTCGGCTAAGAGTGATCTTACAGATCTCGTGATTACTGGTGATTTCAATGCACACCATCCCTTATGGGGCGCCACAAGGTCAGACACCCATGGTTCAGCAGTTTATGATTGGGTTGATAAGCAAAAGGGGGGGTCTCATTTGCGCCCACGCATGGATTTTCTTGATACTTTGCAAGCGAATTGCCTTTGGCCTATGAACTGCAAAAATGTATTTATCTACTTCAAATAAGACATGTAGGTCTCAGGAGGGCACCTTGGGGTACTCCTAGTTTTGGCTGGTACCTGCCTTGAAAAAACTAAGTCCAAAGTTATTGAAATTCATTATTTTCCTAAAACTTTAACATGAATAGTAAAGGTACACCATATAGAGATATTGGATACAAATTGTGCTATTATAGGTATTGACTTGACTGTTTTTTAAAAACTTGAATGTAAAAAGTATGGATAAAATTGACACTGAAATTTTCCAAACACAAAGTTCAACAAAACATTTATGGTAGTTCTAGTCTTTGTCAACCTATGAAATTGCTAGGAAAGTAGGCCCTGTATGTCTACATAATACACACAAAATTTTATAAAATTTGAAAACCGGTAACAATCTCATATTATGCATGATATGAGCAAAGGTGGTGTTTTGGACAAAAATCTAATGTCCATCTAAAATGTGTTATGGTTACCAAAACACTTTCTAATGCAATAATATCGATATTTTTGCATAACTAACTATGATAAATGAAAGATTCACATACAGAAACAGTTTCTGTAAAGGTATAGCAGTAATTATACAGATATTTTCCTAAGAAAGTAGCATGTATGAAAATAAACCCAAAAAAACACCAATTCACAAATTATTTTTATTTAATAAATATTCCTTTCATCCCAAAATATATTCTACACTTCTAATTTTCAATAGGACAATCATCTGAAGAAAGTGGCTTATCATTAAAAGAGTATTAGACAGGGTGCTCCACTTTTACCATAGATATATGCATGTCTTAACAAAGACATTCAGATGACAACCAGTAAATCAATTATTATACTAATAGCAATATTGTTAACACCATCTAGATGCAACTCGTGCATACGTTAATGGTCTGGCAGTACCTGGCAATTAGTAAGGTTACCTATATCAACAACTTTGAAGTTTGAATTAAAAAACTGTCAGCAAAACATACTTGTGTCTGAAAACATATTTTATATTTTTTTATACATTTGAACATCCTTAATGATGATTTTCTTTATACATATGAATGGTTTTAACAAGAGTCATCGTGATATCAACAAATTGTTTTTCCTTGAGGTTGATACTGGCTACAAAGACTAAAAGTGATTATCAATTACATTCACTTTCCACTAAACAGAAAAGAACAAGAACAACACTTCTACATCATTATACAATACTCCTATATTTGTTAACCGTTTTCTGCAGTCATACACAATTCATTTCTTTGAACAAAGTCTGACTGTATGGCTTTTCAAAAAGTACATGTACTCATACTGGTATTTCATCGAAACTGCTTTCTTCTGTAACTCCAAAAGTCACATTTTAAACGCTAGTGTAACACTCATGCCTAAACTACTTTCTAATTGAAACATTTCATTCTGCCTTGTTGCACTTCATCAGCTAAGAGAGTAGTTTACTTATTACATGTATTTTAGTCTATGTTTTGTCATATTTGATACTAGCTTTTGTAGTTGCCAATAATTGAAAAAACATAGCTACATTAATACAGACTTAATTCTATTAAAAGTTGTTTATACATTTTTGACTTCAGCAATTTGCAGTCAAGGCTGAAGTTCACAAAAGGGTGACAGAAAAGATTAAGCATTATTTAGCTGTATTCCACTCTCTTTGGTTCTCTGAGCTTTGGTTATTCTCCTCTTGTTTATATCAGTGTTTCTTTTTCATATCAATTTACACTTTGTATTATTTATACATCAATTGGGTAATTCCGTTGTGGTTTTCACACATTTTACTATTTGTAAAACTTAGGACAAGAAGTCTAATTATTTACACCTTAGTAGGTTGTTCATAGGACATCATATGGTATCATATGGAAAAGATGTATAGAATTGGCTTAATGAGAGTGAAACAAAATAAAAATCATTAATAAGTAGTGTTAAATTATCTGTTTGCACTGAGTAATAGTAAACTCCTCAGAAGTCCGCATAGGAGCAGTTTTAATAGATAACATCTGATCTATTTTCATTATCAGACTTTCAATTGAGTTTTAATATTGCTATTTTTGATTTTCTTTATGGTGTTCAACAAGGTGCTATTATTTCTGCAAAAACTCTTTTTGGTAAATAAAGCATTATCTTTTGATTGTATGCGAAGTTTCTTATACCAGAACATCGCACAAATCATAAACATGCGTAAATAAACAATAATAAAAACCCTAAAACAAAACTAAAAAAAAATGTGAATTTTACATTTTGAGAAAATTTGACCATTAAGACTAAAATTAAAAAAAGACTATGTTACCGGTTTTATTTTTTCTTGATATTTTAGGATAAGAACAAGCATATTTGTGGTCAAATTCAATATCAATTTCATAGGTTGACAAGAACTGTAACATGGTGAAAATAACAATTCAATTTGTTCAAAATATTTTACAAGTGTGAAATTTGGGGGTCACTTCAATCAAAAATTGATATGGTCAATTTTGTTCAATATAACAATATAAACTAAAGGTTCATACATGATTGGAGATTAATAAGCATTATTTTAAGAACAAATTTGGTCAGCAAATCAAAAATCAGAAGGACTGTGGGCTCCTTTAATTGAGGCACACCCATTTTTTATCAAAAATTCTAAAAAATTCAAAAAATCAAAAACTGTGGTAGATGGAAGAAATTTCTTTTTAGTAATATAATCCTCATGTAATACACTACCTTCACATAAATTTTCATAAAATTCTGGGCGTGGGCAGGTCCCTATGTAAATTTCATATAGGGTGAGACCCCCCCTTTAATCCTGCTCAACGATGGGAGTCCCACCAGGTTAGATCCCGCTAGGGGCATTTTTACATGCTTAGATCTGACATTCATGAGTTCAAAAATAGCGAATAGAATGTTTTGGCAAGTCATTGACGACAACTGGGGATCCGATCACTTCCCAATCCTGATATCAGTTACGAAAAATACCTCGAACACAAAAAATTCCGAAACTGAAGAAAAATTAATCTTTGGCAAAGCGGATTGGGATTTATTCAAAACTCTATGTAAGGAAGTATCCCTTGCAGAGGTCTACCACAATAATGTCAAGGAATTTAATAAAAATATTTCGGCCGAATTCCTATCCATAGCTAAAAGCTCTATTCCGGTTGGAAAAAATCAATATAAAGACAAACAAATAGTCCCGTGGTGGAACGACTTATGTGAAAGTGCAGTTAAGGAAAGAAAAAAGGCCCTTAAAATTTTTAAAAGAAACCCCTGTGAAGTTAACCGGGTCACCTATCTTCAAAACGTATCTTTGGCTAAATCCACTATATTAGAAAGTAAAAAGCAAAATTGGCAAGAATTCTGTGAATCCTGTGTTCATGACCCAAAAAATTCCAGAGATTTTTGGCAAAAAATTCGCAGAATTAAAGGAAATTCAAATGCCCCTGTCCCTGTTTTAACTTCAAATGGTCAAAATTTTGTTACCCCCCTCCTGTACAAGGCTAATACCCTTGCCAAACATTATGCAAAGGTTTCAAAGTTTGAGCCTGAGGTTTTGGCCTTCCAAAAGAACTTTGACTTCACACTTCAAGAACTAAAAGATTGCATAAGTAGCAGAAGGGATTCAGCCTTGGGACTTGACAAATTGTCATATGTCATTTTCAAAAATATGCCGGATTCCGCTTTAAATATCTGGCTTACTTTGTTTAATAAAATCTGGAAAGAGGGCAGTTATCCGAGGGAGTGGAAGTTCGCCTGTGTGATCCCACTTCAAAAGAAAAACAAGGATCCAGCTGATCCCAAATCTTATAGACCAATAAGCCTTACCTCCCACCCTGGGAAATTGCTAGAGGGGATGGTTAAGGCACGTTTGGAACGATATTTAGAATCCAAAAACATCATAAATCCCTTTCAGTCCGGCTTTAGAAAGGGCCGAAATACAATTGATCAGTTGGTTAGGCTACAACATGACGTCCTCTATGCTAAAAATAGAGGGCGTTCTGTTGTAGCCATATTTCTAGACCTCGAGGCCGCTTTCGATCTTGCATGGCACTCGGGGATTCTTTATAAACTTTAAGTGTGGCATCACCGGGCGATGCTTTCAATATGTTAGGGCCGTTTTGCTGGATAGAAAAATTACTGTTAAGGTGGGGGATACCCTCTCGGAAGCGGAAACGCTGACAAGGGGTACCCCGCAAGGCGCCATTTTATCCCCTGTCTTATTTTCTCTCTTGGTTAATGATCTCCCTGCTGCAACTGAGGGGACAGGGATGGTTATCAGCCAATTCGCCGATGATTCCGGCGGCTGGCTAGTGGGATCCGATGGTCAAACCCTGCAACGTAAGGCACAGGCAGGGCTGGATTCCATTTGGCGCTGGTCCCAAGAATGGGGCTTCAAAATTTCAAACTAAAACGGTAGGAATTATCTTTGGAAACAAAAATCTAAAAGAATTGGACGTATATTTAGGAGACACGAAAATCAAATTTGAGGAGACAGTAACATTTTTTGGGTATGTTTTAGACCGTAAATTCTCGTTACTGTCTCATATAAAATTGTTAAGAGGAAAGTGTCAGAGGGACTTGAATCTCATGAGAATGTTAAGGGGCACCGATTTTGGCTCTGATAAAAACTCGCTCCTTCTTCTCTACAAGTCTCTAATACGTCCAAAGTTAGACTACGGTGCCATAGTCTACACCTGTGCTGCAAAATCAGCACTAAAAATGTTAGATGATATTCCGCATAAGGCCCTGACAATAGCTCTTAGAGCGCTGCCTTCAACTCCAGCAGTTTATTTAGAACTAGAAGCCGGAGTCGAGCCCCTGTCCCTAAGAAGGGAGGCTCAAACTTTGAAGTACTGGGCGCGCATTTCGAGTAGACCTTGCAACCCTGTGAATGAAATCATCGGGAAGGGGTTCCTTGTAAAAAGTAAATATAAAAACCCAACCTGCCCTTTTGGGCATCCACGGCCAATTTGGTTGAAGAGCTCCTTCCCGATGATATCAGTGTAGCAGACTCCGGGTCGCGCTTTGACTCTCCGTGGCTTCTTACTTCCCCTACAGTCGACATGTCTCTCAGTTCGAAATTTACAAAAAATGATCCTCCTTCCCATATTTTGGCTATTACGGAGGACCATATAAATTCGAACTACGCTGAGCACTTAAAAATTTATACAGATGGAAGTAAAAGTGAAAATTCAGCGGTTTCTGCGGCAATGGTTATACCAGCCCTTAAGGTCAAAAGTTCAAAAAGACTCAGCGACAGGTTATCAATATACGCCGCAGAATTAACCGCTATCCAATATGCTCTTAACTGGACATTGGTCAAAAAACGACACAAAGTTGCTATTTTATCAGACTCTCTTTCGGCCCTTCAGTCACTTTCTTTAAGAAATAGCAATTCTCGGCCTGATCTGTTAGAAAATATCTTATCCATATATGATCAGTGCCACCTTAATGGAACTAGGGTTACTCTTGTGTGGTGTCCAGCTCATGTCGGTTTTGGAGGGAATGAGATGGCGGATGGGGAGGCTAAGCGCGCTCTGGATGGTCCGATTGAAGATAAATTACCCCTGGCAACCACTGAGCTTTACTCCATCATCAAAATGTCAATTAAGGAAAACTGGTCAAAAGGGCTGGCCGATCGCTTAATGGGCCAGCCTTTTCATGGGAGTGGATTGAGTCTCGGACCGCCATGCAGATATTCTTCCAACAATAGGATGGATAAATGCGTGACGCGTCTGAGGCTTGGCTATAACTTATTGCCGGGTAGCATAGGGCACCACATACTTGGGGGTTCGGCCATTTGCCCCACATGTGGTGTCCGCAATTCAACGGACCATTTCTTGTTGGACTGTCGGATTCACGCGGTTGCAAGAGACAAGTTCTCCAGTGCTCTTTTAAGGGAGGGTCAAAATTTTACTATGCGTAAAATTTTATTTCCACCAAAAACCCTCCAATTTTCAGTTTTCAAAGCACTGGAGACTTATTTAATAGATTGTCAAATGACTGACAAGATTTAATATTTAGTGCATGTAAGACAAGCATGGTCTAATTTTCGATATCAGATTTTATGAATATGATTTATTTCTTATGCGGCGCATGTTCCTTTTCTTTTTTACGGTGATATTAACGATAGTTTCAGTTTAACAACTAGCGCCTGCAGTGGGAGACACCGTGAGAGTGGGAGAGGATATTGGTTTTTCAGTGTTTTCTCCTGCTCCCACAGTGTTTCATATCTCCGTTCTCTATATAGTAGGCTTTTCCTCCACAGATATTAGAGTGTTTTCACAATCTATGTATAAACACCCTTTTTTGTTAAATTCAGACCATCGGTGCGTCTTATAAATTTCGCCCAATACTTATTATCATTATCTTTTTTTTTTTCAATTTCATAGAGCTCCTTCCCTTACTGATTTTTACCAGGCAGTTGACTGGTTCGGAAAGTTGTATCATTTTTGTCTCTAATTAGAGTTATTAATTATAAATAATTTGTTAAATTTTTGTGATATTTATGTTAGACAATACCGACATATTTTATTTAAATTCTTAAATATTTACTCTTCACCAGTCTATAAAAAGAAGGACTCAGACAGATTGGGAGTATTTGCAAATGACAAATCTGTGGCAAATGACAAGATTTGTCAAACCAACGAAGGGCTGGGTAACATTGTGGTAGAAGGAGAGAGTGCTGGCAATCTGCATTATCCTCCTCTTCCTTCAATGTTTCTTCTTTAATGAATCGATCTTTTTGGCGAATCTCTGTAAATCAAGACAGAGATAGTCTGGTGAAGGGTTAAATATACCCCACCTATGGTAACTATACGTGGGGGTTTACAGGCAACAAGATCAGGCATTGGTATTCCGCCATTTACAGGGGATTTTTATTTATTTTGTGATCAGTCCGAGGCCTGATCACTGTTGCCAAGTGTATTGTTCTTATTTTTTTTCCTCTTAGATTATTGTTTTGCTTCCAATTTTGAGAGACAGCTGCCAGTCAGTTCCCCCCGGATCTGATCCGGGTCGATAATTGATTTTTTAGCTTAAATCATTTACAGACACGGGGGCTTTTACTATGTCCGCTCTGAGCCCCCGTAGTGCTGCCCGTTAGGGCTTTATTTTTTGTCAATGTTTAGCCATCTCCCTCTTAACTCAGATCTTACCCACTTGGGACCTGCTGTTGAGGGGCGGTAGGGAAAGAACGGGCACCCCAGTAGTTTTGGCATAATGCCCCTACTGCGAGGTGTCGTCCGGATCGCCCCGCACAGCAGGCAGGACTGACGGCTGTCCCCCAATTTTTACGTGTACATTCAGCTCTCCCCCCCTCACCCATCATTCATCTTATTTTTTAGGAGCTCTCTGTAAAGTCGGTCTCAACTCCTACAACTTATAGAAAAACTCATGTCCCAATTTTTTGTTGCTATTCTCTCTATAATTCAACTGCGAGACTACAACTATCTCTATTACTTAATACAATTGCCAACACTGTCGCAAGCACCCCATAATTGGAAAAAAGAAAGACTGAATCCATTTCATATAAAGACCAGCAGCGCACCACGGTTCTTGTAAATAATTAATTAGATTTCTTTTTTAACCTTATTTTTAGTGTGGTTCTGAAATGGCCGTTTTTTGTTCTCCACTGGCTACCGTTTTTAAGATTAGTTGTTTCTTATACGTATTCTTTTTTAATCCGTGGTGTTTTGCTGGGACATAGCAAAATTTAATTGAATAGATATATAGATATAGAATGATTCTAACAACTGGAAAAAAAAAACCCAATAGCTGCTCGCCACATGGCTATATGCCGCATGGCGAGGGTAAAAAAAACCCACTCATGATGATGATGTCGAAATATTTACTAAATATATGGGGGGTTTACAGGTCACCGAGCCCAGCATGGGTGTTCCCTTTTTTACAAGGGACTTTTAACCTCATCTACTCAACTCATGCAGGTTTGTGTTGGCCGGGTATATTGTCCGTTTTAAAGTTGAATTTAATTTCATTGTTTTATATATATCGCTGCGAGGGGATCGCCAGTCAGTTCGCCCCGGATCTGATCTGGGTCGATATCCGATGTTTTAGACCATTTTTTATTGACACAGGGGCTTTTATTATGCCGTGCTGAGCCCCCTGTAGTCCTGCCCCTATAGGGTTGTATTTTTGGTAACAGTTTAATTTCTTTTTTTAGAGCAGTCTTTACCCATTTTGGGACCTGCTGTGGTTAGGGCGACAGGGAAAGAACTAGCACCCCAGTAGTTTTGGCTTTATGCCCCTACTGAGTGGTGTCGTCCTGATCGCCCTGCACAGCAGGCAGGACTGACGGTCCCCCCGCAGCTCTTATAATGTAAATTTTTGTTTTGTTCTACTTTTAAGAGAGCTCTCTGTAAGATTTTGGCCTCGACCATAAAGTTATTTTCTTAATAAGATATTGGGAATATAAATTAAAAGGATTTTGAAAATACATAGTACGAACAGTGCCATTATAGCTATAGTTAGAAATAATTAGAATCTGCCAACACTGTTGAATCCAAAGAAATTGCATGTAAACCTATGGATTAGTCTAAATCTTTATAAATTAGACAGGCAACGCTCCACGGCCATGTACATTTTGTATATTCTTTTTTACACGTGTTTTTTAATGGTGGTCCTAAAAGGGTCGTTTTTGGCCTACCGGCTTATATTCTTTTACTAGCCCCTTTTTTATACTTTACTTTTAAAACCGTGGAATGTTGCCGTCTGATTAATAGAAAAACCCAATTGTCTGCAATAAAATAGATAAAAAAACCAATAGCTGCTCGCCACATGGCTTTATGCCGCATGGCGAGGGTAAAAACCGAACAATGATGATGATGTCGAAACATTATTTCACTCAATTATTGATTGAAACATTTTCCGGTAGCCATTTTAGACGATAGTAAACAAAGAAGTTTTTCCATTTTGTACTAGAGATCCTGCTGTTACTACACATCAGCTGTACTTATCTAGGTATACTCTCGCCGGTCGAAAAGTTACTGGTTTTTTATCGACGCGTATTTTGCTATCTCTCCCTTACTCGACAGTGTTGCCCCCACCCCCACCCTGCATCGATTTTTCTTTTAACCAACCCATCGTCCCTTATACAGTTCGTACTCTCAGCTTGTATAGATACTTTACTGAGCAAACACACGTTATAGTCTTGTGTATTTCCTTTGTTTTGTTTGTTTTGTATCTGTCCCCCCTTCATATATCCCAGAAACTTATTTTATATTTTTCTTTCTTGCTGTTTTGGAGTTACTTTATTTTATATTACACAGTCCACTCAATAGCTCAACACTGAAGGTCAAGCATATATGCGGCGGCCCAGTGTCAAATCTACTATAAATTAACAAATAGCCATAATTACACACAACATATGTATTTATATATTCATTTATTTATTTATTTATCTTTATAGAGCCATGTCGGCTAACTTAAAAAATTATGGTGAACCCATTAATCCCGGTCAGGCTCACCTGCTCTCTAACAATACATGGGCCTTTAAGGCTTTCATTAGACCCATCGGGAGAGGTCATGGTTTTAAGAGGACATCTCCTTTGGCTCTCTCCCGAGGCATTAGCAGGGACCTGGCCGGAATTACAAGAAAAATAGTAGTACTAAAAGATGGTGGTCTGTTGTTGGAAGTGTGCTCAGCTCAAATGTTGAGCAAACTTTTATATATTGCCCCCCTTGTCGTCTGCGGAGTACGTTGTTTTGCGTACACCCCAGACGACATGGTTACGGTCAGGGGGGTAATACATAATATTCCTCTGGACTATAGTCCAGAGGAATTAGTCCAAACTACGGAGGCTGAGGTCAACTTAGAAAACACTTTTATTATGAAAGCCTCCAGAATCCAAAATAGATTTGGAGCACCCACGGCGGCTGTTGCCCTGACATTCTTTGGCAAGGTTTTGCCAGAGTGTGTCAGGGTAGCAGAATCCGATCTATTTATTCCAGTTTTTCCATATATTACTCCGCCTCTCAGGTGTTTCAAATGTCAAAAATATGGGCACACCTTCAGCAAATGTCCAAATGACGCAGCTTGTGCCCGATGTGCTGGTGCACATAATAGCAGACTATGCAATTCAAGCGTAGTCTGCTGTAAAAATTGCCAGGGCAACCACACGGCCCGGTCGTGTCTGTGCCCGATTTATTTGTGGGCGTCCAAAGTACAAGAGTACAAGGACGCTCACGGTTGCTCTTGGGCCCGGGCCGAGACGGCGTGTGGCCCATGTCCATCTCCCCATGTCCCCCAGCGAAATTCGTTAAACCCACCCCCCTCCCCTTCTTCTAAAGGACCCCGATTTACTTTTAAGGTAAATCAAACAGAAAAGATAAGGACCCTTCTATACACAAACAAAAAACAAATTATTGACATAGCCCACACTCGTCTTGACAGACAAACAGTTATGGCCCAGGAAGATTCCCCAAATAATAAAAAGCAGATATCGGTGGACAAAACTGAAACTCCCCCCATTTCTCCCATAAAAGAATTAAAGACAACCACCGATGTCACCTCAGTGTCGGAATCTTCCCTAAACTCAACATCACCACATACTCCTACCTATATCAGTCCACATAACGGAGGCAGGAACAGCACTCCTGATAAAAAGAGGGGTGAACCCTCTCTCACCGATGTGACCGCTACGGACTCGTCGTTAGGGGAGGTTTCAACCCCCCTCCCCCCAGGCAAAAAGAACAATCCGAGAAGCGAGACGCATCCACCCAAGTGGAATCCATAAAAAAGATTGACAGATCCGTATCGACGGATTCTATAATATACACCAATTTTCTACAAAAATTCAATTTAGATCATCTTTTGGCAAAAATGAGAAATTTAGTCATGGATCCCGCTATAAAAAGCGGAAATTACAACCAAAATTACTTAAGAAACAAATTTTTATCATCCTTTATTTCATCATTTCAAAAAGATCCCGCTCAAATCAAATCGGAGGATGATAAAGAGGGTGGACGCGTCCCTGACTCGGAAAAACCAGCACGTCGGGCCACTCCGAAAAATATGTCGAGGCCAATTAAACCATCCAGCCTCCCTAAACCTACGGGTTCCAGACTGAAGTGCCTAAATTCTCCACTTAAAACGGTAGTTGGATCTAGGCGCTTCAGTCTAGGTTCTCCCCACTTACTCCGCGGGGCCAAAAAAACAGATTTTTAAACCATACTAATTTCGCCATGGCCAATTACCTTCAAATTTTAAGTTTACATGCGTGTGGACTCTCCGCCTACACTACAACAGAACTTAAGAGATTCCTTGATAATAACAGTATCGACATCATTTGTATCCAGGAAACCAAATTTAACGAAAGAACAACTCGCAATATTCCTGGATACACGTTAGAGAATAAAATTTTCAAAAACAACAACGACAATTTTTGCGGTGGTTTAGTCACCTTTTTTAAACATGGTGTCCATTTTAAAAATCTTAGTCACCTTTTTTAAACATGGTGTCCATTTTAAAAATCTTAATGTAAACAATGCTAGGAATCAAAATGGGGAGACCAAGATTGAGCCCAAGCTTTTGAAATTTACTCCTCAGATACCCCTTACATTTTGGCAAATATTTATTGAAGGGGGTGTGACCTTGAATCTTTGAATAATCTAAGTTCACTCATTTCGGCTTCGACTGAATTTAAAGAACTCGTGATTACTGGTGACTTTAATTCACACCATCCCGTATGGGGCGCCCAGAGGTCAGACTCCCATGGAAGAGCAGTCTTTGAGCGGGTCGAACAAAAAGATCTTGTACTGCTTAACGATGGGAGTCCCACCAGGTTAGATCCTGCTAGGGGCATTTTTTCATGCCTAGATCTAACATTCACGAGTCAAAAAATAGCTAACAAGACCTTTTGGCAAGTAATCAATGATAGTTGGAACTCGGACCATTTCCCAATCCTCATATCCATCCTAAAATCTAATTCGAATTCACTTGAAAATAATTCCGAAGAAAAATATATATGAAAAAGCGGATTGGGAGTCTTTTAAAAATCTGTGTGAGGGTAACTCCCTGGCAGATGTTTACTCAGATGATATTGAGGAATTTCAACAAAATATTAGTTCTACGTTTTTGTCCATGGCGAAACGCTCGATTCCGGTCAAAAATAAAAAAAAGAATCTTACCCCGAAAAAGATGCTCCCCTGGTGGAACGATTCCTGTGAAAGTGCAGTCAAGGAGCGAAAGAAGGCCCTCAATAATCTAAAAAGAAACCCTTGTGAAGTCAACCGGATCACTTATCAAGACAAAGTTTCTTTGGCAAAGTCAATTATACTAGAATCTAAAAAACAAAATTGGCAAGAATTCTGCGAATCCTGTGTGCATAACCCGAAAAATTCAAAAGACTTTTGGCAAAAAGTTCTCAGAATTAAAGGAAATTCATACGCCCCTGTCCCTGTCCTTACTTCAAATGGTCAAAATTCGATTAGTCCCTTGGACAAGGCAAACATGCTTGTCCAGCATTATTCAAAGGTCTCAAGTGAAACTAATGTAGAACCGGAGGTTTTGGCCTTTCAACAAAAATTTGAAGCCGACCATTTTGAAGAAATAAACTCTCCAGGTGAAACATCAAATTCTGATCCCATAAACTTAGACTTCACACTTAATGAATTAAAAGACTGCATCAATAGCGGGAAAAATTCTGCCTCGGGACTTGACAAAATTTCTTATCAAATGTTCAAGAACATGTCTGACTCCACTCTAGACATTTGGCTTTTCTTTTTCAATAAAATTTGGAAAGAGGGCAGCTATCCTCGGGACTGGAAGCTCGCCTGTGTGATCCCACTTCAAAAGAAAAATAAGGATCCAGCTGATCCCAAATCTTATAGAAATTGCCAGAGGGAATGGTTAAGGCACGTTTGGAAAGTTATCTTGAATCTAGAAATATAATAAATCCCTTTCAGTCCGGCTTTAGGAAGGGCAGATCGACTTTTGATCAGTTGGTTAGGCTACAACATGACGTCCTCTATGCTAAAAATAGAGGGCGTTCTGTTGTAGCCATATTTCTTGACCTCGAGGCCGCTTTCGACCTTGCATGGCACTCGGGGATTCTTTACAAACTTAACACATGTGGGATTACCGGACGATGCTTTCAATATGTTAGGGCCTTTTTGATGGACAGAAAAATTAAAGTTAAGGTGGATGATACTCTCTCGGAAGCTGAAACGCTGACAAGGGGTACCCCCAAGGCGCCATTTAACACGCCTTGGCCTATATTTGAATAATATAGTTCCCTTAATGGGAAAATTCTAAACTTTTTACTTATGCACTTATTTTCTATACCAACTTATATGTTTCTATATTTCTTTATGAATCCGTTATTATTATTATTATCATTTTGACAACTGACTCAATCATGAAGTAGGACGATCCATGGACATAAAAACAAAAAGGCATTAACAAATAGCAAGGGGTCTCGGCCCGAGTCGGCTTGCGCAAACTGCGCTGGCCGACTCTGATCGTTGCCTTTCACAGCTGCATCAGGTCCTTTTTCTCACAGCTTAGGGTATGCTTGTTCTGGGAAGCTCTGCTTCATTTACATTTGTAAATAAACTATAATAATTATTTTGTGTTGTTCTGGCCCATTTTACGTGTTTGTTGGGTCCAGATATATGAGTCAATTATATCCACTACAAAATTTGTTGTGCATATTTTTAAGCAGGCCAAGTCGTGCCCTTAAATCCGCCCCAGTCTTGAGACTTAAATATTTTTTTTCTCTTTTTTCCTACTAGAATTGCAGAGAGTTCTCATGTTTTTCTTTTTTCCCCTTTTCTTCTACTGGCTTAGAAGCCGGTACCCGCCTTTTAAACAACTTTTTAAGATTAGTCCCTATTGAGAAGTATATTGTACTTAGATTTTCCATAATTAGTATAGGAACTTTTCTTTTTCTTTTAATACTGTTTTACCCCTCATTTACTAAGTATATGGAGGGGGTTACAGGTCACCGAGCCCAGCATGGGTGTTCCCTTTTTTACAAGGGACTTTTAACCTCATCTACTCAACTCATGCGGGTTTGTGTTGGCCAGGTATATTGTCCGTTTTAAAGTTGAATTTAATTTCATTGTTTTATATATATCGCTGCGAGGGGATCGCCAGTCAGTTCGCCCCGGATCTGATCTGGGTCGATATCTGATTTTTTAGACCATTTTTTACTGACACAGGGGCCTTTATTAGGCCGTGCTGAGCCCCCTGTAGTCCTGCCCCTATAGGGTTGTATTTTTGGTAACAGTTTCTCTTTTCAGAGCAGTCTTTACCCATTTTGGGACCTGCTGTGGTAGGGCGGCAGGGAAAGAACTAGCACCCCAGTGGTTTTGGCTTTATGCCCCTACTGAGTGGTGTCGTCCTGATCGCCCTGCACAGCAGGCAGGACTGACGGTCACCTCGGAGCTCTTATGGTGTAAATTTTTGTTTTGTCTTACTTTTTAGAGAGCTCTCTGTAAGATTTTGGCTTTGACTATAAATTTATTTTCTTAATAAGATATTGGGAATATAAATTAAAGGGATTTTGAAAATACTTAGTACGAACAGTGCCATTACTCCTATAGTTAGATATAATTAGAATCTACCAACACTGTTCAGTCCAAAGAAATTGCATGTAAAACCATGGATTAGTCTAAATCTTTTATAAATTAGACAGGCAACGCTCCACGGCCATGTACATTTTGTATATATATTTTTTTTACACGTGTTTTTTAATGGTGGTCCTAAAAGGGTCGTTTTCGGCCTACCGGCTTGTATTCCTTTATTAGCCCCCTTTTTATACTATACTTTTTAAACCGTGGAGTGTTGCCGTCTGATTAATAGAAAAACCCAATTGTCTGCAATAAAATAGATAAAAAGCCAATAGCTGCTCGCCACATGGCTTTATGCCGCAGGGCGAGGGTAAACAAACTCAACGATGATGATGATGTCGAAACATTCATGATGATGATCATTCACCCGTTCTCGACATCCGGTAGCCATCTTTACAAACTGTAAACAAGAAATATCGACAATTTATTTTCGAGCTGTAGCTACTACGAATCAGACATCAACCTACGCCACTATAGCATAATTACCCTTGCCCGTCGATCAGCTATAGGTTTTTTATCATCGCGATCTTTGCAGTTTTTACACAATATCGACAGTGTTGGCTACCCCACCCCACATATCCTTTGTTATCTTTCATGATTTCGTCCGTTGACCCTACGTTCTTTCGCTGTTTTTTTGCCATTTACAGGCTTTTGGTGTATATGTATTAGTTTAGTAGTTTACGTATACTTTATACACGTATTCTCCCCTTCTTTTTTCATACCAGCGGTAGATTTATTATACCGATTACTTATTTGTTTATATTTTAATATTCCTCCTCCCACATCATTTTACACTTTCACTGAAGGTCAAGCAGCTTTGCGGAGGCCCAGTGTTAAAAGTACTCAGTACAATTAAATTTTATTACAAACGTCGAAAAACACACACTCCCCACTTATTGATTTATTATATTTTTTAGACTTGTATACTATTTTAGTCTTATATACTATTTTAGACTTTTATACTATCAGATCTGTATCCCACACTACCCGAATATGTCCACAGATCTACAAAAATATGGGGAACCTTTAAATGAATGAATGAATGTTGTTTTATGGCACATCGACAACTTTGGTCATTTAGCGCGCATATCTATGTTAAAAGATAATAAACGTGGAGTTGTTTAAACTGAATAAAGTTTGAATGACAATAAAAGAATTGAATTAAGAAAATTTAATGTATAAAGAGCATCATCGAGTTACAGGGCAATCCCTATATACTCAAATATTTTAAATGATAAGAACTGAATTAAGAAGAATGCAAAAAGGGCATTATCGAGTTACAGGGCAATCCCTATATACTCAAAAGTTTTAAATGATAAGATTTAAGAATGTTATAAAGAGGTTTAAACTCAATGCTGGTTTGATAAAAAGAAGTTTTTTAAATGAAAAAGAAATATGTGTCATTTATAATGTGCATAAAATATGATATTGAGTGGCTGGGCATTCCCTGCCTACTCAACAGTTTTAGATTAAAAGGTAAGACTGATAATATTGTTTTTCCTTGGAAATGAGGTTAAAACTGATAAAGATTGGAGCCTCCAATGGGATCAGTAGTTAAATATTGAGAGTTCTGGGGCAAGTCCCTTTTTTCGCGTGTGCATGCGTTTTTCTCGGGACTTGCCCCTTTTTCGCGTTTTTGCGTTTTTTGACCTTTTGGCCTTTCCCCCTCGCGAGGTCATGTGACCCCGAGCGGGGTCAAGGTCACAGAGGAGTCAAGGACACTGAGGGGTCAAGGTCAAGAGCCTCGTTTTCGTTTTCGTTTTCATTCCCTTTCCCTTCGTCAAAAACATCTCTAGCGCGCGCATTGGGGGCGCCGCGGCGCTCCGCGCCGCGACGCGCGCCCCCCCGCTGCTTCTAGTCTCTAGAAAAAAAATGCGGCGGTTCTCTCGATATATATTTCCGCTAAAGCAATATATATCATCGTTAGGACAAAGCCAAAAAAATGCCCTGCTATCTCGTGTGTCCGTTTTAGTCGCTCTCAGCCAATCGTTCATCTACGTACTGTCTAAGTTTTTCAATAGCTTTATCTACATACTTTTTACTTACTAATTCATCATCATCATAAACAGTAACACTCGTTGTCACGGAGTAATCTGTTCTCAATATACCTCTTGCATGAAAGACATCAACCTGACTAATAACTTCTCCTCTGTTACCTCTATTAACCAACGTTTCAACTTTGTGAAAAGCACTTTCATTATCCATATACTCACGCGCAGCCTTAATTTCATTATCAATATATTCCTTAGATACTAAATTATCCGCCACTACATCATCTACGTACTTCTTTGTTGCTGCTTGATATGGTTTTCCAGGAGTAGGAACGTTTAGCAATTGTTTAAATGCCATATTGATATTGTGCGTAGCCTGAAAGTTTCCATTCTCCTTAAAAAATGGTGAACCGTTTCCACTCATATCACCATTACCCACATTGTCAGCTACAATATCATCTACATATTTCTTTGTAGCTGCTTCTGCGTCGTTTTCAGGTTTTTTAACGTTTCTAATCTCATTAAAATTCATATTTATATATCCTGGAACATTATACCCACCGTTTTCTTTAACCAATGGACTATCTCCCACTTCAACAGTTTTAACTACCTCATCTACATACTTCTTAGTAGCAGCATCAGAGGTTTCTTTAGGTTCAGGCAAATTTTCTAAAGGTTGAAAAACCATGTTGATAGGAGCATTTGCGGCATAGTTACCGTTTTCTTTTACAAAAGCGAAAGGAAGATTTCGAACGCGTCTTCCAAGAAGCTCGCTCGTTCTATCAACATACTCTCTCGCGTCGTTACCTATTCTATCAACATACTCCTTATTAGCGACATCACTCGGTGCAGTTGGAGTAGGCAAACCAAAAAGTTTTTTATCAGCCATGTTTACGTCCGAAGACAAAACGAGATTTCCATTCCCATCTTTAAATTTTTCAACGTATTCATCTACGTATTTTTCAACGTATTCATCCACATATTTCTTGTTGGCAGCTTCGCCGCCTTTTTTAGGTTCTCTTAGACCGCCAATTTTTTGTTTTCCGAAGTATATATTATCAGTGGCTTCGTATCCTCCATTCTTGAATACAAAGGCTGCGTATTTGTCAGCATACTCTTTGGTAGCAACATTTTTTGGCTCAACTGGCTCACCCACGTTTACTAAAGTAAAACCATTCATATTGAGATGGTTGATAGCTATATATTTTCCTCCGTTAACTGTAAATGGGGTGACCGCATTAACATGCCTTTTAATATGATTATACTTAGTATCTACATATACTAAATTGACGGCGTCACCATCTTTTTCGGGAGGAGGAATATTTAACAGTTTATTACCATTCATATCTAAATCCTTTTTAGCTACAAAATCGCCATCCTGATTTCTATCAATAAACTCACCGCCTCTTACATTGTCTACGTAATTCTTCGTAGCAACATCTTGTGGATTAGCTGGGTTACTAACCTTCGTAAGTGTGTTACCATTCATATTTATGGAACCGGTAACTTTTGTTGTTCCATCTTTTCGTAAAAAAAAATTATTTATGTAAGAGAGTGACACACCATCATCTCTGTATGTAACATCATCTCTCGTTTTTCCAAATTTGTCAACAGACATCTTATTTTCTATTACTAAAATAATTTATTTAAAACATTTTGGAATTCATTCCCTAAACCCAACTCTTTAAGTACGAACAAACATAAATGGCCGCAAAATACCTCTCCAGCTGGCTGAAACTGATCACTATTGTAATGTATTGGACTTTTTAGGTACTCTTTAATTTCGATAGGAAGTTGTATACCGTAACTGTCAAAGTAATATTTAGTTTTACCGTTTTTATACCAAGCAACCCAATGCGTACCAGACCCGCCCGTGTCATCGAGGTTTAATATACCGCATTCCTTTTTTCTACACTTTCTCGGTAAAGTGTTTCGTAAAAACACTCCCCTAAAAGAAGGAATCTTTATTCGTTTTGCCGCACTTTTTAATTCGAAATTGCTTAACGGTCTATTCGGTAAAATTACGTTTCCAACTGCGATATTTCTCATTTTTATACGTTAACAATATCATTATTATCAACCCAAGAATTAAACTCATCGGAATAACCTTTCCATTTTACTAACGATTTATTTTTTCCTTTTTTAATAACTCTTTCTATCCTATACAACTCCTGACTAGTTTTTTGTAGTTCAGGTTCATAAAAGGTACCTTGTATTTCTTCTCCATTAAGGTCTTTAATTTTATATGTTATGGGCTCGGTATTTTTTACCGTTGAAACCGTAAAAACCTCTTCAGTCCATCTAGTGGTATAACCTTTCTCAAAAGTCTTTTTCTTTTTAGTTATCCTTACTTTATCTCCAACGGAGAACTTAGGTTTTACGTGTCTTATTTCGAAATGATCGGGGTAAAGATTCTTCGAAACTAAAGTTTCGTTTTCTTTTTTACTCGCGTCTACCGGTGTCATCTTAATAGAAGAATGTCTCGTGTTATTATATTCTTTAACGAGGTCAGACAACACGTTAATGTAAACGCTCGTAGAGTTAGCGGAAAAATACTTCCACATTTTTTCTTTCATTGTTCTAATCCATCTCTCAACTACGCTAGATTTTTCTTTATTCTCGGTAGAATACAATTCAATCAAGTCTTTAACTTCCTTGTTATAAAACTCTTTACCTTTATCCACCCACATTTTCTCGGGTTTTCTCTCCTTAAAAATACTCTTTAATGCTTTAGCGACAGACTTTCCCGTTTTGTCTTTTAATGGTATTAGATAACCGTATTTAGAAAAGATGTCGATAACAGCGAGAAGATATTTTACGCCTCGGTTAAATTTAGAAAATGCTTGCATGTCTACTAAATCTGCGGCCCATATCCTATCAATACCGTTTACCACGACTCTCCTTCTCTTAAATTTTCTTCTTACGGGTTTGTGTAATTCTTCGGCTAAACTCCACATGCTGAAAGTTTTTTTTTAACCCCCATCCCAAACTTTGCTTTTGTTCCAATTAAGGAAGAAACAACCCCTCTTTCCATTCTCTCTCTTAAAGTGGGATTGTAAATACCTTTTAGCTCCGCTAACATATTTTTATCGCATACAGCATTACGAGTTTTAGTATCATTGTGTTTTAAATAACAGACATCATGGTTATAGGCGGCATGATCAACACGGTTGATTGGTTTACTCCATTTCTTCCAAGTTAAATCGGGGTTTAATCTTTTTTTAAGTTTAGTACCCGGTCCCGTAAAATTGTGACCTGGGATATGCATCTCGAAAGGCACACGGTTAATTATCTCGTTTAGAACTGATCCACCCTTTTTTGATCCCTTAATAAACTGGGTTTTAGTTGTTCCGCAAACCACACATTTTCCTCGTCTCATATTTCTTCCATTCTTACTAACAGTATATTCTATGTTACTCGTATCAGTAACTGTTTTACATTTAACGCAATACATTTTATATAATAATAAAAAAAAGTTATATAAAAAGAGATGAACGTAATAGATTTATCGTGGAATGAAGTACTATCGAGGAGATTTAATCACCCTCTTTTACCAAAGAGTATCAGAGGGTTAATCGTGGGTAAATCAGGATGTGGTAAAACCACTCTTCTACTTAACCTTTTGCTTAGACCGGATTGGCTCGACTACGACGAGTTAAGTGTTTTTGGAAAAAGTCTTTTTCAACCGGAATATCGTATACTTAAAAAAGCCTTTGAAGAAAGACTGCCGAAAGAGGGTATTTTAAAGTTATTTAACACGCGAGATGAAATACAGAATTTAGACGTTTCTCCGACAGCTTTGGTTGAAGAATGGGCAAAAACGTTTAAAAATAAATCGGAAATAAAATGTAGTTTCTTTGAAACTGCGAACGATGTACCTGACCCACGAGAATTAAATCCAGAACATAAAAATCTAATGATTTTTGACGATTTACTTTTAGAAAGACAAAGTACGCCTGAGTGCTACTATATTCGTGGAAGACATAGTAATGTTGATTGCTTTTACCTTTCACAAAATTATTTTAGGTTACCGAGGCAAACTATTAGAGAAAATGCAAATTTCATTTGTCTTTTTCCGCAAGACCAAAAAAACATTAATCATATTTATAGCGATCATGTAAGTGAAGATATGCCTAAGGATGAGTTTAGAAGATTTTGTTTTAAGTGTTGGGAAAAGCCATACGGTTTTGTTATCATCGATTTAACGAGTAAAAAACATAATGGAAAGTACAGACACGGTTTTGATAACTTTTTTATACCGAGTTAAAAAAATTATATTTAGTATAAAAAAATGGAAGAACTTTTAAAACGAATTGTTAAAAATACAGAACCTAAAATATCGATGCAAATTATAGTAAGCGATAACAAAACACACTTTACAACAAGGTTTATTCCACCTATTGAGTTGGACACGGATAAAAAATACGAAATAGCGTTGATAAACCTCGAAACTTACTACTCTTTTCCAAATATTAATGAAAAAGGTAACATGTTTATTTATTCTCCGGACAATGGCGCTTCATGGGTTAAAGTTATAATACCAGAAGGAAGTTACGAACTTACAGACATTAACGAAACCATTCAGCTGGAAATGAGAAAAAACGATCACTATGATAAAGCTAATGAAAAATACTATATTAACATTTCTGCTAACACAAATACCTTAAGGTCAGTTCTTGATATAGAAGATGGATACCAAGTAGATTTTAATCATCCGAACTCGATTTCCAAAGTATTAGGTTTTACTGGCGCAAAATATACTAAAGGCTTTCATGAGTCGGAGAATCCCGTAAATATTCTCAGTATAAACAGTATATTCGTTAACATTGACATTATCTCAGGAAGTTATGTTAACGGTTTAACGCGAAATACGATTTACTCTTTTTTCCCAAACGTTTCCCCCGGGTATAAAATTGTTGAGACTCCTCGAAATTTGGTTTACTTACCGATAACAATGAATCAAATACACACCATGAAGGTAAACATTACAGACCAAAATGGAACTTTACTAAATCTTAGAGGAGAAACTTTAACAATTAGATTTAAGATTAGAGAAGCGAGATAAAAAAAAAATACTGTATATAAAAAATGGCAAGTTACAATAATGTAAAAGTTAATATATCGGCTGGACAAAAGCGAAAGCTTCAACATGCTGTTAAAGCCGGTTGCCCAGTAAGTATTCGTTTAGGCCATGAGGATTTAGACGGTAATGATACCATGGCATTTACCGATTCACAAATAAAGAAAATGGCTAAAGCCTATGAGAATGGTAAAGGTATAACGATTAGAATGAATGCGAAACAACTTAAACATAATACGGAAATAGAGGGTGGTTTTCTAGGTCTTTTAGCCGGATTAGCCGCAAGAGCTTTGCCAATGATAACAAAAACCGTTCTACCAGCGTTAGGTGTTGGTGCTCTTTCTGGATTAGCCTCATCAGGTGTACAAAAAGCGATGGGGTCAGGCCTTTACCTTAAAAAAGGAGGTTACGTTTCTCATGTAGAAACAGATGGAAAAGGGCTTTATTTAAGTCCTTATAGAGGTAAAGGGTTAGAGTCTGTTGGTGATGGCTTGTATTTAAAGCAAGGAGGAAAGCTTTATGATGGGAATGGTCTTCTTTTAGGTCCTAATAGTCCATTCGCTAATATACCTATCTTAGGGGCTATATTATAAATATTATTACTTACTTATAAAAAAATGGGTCAGCCAAAAACGATTCATTGGATACCATTACAAGACTTAAAATATCCGCCTCGAAAAGTAAATACGGTAACCTGGAAAATTTTTTGTCAAGAAAAGCTTTCACTGAAACCTAATGAAGTAAAGCAAATACTATTAGGGTTCGGTTTTATGATGACTAAAGGAGTTATTTTAACCTCATTAGCACACGCTTTAAAATTAAAGAGGTGTAGTTTACAAAACGAAATTTGCCTCGAGGATACCGAAGATATTATAATTGCTATTACAAACAATTCCAACGAAAAAACGATAACGATTGAGGAAAACGAGTTCTTATGTCTCGTTTACTATTCATTTTAACAGTGGGCGCATAATGACATTTTTTAAAAAAAATATCCTTCTATTTAAAAAATGGAAATGAAAGAGGAATTATACCCGAAATTACCTTCCGCTCCACCAATTGATGAGGGGCAGGGATATCGACTACAAAAAATCAATGAAATCCAAAAATTCTTAGAAGAAGAAAAATCTAAAAGAGAATCCTTAGGTAAAAAATACTTCAGAGCCGCGAGGATAGTAGATAATATAGATGAAGTTTTAGTTACGGTTACAATGGTTTCAGGAGCTGGCGGGATAGGTTTGTTATCAACGGTAGTCGCGATACCCGCAGTGATAGCATTAGAATCAATAGCTGCTCTTACTGGTCTTTTAAACTTAATCGGAAAGTATAGCGTAAGAAAGTCTACCGTAAAAGCCGAAAAACACGAAAAAATTAAAACAATCGCGGAGAGTAAGTTAAACACAATATCCTCACATATATCGAAAGCTTTGAGTGATAACAAAGTTACGGATGAAGAATTTCAACTAATCTTAGGAGAATTAGAAAAGTATAAAGTAATGAAGGAAGAAGTTAGGTTAAAAATAAAGAAAAAGATATCGTCTAAAACGGAAGAATCATTAATCGAGAAAGGGAGGCAAGAAGCGCGCGAGTCCTTTCGGAAGTTGGTTGAAAAGAATAATAACACCCTCGTGTAAATGTAGTTTTAGCTGTAATTGATTTTTTTTAACGGTAAAAAAAGGATGTTTTTTTGAGAGATGGAAGAAATAGAAGAACAATACTATGTTTACAAATTTTTCGAAAGGCTAAATAGCGCGATGAACCTATTATATAAGGAAGAAAAGGTTACCGCGAGAGAGATGGATGAAAAAGAAAAAATAATGGAAAGAATACAAGATACAGAACACGAGGCTTACGATTGCCTCGAAAAGCTAGAAATCGCGATGCATCTATTCGACGAGGAAGATAAGGTTTACGCGAGAAAAATTATAAAAGAATCGGATTTAGATACAAGAAGATTAGTGAAAACCGTCCGTACTAATAGAAGTTTACCTTTTTTATGGAAAGTCGTTAACGATTTCGATAAATGAATACGACTCGAAGTTATAGAAGCCGCTGAGTACATCTTAATTTTTTACCCCGATGCGTTGGATTGCGATTACTCATGCATCGGAAAAGTCGATAAAAAGCACTAAAAAGTGCTCCTCTTAAATCTTTTATGCCTAGCCCTTTAATAAGGCATAAAAGATCTCAACGAATGCGATAAAAAATGCGATGAAAAGTGCGATGAAAAGTACGATGAAAAATGCGATGAAAAATGCGATGAAAAGTGCGATGAAAAATGCGATGAAAAATACGATAAAAAGTGCGATGAAAAATGCGATAAAAAGTGCGATGAAAACTACGATAAAAAGTGCGATAAAAAAAAATATCCCTAATATAAAATGTCATTTCTAAAAATAAGCGACCCCGCAAAAAGGGATCTAATTGTAAAAGAGTTCCTCGAAACTAAAAAGAATATCCGGGATAGCCAACTTGCGGAAAGAACAGGGGAAAAAGAACTACAAACTGACCTTTCAAAGTTTTTTAAACCTATTACAGAAACGCAAAAAGCTACAGCGAGAGAGGTTGTAGAAAAACTTAAACCTATTGAGGAAGGCATAGAAAAATTACCGCGAGCCATTACATTTCCAACCTTTCCATCTATAACAGCTTATGATAAACCACCTGAAGAAGTGGTTGTACCTCCGATGTTTTTGGGGGATATAGCGGAAAATTATCTAAGAAAGTTTGCTACTAAAGACGAATCTGATACAACATACGGATTATATGACAAAAAAGGTATCTTTTATATCGGTAATAAACCAGTTATTATCAATGATAACAATATTAGAGTTGGTAATAAAGAATATGAAGGCACCCCTGGGCTATGGGAGCTAATTATTACGAGGAAACCGGATAGAAACATCTATACTGATGACGATTATGACAATTACGCGGATTTGATATTACGTACCAACGCCCTTCATCGTAATAACGATCCTAACAGTAATTACCCTAAAGGCGGTAAAGGATACAAATGGAATAGGATACTTAAAACTATTTGGGATAATAGAAAAGAGTATAAAGGAAAGGGTATCGTTGTTATTCCGTGTGATCCTAACGCATTAATAGAAAGACTCGACCTATTGTTAGCGAGTAAAGAAGCGGGTCACACGAATGTAAGAAACGAGTTAGTAAGCGTGTGTGATGAATTAAAAAGGCAAGGTGTTATAGATTCGAACGCTTATAAAAAAATAATGTCTTTATTATAAAAAATGTTAACGCCGAGGAAAAGAGGATTTAATAAAAGGTATGCATACGGAGGTAGCGGAATCTTTAGCAGCATTGCGAACCTTCTTACTAGACTTTTCACCAGTAGCGCGGCTAAACAAATTGCATCTTCTGCCTTAGATGTGGGTAAGAGTGTTGCTAAGGAAGGAGCGAAAAAAGCTTTAGAGGCTGGGAAGAGTGCCGCTGTAGACGCGGGGAAAAAATTAGTTGAAAAAGCTTTAACGACAAAATCACGCAAAATTCTAGAAAAATATACGGGTCCGAAAACCCAAAACATTAGCACTTTGATGGATGGAAGCGCAATCGCTATACAGGACTTAGTTAAAAAATTAAACGGTGGATCAGGCATTAAAGTAATATGAAGAAAAAAAAAATTAAGTTAAAGAAAAAAAATTATATAATTAAAAAAAGAGAATGATGGATTTAATGTTTATTCGTGAGAATCATAGAAACTTTAATACTACATCTATTAGATTATTAAAAGACGCATCTCTCGAACTGGAGGATTGTGAGATTCTCGAAATTGTTCAAACGAGATACGATTACCAAAAAGCTGTTGTCAAGTTATCTCCCGAAAAAATAGCCATAATGAATGAGATTGAGAAAAAGGTAAATAAGTATTTAAGCGGCGTTTCTATCCCAAAAATAACAATTGTGTATGGAGACAAGATTTACCCTAAGAAAAACAAACATATTCCTAAAGATAAACTAAAAAAAATTATACTTAAAGGTGTATGGTTTAATGGTAAAGATAAATCTTTTCCTCAGCTTTGGATAGAGTAAATTATAATTTTTCGCTTTAAAAAAATTATAATTGTATTAATAAAATGGACATCTTAAATATCACCGAACCAATCGTAAAACATGATAGTATTGATGCGTATGAGCACCATGAGTATAACCCAATTACGGGTACAAATCTCAACAACCCAGGAGGAGAAATTAGGATCGACATCGAAACCCAAGATATTTTTACGCATCCTTGCGAAAGTTATTTACTTATAGAAGGTAGCTTAACAAAGGCTGATGACTCACGTTACAATGATGAAGACGTTTCCTTAACAAACAACGCAATGATGCATCTATTTAAAAATATCAAGTACCAACTTTCCGGTCAAGAGATCGAGTCCATATTATATCCTGGCCAAGCTACAACGATGCTCGGGTTGTTAAAATATCCGGACGATTTTTCCAAATCACAAGGATTAAACCAATTGTGGTACAAGGATACAACAGCCGCTGCAGAAGATAATAACGTGGGTTGGAAAATAAGAAAACAGTATATCATTGATGATTCAGACCCAAAAGGTACATTTAGCTTTAGAGTTCCATTAAAACATATATTCGGTTTCTGTGAGGACTATAATAAGATATTGTATGGAATGAAGCAAACTCTCACCTTGACAAGAAATGATGACAATGATGCAATTTTTAGAGCTAACGCTGCTGATGCTGGTAAAATTAAGTTAGATAATATAATGTGGTATATACCACACGTCATGCCCGCGGATAAGGAGAAAATGGAACTTTATAAACTTATCGAGAAAAAAGAAAAGTTTCCAGTTGGATATAGAATGATACAATGCGACTCTATTTCTGTTCCTCAGACAACATCGTTTACTTGGAGACTTTCCGTTAAATCTTCCCCTGAGGTACCGCGTTTTATCATTGTTGGGTTCCAAACTAATAAAAATAACAACCAAAGGCAAAATCCATCCATATTTAACAATATAGGTGTTAAAAATATTTATGTTACGTTAAATTCCACAAGATACCCAGAGGTTGACTACAATCTTTCATTTACGAAACAGCAATTCAGTAGAGCTTATGGCGATGCCGCATTATTTAGGTCTAAGTTTTTTAACATGGATGAGTTAGTATCAAACCCTAACATCTCCCCGTCGGATTATAAAACTCTTTATCCGTTGTTTTTGTTCGATGTTTCTAAGCAAAGTGAAAGGCTAAAAATTTCCGTTACTGATATTCAAATCAAAGCGCTTTTTCATGCTAATGTGGATGCAAACACAGAAGCATATGCTGTTATTATTAGTGATAGGTTAATTAACTTTCAGTCTGACGGAAATAAAATGAATGTTGTATATTAAGTTAAATATTTTTAACTATATAAAAATGCTAAAGACTATAGATTTAAAAAATATTCTTATAGAAAATAATATACCTTTTCGTTCTTACTGGGATAAAAAGCGGTTAGTTAAGTTGGTAAGCTCACACGGCTTACTACCGGAGAAGGAGCCTGAACCAGAAAAGAATACAGACCCTAAATACGATAAATTACGGGCTATTAGGAAAAAACCTAAACCAGTTACTTTAGAAGATGTTATCACCGGGGAAATAATATCTTTTCCATCGATTTATAGCGCTAGTAAATATATAGATCGTTGCCCGCAAACTATCTTAAATTCTAACGGAAGGATTTGGAAAGGTAAATATAAAATTATCATTCTGTAATTTTTATTATATCTAACGTATAAAGATATAATAAAATTTTGAAATGGACCGTTTTTGTTCATATCTCTTATTTAATACTTAAAAAATTTTAGTATAAGAAAATTTTTTTTATTTTAAAAAGATGAGTTACACAGTAAGTGATTTAAAACGATTAGCTCGTGAACGAGGTTTACACGGATATTCGAGGCTTCGTCGAGCAGAACTACTTGATTTAGTTTTTGGTAGAGATATTCTCGATCGGGAAAATGAGTTAATTAACGCGCCAATATTAACTCCAACTCCCTATCAACCCCCTCCTCCAACTCCCTATCAACCCCCTCCTCCAAGCTCGGAATTTTTAGATGAACTATCTAGAAGAGGTAGGGAAAGGACTAGAAATTTAAATAGGGATAGAACTAGAGAGAGAGATAGAACTGTAGGCCCGAGACAAACACCGGCAGAACGGGCTAGAGAAGAATATAGACGTAAGAAAAAAGAAAAGAAAAAGAAAGATGCTAAAATTAAACAAGTAAGAAGACAAACTAAAAGAAAACAAAGAGCCGAAAAAAGAAAGAAAAAAGAGAAAAAAGAAAAAGAGATTGATGATTTAGAAATTCGGAAAGAAGCATCTTCTTTAAAAGAATTTGCCGTTCAATATGTTATTGATGGTGTTGTAGGCTTTGGTCCGGAAGAGTACTTAGAACGAGTACGAAAAATGGTAACGAATCTTTTAAGAAATAATCGTAGATCAAAGGTTAAGCTAAGGTTGACATGTCTCCTTAAAAGGATAGGACAAATAATAGAAAATCTTCCCGTTTTACGACAGTTTGATTCATTTCATGAACTTATTTTAGATGAAACGGATGTAGATGAGAAATATACTATTATGGTTGAACGAGTTTTAGAAAACCTCGCAAGTTTTCAAAGAGATGGAAGCCCATGGATTTTTATTAGGGTAGTTGATTTAAAGATATTTATGATTGATTACAAACCATTAAAAGGTAATTCATATATTCCTACTCCAACTACACTCGCGAGAAAGAAAGCAATTATTAACCCCAAAAATACGAATGATAATAAATGTTTTGCTTATGCGGTTATGAGGGGAATTAAACCGAGGTTAGAGAATCCAGAAAGAATCGATCAGAATTTAAAGGAAGACATTAAAACCTTAAATATGGAAGGGATAGAATATCCCGTTAAGCTAAAGGATATTGATAGATTCGAAAAACAAAATGAAAATATTTCCATCGTTGTTTTAGGTCACGAAAATGAAACAGTTTACCCGCTCAGAAAGCAAAAAACGTTTAATAGAGAGCATTTAGTAGTTCTCTTATTACTAACTGATGAATCTAATACTCATTACACTTTGGTTAAAAACCCTAGTCGTTTATTATCTTCGCAATTAACGAATCATAACGGAAAAATATTTTTTTGTTGGAATTGCGTGAATTCTTTTCGATCTTTAGAAATTCTAGAAAAACATCGAAAATTGTGTAATGAAATGTCATCAGTACAAGTAAATATGCCACCTCCAGGAACGATTCTGAAGTTTGATAATTTAATTCGTACACAATGGTTACCTTTTGTTGTATATGCAGATTTTGAGTCTTGTATTAAACCGATGCATTCCTGCGATCCAAATTCAGAAGCGAGCTATACGAAGCAGTATCAAAAACATGAACCAACTGGATTTTGCTTTTACGTTAAATCTTTTGATGAAAGCGTTTATCAATCAAAAATAAAGCGATATACTGGAGAAGACGCGTCTAAAAATTTTTTAGAAATGTTAGAAGAAGTTGCTCGTGAAATAGATAATATCCCTAGTTCCGAGATGATATATGGTAGAAAAGAATTTGATATATATAAGACAGCAACTGAATGTTGGATTTGTAAAAAGGGCTTTCAAGGAAATGAAAAAAAGGTAAGGGATCATTGCCATTATACAGGAAAATTTAGAGGAGCCGCGCATAATGCTTGTAATTTAAAATATAAAAAAGCTAGATTTTTTCCCGTATTTTTTCATAACCTTACTGGTTATGATAGTCATTTATTTGTTAAAAATCTCGGTATAACTGAAGGACGAATTAATGTTATTCCTCTAAATGAGGAAAAATATGTGAGTTTTACTAAAACGGTAATTACTGGAAGTTATCATAGTTTGAAGGATAAAAAAGATAAAAATAAAACTCTCGATATTAGATTCGTTGATAGCTTAAAGTTTTTATCGGCTAGTTTAGATTCGCTAGTTAATAAATTTAAGAATAATAAGGAAAAATTTAAAAACGTCTCTAAATATTTTAATGGTAAAGAACTCGACTTACTTCTTCGAAAAGGAGTTTATCCTTACGAATATGTTAATTCTCTAGAAAAACTTAATGAAACTAAGTTACCGCCTAAAGATTCTTTTTACTCGAGACTTAATGATAGTGATATTAGTGATGAGGATTATAATCACGCGAAAGTCGTTTGGGATACATTTAAATTAAAAAATCTTAGGGATTACCACGATTTATATAACTTGTCAGACGTTTTATTGTTAGCTGATGTTTTTGAAAATTTTAGGGAAGTTTTTTTTAACGAATATAATTTGGATCCTGCATGGTATTATACTCTTCCCGGTTATGCGTTTGATGCTTGTCTGTTAATAACGAATGTTAAGTTAGAGTTATTAACAGATATTGATATGCTTTTAATGTTTGAAAAAGGGATAAGGGGAGGGGTTTCAGTGATTAGCCATAGATACGCTAAGGCAAATAATAAGTATATGGGAAGTCAACACGATAAAACTTTACCTAGTATATTTATCGAATATTTAGACGCAAATAATTTATATGGTAGTGGAATGTCTTTTCCTCTTCCTACATGTGGATTTAGATGGATGACTAAAGACGAATTTAGCAAATGGGAGAATTTCCCGTGTATATTAGAAGTTGATTTAGAATACCCAACGGAGTTACACGACACGCATAATGATTACCCCTTAGCCCCTGAGAGCATAAAAATAAGTACGGTTGAAAAGTTGGTTCCTAACTTGAATTGCAAAAAGGAATATGTTCTTCACTATAAGAATTTAAAACAGTATTTAGGTTTTGGTCTTAAGCTAAGAAAAATTCATAGAGGAATTATATTTAATGAAAGCCCTTGGTTGAAAAAATATATTGATAAGAATACTAATTTAAGAGCAAAAGCTACCTCTGAATTTGAGAAAGACCTTTTTAAGTTAATGAATAATTCGGTTTTTGGTAAAACCATGGAAAATATCAGAAACCGAGTGGATGTTAGATTAGTCAATGATAGGTTAAAAGCGGAAAAATTAGCCGCTAAACCAAATTTTAAACATTGTACTATTTTTAACGAAAATTTAGTATCCATTCATATGGGTAAAACAACTTTAACATTTAATAAGCCTTGTTATTTAGGAATGTGCATTCTCGATTTGAGTAAAATTATAATGTATGATTTTCATTATAATTACATTAAAAAGAAGTATGGAGATAAGGTAAAGCTTTGCCTTACTGACACAGATAGCTATGTCTATCAGATTGAAACGGATGATTTCTATAAAGATATATCCGGAGATGTTAATGATTGGTTTGATACTAGTAACTATCCTGATAATCATCCTTCAGGAATTCCTACGGGTGTTAATAAAAAGTTATTAGGTAAGTTTAAAGATGAAAGCGGGGGAAAGGTTATAACCGAGTTTGCTGGTTTAAGATCAAAGTTATACGGTTATAAAATGTTAGATTGTTCAGAGGAAAAAAAATGTAAGGGAATTAAAAAGGGAGTAATCAAACGCGAAATAAACTTTGAGGATTATAAAAAATGTTTATTTAGCGGTAAAGATCAACATAGAAAAATGAACGTGATTAGAAGTCGCGAACATGAAATATATACTGAGGAAATTAATAAGATAGCGTTAAGCTCGAGAGATGATAAAAGATATATTCTAGATGATAAGATAAGTACGTTAGCTTGGGGACATTATAAGATATAAATAACGATGATATATATTTTTTTGCTTTAGCGGAAATATATATCGAGAGAACCGCCGCATTTTTTTTCTAGAGACTAGAAGCAGCGGGGGGGCGCGCGTCGCGGCGCGGAGCGCCGCGGCGCCCCCAATGCGCGCTAGAGATGTTTTTGACGAAGGGAAAGGGAATGAAAACGAAAACGAAAACGAGGCTCTTGACCTTGACCCCTCAGTGTCCTTGACTCCTCTGTGACCTTGACCCCGCTCGGGGTCACATGACCTCGCGAGGGGGAAAGGCCAAAAGGTCAAAAAACGCAAAAACGCGAAAAAGGGGCAAGTCCCGAGAAAAACGCATGCACACGCGAAAAAAGGGACTTGCCCCAGAACTCTCAATATTTAACTACTGGGATCAGATACTCCCATTAAAGAGGTCCTGTCTCCAATGAGATAAGATGTCTCCAAGAGAGCCAATCCTCCCATTAAGGAGATGCAAAATGAATATTAATGAAGTAAAGAATGCTGTAAAAAGATGGGTAAGAAAGTCAAGAGTAAATATCACAGTTTATTGTAAATGCCAATCTCCTTTATGAAAGCGATAATAGATTCAACGCTGACAGAATCAAAAAGATTTTTCAAACTATCGACGTTGAAATATTTCGAACGCACTGGCTGAAAGTCAACACAGTCTAATAGGATATGTTTTACAGAATAGAGTGCATTGCATGGAATACATTCAGGAGCATCATCTTTGGTCAAGAGCCAGGAATGTGTGATGCGTGAATGGCCAATTCTAAGTCGTGCAATTATCACTTCTTCTCGACGAATGGATCTGTAAACGGGATACCATTCACCAAGGGATGGTTTAACTGAATGCAGTTTATTGAAAGTATCAGCATCCCACTGGGATTGCCAAGAAGATTGGATATGTGATAAAACCGAGGATTTAAAATCAGTGTGTGGAACTTTAAAATCTGAAATGGGAAGGTTAAGTGCATATTTGGCAGACCTATCGGCATTTTCATTGCCTTTGATGCCTACATGACTTGGAAGCCAGCAGAACACCAATCTATTCTTAGAAGAAATTTGTGAGATCCTTTCAAGTAAACTGCAGATTAAAGGATTCTCAAGTCGTTGATTTGAAAGGGCCTGTAATGTTGACAAAGAGTCTGAAAAGATAATAAAACGGTTGGAATTAGAACTTTCAACTAGATTAAGGGCCAGATCTACTGCTTTAATTTCAGCAGAGAAGATAGAGGAGTTGTTTGGAATGAATGAATGAATGAATGTTGTTTTATGGCGCATCGACAACTTTGGTCATTTAGCGCGCATATCTATGTTAAAAGATAATAAACGTGGAGTTGTTTAAACTGAATAAAGTTTAAATGACAATAAAAGAATTGAATTAAGAAAATTTAATGTATAAAGGGCATCATCGAGTTACAGGGCAATCCCTATATACTCAAATGTTTTAAATGATAAGAACTGAATTAAGAAGAATGCATAAAGGGCATTATCGAGTTACAGGGCAATCCCTATATACTCAAAAGTTTTAAATGATAAGATTTAAGAATGTGATAAAGAGGTTTAAACTCAATGCTGGTTTGATAAAAAGAAGTTTTTTAAATGAAAAAAATATGTGTCATTTATAATGTGCATAAAATATGATATTGAGTGGCTGGGTGTCCCTGCCTACTCCAAAGCTTTAGGTTAAAAGGTAAGATTGATAATATTGTTTTTCCTTGGAAATGAGGTTAAAACTGATAAAGATTGGGGCCTCCAATGGGATAAGATACTCCCATTAAAGAGGTCCTGTCTCCAATGAGATAAGATGTCTCCAAGAGAGCCAATCCTCCCATTAAGGAGATGCAAACTTAATATTAATGAAGTAAAGAATGTTGTAAAAAGATGGGTAAGAAACTCCAGAGTAAATATCACAGTTTATTGTAAATGCCAATCTCCTTTATGAAAGCGATAATAGATTCAACACTGACAGAATCAAAAAGATTTTTCAAACTATCAACGTTGAAATATTTTGAACGAACTGGCTGAAAGTCAATGCAATCTAGTAGGATATGTTTTACAGAAAAGGTTGCATTGCATGGTATACATTCAGGGGCATCATCTCTTGTCAAGGGCCAGGAATGTGTGATGCGTGAATGGCCAATTCGAAGTCGTGCAATTATCACTTCTTCTCGACGAACGGATCTGTAAACGGGATACCATTCACCAAGGGATGGTTTAACTGAATGCAGTTTATTGAAAATATCAGCATCCCACTGGGATTGCCAAGAAGATTGGATACGTGATAAAATGGAGGATTTAAAATCAGTGTGTGGAACTTTAAAATCTGAAATGGGAAGGTTAAGTGCAGATTTGGCAGACCTATCGGCATTTTCATTGCCTTTGATGCCTACATGACTTGGAAGCCAGCAGAACACCAGTCTATTCTTAGAAGAAATTTGTGAGATCCTTTCAAGTAAACTGCAGATTAAAGGATTCTCAAGTCGTTGATTTGAAAGGGCCTGTAATGTTGACAAAGAGTCTGAAAAGATAATAAAACGGTTGGAATTAGAACTTTCAACTAGATTAAGGGCAAGATCTACTGCTTTAATTTCAGCAGAGAAGATAGAGGAGTTGTTTGGAAGGCGGCATTTTAAGCTCCTTTGTCCATAAACAGCAGCAGCTGCTACAGAATTGCCTTCTTTAGATCCATCTGTATAGATGGGTTTGAAGGAAAAATAATGCTCCTTTATCTCGTTGTATCTAGCATGAAATACAGTTCTATCCGTGACAGACTTTTTGTCAGATGCAAGGTCAAATCTGAACTCTGCACTGTTTAGTGTCCATGGAGGGATTTCAGAGATTTTAAAGTCCGCAATAGACTCAGTGTCTATGCCAAGGTTATCCACAATAGGCTCCATGCGGATACCAAATGGAGGAATAACATTTGGTTTCCTTTCAAAAAGACGTTTATACTCAGGTTTAAAGACAACGTTATGAGTTGGATTAAAACGATTCGATTTAAGTTTTAAAATATATTGAAGTGAGAGTTTTTCTCTCCTGTAAGAAAGAGAAGGTTCATTAGCCTCAACATAAAGACTATTGACGGGAGAAGTTCTGAAAGCTCCAAGTACAAGACGTAGACCTTCGTGATGTATAGAATCGAGAATTTTCAGATAGGATTTACGGGCCGATCCGTATACAACAGATCCATAGTCCAACTTGGAGCGAACTAAAGACCGATAAAGCCGCAAGAGGACTTTACGGTCTGCTCCCCATTCAGAATGAGCCACAACCTTAAGAAGATTAAGAGCCTTCTTGCACTTCTTTTTAAGTGCAGTGATGTGAGGAAGGAAAGAAAGCTTTCTGTCAAAGATGACTCCAAGAAATTTAAACTCTGAAACGACTTCAATTTTAGTTTTGTCCAGATAAAGTTCAGGATCTGGATGAACACCTCGTAGATTACAGAGGTGCACGCACTTAGTTTTGGACTTTGAAAATTTGAAGCCATTTTCATCAGACCATGTTTGCAATTTGTTGAGACATTGCTGAAGTTGTCTCTCAATAATGTTCATATTTCGAGATCTGAAGCATATGACGAAGTCATCAACATAGAGGGAACAGTCTACACCAGGACAGATAGCTTTGACTATACTGTTTATTTTCACACTGAAAAGTGTAACAGAGAGAATACATCCTTGGGGTACATCCATCTCCTGTTCACGGGCTCCCGAGACAGTATTACCAACTCGGACGCGGAAAAGACGTTCATCCAAGAAGGCTGAAATAAAAAGAGGAAGACGGCCTCGAAGACCAAAGTCATGCAAGTCTTTCAGAATTCCGTATTTCCAAGTTGTATCGTAAGCGCTTTCAAGGTCGAAAAAGACAGATACTACATGCTGTCTATTAATAAAGGCTTCTTTGACAAAGGTTTCAAAGCGGACAAGATGATCTATGGTGCCACGCTGGCGACGAAATCCACTCTGTACATCAACGATGAGGTTGTTCTTCTCTAAAAACCAGACAAGCCTGTCGTTGACCATACGTTCTAGGGTCTTGCAGAGACAACTAGTAAGAGCTATTGGCCGATAGTTAGCCGGGTCACTAGCATCTTTGCCAGGTTTTGGGATAGGAATGACAAGTGCCTCCCGCCAGGATGCAGGAAAATTACCTGACTGCCAGATATCATTAAAAATATCAAGTAAAACTGAGAGGGAAGTAAAAGGTAAGTGTTTTAAAAACTGGTAATGAACTTTATCCGGGCCAGGAGAAGAATCATGAGCTTTATTCAGAGCAGATTTTAATTCTTTAAAAGTGAAGAGTTTATTATAATGCTCTGAATTCGAAGACTTGAAATTAAGCTTTTTCTTTTCTTCTCTAGCTTTATTCCTCTGAAACTTTTCTGAATAGTTTGCAGAGGAAGACTTTTTGCAAAAGGTGTCAGCAAGAGCATCAGCAATATCCTGGGGAGATTCCAATGAAGTATTGTTAACTTCAAGGTGTGTAAGAGGGGACTGGCCTTTGCCATTGATCTTTCTGATCATATCCCAGGTTTTTTTAGTAGTAGTTCTACTATTCAACTTAGAGACATATTGTCTCCAGGCCTTGCGCTTACTTTCTTTAATGGTACGACGGGCTTTTGCCCTGGAAATACGGAATAAGTTAAGATTGTCTTTGGTAGGCCTGAGATTAAATTTTCTAAGGGCCTGTTTTCTGTCTCTGACAGCCTGTTTACAATCATCATTGTACCAAGGCTTGTCAGGTCGTTTTGGGTTTGTCGAGGTCTGAGGGACGGACTGTTTAGCTGCATCAATTAATAGGGAAGTGAAAAGTTTTGCAGGATCATCGCAATTTCCAAATTTATCATGTGTAATGGTCTGTTCACATAGGGTTTCAAATTTATTCCAATTGGCTTTGGAAAGCTTCCATTTCTGCGGTCGTACACTGCTGGACGGTTGTGTAGATGAAAAGATAATGGGGAAGTGATCACTTCCACACAAATCCTCAGTCACTTTCCAAGTGAAATTGGGAAGTAAGACTGGGCTGCATAATGTTAAATCAATGGAAGAGTAAGATCCAGTTGCTGGATGCAAGTAGGTTTTGGATTTGTTATCATTCATGAAAGACAGAGAGTTGTTGGAAATGAAGTTCTCCAACTGTAGACCTCTCTGGTTGGTGTCATTGAAACCCCACATAACATTGTGACCATTAAAGTCCCCAGCTAGAATATAGGGGGATGGCAATTGGGAAATGAGATCATTCAGATTGGTCTCATTGATAGGTGTGCTTGGGGGGGAGGTATACAGAACACAATGTAACAGCACTGTGTAAAGATAACCTGACGGCAACAGCTTGCAAGTTTGTATTTAAAGAGATAACTTTGTGAGGAATGTTGTTGTTAACAACAATAGAAACACCACCTCTGGCTTTTTCGCCTTCGGTAAAGATCTTGTTGTAAATAGAATGATATTTTATAGTGATATCATCTTCCCGTTTAAGGAAGGTTTCTTGCAAACAAACAGCAACTGGTTTGTTATCATTGATTAAAAGTGAAAGTTCGTCAAAGTTTGACTTCAGACCTCGACAATTCCACTGGATTATGGTATCCATAGTGCATGAGGAAAGTATAAAGACTAAGGTAAAAAATGAGGCCGTAAACCAATGCATTTTAAAATAGACTGGTTAAGATTTAATTACAGATGTCTCGGCTTTGGATGATTGCCAAGCGTCAAAATCCTTGTTCCAAAGATCTTTGGAAGTGGACCAGAGAGAGGCTTCTGAATCTGAAGCCTCACCTTCCAGATTTTCAGTATCTGCATCCATGTCCTCTAGCTCCGAAAATCTGTTGGAGGTAGGGACAGGATCATTTACTTTGTGATCTCACAAGATCCTTGGTTATCTTTAGATTGTGGTTTAGACTTGGAAGAAGACCTTTTAGGAGGTCGGGGTGTATGATTGGGATTGTTATCTTTGGATGAGACGTTAGATTTTGTTGTAGACTGTGAAGATGGAGGTTGTGGTTTCTTAGGAGGTGGTTGTGAAGAGGTAGATGGCTTTGGAGTTTTCCGTGAAGAATTTTGTGAAGGTGTAGATGGCTTTGAAGTTTTTTGAGACGAACTATTTTGAGAGTTTGTGGGTTTTGAGGATGCCGAAGAGGTTGTGTTTGTTTTAGATACAGATGGAGAGTCAGGAATTAGTTTGGACAAGGTGGATGGAGGAAGAAGTTCTTTCAGTTCAGAAGCTACATCAGGAAATTTTTGAAGTAGAACTTTTGCAAGAATTTTACAAGTGCTGCAGTCGTCCTTTTCAGTTGACGAGCCAACAACACCTGCATAACTAGGACCAGAAGAGGTTTTCTTGCGTTGTTCAAATATTTTCCTTGCCTCTGGAAAGCTAACATTATTGTTATATTTAATTGAAAGAATTTCTTTTTCTTCCTTCCATACTGGACACTCTCTTGAAAAAGTAGAGTGTGCGGATTTGCAATTAATGCAGAGAGGAGGATTAGAACAAGTAGTACTGTCATGGTCAGGTCCTTGATGAGCACATTTTGAGCACGTTTCTTGGTTCGGACATTTACTGATGTGATGGCCGTATCTCTGGCATTTAAAACATCGCAAGGGGTTTGGCACATACACATCTACTTTGACTACTTGGAAGCCTATCTTGATAGATGTTGGAAGAACAGGTGAAGAAAAAGTTAAAATGTACGTATTTGTAAGTCTCTGTTCTCCATCTCTGCGTACAGAAATCCGCTGAACATCGGATACACCTTGTTGTTTTAAGTTATCTTTAATTTCTTGTAAGGAGCTGCAGTAAGTAAGCTCTTTGCATCTTATTACTCCTTTGCAAGAATTGAGGGAAGGATGTGGGAAAATTTTAACGTCCATGTCAAAGAATTTTGTGTTTTTCAAGAGATTTAGTGCTTGCTGATTAGTAAAACATTCAACTAAGAGAGTCTGATCTTTCAGTTTTTTGACAGATTTTGGAGTTCCAAGGATGCAAGATATTTGTTTTTCAATAATAAAAGGAGATAGTTTTGTGATAGGTTTTGAAGGATCTTTGGACTGAATGACAATAAAACGTGGAGAGTTAAAAGAAGAACTAGAAATAGGTTCCGTTTCAGATTCACTATCGGAAAGGGGGCGCTTGCTTTCGTTGAGCTTGGCCTTTTTTTGGGATGCCATGTTTGTGTGTTTAGTTTCACCACCGATGCTCCCCACCCACCATGGAGCCCAACGAGGGGACATGGTCCGGGGAAAACCCATTCGCAGACCATGACAGGGATACATCAATGGTATACTCGGTATGAAAGGGCTAGACTGGACAGATGCTTTCTCGCAGAAAGTCCTACCAAGCTTAGACGATCATTGAGAAGTTACAAATGTCAGCCAAATACCAATAACTTTCACCCGATTGACCCATGAGCCACCGCCTTCTAGGGCTAAATAAGAAATATAACATCTGAAAGAGTGATGTAATTATGTGGAGAAGATGGTAAATTTAATCGAAAAAAAGATATAAAAGAAAGAGTATATCAGATGTCCTAGGGCAAGGCATGACCAGCCGATTGATCAGGACGGGCCTTCCTGACCTCCCGTTTAGCCCAACTTAAGGCCAAAGTGGTGTGTTGCAAGTACAGGGCCTAGCCAATCCCTGATGTCGCTCAACCACCAGGATCCCGTCATCAGGCGACACGGGTCGCAGCCCACGGCAAACGGGCAGGTCCTTTTCGGTGGGGTTTTACCACTCTGCAGGACTACAACCGGGATTTTTTCTATTCCCCCTACCGGGAACCTTTAAACTCAGGCCAAGTCCATCTACTTTCGAAAAATACTTGGCTATATAAAGCTTTTGTGAGACCCCTCGGGAGAGGCCCGTAATGAATGAATGAATGAATGAATGGAGTTATAAGGCCCGTCGACAACAGTAGTCATGTTGGGCGCACTTACAAGAAATGCAATGCAAAGTGATAAAACAAAGGTATTATGAAATCATAAAATCTAAGTTGTGAAAACACTAAAATTATAGGTAGAAAGTAAGCATCTAAAACAAGAACGGTCAAAAGAACCTAAAATTATATCGTTTTATAGAGATGTATCTCTTTCAAAAAATCAAAAACGGACTCGATCTTTACAGTATCGAATAAGGTCTTCATGCTGTCGACATCAAAAAACCTTTGTCTTATAGGTGCAAGATCTACACAGTCGACAAGTATATGTTTAATAGTAAAAGGTGCATTGCAGGGTATACATAGAGGCTCTTCTTCTCCTTTCAGAAGATAAGAGTGCGTTATATATGAATGCCCAATGCGAAGACGGGCCAAGATAATTTCTTCGCGGCGATTTGTCCGCAACCCTGGAAGCCATTCGCCAAGTCCTGGTTTAATGTTGAAAAGTTTGTTGTTTTGATTGGCTGGATCTCTCCAGGATTGCTGCCACACATTTTGAATAAAGATATTGATTAATGGTTTAAAATCGTTAAAAGGAACTTTAAAAGGTAAAATTTCTAGTGATAATGCTTCCTTGGCAGCTTTATCTGCCTCTTCATTACCACTTATCCCAATATGGCTGGGAAGCCAGCAAAAAACTATATCAGCTCTCGCAGAGTCTAGACAATTTTTCAAGGAGATTGACAATTAGCGGGTTATCGGTTTTCTCATCCTCAAGAGCTTGCATGACTGACAACGAATCGGTAAATATGATGTATCGCCAATAGGCGTCCTGTTCAATATGGTTGATGGCAAGGTCAATCGCCTTTATCTCCGCAGAAAAAATGGAAGAGTTATTAGATAAGCGGAACTGATATAATTCGCCATCAAGGATGGCAGCTGAAGCTACTTTTTCACCAACTTTCGAACCATCTGTATAAATATCTTCATGGGTATAATATTGTTCTTTAATTTCCAATAGTTTATTCTTAAAGATCATAGGATCGGTTGTAGCTTTCTTGTCTGAAGCAAGATAATAGTTATAAGTTGACTCTTACAAGTCCATACAGGAACTTCAGAAATCTTATGGTTTGCTACATCCTCCAAATCAACATCAATACAATTCATATCCGCTTCACAGCGCAGACTGAAAGGAGGAATAACTTTTTCTTTTTCTGTAACGTCATCTTTGTACAACGGTTCGAATACTACCCTGTGAGTGGGGTTATCGGGATTTGATTTTGACTTTAAATAGTATTGCAAGGAAAGCTTTTTCCTGCGTAAATTTAATGATGGCTCATTAGCTTCAGCATATAAACTACTTACAGGAGATGTCTTAAAAGCTCCAAGTGCTAGTCGTAAACCTTGGTTGTGGATAGAATCCAACTTACGAAGGTACGACTGCCGCGCTGAGCCATATACGATACAGCCGAAATCTAACTTGGAACGGACAAGACTTATATATAATCTTAACAAGACTTTCCTGTCGGCTCCACAGTCCATACTGGAGACAACTCGTAAGAGATTAAGAGCTTTTTTGCATTTATTGCTCAAATAATTGATGTGTGGAATGAACGACAGTTTAGAGTCGAATAAAAGACCTAAAAATTTGAATTCAGGAACGACTTTAATTTGTATCCCATCTAATGTAAGCTCAGGATCTAAGTGTAATTTTCTTGATTGGCAGAAATGCATGCATTTGGTCTTGGTTTTAGAAAATTTAAAACCATTTTCGCTTGACCATTTGTTTAAATTATTCAGCACTTGCTGTAACTGCCGCTCAATGGTTTGCATATGCTTAGATCTATAGCAAATACAGAAGTCGTCAACATACAAAAAGCATTCCACACCAGGGCAGACAGACCTCACAATATTATTAATTTTAACAGTGAACAACGTAACAGACAGACTGCTTCCCTGAGGAACACCCATTTCTTGCTCATGAGGGTTTGAGAAAGTATCTCCTACCCGGACTCTAAACTGACGTTCATTCAGAAATGCAGAAATAAAATAAGCAAGGCGACCTCTTATACTGAAATCATACAGGTCATTCATGATTCCATACTTCCATGTTGTATCATAAGCACTTTCGAGATCGAAAAACACGGAAACAACATGTTCCTTCTTAATAAAAGCTTCGCGAATTAATGTTTCGAAGCGGACTAAATGATCGAGAGTGCCTCTTTGTTTTCGAAAATCGTTATGAACAGTGGCAATAAGTTTGTTCTTCTCTAAAAATCAAACAAGACGATTATTAACCATTCGTTCCATGGTTTTGCAAATACAACTTGTTAAGGCTACAGGGCGGTAATTAGCAGGATTTGTAGAATCCTTACCTAGCTTTGGTATTGGTATAACTATAGCTTCCTTCAAGGAGTATGGAAGAATACCAGTATGCCAGACTTGATTAAATATGCGAAGTAAACTGTCGAGGGATCGAAATGGTAAATGTTTCAAAAACTGGTAATGGATGTCGTCACATCGAACAGCAGTGTCATGACACTTCTTTAATGCTTTCCTCAATTCTTTTATAGTGAAATCTTTATTGTAATGTTCACTATCATTCGACTTGAAATTTAGCTTTGTTTTTTCTTTAGTGTTTTGCAATTTCTGAAATGCTATGGAATAATTTGAAGAAGAGGATTTCTCTGTAAAGGTGTCGGCTAAGACATCTGCAATGTCTGCTTTGGAGGTGACGACATCACCAACATTTAAGTGTCCAACATTTAATGAGGAGTTTTTGCCGCTAATTTTTCGGATCATGTACCATGTCTTTTTGACAGATGATCTAGAATTTAACCCAGACACATACTGTCGCCAAGACGCACGTTTACTTTGCTTGATAGTCCGACGTGCTTTTGCAAGAGCAGTTTTAAACTTTGAAAGATTTTCCTGAGTTGGTCTCAGGTTAAATTGTCTGAGAACAGATTTTCTTTGTGTTATAGCCTTTTTGCAATCATCATTAAACCATGGCTTGTTTGGGTGTTTTGGATTTGTCGAAGTTCGAGGAATTGACTTTTCAGTGGCAGAATAAATCAAGGAAGTGAACAGCTCAGCAGGATTTTCACAATCTTCAAAAGCACTGGGATGAATTGTCTGTTCGCAATGAATTCTGAATTGTTTCCATTTCGCTTTATGAAGCTTCCGGCGTTTAGGGCGATGTTGTATAGAAGTTCCTTCTTCCGATATTAGAATCGGGAAATGATCACTACCATGGAGGTCTTCATCAACCTTCCAATTGAGGCCAGAAGCAACTTCCGGACTGCATATAGTCAAGTCTAGGGATGAATATGAACCAGTGGCAGGATGAAGATACGTGTTAGTTTTATCATTCAAGAGACAGAGGTCATGCTTGGAAATAAAATCTTCCACTTGTTGACCCTTAACATTTGTATCTCTACAACCCCATAAGGTACTATGGGCATTAAAATCACCCATTAAAACGAAAGGTTTAGGAAGCTGGTCAATCAGATTATTAAGTTTAGTACAATCAATAGGCATGCTTGGAGGCAAATATATTGAACATACTGTTATCGTTTTATTCAAAGAAATGCTAACAGCTGTTGCTTGCAAAGAGGTATTGACATTTATAAAGCGGTGAGGAATAGAATTATTTAGTGCTATTGCCACTCCTCCACGAGCTCTATCACCTCCATTAAAATGTGACAGGTAGATAGAGTGATGCTTCAGAGATACTTTGCTATTGTCTGTTAGAAAGGTTTCCTGTAAACAGAATGCCACTGGTTTATATTTATCAATCAAAATAGAAAGTTCTTCAGCATTTACTGAAAAGCCACGACAATTCCATTGCAAAATCTTGCTGGCCATACCAAAGGATAAAGACAACATTTAAGAAGGGAAGTATGGAATTATTCATGTTTTCAGTGATAATCTAGTGATTTTACCTTGCTTTAAAGTTGCAACTTCATCGTCTGCTTCCATGTCTTCATCAAGACACTGGAAGCGGTTAATTTTTTTTTAATTTCATCATCGGATCCTTTTGGGAACCGGTCTGTTTGATTTTTCTTTGGCGACTTGGTACGTTTAGATGCAGAACTTGGGGTTTTATTTACTGTGGAAGTGGTCGATTTTTCAATAGTATTCGCAGCAGTTTCTGGTTTCTTTTGACGTGTTGTTGGAACACCTACATCAGAAGTTTGAGGTGTAACATCTTTTACCTGTTTCAGCGTTCTCATGTTAGATTTTGTAACATCAGAATATGAGTTTGTTAGGGCTTGACGGCTGTTTACAACTTTCCTTGCTTCTGGAAAGGAGAGACTTTCTTTATATTTAATGGTTACTATTTCTTTCTCTCGTTTCCAGACAGGGCAAGCACGTGACGTAGCATTGTGTTCTCCGTCACAATTTACCCATTTGACTTTCTCTTTGCAGTTGCTAGAGTCATGTGTACTTGCCAGTTCTCCACAGTGTTTACACAAACTCTCCGATGCAGGTTGCTTGCATTTGCGCTCGTGGTGGCCATACTTGAAACATGTATAACACTGGAGAGGATTGGGGATATACAGCTCAACTCCAACGTTCAGATAACCAACTTTTATGGTTTTTGGCAAAATGGCAGTGTTAAAAGTGAGCACAATAGAATTTTTTTCCCTTTTCATACCATCTCGGAAAACCGTGATTCTTCTAGCACCGGTAATATTTTGTTTTGAAAGCTCTTCAACGATTTCAGTTTCTGTAACGCCGGAAAGATCTGGACAACGAATAATTCCTCGAGAGGTGTTCAAACTTACATGAGGTGAGCATTTGGCCGGAACCTGAAAGACGCGGGTAATTTTCAAAAGATTTTCCGCATGTCTGGGTTATCAACTTCAACCAACAGAGCTCCTGATACTAACTTTTTAACTGAGTTTGGCGAGCCAGCAATCGAAACGAGTACTTTTTCGATCTCAAAAGGAGAAAGTTTACTTAATGGCTGGTCAAGAACAGTTGATTCGATCAGCAAGAAGCGGGAAAAAGTCGATGTCGGTTGAGGGGTTTCCGAGTCTGCATCTAATTGGTCACGTGTTCTTTTTTTGTTTGAAGATCCATATTTAAGTTTGTTGCTTTCATCATCTATGACCCCACCCACCGCGAGTGGAGTACAACGAGGGGATATGGCTTACAAAGCGGGTATCCAGCTCTCCATACCAGGGTTACACAGATGGTATACTCAGATGCCATGAATAAGTCGGAGCGACAAGGAAAGAACATGGGTAGTCCCCCAGATCAGGGATTTGCCATGGCAGTCAAAGTCTCAACGAAAAATCCACATCGCCCAATTAGCCAATAAGCCTATATAAGACCAGGACTTTAAAGTATGTATCAAACTAAAAGGTAAAAAGGCACTTTTCAAGCAAACAATAATTTTGTGTTTAACACATTGGATTATTCCATCGAGAATAAAGACCAGATGAAATATGATAATAAAATTGGAAAAAAGGTATCAAATATTCCAAGTTTGCTTAAGATTCAGAAATTTTGAGTATCAGGCAGTAGAGTAGAACGAATGCAGGAAAGAGGCATCTGCATTCTGGATACAGATGCCCTCCTCCCGTACAGCTCCACCAACACATTACAGATATGCATAAAATGTGCCCAATCTTAAAACGACCAGCCGATTGCACTAGACCGGGCCCATCTAGGCTCTCGTTTACACCGAAGCCGAGGCCGAAGCAGTGTGTGGAAGAGCTGGAGATCCCTGGGCTCCCCTCAACTGCCAGGACCCTCTTTTCCGACTTACGAGTCTCCACCCACGGCAAACAGGCGGGTCCATTGGTGGGGTCTAACCACTCTGCAGGACGGCAGCCGGCGAAGTCTACCCCCCGTCCGGCTGGGGGCGGGAGAGGCCCGGGCTGTAGGAATATATCGCCTATGGCCCTCTCCCGAGGGATTTCTAGGGACCTGGCCGGCATGGCGGGGAAGACGGTTGTCCTGAAAGATGGGGGTTTACTGCTAGAGGTGTGCTCTGCGGAAATGTTGAGAAAATTATTAAATTTATCACCTCTTGTCGTCTGTGGTGTGTGCAGTTTGCATATACTCCAGACGGCATGGTTACGGTCCGAGGGGTGATACACAATATTCCTTTGGACCAAAGTCCAGAGGAATTGGCCCTAAATCTGGAGGCCCAGGTTAATTCAAAAGACATTTTTATAATGAAAGCCTCCAGAATTTTAAATAGATTCAAGAAACCCACAACAGCCGTTACTCTGACATTCTTCGGGGATCTACTCCCGGATAGTGTCAGAGTTTCTGGATCTAACTTTTATATTCCGGTTTCGGCATTTATCACCCCTCCCCTGAGGTGTTACAGATGTCAACGCTACGGTCACACCTCCAGCAGATGCCAAAATGAAGAAAGGTGTGCCCGGTGTGCCGGCTCTCATCCCCGCGGTCAGTGCCAAACAGAAACTCTCCGCTGTGCCAACTGCCTGGCTAGACATACGGCACGCTCGACCCGGTGTCCAGTGTACCTCTGGGCTTCAAAGGTCCAACAATATAGGGATACTCGGGGGTGCTCTTGGGATCGGGCCGAGCTGGCATGTGGGCCATGCCCTAATGTGCGAGCTGCTTCTACCTACGACTCAAAAAATGTTGACCTTATTCCTTCATCAAACCAAAATTTAGGCCCCAGATTCACTTTTAAAGTGAATCATAGAGATCAGGTCAGGACCCTTGAATACTGTAACCAAAACAAAAAGACTGTAATTGCCCAAACTCCTCTGGACAGCCCTAAGGTTAAGCCCTTAGAAGAGTCTGTGAATCCTTTCAGACAAGTTATTTCGGAACCGGTGGAAAATAGACAATCTTTAGACACCTCCCCAAACAAAACAAAACAAAAAAAAAAATAGGTAAAGTTTCCACTGCACCAGAGAATAACACAGACCCTTCCGTCTCCTCTATAAATGTATCTTCCCCTGTACCAAATTTTATTCCCAAGGGAAGAAGCTGCACGCCGAATAGCAATGGGGGAGAGCCGTCCCTTACGGACGTGACCGCTGAGGTCTCGTCTTTGAGGGACGTTTGTTCTCCTCCAGGCAGCATAGAAAAAAACCCTGAAGTTCGCGACGCGTCGACTCAGACAAAAAATTCATAAAAGGTAGAAAAGTTTGTTCAAACCGAGACTCTTTTCGAAAACAATTTTATTAATAAATTTGACTTAGAACTACTTTTGGCTAATTTAAAGAGTCTCATTTCGGACCTTGATTCAAGAAATGGAAATTATACACAAAATTTTCTTAAACAAAAATTTATATCTTCCTTTATAGCCTCCTATCAAAAATTATCACCTTTGAAATTAAAGGAAGATAAGTTCAGTCGACGCGTCGTGTCCTCAGAAAAACCGACTCGCCGGGCCACTCCTATGAAAGAGTCGAGGCCATCAAAACCTTCTAGCCTTCCTAAGCCAGTTGGATCCCGGGTGGAGAGCCTGAATTCTCCGCTGAAACCAGCGGTGGGAGGCAGGCGCTTCAGCCTTGGATCACCTCAGGCTTTCCGCGGGGTTAAAAAACAAATCTTTAAACCTTAATTTTGCTATGGACAGAAACCTTAATTTATTAAGTTTAAACGCCTGTGGTCTTTCGGCCCACACTTTTTCAAATTTAAAGAGGTTTCTCGACGTAAATTCCATCGACATCATTTGTATCCAGGAAACAAAATTTAACCAAAATTCTATTCGAAATATTCCTGGGTACATTTTAGAAAATAAAATTTACAAAAATAAAAATGATAATTGTTGTGGTGGTCTAGCCACTTTTTTCAAACACGGGCTTAATTATAAAAAGCTAGACATTGACAATGCTAGGGATCAAAACGGAGAAACTAAAATTGAAATTCAAATGTTTGAAATTTATCTTTCGGAAAATTCTCACATTTTGGCTAATATTTACTCGAGGGGGTCTGACCTCGAATCTCTCAATAGAATAAGTTCATTCATTTCGGCCTAGAGTGAACTTAAAGAAATCGTGATCACTGGTGAATTTAATTCACACCATCCTTTATGGGGCGCCCCTAAGTCAGACACCCACGGAAAGGCAGTTTACGACTGGGTAGCAAGAGTTCGTACTGCTCAACGATGGGAGTCCCACCAGGTTAGATCCCGCTAGGGGCATTTTTACAAGCCTGGATCTAACTTTCACGAGTATAAAATTATCCAGTAAAATGATTTGGCAAGTAATTTATGATAATTGGGGCACTGATCATTTACAAATCCTTATTTCCTTAATAAATTCAAATTCTAATACTAGCACACATATAGATGAAAAATTTATATTTGACAAAGCGGATTGGGAACAATTCAAAATTTTATGTGAGGATATCTCCCTAGCTGATGTCTACCACGATAACGTCGAGCAATTTAATAAATTAATAACATATAGGTTTCTGTCAGCAGCAAAACGCGCGATCCCGGTATCAAAAAACCTATCCAACAAAATTATGGTCCCGTGGTGGAGTCAAGGAGAGAAAAAAAGGCCCTAAATAATTTCAAAAGAAACCCCTGTGAAGTCAATCGGGTCAACTACCAAGATAAAGTCTGTTTGGCAAAGTCTATAATTTTAGACTCAAAAAAGTTGAATTGGCAAGAGTTCTGCGAATCTTGTATTCACGACCCAAAAAATTCTAGAGACTTTTGGCAAAAAATTCGGAGAATAAAAGGAAATCAATGTGCCCCCGTCCCTGTCCTAACCTCTAATGGTCAAAATTCTATTAGTCCCTTGGACAAGGCTAATACCCTTGTCCAGCATTACTCTAAGGTTTCTAGTGAATCTAATATTGAGCCCGAGGTTTTGGTCTTTCAACAAAAAATTGAAGCTGACCATTATGATGAAATTAACCCTCCACCGTCAGAGACAAACAATTCCCCAATCAATTTAGACTTCACAATGCAAGAGCTAAAAGACTGCATAAGTAGCAGGAAGGATTCCGCTGCGGGGCTGGACAAATTGTCCTCTAAAATGTTTAAAAATATGCCGGACTCGGCACTAGAAATTTGGCTTGCTTTCTTTAACAAAATCTGGAGAGATGGCAGTTACCCTGGGGACTGGAAGCTCGCCTGTGTGGTTCCACTACAAAAGAAAAATAAAGACCCAGCTGATCCTAAATCTTATAGACCTATCAGCCTTACCTCTCACCCTGGGAAATTACTAGAGGGGATGGTTAAGGCCCGTTTGGAACGATACTTAGAATAAAAAAACATCATAAATCCCTTTCAGTCTGGCTTCAGAAAGGGCCGATCAACTATTGATCAGTTGGTTAGGTTACAACATGACGTCCTCTATGCTAAAAATAGAGGGCGTTCTGTTGTAGCCATATTCTTAGATCTCGAGGCCGCTTTCGACCTTGCATGGCACTCGGGAATTCTCTATAAACGTAGGAAATTTGGGACCTCCGGACGGTGCTTTCAATATATTAGGGCCTTTCTACTGGATAGAAAAATCACTGTTAAGGTGGGGGATACTCTGTCAGAGGTCAAATCCCTGACAAGGGGTACCCCCCAAGGCGCCATTTTATCCCCTCTACTATTTTCTCTTTTGGTTAACGATCTCCCTGCTGCAACTGAGGGGACAGGGATGGTTATCAGCCAGTACGCCGATGACTCCGGCGGCTGGCTATTGGGATCCGATAGTCAAACCATGCAACGCAAGGCACAGGCAGGGCTGGATTCCATTTGGCGCTGGTGTCAGGAATGGGGTTTTAAAATTTCAAAACTAAAACTGTAGGTATTGTCTTTGGTAACAAATCTTTAAATGAGTTGGACGTATATTTGGGAGGCTCTAAAATTAAATTTGAAGAGACGGTAACTTTTTTAGGTATGCTTTTAGATCGGAAATTTTCGTTACTGCCTCATATAAAATCTTTAACGGAAAAATGCCAAAGGGACTTAAACCTCATGAGCATGTTAAGGGGCACCGATTTTGGGTCTGATAAAAACTCGCTCCTTCTTCTTTACAAGTCCCTAATACGTCCAAAGCTAGACTACGGTGCCATAGTCTACGCTGGTGCTTCAAAATCTGCACTAAAAATGCTAGATACTATTCAAAGAAAGGCCCTGATAATAGCCCTCAGAGCTCTGCCCTCCACCCCCTCAGTATATTTGGAATTAGAAACCGGTATCGCGCCTTTAACCCTGCGGAGGGAGGAACAAGCTTTGAAATACTGGGTGCGACTCTCAAGTAATTCTGATAACCCTGTGAACGCGATTATCGGGAAGGGGTTCTTTGTTAAAAATAAATATAAAAACCCAATACTCCCTTTTGGAGCCACCACTGCAGACTTGGTGGCGGAACACCTTCCAGATGGTTTCAGTGTAGCAGATACTAGACCACGGCTCGATGCACCGTGGCTTATCGAAACTCCGAAAACTGACATTTCTCTCAGCTCGAAATTTAATAAAAGTGACCCTTCTTCACAGATTTTGGTAATAACGTTCATTCGAGCTATGCTGAGCACTTAAAAATTTACGGAAGTAAAAATGAAAATTCAGCAGTTTCCGCGAAAATGGTTATACCAGCCCTTAAGGTCAAAACAACAAAAAGACTCGGCGACAGGTTATCTATTTATGCCGCGGAAATGACTACAATAGCCACTAAACTGGACACTGGTCAATAAACCACACAAAGTTGCTATTCTTTCTGATTCTCTTTCGGCCTTACAGTCACTTTCTTCTAGGAATAGCAACTCGCGGCCTGATCTCTTAGAAAATATTCTGTCTACCTATGATCAGTGCCATCTGAATGGTTCAGAGGTCACATTTGTGTGGTGTCCAGCTCATGTCGGATTTATTGGAAATGAGATAGCGGACGGTGCCGCGAAGCGCGCTCTGGAAGCCCCGATTGGAGACAAAATACCCCTGGCAACCACTGAGGTTTACTCCATTTTGAAAACATCTATCAAAGAAAAATGGTCAAACGGGCTGGCAGACAGACTCATGAGCCAGCCCTTCTAAGGAAATGGAGTGAGTTTCAGACCGCCGCGCAAGTACTCAACCAGTAATAGGATGGATAAGTGCGTGACGCGTCTGAGACTGGGCTATAATTTATTGCCAGGGAGCCTTGGTCACCACATACTTGGGGGTTCGGCCATTTGCCCTACCTGTGGTAACCGAAACTCCACGGAGCACTTTCTGCTAGACTGCTGCGTTCACACGGTGGCTCGACAAATTTTTAAAGCTCACTGGCGTCCTGGTGCGTGAGGGTGTAGACTTCAATATGACAAACATTCTCTACCCTTCAAAGACCTTGCAGTCTTCCGTATTCAGGGCGCTAGAGACGTATATTCTTGATTGCCAAATGACTGATAAAATTTATTTTTTTTAAATAGAAATATTTTAGACCCATTGGAATGAAAACGTTTCCTGATTTTCATCCTTAGAGGAGCTGTTGTTATTTTTGGTGGGACATTGTGGGAATGGGAGAAACTACCGATTATCGGCTGTTTCTCCTTTTCCAACAATGCTTTTAAAGCCTTCCTATTTAGGGTCTTTAATAATAAATTAAGCAGTCATGAGCTAAATCAAGTCTTAAATCACTGGGACACGTCTAAACTTACTGCTATTATAATAGTTAAAATTATAAATGCTTTTTTTTTTCTTTTTTATATTTTGTTTGAACATGCATATTTATAGACGGGACTTTTGCTTACTGTAAGTTTTACTCCAAAAGTTTCTTTATATACATAACATTTCTTTGTCCCATTAGTCAATGACGTGTCCCAAATTTGAGAGACTTGCCCCAGTTTTTCTTGATACTGTTTTTAATAGATATTTTCTATATCAGAGAGCTTTTTTTTTGGTTAACAACCTCTCTAGGCACTATTGCCCTTTTTATATAGCTTATTTTTATAGTCCCTATTAATTACATTATAAATTCAGAAATTTAATAGGGATATCTAATTTTATAACTGCTATACCCGTCATGTACTAAGTATATGGCGGGTTTACAGGTCACCAAACCAAGCATGGGTGCTCCCCTATTTACAAGGGATTTTTAACCTTTTTTCTCAACTCATGCAGGTTGTGTTGACCAGGTATATCATATTTTTTAAAGTTGAATTTTACCCTTTTTTTCATTTAAATATTGCTGGGAGGTAATGGTCAGTCAGTTCGCCCCGGATCTGATCCGGGTCGATATTTGATTCTTTAAACCATTTTTTACGGACACAGGGGCTTTTATTATGCCGTGCTGAGCCCCCTGTAGTCCTGCCCCTATAGGGTTGTATTTTTGGTAACAGTTTAATTTCTCTTTTTAGAGCAGTCTTTACCCATTTTGGGACCTGCTGTGGTTAGGGTGGCAGGGAAAGAACTAGCACCCCAGTAGTCTTGGCTTTATGCCCCTACTGTGTGGTGTCGTCCTGATCGCCCTGCACAGCAGGCAGGACTGACGGTCGCCCCGCAGCTCTTACAGTGTATATCGTTGTGTATTCAACATTTTAGAGAGCTCTCTGAATCTTATTGGCCTCGACACAACCAATTTTTTGTGCCCATCGAAAAACTAGACAACGACGTTAATCATGCTATAACATATTACACATACTACATTGGGTCAAGTATAATAAGGATTTTCCAACACTGTTGATTCCAATAAATAGCAATTAAAAACATGGATTAGTCTAAAAAAATACAATTAGACAGGCAACACTCTACGGTATTGTACATTTTGTGTATATTCCAATAAATAGCAATTAAAAACATGGATTAGTCTAAAAAATTACAATTAGACAGGCAACACTCTACGGTATTGTACATTTTGTGTATATTTCTCTTATATAAAGTAATTTTAAAGGTGGTCCTGAAAGGGTCGTTTTTGGCCTACCGGTTTATATTAGTTTTATTCTCCCCCCTCTTTTTACTGTATATTATACGTTTTAAACCGTGGAGTGTTGTCGTCTGACAATTAGAAAAAAAAACATTTATATATTAAAACCCAATTGTCTGAAATAAAATAGATAAAAAACCAATAGCTGCTCCCCACATGGCTTTATGCCGCATGGCGAGGGTAAAGAACCCAACGATGATGATGATGTCGAAACATTTCATTTAACATCAGTAATATTTTGTATCCTTCCAAAGCCTTCCAAACATCAGTATTTTTAGCACTTGAGACATATATTGTAGACTGTCAGATGTCAGACAAAATTTGAGTCTCAGTCATTTAAGATAAGGGTACGCCGTGGTTTTCTAATTTTGTATATTTAAGCCTCCCATTTTCCTTTTTTATTTTAGCAAAATGAAGGCTCCCTTCATTATATTTATATTTCTGTTCCTAACAGACTTTCATAGCTGCCTTAGGCCCCTTTTTCTTAGAGCCTAACCCAGACTGTTTTCATGCAGGCACGACTTTTTACATATATATACATTCGTGCCTTGCTGTGAGTTTTTTAATAAAACCAACGGCGTGCCCTCAAATCGCCCTAGTATAGAACTTAATATTTTTCGGTTTTTTGTCTGTCAGAGAGCTCCTCCACCCTCCCCCCACCCCTCCTCATTTTTTTTTCTACAGTCTAGAATGGTAAACTGGCTCAGTTATAACCAGTTATAAGTAAGAGATTTGCCAGTCTTTTCTTTTATTAATTGCTTCTTACATTATCATATATCCCATGTATATTAAATGTTTTTTGGGATTTGCGGATCACTCGGTCAAGCCCGCGTATTCCCCTTTTTACATGGGATTTTTATTCATTTTTTTCCTCTTTTCTATACGTTGTGATAACTCCTAAGCAAGACCAACGTGACCATGCATACGTTTTTTAACTCCCCTTCTTAGTTAATTGGTTTAGTTACTAATTTGAGAGGCAGTCGTCAGTCAGTTCGGCCCGGATCTGATCCGGATCGATAATTGCTTTTTTTAGCTTAAATTATTTACCGACACGGGGGCTTTTACTATGTCCGCTCTGAGCCCCCGTAGTCCTGCCCATTAGGGCTCTATTTTTTGTCAATGTTTAGTTATATACATTTTAATTCAGGTCTTACCCATTTTGGGACCTGCTGTGGAGGGGCGGTAGGGAAAGAACGGGCACCCCAGTAGTTTTGGCTTAATGTCCCTACTGCGAGGTGTCGTCCTGATCCACTCTCTTGCAATCCGGATCATTACATTCACCTCTGTAGTGGGCTCAGAAAGTAGTCCGTCATTACGCGATACTTTCGTCACATGACCAGAACTCAAAATGGCGACACAAACGCCGGTGAAAGAAAGACCAATATCGATTAATTTGTGTGCTGTTGAAACAGCATACGGCCAATCAGACTATGTGGCAGGAAACGTGAAAGAGACGGATTTTCTGAAAAGCTTAAATGTCTTTTAAAGGACCATAACTTGTTTTTTAATCTTATAACCTAAGATTTATCGGTGTGTCAAAACTGTTGTCATCATTCATGGGCGCAACCATTTTTGTTAAACTTGGCGTAAGATTCTAAAAAGTAAAGAGGCCCGAAAAAAATAGTTCCATTTTATACAGGTAAATTCATCAGTTACCTTCATCATTACGCACCTTTAATGCATCCAGAATCATATTTCCTTTGTCTACCTTATAATTTTACACACGAAATAGTTAAACAGTAACAAAACATCTCTTCCTCGGTTTGACAAGATTCTTGTCATTTAGCCCATCGCAGAGATGTATGTGAGGTAACGAACGACAACTCTGCTCGGAGATTGGTCCTGATCGCCCCGCACAGCAAGCAGGCAGGACTGACTGCTGTCCCTCAATTTTTATGTGTATATCCTAATCTTCCCCCCCCCCTTTTTTTTTTGAGGAGCTCTCTAGTCGGCTTTGACATGCTTTGTTTACCGTCTAATAAAATAAATAAATAAAAAAAAAAAATAGAATAATAAATCTGGGCTAAAATTTATAGCAGCATTATTATATAATATTAAGTACATACTTGGGATATTTACACTATTGAGCGTACCGAATGGCAACTACTGGGACAAGTAAAAAATTTTGGGTTCAGACATGTAATGCCTCATGGCTTTGTATTAAATGTTTATGTATATACTTTTTTAAATTTTTAATTTTAATGTGGTCCTGAAAAGGGTCATCCTTATTCATAAGGCCCGTAGGCTTTTACCTGTACTTTCTTATATTTTTTATTAAACCGTGAGGTGTTGCAGTCTGATAAAACATATTGATCTCAATAAATAGTCGTTCATCCATAGTAAAGAACCAATAGCTTCTCGCCGCATGGCGCAATGCCGCATGGCGAGGGTAAACAAACCCAACAATGATGATGATGATGTCGAAACATTCACTTCCGGCCATTTTCCCTGAGAAGAAGTAAAAAAAGGGGGTGAGAAATAAAAGCGGACAATCACTGATTCAAGACGGAAGACTGAAGTTGAAGTCAAAATATACAGAGCTATCATTAAGTATACCCTTGTCCGTCGAGCTGCTATTGGTTTTTTTTTATCTACCGCGCAAATTCTTCAGTGTTGGCTACCTATTTGTGTCGTACTTCCGACCAATCTATGGTTACAGCCCTTTGCAAAGTCATTTCTGTTGTATATCTTTTATTCACATTATTTCCCTTTTTGTGTGACATATAAAGGTTGTTTTATTCATTTGTATTCTTGGGTTTTTTCTTTATAGCACCCAACAATAATATAGTATACACTGAAGGTCAAGCGTTTAGCGGCGGCCCAGTGTCAAACAGATCCATGCATTTTACAGACATTACATAGATAATTTAGATATATATATTTCATTGTTCTAGTAGAGACTTTCTTTGTCAAAATGTCTGTCAATCTAAAAAAGTATGGCGAACCTATCAATTCCGGACAGGCCCACCTGCTTTCCAACAATACCTGGTCATTCAAGGCCTTTGTTAGCCCTATCGGGAGAGGAGATGGCTTTAAGAAGACATCTCCTCTGACCCTTTCACGAGGCATTAGCAGGGACCTGTCCGGTTTTGCAAAAAAAAATTGTTCTAAAAGATGGCGGTCTTTTGTTGGAGGTGTGCTCAGCTCAAATGCTGAGCAAATTATTACATATTGCCCCGCTTGTCGTCTGTGGTGTGCGCTGCTTTGCTTACACCCCAGACGACATGGTTACGGTCAGGGGGGTAATACATAATATTCCTCTGGATTATAGTCCAGAGGAATTGGTCCTAAATCTGGAGGCACAGGTCAAATCTAAAAACATTTTCATAATGAAAGCTTTCAGAATTTTAAATCGTTTCGGAGCACCGACGGCGGCTGTTGCCCTGACATTCTTTGGGGATGTTTTGCCAGAGTGTGTCAGGGTAGCGGACTCTGAACTTTTTATCCCTGTAGAGGCTTTTATTACTCCGCCTCTTTGGTGCTTCCGATGTCAGAAATACGGGCACACCTCCAAGAAATGCCCGAATGAAACAACCTGCGCCCGATGTGCTGGTCCACATTAGCAGGCTATACAATTCAAGCGTAGTCTGTTGCACTAACTGCCAGAATGGTCACACGGCGCGTTCCAGTCGGTGTTCCGTATACCTGTGGGCATCCAAAATACAACAGTACAAGAACACTCACGGGTGTTCCAGGGCACTTGCTGAGCAGGCGTGTGGTCCAGGCCCATATAGTGGTGCTGCTTCTGTCCCCCAACAAAATTTGTCTGGCCCAAACCCCTCCTCTTCTCCCCAAGAACCCCACTGACGGTAACTTTTGTGGTTGTTTGGGTACTTTTTTCAGAAATGGACTAAATTTTAGAAATTTAAACGCAAACAATGCTAGGGATTCAAATGGGGAGATCAAAATTGAGACCCAAGCTTTCGAAATCTACTCCTCAGATACCCCTTACATTTTGGCAAATATCTATTCAAGGGGGTGTGACCTTGAATATCGAAACAATTTAAGTTCACTTATTTCGGCATCGAGTGAACTTAAAGAACTCGTGATTACTGGTGACTTTAATTCACACCGTCCCTTATGGGCGCCCAGAGGTCAGACTCCCATGGAAGAGCAGTCTTTGATTGGGTCGAAAAAAATGATCTTGTACTACTCGACCATGGGAGTTCCACCAGGTTAGATCCCGCAAGAGGCACGTTTTCGTGCCTCGATCTAACTTTCACGAGTCCAAAATTGGCAAATAGTATGTTTTGGCAAGTAATTAATGATTCTTGGAGTTCGGACCACTTCCCAATCCTAAATTCTAGACCAAATTCTAAACAAAACGATTCTGAAGAAAAAAATCATCTATGAAAAAGCAGATTGGGACTCTATTAGAAGCTTGTGTGAGGATATCTCCCTAGCAGATGTTTACGACGAGGACATCGATTCCTTCAACAATAAATTAACCTCTACCTTTTTGTTCATGGCGAAACGCTCGTTCCGGTTAAAAAGAAACATCTATCAAAAAAAAAAAGATGGTCCCCTGGTGGAATGATTCCTGTAAAAGTGCAGTCAGGGAGAGAAAAAAGGCCCTTAATAACCTGAAAAGAAACCCCTGTGAAGTCAACCGGGTCACCTACCAAAATAAAACTTTTTTGGCTAAATCAGTTGTTGTAGAGTTCTAAAAACAAAATTGGAAAGAATTCTGCGAATCCTGTGTTCACGAGCCGAAAAATTCTGAAGATTTTTGGCAAAAGATTCGCAGAATAAAAGGAAATTCATATGCTCCTGTCCCTATTCTCACTTAAATGGTCAACAAAAAAAAGTTTGAAACAGACAATTTCGAAGAAATTAACTCTCCTATCAATTTTGACTTCACGCTTAAAGAACTAAAAGACTATCAATAGCAGGAAGGATTCTGCCTCGGGACTTGACAAAATTTCATATACAATGTTCAAGAATATGTTCGATACCACACTGGACCTTTGGCTGTTCTTTTTTAACAAAATCTGGAAAGAGGGCAGTTATCCTCGGGACTGGAAGCTCGCCTGTGTGGTCCCACTACAAAAGAAAAACAAGGATCCAGCTGATCCCAAATCTTACAGACCTATAAGCCTTACCTCCCACCCTGGGAAATTGCTAGAGGGGTTGGTTAAGGCCCGTTTGCAACGTTATCTTGAATCCAAAAACATCATAAATCCCTTTCAGTCCGGCTTTAGAAAGGGCGGAAGCACTACTGATCAGTTGGTTAGGCTACAACATGACGTCCTCTATGCTAAAAATAGAGGGCGTTCTGTTGTAGCCATATTTCTTGACCTCGAGGCCGCTTTCGATCTTGCATGGCACTCGGGGATTCTTTACAAACTTAAAAAGTGTGGGATTACTGGACGATGCTTTCAATATGTTATGGCGTTTTTGCTGGATAGAAAAATTACTGTTAAGGTGGGAGATACTCTCTCGGAAGCTGAAACGCTAACAAGGGGTACCCCCCCAAGGCGCCATTTTATCCCCTCTACTGTTTTCTCTTTTGGTCAACGATCTCCCTGCTGCAACTGAGGGGACAGGAATGGTTATCAGCCAGTTCGCCGATGACTCCGGCGGCTGGCTAGTGGGATCCGATGGTCAAACCCTACAACGTAAGGCACAGGCAGAGCTGGATTCCATTTGGCGCTGGTCCCAAGAATGGGGCTTTTAAATTTCTAAAACTAGAACTGTAGGGATTATTGTCGGAAATAAAAATCTAAAAGAATTGGACGTATATTTAGGCGACACAAAAATTAATTTTGAGGAGACAGTAACATTTTTGGGTATGCTTTTGGATCGGAAATTCACGTTAGTGACTCACATAAAAACTTTAATGACAAAGTGTCAGAGAGACTTAAATCTCATGAGAATGTTAAGGGGCACCGATTTTGGCTCGGACAAAAATTCGCTCCTTCTTCTATACAAGTCCCTAATACGTCCAAAGATTGACTACGGTGCCATGGTCTACCCCTGTGCTTCATCAACTGCACTTAAAATGTTAGATAATATCCAGCGAAAGGCCCTGATAATAGCCCTGAGGGCACTGCCGTCTACCCCCTATATTTGTCTTGAACTGGAAGCCGGAATCGAGGAGAGCGGCTCAAATATTAAGGTACTGGGCGCCCATTTTAAGTAAACCAAGCAACCCGGTGAACGATATCATTGGGAAGGGGTTCTTTCATAAAAACAAATTTAAAAACCCAGTTCTTCCTTTTGGGGCCAAAACCGCCAATTTGGTGGAGGAACACCTTCCCAATATTAGCAGTGTAGCGGACTCCAGATCGCGCTTCGCGGCGCCGTGGCTTCTCAAAGCTCCCGAAGTCGACACATCCCTTAGCTCGAAATTTACGAAAAATGATCCTCCTTCACAAATCTTGGCAATTACGGAGGATCATGTAAATTCGAGGTATGCTGAGCACTTAAAAATTTTCACTGACGGAAGTAAAAACGAAAATTTAGCAGTTTCCGCGGCAATGGTTATACCAGCCCTTAAGGTCAAAACAAAAAGACTCAGCGACAGGTTATCTTTATATGCCGCGGAACTGACTGCTATACAATATGCACTAAACAGGACATTGGTCAATAAACCACACAAAGTTGCTATTCTATCTGATTCTCTTTCTGCCCTCCAGTCAATATTTTTAAGGAATAGCAACTCCCGGCCTGATCTTATTGAAAATACTCTCTCCATTTACGATCAGTGCCATCTGAATAACTCAGAGGTTACCTTTGTGTGGTGTCCAGCTCATGTCGGTTTTGTCGGAAATGAGGTAGCGGACGACGCGGCGAGGCGCGCTCTGGAGGGATCCGTTGGAGATAAAATTCCCCTGGCAACCACTGAAGTATACTCCATTTTGAAAACTTCAATTAAAAAAAAGTGGTCAAAGGGGCTGGCGGACAGACTTAAGAGCCAGCCCTTTTATGGAAATGGATTGAGTTTCAGACCGCCACACAGTTATTCAACCTGTAAAAGGGTGGATAAATGTGTGACGCGTCTGAGGCTGGGCTATAATCTATTGCCAGGGAGTCTAGGGCACCACATAATTGGGGGTTCGGCCATTTGCCCCACCTGTGGTGTCCGTAACTCCACGGAGCATTTTCTGCTAGACTGCAGCGTCCACCTTGTTCTGAGGCAGAAACTCTCAAGTGCAATTTTTCGGGAGGACGTCAATATTCAAAACATTTTATATCCATCTAAAGCTCTACGGTCCTCCACTTTCAAAGCACTTGAGACATATTTATTGGACTGTCAGATGACAGACAAGATCTAAGTCCGTACAAACTAGGGCACGTCTTGATCACTGAAATTTTCAATTTCTTATTTATATATACTTTTATTTCATACCAAGGCGTTCCCAAATAAATCCGCCCCAGCTCAGTTCCTATTTTTCTTGTCTGTAATTTCAGAGAGCTCTCATGACCGTACTTTTTTCTTTTTTCCTTTTCCCCTTTTTCACATACCAACTTTCATATTGGTATGGTTTTCTTTTACATGTATTTTTTAAATTTGTACAGCCCCTTGTGTTCATACACAGTTTAACCCATTACCACACAATCCCTACTTTTAACGCCCCTGAGAAAAAAGCCTATTGAAAACACAGTAGGAAAAGGAGAAAATGCTGGTAACCAGCATTTTCTCCTTTTCCCACAGTGTTTTCTATCCTTCCCAGATCAAATTTCAATTTTTCAGTCACCTTTATTTTGTCGTCTGCAAATGCTTTCAATTTGAACCAGTCTAAAATTTTGACGTGTGGTAAAGAGTTAAATCTAGTATTACAAAACACAGGGACTACTTTTTATAATTATATGTTATACCGCCATATACCAAGTATTTGGGGGTTATACAGGTCATCAAGCCAAACATGGGTGTTCCCCTATCTACAAGGGATTTTTACATTTTCTTCTTTCTTGCTCAACCCATGCTGGTTTTTGTTTACGTTTTTAGTGACTAGGTATAGAAAATTTCTTTTATCTCATTCTTTAAGCCCTTTGATTAATATCTCTAGCTGTTAAGTGATCGTCAGTTAGTTCGCCACGGATCTGATTCGGGACGTTAATTGATTTTTTAAGCTATTTTTTTACTGACACGGGGGCTTTTATACATGTTCGCTCTGAGTCCCCGTACTCCTACCTTCTAGGGTTGTACTTTTGGTGAAAGTTTATCTTTTCCTTTTATGGCAGTTTTTACTCCTTGTGGGACCTGCTGTGGATAGGGCGAGAGGGAAAGAACTAGCACCCCAGTAGTTTTGGCTTTATGCCCCTACTGAGTGGTGTCGTCCTGATTGCCCTGCACAGCAGGCAAGACTGACGGTCGCTCCACAGTTTTTATGTGTATATTTTTTGTCTTGTATAACTTTTAGAGAGAGCTCCCTGAGATATCTTGGCCTCGACACAATACGAATTTGAACTATTTAGTTTAAATTCAAGTTTTTGTCATTAGTAAAATACGGGAAAGATATATTATTAATTAATCATAAAATAGTACAACAAAATGACCTTTTTATAAGACAATTATAGGAGGCGCCAACACTGTAGAATCCAAGACTGTCGCGAAATAGAAAATAGACAAGTCAAAATTAAAACGAGACCGGCAACGCTCAATGAGTTATATACTTTGTAAATATTTATGTATATATACATATTTTTTTAACTAACATTTTAAAGGTGGTCCTGAAGGAGGACTGGCCCATTGCTATCTTTTACCTGTTTTCTTATTAGGGTTTTTTAAACCGTTGAGCATTGCCGTTAGAATAAAATCTAATTTAATAGAAAAGTTATTTATAGTCTCGCAGTAATACAGAAGAAAAAAACCAATAGCTGCTCGCCAAATGGCTTTACGCCGCATGGCGAGGGTAAAGAATCCCCCTCCTACACAGCTGAGCAACCCGGTGAAGGACCCTGGTCGTCAGGGGGGATAACTGGGTCAGCTACCAGGAGGATAGGGGAGAAATGATGATGATGTCGAAACATTTTATCCCCCCTTCCGGTAGCCATCTTGATAAGATAAGACGTTTTCCATAAATAAAGAAAAAAAACGTTCAAGAGAAGGGAATCAACGACACGCCAAGAAATACCAATTATCAACGAAAACTTTGTTAAGTATACCCTCGCCCGTCGATCGGTTATTGGTTTTTTTATCATCGCGTCTTTCACTTTTCTCACAGCATCAACAGCGTTGGCTACCTCACCTCCTTAGTATCATTATTTATTTAAATGAATACTTCGTTCCTTACTTTGTTCGTACTTTGTGGTGTTGAGTGTACTTCCCTTTTGTGCCATCGCACATTACTATATTATCCCTTTGTTGTTAATCTTTTACTTCCCTACCCCTTACCCAGTAGTATATCTTATGATATAATTTTTTGATTATTTAGTGTTCATTTACTTTATTTACCCCACCCACCCTTTGGGGGTACACTGACGGTCAAGCATTTTTGCCGCGGCCCAGTGTCAATATACTACAAAAATTATAGCCATTCAATAGCCTTACATACTATATATATATGTATTTATTTATACATTTATTTACATAGCTGTACAGCCATGTCGGCTAACCTTAAATTTTATGGTGAACCCATCAATCCCGGTCAGGCCCACCTGCTTTCCAATAACACTTAGGCTTTTAAAGCTTTTATGAGACCACTTGGGAGAGGGGATGGCTTTAAAAAGACATCTCCTCTGACCCTCTCCCGTGCCATTAGCAGGGACCTGGCCGGGATTGCCAGGAAAATTGTAATCCTGAAGGATGGTGGATTGTTGCTGGAGGTTGCTGAGCAAGTTATTACGTAATTATTGCCCCCCTTGTCGTCTGCGGAGTACGTTGTTTTGCGTACACCCCCGACGACATGGTTACGGTCAGGGGGGTAATACATAATATTCCTCTGAACTATAGTCCAGAGGAATTAGTCAAAACTCTGGAAGCTAAGGTCAAGTTAGAAAACATTTTTATTATGAAAGCCTCCAGAATTCAAAATAGATTTGGAGCACCCACGGCGGCTGTTGCCCTGACATTCTTTGGCAAGGTTTTGCCGGAGTGTGTCAGGGTAGCAGAATCCGATCTTTTTATTCCTGTTTTTTCATACATTACCCCGTCGCTTAGGTACTTCAAGTGTCAAAATTATGGGCACACCTCCGGCAAATGTAGGAAACAACACAGTCTGTGCCCGATGTGCTGGTGCACATAACAGCAGACTATGCAAGTCAAGTGAAGTCTGCTGTAACAACTGCCAGGGCAGCCACACGGCACGCTCGAGTCGGTGTCCGGTATATTTGTGGGCGTCCAAAGTACAAGAGTATAAGGACGCCCACGGATGTTCTTGGACCCGGGCCGAGCTGGCGTGTGGCTCATGTCCCTTCCCGAGTGCTGTCTCGTGCCCCTAGAATAAGGTGTCAAACCCATCCCCCTCCCCTTCATTTAAAGGACCCAGATTTACCTTTAAGGTAAATCAAACAGAACAGGTCAGGATCCTACAGTATATTAACAATAACAAAATATCTGATATAGCCCATACCCGTCTTGACAGACAACAAGTCACGGCCCATGAAGATTCCAAAAGTAAAAATGGGACATCGGTGGAGAAAACCCAAACCCCTCCTGTTTCTCCCATCAGAAATGCTCAGATAACGCCCACCGATATAACATCAGGCTCTCGGATTCTTCTAGTACATCTTCACTTCAGACTCCCCCTAACATTAAAACTAAAAACGGAGGTAGGAACAGCACTCCCGATAAAAAGAAAGGTGAACCTTCTCTCACCGATGTGACCGTTACGGACTCGTCGTTGGGAGAGGCTTCACCCCCCAGATGCAGTATTAAAAACAAACCTGAAACACGCGACGCGTCGACTCAAATGGAATCATCATCGAAGACAGAAAAGTTCGTTCAAACTGAGACTCATTTTGAAAATAACTTTATAAATAAATTTGATTTGGGATTACTTTTGGTTAATTTAAAGTCTCATTTCGGACCTTGATTCAGGAAATGGAAATTATACTCAAAATTTCCTCAAACAAAAATTTATATCTTCCTTTATAGCCTCCTATCAAAAATTAAAACCTTTGAAATTAAAGGAAGATAAGTTCAGTCGACGCGTCGTGTCCTCAGAAAAACCGACACGCCGGGCCACTCCTATTAAAGGGTCGAGGCGATCAAAACCTTCTAGCCTTCCTAAGCCCGTTGGATCCCGGTTGGAGAGCCTGAATTCTCCGCTGAAACCAGCGGTGGGAGGCAGGCGCTTCAGCCTTGGATCACCTCAGGCTTTCCGCGGGGTTAAAAAACAAATCTTTAAACCTTAATTTCGATATGGACAGAAACCTAAATCTATTAAGTTTAAACGCCTGTGGTCTTTCGGTCCATACAATTACAAATCTAAAGAGATTTCTCGACGTTAATAACATCGATATTATTTGTATCCAGGAAACAAAATTTAACAAAATTCTATCCGAAATATTCCTGGATACACTTTAGAAAATAAAATTTACAAAATTAAAAATGATAATTGTTGTGGTGGTTTAGCCACTTTTTTCAAGCATGGGCTTAATTATAAAAAGCTAGACATTGACAATGCTAGGGATCAAAACGGTGAAACTAAAATTGAAATTCAAATGTTTGAAATTTATCTTTTGGAAAATTCTCACATTTTGGCTGATATTTACTCGAGGGGGTGTGACCTCGAATCTCTCATTCATTTCGGCTCAGAGTGAACTTAAAGAACTCGTGATCACTGGTGACTTTAATTCACACCATCCTTTATGGGGCGCCCCTAGGTCAGACACCCACGGAAAAGCAGTTTACGACTGGGTAGAACAACAAGAGTTCGTACTGCTCAACGATGGGAGTCCCACCAGGTTAGATCCCGCTAGGGCATTTTTACATGCCTGGATCTAACTTTCACGAGTATAAAATTATCCAGTAAAATGATTTGGCAAGTAATTTATGATAATTGGGGCACTGATCATTTCCCAATCCTTATCTCCTTAATAAATTCAAACTCAAATTCAAATTCTAATATTAGCACACATATAGATGAAAAATTTATATTTGACAAAGCGGATTGGGAACAATTCAAAATTTTATGTGAGGATATCTCCCTAGCTGATGTCTACCGCGATAACGTAGAGCAATTTAATAAAATAATGACAGGTAGGTTTCTGTCAGCAGCGAAATGCTCGATACCGGTAACCAAAAAAGTTTCTTCCAACAAAATGATGGTCCCGTGGTGGAATGATTCCTGTGAAAGTGCAGTCAAGGAGAGAAAAAAAAAGGCCCTTAATAATCTAAAAAGAAACCCTTGTGAAGTCAACTGGGTCACCTATCAAGACAAAGTTTCTTTGGCAAAATCGATTATATTAGAATCTAAAAAACTAAATTGGCAAGAATGTGTGCATGACCCGAAAAATTCAAAAGACTTTTGGCAAAAAGTTCTCAGAATTAAAGGAAATTCATACGCCCCTGTCCCTGTCCTTACTTCAAATGGTCAAAATTCGATTAGTCCCTTGGACAAGGCAAATATGCTTGTACGGCATCATTCAAAGGTCTCAAGTGAAATTAATGTAGAGCCGGAGGTTTTGGCCTTTCAACAAAAATTTGAAGCCATTTTGAAGAAATAAACTCTCCAGGTGAAACATCAATTTTAGATCCCATAAACTTAGACTTCACACTTAACGAATTAAAAGACTGCATCAATAGCAGGAAAAATTCTGCCTCGGGATTTGACAAAATTTCTTATCAAATGTTCAAGAACAAGTCCGAGGCCACTCTGGACATTTGGCTTTTCTTTTGCAACAAAATCTGGAAAGAGGGTAGTTATCTACAGGACTGGAAGCTCGCCTGTGTGATCCCACTACAAAAAAAAAATAAGGATCCAGTTGATCCCAAATCTTATAGACCAATAAGCCTTACCTCCCACCCTGGGAAATTGCTAGAGGGGATGGTTAAGGCCCGTTTGCAACGTTATCTTGAATATAATAAATCCCTTTCAATCCGGCTTTAGAAAGAGCAAATCGACATTAGATCTGTTGGTTAGGTTACAACATCCTCTATGCTAAAAATAGAGGACGTTCTGTTGTAGCAATATTTCTAGACCTCGAGGCCACTTTCGATCTAGCATGGCATTCGGGGATTCTTAATAAACTTAAAAAGTGTGGAATCACCGGACGATGCTTTCAATATGTTAGTGCCTTTCTGCTGGATAGAAAAATCATTGTTAAGGTGGGGGATACCCTCTCGGAAGCGGAAACGCTGACAAGGGGTACCCCCATAGGCGCCATTTTATCCCCTCTAATATTTTCTCTTTTGGTTAACGATCTCCCTGCTGTAACTGAGGGGACAGGGATGGCTATAAGCCAGTTCGCCGATGATTCCGGCGGCTGGCTAGTGGGATCCGATGGTCAAACCCTGCAACGTAAGGCACAGGCAGCGCTGGATTCCATCTGGCGCTGGTCCCAAGAATGGGGCTTCAAAATTTCTAAAACTAAAACTGTAGGAATTATTTTCGGTAATAAAAACTTAAAAGAATTGGACGTACATTTAGGTGACACAAAAATTAAATTTGAAGAGACAGTGACATTTTTGGGTATGCTTTTGGATCGTAAATTCTCGTTACTGTCTCATATAAAACAGTTAACAGAAAAGTGTCAAAGGGACTTAAACCTTATGAGAATATTAGGGGGCACTGATTTTGGTTCAGATAAAAACTCGCTCCTTCTTCTCTATAAGTCCCTAAAACGTCCAAAGCTAGACTACGGTGCCATAGTCTACGCTTGTGCTTCAACAACCGCGCTAAAAATGCTTGATAATATCCAGCGAAAGACCCTGATAATGGCCCTGAGAGCACTGCCCTCCACCCCTTCTGTGTATCTTGAACTGGAAGCCGGTATCGAGCCTTTAACCCTGCGGAGGGAGGCTCAACAAGTCAAATACTGGGCGCGGATTTCTGGTAAGCCTGGCAACCCGGTGAACGCGGTCGTTGGGAAGGGGTTCTTTGCTAAGAGCAAAGTTAAAAACCCAGCTCTTCCATTCGGGGCCACCACAGCCAGTCTGGTGGAGGAACACCTTCCCGGCGTTAGCGGTGCAGCGAACTCTGGATCGCGTTTCGCGGCCCCGTGGCTTCTCGTACCACCAAAAGTCGACATATCCCTCAGCTCGGAATTTACTAAAAGTGACCCTTCTCATATTTTGGCTATCACAGAGGATCATGTAAATTTGAGCTATGCTGAGCATTTAAAAATTTATACTGATGGTAGTAAAAATGAAAATTCAGCACTTTCTGCGGCAATGGTTATACCAGCCCATAAGGTTAAAACATCAAAAAGACTCAGCGATAGGTTATCTATTTATGCCGCGGTACTGACTGCTATACAATATGCACTAAATTGGACACTGGTCAATAAACCACACAAAGTTGCTATTCTATCTGATTCTCTTTGGGCTTTACAATCACTTTCTTTAAGGAATAGCAACTCTCGGCCTGATCTATTAGAAAATATTTTGTCCATTTATGATCAGTGCCACCTGAATAAATCAGTGGTTTCGTTTGTGTGGTGTCCATCACATGTCGGTTTTACGGGGAACGAGATAGCTGACGACGCGGCGAAGCGTGCTCTGGATGGTCCCGTCGGAGATAAAATACCCCTGGCAACCTAAGAGCTTTACTCCATGATTGAAATATGCATTAAAGAAAAATGGTCAAAAGGGCTGGCACAACGACTTCAGGGCCAGCCCTATCATGGCAGTGGAGTGAGTTTCAGACTGCCACACAGTTACTCAACCAACAAAAGGCTGGATAAATGTGTGACGCGTCTGAGACTTGGCTATAATTTATTGCCAGGGAGCCTAGGACACCACATAATCGGGGGTTCGGCCATATGCCCCACCTGTGGTGTCCGTAACTCCACGGAACATTTTCTGGTGGACCACAGCGTTCACTCGGTTGCAAGACGAAAGCTCACAAGTGTTCTTTTTCATGAGGACACAGAGTTTAATATCTGCAATATTTTCTTTCCGTCAAGGGCTCTGCGGTCCTCTACTTTCAAAGCACTGGAGACATATCTAATTGACTTTAAAATGACTGTTAAAATTTGAATACACAGTCAGTCACAATCATCACACGCCTTGGTCTATTTTTAAATAAAACAGTTCCCTCAGTGGGACAAACCTAAACTTTTCACTTTTTTGGTGTATCTTTTTTTTTTTAATGTTATATATGCACTCATATTTTATACAGATTTATATGTTTAAATATCTATCTATGAATCTTATGTTATTATTATTTGGACAACTGACTCGGTCATGAAGTAGGGCGGTCCTTGGACATGTAGAACATTTAAATTAGTGGGGAGCCTCTACCCGAATCAGCTTGCTCAAACTTTGCTGGCTGACACTGGTCGATGCTCCTCACAGCTGCATCAGGCCCTTTTTCTTTAGAACTTAGCTAAGGGTGTTTTCGTTCAGGGACGCGTTGCTTCATTTACATTTGAAAAGTATAACTATTTGGAGTTGTTCTGGCCTATTTTACATGTTTGTTTGGTCCAGCTTTATGAGTCAGGCAATCCACAATAAATATTTAGTGCATTTTTTTCAAGCAGGCCAAGGCGTGTTCTTTAATCCGCCCCAGTCTCGAGACTTAAGAATTTTTTTTTAAATTCTATTTGAATTGCAGAAAGTTCTCTTGGTTCCCCCCTTTTTTTTTGCTTAGAAGCCGGTAACCTATTTTTTAAAACTTCTTTTTAAATTAGTCCCTATTTAGTAAGTACACTGTACTAAAACCATTTGTAATCAGTATAGGGACTCTTCATTTTCTTTTTAAAGACTGTTTTACCCCTCATCTACTAAGTATATGGGGGGTTTACAGGTCACCGAGCCCAGCATGGGTGCTCCCTTTTTTACAAGGGACTTTTAACCTCATTTACTAACTCATGCGGGTTTGTGTTGGCCAGGTATATTGTCTGTTTTAAAGTTGAATTTAATTTCATTGTTTTATATATATCGCTGCGAGGGGATCGCCAGTCAGTTCGCCCCGGATCTGATCCGGGTCGATATTCGATGTTTTAGACCATTTGTTATTGACACAGGGGCTTTTATTATGTCCTGCTGAGCCCCCTGTAGTCCTGCCCGTATAGGGTTGTATTTTTGGTAACAGTTTAATTTCTTTTTTTAAAGTTGTTTTTTAAAGTTGAATTTTACCCTTTTTTCATTTAAATATTGCTGGGAGGTGATCGTCAGTCAGTTCGCCCCGGATCTGATCCGGGTCGATATTTGATTCTTTAAACCATTTTTTACTGACACAGGGGCTTTTATTATGCCGTGCTGAGCCCCCTGTAGTCCTGCCCCTATAGGGTTGTATTTTTGGTGAAAGTTTACCTTTTATTTTTATGGCAGTCTTTACCCATTTTGGCACCTGCTGCGGTTAGGGCGGCAGGGAAAGAAGTAGCACCCCAGTAGTCTTGGCTTTATGCCCCTACTGAGTGGTGTCGTCCTGATCGCCCTGCACAGCAGGCAGGACTGACGGTCACCTCGCAGCTCTTGTAGTGTAAATTTCTTGTTTTGTCTTACTTTTTAGAGAGCTCTCTGTAATATTTTGGCCTCGACTACAAATTTATCTTAGTAATGGAATATTGGGAATATAAAGTAATATGACTTTATTAATTTATAGTACGAACAGGGCCATAACCCCTAGTAAGGTATAATTAGAATCTTCCAACACTGTTGAGTCAAAAAAAATTGCATGTAAAACCATGGATTAGTCTAAAACTTTATAAATTAGACAGGCAACGCTCCACGGCCATGTACATTTTGCATATATATAATTTCTTTATAAGAGTATTTTAATGGTGGTCCTGAAAGGGTCGTTTTCGGCCTGCCGGCTTGTATTCTTTTATTAGCCCCTTTTTTATACTATACCTTTTAAACCGTGGAATGTTGCCGTCTGATTAATAGGAAAACCAAGTTGTCTGCAATAGAATAGATAAAAAACCAATAGCTGCTCGCCATATGGCTTTATGCTGCATGGCGAGGGTAAATAAACCCAACGATGATGATGATGTCGAAACATTATTCACATTCACACACTTTCGGTCTGCCATTTTCGAAACGAAGAAGTAAACAAAGGGGCTCCTCTAAAAAATATTCGTGGAAGCAACAACAGACCTAGACATTAATTCTAAACAGCAATCAGGTCGGAGGTATACCCTCCCTCGAACAGCTCTCGATTCTTTACGCTCGATTTCATATTATTATTGTTTTATCAGCAAAACGTTCGACAGTGTCTTTATCCCACCCACTTTTTTCTACTTGTTAAGAGCTTTTCTTATATGTTTCAACCTTGGTTGCAGCCCTTTCTCTACAAGTTTGGGTTATAAGAGAGACCATAATTATTGTTGCTCTTTCCTATCTATATCAGTATATTATTAATCCATTTGAACTTTTATTTTTAAATAGTCAGACACACTTTCGTCGTCTGCTGTACATGATACCCCACCCCCTTTTTTTTCCATATATATATTGCAGTTTTCTAGGCACTGTACTTTCAAAACCGTGTGCTGCTGCTAATGTTTTGTTGTTCTTGTTTTTATTCTCAACCCCTTTTAATTAATTAAAACCATTTTAGCACTGAAGGTCAAGCAGTTTTGTGGCGGCCCAGTGCATAAACATAACAGATAGATATTTTTCAGTACAAAATATTGCCACGGGTTATCTAAAATGTCTTTAAACTTGAAACAATATGGTGAACCTATTAATCCCAGTCAGGCCCATCTGCTTTCTAATAATACTTGGACGTATAAAGCCTTTGTTAGGCCTCTCGGGAGAGGACCAGGCTTTCGCACTATTTCTCCATTGGATCTCTCCCGAGGTATTAGTAGGGACCTGACTGGGATCAGCAACAAGGTGGTTGTGTTAAAGGACAGAGGGCTTCTGCTGGAGGTGTGTTCGCCCGAGATGCTTAGGAAGCTATTGCAGATGGCCCCTCTTATCGCCTGTGGTGTGCGCTGTGCGTACACTCCAGATGATATGGTCACGGTCAGGGGGGTCATTTACAACATTCTGGATTATAATCCAGAGGAATTAGTCCAAACCCTGGAGGCCCAGGTCAACAATAAAATATCTTCATTATGAAGGCCTCCAGGATATTAAATAGGTTTAAAGCACCAACAACGGCAGTGGCCTTAACATTTTTTGGCAACTTTTTGCCAGAATGTGTCAGGGTCATTGGTTCCCATTTTTATATGCCGGTGGAGTCTTTCATTACTCCTCCGTTACGTTGTTTTAAGTGTCAAGGGTTTGGACACACCGCCAGCAGATGTCATAAGAACGAGACTTGTGCCCGATGTGCTGGGGATCATAACAGCAGACATTGCCAATCACAAAATGTCTGCTGTGCGAATTGTAGGGGCGGTCATACCTCACGCTCCACCCGCTGCCCTGTGTACCTCTGGGCTTCCAAGGTACGAGAAAGTAAGAATGCCCGGGGATGCTCATGGGCTCGGGCTATGGAGTTGTGTGGGGACTGCCCAGAAGCATTTGCTGCTTCTGTTACCACGGATACTGAAAAGTCTGAGATACAACAATCTTCCTTCCCATCTACAGGCCCAAGATTTATTTTTAAAGTAAATGAAAAAATGCAGGTTAGCACCCTTCAACACACTATGAATAATAAAACAACAGACATTGCCCATACTAAACTGGTTAGACCAGAGGTTAAGGCCCCCAAAGACTCCGAGCTAAAGGTTAAAAAGGAGTTGGTGGTGGCAAACGATATAACCCCCACTGTTAGCCCTTTAAGAAATAATAACTTGGCCTCCATCAAAACAGATAAAATCTCAAAGTCTTCTTTTCCTAAAGTTAGCTCCACTCCCTCCTCTTGTAGTCCTCTAAGTTTTAGCCGTGGTGACGAGAGTAGCACGTCCAGTTCAGACTCTAAAAGTTCCCGGGAGGAGCTTTCTCTCACTGATGTAACCTCAGAGGCTGCATCGTTGGGAGAAATATCCGCCCCCATAGGCAATGATTTGAAAGCGCAGGGGTGTGACGCTGCGACTCAGCACGAAATTCAAACTACAGAGAAAACTGTCCAAACAGAAAGCTTTTTGGAAACTAATTTCATGAACAAATTTGATTTGAATATTCTTTTGAAAAATATGAGAATTCTGTTGACGGACAACAATATCCAAACTGGTAAATATACTGAAAATTACTTAAGAAATAATTTCTTGTCTTCCTTTCTTTCTTCTTTTCAAAAAAACTTTCCTTCAGAGTCTCAGGAAGACAAGCTGAGTCGCCGTGACATCACCAAAGCTAACTCAGCACGCCGGGCTACCCCAAACAGAGCGTTGAAGCCGATTAAATCGAGTAGCCTCCCTAAACCTGTAGGGTCCAGACTGAAGAGCTTGAACTCCCCACTTAAGACGGTGGGTGGGAGCAGGTGCTTCAGTCTGGCCTCACCGCAGTCTTTCCGCGGGGTGAAAAAACAAATTTTTAAACCCTATTAAGTAACTATGGACAGATTTCACAATATTCTAAGCTTTAATGCGTGTGGGCTTTCGGCTCACACCATTACAGATTTAAAAAGATTTATTGATCTAAATAATGTTGACATATTATGTATTCAGGAAACTAAATTCAAAGATAAAATAACTCGTAAAATACCTGGATACACTTTAGAAAAAAAAAAATTCAAAAATGATAAAGACGAATTCTGTGGCGGCTTAGCCACATATTTCAAAAAAGGAATCAATTACAAAAATATGAATGTAGACAATGTTAGAGATCAAAATGGGGAAATTAAAATTGAAGTGCAGGCATTTGAAATTTACTTTTCTGGAATTCCTCACATTTTGGTAAACATATATTCAAGGGGGTGTGACCTTGAAGCCTTAAATAATCTAAGTTTAATCATTTCGGCTCAGACTGAACTTAAGGAACTCGTGATTACTGGTGACTTTAATTCACACCATCCCCTATGGGGCGCCCAGAGGTCAGACTCCCATGGAAGAGCAGTCTTTGAGTGGGTTGAACAAAAAGATCTGGTACTGCTCAACGATGGGAGCCCTACCAGGTTAGATCCTGCTAGGGGCACTTTTTTATGCCTGGATCTAACATTCACGAGTTCAAAATTAGCAAATAAATCTGTTTGGCAAGTAATTAATGACAATTGGGGATCAGATCATTTCCCAATCCTAATCTCTCTATATAGCTCAAAATCAAATTTAGCAACTAAAAATCCTAACTTGGAGAAAAAATTTATTTTTGAAAAGGCGGATTGGGATCTTTTTAAAATTTTATGTGAGGATATCTCTCTAGCAGACGTCTACCATGAAAAAGTCGAAATTTTTCTAAAAAATATTTCGGAAAAATGTCTGTCCATAGCTAAAGGCTCGATTCCGGTTACAAGCAACAAAAACATAACTAAAATAACAGTACCTTGGTAGAATGAAGTATGCGAAAACGCAGTCAAGGAGAGAAAAAAGACCCTAAATGATCTAAAAAGAAATCCCTGTGAAGTCAACCGGGTTACCTACCAAAATAAAGTATCTTTGGCAAAAAATGTTATTTTAGAAACAAAACAACAAAATTGGGAAGAATTCTGTGAATCATGTGTTCATGACCCGAAAAATTCTAAAGATTTTTGGCAAAAAGTTCACAGAATAAAAGGTAATTCGTATGTCCCTGTCCCTGTTCTTTCTTCAAATGGTCAAAATTCAACCAGCCCCTTGGACAAGGCAAACATGCTTGCCCAGCATTATGCTAAGGTTTCTAGTGATACAAATATTGAGCCCGAGGTTTTGACCTACCAACAAAAATTTGAAACTGACCATTTCGAAGACATTAACTCTCCACATGAGGATCCAAATTCTAGTATAATAAATTTAGACTTCATATTGCAAGAAATAAAAGATTGCATTAATAGCAGAAAAAATTCTGCCTCGGGACTATACAAATTGTCATATTCGATGTTTAAGCATGTGTCTAATTCGACCCTGGACATATGGCTTACTCTTTTTAATAAAATTTGGAAAGAGGGCAGTTTTCCACAGGAGTGGAAGCTCGCCTGTGTGATCCCATTGCAAAAAAAGAATAAAGATCCTTCTGATCCAAAATCTTATCGACCTATAAGCCTTACCTCCCACCCTGGGAAATTGCTAGAGGGGATGGTCAAGACCCGTTTGGAACGATATCTTGCGTCAAAAAATATCATAAACCCCTTTCAGTCTGGTTTTAGAAAGGGCAGAAGCACTACTGATCAGTTGGTAAGGCTACAACATGACGTCCTCTATGCTAAAAATAGAGGACGTTCTGTTGTATCCGTATTTCTAGACCTCGAGGCCGCTTTCGATCTTGCATGGCACTCGGGGATTCTCTATAAACTCAAACAATGTGGGATCACTGGGCGATGCTTTAATTATGTCAGGGCCTTCCTACACAATAGAAAAATTAAAGTTAAGGTGGCGGATACCCTCTCAGAAGCAGAAACGCTGACAAGGGGTACCCCCCAAGGCGCCATTTTATCCCCTCTGCTATTTTCTCTTTTGGTTAACGATCTCCCTGCTGTAACTGAGGGGACAGGGATGGTTATCAGCCAATTTGCCGATGACTCCGGCGGCTGGCTAGTGGGATCCGATGGTCAAACCCTGCAACGTAAGGCACAGGCAGGGCTGGATTCCATTTCCATTAAAATCTCAAAAACAAAATATGTAGGAATTATCTTTGGAAACAAAAACTTAAAAGAATTGGACGTATACTTAGGCGGCACAAAAATTAAATTTGAAGAGACAGTGACATTTTTGGGTATGCTTTTGGATCGTAAATTTTCGTTACTGCCTCATATAAAAATGTTATCAGAAAGGTGTCACAGGGACTTAAACCTCATGAGAATGCTAAGGGGCACTGATTTTGGCTCTGATGAAAACTCGCTCCTTCTTCTCTACAAGTCCCTAATACTTCCAAAGATACACTACGGTGCCATAGTCTATGCTAGTGCCACAAAATCGGCACTTAAAATGGTAGAAATTATCCAGCGAAAGGCCCTAATAATAGCCCTGAGAGCTCTGCCTTCCACTCCCACTGTTTATTTAGAACTTGAGGCTGGAATCAAGCCTTTAACCCTGCGTAGGGAGGCTCAACAAGTGAAATACTGGGCGCGAATTTCAAGTAAACCTTGCAACCCGGTGAACGTGATCGTTGGGAAGGAGTTCTTTGTCAAGAGCAAATATAAAAACCCAGCTCTTCCATTCGGGGCCACCACAGCCAGTCTGGTGGAGGAACACCTTCCCGGCGTTAGCGGTGCAGCGGACTCTGGATCGCGTTTCGCGGCCCCGTGGCTTCTCGTACCACCAAAAGTCGACATATCCCTCAGCTCGAAATTAACTAAAAGTGATCCTCCTTCTCATATTTTGGCTATCACGGAGGATCATGTAGATTCGAGCTATGCTGAGCACCTAAAAATATACACTGATGGCAGTAAAAATGAAAATTCAGCAGTTTCCGCGGCAATGGTTATACCAGCCCTTAAGGTTAAAACACCAAAAAGACTCAGCGACAGGTTATCTATATATGCCGCAGAACTGACTGCTATACAATACGCATTAAACTGGACACTGGTCAACAAACCACACAAGAGTTGCTATTTTATCTGATTCTCTTTCGGCTCTCCAATCACTCTCTTTAAGGAATAGCAACTCTCGGCCTGATCTTTAAGAAAATATTTTGTCCATTTATGATCAGTGCTACCTGAATAAATCAGAGGTTACCCTTGTGTGGTGTCCAGCACATGTTGGTTTATCGGGGAACGAGATAGCGGACGACGCGGCGAGGCGCGCTCTGGAGGGTCCCGTCGGAGATAAAATACCCCTGGCAACCAAAGAACTTTACTCCATGACTAAAATATCCATCAAAGAAAAATGGTCAAAAGGGCTGGCACAACAACTTCAGGGCCAGCCCTATCATGGTTTCAGACTGCCACACAGTTATTCAACCCACAAAAGGGTGGATAAATGCGTGACGCGTCTGAGACTTGGCTATAATTTATTGTCACGGAGACTAGGACACCACATAATCGGGGGTTCGGCCATATGCCCCACCTGTGGTGTCCGTAACTCCACGGAACATTTCCTGCTGGACTGTAGCGTTCACTCGGTTGCAAGGCAAAAGTTCTCCAGTGCTCCTGTTTGGAAGGATATTTCTTTTAACATCAAGAATATTCTTTATCCTTCCAAAGCATTCCAAACTTCAGTATTTTTAGCACTGGAGACATATATTTTAGACTGCCAGATGACAGACAAAATTTGATCTTCAGTCATCTCAGATAAGGACGTGCCATGGTCTTATAATTTTGTAAGATAAAGTATCTTGTTTAGCTCTTTAATAAAATGAAGGCTCCCATTATTAGTTATTAATTCGTTTTTTTCAGTGCCTTGCTCAGGGTGCCTTCCATCAGTTTTGCACAAATACCTTTCATATATGTTTGTGCCTTGTGGGAGACGTTAATATTATAGAATATTACTTTTATACTGCCCATTGGCCCATTGCCACACAACAGGATTTATACTTTTCCTAACCAAGGGGGGTGAGAAATATTGTTGGAGAGGGAGACAGTGCTGTTTACCTGCATTTTTTCCTTTTCCCGCAATGTTTCAATAACACCCTTATGCCAATTTTTCACTAGGAAATTTTGTGTGGCTGTGGGCTAGTGTCTTGGCATTCCTTTTAATTTTTCTTTTCTAAATTAGACCAATGGCATGCTCCTAAATCGCCCCAGTATTGGACTTTTCTTGTCTTATCCTTATTTGTTGTTTCTTAGAGAGCTTTTCAATTGTTCCCCCCCCTTTTTTTTTCTTTTCCAGTATAGTCATATAAGCTGGCTACTTTTTCGTTAACTAAGATACATCTTGGTATTCAAATAAGGCAGTTTTGTGTTTATTGCCAGTCTTTTGTTTTAAAACTATTTCTTATAGTATTTCATATCCCAGGTATATGAAATGTATCTTGGGATTTACGGGTCACTTGGTCATGCCTGGGTATTCCCCTCCTTACAAGGGATTTTTATTTTTTCTTCTTTTTTTTTCTCTAATTTGTGATAAGTCCTAGGCATGATCATTGTGACCATGTATATGTTTTTAAACACCACTTTCTTAACTTATTGTTTTAATTACAATTTTGAGTTGCAGCCGTCAGTCAGTTCGGCCCGGATCTGATCCGGATCGATAATTGATTTTTAGTTGAGATTATTTAGTGACACACGGCTATGTCAGCTCTGAGCCCCCGTAGTCTTGCCCGTTAGGGCTGTATTTTTTGTGAGTGTTTAGCTATTTACATTTTAACTCGGGTCTTACCCATTTTTGGGACCTGATGCGGAGGGGCGGTAGGGAAAGAACGGGCTCCCCAGTAGTTTTGGCTTAATGCCCCTACTGCGAGGTGTCGTCCTGATCGCCACGCACAGCAGGGGCAGGACTGACTTCTGTCCCTCAATTTTTATGTGTATATTCTCCCCTCCCCCTTTCCTTCTTTTTTGAGGAGCTCTCTATAGTCGGCTTTGACATGCTTTGTTAACAAAACACCGTCTACAAAAAGGAAAAAGAAAATAGGATAAATAATTTGGGCTATACTTGTAGCAACATATAAAATAACAGATAACTGGGATATTAACACTATCGAGCGTACCAAAATTAATGGCAATTTCTGGGACAAGTTAATAATTTTGGGTTTGGACATGTATTGCCTCATGGCTTTGTATTATATGTTTATCTATATACCTTTTTAAATTTCCTTTTTTAATGTGGTACTGAAAAGCGTCGCTCTTATTCATAAGGCCCTTTGGCTTTTACGAATATATTTTTTACCCTTTTTCTTAAACCGTTAGGTGTTACAGTCTGTTAAAACATATTGACCTCAATAAATAGTCGTTCATCCATAGTAAAGAACCAATAGCTGCTCGCCGCATGGCGCAATGCGACATGGCGAAGGTAAAATAAACCAACCCTCATCATCATGATACTATCAGGAGATGATTTCTGGTTGTCATATTAGCAGGTCGTAAACAAAGAAAAAGAAAAACAGAAGAAGGAAAACAGACTACAGAGACGACAGAGCTGACCAAGAAATATTACAGAGACGACAACATTGTTTAAGTATACCCTCGCCCGTCGATCAGCTATTGGTTTTTTTTTATTCTTTCTTGCATTATCGACAGTGTTGGCTACCCAAACCCAGTATATTTTATCTTTTTGAATAAACGTATACGTCGTCCCTTAGTGTATTCGTACTTGAAGTTAAAAATTTACAATCCACTTGTGTCATTGCACATAGATCTAGTACTTGTTAATCATTTATCATATACCTTTCCTTGTCTGTTTGTCATTTTCCAAGCCCTTAGATATGTAGTTTATTTTATAATTCCCTTAATCCTTAGATTTTCTCATCGTATAACACTAAGTCAACATAAATATAGTTTATATTTATTTCAAATGGTATTTGGTACGTTAGCACTTGAGAGAGCAAGGGTATATACGTAATTTCAGATACATCACCAACTAAACATAGACAAACATAATGTAGTAATAGACCAACTCCTATTTAGCTTGACCGAATTTGAACTATACGTTTCCTCCTAGTTGCTTTTTCTACAACAATAACCAACAGCAAAAAATCCTTTAAGCAAAACGGAAATGCTGGTATGAGCAAAGCCACAAATATATGAATACATGTGACACCTTGACATTTTTCAAGTTATGCTCACTCCGTTAAGTACAATACATATCTATGCGTAATACAATAGGCATTAGTAACAAGTGGTGATTTTTGTCTCTTTCAACACACACTATTTTTGATAATATAAGTATCGTTCATTGCAATTATCAGATAAAACTACGATTAGAAAAAAACTCTGGAAACCTGTACCCATTTGTCAACGTCTAGTTCCAAGGAGTGTTGGGCCTCATTCAAAGAATTTGATCTTAAGCTACCGAGAACAAATGAATTGTGTATGACAACAACGCCCGTGGAAAAAAAGTGATTTCTTTGTAAATGTTACTCATGTATCGATGTATTCTTACAATGTACAAGCAACAGTGCTTCATAGCTGCACTGCTATTCCATGGGTACGCACGATTACTTTGCAAAGAAAAACGTCTGTACGCGTTGCCTCCACAGAGCTGATTGAACCTTGTACCAACTACATGTACAGCCTGCCTATCATGAATCCCGTGCTTCATACCTTACAGGTACATATCGAAGCGTCATCGAAAAAGGGAAAATAATTTCTTAAACGCAGGAAATTATAGTTCAATTGTTTATGTTTACCCTTTTCGTGTTTCTTTACTTTATTTACTCCACCCACCCATTAGCTATACACTGAAGGTCAAACATATTTGCGGCGGCCCAGTGTCAATTTTCCTAAAAACAACATAGCCATACAAACAACAGATGCATTTATTATACTTTTATTAAATCATAAATTATATTAGCTGTCTGTAGAGCCATGTCGACAAACCTTAAACTGTATGGCAAACCCATCAATCCCGGTCAGGCCCATCTGCTTTCAAATAACACTTGGGCATTTAAAGCATTCATTAGACCCCTTTGGAGAGGCGATGGCTGTAAAAAGAAATCCCCTCTGACCCTTTCCCGTGCCATTAGCAGTGACCTAGCCGGGATTGACAGGAAAATTGTTACTTTAAAAGATGGGGGTTGTTGTTGGAGATGTGCTTAAATGCTGAGCAAGCTATTAAATATAGCCCCCCCCCCTTTGTCGTCTGTGGGATGCGCTGTTTTTGCATACACCCAAGACGATATGGTCATTGTCAGGAGGGTAATATAGTCCAGAGGAATTAGTCCAAACTCTGGAGGCTAAGGTTAACTCCGAAAACAGTTTTATTATGAAAGCCTCCAGAATCCAAAATAGATTTAAGGCACCTACAGCGGCTGTTGTCCTGATATTCTTTGGAAAGGTTTTGCCGGGGTATGTTACGGTAACAAAGTCCGATCTTTTTATCCCTGTTTCTCCTAATATCACACCGCCGCTAAGGTGCTTTAATTGTCAAATGATAGGCACACCTCCGGCAAATGTCCGAACAACACAGTCTGTGCCCGATGTGCTGGTGCACATAATAGCAGACTATGCAGGTAAAGTGTAGTCTGCTGTACAAACTGCCAGGGCAGCCACATGGCGCGTTCGAGTCGGTGTCCAATGTATCTGTGGCCGTCCAAAGTACAAGAGTACAAGGACGCTCACAGATGCTCATGGGCCCGGCCGAGCCGGCGTGTGGGCCCGGCCGAGCCGGCGTGTGGCCCAGTGCTGTTTCATGCCCCCCAGAAAAACATGTCGAACCCGTCCTCCTCCCCTTCTCCCAAAAGGACCCCGATTTACCCTCAAGTTAAATCACGACAGAACAATTAGGACACTTCAACATATCAATAAAAATCGGATAACGGACATAGCCCATACTCGAGTTGACCGACATACTCGAGTTGTTACGGGCCAAGAAGATTCTCAAAAAAGCAAATATAAAACATCGGTGGATAACCCCTGCCCCCCCCTTCTGTTTCCCCCATCAAAAATTTAAAGATAACTTCCACCCTTGTCACACTAGGATCGGAATCTTTAAACACATCTTCACTCCATACCCACCCTTTACATTAGTCCTAAAAACCGGGGTAGGAACAGCACTTCCGATAAAAAGGGGGGTGAACCTTCACTCACCGATGTGACCGTTACAGACTCATCGTTGGTAGAGGCTTTACCCCCCCAGACATAGGCAAAACAAAAAGTCTGAGAAGCCGGACGCGTCCACCCAAGTGGAATCCAAATCAAAGAATGATAGATCCGTGTCGACAGACCCTGTCACGGATACAAACTTTTTACACAAATTTAATTAATTTTCTTTTGGCAAAAATGAGAAATTCAGTAATGGATCCCACTATAAAAAGTGAAAACTACAGTCAAAATTATCTGAGAAACAAATTTATATTATCCTCCATTTCTTCTTTCCAAAAAGATCCCTTAAAGGCAAAATAAGAGGATGATAAGAGGGTGGACGAGTCCTCGTCTCGGAGAAACCAGCGCGTCGGGCCACTCCGAAGAAAATGTCCAGGCCAATTTAAACCTGTGGGTTATCGCCTGAAGTGTCTGAATTCACCACTAATCAAAGCGGGTAGAACGCTGAAGTGGTATTTGTCAAGGACATCCATTGCGTGGAATCAATAGTTTGAAAGAAAAAGAGACATATTGTTCAAATATTGGCTTTGGCTGAAGGGAGAGTACTCATGTACCTTTAAACTATAGTTTTGAAATATCTTTAGCCTTTTACATTGAATTTCCTACATTACAATCAATTACTTCGATCTATAAATATTCATGAGCAATCAAATGGAGTAGCGTGCAATCATAGCCTTCATAGGACGAACAAGCAATGGAACGAATTAGTTTTGGAACGAAAAAGCCCAGGGTCAGTTGGCAAATTTGTATCATTGCGCCAATAAAAGGCTATGAGCGAGAGAAGCTATTTTCAATCAAAAATAAGTATCTCAACGATCGATTGCCTCGCCCAATGTATTTTAAAATGCCATTTCAAATTACATATCTGTGCTACCGAAAAACTCATTTGCCTGAGAAAGAATGGGTTTAACTGGGGTTTATTTTCTTCGGTTTTGCACAAAATAAGATACATGGTTATCAAAATTCAATCTTGAACTCATAGTGGTATTGTCTTGACAAATACCACAAAAACGATGGCTGGAACTAGACGCTTCAGCTAGGGTTCTCCTCATCTACTCCGCGGGGTTACAAAACAAATTTTTAAACCATACTAATTTCTCAATGAACAATCACCTTCAAATTCTAAGTTTATACGCGTGTGGGCTCTCGGCCCACACTCTTTCGGAACTAAAGAGATTCTTCGTTTCAAATAACATCGACATTATTAAATTTTGTATCCAGGAAACCAAATTTAATGAAAAAACAACGCGGAATATTCCTGGCTACACATTAGAAAATAAGATATTCCAAAATAATAAAGACAATTTTTGCGGTGGATTAACCACCTTCTTTAAACATGGTATTGATTTTAAAAATCTGAATGTAAACAATGCTAGGGATCAAAATGGGGAGACTAAAATTGTGACCCAAGCTTTTGAAATTTACTCCTCAGATACTCCTTACATATTGGCAAACATTTATTCAAGGGGTTGTGACCCTGAATCTCTAAACAATTAAAGTTCAAATATTTCGGCATCCAGTGAACTTAAAGAACTCATGATCACTGGTGACTTTAATTCACACAATCCCTTATGGGGCGCCCTGAGGTCAGACTCCCATGGAAGAGCAGTCTTTGATTGGGTCGAAAAAAATGGTATTGTACTACTCAATGATGGGAGTCCATGGGAGTCCCAGCAGGTTAGATCCCACAAGAGGCACGTTTTCGTGCCTTGATGTAACCTTCACGAGTCCAAAATTGGCAAATAGTATGTTTTGGTAAGTAATTAATGATTCTTGGAGTTCGGACCACTGCCCAATCCACATATCAATACTAAATTCTAATCCAAATTCTAAAGAAAACGATCCCGAAGAAAAATTTATCTATGAAAAAGCGAATTGGGACACTTTTAAAAGCTTGTGTGAGGATATCTCCCTAGCAGATGTTTACGACGAGGACATCGATTCCTTCAATAAGAAATTAACCTCTACCTTTTTGTCCATAGCGAAACGCTCGATTCCGGTTAAAAAGAAATATCTATAAAAAAAAATGCCCCCTCCCCCCCCCCCCCCGGTAGAATGATCCCTGTGAAAGGGCATATATACTTAGAAAAAAGTTAAGCGGGACTAAGTGCAGATGCCTACAAAGATTTAATTGGAAATTCAAAGTTACAACCGAGTATAGTGATGGCACATCATTGTTCCGTAGATGAATTTCAATGGTTATCAATGCACATACATGACGTGTACATGTAGCGTAACGTACGGAAATAGCGTGGTCGTGCACGTTGAAAAATCATCTTTTGGGTCGAGGTCTGTATCGGCTCAAGATGGCGGGTTATCGAGCACGTAGGCAAGTTAAACGTCCTTTATTGTCTGTCAGACATATCTGTGAACGTCTGATGTAGTGCAGAGCGCGAGCAGGTTTGAATTTGGTGTCGTGGTGCAGGATACACTGGTCTGATGAGTGTAGGATGTTGTTACACGTTATTGATGACAGAGTTTGTGTTTGGCAGCAACGTCACTGTCTATTTGCCCCAAAACACGTCCAGCCTACCCATCAAGGTGGTGGTTGGTCTGTGATAATATGGGGATGCGTTTCACATGGTTGTAAACTGGATCTCTTGAAAGTACAGGGTACGCTAAATGCTCAAAACTACCTTGATGACATCCTTAATCCTTTTGTTGTGCCAAATTCGACAACCATACTCTGAGGACTTGAACTGTGTACATGGACGATAATGACTGACCTCACAGAGCAAGAACTGTTGTTGATTTTCTTCGGCAAAATGCCATTACAACTCATGGCCAGCGTGCATTCCAGATCAAAACCCGATTGAACATGTGTGGGACAATCTGGGGCATCGAATTCGTAAAAGAGACCCTCCTGTTCGTACTCTACCAGAATTGAACGCTGCTTTGCACCAGGAATGGCAATTAGTGCCTCAAGAGACCGTCCAGAAACTTATTCTTAGCATGCGTCGGAGGGTACAAGCAGTGATTAATGCACTTGGATCCTACACACGCTAATGACTGAACTGTGGTTACATTACATCTCTACTATGGGTACTATGGTTCTTTAACACCGAGCTATTGATCCACCCAATAAGTAACTGGCAATTAAAGTTTTACAGAGGGTAAATGGCTATAATAACACACGTTCATCAATATTCTCTGTAATTTTATGCAAACTGCAATAATGATGAGTATTTTCACTCCCATATGTCGTTAATAAACAACTCCAACCATATTTGGTGCTGTTTTGCATAAAAACTCTCTATGTTATGTTTCTGTGTTAATGTTAGTTGGTACTTTGTTAAAAATTGAGGGTGGCGCTTAACTTTTTACACAATGTTCAAGAATATGTCCGATACCACACTGGACATAAAACAGTTTATTAAGCATAACAATGACTTTTCTTCGCCAAGAATTCTAACAAGCGGGGTCCCTCAGGGTTCTATTTTGGGACCATTACTCTTTTTGATTTACATGAATGGCATAGGCTTGCACGTCGGTAACTCAAATTTAAACCTTTATGCGGACGATTCGACATTGTATACATCCGGAACAATCTCGAAACGCACAGTCCTCATTATAGCTACGTAATTGTACATCTATACAAAAAAAAGTGTGTCCGTGTAACTCATATTTCAACATCATTTTGCCATGAATTTATCTTCTTTATTTTCAAACACCACAATCATCAGTATCACCCATCATCATCATCATTATTATTATTGTTCTCCTAATTATTATGGTTACTATCGTTGTTCCACTCATCTTGAAGGCAACATTGTAAAACAGACTTTGAAAAATGTCTTAATGTTTTAAACCTCACTAAATATAGATATTATTATTATTATTATTAAAACGTTCAAAAGTATCTTTATCCCACCCATTTTCTTACCTATTAAGAGCTTTTTTGTGTGCTTCAACCTTGGTTGAAGCTCTTTCTCTATAAGTTTAGGTTATAAAAGAGACCATATTATTGCTCTTTCCTATTTAGTATTAGCCCATTTTATCTTCTTTTCGCTGAAGGTCAAGCAGTTTTGTGGCTGCCCAGTGCATAAACTTAGCAGATAGATATACTTCATTAAAAAATATTGCCATAGGTTATCCAAAATGTTTTAAATTTGAAACAACATGGTGAACCAATTAATTCCGATCAGGCCCACCTGCTTTCCAATAATACATGGACATATAAAGCCTTTGTTAGGCCTCTCGGGAGACGACCGGGCTCTTCATTAGCTCTGAGGTATTGGTAGGGACCCGACTTGGATCAGCAACAAGGTGGTTGTGTTAAAGGACGGAGGGCTTCTGCTGGAGGTGTCCTCGGCCGAGATGCTCAGAAAGCTATTACAAACGACCCCTCTTATTGTCTGTGGTCTACGTCATTTCGCGTACACTCCGGACGATATGGTCACGGCCAGGGAGGTCATTTACAACATTCTGGATTATAATCCAGAGGAATTAGTCCAAACCCTGGGGTCCCAGGTCAACAATAAAATTATGTACATCATGAAGGCGTCCAGGATATTATTAAACAGGTTTAAAGGTCCAACAACGGCAGTGGCCTTGACATTTTTTGGCAACGTTTTGCCAGAATGTGTCAGTGTCATTGGTTCTCATTTTTATGTGCCGGTGGAGTCTTTCATCACTCCTCCGTTGTTTTAAGCGTCCAGGACTCGGAAACACCGCCAGCAGATGTCATAAAAACGAGACTTGTGCCCGATGTGCTGGGGATCACAACAGCAGTCATTGCCAATCACAAAATGTCTGCTGTGCGAATTGTAGGGGCGGTCATACCTCACGCTCTACCCGCTGCCCTGTGTACCTCTGGGCTTCCAAGGTACGAGAAAGTAAGAATGCCCGGGGATGCTCATGGGCTCGGGCTATGGAGTTGCGTGGGGACTGCCCAGAAGCATTTTCTGCTCCTTTTACACATTTGCATGGATACTGAAAAGTCCGATATAAAAAAATCTTCCTTCCCATCTACATGCCCAAGATTTACTTTTAAAGTAAATGAAAAAATGCAGGTTAGCACCCTTCAGCATACTATGAATATAAACAACAGACTGTGGCGTGCCTCGCTGGGCTGACTTCAATAACTATGGTAAAACAATGTGAAGAACAAAAGAACAAATACAGGGAACTAAGGTATGTACAGTCTTTCTCCAGGCACTCTGACGTCGACTCTATGAGGCCCTAGGTTGCCTTCAATGAAGTTTCTTAAGACAGCCTCAAATGGCTCCCACAGCTTCAAAATGCTTCACTTAGCTTCAAAGTGACTAACTACAACTTTCAACGTTTCAAACAAGCAGCACGAATACAGAATGTTCCTTGATATCCGTTAGATTTTAACAGAGAAAGGAAGCATTCGTAGGAGTCTAATTGCCCAAACTTCAAAGGTTGTTGTTGTTGTAGCAGAGTTCTTCTCTGAACTTCTATTGCCGAACTCTCTGAGTTTCTGCAATGTGTCAGTATATATACCCTGCGGCATATGGAGCGCCACCTACCTTACGAACATAGTCGAACCAAAAATTCAATTACAATGAGCGTCTGGAGATTGCAGATTTAATGATTAACTCAGGCTTCTAAAATACACATTACAAAAAAACGGACAGGCGTGTAGAGTAAATATATATACAATACTATAAAGGAATGTCTTGCCATACTATTACAATAAGAATGTGAAATCTACTCACCGAAAATGGCAAATGCGTTGTGTAGATCTGTGGCTATGTCTGAATTCCGACCGCCTCGGGTAAAATGAAGTGAAAACGAGGACATACACCTTATGCGTTGTATCAATGCGCCCTAAAGTAGGCATGCGCGGATCCAGATATCGTTCTCAAGGGGGGGGAGGGGGTCCCACCGACAACGCACTCGTCTTATTATAAGATACTTTGATTTCCTGATTTCAGTGGATGTAAGCCGTTTACAAGAAAAGTCAACGTTTCCCGTTCTAACCATGAGGAGGTCTCCACATTTAGAACCTTTTTTTCAATGACTGTATTTTACATACATGTAAATGCTGTGCAATATCAAAACAGTACCATTTCACGAATCCGATAACCACATTTTTTGCCAAAATTCCTTTTAAATCACAAGCCGCATAGAAGCTAAGCTGTATGTCCTTGCCTGCAACAACCATATATTATTTACACAAACACTATAGAACCTAAGCTGTATCTCCCGGTGTGCAACAACAATATATTATATAAAACCCGTGGCGAATGGACTCCTTTTAAAACACATGCCCTTCCGGGGGGGGGGGGGGTCCAGACCCCCCCCCTCCTGGAATTTTATACCACCCAGGGTTCTTTAATACATGGCTCTTGCAGAGCGGGACATACAGCTTAGGTTCTATGTGGTTTGTCTTTTTAACTCTATACCACACGACAAAATTTTAGACTGGTTCAAATTGAAAGCATTTGCAGACGACAAAATAAAGGTGACTGAAAAATTGAAATTTGTTCTGGGAAGGGTAGAAAACACTGTGGGAAAAGGAGAAAATGATGGTAACCAGCATTTTCTCCTTTTCCCACAGTGTTTTCAAAAGGCTTCTTTCTCATGGGCGTCAAAAGTAGGGATTGAGTGGTAATGGGTTAAAAGGAGTAGATCCGCCCCGGGTTCTTTAATATATCATTCTTGGAGAGCGGTTTTTAAAAGGAGTAGATCCGCCCTGGTTTTTACGGGTCAGGAATAGAAACCTTCTGAAAACATTGTGGGAACAGGAGAAAATGCTGGTAACCAGCAAATTCTCCTTTTCCCACAATGTTTTCTACCCTATCATATAGAAAAATAATCTTTTTAGCAACTGTTAATTTGTCACCTGCAAAATGCTTTCAATTTGGTCTGGTCAAAAATTTGCTGTTTGGGAAAGGGTTAATATATGGCTGTTGCAGAGCGGGACATACAGCTTAGGTTCTATGGGGCTTGTGTTTTTTAAAAGGAGTAGATCTGACCTGGGTTTATATAATATGTGGGTGTTGCAGACCGGGACATACACCTTAAAAGTTATATGGGGCTTTTGTTGTTTAAAAGGAGTAGATCCGGCCCGGGTTCTATAATATCTCTAATATATTGTTGTTGCAGAGCGGGACATACAGCTTAGGTCGTATGTCGGTTGGGTTTTTAAAAGGAGAAGATCCGCCCCGGGTTCTTTAGTATATCATTCTTGCAGAGCGGGGCATACAGCTTAGGTTCTATGTGGCTTGTGTTTTTAAAAGGAGTAGATCCGCCTTGGGTTCTATAATATATTGTTGTTGCGGACCGGGACATACAGTTTAGGTTCTATAGGGCTTGTGTTTTTAAAAGGACTAGATCAACCCGGGGTTTATGATATATGGTTGTTGCAGACAAGGACATACGGCTTAGGTTAGAACTATGCGCCTTGTAATTTAAAAAGAGGAGATCCGCCCCGGGTTCTTTAATAAATCATTCTTGAAGAGCGGGATATACAGCTTAGGTTCTATGTGGGTTGTGTTTTAAAAAGGAGTAGATCCGCCCTGGGTTCTATAATGTATTGTTGTTGTAGACAAGGACATACAGCTTAGGTTCTATAGGGCTTGTGTTTTAAAAAGACTAGATCCGCCCTGGGTTTGTAATATATGGTTGTTGCAGTCAATGACATACAGCTTAGGTTCTATGTACCTTGTAAATTAAAAGGAGTAGATCCGCCCCGGGTTCTTTAGTATATCATTCTTGGAGAGCGGGACATACAGCTTAGGTTCCATGTGGGTTGTGTTTTAAAAAGGAGTAGATCCGCCCTGGGTTCTATAATGTATTGTTGTTGCAGACAGGCACACATAGCTTAGGTTCTATAGAACTTGTGTTTCTAAAAGGACTAGATCCGCTAGGGCTTTATAATATATGGTTGTTGTAGACAAGGACATACAGTTTAGGTTCTATGTAGGACGTGTTTTAAAAAGGAGTAGATCCGCCCTGGGTTCTATAATGTATTGTTGTTGCAGACAAGGACATACAGCTCACGTTCTATGTGGGTTGTGTTTTAAAAAGGAGTAGATCCGCCCTGGGTTCTATAATGTATTGTTGTTGCAGACAAGGACATACAGCTCACGTTCTATGTGGGTTGTGTTTTAAAAAGGAGTAGATCCGCCCTGGGTTCTATAATGTATTGTTGTTGCAGACAAGGACATACAGCTCACGTTCTATGTGGGTTTTGTTTTAAAAAGGAGTAGATCCGCCCTGGGTTCTATAATGTATTGTTGTTGCAGTCAAGGACATACAGCTCACGTTCTATGTGGGTTTTGTTTTAAAAAGGAGTAGATCCGCCCTGGGTTCTATAATGTATTGTTGTTGCAGACAAGGACATACAGCTCACGTTCTATGTGGGTTGTGTTTTAAAAAGGAGTAGATCCGCCCTGGGTTCTATAATGTATTGCTGTTGCAGACAGGCACATACAGCTTAGGTTTTATAGGGCTTGTGTTTCTAAAAAGACTAGATCCGCTAGGGCTTTATAATATATGGTTGTTGTAGACAAGGACATACAGTTTAGGTTCTATGGAGCTTGTGTTTTCAAAAGGACTAGATCCGCCCTGGGTTTGTAATATACGGTTGTTGCAGAGAAGGACATACAGTTTAGGTTCTATGCGCCTTGAAAGTTAAAAGGAGTAGATCCGCCCCGGGTTCTTAAATATATCATTCTTGGAGAGCGGGACATACAGTTCAGGTTCTATGTGGTTTGTCTTTTTAAAAGGAGTAGATCCGCCCCGGGTTCTTTAATATATCATTCTTGGAGAGCGGGACATACAGTTTAAGTTCTATGTTGGTTGTGTTTTAAAAAGGAGTAGATCCGCCCTAGGTTCTATAATGTATTCTTGTTGGGGACTGGGACATACAGCTTAGGTTCTAAAGGGCTTGTGTTTTTAAAAGGACTAGATCCGCCCGGGGTTTATAATACATGGTTGTTGCAGACCGGGACATACAACTTAGGTTCTTTAGGACTAGATCCGCCCTGGGTTCTATAATATATATGGTTGTTGCAGACAAGGACATACAGCTTAGGTTCTATGTGGGTTATGTTTTATGAAGGAGTGGATCCGCCCTGGGTTCTATAATGTATTGTTTTTGTAGACAAGGACATACAGCTGAGGTTCTATGTGGGTTGTGTTTTAAGAAGGAGTGGATCCGCCCTGGGTTCTATAATGTATTGTTGTTGGGGACTGGGACATACAGCTGAGGTTCTATGTGGGTTGTGTTTTAAAAAGGACTAGATCCTCCCGGGGTTTGAAATATATGGTTGTTGCAGACAAGGACATACAGTTTAAGTTCTATGCGCCTGGTAATTTAAAAGGAGTAGATCCGCCCCGGGTTTTTTAATAAATCAATCTTAGAGAGCGGAACATACAGCTTACGTTCTATGTGGGTTGTGTTTTAAAAAGTAGTAGATCCGCCCTGGGTTCTATAATGTATTGTTGTTGCAGACAAGGACATACAGCTCACGTTCTATGTGGGTTGTGTTTTAAAAAGGAGTAGATCCGCCCTGGGTTCTATAATGTATTGCTGTTGCAGACAGGCACATACAGCTTAGGTTTTATAGGGCTTGTGTTTCTAAAAAGATTAGATCCGCTAGGGCTTTATAATATATGGTTGTTGTAGACAAGGACATACAGTTTAGGTTCTATGGAGCTTGTGTTTTTAAAAGGACTAGATCCGCCCTGGGTTTGTAATATACGGTTGTTGCAGAGAAGGACATACAGTTTAGGTTCTATGCGCCTTGAAAGTTAAAAGGAGTAGATCCGCCCCGGGTTCTTAAATATATCATTCTTGGAGAGCGGGACATACAGTTTAGGTTCTATGTGGTTTGTCTTTTTAAAAGGAGTAGATCCGCCCCGGGTTCTTCAATATATCATTCTTGGAGAGCGGGACATACAGTTTAAGTTCTATGTTGGTTGTGTTTTAAAAAGGAGTAGATCCACCGAGGGTTCTATAATGTATTGTTGTTGCGGACCGAGACATACAGCTTAGGTTCCATAGGGCTTGTGTTTCTAAAAGGACTAGGTTTATAATATATGGTTGTTACAGACAAGGACATTCAGTTTAGGTTCTATGCGCCTAGTAATTTAAAAGGAGTAGATCCACCCAGGGACATACACCTTAGGTTCTATGGGCCTTGTAATTTAAAAAGAGTAGATCCGCCCCGGGTTCTTTAATAAATCATTCTTGAAGAGCGGGACTTACAGCTTAGGTTCTATGTTGGTTGTGTTTTTAAAAAGACTATATCCGCCCTGGGTTTATAATATATGGTTGTTGTAGACAAGGACATACAGTTTAAGTTCTATGCGCCTTGAAATCTAAAAGGAGTAGATCCGCCCCGGGTTCTTTAGTATATCATTCTTGGAGAGCAGGACATACAGCTTCAAAAGGTTCTATGTGGGTTGTGTTTTAAAAAGGAGTAGATCCGCCCTGGGTTCTTTAATGAATCATTCTTAAAGAGCGGGACATACAGCTTCAAAAGGTTCTATGTGGGTTGTGTTTTAAAAAGGAGTAGATCCGCCCCGGGTTCTTTGGTAAATCATTCTTGGAGAGCGGGACATACAGCTTAGGTTCTATGCGGGTTGTGTTTTAAAAAGGAGTAGATCCGCCCTGGGTTCTATAATGTATTGCTGTTGCGGACCAAGACATACATCTTAGGTTCTATAGGCCTTGTGTTTCTAAAAGGACTAGATCCGCCAGGGGTTTATAATATATGGTTGTTGCAGACAAGGACATGCAGCTTAGGTTCTATGTGGGTTGTGTTTTAAAAAGGAGTAGATCCGCCCTGGGTTCTATAATGTATTGTTGTTTCAGACAAGGACATACAGCTTAGGTTCTATATGGCTTGTGTTTTTAAAAGGAGTAGATCCGCCGTGGGTTCTATAATGTATTGTTGTTGCAGACAGGCACATATAGCTTAGGTTCCATAGGCCTTGTGTTTCTAAAAGGACTAGATCCGCCAGGGGTTTATAATATATGGTTGTTGCAGACAAGGACATATAGTTTAGGTTCTATAGGGCTTGTGTTTTTAAAAGGACTAGATCAGCCCTGGGTTTAAAATATATGTTTGTTGCAGACAAGGACATACAGGTGAGGTTCTATGCGCCTTGTAATTCAATAGGAGTAGGTCCGCCCCGGGTTCTTTAATAAACCAATCTTGGAGAGCGGGACATACAGTTCAGGTTCTATGTGGGTTGTGTTTTAAAAAAAAGTAGATCCGCTCTGGGTTCTATAATTTATTGTTGTTGCAGACCGGGACATACAGCTTAGGTTCTATAGGGCTTGTGTTTCTAAAAGGAGTAGATCCACCCAGGCACATACAATTTAGGTTCTATAGGGCTTGTGTTTCTAAAAGGACTAGATCTGCCCGGGTTCTATAATGTATGGTTGTTGCAGAAAGGACATACAGTTTAGGTTCTATTCACCTTGTAAGTTGAAAGGAATAGATCCGCCTCGGGTTCTTTAATATACCATTCTTTGAGAGCGGGACATACAGCTTAGATTCTATGTGGCTTGTGTTTTAAAAAGGAGTAGATCCGCCACAGGTTCTTTAATAAATCATTCTTGGAGAGAGGGGCATACAGCTTAGGTTCTATCACGGTGGGTTGTGTTTTAAAAAGGAGTAGATCCGCCCTTGGTTCTATAATGTATTGTTGTTGCAGACCGGGACAAACAGCTTATGTCCTATAGGGTTTGTGTTTTTAAAGGTTGGTATTTAGAATTTTTACATCAAACCAAATTAAAAAACATATATATCACTGAAATTCATATGAAAAAATAATACAAATCATCAATAATTAAGATTCATAAAGTTACAAAAAAAATTTTTTTTGATGGTATTCCCTTAAAAGGCTACGTAGCCTCTTAAGCTATTTTAAGGCTACGTAGCCTCTTAAGCTATTTTTAGATTTTGCGCCAAAAATCAATAAAGCATTGTGGGAATGTCAAGTGACTGGCACGTGACTCATAACGCTTAAATTCCCTATCATAACAAACATGTAATAATTATTTTCCAAAATCTCTTCTTCGGACACTATGTTTGAAGCTTCTTCTGTGTATTCCTGTAAGTAAATGAGCGAATTGATCATCTAAAAATAGCGTGTGTCTCCCGTTGGTGTCAACCTGGGTCGTAGTAAATCTCTAATTTCTGGTGTTGTCGGACGGTTTTCGACTACTGGGGTTTTATGAATGAAAATTAAAAGGCTTTGGGGGTATACGGATGATTTTTTTTGCACTATAGTAAAATTTTCGTGCCAAAATCTGAAGGGCCACCTTTAAAAGGACTAGATCCGCCCCTGGTTCTATAATATATGTTTGTTGCAGACAAGGACATACAGTTTAGGTTCTATGCGCCTTGTAATTCAAAAAGAATAGATCGGCACCGGGTTCTTTTATAATCATTCTTGGAGAGCGGGACATACAGCTTAGGTTCTATGTGGGTTGTGTTTTAAAAAGGAGTAGATCCGACCTGGGTCTATAATATATGGTTGTTGCAGAGCGGGACATACAGCTGAGGTTCTATTGGGCTTGTGTTTTTTTACAAGGACTAGATCTGCGCTTGGTTCTATAATATATGGTTGGTGCAGACTGGGACATACATACGGTGGCACAAAAGTGACATGGAAGATATATTTTATACTACGTGCGCACGCAGTAGCTAATACGTGCGCACGTATTAGTTATTACGTGCGCACGCAGTAGCTAATACGTGCGCACGTATTAACTAATACGTGCGCACGCAGTAGCTATTACGTGCGCACGTAATAACTAATACGTGCGCACGTATTAACTAATACGTGCGCACGTAATAGCTACTGCGTGCGCACGCAGTAGCTAATACGTGCGCACGTATTAGTTATTACGTGCGCACGTAATAATCCACCAATCAGAATCATTCATGAACGGAAGCCATTGTTTCAAGATGGAAGTAGACATTTATTGATTGTGAATAGGCCTCAAACCGTCACGCGTTGTTTGTCGCGTTGCATTGTGGGATTATTTGGGGGGGGGGGAATCTTGGATTGCAATAATTATGGTGGACAGAATAGTGAAACTATGAGAAGAAGATATAAAAGGCGCCGTACTACCTGATCCAGTTGTTGAGGACAACGATGCAAAGGATCTCGCAAGAAGGCTGAATTGTTGAGGCTTTGCGGCGAACACAAGATGTTCAAAAAAGAGATTTACTAACAGGTAAATTAAGAGAAATATCTTGCCGACTAGCGCGACGAGCTGTGACTCTGAGCGAGTTTGAATCGCCGTCCTTATGTTTTCAGACATCGCCCATATAGACTGATTATACACTAAACTGTTTATCATGCATCCAAAGCCTAAGTTGTGGATATTCTTTTGAAAGGGAATTCCAATGGTTACGGGTCCGTAACTTTGATGTTTTGGCCTACGATTCGGGGTTCCCCTAAGATCCATTTTCTTCTATGTGCTGGCGGTTTTTAGCTCCACTTGCCGAAGGCCAGCGAGCTATTGTCATGGCGTTGTGTCGGTCGTGCGTCCGTCCGTTCGTCCGTCCGTTCGTTCGTCCGTGCGTGCGTCCGTAAACTTTTTCTTTAAAAAACTTCTCCTCAGAAACTATTGCATGGATTTTTACCAAATTTCACAGGAATGTTCCTTAGGTGGTCCTCTTTCAAATTCCTTCAAATAACTGTGTTCCATGAATAATTCTGGTTTCCATGGCAACCAAAGTAAAAAACCTTTAAAAATCTTCTCCTCCCAAACCACTAATTGGATAGCATCACTATTTTGCAGGAATGTTCCTTAGATAGAGGTCTACAGAATTCCTTGAAAAAAAAATCCATCAAAAAACACGGCTTTTATGGGAGACTCATTTTCCTTTTATGGTATAAAGTAAAATCTTTGAAAAATTTCTTCTCTCAAACTGTTTGTTTTGATTTCATTGTTGTATTGCAGGTTAGTTCCTATGGTGGTAAGTCTTTACCATACAATCCTGACTTTTAATGACCCTAAAGAAGAACTCTTTGGAAAACACTCTTGGAAAAGGAGAAAATGCTGGTAATCAGCATTTTCTCCTTTTCCCTCAGTGTTTTCTACTCCATCAAAGAGAGAAATCATCATTTCATCAATGTTTAATTTGTTGTCTGCAAATGCTTTCAGTTTGGTCACATCCCAAATATTGTCGTTTGGTAAAGAGTTAAAGATGGTTGCTTTACATAATCTATAATCCTTTTCATATAAAACAAGAGAACCTCTGCACTTTGATTAGTTCTGGTAAAGGTTTGTTGACCTACTGGTGACCTAGTACAAAGAGGGACAGGGCTTTACTGTTGTGATAAGGCATTTTGTTATCCAATCAAACTGATCCCTGACAAAGAAGACTTTAGAAAAGATTGTGGGAAAAGGAGAAAATGCTGGTAACCTTTTCCCACAATGTTATCTACCCTTCACAAAACAACTTTCAAATTTTCAGTCACTTTTATTTTTTCATCTACAAATGCTTTCCATTTGGACAACCCTAAAATGTTGTCGTTTGGTAATGAGTTAACTATAACCAGACGACAAAATTTTTATAACTGGCCATAATTGAAAGATGTTGCAGACAACATAAATCTTCAAATTAGTAAAACTTGTATCAAAAAGGGTAGAAATTATTGTGTAAAACTAAGAAAATGCAGGTTACTTTTATTTTCTTCTTTTCTCACAATGTTTTTCATAGCCTTTTTTCTTAAAATGCAGTAATGAATGGTAATTGTTAAAAACTTCTCTTCACCGTTACAGAAAAATCAGGCCTGTGGAGCGATACAGGCGCTCAAGCGCCTCTAGTTATTTTCCACAAGAATATTTTCTGTATTTGGTCTAAACCAATGTGGAAAAAGATGACTTCAGCATATGCAAACTTAAGCAATATGCACTAGATTCCCATTCAGCTGTAATTAATAAATTTAACACCTGTAAACGGCATTTATTAATGATTTATTTATTTATAAATATATCTAAATATAGGCTAGCATACTTATAACTTGAAAAGCCTATCACATAGAAACTAAGACTTGTAACATTCTACACTTGATGTACAGAATAACTTTTAAAATATTGTGCATTGTTTGATATTTCAGGGTGAAAGATCTTCAAGAGAATGGACTTTCAAAGTTTGTTGTTGACCCGGATGGATCAGAATGTAGTCAGAATGTGTTAACTGAGGCAGACTGCGGAATCCATAAAGATATTAATTTTCCACTTCCATTACTGAGAAACTGGACAACAAATATGGGTTCTATTCCAAGAGGTTTCAACTATGCTTGCATAGTTGACTATCTAGTTAAAAGAAAATTAATGATAGTTCATGCTGCAGACTCTGACATTGAAGACTCTGTTACAATCACAGATTTACCTGTTGCCCAGAAACCACTGAGGAAAGGTTTTAACTTTTTTAAATCTGGTCATGTAAGTGATGTAAAATTTAATAAACTGGAAGACTACACACATGTCAGTGGAATGGTGTTGTCATCATACAAGAACAAGACATTTCAAACAGATTTAGTTTTAAAAAACAGCACTGGTGAAGTTACGAAAGGAAAGTACAGATTTATGTGCAGCAGGACTTGGAGGAAAGTGCAATCATATAGCCATTGTACTTTTTGGCCTATTGGACTTTCAAGAATCTTTAAATGATGCACCAGAAAGCTGCACTTCCAAGGAACAGAAATAGCACCTGCCTTCAAGAAAAGCAAAGAAGCTAACCAAACCCATAAAAACAGGTATTTTTTTTTACATTGTCCAGTTGTGATAAAAAATCTATAAAATGTCTTTGATAGGGTAGAAAACAATGCGGGAAATGGAGAAAATGCTGGTTATCAGCATTTTCTCCTTTTCCCACAATGTTTTCAAAATGCTTCTTTGTTTGGGTTGTTTAAAGTCAGGATTGTGTGGTAGAGTTAAAATAGAGGTCTTGTGCATTTTCATTATACAATGTACAGTACTACAACAAACATCAGAAGCTTTCCCCATTTGTTCTGAAAATTTGTGACATTTGTGTGATGCTTTGCATCGCTTTCGAAGTGTATTTATAATGTTTGCTGCCGCTTTCGACAATTTTTTTTTCATTTTATATTTCTCATGTGACCAGAAGGTCTGTTGTTGGGACTTGAAACTTTGAACCACAATCAGTGTGACCACAATACCTCACAGGTCTGAGATTACAAGCTTTAACCACTGAGCCTCACTAACCCTGTTATGCATTTGGAAATAAACTTGGACTAAGAATGGAAACCAAAATGTTTGGTGAACAAAAGATCCATGCTAATCAAACTGTGTTCTTTTAACATTTTTACAAAAAATCTGATTCTCCCATTTCAGGTGTTCGTGTTGTCCAAAAACATGTATTTGGACGCTCTGTATGACGAAAAAGACCTCTTGAAAACTATGATGGGTACAGTGTACGAATGAAAAAGGCCATCTTAGATACCACTGCCTTAAAAGAAGACTTGAAGCAATTACTTCATGAAACAGGCTTGCTGATGGTAAGCACTAAAATTTCAACATTGATGAAAACCATTCTTGGAGCTTCTTTGAAATAAGTAACATTTACATGCAGTGTGTTTTTCATTGTTGAAAATAATCACAGGGACAGCACTGTGCCAATCTTTCAGGTGGTTGACAAATGTATTCTTTAACATTTACGTTGACTTTTGTCAACATTTACAATGCTGAGTAAACATGATGAACTTTTTTCAAACATTGTGCAAGGTTGTTTCAACCATAACCTGTAGTAAGGTATTGGACAATATAGATCAAAGATTAGTCTGCATGCTCTGTGTAGTCTGATCTTGATCTGCACTGATGGTAAAAGCAAGTTTACTTGATTTTAGCATTGTGAAGGTTAGAATGAAAAGCAAAGGATAAAAAGGATGAAAAATAACCCAACAAACATGAAAAACTATTTAATTCATTTTCTTCAGATTCTTAACTCAAGCACTGATACTGCTAGTGAAGGTGAAGAAGAGAGGATTAATACTCATCAACTTCCAGAGGAAATAGTTTGTCAAAAACTTAAGGTATTTACATATAAGACTTTATCTTATAATTTTTTATCAACAACCTCAGTTTAACTCATCACAAAAGGACAATATTTTAGGCTGGTCCAAATCGATAGCAATTGCAGACAACAAAATAATAATGACTGAAAATTTGAAATATGTGTTGTGAAGGGTAGAAAACATTGTGGGAAAAGGAGAAAATGCTGGTAACCAGCATTTTCTCCTTTTCGCACGATGTTTTCTAAAGGCTTCTTTCTCAGGATCGTCGAAAGTAGGGATAGTGTGGTAATGGATTAAATTACCTCAGTAAGAAAGTTAACATAAAGTTCTGTTAACTCCTTACGGAACAACAAAGTTTTAGACTTGTCCAAATTGAAAGCTTTTGCAGATGACAAAATTAATGTGACACAAAAAATGAAATTTAATTTGTGAAGGGTAGAAAACATTGTGGGAAAAGGAGAAAATGCTGGTTACCATGTTTTCAAACAACTTCTGTCTCTGGAGTCCTGAAAACCAGGGATTGTTTGGTAAAGGGTTAAAGACATCAAATCTTTAAGCAAGCAACATTTTTCATCTGCAATATTTTACATTAGGTTTAGTAAAGAAAGAAAAAGGTTGATTTTTTTCCCAGCAGGGTCAAAAACAATGTGTGAAAAGGATGAAATGCTGGTTACCAGCATTTTCTCCTTTTCCCATAGGATTTTCTAAAAGGTTTTTTTCTCAGGGTCATTAAAAGTCGGGATTGTGTGATAAAGAGTTAACTTGAAAGCAGTCGATAAATGATAACAGCTAATTTATTGCCTTTATAGGTCACAGAAGCACGACAGAAAGAAATCGAAAAGCAAACTCGTGGACAAGCAAATAACCCATTGTGGTTCAGGCACAAGAAAGGCAGGATTACAACAAGCAAGGCGAAAAAGTTTGTCGGAAAGGGAAATATTGGAACCCTAGTTAAAGATATTATTCAGATAAGAAAACCAAAATTGACATCCATTCCAGCTGTCAAATATGGGATAGATAATGAAGTTGTTGTCGTTAAATACAAGCAGCAGAAAGCAGCACAAGGTGTAAATATAACAGTCTGTGGGTGTGGTTTGTTTGTTGATTTGGAATTTGGGCAGCTTGCTGCTAGTCCTGATGGCCTGATTAAAGATCCTTCAGAGAAAGATCCACATGGATTGGTTGAAATTAAGTGCATTTATTCTTGTAGAGATATTTCTCGTAAAGAAGCCATTGAAAGAAAAAGGTCTTCTAGCCAGTTTTCACTTAAAGCATTTGGAGAAACAATCATTATGAAAGAAAGCCATTCCCATTACTATCAAATTCAAATGCAAATGGGAGTGACGAAACGAAGATGGTGTGACTTTGTTCTTTTCACTAAAGAAGATGAGGAAGTTTTGATACTTCGTGTGAACTTTGATCCAAGTTTTTGGGAAAAAGTGAAAAAAAAGTTGTTGGACTTCCACACAATGAACATTGTACCTACTTTGGTAGCTCAGGGGTTTTATAAAAAAAGGATAAAAATAGGTCTTGAGTGGTAGAAAACATTGTGGGAAAAGGAGAAAATGTTTCCATTACTTTTTCCTTTTCCTACAAGTTTTTCGAAAAGCCTTCTTTCTAAGGAGTGTTAAAAGATGGGATTGTATGCTATGTGTTAGAACAAAGAATTTGCATTTAACCCTCTACCAAACAATCCCTGGTTTTTACGACCCAGAAGAAGCAGCCTTCTGAAAACATCGCAGGAAAAGGAGAAAATGCTGGTAACCAGCATTTTCTCCTTTTCCCAAAATTTTTTCTACACATCTAAAGTAAAGTTTCAGTTTTTGAATCACGTTTATATTGTCGTCTGCCGAATTTGAACAAATCTAAAAATTTGTCGTTAGGTAAAACCTAGAGCACTTGTGAGAAAATAGAAACTACTGGTAACCAGCATTTCCTCCTTTTCTCACAAAGTTTTCTAGAGCTTTCTTTCTTATGATAATCAAAACTCAAGGTTGTTTGGTAATGTGTTAATTTAAGATGTCCACAATGTCTACAATTATGCATTTTTTCTTCCATTTAAGACTTTCACTGATAAACATAATATATATTATGTAAAAAAGACTAAGGAAAGTTGACACATAATTTATTTTACTAGATGACAGAATTGTAGACTTACTCACTTTGAAAGCATTAGCAGATCACAAATAAAATGTCCATGAAATATGAAATTTGTCTCTCATCTAAAGAAAGGAAACTTGGTAAGGGAGAAAATGCTGGTTACCAGCACTTTTTCTATCTTTCCACAATGTTTTCAAAAGTTTTTTTTATAGTGAAATGCTTAATTCAGGACTGTGTGGTAATAGATTGAAATTCACAACACTTACTCACCATGTTTATAAAATGTGCCATTTTAATAAAAAATTTTGAAATTTAGTAATTGTTACTTCTTCAAAACATTTGTCCTGATGAAAATGGAAATAAAATGTAAGTGAAAAATTTAGACTCTGGTTAGCCTGCAGTCAGATTTATGAAAGTGGATGCTTTTCCCTTTTCCAGAGAAACCTTTAATAGCTAACATTTGTTTTACTGACAAGTAATACGTGTGTAAAAATGGATCACATTTGCACAGAAAGATTAATTATTAACCCTGTCCCAAACGACAAATTTTAGACTCTTCTCAATTGAAAGGGCTTGCAGACGATAATTTTAAGTTTCACTCATTACAAGCAATTTCTCCTTTCCCACAGTATTTTCAAAAGATTTGTATGGCAGACAAGTAAAAACCAGAGCTTGTTTGGGAAAGGGTTAATTAAAACTTAAAAGTTTTCAAATGCATTATTTCCAAGAGGAGTTGACAGTTGGCATTGCAGGATAAAGGTTCAAATCTTTACCAGACGACAAAATTTCAGACCTTTGTCAAAATTGTATCTGCAGATGACAAGTTCACTTTGTTAAATAATGACTGCTCTGCATTCATAATTCTGTTGAAAAGTACATGTATCATCACCATTTTGTTGGATGAGTTCAATACCATTCTAAGTGCCTATACAATGTACATGTATAGGCACTTAGAATGGTTCTGCACTCACTCATCAATTTACTCGAGTCCTTATCTACTAATGGGGGCCAAAATAAAACCAACATTACACACAACTGGAAGATGTGATTAATGTGCTTCCAAAAAGTGATAGGCACTTTAGAAGACAAAATGACCCACTGCTTCAAGCGCCCCATGAGCCTTTCAACATGAATTCTGACACGAGCAATAGAAACAGATTCAACAAGATTCTGTATTTGCATTTGGTCTTTATTGCTCAAGAAATGTGGCGTTACAAGTCTAATTTTATGTTTTGCAAGAGACTCCCGTCCTGTAAATCCACGGTCTGCCATGATGGCATCTCCCTCCCGAAGTTTTTCAACCAATCCACTATCAAAAATTATCTGATTGTCAGAAATAATCCCTTCGAAAAGATCTGAAACGAATGTCGGAATTCCATTTGGACTTATACCAATGAGGTCTTTCAACGTGTTGCAACTCTTGTACGTGGAGTAAGTTGCTGCCTGTACTTCAAAGTCAGATGGTCTTTCCAGTGATATTTCTGTACAGTCAATTACAATCTGTACATCCTGGTAAATTTCCTTGAATATATTTGGACTGTTACGCCTTATTTTTCCCCTTGACATCCAAATGTCTAAACTACACAAGACACTGTGCATAAAGTTCACCCATGTAATAAATATGCGTGACACATGGATTTCACTAATACCAAACCTCTCTGCCAGATCCAAGTTGGCAGAGCCTTGCCTTAGTTTCACTAGGGTCATGAACATTTCATCCATTGGAATAAGTGTTCTCTTTCTGCCACATTTCAAACTGTCTCCATCTTTAGTGGTTGAGTTATTTGCGCCCCAGTACTGTAAACATTTTGCCTCCTGCTCCAGCATATTATGATAGAATGTCATCAAAGCCTGGTAGGAGTAAAATCCTGTCCAAAAACCTAATGTCCGAATCACTTCCCTCAAACCATTTTAGGAAAAATCTGTCATAATGTCTTAACTCAACCACACAGTCCAACTGCTCTTTCACATTCATAAGCAATTTGGTCACAACAATCAGCAGGGCTTGTAATTCCCTTATACTGTTTGGATCAGGGTCAGAATCTTGGGAGGATAATTTGTTTAGAATATTTTGGAGCAGCTGTTGAAGTTTGTCTTTTACTATTACCGTACTACCCTTTTGGTTTTTGCAGGCTTTTTCCTGAAATACAAAATTATGATTTGGAATATAATAGTCATAAAGGCACAAGTCTTTTTGACTTGATTTTGTTCCTTAACCCTTTACTCCATAGATACTCATTTCTACTCATTGCTTGCAGGAGCCTATGGAAAACATTGTGGCAAAAGGTGAAATTGCTCGTGACAAGCAATTTCACCTTTTGTCACAATGTTTTCTATGCTGTCAAAAGGTAACATATACACATAAGAAACGGCTTCATCCTTGTTGTTATTTAGGGTCAATTAGAGATACCACAGAAATGCCTTATGGGGTAAAGGGTTAACCAGCTGTTTTTTTAGGTATTTGTTCATCTTGCCAAAGCAAAGAATGCAGGTCTTTTATGAACCTATCAAAAACTGAGGAGTGAAAAAGGGAGAAAATGCTTGTGTTCTGTATTTCCTCCTTTTTCCATACTTCTTTCTCATGTAGGAGAAACAAACTTCATACTTTTGATAACATTTGTAATCTGCAACCAAAACTAAAACTTTGTACGATGCTAGGGCTCTGAAATGCTATGCTACAGTCTTGCCAGTTTTTCTCAACCACAATGCAAGATAACATCATGGGTTATAAATGTTACGAAATTTATTCTAAATCTTAAAACATTGACAATTTAAAGTTAACTTTGGGAAAAGACAAAAATACTTGTACCAGTAACCACAAAGTTTTCAACCCTACAAGATGCATATTTTGTGTAACATTTTAACTGTTATTTACAGACTCTTTCATAAAAATTTCTTGCCTGGTAAAGAGTTAAGAAAAAGACAATATTATAACCTGAGCATTTGGCTGTCCGACTGTCTCTAACAACAAATGATTTTCATCTGCGATTGTAGATTCATCCAAGCTTACTGTATATGATGTTCTCTCCACATTTAAGGTACTGATATTTGCCTGAAATAGACAATACAGTATGAAAAGAAAAAAATACACCTTCATGTGGACCAAAAGATAGTGGAGGCTCCGAGTTAAAGCGTCACTGGATACACTATGTTTTTTATTGGAGTGTCCTGGGCAAGACACTTCAGGGCACCAGCCTTGTACTACAGAAACCCAGGAAATACATGAATATGTGATACCAGTTAAACAATCCTTCAATCAAGTAAACTACACCATCAAGATCAAGGGTAATATTTTAGACAAAATATTGTGAAATAGCAAGAGACAGACTGAATCCTTTCAATGTTAGGCCAGTGGACTACCCTCTTTAAACTAGTCCTAATTCAAAGCACTTGCAGATGACAAATTAAAGGTGACTAAAAAATCAAAATTGTTTTGGGAAAGGTGGAAAACCTTTTGGGAAAAGGAGAATAATTATGCCGGTAACCAGCATTCAAAATCTTTCGACAACACCCCTTCCAAGCGCGGATCCAGATATCTTTCTCAGGGGGGGTCCCACCGAAAACACACTTGTCTTATTATATGATACTTTGGTTTCCGGATTTCAGTGGATGTAAGCCGTTTACAAGAAAAGTCAACGTTTCCAGTTCTAACCATGAGGAAGTCTCCACATTTAGAACCTTTCTTTTTTAAAGTTATGGCTGTATTTTACATAAATGCTGTGCAATATCAAACCAGTACCATTTCACGAATCCGGCAACCGCATTTTTGCCAAAATTCCAGGGGTGTCCGGACCCCCAGTCCCCCCCTCTGGAGCCGCCCATGCCTTCGTTGGGTCGTTACAAGGTAGGATTGTGTGGTAAAGAGTTAAGCCAATACCAGCTCTTAACAACCATATGGAAGAAGCATTTTGAAAACCAGATGGGAAAAGGAGAAATGCTATTAAACAGCATTTTCTCCTTTTCTCACAATGTTTTCTATAGGAGTGGCAACATAAATCATCATTTGGTATGATGTGTTGTCTGCAAATGCTTTGAATGTGGTCCATTTAAAAACTTTGTTGTTTGGTAAAGAACTAAGCTGATTTGCTGTTAGTTTGTTTGATTGAACTTTAATCTTAGTAAGTTACGGGTTGTGATTTTAACCCTTGACCAAACAACAGACAATATTTGACACATCCAACTTTGCCGATGACATATTTGTCACTGACAGGTATGAAAACATTGTGGGTTAAGGAAAAATTGTTGGTTACCATAATCTTTTCAAAATGTTTCTTTCACATGGTCGTTTTAAAGTCGGGCTCGTTTGGTAAAAAAAAAAAATGATTGGTTGGTTATTGTCCAAAATATGCATTCATTTGCATCTATTGATTTAAAAGAATATGGTATACCTGTGTATCAAAAAGTCTTTTTCTCATCCTCTTTTCTCTTGCTGTACTTCCGTCTCCACCAGTTTTCTGTCTTTTCCTGTAAGACTGAGGCTGAACCATTTTGAGTGATCTGAATTTCGGTCTTGCAGGGTCAGATCTGTTGTTATACGTGTAAATTACTTTCTCCCAATCTTGCGACCTTGGAAAGATTGTAGGACAAGAGTCATCATATGTCTTGCGTCCATTAACAAAGTGGAGACTGCACACGCTGGTCCATTGAGACTCAGTTCGCAAGTTTTCGTTCCGAATCAGCCTTATCCAAGTCTGTCTTTCACCCGTTCCTTTCTTGGGAAGCCGATAAAAAGGTAGGTTACCTTTAGATTCGGCAGTACACAAAGGAACACAATAATTTACTCGAGGCATGGTGAAAATGCAGCACGACTGATATTTGTTTACCAGAGTGACATCATAGGGGTAGAGGTCTGATTGGTCGATTAATACGTGCGCACGTAATAGTTATTACGTGCGCACGTATTAGTTAATACGTGCGCACGTATTAGCTACTGCGTGCGCACGTACTAGCTACTGCGTGCGCACGTATTAACTAATACGTGCGCACGTATTAGCTAATACGTGCGCACGCAATAGTATTACGTGCGCATGTATTAGTTATTACGTGCGCACGTATTAGCTACTGCGTGCGCACGTACTAGCTACTGCGTGCGCACGTATTAGCTAATACGTGCGCACGCAATAGTATTACGTGCGCACGTATTAGTTATTACGTGCGCACGTATTAGCTACTGCGTGCGCACGTAGTATAAAATATATCTTCCATGTCACTTTTGTGCCACCGTACATACACCTTAGGTTCTATGTGGCTTGTGTTTTTAAAGGGAGTAGATCCACGATGGGTTCTATAGTCCAATTTATTATTTCTTATTCATCTTCTTCTTTTTCTTCTTCTTCTTATCATCATTTTTATTTCCCCTTTTCTTCCTGTGATCAATATCCTTATCCTTCCTCTAATTCTGGACATTAAACAGATAAATGTAGGAAATAACATCTATTCTATTGCGAGGGATTACTAGAACTATTTCTTTGGCGTAATAAAGAAAACCTAAGTACATATTATCCCACACGTATGGCCTTGTTCTTTACCCAAGGCGGTCGGAATTCAGACATTGCGGTGTGTATGCCTGAATGTCGTCGATCAAATAAAGGGAGACAACTTTTCTTTTCTTACAATGCTTAATCGTCCCTAACAAGTTCGCTACAAGACATTGCCCATACTAAACTGGTTAGGCCGGAGGTTAAGGCCCATAAAGACTCCGAGCTAAAGGTTAAAAAGGAGTTGGTGGTGGCAAACGATATAACCCCCACTGTTAGCCCTATAAGAAATAATAACTTGGCCTCCTAAAGTTAGCTCCACTCCCTCCTTTTGTAGTCCTCTAAGTTTTATCCGTGGTGACGAGAGTAGCACGTCCAGTTCAGACTCTAAAAGTACCCGGGAGGAGCTTTCTCTCACTGATGTAACCTCAGAGGCTGCGTCGTTGGGAGAAATATCCGCCGCCATAGGCAATGATTTGAAAACAGGGGTGTGTGACGCTGCGACCCAGTACCAATGTTCGATACGCATAAATAGTTTTAACTATATATTTTATTTTGATTTGTTGATATTTCGAGCACACGCATGTGTGTTTGCACATGTGTGTGCTGAAAAGAAGCGGGAGGGAGGCGGGGATGGAAAGAGGGATAGAGGGAGGCAGGCAGACAGACAGATTTCATGCTATATTTCATTTTGCACTAGGGAAAAAGTCTGACCAGAGACGCAACCAGTTGTTTTCCGTTATCCCACATTATCAACTACGGCCTTCATCGCGCGAAAATGGGCATTCGAACATTTGAGTAAAGTGTCGTCTCGGATTAGCCTGCGCATTCCGCGCAGGCTAATCCGAGACAACACTTTATGACTATGTTAGATTTTGTGCTAAGTCGATTTGCTCAAAACAGAAAATTACATAAAAAAAAAAACCGGAAGGTGTCATTTCAGATAAGTCTGAGCTGACCAGTTGATCCGAGACGACAGTTTATGCAAATGTCTGAATGTTCCTTTTCGCGTTTTGCGGGCCAATTTATAATGCTGCAATTTTATGTACAGCAATACCTCTTTTATACATTGTTATCGTGTGCTTTCATATCATTTATTGCTAACATTTCGTAAACATTGGCACCAATAGTTTAAAACGGTTTTTACAGTCTTCTTCGAGTAAATATGTAATTGATAAAAGTACATAGTTTTAAAAACAAAATGTACTACTTTTCGAACCTTAAAATTTTCAATGACCCGTAACTTTCCGCTGTTCTTGTTTATATACATGTAACCTAAATACCCACTGACCATATTTTATGATGTCTTTTTCACAAGCGGGCTACATTGAACCTTTTCATAATCCATAACAAAGGCAAACTACTACCATTTGCGGACAGCATAAATATGGATCAGACTGCACTGAATTTAAGGTCTGATCTTGGATCTTTACCGTCCCATTGTTTAGAAAAGCTTCTAAGAGTAAAAACCCTTGTGGATTACATCGTAATGTACTCCTGTTGTAAAAAAGACTGCTTTAACTCATTACCAAACGACAAAATTTCAGATTTATCCAAATCGAAAGCATTTGCAGAAAACAAAATGAAAGTAACTAAAAATTTGAAATTTGTTTTGTGAAGGATAGAAAAAATTGTGGGAAAAGGAGAAAATGCTGGTTATCAGCATTTTCTCCTTTTCCCACAATGTTTTCTACAGGCTTCTTTCTCAGGGTGGTCAGAATTGGGGATTGTGTGGTAATGGGTTAAATAGCTGTTGTGGACGACATAGTTCAAGATTAGACTGCACAGAACAAGCGGTCTCATCTTTTGTCTGCATCCTACCGCTGGTTTTTAAAATAGAATCTTTCTGTGTTTTGGTGGATTGTACTTTTTGCCATCGGAAGAAGTCTAGTTTAAATGATTGTTGCGGGCGATATAAATCAAGATCAAACTGCACAGAACACGCGATCTCATCTTTTGTTTACATGCTTCTGCTGTTGATGATCTAAAAGTAAAACCTTTCCGTGTTTTAGTGAATTGTATTTTAAAGGTGGCCCTTCAGATTTTGGGACGAAAATTTTACGAGAATACAAAAAAAATCATCTGTATACTCCCAAAGCCTTATAATTTTCATTCATAAAACGCCAGTTGTCGAAAACCATCCGCCAGCAAGAGAAATTAGATATTTACTACAGCCCAGGTCGATACCTACGGGAAACACGGTCTATTTTCACATGAGCAACTCGCCCATCTACATACCGGAAATATACAGACGAAGCTTCAAACATAGCATCCGGAGAAGACATTATGGAAAATAATTACAAGCTTGTTATACTATGGAATTTCAGCGTCATTAGTTACATGCCAGTCACTTAACATTCCCACAATGCTTTTTTTTTTTGGCGGGAAATCTAACAATAGCTTAAGAGGCTACGTAGCCTTTTAAGGGAATACCATCAACAATTTCTTTTTGTAATTTTATGATTCTCAATTATTGATCATTTGTATTGTTTTTTCATATAAATTTCATTGATATTTATATTTTTTAATTTGATAGGATGTGAAAATTCTAAATACCCACCATTAAACCTTTACTACTCAATCCCTACTTTCGACGCCCCTGAGAAAGAAGCTTTTTGAAAACACTGTGGGAAAAGGAGAAAATGCTGGTAACCAGCATTTTCTCCTTTTCCCACAGTGTTTTCTACCCGTTCCAGAACAAATTTCTATTTTTCAGTCACCTTTATTTTGTCGTCTGCAAATGCTTTCAATTTGGACCAGTCCAAAATTTTCTCGTGTGTTAATGAGTTAAACCTTTACCACACAGCAGAATTTTAGACCTATCCAAATAGTAAGCATAGTGGCTTACATGGTGCAATTTTTCTTTGATAGAGTGGAAAACTTAGTGGGATAAGGAGAAATTGCTGGTTACCAGCATTTTCTCCTTTTCCCACAAAGTTTTTAAAGGAGGTTTTCCAGTCAGGGGCGTTAAAAGACGTCATCTTAAGAGGTAGAGTTGTGTCTCGGCTAACCAGAAAGTTTGCGAATTAAGGCCCAGAGGAAAAAGACTTCATTTTGGAAAAGCCAGCATTTCCTCCTTTTCTCACAATGTTATTCTGGAGTTTCTATTTCTGGTGCTGCAATAAAATGCTTCTATAGCCACTGGCTGCTTTCCACATAACCGTGTGTCGTCGAACTGTTCACCAGTTGCGAGAGAGGAATTAAGCCATTACCACACAATCCCTCCTTTGACGACCCAGAGAAAGAAGCCTTTAGAAAACAGTGTGGGAAAAGGAGAAAATGCTGGTTACCAGCATTTTCTCCTTTTCCCACAATGTTTTCTACCCTTTCCATATCAACTTTCAATTTTTAATTCACATTTATTACGTCGTCTGCATAATATGCTTTCAGTTTGGACGAGTCCAAAATTTTGTTATGTGGTTAATGAGTTAATCATGTCGCAATGATTATCAATCCTTCTCAGAAAGAAATTAGTCATGTTGTAGGAATTCAAATTAGCCCCTTTCCCCGGCATGTTTCCAAGTCCTGTAGGCTGTCGGCTGCTCTACCGGGGCTCGACAAAAGATTTAATAAAGGGTTGCATTTAGAAATGTTTAATACGCAACCTAGTCAACGAACAAAACGGTCAGCGCACAAGGAATTGGTCAATAGGTAAATTAAGAAAACATTTTGTAATAGAAGGAAAACAATTACGATCGTTGAATCAAGAAATGACAATTATACGAGAAAAAGCTTTATAAAACTGTTGAGCGGTCTTTTATATTGACCCTTCATAAACCTCACACAAATTCATATAAAATTCCCAAAAGACAAAAAAAAATAAAGGTAGGCACTAAAAACTAGACAGAATTTTACGGGCGGATTTACGGAAACTACGAAATTCCGGACGGAGGGACGCAAGTATCAACCTACCCACACAACAACATACATGCACCAAGCAAACTAATTCGTTACAGTTTCTTCTCTTTTTTGTGAGTATCCAACCATTGGTCACAAATCTTTATCAGAATTCTACCTGCCTGAATGCTTCGTCTGCTAGCCCTGTCTGTCTGTTTGTCTGTCTGTCTACGACCGATAGAAGATGCAGTTCGTTCTCTTGGGTCCATCAAAGGAAACAATGTTGCCATTGCCGGTTTTAATCCATTACCAAACAATGCCTGGTTTTTACGACCCTGAGAAAGAATCGTCCCGAAAACATTGTGGGAAAAGGAGAAAATGCTGGTAACCAGCTGTTTCTCCTTTTCCCACAATGCTCCCATTCTTTTCGAAAACAATATCAAATTTTGAGTCGCAATAATTTTTGTCGTGCTTTCAACTCGGACCAGTCTTAAAGTATGTCGTTTGGTAAAAGGTTAAATCAATGACAAAGCCCGCCCGTGTGGCTCAGTGGTGAGCGTGTCGGACTCATGACCTGGTGGTTGTGAGTTCGATACCCGGTTGAGGCGAACTTTCTTTCCGGCGTGTTTCCGCCTCTCAGCTCTGCTGAAGCATGTGAGAAAAGTAGTCGGTGGATTTGGAAAGAAAGTTGTGTAAGTACTGGTGTGAGAAAGCCAGGAAACACATGTGTGTCACCGACCGCTATGATATGACCTTAGCTGTTAAAGTGGCGTTAAACCCCAATACAACCAACCAACCATTTTCCACAATGCCCCCTTTCCTATCGAAAACAATATCAAATTTTGAGTCACAATAATTTTGTCGTCTGCTAGTGCTTTCAACTCGGACCAGTCTTAAAGTTTGTCGTTTGGTAAAGGGTTAAATCAAGGACAAATCCTTTGAGATTCTTTATTGCGTTTACCATATTTATCGATTATTTAACCACGTTCACATACCTGTCCAATATCTGAACCATTCTACTCACTATAAGGTTATAAATATTTTTTTTTCTCATTTGGCTGTTACGATGTACCTTCAAGATATATATAGTGAAATTTCGGACAAAAAAATCAAAACCTGGGTCCGTATTCACCAACCATTCTTGACCCATTACCATACAATCCCTACTTTTGACGCCCCTAAGAAAGAAGCCTTTAGAAAACATTGTGGGAAAAGGAGAAAATGCTGGTAACCAGCATTTTCTCCTTTTCCTACAATGTTTTCTACCCTTCACAAAACAAATTTCAAGTTTCCAGTCACTTTTATTTTATCGTCTGCAAATGCTTTCAATTTGGACAAGGCTATAATATTGTCGTTTGGTAATGAGTTAAAAACGTTCTTAGTCTTTTTCTCCAGAATTTTCTATGTTTGACAGTAACATAAATTCTGATTGGCTAAACTTTCTGATCGGCGAAACTTTCTGATTGGCTAAACTTTCTGATTGGCTAAACTCTCTGATTGGCTAATATTTCTGATTGGCAAAGCTTACTGATTGGCTAAAATGTTTCATACACAGTATCATTTAACATGAAAAAATAAGATTGGATCGGAAAACCAGATTGTGGCTTATATTAACCCCTTTCCTGATAATACATAAAATAGAAAAAAGTTTTTACCGTTGTATAAGGTTGTCACAAGTACGGATATCTATTTGCTTTACCCATAAATGAACATTTAATTTTTTAAAAGTAAAGACGTGAGTTATTTCTAACGTGACCAAAAGACGACAAGCGAACAAACAAAATTTATTAGAACAAATATTAAACCTTAACCAGAAGGATAGCAGACAGCAAAAGGCAGAAAGAAAGCGCAAAGAAGTAGCAAACAGAAAAGAACAGAGACATTGACAAATAAAACAAAACAAAAGCACAATTTAGCACAAAAGTTCCTTATCACTGTCTGTCAATAGTTCTCAAAGTCTGGTATATTCTTTTAGTCACATACGGCAAAGGAATCCGCAGAATAGCATAGATCTACCTTAAATGTAATTAGAACCTTTCTTCCAATAATGGATTTATCAGTAAAGCTTGCTCTGAGCCAATTCAGTTTACAGTTCGTTTGTTCTAAATAAGTGAAGTATTTACTTCCCTCTGTTGCAATGTTTTAGGCTAGCTCACAGTACTTCATTCTTCATTAGTTCTGTTGTGTTTTTGTAAGTTCTGTCATCTACATGTATCAACAACACTGTACTTCACAATAAGAGAGGCTAGGAGCAAAACTCATGGTTAGGCCAGATAACTCATAGCTGGTCTAAGACCAAGCTTCAAAACTACAGAGTCTTCACCCTACAACTGCACACAGCTTACTGCCCTACAATGTCTAATTTGACATAATTATATATACATCATATACATAGCAGAAATTGTTAGAAAAGCATGACAGAGTGAGTTTTATTCAAACATTATGTAAAGGTTATACCATGAATACAGGTAGGTACACAACATCTGTTATCCCTGAACAATAACCCTTAACAAATTTGTCACATACGTCCCCCCCATTAAATGATAAAATATACTGATTTTATCACTAGAATCTAAACAAATTTAAGGGTCATATATTCTTGAAAGCATATCAGCCAAAACATTGTTTCTACCTGCAATGTGCTGGACAATAAAACGAAACTCTTGAAGGATAAGACTCCATCTTAAAAGACGCATATTCTTGTCTTTTACTCTATTTAGCCACTGTAATGGGAAGTGGTCTGTTTCAATGACAAACTCTTTACCAATCAAATATTCTCTCAAACTCTGACATGATTTGACAATCGCAAGACATTCCTTCTCCACAGTGCTATAATGTTGTTCTCTTTGAAGGAGCTTTTTGCTAATGAATATGATGGGATGTCTGCAATGTTCTTTGACTTGTAGCAAAACTGACCCATAACCTCTGTCACAAGCATCAGTCTGCAGTATAAACTCGCATGAAAAGTCAGGGTTTTGTAGAATTGGATATGTAACCAAAGCTTTTTTCAAGGCATCAAAAGCTATCTGGTGCTCTTGACACCAAATAACTTTATTTGGATTGTTTTTGGAGGTTAAATCAGTCAGAATTGCTGACAAATTTGCAAAGTGCGGTATGAACTTTCGGTAAAATCCAATCATACCTATAAAAGAGCGTACCTGTTTCTTTGTTTTCGGAGGCAAAACTTTCTGAATCACCTCTATCTTCTCTGGTGTCGGGTGTACTTCACCATTTCCAACAATGTGTGCTAGAAACTCAATTTTTTGAAAACCAAATCTACACTTGCTTGGCTTTGCTGTTAATGATGCTTTTTTAAGAGCTTCAAGTACCTGAGTAATATGCATCAAGTGATCTTCCCAAATTTCACTGAAAACTATGACATCATCAATGAATGAATCAGCAAATTCTTCCATATCACCTAGGACCATTTTCATCAATCTTACAAATGATGCGCTTGAATTTACCATGCCAAAAGGCATGACTAAGAATTGGTAATGACCAAAAGGAGTAATAAAAGCACTTTTTTCCTTTGAGGATTCTGTTAATGGGATTTGCCAAAATCCCTTTGTAAGATCTAACTTGCTAATGAACTTTGCATTAACTAACCTGTTTATTACATCCTCTAACTTTGGCATTGGCTGAGGGTCAAAAACAGTTACCTGATTAAGCTGTCTGTAGTCGACACAGAGTCTAATAGAGCCGTCTTTCTTTGGGACAACTACAATTGGGGATGCATATGGGCTACAGGATTTTTCTGCGATGCCAGCTTCAACCATGTCATTGATTTCACTTTTAACCTTATCTCTTAAGGTGTATGGGAGGCTGTATGCCTTTTTGCGCACTGGTATGTTAGAAGTGACCTTCACATCATGTTCTATAATGTTTGTTTTACCTGGTACATCAGTTAAAACATCAACGTACCTGAAAAGAACTTTTTCTAGATCTCTAACTTTATCATTTGATAATTCAGGGTTTGTTTGTACATGTTCAATTCCCTCAGTTGGCGTAAGTAAGGGGTTGTCAATGTAAATGACCTCTTCATTCATACCCTCACATACTGTAGTAGCTAACAGAGATATACTTGAATCAATAACTTCAGGATCAAATTCATCTATATTAGATTCTACTTCCATGGCTGGATTGTCATTTGCTCTTTCTACCCATTCTTTCAACATGTTGATGTGAAATGTTTTTAAAGTTCTCTTACTACTTCCAGTTTGTATGACATAGTCTACTGGGCTAACTTTGTGTATTACTGTAAACGGCCCTTTCCATTGTGCCATTAACTTGTTTGATACAGAGGGAAGCAAAACACTGACTTTTTGACCTGGTTTTAATTCTCGGTTGCAAGCTTTTTTGTCATAATAGAATTTTTGTTTCCTCTTGCACCTATTTTCATTTTGTTCTGCAAGATGTTTCATTGTATTGAGTTTGTCTCTTGTTTTAACCAGATAACTTAGAACAGAATCTTTGTCAACCTCACCTTTTGGCTCTTCCCAACTTTCTCGTATAATAGTCAATGGACCTCTTACATGACGGCCATACAATAACTCAAATGGTGAGAAACCAGTGGTATCCTGTGGAACCTCTCTATAAGCAAAAAGAAGATACGGCAGTAAGATGTCCCATTCTGTTTGCTCATCTTGAACAAAGCAAGTCAACATTCTTTTCAATGTACCATTAAACCTTTCAACCAAACCGTTCGCTTCTGGATGGTAAGGTGTGCTAAGTATCTTATTGATGTTCAAAAGCTTACACAACTCTTTCATAACTGAGGACGTGAAATTACTTCCTTGATCCGAAATAATTTCCTTTGGGACACCTACTCTTGCAAAAATACCCACCAGGGCTTCAGCTACATTTTCAGAGTCAATGTACTTAAGTGGAATTGCTTCTGGAAATTTGGTACCATAGTCAATAACTGTAAGGATGTATCTGTTCCCACGTTTAGTTCTATTTAAAGGACCAACAATATCTATTGCAATCCTCTGAAAAGGTTCAGTTATGGGGGGAACAGATATTAAATTTGCTCTTCTTACTCTACCTTTTGCCACACTTCTTTGGCATTGTGGACAAGATCTGCAATATAGTGTTACATCTTTAAAGATGCCAGGCCAAAAGAAATTTTGCAAAATTCTTCTTCTTGTTTTTCTGTTGCCTAAATGACCACCTAGTGGTACATCATGAGCAATCTTTAAAATTTCTTTACGAAATTTCTTTGGTACTACAATTTGATTAACTATTTTGCTATCACTCTCCTGGAAAGCTCTGTACATTATTCCATCCTTTACATAAAAGTATGCATTTCTACTGACTAATTTAGGCCCGAAAGCTAGACTCCTTACCTTATTCAAGGAGGTATCACTCATTTGTTCACGGATGAGATCATCTGAAGAACATATACCTTTACTCACCTCACTTTTGTCAGTCTTGGTGTCAACATTATCTGTACATTCATACCTGTCATCTTTCCACTTTTCATCAGCTTTCTCTTGCAGTATTTCATTTAGTTTTTCTTTCTCAAACATGCTTCTAGTAACAGCCTGAAAGGATTCCCTATCTCTGAATTGAGAATGAACATACCCGAAGTTACCAACAACAAGGTCTGCAAAAGGGTTATTCATGACAAGTGCATCCACAACCCCCGAAATGTAAGGTGTATCAATTTTTATTTGAACCTCATTGCAAACTTTTGTACTACCATCAGCCAAAGTTACACCTCTTTCTTTCCCGGTTAAGTCTTCAGAGGCAACAAATTGTTCAGATACAAAGATTGCTGTGCACCCTGTATCTCTAAGTACTTTGACTGGTTTTCCATTTACGAAACCATTAGAAATTTTTAGGCCATTCAAAAGTACAACACTGTTGTCATTCGGTTTAGGGACAATTGGTATTTCTAAAATTTCACCATTTGTACTTTTTTTTGTGGGTGAGTAAAGTAACCCGTTTGCTTCATTGGGTTTTGTCACATTATTCTTGTCATTTTTGACCTTGTACGGACACGAAGCGATCAAATGTTCTGTGCTATCACAAACAAAACATTTGCGTTTTGCTTGTTTTTGATCATTGTTTTCAGTACTGTTTGTTCTATTATTGCTGCCATAAAATGCTTTCTTCTGAATGTATTTCTTTTCAGAATTTTTGTGAGCAAGCTGATAAGCTTCGGCAAGACCCACTAATTCAAGTACAGACTTTGGTTGATGTTGTTTTAGCCATACCTGTAGATCCTGATTAGCACTGAACATCAACTGATCTCTAATTATCATGTCTACCAACTTGTCAAAATTTCCGTCAACTGACTCAGTGTCTTTCCAGTGGTCAAAGTATACACTCAGTCGCACTGAAAACTCCCTGAATGATTCACCATCAGCTTGCTTACATGATCTGAATTTTTCTCTGTACTCCCATGCATTTAGTCCATACCTGTCTAAAATAGCTCTTTTGATAAAATCATATTCTTTACTTTCAGCAAATGACATTCTTGAGTACGCTTCCAGTGCTTTTCCGCTCAATTGGGGAATTAAGTGGACAGGCCATTGCGATTTCGGCCAACTGTGCACAAGAGCAAGTCTCTCAAATGAAGTTAGGAAAACTTCAATGTCCTGTCCATCAACAAATTTGGGCAACTTTGCCTTTACACTCACTCCTTGTGATACAGTAGCTTCTGGATTATGTATTCTCAATTCTAACTCTTTTTCTCTTAATTCAATTTCTCTTAACTTGAGTTCACAATCCCTTTCTTTCATTCTTGCATCCCTTTCAGCAGCTCTTTCACTTCTTTCTGCATTTTTTTCTTCTCTTTCTGACATTTCCCTTAACAATGCCAGACACTGATCAACTTCCTCGCCTCTCTCTATCAACTTATTTAAACATAAAATTGTTTGCTCACCAGCCATATTTTGGGAAAGAGATTCACAAATTAAATTTCTTAATTCATGAAAGTACCGCTGCCACCATTGTAAAGACGTGAGTTATTTCTAACGTGACCAAAAGACGACAAGCGAACAAACAAAATTTATTAGAACAAATATTAAACCTTAACCAGAAGGATAGCAGACAGCAAAAGGCAGAAAGAAAGCGCAAAGAAGTAGCAAACAGAAAAGAACAGAGACATTGACAAATAAAACAAAACAAAAGCACAATTTAGCACAAAAGTTCCTTATCACTGTCTGTCAATAGTTCTCAAAGTCTGGTATATTCTTTTAGTCACATACGGCAAAGGAATCCGCAGAATAGCATAGATCTACCTTAAATGTAATTAGAACCTTTCTTCCAATAATGGATTTATCAGTAAAGCTTGCTCTGAGCCAATTCAGTTTACAGTTCGTTTGTTCTAAATAAGTGAAGTATTTACTTCCCTCTGTTGCAATGTTTTAGGCTAGCTCACAGTACTTCATTCTTCATTAGTTCTGTTGTGTTTTTGTAAGTTCTGTCATCTACATGTATCAACAACACTGTACTTCACAATAAGAGAGGCTAGGAGCAAAACTCATGGTTAGGCCAGATAACTCATAGCTGGTCTAAGACCAAGCTTCAAAACTACAGAGTCTTCACCCTACAACTGCACACAGCTTACTGCCCTACAATGTCTAATTTGACATAATTATATATACATCATATACATAGCAGAAATTGTTAGAAAAGCATGACAGAGTGAGTTTTATTCAAACATTATGTAAAGGTTATACCATGAATACAGGTAGGTACACAACATCTGTTATCCCTGAACAATAACCCTTAACAAATTTGTCACAGTAAGGTTACACTCACTTTTGTGGTTCACCAATCACCTAGTTATAGGACCAAAAAAAAAAAACAATTTTGTGTCACAATCAAATGAATCATGGCGTGCACCAGTCCTGTGATAAGCATGAAATTTATAAATGGCAAAAAACAAAATATGCGGACTGTGCAGTCTGATCTTGATCTTCATTGTCAGCGAAATGGCCAGAAGAAGTGCATTGGAGCTTAGGGCTATGTTTTTGTAGATTTAAAGGTGGCCCTTTAGATTTTGGTTCGAAATTTTTACAAAAATACACGAAAAAATCATCTTTATACTTCCAAAGCCTTATAATTTTTTCATTCATTAAACCCTGTAGTCGAAAACCATCCGACAACTAGATGAATTAGAGATTTACATCAGCCCAGGTCGGCACTGACGGGAACCACGGTCTATTTTTACATGGGCAACTCGCTTATTTACATACCGGAAATATACAGACGAAGCTTCAAACATAGCAACCGAAGTTCTAGACATTATGGAAAATAATTACATGTTTGTTATGTTATGGAATTTAACAGTCATTAGTCACGTGGTAGCCACTTAACATTCCCACAATGCTTTTTTGATTTTGGCGGGAAATTTAAAAATAGCGTAAGAGGCTACGTAGCCTTTTCAGGGAATACCCCCCCCCAAAAAAAAAAAAAAAAAAAAAAAAAAAAAAAAAAAAAAAAATTGTTTTGTAATTTTATGATTATTAATTAGTGATGATTTGTATTGTTTTTTCATATAGATTTCGGTGACATATATATTTTTTAACTTGGTGTTATGTGAAAATTCTAAATACCCACCTTTAACTCTTTACCCTACAATCCGGGGTTTTCACGACTCTGAGAAAGAAGACTGTTGAAAACATTGTTAGAAAAGGGGAAAATGCTGGTCACCAGCATTTTCTCCTTTTGCAACAACTGTTTTCTACCCTTGGGAAAAAAAAATGAAATCATCACGGGCTGAATTTAACATGTCCTCAACAAGTGCTTTCAATTTGTACCAGTCTAACGCAAAGTCTGGTCAGCAGTACCCTTCATATCAACCTTTATCCTGCTTGAACCGTGTGGTAAAACGTTCAAGCTGACAGTGAAAACCCATCAGCTTTGCCATTTCAACTTTCGACAACTCCAAGAAAGAGAACATTGAAAAAAAAAAAAACCTTCATTGAACAGAAGAAACTCGCGATGATCAGGATTTTCTTCTTTTGTCCACAATGTTTTCTACCTTTTGAAAGATAAATTTTCTGCTTTGGGTAGCATTTGATATGTCATTCTGCAAATGCTTTCCGTTTAGACAAATCTTGTTTATTACCTTAACCCTGTTAACCCTTTACCGCACAATCCCGACTTTTAACACCCCTTTGAAAGAAGCCTTTTGAAAACATTGTGGGAAAAGGAGAAAATGCTGGTAATCAGCATTTTCTCCTTTTCCCACAATGTTTTCTTCCCTTCCTAAATCAAATTTCCATTCTTTTGGGGAAAAGACATCACTTTATCGGACAATTTTGATCCAATATCAGACTTCACGTTCTGTGCAGTCTGATCTTGATCTACACTGTCCGCAAAAGGTCACTGAGCCGCGCTAAGCGGCATATTAACCCATTACCACACAATCCCTACTTTTGACGCCCTTGAAAAAGAAACCTTTAGAAAGCATTGTGGGAAAAGGAGAAAATGCTGGTAACCAGCATTTTCTCCTTTTCCCACAATGTTTTCTTCCTCTCACAAATCAAATTTCAATTTTTCAGTCACTTTTATTTTGTCGTCGGCAAATTCCTTCAATTTGGACAAGTCGAAAATGTTGTCGTTTGGTAATGGGTTGAGGGTTAAGGGCAAGTAGGTGGTAAGACAACAAAGTATAAAACGATTCATTTCTGTCTGACTGATGGATCATAATAAGCCCCCTGTTTGCGTAAAAAATGAACTGCGGTTATATATTATTGTATAATCAATAAAAGAATCCAACTATCCATTTGTAATGTTTAGAAAAACAAAACCTGAACTCTATAGCAAACGAGAAAATCTCCGACTAGTCCAATGTGAAGGTATTAAACAGACAGCAAGTCTAAAGTTACAAATATGATTAGATTATCCTCTCAACGGTTAGAAAATATTGTGGGAAAAGGGAAAAGATCTCTTCTTTTTTCAGAATGTTTTAAAAAACATCCTTGCCATCTTTTTAGAAGAAAGTCGATATTTTCGACTCGCCAAATATTATAAAGTGGCCGCTTACTATTTTTTTTTTTTTGAGTGGGGGGGGGGGGGGGGGGGAGGGAATGGGGGGGGGGGGGGGGTCAGAGGATGGATCTGTTTGGGTGGGGGACGGGGACTGCGGGCTGATCCGAGACGGCACTTTCCGAAAATGTCCGAATGCCCTTTTTCTCGTGTTGCAAGCCAAATATCGAATCATAATCCAGGAGTCTCAATAAGTTACAGAAAAACATAGAATCTGACATCATCTCGATTTTTCGTTTTGAGAGATATAGATGTATAAGAGATGACACGAGTTGGCTTTTGAGATAAGATTTTATTAACTCTTTCTCCATAGATACTCATTTTGACGTATCAACGGCAGACAGCTTTTGAAAACATTGTGGGAAAAGGAGAAATAGCTCGTAATGTGCAATTTCTCCTTTTCCCACAATGTTTTTCGCTCAATCAGATATTTGTATCCTCATTTGTCCATATTTTTAACATCATATCTTTATTTGCTGCTGAAATGGAAGAGCCTCAAATTGACATATGATGTAAAGGGTTAAACGAGTCGTGGGGGGGTATTATTAACTCTTTCCCAAACAAGCCCTGGTTTGTACGTGTCTGCAGTACTAGTTTTAGAAAACACTGTGGGAAAAGGAGAAATTGCTCGTAACGAGCAATTTCTCCTTCTCCCACTGTGTTTTCTAGCCTATCGGAAAACGTTCTGCCATTCTCATCAAATTCAAAATTGTCAACTGCAAACACTTTGAGTTTGGGACAGTCTAAAATTTGTCATTTGGGAAAGGGTTCAGCGAGCCCATCGCGACCTTAATAACATTTTCCTTGACGAGTTAGATAAAATTTCATCTCAAACGCCCATGAATGTCAGATTCTTTTTTATCACATAACGATATTTCACAAAATACAATTCAGATGATGCAAAAACATTCGTAGATGCACCCGCAGTATTTCCAATGAGACTAAAATTGACGTCACACAAATGTGATATCTTAACTTATGAAATTATCTAAGATTTAATTTATCGAAAATTTTGACAGACATGCACTGGATTTGCAGACAGATTTAGGCGAAGCCGAAATCCCGGAAAAAAAAGTTTATATCAGTTTTCTAAAAAAAAATCTAAAATATTTTACAATAAATTTATCCAGTATGTACACTCTAATAACGTTTAATAGTTTGACCAAGTTTCATTAGAAAACATCATCTAGTTTTGATATAACATATAAGATAAGAAAATTGGTAGGCTAATGGGTAGGCCTATATTACACACAAAAAAAAAACCAAAGTGAATTTATGTGATGAAAAAGTTTTTCAAGAAAAGCGTTATGTAGCTAACATATCTCTAGTCAAAGAAGTTTAATAGACAATTTTTAAATATCAGTTTTAAAAGACACCGAAAGTCAGCTTTTGGTCTTGATTAAAAGACAATTTGCAAAATATAGATCTGCCGTCCGCGCAGGCTGACATGGACGAAACCGATTAGTTATGATTAACCCTTTCCCAAACGACAAACTTTTGGACTAGACCAAATTGAAAGCATTTGCAGACGACAATTCAACTCGTGCTGAAAAGATGATTTCTGTCTATGATAGGGTGGAAAACATCGTGGGAAAAGGAGAAAATGCTGGTTACCATCATTTTCTCCTTTTCCCATAATGTTTTCAAAAAGGTACTATTCGATATCAGTAAAAACCAGGGATGGTTTGGGAAAGGGCTAAAACTTCTTCATGTGAAAGGACTGTCCTACCTCATGATAAAATGAGTTTTTGAACGAAATGGGTTTATATATATGCGATGACTTGCCCCATCCATCTGCCCCACCCTTCTTTATGATTCAGTCTCCCAAATCGTTCGCTTCTTTCAACTCTCGTTAGCCAAGGGAGATGATCGATACGTGAATAGAGTAACGGAGTGATCGTCGTCCTTAGTTGGTAAGTAGAGAACATCGAACTTTTGACCCATTTTATTAGAGTGCCGTTCAATTATATGAACAGATTTAAATCGATACAGCATCTATCAACTTGTCATTGGTTTTTATCATTGAATAAATTCAGCGTTTACGATGTGTTTTTGTCTTACATCTCAATCTCTCAGTGAAAAGAAATATAGTCTATTAATTTTTTTTAAGAAGAAGAAGAATTTATTGAATACTTATGCATACGCATGCATTTCGTAGATACAAATACATATTTGACATCTAGAAGGTCACTTAAAAAAATGCCATAACAATATATGAGAGAAAAAAAAAATAGCCAGAAAAGTGGAGATTAAGCTCGGACGATTATGATTTTTAACACAGTGTACATTTTCCTTATAGATGGCAGACGATAGAATTAATTGTAGTGTTGCAACTTTCAGATATTGTGCACTTTTGTCGTTTTCTCTGAAATCACCCGAGACTGACTGACTGACTGACTGGCTGACTGACCGACCGACCAACATATCGACTGACCGATCGACCGACCAACCGAATGAATAAATGAATGAATATCTTTCACGTCACTTTCAACATTACAATTCGTGTATGTCCTGAGTTTCATCAGTTCCAGGCTATAGCTCTAATTTGTAAAGCCTGAGAACAATTAGAACACCCACACACACAAAAAAAAACATCACCTAAATTGAGGATCAAACTCGGGACCTAAAGGTTATGAATTCTACACGTTCACCACTGAGCCACACAAGATCCCGCCATGTGTGATGTTTACGTCATGGGGATTTTATAATTGATATATTGCTTAACCCGATACCACACAGCAACATTTTAGACCTGTCCAAATTGAAAGCATTTGCAGACGACAAAAATCGAAGTGACTGAAAATTTCTAATTTTGTAAAAAGTAGAAAATATTGTGGGAAAATTAGAAAATGCTGGTTAACAGCATTTTCTCCTTTTCCCACAATGTTTTCTAAAGACTTCTTTCTCAGAGGCGTCATAAGTAGGGATTGTGTGGTAATGGTTTAACCCTTTACCACATATGATATTTCTATGGCATCTCGAAATGACCTTAAATAACAACAAGGATAAAACCATTTCTTATGTGTATACGACACCTTTTGAAAGCATAGAATACATTGTGACAAAATGTGAAATTGCTCGTCACGAGCAATTTCACCTTTTGCCACAGTGTTTTCCAAAGGCTCCTACAAGCAATGTGTAGAAATGAGTATCTATGGAGTAAAGGGTTAAAAAGAGTCAATTATCGCAACTAAAATCGTGATATATCACACTTATCGACCCATAATGATGACGTATTACCAGAAAAGTTTTACATTTTTTCCAACTCTAAAATAGAAAAAAAAAAGCTTCTATTTTTTTCATGGCATTGGAAATGGGTTATGCTCCATGACCATGGCTATCAACACATCTGCAATAAATATAGACTCGAGTTAGCCTGCGCAGACTGACATGCATCTTAGCGAGCCAAGTTTACGATCACTACGTGGATCTTACCTTGGCTGATTGAGCCCGATGTCGAGATTCCTGCGATGCGCCCTCTATTGGATGCTGGTTATTACCCCCCCTCCCCACTACATCATATTTCTAAGAGCAAATGAAATATCGTTTTACAAGTCGTTTACGAATACACATGAAGCGATAAGCAGACATCCACGTGGGTTTCCATGTTTTACCTTCTATTCGAAAGGTAGAGACCTTGTTCTATTTTTATCAAAGATGAAATGCTAAGAGCGATTTCATTCGTTGCAGCTAGAGCTGGCTGCATCCAATGAAAAAGCGCATCGGGTGAACGTAAAAATCAAGCTCGATCCGCCCAGGGTAGAGTGACGTAGTGAATCGTCAGCCTTGGCTTGCTAACATGACTGACATGAGACGAAACTTTTTATTATGATAAGTAAATTTTCTGTATGTCAAAGGGCCATTCTACTTCATGGTTTTGTCAGTTGTTGGACGAATTGGGTTTGATCGATCCCTACTTGTATGATGACTTGCCTAGAATAGTGCATCACGGAAACGCTTAAAACCCCTTTTCCAGACAACATCTCAAATCCCTTTGTCTTTATCTTTTTATTTCATTCTTAGGTTCGTCCAAATTGAAAGCATTTGCAGACGACAATGTCAATGTGGCTCAAATAGTGCAAACCTAAAATGTTGTCCTTTGGTAATGAGTTAAAAGGCTACGTAGCCTCTTAAGCTATTTCCTAGATTTCCCGCAAAAAAATAAAAAAAGCAATGTGGGAATGTTGAGTGACTAGAAAATAACTGATGGCCCTTAAATTCCATAAGATAACAAACATGTAATTATTTTTAGCTCACCTAAGCACGAAGTGCTCATGGTAAGCTATTGCACTCGTGCTGTGTCCGTCGTCCTTCTTAAACTTTTTACCTTGTGTACGCTCTAGAGGCCACATTTTCGGTCCGATACTCATGAAAGATGGTCAGGATGTTTACCTTGATGAAATCTCGGACGAGTCCGAAAATTGGTCATGTCAGGTCAAAAACTAGGTCACAAGGTCAAATCTTAGAAAAACCTTGTGTACGCTCTAGATGCCACATTTTCAATCGGATACTCATGAAAGTTGGTCAAGATGTTTGTCTGGATGATATCTCAGACAAGTTTGAAAATGGGTCATGTGGGGTTTAGAAAAACCTTGTGTACGCTCTACAGGCCACATTTTCAGTCGGATACTCATAAAAGTTGGTCAGAATGTTTGCCTGGATGATATCTCAGACGAGTTCGAAAATGGGTCATGTCGGGTCAAAATTAGGTCACTAGGTCAAATCTTAGAAAAACCTTGTGTACGCTCTAGAGGCCACACTTTCAGTCCAAAACTCTTGAAAGTTGGTCAGAATTTTTGTCTTGATGATATCTCGGACAAGTCCGAAAATGGTTCATGTCGGGTCAAAAACTAGGTCACTAGGTCAAATCTTAGAAAAACCTTGTGTACACTCTAGAGGCCACATTTTCAGTCCGATACTCATGAAATTTGGTCAGGATGTTTGCCTCGATGAAATCTAGGACGAGTTTGAAAATGGTTAATGCCAGGTCAAAAAACTAGGTCACTAGGTCAAAAGTTAGTCAGAATATTTGCTTCCATGATATCTTGGACGAGTTTGAAAATGGGTCATGTGGAGTCAAAAACTAGGTCACCAGGTCAAATGTTAGAAAAATCTTTTGTAGACTCTAGAGGCCACATTTTCAGTCCAAAACTCTTGTAAGTTAATCAGAATCGTCGCCTTGATGAAGTATAAGACGAGTTTGAAAATGGGTCATGGGGGTTAAAAACTAGGTTACCAGGTCAAATCTTAAAAAAAAACTTGTATATGCTCTGGATGCCACATTTTCAGTCCAACACTCTTGAAAATTAGTCAGAATGTTTGCCTTTATAATATCTTGGATGGGTTTGAAAATGGGTCATGTTGGGTCAAAAAATGGCTCAATAGGTCAAATGTAATGAACACCTTTTGTATGCTCTGGAGGACAAATTTTCAGTCTGATACTCCTAAAACTTGTTCATGATATTTATCCTGGAGATACCTTGAATGAGTTTGAAAATGGGTCATGTGGAGTCAAAAACTAGATCAATGGTTCAAATATTAGAAAAACCTTGTGTACACTCTAGAGGCTAGATTTTCTACCTGATACTCTTCAGACTTGGTCAGAATGTTTGTTTTGGTGATGTCTCAAAAGAGTTTGATAGTGGGTAATTGTCAGGTCCAAAACTAGGTCACTCGGTGAAATCTTAGAAAAACCTTTTGTACGCTGTAGAGGCTACATTTTCAGTCCAATACTCATGAAACTTGGTCAGAATGTTTGTCTTATTGATATCTCAAAAGTGTTTGATGATGGGTAATGTCTGATAGAAAAACTAGGTCACTGGGAAACTAGATGGTTCATGTTTGGTCAATAGACTCAGGTGAGCGATTTCCGGGCCATCATGGCCCTCTTGTTTCATATAGTGTCTTCTTCGGACGCTATGTTTGAAGCTTCGTCAGTATATTTCCGAAATGTAAGTGAGCGAATTGCTTATGTAAAAATAGAGCGTGTCTCCCGTCGGCGTCGGCCTGGCTGTAGTAAACCTCTGATATGTCTTGTTGTCGGATGGTTTTCGACTACTGGGGTTTTATGAATGAAAAGTATAAGGCTTTGGGAGTACAAGGATGATCTTTTTGTATTTTTGTAAATTTTTTGTCCCAGAATCTGAAGGGCCACCTTTAACTCTATAACAGACCGCAAAGTTTAGACTTAATCCAATTGAAAGCACTTTCAGACGACAAATAAATTGTGTCTGAAATGATAAAATTACATTCTCTCAACTCATTCAACATATTGTGTTATGAGGTAACAACAAAACATGTTAATTGGCTTGAAACACGCAGAAAGGGACATTCGGACATCTGCGTAAAGTGTCACCTCGGATCAGCCTGCGCAGTCCGCGCAGGCTAATCCGAGACGACACTTTACGGCTACGTTAGATTTTGTTCCACAGTAGACTTGCGCAAAACAGAAAATTGCATCAAAACGGAAAGTGTCGTTTCGGATTAGCCTGCGCAGAGTACACAGGCTGATCCGAGACGGCACTTTACGCAAATGTCCGAATGCCCCTATTCGTGTGTTGCAAGCCTTATAAAAGAGGTCTTCTGTCTAACAGGACAGAATATATTAAGGTCAAATTTGGAATAGTCTTGGATTTTTATTTCGTCTGTTACATGCTTACCAGACAATATTTTTTTATCTCGTCTGGAAACGAAAAAGTAAACAATTAGGTCAGGTCAAAATGAACTGTTACATTTCATTAAAAAAAAAAATGAAAGAAATTATTCATAATATAATGAATGATAGCTAGACCATGACGCACGACGCGTGACGTGAAAGCCAGCACTAAATAACTTTTTTTCAAGCAGATGATTAAAAAAAAAAACACAAACTTACTGGGTGTTACGTTATATACGGACAGAAATAAAAACGGACCACATTAAATCTAAGCAAATAATTGAATCTGTGTCAGCAAAGGAATAACACATAGATCTTACTGTAAAAAGATAACAGGAAAAAGAAAAACCAGGGGTAAACGGCTTTCTCCTGTTCTCTCGATGTTTTCAAAAACCTTTATCCACAAGAAAGTAAAATGAAAAGATATCCGTGAAGGGTCGTTATGCCACGGGCGAGATTGATCTACATACGAACTAGTAACATTTCGTTTCAGACGTCGTATTGAAATGTACGCGCTTTTTTAAATCAAGTTGGATTTTCTAAAATGGATTCAAAAATACATGTGAGTATTTTTCCTAAATGTTTCCATATATTTTTTCTTAACCCTTTACCTGATATGCCAATTTGAGGCTCTTCCATTTAAGCAGCAAATAAAGATATGATTTCAAAAAGATGGACATATGAGGATAAAAATATCTGATTGAGTGGAAAACATTGTGGGAAAAGGAGAAATTGCTCGTTACGAGCAATTTCTCTTTTTCCCACAATGTTTTCAAAAGCTGTCTGTTGTTGATACGTCAAAATGAGTATCTTCTTAACCCTTAACCACGCTATCCCGAGATATAAAGACCCAAAAAAGGAAGGTCTTGGAAACTTTATGGGAAAAGGAGAAAATGCTGGTTAACAGCATTTTCTCCTTTTCCCACAAAGTTTCTACTTTATCAAAAACAAGAGTCGTCCATTAAACAATAACTGATATTGTCGTCTGCAAATGTTTTCAGTTTGGTTTTGTCCTAGTTTTCTATTTTGGCGCAGGGTTGCTGCTATAATATCCACTAGAACCACTACCCAGGTAGTACCAGGTAGTACTAGTACCAGGTAGTATCCACTACCCAGGTTGTACCAGGTAGTACTAGTACCAGGTAGTATCCACTACCCAGGTAGTACCAGGTAGTACTAGTACCAGGTAGTATCCACTGCCTGGATCCACTAGTACCACCACCCAGGTAGTGCCAGTACCAGGTAGTATCCACTGCCTGGATCCACTAGTACCACCACCCAGGTAGTACCAGGTAGTACCAGTACCAGGTAGTATCCACTGCCTGGATCCACTAGTACCACCACCCAGGTAGTACCAGGTAGTATCCACTACCTGGATCCACTAGTACCACCACCCAGGTAGTACCAGGTAGTACCAGTACCAGGTAGTATCCACTACCTGGATCCACTAGTACAAGGCTGGGTCTCTGATATGTCATGCCAAAGGACACACCCACGAAAACCTAGTGCTTCATATAAGCATAGAACACGTAGCCTACAGGTTACAACTCCAATAAAAACATAATACATTTACCCTATCCGCTGATCAATTTCAACTGGTCTGGACAAAAAATGGCTGTTCGACAGCCAACATTTCAAGTCAAGTATGTTTTCCCAATTGAAAAATCGGTGTTCTGCAGATTATATACAGTGTTGACATTAATTAACCAATTACCACACAATCCCTACTTTTGACGTCCCTGAGAAAGAAGCCTTTAGAAAACTTTGTGGGAAAAGGAGAAAATGCTGGTAACCATAATTTGCTCCTTTTCCCAAAATGTTTTCTAACCTTCACAAAACAAATTTAGCTCGACCAAGTCGCTCAGTGGTGAGCGTGTCGGACTCATGACCTGGTGGTTGTGAGTTCGATACCCGGATGAGGCGAACTTTCTTTTCGGCGTGTTTTCGCCTCTCACCTCTGCTGAAACATGTGAGAAAAGTAGTCAATGACTTTGGAAAGAAAGTTGTGTTAGTACCGGTGTGAGAAAGCCAGGAAACACATGTGTGTCACCGACCGCCATGATATGACCTTAGCTGTTAAAGTGGCGTTAAACCCCAATACAACCAACCAACCCACCAAAACAAATTTCAAATTTTCGGTCACTTTTATTTTGTCGTTTGCAGTTAATGCTTTCGGACAAACCGAAATTGTTGTCGTTTGGTGAGGAGTTAAACTCTTATCCGGCTAAATAAATGAACTAACACTTTCAATCCGATAACAAAACCCCCAAATTATGTCATTTTAAAGCGCGTTTTTTGCAGTCTGATCTTGGTTAACGCTGTCCGCAAAAGGTCCTTGAGTCGCGTTTAGTAGCCTGGGGGGGTTGACAAATTTTATCCCTTTTAGCGCATATTCGGACAATAAATAAGACCAACTATTTACATAATTTTGGCTTGCAACACGGGAAAAGGGACATTCGGACATTTGCGTAAAGTGTCGTCTCGGATCAGCCTGCGCAGTCCGCGCAGGCTAATCCGAGACGGCACTTTACGACTACATTAGATTTTGTGCTTTAGTAGACTTTTGCGAAACAGAAAATCACATTAGAACTGAAATTGTTGTTTCGGATTAGCCTGCGCAAACAGCCCAGGCAGATCCGAGATGACAATTTACGTAAACGTCCGAATGCCCCTTTTCGCGTGTTGCAGGCTAAATAGAAAGGTGCTTTTGTCTATCGTGTTAAAGGTACGCGGACAGTGTGGATAAAAGACCATACTGCACGTTTTGTACCGTCTGATCTAAATCTACATCGGCTGAAATGCAATTATCGTAGTGAAAAGGGTTTTAAGGTTTGACAGTCACCTAACAATTTTAATGGCCTTCTTGATTAGCATTTAACTTCACTCATTGGGCGTCTGTGTGGTTTTGTGTTGAAAGTGTCTACCAGGAGGAGGACATTCGAGGTCCTGTTTCTTCAGCGGTGTTGTCCTTTAGCAAGACACTTTAGAGCCCTGCCCTAGTACTGGTGAAACCCAGGACACATGAGTAAGTGAGCCGTCGCCTTCGCGTGGCCAAAATAAGGTTAAAAGTGACGTAAAACACATTTCAATCCATCCGGTCCATTCCAAAACACCTTTTAATCAGTCGACTAAGTGGGAAAGTTAATACAGGCTTATTCTGACAGTCAAAAAAGACGGATTTGTTTACTTGTGATTGCGTTTCACACCGTTTTAAACATTGTTTAACCCTTTACCAAACAATCCCTCATTTTTACGACCTTGAGATAGAAGCATTTCGAAAACAATGTTGGAAAAGCAGAAAATGCTGGTAACCAGCATTTTCTCCTTTTCCAGCAATGTTTTCTACCCTTGCCAAATCAAATTTCAATTTTTGATTCACATTTATTTTGTCGTATACAAATGCTTTCAATTTGGACCAGTCTATAGATGTGTCGTTTTGTAAAGAGTTTGAGTTATATGGCGGCGGCTAGTGCACCTATTGAAGCTTTCTTAGATTATCTTTTACCAGCACTTCACACACTATTATTCCCAAGCCAATGGCTACTTTCCCACATAACAGTTTTCGATACAATGATAGGCGGCTAGAGAGGAATGAATCCTGAAGCAATGACTATCATCAATCCCCGGACAGAAATTGACCCAGCTAGATGTTCCAAACTCTGACTCTTTGGTCTAAATATAGATATACCGTAAAAGGCTACGTATCCCATATAAGGACAAAAACATCACGCATTTGAGCCATGCTCTCCTTTACTAAACAACAAAATTTTAGACTGGTCGAAGTTGAAAGCACTTGCAGACGACAAAATAAACGTAACTGAACAATTGAATTTTGTTTCCAGCAGGGTAGAAAAACATTGTGGGAAAAGGAGAAAATGCTGGTTACCAGCATTTTCTCCTTTTCCCGCAATGTTTTCAAAAGGCTTCTATCTCAGGGTCGTAAAAACCATGGATTGTTTGGTAAAGGGTTAATGCATCGGCAGAAATTATCGACTCAGATCAGCCTGTGCAGTCCTCGCAGGTTGACCTGGATCGACACTTTTAGCTTTCAGTAAGTTTTCTGCATGACAAAGTAACCAGTCTATCTCGTGATTCAGTGGATTTAAAGATAAAATGTATTTCATGGTTGGTTGTTTTGGGGTTTATCGCCACTTTAACCCTTTACCCCATAAGGCATTTCTATGATATCTCTAATTGACCCTAAATAACAGCAAAGATGAAGCTGTTTCTTATGTGTATATGACACCTTTTGATAGCATAGAAAACATTGTGGCAAAAGGTGAAATTGCTCGTCACGAGCAATTTCACCTTTTGCCACAATGTTTTCCATAGGCTCATACAAGCAATGCGTAGAAATGAGTATCTATGGAGTAAACGGTTAACAGCTAGGGTCATATCATGGCGGTCGGTGACGCACATGTGTTTCCTGGCTTTCTCACACCAGTGCTAACACAACTTTCTTTCCAAAGCCACCGACTACTTTTCTCACATACTTCAGCAGAGGTGAGAGGCGAAAATACGCCGGAAAGAAAGTTCGCCCCAACCGGGTATCGAACTCACAACCACCAGGTCATGAGTCCGACACGCTCACCACTGAGCCACCCGGTTGCTACCGGTTGCCCATCTGAGCAACGCCCCCAGAAGACAGTTAGTTGTTACGGATAGTGCAAGGATACAGGTCGAAACTTCTGAGAGCTTTTCCTGGTTCTTTAACGTGCCCGGCGTATAGCACCATCACACGGGACCTCGGTTTAATGTCTCATCCGAAAAACTATTAGAAAATTTAGTTGGCCAGCCGGGGATTCGAACCCACAACCTGTAATGACCCAAAACATTATGTTCATGAGTCCTACGCTCTACCTACTGAGCTATATCGGCTGGATATTTCATGGCTTCGCAGCTATGTGATAATTTACTTGATCACAGACATGCATAAAGCCCCCCTTTGGCAGAGCATGGCCCATATATTTTGGCTAACATTTCTCTTTCTTATTCATCGATGGTTTATCAGCAATAACTTTAATAATTTTAGTTATTAATCATATTACTTTGAAGTTTATCATGATATAAAAACAAAACTGAATGACTCTCTTTTAAAATGGAAAAAAAATTGATACATTGTTTTGCACTGAAGGAAAAATGTCACAGTGACGTCTTTTAACTCTTTACCAAACGACAAAATTTTAGACAGGTCCAAATTGAAAGCACTTGCAGAAGACAAAATGAATGTAACTCAAGAATTTAAATTTGATTCCAGCAGGGTAGAAAACATTGTGGGAAAAGGAGAAAATGCTGGTAACCAGCATTTTCTCCTTTTCCCACAATGTTTTCAAAAGGCTTCTATCTCATGGTCGTCAAAACCAGGGATTATTTAGGAAAAGGGTTAACCCTTGATCACACTGTTTTGGAAACATTGGGGAGAAAGGAAAAAATGTTGTTGAGACACAAGTCTGGTCATTTCAGTCACACAATGAATGTGTTTTGAATGTTGATGGGTTTAACCCATTACCTCACAATCCCTACTTTTGAGGACCCTGAGAAAGAAGCCTTCAGAAGAAATTGTGGGAAAAAGAGAAAATACTGGTAACCAGCATTTTCTCCTTTTCCCACAATGTTTTCTACCCTTCAGAAAACAAATTTCAAATGTTCAGTCATTTTTATTTTGTTGCCTGCAAATGCTTTCAATTTGGACGAGACTAAAATATTGTTGTTTGGTAATGGGTTGAAATTACGGTTATGTCAGTTGGGAAAGTGTTTGAATAATTCACACTTCAATTGCTTAATTAGTGAAATGCAAGTTTTAAGCCGATATTAAATTCTCAAATGATGCGTTTTTAAAGTTATATTTTGGGATAAGTTGTTGAATGGTGTTTTACGCCCCTTTCAACGTTATTTCAGTCAAATCACGGCGACAGTTCACATATTCATGTTTCCTGGGTTTCACCAGTACTAGGCCAGGCTCTGAAGTGTCTTGCCCAAGGACACTCCTGTGAAAAAACCCAGTGGATCTAGTGAGGCTCGAACCCGGGACCTCCAGATCACGAGTGCTTCACTTTACCACTGAGCCACACAGGACCCATATTTTGGGATAAATATCTTCGTATCGGACAGTGTAGATTCATGATCGGACGGCACGTTATGGTCCTTTCCATTGTTTTTGATCGAAGGGTTCTGTTTGACGTACATTGCCGTGCCTATTTTTGTCGTCACAAATAAGTATGATTTACTAAGTTCTACTTTACACAAAAATAATTTGTGTGCTTTTATGTTTATTTACTGTTTCATCACTTTAATTCTAATTATTTCTCGCCTCTGTCTGTGTGTTGGTCTGTCTTTTTTCCCTCTCTGTGTACCGGTGTAATGCAGAGAAATGACTCTCCCCTACAAAACGACCCGGCTCATTATTCCACGTAGAGAAATTATCCCATAAGTCATTTCCCTACGTAGAAAAATGACGCGAGCCAATATTCCACGTAGAGAAATGACCCATGGGTCATTTTTAATGGGGGTCATTTCTCTGCATTACATCGGCTGTCTCTTTTTCTCTCTCTGCCTGAGTATGTGTCACTCTCTCCTTCTCTCTCTCTCTCTCTCTCCCTCTCTCTCTCTCTCTCTCTCTCTCTAATTGGAATAATCGGAACCGTACCTTTTTACTTAGATATCTTCGAGTATTTTTTCAGACATGTCGTACTTTCGTATCGCCCAAGGGATAATGTTAACCAACAACCTTTGATACATTTTGAAGTCGATCCCATATTATCGAGGTGTGTTGCAGATTGCATGAAATCTCCACCCAGTTATTGCAAAATTCTGACGCGAAACCTAAGAAGACTTTACGTAACTCATAACCAAACGACAAAATTTTAGGCTTGTCCAAATCGAGAGCATTTGTAGACGACAAAATAAAAGTGACTGAAAATTTGTAAAGAGTAGAAAAAATTGTGGGAAAAGGAGAAAATGTTGGTTACCAGCATTTTCTCCTTTTCCCACAATGTTTTCTTAAGGCTTCTTTCTCAGGGGCGTCAAAAGTAGGGATTGTGTAGTAATGGGTTAAGAGGATACAATTTCAGTAAGGATATAAAAGATATAAGCCGAAGGATCCAGAGCCACTTAAAAAAAAAAGGCTTAATCATGAGGTAGACTGTTCGTTAGAAAAAAAGGAAATTGATCAACAGCGAAAACTTTCGGACCAGATCAGCCTGCGTCGACTGCGCAGGCTGACCTGGGTCGATACTTTTCATAGATGCATTAGGCCCTCTTTTGACAGACCACAGCTCATATTGTTGCTATTTACTCTTCCGGTTTCGGGTCAATACTTTTTTTTTGCCAACGGCGAGCAATAAGTTTACGTTTTGGTGAATAAAGTTATAAAGTTCAGAAATTCACATACTTTTGGTGAAGCCTAGAATAATGATATAAAATGATACCTTTGTGTCCAAGACATTATACAAGAGGATCGGTTATAAAGTGGTTTTTTTTTCGCATTTATTCGTACTTCTTTCTTGAGTTAAAACTACAACTGTCACTGAATCTGACTTAAAACCCCCGCCAGCCCTTTGACAGAAACAGGCAGTTTAACAAAAAACATTTCTAAGTTCAAGGGGAGATTAGGCTTGAATCATGGGACTAGATGATTGAATACTGCGTCTTGCACAACTTCAGTATACAATCAATGTATCACCTATGAAATTAAACCATGTTCTGACAAAAGGACGTTTATCTCTATGATACAATACATCTAGCGGGTCATTAGTTATAGATCCATAAAGTCCATTTAGTTAATCAAAGCGTTGAAAACGCTGAAGTGGCATTTGTCGAGGAAACCCATTGTGTGGAATTAATAGTTTGAAAGAAAAAGAGACATATTGTTCAAATATTGGCTTAAAAGTCAACCCACTAAGCAAATGTATACCTTTTCGGTTGAAGGGAGAGTGCTCATGTACCTTAAAACTATAATTTTGAAACATCTTTAGTTTTTTACATTTTATTTCCAACGTTACAATCAATTACTTCGATCTATAAATATTCATGAGCAATCACATGGAGGAGCGCACAATCATAGGACGAACAAGCCATGAAACGAATTGGTTTGGAACGAAAAGGCAGGCAAATTTGTATCATTGCGCCAATAAAAGGCTATGAGCGATAGAAGCCATTTTCAATGAAAAATAAGTATCTCAACGATCGATGGCCTCGCCTAATGTATTTTAATTTTCCATTTCAAATTACATATCTGAGTGCTACCGAAAAACTCATTAACTGGGTTTATTTCCTTCGGCTTTGCACAAAATAAGATACATAGATAGATGGTTATCAAAATTCAATCTTGAACTCATAGTGGTATTGTCTTCGACAAATACCACAAGAAACTGATTGATTCAATTGGGTTTGATGGTCCATTAACCCATTACCATACAATCCCTACTTTTGACGACCCTGAGAAAGAAGCCTTAAGAAAACATTGTGGGAAAAGGAGAAAATGCTAGTAACCAGCATTTTCTCCTTTTCCCACAATGTTTTCCACCCTTCACAAAACAAATTTCAAATCTCCAGTCCCTTTTATTTTGTCCTCTGCAAATGCTTTCGATTTGGATAAACCTAAAATCTATTCTTTTGGTAATGAGTTAAGTGCAGAAATTTACTAAATAGCAAAGAGTCTCGACTCGTGACAACCTGCAGGGACCGCTCAGGCTGACATCAGTCGATACTTTTTCTAACCGATCTGCATGAAACCTCCTTTTCACAGAACAAGACCTAAATGTAATAGATTCGAGAAATTTGCATACAAATATGTGACCCTAAATATTGCCTGCAATACCTCTGTCAATATAAAGAAGAGTATCGCTGAACAATTGCATTGGTACAAATTAACCACCTTGCACATTCAAACATTAATGTCTGCAGACACCACTTTTTGTAGGTTACTTTTTGTATATTGCTTCTGACAACTTCTGAAAACATTGTGGCAACAGGAAACATTGCTTGTTGAACAATTGTTGACGATTAACCAGTTACCACACAATCCCTACACAATCCCCACTTCTGACGCCCCTGAGAAAGAAGCCTTTGGAAAACATTGTTGCAAAAGGAGAAAATGCTGGTCACCAGCATTTTCTCCTTTTCCCACAATGTCTTCTAACCTTCACAAAACAAATTTCAAATTTTCAGTCAATTTCATTTTGCGTCTGCAAATGCTTTTAATTTGGACAAGTCTATAATATTGTCGTTTGGTAATGAGTTAACATTTGTTCTCTACATCTCTCAATCTCGAATTTTAACGATCTTGATGCAAATACTTCTGAACTCATTGTGGGGAAAAAGAGAATTTTTATTATTATTATTCATGCTGGTTACTTGCATTTTCTTCATGTACCACATTTATTAATTTTACCTTTTCAAAGAGAAACTATCATTGTAACAAGAGATTTTCATCTGCAAATGCCTCATCACAGGCAGGTCTAGAATAATGTTATGAGTTAAAGTGTTCACTCTTATGCTGCGAAGCGCGAATCGCTGATTTTTTGCGATCAGTGAAGGTAAGATCAGACTGAAGAAAACGCGCAGTCTGATCTTGAATCTACACTGTCCGATAAGGAGATTTTTTTAAAACTAAAATATAACTTTTTAAAAAGTACTTTTTGGATTTTTATTATCGGTTTGAGAGTTTCTAGCAGGAGAAGTGTTTAAAGGATGCTTTCAATGTAGTCTATGACATGTAACAACAAATATGTAACCCATTACGCAAAAAGGGACCATCTGGGAGTTCTGTACATCAATTAGATGAAAACAGATCAACGATAGTGCAGGTCAAATCAAGCTGATCATTTAAGAAATAATCTTCTTTCTATCGTGGTATATCGTTCAATAAACCATAGGTGTTAGTTATGAGGCACAATAAATAATCCACGAGGGCGATAGCCCGAGTGGGTTATTCATTGCGCCTCATAACTCACAACGTGGTTTATTGAACGATAAACCACGATAGAAGGAAGATTATTTCGATTCTTACATGGAAAATTCTAAATGAAAGGAAACCAAGTTCAAAATTAGAGTAAAAACGCGGATGAAGATAATGTTCCATTGAATAACCCACTTAGTGAATGACGTCACTCACATGGATTGTCGCAGATTTTACCACGTTTTCCTTGCACTGTGTTTATAGAGCCAAAGTCGCGTGTCATGTTAGAATAAAAAATGATTGTATCACAAGGTACAATGGCCACTTTTTACACAGAAAATGTCTTGGAAAGCGAAAAGTTTCAACCCTGGTCAGCCTGCGCAATCCGCTCAGTCTGACAAGGGTTGACACTTTTCGCAGTTCCCAGATTGTCCCATTTTGCGCGGGGGTCACATACACTAAACAGGGATTATAATGCTTTTATTATTGTGCAGTCTGCGAGAGAAATGAATGGCTTGTTGCAAGGACAACCATGCATCTTCGGAAACATCTTCGCGAGCCAAGTTTACGATCACTACGTTGATCTTACCTTGGCTGATTGAGCCCGATTTCGAGATTCCTGCGATGCGCCCTCTATTGGATGCTGGTTATTAAACCCCCCCCCCCCTTACATCATATTTCTAAAAGCAAATGAAATATCGTTTTATAAACCGCTTACGAATACACATGAAGCGATAAACAGATATCCACGTGGGTTTCCAAGTTTGCCTTCTATTCGAAAGGTATAGCGACCTTGTTCTGTTTTTATCAAAGATGAAATGCTCCGAGAGATTTTATTCGTTGCAGCTAGAGCTGGCTGCGTCCAATGAAAAAGCGTATCGGGGAAATGTAAAAATCAAGCTCGATCCGCCAAGGGTAGAGTAGCGTAGTGAATCGTCAGCCTTGGCTTGCGACGATGCTTCGGAAGGGCATGGACGAATGTGGATTCTAACACACAACCCTTTGGATGACTTTATTAGTTGTACGGTCAGGTGGCAGGGTGCTTGGAAACTTGTTCACGGCTGTGGTAAATCATGTCGCTTCGAGCCGAAGGCAAGGTGGCGACATGATTCGACACAGCCGTGAACAAGTTTCCAAGTCCTATGCCACCTGACCATAAAACGAATTTAGTATACTTCAAAGTTTTACCCTTTCAAAGCGCGTTAAGCAAAATTTTCCTGTTTTATAATTTCACGAATCGATTATGCAGACGAAATAGAATTTCCCTTCTGAGTGCCCAAATTCAATGAAAACTGACGTCACTAAAACGTGCAGTTTGGTGTATAAATGGGCAGTCTGATGATCGATTGACGCCGCCATTTTGGATTATGTATTGCACGTATAGTGATGTTTACATGGCACTCAAAAGGGAAACTGGTTTCAGGAGTTTTTTGCCAGGGAACATGATATTATGTTCCCGGCATGTTAACCAATCAGATCACGAGAAATTTCTTTGCAGTATAATAAACAAAGCTTCCCGGCTCGGTCCTGCAGACTTATCTGAAATTTACAATAGCAGTCTTATTATTGCTACGGTCACAACGTTAAGGTTTGCGTACTTAATCTATCGAAGGAATTGAAGAAAAAAAAACCGAAGTTGGTATTCTGATCAGAAACATTTGAAGACGATCATTCATAAGACCTTGACTAGAGATTTCGTCTTGCACTTCTGGATAAAGATTTAACCCTTTCCTAAACAGTCCCTGGTTTTCACGGATCTAGAATAGTAGCCTTTTGAAAACATTGTGGGAAAAGGAGAAAATGCTGGTAACCAGTATTTTCTCCTTTTCCCACAATGTTTCCTATCCTATCATAGACAGACATCATCTTTTCAGCAAGAGTTGAATTGTCGTCTGCAAAGGCTCTCAATTCGGTATAGCCCAAAAGTTTGTCGTTTTGGAAAGGGTCAAAAGACTGGAGGCTCGTCTGCGACTTGTACTACACCTTCCGTGTTCTTGCACTCACCTCTACCAACCACATTCACCCTCACGCGCTCAGAAATACACAAGTTACATGGACCATTCCATTCACCGCTACGGCCGACTAAGATTTGCATTTTGGGACGGCGCTTGATTGCGCTGACTGTGCACTGTTAATTTAAATTTACGTCATTCGCTGCTTGAGTCAATTTTACGATCATATTTATCGGCATTTCAGGTTCGCTGCATTCTCATCTATATGCAGTCAACGATAAAATAATAACAACGAAAAACAAGCCAGGCTCTGGCAAAATGGGGTTTAAATCCATCTATCTCTGCGATACACTGGATGTGCCAAGCTAGTCATCATCCAATTCACTCTCTTGCACTCCGGATCATTCACATTTACCTCTGTAGTGGGCTCAGAAAGTAGTCCGTCATTACGTGATATTTTCGTCACATAACCAGAACTCAACATGGCGACACAAACGCCGGTGAAAAAAAGACCAATATCGATTACTTTGTGTGCTGTTCAAACAGCATACGGCTAATTAGGCTAAGTAGTAGGAAATATGAAAAAGAGGGATTTTCTGAAAAGCTTAAATGTCTTTTAGAGGATCATAACATGTTTTTTTTAATCTTATAACCTAATATCCATTGATGTGTCAAAACTGTTGTTATTATTCATGGGTCCAGCCATTTTTGTTAAAATTAGCGTAAGATTCTGATCAGTAAAGAAGCTCGAAAAAAAAAGTTCCATTGTATACACGTAAATTCATCAGTTTGAATACACCTATAATGTATCCAGAATCATATTTCATTTGTCTAATTTATAATGTTACACATGAAACATTTAAACAGTAACAAAGCATCTTTTCCTCGGTTTGACAAGATTCTTATCATTTAGCCCATTGCAGAGATGTATGGTGAGAGTAACGAACGACAACTCTGCTCGGAGACTGCACCCAATTATGCTTCCATAAAATCCGGGTTTTTTTGCCAACGACGAACTGAAACCCAAAGTAGAATGTGCAATGAAGAAAAATTTACCAATTACAAAAATATCTCCTTTTCGGACAGTGTAGATCCAGGATCCAAGATCAGCCTGCACGGACAGCATAGGCTGACCTGAATCGAAGCTTTTTACAGATACAATAAGCCCCCTTTAACCACAATGCACGACTCAAACATTGTTGATACTTGCGGTTAAGGAGAAATCACATGCTCATGTTTCGTATCCAGGTTTAAGTGGTATAGGAAAACTTTTATTCAAATTTAAATATTTAAACCACATTGTACATGCATTTTGTTTACAAAAACAGTATTCTTTTTTAACGCTCTACAAAAAGACCTGGGGCAGCCACATTGAAAGTATTTGCAGACGACAAATTCGGTGTACCGTAGATTATGATCTATATGATTTCTAATTTGCAGAAAACATTATGGAAAAAGAGATGGTACTGGTGACCGCATTTTCCCTTTTCATACAAGGTTTTTCAGACTTTTTCTCCCGTTTTGGGTCGTCGAAGAGCGAAGCTCTTGATTTGGGTTAATACCGGTTATAATTGTTTTAATCTTAACCCTTTGGATGATAAGCGGGACTTGCTGACCTTTTGCGGACAGTGTAGATCAAGATCAGACTGCACAGAACGTGCAGTCTGATCTTTGATCCACACTGTCCGGTAAGAAGATATCACTCCCCAGAACATAACTTTGAGACAGCAATATTTGGCTTATTGATATCTAATCGAAAATTTACTTTTAGTTATAGAGCATTATAACCCATTACCACACAATACTTACTTTTGACGCCCCTGAGAAAGAAACCTTTAGAAAACATTGTGGGAAAAGGAGAAAATGCTGGTAACCAGCATTTTCTCCCTTTCCCACAATGTTTTCTACCCTTCACGAAACAAATTTTAAATTTTCAGTTACTTTTATTTTGTCGTCTGCAAATGCTTTCGATTTGGACAAGCCTAAAAGCTTGTCGTTTGGTAATGAGTTAAGGGTAAGTTTTAAATGTTCGTGATCTATGAAGAGTAATAACTAAAAGTTTGAAAACAAACTGTTCGTGATCTGTGAAGAACTGTAACTAAAAGTTTGACAACAAACTGTTCGTGATCTACGAAGAATTATAACTAAGAGGTTTGACAACGAAATGTTCGTGATCTACGAAGAATTATAACTAAGAGGTTTGACAACAAACTGTTCGTGATCTATGAAGAATTATAGATAAGAGTTTGACAACAAACTAAGTAGACTATGAGCACTTGTTCATAAGCACTGATCCTGGTTCATAGGGATGCAAACGTTTATGTCTCTCTGGGATCTTGATTATTAAACACGAGGCCATTCTCAATAAAGTCTGCGCTCAAACTTACAATTTCATCAGTGCTTCTGCAAGAACGGCAATGAGATATAAATATTTTCATATAGTAAGGAAAAGGAATGAGAATTTCAAAAAAGTTAAAAAAGGTTATTTTGTGAAGTGTATCCAAGCGAATTTGTTGTACAATTTCATGCTAAGGTGGGTCGAGCAGAAAAAAAACATAAGCAACCACCTTTTTTATCAGAAATATTCAACCCACCGAAGACAGTTTTTTTTTATATCGGACAAGCTGTAAAAAAGTCTTTGCCTTTTGTCACAATATTCTCATATATAACCACAATGACTTTTCAGTGATGTTTTCAACGCCGTCTAGAAGGAATCTGTTTCCGATTGTAAAAAATTAAAACTCTATGGACCGGAAAATATATGTCATATTGATCGACTATAAAAATATGCATACATAAATCAGTACAGTGAACGGTGTCATTGTCCTGCACTTACTTCAGTATTTTTCAACACTTTTGCAGACAGTGTAGACACGATCAGACTGCACAAACCGTGCAGCTTGATCTTGGATCTTCACTTTCCTACATTCTAAAGAACAAAAGAAAGAAAGAAAAGAAGAGACGGAGAGTAAGTTATAGTTACAGATGTACTAGATTTAGTTGTACGAAGTGCTAGTGGTAAAGTTAGCAGCATCTTCGCGAGCCAAGGTTACGATCACTACGTGGATCTTACCTTGGCTGATTGAGCCCGATTTCGAGATTCCTGTGATGCGCCCTCTATTGGATGCTGGTTATTACCCCCCTTTACATTATATTTCTAAAAGCAAATGAAATATCGTTTTACAAACCGCTTACGAATACACATGAAGCGATAAGCAGACATCCACGTGGGTTTCTATGTTTACCTTCTATTCGAAAGGTAGCGACTTAATTCTATTTTTATCAAAGATGAAATGCTACGAGTGATTTCATTCGTTGCAGTTAGAGCTGGCTGCATCCAATGAAAAAGCGTATGGGGGAATGTAAAAATCAAGCTCGATCCTCCAAGGGTAGCGTAGCGTAGTGAATCGTCAGCCTTGGCTTGCGAAGATGAGTTAGTAGATTTTGTAGCAGAAAAATGAAGAAGGAGAACAAGAAGAGTCTTGAAACGTTATGTCTTGTATTTTAAAACTGACTGAATGTGTTCATTTCAGTTATTGAGGCAACTGCAGGATTAGTCCTTACTTTGTGTGGCTCTTCACCATAAGAAAAAGTTTTAGACTTTTTCAAAATTGAAACATTAGCAGACGACATATGAAATCTGGCTCATATAATGATGTGTTCCAAAAGCGTCTGATTTTTCATAGTAATTGTCTTGTTCTTAATTCACGGTCATTTCTCGACGAAGAGGAATGACCCATGGGTCATTTCTCTACGTCGTGAAATGACCGTGGGTCATTTTGTAATGGGGGTCATTTCTCTGCATTACACCGGCCATATAATGGATTATGGATATGCTTTGGGCCCCTTTTCCTACAAATTGTCCCTTTACCCATTAATCGACATACTGTTTTGAACGTACTTGTGCGCAACAATTCGGAGAAAAAGATATATAGATATTTCTGGGAATAGACATATTTTTTTTTATCAAAATGATATTGGAATCATTTAGGAAACGGAAGTATTTGCTTCCTATGAGTAATTGCTCTTTTTTAATCTCAGTGTTTCAAAAATGGTGACTTCAGCATGGAATATGGAATATCATATCGTCGGTTACTTCGAAAACCTCGTAACTGTATACAGCTTGTAACAACCGGTAGTTACGAGGTTTTTTTTGTAGTAAACCGACGATATTTGCACTGTTATGGGTTACGTCACTAAATTTTTTTTTGTTCCTGAATAGTTGCCATGGCAACAATATCAGGTAATTGGAGACTTATAAAACTGATGATTGATAAGAGGAAAACAAGGACATGTAATCGTGAAATCTTTGCACAAAATGGTTGAATGGTTATCAAAGCCACTTTAAACCAAGTTTTAACATATTTGGAAATTCGATATTCCTTAGGATAGGCCGAGTTAATGGATAAATTGAGAAAAGCCATGTATCGTGTTATGGTGTCCTAAAAATGAGGTATTTTTAAACTTTTAAACAATTTCATGAAGTAAGCATGAGCACAACTTTGAGCTTGACTTTCCTTTTTAACCCTTTACCACGCAATCCTGATTTTTCACAACCCTGATGTCAAGGTTTTGTCAAAACCTTGCTAGAAAAGTATAGAAATTGCTGGTTACTAGCATTTTCTACTTTTTCCACAATGTTTTCTTCCCTGTCAAAGAACGTCTACGTATTTTGTGTCACTTTCAGATTTGTTCGCAGCAGATGCTTTCAGTATGAAAAAGTTCAAAATTTGTCGTATGGGAAAGGATTAAAATATCGTTTTAACTCATTACCACACAATCCCGACTTTTAACACCCAAAGAAGGAGGCTTTTTGAAAACATTTGAGAACAAGGAGAAAAATTTATTAACCACAATGTTTTCTACATTTTCAAAGAAGGATCGCATCATTTGAGCTACACTGAATTTATCGTCTGCAAATGCTTTCAGTTTGGACAAGTCTAAAATTTTTTCGTCTTATAAAGTGTTCAGTAAATAATCACTCTGTTTTCAAAAAGAAAAATTTCTTTGGCGTCTAAATTCAAAACATCTGCAGACGACATATTAAATTTTACTCAAAACATGAAATTGGACTTTCAAAGGGTGGAAAAAAATGGATTGTTGCAAAAAAGATGTTCTTCTTTTTCTTTCATTTGCTTTCTTCCTCAAGTAAGGTTTGTTTGTCTGCAAAGGGTTAAAACGTCGTTTATATAGAGGAAAACCAACTGGTTGTATGTGATATTAAAAATCTGTCACCACTATGGGGTGTGATGCGGTTGAAAAAACTAGTCCGAAGAACGAGTTTTTTTACCGTATCAAACCCTATTCTAGTAACAGATTTTTAATATCACACAAAACCAAGTTAATTATCCTATTTCTATATCACTCATTCACCCTTTTTTATCCAAATAATTATCAAAAAAAAGAAAAATGACACAATATGTGCAATATAGGAAAAAAAGCAATATAGGCAATTATTTCATGGTTTCCGGTAGGATATCGAGATATAGCTGTGAAAATATTTTTCGATCTTACAACACAGGTACCACCAGTGGAAATACCGATTTTCATGCTCTTTTTGCCAAGGTTAATTGCGCGTGCGTCACAACCAGATGAAATGTGACGTCATTTACCTTACATTTCTCGCCCTTGACGTAATATTGTAATGCGTTGCTATGCGGGAGGGGTACACCACGGGGATTAACGGAACAGAATTGTACTGGATTTTGATAAAGCTCCTCCAAGAAAGGGTTAAACGCATGAAATAAATAGAATATTTATTTTTTTGTGAAAGATCGAAATTTATTTAATCTCGTGAACACCATCGGTGATAATTTTACTCGTGGCTGCGCCAGTCGTGAAAATATTACCGATGGTGTCCACTCGATGAAATAAATTTCGATCTTTCACCGAGAAAAAAAAAACAAATATCCTCTATATATATCTAAAACTATATATCGTCACTAGTGATAATAGCATAATTATCAATACTATTGGTGTTATTCACCGTGAACTCCCAGTCATTCACTGATAGGAATATATTGAAAGTAAATAATCATTCTACATGTATTTCTTTTACAAAAGTGGAAAAGAAATAAAACCCATGGATGAAAAAAAAACCCAACATACAAATGTAAGAATAATTAGTCACAAAGAGTTGTAAAAAAAACGATTGAAAATAAATACATGGAATATCTTCAGAGAGAGAGAGAGAGAGAGAGAGAGAGAGAGAGAGAGACAGAGAGAGAGAGAGAGAGAGAGAGAGAGAGAGAGAGAGAGAGAGAGAGAGAGACAGAGAGAGAGAGAGAGAGAGAGATGAACTGAAGGAAATGTAGACTTTAAGTCCTTTTTGCCAATGACCATTTGAAATATTTCTTTCTTTCTATGATATTTAACCCCATTTTCAAAACATTTCGACCACATCGTGACAGTTCATGCTTCTAGCCCTGCTTTCCTGTATTATCTTTTCTGAACAAGATTTCTGTAGCAACTGGCTGCTTTCCTACATATACATCATGGAAACAACGATCAGGCTCAAAAACTGAAAATTGTTTTGGAAAGGGTAGAAAACATTGTGGGAAAAGCAGAGAATGCTGGTAAACAGCAATGTTTTCAGGCTTCTTTCCCAGGGTCGTTTAAAGTAGGGATGGTGTAGTAATGGGTTAAAAGCCTCGTTTGACTTATTTAGAATCTATCAAGTTTAGGATTAACTTCAAGGGTGTAGTGGCCTACAAGATCTATTGAACATCACAGAGAGCTCCAGATAAGAGGGAGTGATGGTATTCTATATCCCTTATTTCTCTTTGAAACCCTATGTTGTTGGTACTCATTAGAATCCTCTCGATTAGACGATTCTAATGAGTACCCATAACATAAGCATAGGGTTTAGTGGAGAGTGACTTATAATCACTCCCTGGAGATCTGATATTCACAGCCATGAAGCTATTTAAACAAATAATATTGTAATCGATAAGAGGTGAGCAAGGTCCGACATTTATGCATATTACGTATAAGGCACAGTTTCAGATTAACGTCGGGTGTGTACACACATGAGTGGATTTTAGGAATTATTGAGGTGCTTGCGGTTGAAGAACATTCTAAACACTACCCGAATAAGAAAATGTTTAGGATTTGTTAATTTTCTTACATACCTGCAGGTATTTGTTTTCTCTTTCCTTAAATCTCTTTCTCTTAAATCTTTGTTTTTTCTCTTAGATTCTTTAACAAAACTATTTTTCCCACTTGTCTTAAACAATTCCCACTTGTTTTAAACAACAACAACAACAACAAAAAAAAAACGTTCGATTTGAAGATTTGAAGGCACTTGCTAACGACAAATTAATGTATCTCCACAGAGAACAAATTAGTCATGTTTTAAATAATATTTTTTTTTTCACTGGATAGGTCGGTGAAAAAAAAACGCAGTGGAAAATTTAAAAAATTCTAGTAACCAGAATTTTCTCGCTTCTATTTTTTCTTCTTCCATTCAGAAGTTTCATTTTCTTTTAATATCCTTCGTTGAAGACCAAATATTTGGTGGTTCACCTGTAACACTAAATTCCCCTTTGCTTTTGCTTTTTTGAACAAAACACAATTAATTCTTTTAACCCTTTCCCAAACAATCCCTGGTTTTTACGAGTCTAGAATAGTAGCCTTTTGAAAAACGTTCTGGTTACCAGCATTTTCTCCTTTTCCCACAATGTTTTCTATCCTATAATAGACAGAAATAATCTTGTCAGCAAGAGTTGAACTGTCGTCTGCAAATGCTTTCAATTTGGTCCAGTCCAAAAGTTTGTTGTTTGGGAAAGGGTTTACCGTACGGCTCTACAGATTACAAACGAAAGCTCAACGTTATCCATTTTGCTGCTTGTTATACAGTATATTTATATATATATATCCGGATGTCAATGGATCATTTTTCCTCAAGATTAAACTCTTTACCACACGACAAAATTTTAGACTGGTTCAAATTGAAAGCTTTTGCAGACGACAAAATAAAGGTGACTGAAAAATTGAAATTTGTTTTTGGGAAGAGTAGAAAACACTGTGGGAAAAGGAAAAAATGCTGGTTACCAGCATTTTCTCCTTTTCCCACAGTGTTTTCAAAAGGCTTCTTTCACAGGGGTGTCAAAAGTAGGGATTGTGTGGAAATGGGTTAAACAGTCTGTAATGAGACAAACTGGGTTTTTATGGATCTACATGTATAATGTGACCAACATGTTGAGGGCATGTTGATCGTTAAAATGTTTTACACTCTCTTCCGGCGCTAATGATAGTTCTAACTCTCATATTGCCTTGTAATTGAACTAAAATTTTCAAACCGAATTACGCTATTTCGAATAAACTTTTTTCGAACCAAAAATCCCCTCCTTGGTCCGCTAAGATCCACGTTATTCGCGGTTTGATCTGAATCTACACTGTCTGCAAAATGTCAGTGAGTCGTGTTTAGTAGCATGAGGGTTAAAAAAGCGCCATTTCTCGACGGTTGAAAAAAATCTTGATAGGTTTTCAGGCTATAAATACAATTTATGGACCCTCCGAGCGATATCTATCTGGTAAGCATTTTCTCCTTTTCTTATGACGTTTTCAATAGCTTTCTTCCTAAAGTTAATCAGGGCCCGTATTCACCAACCATTTTTTGCGAATTTTCTTAGTCTTATTCTCCAAGGTTTTCTAAATTTGTAAGTAACACAAATTCTGATTGGCTAAACCGAATGGTTTAGCCAATCAGAAGTTGTGTTACTTACAAATGTAGAAAATGCTGGAGAGTAAGACAAAGAACGTTTTTAAGGATGGTTGGTGAATACGAGCCCAGAACACGAGATATTGTGATGAAGGGGTTTAAATAAGTGACACTTTAACTCTTTACCACACAGAAAATTTTAGACTGGTCCAAATTGAAAGCATTTGCAGACGACAAAATAAAGGTGACTGAAAAATAGAAATTTGTTCTGGGAAGGATAGAAAACACTGTGGGAAAAGGAGAAAATGCTGGTTACCAGCATTTTCTCCTTTTCCCACAGTGTTTTCAAAAGGCCTCTTTCTCAGGGGCGTCAAATGTAGGGATTGTGTGGTAATGGGTTAAAATTCGACATGATGTATATGTATGTTTTATTTTACTTCCTATTTTCAAGTTCGTCCTGACCTTTTTATAAGTATCATCTCAATATAATTTTCCTGTGTGCTCTTTAGCTGTCCCTGCTGTGTGCGACTCAAAAAGATTTCGAAAACAGTTTAGATCAGGATCACTTCGCAAAAAATGAGTAGTAAAGGGGAGAGTGTGGCGACAAAAAGAAATATTTTTTAGGGCTCTCGGGCAAAAAATGCCGTTTGACTCATTTCTTTTTTGGAGGTGAGGATTTGCTTTTCTCATGTAAAATTGGTGTTGGACTTTGGCTCTTCTGGGAAGAAGTAGCCAGAGAGATGTCGCCAGAAACCCCTCCCTGTCTCCAGTGTCCCGACCGAGAGGGATCTCAGACGAAAAACGCCGCAGAACTTACGCTTTTCAGTGTGTTTCTTTTTGCTGTTCGGGGAAGATGCAGCCAGAGAGTGTCGCCAGAGACCCTGAGAGGGGATTGTACTTAGATTGGATGCCTTTAAGGGGAAATGGAGACAGGGAGGGATCTCTGGCGAATGCTGGGGCTAGGAAACCTGGGCATCTTTTTGTCAGAGAGTTAGACAGATGTCACAGACAGACAGATAGAGAATGAAAGAGAGAAAGAGAAACATGGAGAGACATGAACAGAGGAAGTGTCATTACGGATAAATGTTCGTCCTAAGTCCCCAAATTATCTCTTTTATCGGAGTCATCAGTTTTTTTTTCTCCCTGTTTTTTAGGCTATTTTCGAATGAGACGCACACATGAATACTTCAAAGTTCTAACCCACGTAGAGCCCTCATAATGGATACTTACCCGGACAATGCAGTTTTTCATATGGAATCGCCTGAAAACAAAAGGGTAAGCTTATTTTTATCATAATCATTTTATTTTGTATAACTAAAATGTAACAATTTTGTTATTTGTTCGCCAACTGCTACCGGTACTAGCCCATTCCATGTTATTGATAACAAAAACAGAACACTGTAACCGCCTACCACATAATCCCGAAGTTTAACGATCCTAGGAAAGAAGGATTAAGAAAAATTGTGGTTAAAGGAAACCTACTGGGAAGCAATTTCTCCTTTACATACAATGTTTTGACCTATTCAAGCACATATAACATAATTAAAAAACTAAAGGCCCTTGAGGACCTGAAATCGCTTTTCTGTCAGTGATTTTGTCTTTTTGCTAGCATACACTATGAATTCATGATTCAATAAGATAAATTGAAAATTGAATAAACTGAAAATTAATTGTTTGGAATCGAGCCAAATTTGGTAGGGTTTCAGTATGTCTTGTAATAAACAATCCTAGCAAATTTCAAAGAAATTTGATAAATAATTTGGACTTTGTTCGGTAAACAATACCAAATTATCAAATGGCGGCTTTTCCTTAACAGGTTACTAGATTTTCTTCACTTGAATACCGTTCACCCGCTTGATGAGTATAGCAATCTCTTAATGTTTCAAAAGAATTAAATCAAAACCGTGGACTTTCAAGCCTACAAGCTTAACTTCATTGAAGTCTACACCTCAGTCATGTTTAAAAAAAACCAAACCTTTGTCCTGGCCAAAGTATCTGAGACTAATACTGTTATGGACGTTTATGAACCATTCTTATCAGATGATTTTGAGTCACTCAATAGGGATTTTGCCAGGTCTACTCCTATTAAAATTTTACGTGATACTGGAGCTTTTCAAACTCTTATTTTAGCAAATGTCTTGATGATAGGGACAATTCAAATGTTTCACCAATAAATGTAGTTTCATCAGTCTCTCAAAACCAGATAGACAAAAAATAGTATTTTTGGAAGACGTAAGTCTTATGTGATACATGTATTAACCCTTTCCTAAACGACAAATTTTGGACTCTTCCAAACCAAAAGAGTTTGCAGACGACAATTTTATATTTGGAGAAAATGGCAGGAAGTTCTCCAAAAGGCTGAAAATCACCGTGGGAAAAGGAGAAATTGCTCGTTACGAGCAATTTCTCCTTTTCCCACACTGTTGTCAAAAGACTTTTACTGCAGACACGTAAAAACCAGGGCTTGTTTGGGAAAGGGTAAACTTTTACATAAATGGAGAAGTAGTTGAATTTGTTGACAATAAATTTAAGTCTAACTGATAATGGAGTTCTGCAGAACATTTTCACGAATTTCGTAAGCGTTTGAGATATAATTACACCAATTCATTAATGTTCTTTTTTTGTTTGTAGACACAATATTTTTTAATCTATAGATACTTTGATTTGATGTATTCTTAAAATGGTTAATTCTGAGGGCTGAGTATTTCGGACAATATAATAGAAAATGAAAGAAAAAGAATCAAAGAATCAGAATTATAATTAGAGTTAGAAAAATGCATGCTTAATAAGATGAAAGAGAGAATGAAAGGCAATTTCAGATTAGAATGATAGAATTAGAAATAGATAATAAAGAAAAATTATATTCGCACGTGGTTAATGACTTTGACATAACAACACATCTCAGACTTGATCTACCATTTCAAGAGCAGGAAGTTGATAAATACTTTTCACATTTTGAAAGATTTGCTGAAAACCTGAAATGGCCTAAAGAACACTGGACCTTATTTTTGCAAAGCGTTGCAGCTGGAAAGAATAGAGATATTTTATCTCAACTAAGTAATGAACAGTTTCCTGATTATCATGATGTGACAGAATTGATTCTGAAGGCTAATGAGTTGGAACCTGAAGCATACAGACAAAAAATTAGGAATTGCATAAAGGAAAACTATTAAACCTACGTTGAATTTGCTAGAACTAAAGAACAATATTTTGATAGATGGTGCCATTAAAAGAAAATAGGTTCAGATCATGGAAAACTTAGACAATTTCTGTTAGTTGAAGAAATCAAAAGCTGCATTACTTTAGATGTAAAAACTTTCTTATACGAGAAAGTAGTTGAAACTTTAAAAGAAGCTGGTTGCTTAGCGGACAACTTTGCCTTGACCCATATAGTCTCTTTCATGAATAAATAAATTTCTCGAAAACCTTTTTATTCATCAACTGGTCCCACACCAAATCTTCAATTTAATTATAATTCCAATAAGAATAGTTCTAAACCCCAGTCTCTTTATGAAGCTAGAGGTCAAAATCCCTTATTTCGACCCACTTGTAATTATTGCAAAGGGTCAAGTCATACTATATCTGAATGTCCTGTTTTAAAAAGAAAACGGGAAGATTTGTCGTTTAGGAAAGGGTTAATACATGTATCACATAAAGACTTACGTTTTCCAAAAATACTATTTTTTGTCTATCTGACATTAATTTCAAGATATAACTGAAATAATACCGATATCTAACCATTAAGTTCAAACAAACAAACAAACAAACAAATATACATACTAACTATCACATCAATTATAGGGAACAAATAAGATTTGACTCAGACGATGGGAGTTTGTCAACATGTAGCAACATAGTTGGAAAGAAATTGCTGGTTTTAAGCATTTTCTCACAATGCTTTAAACACTATGTTCTTACAGTCGTCAAAGGGCAGTTTTTTTTGTGCAAGGGCTCGAAGAAACAAACAAAAAAAAAAACATGTCAGAAACCTAGAGAGACAAATTGCTCAGGGTTATTTCTTAAACCCATCCTTTCACCCATGCTTTCAATAGCAGGTTGACCTTTCGTCGAGGTCAAAATATTGGGGTCGATATGATTGATAACACTATCACATCTCCATGTCATCCCTTAAAGCGCTTTTTTCATTATCATAGTTGGCTTAAAGGACAATAAAGATCAAGATTAGACGGCACAGAACGTTCAGTCTGATCACTGATCTACATTGTCCACTTTGCCGAAACATTCCGGATAAGAGCAACCTCGAAAAGCAATTATTTTATTCTTATTTATAGACTAAAAATGGCTGTGGGTATTATTTGGAGCCCAGGGTATGGGTACAAACGTAATCTGTGTAATATGCAAACAAAAATATTTATCCTATACGACATGCTATGTACAGTGACATAGAAGGGACATGGCTGAAGATAAAATTTCCTCGTTGTCCCGTAAAGGCCCAGTAGAGGCTAAAAGTATACGTGTGGATGTTAAAATACATTCAAATTTCAAACATATTGTTGAAAGGTATGGAAACTAATGTGTATATGACCATTTGTTGATGAACGGTTGTTCCCAGCAGAGCAGAAAACATTGTGGGATAAGGAGAAAATGCTGCTTACCAGCATTTTCTCCTTTTCCCACAATGCTTTCAAAAGGCTTCTAGTTCAGGGTCGTAAAAAACAGGGATTGTTTTATAAAGGGTTAAATCAACCATACAAAAGAGATTGATGTCTTCGCGATTATATCCATACCTTTAAATGGTATGATTTATCTTTGGCATTGTTTAAATTTTCTGCCGAAAACAATTGCCGAAAAGAATTGCGTAGTCAACAATTCTTTAAACATCAACTTCTCCTAAACTGCTAGGCCAATTTGGAGCACACTTGGTTGGGATGTTCTTTTGGAGGACATCTTTAAAATTGTTCACAGAATTTGATTCCATAGAAAAATCTGGTTGCCATGGCAACCAAATGGAATTTTTGAAAGTCGCTCCTCTGGAACTAATGGTCAGATATTGAAAAAAATTCACAGAGAGGTTCCTTGGGTGACCCTTTTCAAAACTTATTCGTGAAATTTTGATCCATCAAGAAACGTGGCTCTGGTGAATGTGGGCTATTTGCACTATACAGAAATAAAGAAATTCTTCTTCTCTGAAACCGCTGGTCAGATTTTGAAATAATTTCACAGAGATGTTCTTTGGGTGACCCTTTTCAAAAATTGTTCGAGCAATTTTCATCCGTCAGGAAACGTGGCTCTGGTGAATGGGGGCTACTTGCACTTTACGGAAATGAAGAAATTTTGAAAATTCTTCTTTTCTTAAACGGCAGGTCAGACTTTGAAATAATTTCACAGAGATGTTTCTTGGATGACACTTTTCAAAAAACTGTCGGCCAAATTTTGATCCGTCGAGAAACATGGTTCTTGTGAATAGGGGCTACTTGCGCTATATGGCAATTAAGAAATTCTTAAGAATTCTTATTCTCTGAAATGGCTAATCAGATTTTGAAATGATTTCGCAGAAATGTTCCTTTGGTGACCCTTTACAAAAATTTTAGCAAAATGCTGATTTGTCAAGAAACATGGATCTGGTAAATGGCCCCTGCCCGCACTAAATGGCCATGAAGAAATTCTTTAAAGTTCTTTTTCTCTGAAATGGAAGATCCGATTTTGAAATAATTCCACAGAAATGTTTTTTGGCTGACCCTTTTCAAAAAGTGTTTGAGAAATTTTGATCCATCAAGAAACATAGCTCTGGTGGCTGTGGGTTATTTCAGTATAAAAACATGAAGAAATTCTTAAAAATTCTTCTTCTCTGAAACGGCTGATCAGATTTTGAAAAAAATAGCCATGGTAAAGATCAGGCTGTAAAGAATATGCAGCCTAACTTTGAATCTACGCCTAACACTGTCTGATTCGAGGCTATCAATCCTTTACCATTTTATTTTAATGGAAGACTTCAAGAGAGAAAACACTAAGGGTAAAGAAAAAAAATATTCATAACATGCCAAAAGACGGATAATTGAGTCGATATTTTTTTGCCGTATACAAAAGCTATCATTTTTGGCAAGTCTAGATTTTTGTCGTTTGGTAAAGGGTTAACCCTTTACCAAACGACAAAATGTAGACTTGTCCAATTTGAAAGCACTTGCAGACGGCAAAATACTATGGTACAAATGATACGGTTTGTAAGACAACCTTTTCTCCTTTTTCCTACAATTCTTTGACGCTGGGGACTGTGTTCCTAAAGGTTATTTCGCAACGTAAGAGCGTAAACGAAATAAACATGTCGTTATAACCGATAGCAACGCCTGGATCTATCTGCTTCAGAAGCTAGGGCTTGTTGATTAAAAACGTAATATACAGAACGAAAACACAATCGATATGTATGCAGATAGTTGCTAAGTAACATAATTATCTTTCAACTGCGTCACATAGCCTGATTACAGTTAAGTGTGCGTAATCACGTATGATCTATGGTCTGTGAAAATAAAGTTTGAAGCATCTGCCAAAAGTATTGACCAAATCAGGCTATGCAATTTGCTCATGTTGACCTGGGTCGGAATCTTCTTCTATTGGTTAATTCGCTTCTATGTCAAAGGATCAGTCTACGGCATGATTTTATTGTTCGACAAAATGGATTCAGTTGATCCCTAATTTTATGATGACTTGTGTGATAAAAATGCCCGAGTCTTGGTTTTACAATCGGTACCTAACGCACGGAACTTGGGAACAGAAGGTCACTGGTTCGACCCCAAGCTCGGACAGTTTCTTTCTGAGGAGTGATGATAGTCATTACGACAGGATTCATTCCTCTCTCACCGCTGACCATTATTTCGACGAAAGTTTTGTAGGTTTCCAGGCAGTGATTTGGAAAAAGAATTCGTGTGCAGTACTGGGAAAAAAATCCAGGGAAGCATGGACAGGTGCTCTTGCCGCTGCGATATAACTGAAATAACGTTGAAAACAGCGTTAAACAAGTTTTGTCTTTTTTTTTTCTTTGAATGGCATTAATTAGCCTTGGTTTCAATCCAACCATTTTTTTCTTATGTATCTTCGGACGTTCTTTTGTCAAAAGCGGTATTGATTTAGGAACTGATTATCAGTTTATCGCCAAAGATACGAGTATGTATGGATAGTCCAAAGAGACCGCGATAAGGAGTAATATAATCAAAGTGCTGTCAGCACTGTAATCGGACGACACTGAATAACCACGATGGTTGAAATCACAAATCGAATGTCAGTTGTCTGAACTATGTATGGGATAGAAATCCTATACATTGTATCAGAATCATGTAGGGAGCCCCTTTTTTAACTGTCCTTCAAAAATCAGTAGTTTAATGGAATGCTACAGATATAATATATGTTTGCCGGCTAACAGCAATAGAACGTTAAATATATGATCAGTAGTACCCATCACCAAGCTTTAGATAGCACTCATCCTGAAAAACAGTACCTATCAGCCTTTTGAATAAGTTTAACGATATACCAATATTCTTTTCTGTAATTTTTTCAACTTTGAAAACTGTACGGTAATCATTGTCTGATTTTATCAGTAATATCCATATTTTAAAATGGTACGAATAAATCGTATAAAATATGCATGGATTACAACACAAATTGTTTACTTTTTGCTGCAAGTATTTTAAAGAAGCAATCGTGTTTATTGTCCTACCTAATTGTTTTGACTGGCTAAATTTATCTTGGCAAGATCGTTCTGTCCAAAACATTGGCTGGCCAATTTCTTCCACATTTGTTTCAAAGAATGTAATATCTTTCGAACCCTCACCCCTTTTCCAAATGATGTAATTTTAGACATGTCGAAATCGAAAGTATTTTCTCATACCAATCAAATGTAGACCAAAATGTAGATCAGTGGATGATCTGAGTCGTCGGAAAAAAAAAAAAAAAAACTCGTTGGAGAAGGAGAAAACGATGGTTATCTGCATTTTTTCAGAATGTTTTTAACAGCCGTCTTCCTCTTGGTCATCAAAAAACGGGATAGTTTTGTTAAGAGTTAAAGCACCAAGTTATGGCTTTTTACAGTAAGAAAAAACAATATCCAAACATTGCAATTTCATGTTCATTTTTTTATATATCATACATAAACAGACAGTTAAGATCTTAGATATATAAATACGTTTATTGATCAGCTTTGCATTCAAATGACGAGCAAGAGCACACCTTGGGCTATTAATCTGAAATTTGGAGGATGAGAATCAACTAATATGGAGTAGCTAATGCGACAAACATCTTACTGAGTTTTACACTTAAAGCACTTAACTAATGATATAGATACATGTATGTGAAACGTGTAATAGCAGCCTAACTATTACTGAACCACTGCTGTTTTTATTAGAATATCTCAGAAAACTAGCCTAACAAACCCAATATCTGATTGCATGTCCTACGTTGTATAATCTGAACCTGAGCTCTCCGAAAAAGCCTTTTTACCTGATCAGTTGATTCAGATATCGAGAATATGACGTTTTTGCACTTTAACTTTTTCCCTCTATGAAAATGCTCTACTAAACTCTACCCATGAAATCACAAATATTGACACTGTGATGCAAAAAAAGGGAACATGCTGAATACATGCAGTTTTTCTCACTACAATTTAGAGGTGGCCGTTCAGATTTTGAGACTAAAATTTTTACAAATGTACAAAAAAAAATCATCCTTATACTCCCAAAGTCTTACAATTTTCATTTATAAAAACCCAGTAGTCGAAAACCATCCGACAACAAGAGAAATTAGAGATTTGCTACGGCCCAGGTCGACACCGACGAGAAACACGTTCTATTTTTACATGAACAACTCGCTCAGTTACATACCGGAAATACACCGACGAAGCTTCAAACATAGCGCCCGAAGAATATATTATGAAAAATAATTACATGTCTGTTATGTTATGAAATTTAAGCGTCATTAGTCACGTGCCATTATTCCCACAATGCTTTTATTTATTTTTGGCGCAATATCTAAAAATAGCTTAAGAAGCTACATAGCCTTTAAAGGGATTACCATAATTTTTTTTCTTTTTTTTTTTTAAATTTTATGATTTTTAATTATTGATGACTTGTATTGGTTTTTCATATAAATTTCAATGGTATATATATTTTCAGCTCACCTGAGCACGAGGTGAAGTGCTCAGAGTAAGCTACTGTGATAGTGCTGTGTCCGTCGTCCGTCGTCAACTTTTTACTTTGTGTACGCTCTAGAGGCCACATTTTCGTCCGATGCTCATGAAACTTAGTCAGAATATTTGCCTCGATGAAATCCCGGACCAGTTCGAAATTAGGTCACTAGGTCAAGTCTTAGAAAAACTTTGTGTACGCTCTAGAGGCCATATTTTCAGTCCGATACTCATGAACGTTGGTCAGAATATTTACCGGCATAATATCTCAAAAGAGTTTGAAAACGAGTCATGTCCGATCAAGAACTAGGTCACTAGATCAAATCTTAGAAAAACATTGTGTACGCTCTAGAGGCCACATTTTCAGGCCAAAACTCTTGAATGTTGGTCAGAATGTTTTTCTTGATGACATCTTAAATGAGTTTGAAAATGGGTCTTGTTGGGTCAAAAACTAGGTCACCAGGTCAAATGTTAGAAAAATCTTTTGTACGCTCTAGAGGCCAAATTTTCAGTCCAAAACTCTTGAAAGTTGGTAAGAATGTTTGACTTGATAATATCTTGGATGGGTCATGTTGGGTCAAAAACTAGGTCAATACGTCAAATGTTATAAAAAACCTTGTGTATGCTCTGGAGGACACATTTTCAGTCTGATACTTCTGAAACTTGTACCTAATATTTGTCTTGGTAATACCTTGAATGAGTTTGGAAATGGGTCATGTGGAGTCAAAAACTAGGTACAGTACACTCCTCGCGTTTTTTGCTCAAGTCCGCGAGCCGCGACGGACCAATTTGACCGCGGCAAATCTGCTGTACAGGTATCGGCCGCGGAAACGCGGCGGACGTGTCACCGCGGCCTCAGAAAATATCGGGTAGCTTCACAGCAGGAGGTAAACGCGGTGGATCGCGGCGAATATTGCGAGGGATCGCGGGGGAATATTTGCCCGGATGACTGTAAATTTTTATATCTATAATTTTCCCCACTGTTTCGGGAACCAGAAACTAATTCTTCCATTACGACCGCAACATTTTCGTATCATTAAATGCGGATATAAGCTTTGCCAACAGGGATTACTTAAGTTAAGATGCCACAAAACGCATTTTTAATCGGCTATTCGCTAATTTACAAATTTGTAAGCCTATCCCATATTTAGTGTTAGCGATATGAAATTTCGAATTTCGGATTAAAAGTGCAATTTCATGCTGGATTCCAAAAACCGAAAACCAAAGTTACTACTTCTTGATTGTTTGTGACTCACAAGCGTGTACTTTAAAAGTGGAAAAACTCCGACTGGAATCCCAATTAATAACTTAACACATAGAGCGCCGAAAACCTATAACATAATCTACAATTTAATTTGAAAAAAAAATCCAAGAATCAGCATTTTTTCAATGTTGTTTTCGTCCTACAAGAGCGCAAAGTGTACAACCAAAATCAGACTGCACATTTCGTGCAGCCTGAACTTGATTTATATAAGTCGCAAAGGCAATTATTGTTGTGAATGCCGTATAATGGGTTAAAGAGCAAAACCGTGTAATGTAGCATTAACGAAAATTTACCACTACACCCGCGGTCCGAAACTGCACACTAGAAAAAAACGCACTATTTTAAAGTTCATGTACAACAGGCTTAAGGTGTATTTTCATCACACATTCTTTCTTACCCTTCATTAGATGAAACAGATATAGCAGTTATTAGCCATTTCTTTTTTTATTCTGTTGATAATTAAAAACTTAAACACAATTTAAAAATTATACTACCCTGTACGTGTGTATTATCACACTGTTTATCCTCATTTTCTCAGTCTCTGGATGTAAGGAAACCAATAAAACTGTACATATATCTAGCTATTTCAAAATGCAGGCTGGATCGTCAGAAAAACAAAACATCGGTCCACATTCTGAACTAAAATAATCCTCTTGTTCTCTTAACCCTTTCCCAAACGACAAATTTTAGACTCTTCCAAACTGAAAGAGTTTGCAGACGACAATCTTAACTTTCATAACAATGGCAGAAAATTATCTGAACGGGCAGAAAACACTGTGGGAAAAGGAGAAATTGCTCGTTACGAGCAATTTCTCCTTTTCCCACATTGTTTGCAAAAGACTTGTACTGCAGACACGTAAAAACAAGAGCTTGTTTGGCAAAGGGTTAAATAAAAACCCGCTCTTTTCATTGCCTTCTAACCCTTTTAACCCTTTACAAAAACATTGCCTTTTTTTTTTTAAGACGCTGAGGTAGAAGCATTTTGAAAACATTGTGGGCTAAGGAGAAAATGCTGGTAACCAGAATTTTCTCATATTTTCCAACAATGTTTTCTACTCTGCTAGAAACAAATTTCAATTTTTGAGTAACATTTATTTTCTCCGTCTGCAAGTGCATTCAATTTGGACCAGTCTAAACTTTTGTCGTTTGGTAAAGGGTAAAATAACATATGCAAACTTAACACAAAGGAGAGGCAAGGGTTAACTCGGTATTCCTTTGATGTTGGGTATAGCACTCCGGCAGTGTGAAGTACTGTCCCAGTTGTTAGTTCCATATGCACGTGTCATACAAAACCGACTGACACTTTTTAGCTCACCTGAGCACAACGTGCTCAGGGGGAGCTATTGTGACCGGTCATCGTCCGGCGTCCGTCCGTCCGTCCGTCCGTCTGTCCGTCCGTCCGTCCGTCCGTCCGTCCGTCCGTCCGTCCATCTGTCCGTCCGTTAACAATTTCTTTAAAAATCTTCTCCTCCAAAACCAGAAGGCCAATCTTGATAAAACTTGGCAGGAATGTTCCTTGGGTGAAGCTCTACAAAACTTGTTAAAAGAATTTAATTCCAACAAAAACTCTGGTTGCCATGGCAACAAAATGGCTGAAAATGGAAAAAATCTTTAAAAATCTTCTTGTGACAAACCATAAGGCCGGGAGCATTCATATTTTGTATGAAGCATCATTGGGTGACCCTTTACCAAAATTGTTAAAATTATTCCCCTGGGGTCATATTTGGGCTTTGCCCGGGCGCACCCTATTTTACATAGAAACAAAGAAGGAAAGCTTTAAAAAATCTTCTTCTGACAAACCATAATGGCTAGAGCATTCATATTTGGTATGTAGCATTATCTGATGATCCTCTACCAAAATTGTTAAAATTATTCCTCTGCTGTCATATTTGGGCTCTGCCCGGGCGCACCCTATTTTAAAATCTTTAAAAATCTTCTTTTGACAAAACATAAGGTTGGGAGCATTCATATTTTGTTTGAAACATCATTGGGTGACCCCTTACCAAAATTGTTAAAATCATTCCCATGGGGTCATATTTGGGCTTTGCCCGGGCGCACCCTATTTTACATAGAAATTTAGAAGGAAATCTTTAAAACTTCTTCTGGTGACAAATCATAATGGCTAGAACATTCCTATTTAGTGTGTAGCATTAACTGATGATCTTCTACCAAAATTGTTGAAATTATCCTTCTGCGGTCATATTTGGGCTCTGCCCGGGCGCACCCTATTTTACAATCTTTAAAAATCTTCTTGTGACAAACCATAAGGCGGAGGGCGTTCATATTTTAATTGAAGCATTATTGGGTGACCCCTTACCAAAATTGTTAAAATTATTCCCCGTGGGTCATATTTGGGCTTTGCCCGGGCACACCCTATTTTACATAGAAACAAAGAAGGAAACCTTTAATAAATCTTTTTCTGACAAACCGTAATGGCTAGAGCATTCATATTTGCTATGTAGCAAAATCTGATAATCTTCTACTAAAATTGCTAGAATTATCCCTCTGCGGTCATATTTGGGCTCTGCCCGGGCGCACCCTATTTTACATAGAAACAAAGAAGGAAATCTTTTATAAATTTATTTGTGACAAACCATAAAGGCTAGAGCATTCATACTTTGCATGTAGCATCATCTAGTGACCCTTTATAGAAATAATTAAAATTATCCCCTTGGGGTCACATTTTGGCTCTGTGCCCTGGTGCACACTATTTCACATGGAATCATAAAAGGAAATTTTTAAAATCAATTCCATCTAAAAAGGAGAAATTGTTTGTAACAAGCAATTTCTCCTTTCTCACAATCTTTTCTACCATATAGATCACTTATTTTTCATTTTAGATACATTTTAAAATGTCGTCTGCAATTTGTTTCAATTTGGAACGGTCTAAAATTTTGTCGTCTGGTAATGGCTAAACTACAAGTCAAAAATGGAACAAGACACTGTGAAGAGAAAAATTGATGATAAACAGCAGCTTTTAGCTCCACTGGCCAAAGACAAAGAAGAAAATCTGTAAACATATTTTTGTGACAAACCCCAGGGTATGCCTTATTTGAAAAGAATTAATAGCCTGCCCTTGATAAACCATATAAGTTACAAATATACTCAGGTGAGCGATATAGGACCATCATGGTCCTCTTGTTTATACGACCTTATCTAACCCTTCTCAAATATTTACGACTTAGATTCCGATGATGGATTACCAGTTCATTTGGTAAGTCAAAATAACCATAGATCTGTTTAATTTTAAGAAATTAAAAAATATTCGAATAGCAGCGAATGTCTAGAAATATGTCGCTTAAAATGTTCGGAATATTTTCTCCTTTTTTTTTTCACCAAAGTTATTTTTAAACCGAAAAAACGGTTACATCTCCCTCTCGTCATTTTGCTGCCATTAGGCCTAGATATTGGCGGATCCCATCCCATCAACTTTGCTGAACATAGTGTAATCTTTTGGACTTGAAGGTTATACCGGCTAGAATATCTCGCCATACCGCAACAGATTTAACTCATTACCAAATGACAAAATTTGCGGTTTGACGAAATCGAAGGCATTTGCAGACGACAAAATAAAAGTGGCAGAAAATTTGAAATTTGTTTTGTGAAGGGTAGAAAACATTGTGGGAAAAGGAGGCAATGCTGGTTACCAGCATTTTCTCCTTTTCCCACCATGTTTTCTAAAGGCTTCTTTCTCGGGAGCGTCAAAAGGAGGGATTGTGTGGTAATGGGTTAACTTTCGGCACTTTGGTAGTGTTCGAAAACGAGACTGGGGTTCTCTTCAGCATCTCAAACCTTTCAGGATAAAACTGCTTTTGCAGAGAAGACCAAGATCAGAAAACGTCATGCGTTCACATCTTGGAACTTAATTGTCTGAGATTATGAAAGACTTTTTTATTATATTCAAGTTCCCAGAAGGCATATGAAAGACTTTTTTATTATATTCAAGTTCCCAGAAGGCAGATTCGAGAGAGATTAACTCGTTTCTCAATCGATATAAAATAAACATGTTTAACAGGCAATTAAAGAAGAAGGAAATGGGTTAAAATGCCTACTAAAAGGAGTGAACTCAATTGGATACACAATATTATTTCTATTTCATCATCATTTTTGGAAAAAAAAAAAAACTATATATGAAATTAATATGTCAATAGAAATTGTTACAACTAAAGAGAAAATTACCATTACACTAAAATATTATAGTTCACGTCAGGATTTTTTTATGATACCGTTCACGTTATAAGTAGCTTTTCATATTAAAATAGTTCTATCATGAATACTGGTGTGATTTGAAAGGAGAAAGAGAGAGTAAATCAAATATGCCGTATAACTTGCAGAATCTTATAACATGCAGAATTTATTTAGATAACCAGGTATTATAAATTAATTTATGCATTTATTAACCATCATAATGAAGCCGTCTCCCTTCGAACTGGTAATCGGCTGACCTACGAAAACAACCATACCATGGGTTATTTTCTCGTTGAGTGTAAATAGAATGAGCCATACTCTGTGAAAAATGGTTCTAATGCATATCCTCGACGCACCAAGCAAGCCATCACAAAACATGGACCCATTTCATTTAACAACCGACCGAGTCATGGGGTAGAATGACATGCTGAAAATTGACCAAAGAGCAAAATGTTTCAACACAGGTAAGCCTGTACGTTCTGCGCAGGCTTACCGGAGTTGATATTGTTTGTAGACTCAACAAACCAATTTTTCACAGAGCATGGCTCAAATGGAATCGACATCAATCGTAGGCAAGTTACAAAAATAAAATGTAGAATTGGGCTGTTTAGGTAACTCTGACACTAGTATGCGGATAGTGATCTATTAACCCATTACCACTCAATCCCTACTTCATTCTTGACGGTAAACGGTCAAAAGCCCCTCCGGTCATTATCCCCTTCCCCCTAAACAGGTAAGGCGGTCAAAAGCCCCTTCACAATTTTGCAAGGGCGGTCATTATCCCCTTCATCAAATTTCAAAGGCGGTCAAAAGCCCCTTCGCGATTTCGCAAGGGCGGTCATTATCCCCTTCATCAAATTTTGATGGTGGTCAAAGGCCCCTTTATCAGAAGCAGACAAAAGTCCCTATGAATGGTAACCATGCCGACATTATCCCCTCCGTAGACATGAAGTCTGATAATCGCTTTGAAATAGAACACTTGTAAAATACTAGTATACACTTACGTGTGAAATGTGGGAAATTATCGGATGTGGATCTAGAATTGATGATTGTTGATTGATTGTAATGTTCAACGCCGTTTTAAACTTTGTCCGATTTATATCGTGGCTACCAATGTACCTATCAATGCTTTTCCAGGTGCTTTTTTTCCATTTGTCTGCAGTTTTTTCCCAGGCCACTGGCTGCTTACTTACTGACATAACCATTTAAATGCCAATGGTCAACGGGTGGCTCAGTGGTGAGCGTGTCGGACTTGGTAAACGGTCAAAAGCCCCTCCGGTCGTTATCCCCTACCGCCAAAACAGGTAAGGCGGCCAAAAGCCCCTTTGCGATTTTGCAAGGGCGGTCATTATCCCCTTCAAAAAATTTTAAAGGCGGTCAAAAGCCTCTCCGCGATTTCGCAAAGGCGGTCATTATCCCCTTCATCAAATTTTGAAGGCAGTCAAAACCCCCATTATCAGTAGCAGACAATAGTCCATATGAGTGGTAACCATGCCGTTTTTAAACTGAAATAGACGCAAGTTCTCAACGTAACAAATGTAAACGAATACTTTGATCGTAATCACAACGAAACAGAGAATACTTCAAGACATTATAGATTTTTTTTCTTGCAATTTATTTTTATGTTGTTTCGCGTCAAAAACGGCGCAAGAGCAAAGTTCTTAAACCTTTCTATAGAAATAAGATGGAGAATGGGTCAGTAACTTTAAATCAAAATGGACGCAACTTCCCATTTTGCTACAGAAATTAAAATTATATTGAACTGAAGTAGAGATATTACAGAATACTTCAAGACGTTATGGATTTTAATCATTTTAGAAGAAAAACGTGTTTTAATCGATATTTTTCTTTTCCCTTCTGAAATATGACAGGACGTTATAGGAAATCCTTGGGGACCAGATAATCGATGAATTCCAAGGAGAGTAATTCTTGCTCGACCTGCAGCTGAAAGTTGGGGACGGCTAGTGAGCGAATTGCATGAATTTACCCCCACATACATGTATTTGAAAATTGGTTTATTGCACTACAGTTCACATATAACGATGTAATTGAAAGTTGATATACAAGCACCTGACTGTTTTTTATTCTATGTAATTTACGAACAGTAATAAGAGGTATACCTTTAAGGCCCGGGGAAGATTAAAGATAAAGAAAAAAGGAAAAGCTTTATTTAGTTTCAATAAGGTGTTATTCTGCTTTCAGCTATATTATGGTTATATCACTGCTACAAGTCATTTGTTGATGTCATCCCTGGTTTCAATATGAACTTTGGTATGAGATCATTAAGCCTTCGCGGCACATACGTTGCCTTTTATTTTATTTTACCAGAAATTCTGCGAATATCGCACGCCAAGGGGACTCTAATGTTTATCATACGCCGCGTTGAGTTCTAATCTGACTAAACCAGTCCTAAAATTGTATTTCATTTAGTTCACGAACTTGATGATAATGATTATGATGAGTTGTAGTTCAATTTAATGAACATACGGAGCCGTTCTCTGTGAAAAGGGGGCTTAGCCCTTTCCCAAACGATCCAAAGTTTTGAGTTTTCTTCACAAACATTGAAGAACAGGCATTTTGAAAACACTGTGGGAAAAGGAAAGAGTGCTGCTTACAAGTATTTTATTTTCCTTCTCTAACAATGTTTCCTACCCTTTCCAAAACAAGGGTCAGCTTTTGAGTCACCTTTATTTTTTCGTCCGCAAATGTTTTGAACTTTGGAATAGTCCTTAATGTTTTTGTTTAGTATAGAATTTTTGTGTCTGCAAAAAGTTTCGACCTAGATCAGCCTGTGCAGTTCGTGCAGGCTGGCCTGGGCCGAAGTTTTTGTTATTAGTCAAGTTTACGCATGTCAAATGACCAGTCCGCCTCATGATTCAGTAATAGATCCATAGCTAATTGATGATCTGCTTGGTATTTATTTGTAGCATGTAGTTATTGATCACAGAGAGAGAGAAAGAGAGAGAGAAACGGATAGAAAGACAGACAGAAAAATAGAAAGCCTAATCATCAGAACATTTCAAGACAGTCTGATCTGAATCTACACCCATCGCTAAAGAGCACTGAATCGTGTCTAACTTACTATGGTTTTTGAAGGAGAACACAATAATGAAAATAAAATGTCACTTTTCCCTGAAAAGCAGACGGATATGTTTTTAATCAGATCATGTTTCATTTCTTGTAACCGAGGTATATGCAAAGAATTGAACAAAGAAAAGAACTGAATTTCTCCTTTTTTGTTATGATCACGCGGCACACATATGACTGAAAATAAAGCGGGGATTTCTAAATTTAAAGTTGGTCAACCGAAGCCTTTAAGGTACGTGAGCACTTATATATCTAGCAATAAATTGTGAATTTATTACTTCATTAACAACTATAATTTGGCTATTTTCTTCACGTTTCCTTTCACCTCAATATATTGGGGTGATTTCGTTAAAACACTCATCTTATTCAAAAAACAAAACATAACATTTCAACTGACTATAACTGTAAATGCAAGAAAAACAGCGAAACCTTGACCTTTTAGGACATACTAGTATCTGTTATTTTTTGTGCATTTTGATCGTCTGATGCAATGTCTTGTTGACATCCATTCTTGCTTTCCGTGTTTAACCCTATCGGCAAAAAGCAGAAATTTTTTTTTTTGCTCACGACAAAGATCAAGATCAGACATCACATACTTGTAACATGCAATCTTATTTCTAAGCAATTCTGGTCGCCTGTTTACTCAAGCGTACAAGGCAAAACTCAACCTGAGTTTCAACATTCGAATAGGTAAACGGTCAAAAGCCCCTCCGGTCATTATCCCCTACCCCCAAAACAGGTAAGGCGGTCAAAAGCCCCCATGATCCCCTCCGTAAACATGAAGTCTGTTTATCGCTTTAAAAGCTCTGTACAAATTCTGAAAGTGTGAACTTGTCCGATGTGGATCCGATTATTGTTGATTGACTGTATGTTGTTTAACGCCGTTTTCAACCGTATTTGACTTATATCGCGGAGGCCAGTGTACCTATCAATGCTTTCCCAAGTTGCTTTTTTATCCATTCAAATCGGTAATTTATCCATTAATCCGCATTTTCTTCCAAGCCAGTGGCTGCTTTCTCACATAACAATTTGAGTGCCACTGGGCAGCAGTGACAGGTATGAATCCTATCATCAATCCTCAGAAAGGAAATGTCATCGAACCGGCGACACCCAGCTGCTCGCAAAAACGGGTCGACATGTTCCAAAGGCATTTTATTAATTATGGTTCTTGGAATTAGGACTCGAGTCCTACACTTTACCACTGAGCCCTGCAGGATCATGGAAATAAATGAATAGCATTCAGGAAAAAATCAAGACCACGTTGGGAACAGTGTAGATCAAGATCAGACTGCGCAGACCATACGATCTGATCTTGATCTACATATGAAGCTGTTCTTAGTCAGTTTCTTTGTAGTCCCTTAGAAATATTTCAAATATGAACGCATCGAGAAAGCAGGCTTTTTATTTACTGAAAATGCAATAATGCTAGGTACCAGAAGTTTCTCTTTTTCCCACAATGTTTTGATCCTTATCGTACAAAAATCACACAAATCAAACACTAACAGCCACAGTGTCCTCTGCCAACACTTTAAAAATGGACAATTAGATAAAAGTTTGTTGTTTGCTGACGAGTTTTGGGCGAAAAATGGACTAAAATTATTCTTGTAATTGTATTAATTATTACTTTATTCTTCATTGAAAAAGTCTCCATTGAAAAAAAATCAAAATGAAACATACGTATTCAGAGTATCTTATATAAGTGTTTTGTGTATTGTCATCTTTATCGAACGAGTTGACCAAAATTATATGGAAATAGCCTTGGTATTTAATACATGACTCGTACATTTTGGTTATTTATTTTCTTTATACTGGAAAAGGTGTTGTCTTTACATCTATTGAAATGATTGAGACAAACTGAGGACGGATTAAGATAATTATCTATTATGATGCAAATTTATGACACGTGTACATGTTGAATGCGTAAGACTGGCAGGAAACAAATTTAATGTGTAAATCACCATCGAGCAAAGAAAAAAAGGGGGAGGGGGATAGGGATATACGACACAGGTATGACACTCTGACATGATTTCATTTCTTCGTTAAAAATCACAACGGAAAACGCTAGACTATTAAAGGGGCTTATGTCCGCCTTAAAGACTTGATGAAGGGGATAATGACCGCCCATTCGAAATCGCGTAGGGGCTTTTGACCGCCTTTAAAATTTGATGAAGGGGATATTGACCGCCTTTGCAAAGTCGTGAAGGGGCATTTGACCGCCATACCTGTTTTGGGGGTAGGGGATAATGACCGGAGGGGCTTTTGACCGCCATACCTGTTTTGGGGGTAGGGGATAATGACCGGAGGGGCTTTTGACCGCCATTCATTTTTTAGAACATGACGGAATGTTGTCTCGTAGGAAAAAATAAAATAATAGGTCGTAATCATAAATATACCAGTCTTAAAGAACGAAAACAATTATCATATACTCTTCATTTTATCACATGTACATGGAGACAAGCACAACCACTTATATTGCACAGGTATTATTTTTCCCAGCTGGTTAACCTATTACAACACAAGACCCAGTCTGAACGGTCCCAAGACAATAAGCTAAGTGGGTAAAGGAGAAATGTTAACAACATTTTCCCACAAAGTATCCCAACCTTTTTAAGACAACTTCTCTCATTTCAGCAAAAATGATTTTAATATGGATGAGTTTAATATTTTGTCGTCTGTTGAATGGATAAAGGTCGAGTTTACCTATCTTCCAACTTTAGAACAAGATCAGCCAAATATGGGGATTGATAATCTTTATTTTGCAAAATGCACGCGTCTTTTGTTAATTAAACCCTTGTATACCTTTACACTTTTGAAAGTTTAACCCTTTACCAAACAATCGCTCGTTTTTACGGCCCTGAGAGAGAAACCTTTTGAAAACATCGTGAGAAAAGGACAAAATGCAGGTAACCAGCATTTCCTCCTCTTCCCACAATATTTTCTTCCCTGCTGGAAACAAATTTTGCTTTTTGAGTAACATAAATTTTGTCGTCTGCAAGTGCTTTCAATTTGGACCAGTCTAAAATTTTGTCGTTTGGGAAAGGGTTAACACGCTACGATTTAGTTTACAAACCGAACCCTTTTCCCGCTGATCTGCAAGTCCTCTCCCATGATATTTAAGAACGTGATATCCAATCTTGAATCTGCCGAGCAAGTTAGCTAGTAATGCAGGCTTATGACGCGGGATCCAAGATCAGCAAAACTGGTTTCGAGGATTGATATCAATTGGTCATTACGAAAAGATTCATTCTTCTCTGACAACTGAGCATTTTGCTACGATTTGTGTTTAGAGCAGCAATCAGTGTCTTCATCGTCTTGAAAAATAATTTTACAAAGTGTGGAAAAGAGATGCAGATGCACTAGCTGGCAGCCTAGAGATGGCTGAAATCATGTTGAGAATAGTGCTCAACACTATATACATGTAATGATTTTATCTACCCATTGGGAAGAAGTCTTCATTGTGAGGGGAGAAAACACTGATCGTAGCCAGCATTCCCTCCTTGTCCCAGAATGTTTTCTATCATATTGAAGATAAATGCCACGTTTGCTACTTTTAGTCGTCGTCTGCATATGCTTTCAGTTTTGGAAATTTTTGTGACTTTGTAAAGAGTTGATTTTTGACCAAAACTCTCACGGAGGAACCAGGGAGTTTGATTGTATGTATTCAGTCCTACGAGATTCATTAATCTATAACTTTGTAACGAACATGTGGAGATAACTTTATCAATTTGTAAAAATAAACATTTTGTTTGCTAGTGATCGTTATCGCTGGTAGAAAAAAAAATAAGCTCAAGAGTCAAGACCTAATAGGCCTAAGAGCCGCTCTTGAACTATTTCTCCTTGACGTACATGCCGGCGCTGTCATTATGCCTCAAACCAGCATTTTCTTCCTTTTCCCGCAATGGTCTCACCTAATAAAAAAACACGTTTTATATTTTGAGTTAGATTCAAAATTTCGCCTGCAAATGTTTTATTCAATTTGGACAAATTTTGTCGTTTGGTAAAGAGTTCAGGAAATATGAACATCACTCGTAATATATATTGTCGAAGAGTGTTTGACAAGGTAGATAAACATTGCATTTATAAGAGAAAATGCTGGTTGCCGGCCTATTCTTTTTTTCCTACAATGTTTTCGCAACCCTTGTTCTGCAAGGCACTTTAAACTCATGATGTGTGATTAAAGGTTTATGTGTTTCGATTCTATAACCTATTAAATCAGTGCCCATTGAATAATTTGCTTGGCAATGATGACTGCTTATCATCTTTTTTCTTTCTGATATAAAAAATTCTCATGTAGATACATACGTGTAATATGACTTTGTAAAAGAGTAAAATGGTGCGTAATTTCATTCATTCTTGAATCATTTGCTACACTGAAAAGAAACTTACCTGTCTGATCGCGGCGGAGTCATCGCGTCGTTTTAATTGCGTCACCAGACCGCCGCGGTCCGCCAGGGATCGCCGCGTTTAAACAGCGCTCCGAGTTAGTCCGCGTTCACATGTGTTGTAAAATCGCCGCGTTGGGTCCGCGCTAGATACATCGCGGACAGCGAAAATAGCAAAAAACGCGAGGAGTGTACTGTAACTGGGTCAAAGAGTAGAAAAACATTGTGTACACTCTAGAGGCCACAATTTCTGCCTGATAATCTTCAAACTTGGTCAGAATGTTTGTTTTGGTGATGTCTCAAAAGTGTTTGATAATGGGTAAATGTCGGGTCCAAAACTAGGTCACTTGGTCAAATCTTAGAAAAACCTTTTGTACGCTGTAGATGCCACATGTCCAGTCCAATACTCATGAAACTACACATGTGATAAAAAAATCATAAAATTTTATTAAACTCGTATGAAAAAAAAAATGGTATTAAGCTCACAAAAGGTTCGCTGAAAAAAATCCATAGACTTGTCTATTAACCTATTACCACACAATCCCTACTTTTGACGCCCCTGAGACAGGAGCTTTTTGAAAACAAGTTCGCCTCAACCGGGTACCGAACTTACAACACCAGGTCATGAGTCCGATACGCTCACCACTGAGCCACCGGGCGGGCTGTTCAGGAAAGGAGAAAAGTGCTGGCTACAAGTGTTCTCTTCTTTATCCACCCGCCCGTGTTTTTAAAGGCCTCTTCCCTAGAGTCGTGAAAACTTTGTATTGTGTGGTAAAGGGTTAAATTTTATGATATTCGATTTCTGCTGAATTACAATTACATATGATAAATGTAAAATGCAAAGTGATCACTCATCCAAAAGTTGTGCCTTTATGTATTTCCTTGAACGCCTCTTGGATCGATCACTTCACGTGACAGATATATCTTCATTGCTATTACTAAAAAAGAACGCATTTCAACCTATAAGAAGACCACAAAAATTTACATGTGTCCACTTTCAAAACATTTGCAGACAACATTAAAGGTTGCTCAAACGGTGGGATTTGTCTGAGGTACAACTCATCTGGAAAAAGAGGAAATGCGTTTTACCAGTATTTTTTCCTTTTCTCACGACGTTTTCAAAAGCCCTCTTCAAGGTCGAAAAATCTTTGGCTCGTTTTGGTAAAGGGTCAAATGTAAATTAACTCATCATGATGCAAAACCGACTTTTCGCCCCATGAAGGCAACATGTTGAAAAAAATGCAGGAGCAAAAAATAAATGATTGATCGACGCACATCGACTACATTTATTCGCACCTTTAACAATTTTTTCCACATCATTTTTCATATGCCGTATACGTGATAAAATCTGCCACAATTTCCTTAGCTTTTAAACCATCGATAGTTCTTTGCAAAATCGATGGGATGGTGGTTTTGGCATTATCGACTGTACGTATACTGTGGTGCACATTTGATTACGATTGATTTGAATTTCTCCTCCTCACATCACATGCTAGTCCTTTAATTTCATAGAGGAAACCATACATTATAAATTCTTTTGTTTTGTGTTCAGTGCTGCCATTTTTGTGTGTTCTCCTTTTTAATTCATCACCCTTATATTGCTTTGTTTATATTCCTGATAATTGTTTGTTTCGTCTTTCTTTTGTACACGCACTTTTCTTTCTGTCTTTTCTGTCATTTATTATTCGGCCGTTTTTCATATCTAAAATGAAGATGAACAGAGATACTGCAAGAAAATCTTTACTTATTGTACTTTATACAAGCTTTTTCAGCAGTTATCTGTGGCTGCTACTTGTCATTCTATTTTGTCCCATACCAAGCAGTCTCAAGTTTTGACGACCATGAATAAATGGGCTTTCGAAAACACGGCGCGAAAAGGGTACATTTCCTTCTTTTCCAGATCTTTTTCTACCATTTTAGAGAGGATTCTCGTCATTCGAGTCACATTTAAGTATAGCCACATTTACTTTTTTCATATACAAATTCTTCATATTTAAAAAAAAATCCAAAATTTACCGTTGATACAGAGCTTACTCAACTGAACAAATTCTATGTATGCTGAACACGAAAAATTAGTGCATTTAGTTTTCTCTCGCTCTCTTGAGTATTGTCACTGTCCAATCCGATATTAATCTAAGAGTACACTGCAAGCTCTGATATTTGCATAGATATTTCAGTCAGACGGAAAATATGAATTATCAATTAAAATGAATAACCAGGTTTATCCCCTAATGCAACTGAGTTCAAGCAGTATTCGCACGCGAAACCACGGTCTGTATTCACTTGCCCTTCTGAACATTGTAAACCTACTAGTGACGGCCTGATTGTAATTTTTATCGTGTCACTTATGTCTGCTTTTTGAAGGCATCTTCTCCTGTAGACCAAACATTCAGCACCCATCTGTAACACCCCCTTCTTTTAGCTATCTCTTCATTTTGTATATGTGATCATTAGACTTGTTCTTTACACCGTACATAATACATTCAATAACCGGAAATTGGAGAGTAAATCTATCAGTTTTGCTTTTGTTCCAATCCATTTTTGCGGAATTATATCTGCTTAAGATTTAAACTTGTCGCTTTGAAATACCTTTAAAGTTGGCCAGTCTAAAATTTTGTCGTTAATCCTTTACAAGTTTCTGTATGTAGATGTACCTTGATGAGCCTGTAAATTTTATTTTTTTCAATTCAGACTGAGGACAAACTAAAGGAAAAATTGACATTCTATGAAAGAGTTGAGAAGAGGATAGGAGATGGATTTGCCTCGTTCGGAAGAATTATAGCAGGGCATCCCTGGAAATTCCTTCTTGTTACTATTTTTATCAACCTGGCGCTTGGTGTTGGTCTGATTCGACTGGAGCTTATCATCGATGCAGAAAGAGTTTACTTACCACAAGGTACAACTATCTTATGGGCGTAGCTGAATGCGCTTGTCCTACTTCTTGGTACTGATAAAGAACGAATAGATAATAAATTTTGATTGGTCAAAATTGTACACTTGTTTATTCGGTGGTTCCCTGGTAGCATAATTCCCCTCATATTTATTAATCGCTGTTATCAAGCATTGAAACTAAACCATGTTTCGGATGATTACCGAAAGCAAGAGAACGCAATGAATTATTTCTGCACATACAGTAATTGATGCAATCTGACATGAATATACCTTCGCGGAGTCAAACGTGAAACTAGTTATAGAGGATTAGATCTCCCTTCTCCCGTCCCGACAAAAAACATAAAATGTATTGCCAAACGAATGCTTTAAACGCACATTGTTAATGTACAGCTTCTAGGTTTGCTCTGAAGGAGCCAGTTAACATTGTCTTATTTGGAGATAATTCGGAAAATATGAAAATAAAATCTACAAAAGATCACTTGTTTTCGAACAGTTTGTCAAATAACGAAAGAAAAGACCTTGTTATAAACGTGATAGATGGGTTAAAAGATACCTTCTTTTCCCATTGCTTCATTTTTTTTCAAAACGTCTTTTATCCTTTACTGTACAATCTCTTGTTTAACCCATCACCACACAACTCTACTTTTGACGCCCCTGAGAAAGAAGCCTTTTGAAAACACTGTAGGAAAAGGAGAAAATGCTGGTAACCAGCATTTTCTCCTTTTCCCAGAGTGTTTTCTACCCTTCCCAGAACGAATTTCAATTTTTCAGTCACCTTTATTTTGTCGTCTGCAAATGCTTTCAATTTGAACCAGTCTAAAATTTTGTCGTGTGGTAAAGAGTTAACAAACGTTAGAAAGAAAGCTCCCATGTAGATGTAGAGTACAGCATTGTCTGCCAATACATCTCGAGTCCTGCGAAAATTTTGTCGATTGGTAAAGAGTTAACCCTTAACACCATAAGGCATTTCTATGGTATCTCTAATTGACCCTAAATAACAGCAAGGATGAAGCTGTTTCTTATGTGTATATGACACCTTTTGATAGCATAGAAAACATTGTGGCAAAAGGTGAAATTGCTCGTGACGAGCAATTTCACCTTTTGTCACAATGTTTTCCAAAGGCTCCTACAAGCCATCTGTAGAAATGAGTATCTATGGAGTAAAGGGTTAAGAGGTTGTGTATGATAGATTTAAAGGCGTAGATGCAAAAGGAGACATTTCTCACTACAAGCATTTTGTTCTTGTGTTACAGTGTTTATGAAAGCAGCCTCTAGGCCCGAAAATGTCATCTTTGTCGTTACAAATATCGTTAAGTAAGCAGTTGTGGAAAAGGAATGGCGTCGCAATGACTAATATCAGTCCAGAGAAATAATTAAGCTGAGCCAGAGATTCTAACCGGCAACCTTCATGGTTTTAGGTCTCTTACACTATCGACTGAGCTACTGGGCTCTACTATGAAAGTAATATACGGTACATTGAATCTAGTGACTTGAAGATTTCCCCCAAAACGTACTAAATAGGATTGAGAGATCAAAAGAAGAGATAAAAATGAAATAGAATTATTACTCTGCGTTATGAAACAAAAATGATTGACAGAGGGAGTTTTTTTTTTAATTATTTGTGAAATCCAGGACAAAGATCTATCTTAATTAATAAACATAACCTGTCGCTCGATGTAAAGCATATGTGCTAAACGTTGCGTCTTTTAGGTGTCATGCAACAGGATTTTGTTAACTCATTACCAAACTACAATATATTGGGCTTGTCCAAATCTAAAGCTTTGCAGACGACAAAATGAAAATGTCTTGAGATTTGTTTTGTGAAGAGTAGAAACATTGTGGGAAAAGGAGAAAATGCTGGTTGCCAGCATTTTTTCGTTTTCCCACAATGTTTTCGATAGGCCTCTATGTCGGGGTCGTAAAGGGATTGTTTTGTAAAGGGTTACACGGGTATTCACGCAGGGTCGTCAAAAGTACTCACTGTTTGGTAACAGGTTAACCCATACTATTTTTTTCAGTATAGCTGGCTATGTTTTCACTATAGCTGACTACTTTTTCACTACAGCTGACTACTTTTTCACTAAAGCTGACTACATTTTCAGTATAGCTGGCTACGTTTTCAGTATAGCTGGCTACTTTTTCACTACAGCTGACTACTCTTTCACTACAACTGACTTTTTACTATAGCTGACTACTTTTTCACTACAGCTGACTACTTTTTCACTATAGCTGACTACGTTTTCAGTATAGCTGGCTACGTTTTCAGTACAGCTGGCTACTTTTTCACTATAGCTGACTACTCTTTCACTACAGCTGACTACTTTTCAGCTTTTTCCATAGAGATTCTTTGGATAAACGTCTATGGTCAGATTTCGAAATAATGTCACAGAGATGTTCCTCTGGTGACCCTTTTCAAATCTTGGTCGCGAAATTTTGATCCGTCAAGAAAAATGGCTCTGGTGACTGTGGGCTATTTGCACTGTATGACCATAAAAATTCTTGAAATGATTTAACAGAGATGTTTCTTTCGTCACCCTGTTCAAAAATTGTTTGCAAAATGCTGATTCGTCAAGAAATATGGCTCTGATTGGGGCTGGGGCTGTGGGGGGTGGGGGCACAATATGGACATGAAGAAATTTTTAAAAAATCTTCCACTCTGAAACGGGTGGTCAGACTTTGAAATTATTTCACAACAATGTTCCTTGGGTGACCATTCTTGCAAATTGTTAGAGAAATTTCAAAGAAACATGGCTCTGATGGCTGTTGGCTATTCACACTGTATGGACATGAAGAATTTTTTTTTATAATTCTTCTTCACTGAAACAGCCGGTCAGATTTTGAAATTATTTCACTGCAATGTTCGTTGGGTGACCCTAAAACGTTGTTAGGAACATTTTTATCCGTCGAAAAAGAACAGGCAATTGTTGGCACCTGCATGTGGTGCTTTTGTTCGACTTATGTTGTTAGTCACTATCGAGCATTTTCTCTTCTTCAAGAAAATTTAATTGTCCTTGGGTAATCTATTGAAAATTTTATTTGTAGAATACTTATTCATCAGAATCATTGTTGTGGTGATGATCCTAGGGTCACAGATTTAGAAATGACCTTTACAAGTGACCTTTTGAAAATGGCTTGGCAAAATAATAATTTTGTTCCCAAAGTTAAAAAAAATCGGCTATAGTCCTCTCAAAAATTTAGGTGAGCGATCCAGGGTCATCTTGGCCCTCTTGTTTAAATTTGTACTTTATAAATTTTCTCCTCCCGTCTTGTCACCAGTAGCCAATTATTCTGCTGTAGTTTGTTTTAGATATGAGTTTATGCATTTTCAAAGAATCTAATACCTCGAACTAGAAATTTAGTCATGTCCATATTTGACCTATCGAGCCTTCTCGAGTTAAAGAAAATCCGGTTACAGCCAAACCTCTAAATATATTTTCAGGTTCCCAAGCAAGGAAGGACGAGGAAAGAGTTCAAGAAATATTTCCAGACACGTCAAGAACCAATTTCCAGAAGCTTCAATTAAACCAGATTGGAAAATGGGCAGCAGTACTGGTACGCTCCAAGACAGGGAATTTACTGGAGGGAAATGCCCTTGTAGAAATTTCGTCACTACATGACGTCATTAGTCAGATCGTTGCAGCAAGGGACGACGGAACTGAAATTCGGGTAAGTTTCAGATATATAGGATCTGACATGTATGAACCTTTGAGATAAGTTTGTATTGCATTTCATGTGTCTATTTTTAGAAATGTTATGGGTAAACTTATGTCGTAATTTAAGCTGGGGGAATTATTTCTCCGTCATACCGAATATTTTCCTCCTGCCAAAAATCTGGAACTACTTTTTTAATTTCGATGTAATGACTAGTGTGAAAGTAGCATTCGTTGACAAAATAATCAGAGGAAATATAATTTATAGTTTATTTCATCCGCTTATGGTTAATATGGGAAAATATTTGCCTCAAAAGGGAAAGGTCCGCGAAAATAACTCATGCCTTACAGCACTCGTAATTTTCGCATTCCTTCCACTTTTTCGGCAAATGTTTCCCCATATTAACCACAAGCTGATGAAATAAACGCTATTTATTAAAAGAGTGAATGGAAATGTTATTAAGCGAGCCTTTGGCGAGCTTAATTAGATATTTCTTTGACAAGTTTGATAAATTTATTCATCACATAACTTCCCTTGTTTTCCGTGTCATAATACTCATTCCGAATTTTCTTAACTTGTACACGTTTAATATCATATTTGTGTGACGTCATTTTTAACGTCATTTTGAACGTATTTCGTAGAAGTGAATGGGTCTTATGGATATTACTGCGGATGCATTTATGAATGTTATTGTTCTGATCTGTATTTTGTCATTATGTGATAAAAAGAATCTGACATTCATGGGCGTTTGAGATAAAATTTTATCAAGCTCGTCATAAGGAAAAATGCTATTAAGCTCGCCAAAGGCTCGCTAAATGTGACACCAATTGTGTATAAGATAAGAAAATTCGTAGTGGGTATATTACGTTTAAAACAATGTAGGTTATGTGATAAATAACCCTTTTACTGCCTGTGGGGATATAAAGAGCTATTGTGGACGGCGTAGGTCACGATCTGAATGTGCAGTTTGACTTTGGATCTATTTCGTCAGCTATCCAACGCTAACTTTTTCCCCAAGCAATCTTTTGTTGTAGTGGAAGTGAACTTTAATCCTCTGTAAGACGTGTTACAAATCAATTTTAATATTTACATACGCTTTAGTGAACGAGCTTATCCTTTCCACGCTATATGTAAATAGGGAGTACTTTGTACAAGAAAGTAGTTCCGGTAGGATGTGTATCTATAATTTTAATCCACATGCTGTAATTTTACTGTACAATTTGTAAGTTTTTTTCTTCTTTTTTTCATCCTTGGTAAATTTGCAACACTCTCTTATTTAATAGAATATGCTGCTTTAGAAACTGTTGCAAATATCATGATCCCTTTGACAAGAACAGATTGACTCTTTCGTTTAGGACTGTGTGATTTACCGTCGAAACATTTATGAATAATATTAGCTGTAGATTTAGTTATCAAGAGTTATTTTTACGTCATTGAAGTTCATTTATTAACAACCAAATACAATTTTCCCATGAACATTTAAGTGTCGTTAAACGCAGCTGTCAACAAATGACGGCAGATATTAATGTATATGTGCATGGTAATAGATTTTGAACTATTCTATTGTTGTGTCAGCTGTAATATGAATGAAAAGTCAAGATTAATTCATAGTACTGATAAAGTGTGTGTCAAAACTACTGATCAGGTGTAAATTTCTATTACCTTTCTTTCTCGAATTTTGATAGGACTCAAACAGGGAGATCCGTTGTCGCCTATAATATTCATGTAACTATTCAAGAAAACTAGGACTGGAAAAGGCTTGATGACTTTGATTCGAACAATTTCAATTTCACGACAAACGCATTGCTTTACATTCTATGACAAATTCGAACATCTACTTTTCCTTTTCAACTTAATCGAAGCTTGGAAAAAATGCGAATCGAACCTGGAAACATCATGATTTTAAATATTACTGAAAGGATCTTCTCAGCCCCCAAAAAAGTGTTTTCTACGTTTATCTCCAAAAATACACATTTGGATTGATTGAAGTACGTATTTAAACTTCTAATAAGAATAACGTAATTTGACATCCCAAATCTTGAAGCCATGTGAGAAAATTGTGTGAAAAGGAGGAAATGTTTGTAAACAGCATTTTCTCATTTTCTAACGATGCTTTTTTAGAAGCAATGTCCTTCATTTTGTTTGCCTTTATTATGTTGTTTTTAACCCTTTACCAAACAATCCCTAGTTTTTACGAACCTGAGATAGAAGCCAAAAGAAAACATTGTGGGAAAAAGAGAAAATGCTGGCAACCAGCATTTTCTCCTTTTCCCACAATGTTTTCTACCCTGCTGGAAACAAAGTTCAAATTTTGAGTTATGTGGTTTTTTTTTTGGTTGTCTGCAAGTGCTTTTAATTTGGACCGGTCTAAAATTTTGTTTTTTTTTTTTGGTAGAGGGTTAAAAGAAAGATTTTAAAGTGGGCCAGTCTAAAATATTATTGTAAAGCAAAAAGTTAACTGTCAAAGAAGTTCCAAAATATGGCTAAAAGTAAATATAAGAATAATATTTTCCCCCTGCAGTTGACGGACATCTGCGCTCTAGTCAACGGCAGGTGTTTTGTAGAGGGTTCGGTGTTTTGGACAAACGAGTTTATGAACGCAGTAGAGCAACAGAATGTCACATTTCCATGGTTTGTATCTTCGGAAGGCCTGTCTAACTACAAGACATACATTGGAGGTATGACATAAGCCAGCGTTCTCTCGTGCATCTTCTAGAGTATATGAGTATACTTTTACCCTGCCCTCTTTGATCTACATCTCTGATTTATAACAAAAACATATTTTAGTTATGCCTTCTTCTTTCAACTCCTAGTATGTATGTTTGATGGTCTTTTGTCTATTCTGAACTATATAGACCTCGTCTGTATATACTATATCAGTATACTTAACCCTTTATCCCATAAGGCATTTCTATGGTATCTCTAATTGACCCTAAATAACAGCAAGGATGAAGCCATTTCTTATGTGTATATGACACCTTTTGAAAGCATAGAAAACATTGTGACAAAAGGTAAAATTGCTCGTCACGAGCAATTTCACCTTTTGCAACACAATGTTTTCCAAAGGCTCCTACAAGCAGTGCGTAGAAATGAATATCTATGGAGTAAAGGGTTAAGCCTTTTTCTGGAATTAAGTAGGGCTTGATTGCTTCTTAATCAGGAATTTTACCAAGATGCAAGTTGTCATAGAATTACAGATCAATAAAATCTATACTTACGAACGTTTTTCGAGGATTAAAAGACGAATATAACCACTGAGCCAAAGAGATATCTCTCTGACGTAGTTGTCAGGTATTGTATTTAAATCGGGACGAAGACATGCATGGAGGAGTGGTCTCCCGTAATACTATATTTTAATAACAGACTGAATCATGCGGTAGAATAATTGATTGACATGAAAAAAAAAGTACGTAAAGCAGTATGTGCCTCAGTTAATTTGTCATATGAAAATGCATTTAATCTGGAATAGTCGGCGTCTCTCCCTTTCTGGTGTCAGGTATGATAATGTGGAATTTGTCGTTCCATAAATAGTTCATAAAGGGCTTAACTCCCGCCCCGGTGGCTCAGTGGTGAGCGTGTCGGACTCATGACCTGGTGGTTGTGAGTTCGATACCCGATTGAGGCGAACTTTCTTTCCGGCATATTTTCACCTTACACTACTGCAGAAGCATGTGAGAAAAGTAGTCGGTGGCTTTGGAAAGAAAGTAGTGTTAGTACCGGTATGAGAAAGCCAGGAAACACATGTGCGTCACCGACCGGCATGATATGACCTTAGCTGTTAAAGTGGCGTTAAACCCCAATACAACCAACCAACCAACGGCTTAACTACTTTTGTATCATACAGGACAAGTCGACAGAAACGTGACCCATCTGCATGGTATGGAGTACATCAAGATAGAGTACGGATTTCGTACAGATATAGACGCTACGGATGATATCATCAAATGGGTAAAAAGCATCAGTATAATTATAGTTTTTTTTTGTTTTCGTACGCAATACGTGTCTCTGTCGCATTGTAGGGCGTATAAGTTTGTGAGTTAGAGGTACCTGCGTACACCTTTGCGGAGGTCTGTCCATGTAAAGTATAATAGGGCAGGTGGATAGAAATGAGTCGATTCCTAGCTCGGTAAATTCTCTCCGAGGAATGACGATAAGTCAGTGCAAAAAGCCTCAATCCTCCCACACCTCTGAACTTTGTTTAGAGGACTTTTATGGAAACGCAACCGGACTTGGAAATAATGTTAAGCTAAGATCTGATATGATGAAAACTTCCAGAAATTATTATTATACTGCAAAGAAATTTCTCGTGATCTGATTGGTTAACATGCCGGAAACATATATAACATGTTCCCTGGCAAAAACATGTAAAGCCAGTGTCCCTTTTGAGTGCCCTATAACATCACTACACGTGCAACACATCATTTAAAATGGTGGCGTCGATCGATCACCAGACTGCACATTTATGCACCAAACTGCACGTTTCAGTGACGTCAGTTTCCAGTGACGTCAGTTTTCATTAAAATTGAGGCACTCAGAAGGGATTTCTATTTCTATAATCTTGAAAAGGCGTAAACACCATGAGGAATAAAGATATATGACACTTGCTCTAGCAGAAGGGCGTAAATGCATCTTCGTGATGTAATGTTCCAAGCAAATAATCACAAAATGTTTTATGCAATCGACTTATTTATAAGGTACATGGACAAAGGTCCTTTAACATGCAGAAAATTGACCAATAAAGGAAAAAGTCTTGGTTTAAGACAGTCTGCGCGTACTGCGCAGGCTGGAACGATACTCTTTGCAGATATATTAACCCTTGTACTGCTAAATGACAAAATTGAAATTTCACTTTGATATTTATAACCCAAATATTGCAATTTCAGAGTTATATCTTGGGGAATAATATCTCCTGATCGGACAGTGTAAATCCAAGATCTGACGTTTTGTGCAGTCTGATCTTGATCTAAGCTGTCCACGAAAAGGTCGTTTAGTCGCGCTTAGCAGCCTAAGGGTTAACACCCCCTTTTTTTTACCGAGCAATGGCTCAAAATTGTGTTTTTTAATTTCAGTGTACCGAGTTTCTGAAGGTGTTGGAGCGGTACAGCGGAGAAGATATAGAAACATTATATGCTCACTATGACTCTCTGGATGAACAGCTCCATGACAACGTTCTAGGGGACCTTGGACTGTTTGCCTTCACCGTAGCTATAATGATGGCATATTCTATATCTGCAACCGTCTCAGCGAGGTAAGTTAAGAAACAATCTTCTTCCTATCGTGGTTTTTCGTTCTATAAACCACAGTTGTGAGTTATGAGGCAAAATAAATAATCCATGAGGGGTATCTTCCTATCGTGGTTTATCGGTCAATAAACCACAGTTGTGAGTTATGAGGCACAATAAATAATCCATGAGGGCTATGGCTTATCGCCCTCATGGATTATTTCTTGTGCCTCATAACTCACAACTGTGGTTTATTGAACGATAAACTACGATAGGAAGAAGATTATTTCGATTCTGATATGGCCAATTCTTAATGAAAGGAAAACAAGTTCAAACTTGGAGTGAACACGCGGAAAAAGATTATGTTCCATTGAATAACCCACTCATTGAATGACGCCACTCGATATAGAATGACGTCACTCTGCAAGGATTGTCGCAGATTTTACCACGTTTTCCTTGCACTGTGTTTATAGAACCGAATTCGCGTGTCGTGTTAAAATTATATTTTAGCCATGCTTTGAGACGTTTTACTTGGCAAGTCATTAGATAGCGATGAACCAGTAAAATCTACTTTGTCTAACAATCAACGTAATCACGAGATATACTGGTTCTTTGACAAGCAGAAAATTGATCGATGGCAAAAATTTGCCACGAAAGTCAGCCTGCGAGGACCGGGCAGGCTGACCCAAGTCGGTTCTTTTTGCAGATGCATTAAACCGCTGTCTACAGACCGTAGCTTAATTGTTTCTTCACAAATCTCCTTTGTCTGCGCATGTCATATTCGTCAAAGATTCGATCTGTCTGCTAGATCTATGACGAATCTCCGATCCAATAAATACCAAGAAAAAGGAGCTTATACCAAAGCAATTATCCAAGCCTGTAGGGACTGTTTCAATAAATAGCCGCTGTATTGGTAACATGCAAGCTGATCATAGCTGAATGAATCACACCAGGTAGAGTTTAATTGAGTAAACGTTATTTATCGTGAAATTCAAAGTAACGGTTGTCGTTTTGAAAAATAGTCCGTACCGTACCCAGAATGCCAAAGTTAGATAGATATGTATTCGTGGAATGTCATCTAACGAGAGAAAATGCACAACTCCCTGTTTTCCCACAGTATTTTCAGTACTTTGAATTTTATTGATGCAGCGAAAAGGCTTGCCCCAAACTTGAAAGGTGTTTCTTTCTCTTTTTCTAATGCGGACAGTGTCGACCCAACGACATAATTTTAGGCTTGTCCAAACTGAAAGCATTTACAGAAGACATATTAGATGTGACACAATCGATGAAATTATAATAATGTTGAAATTATTGTTGGAAAAGGAGAAAATGCTGGCTATACACATTTTCTCCATTTCTAACAACTTTGTCAAAATCCGTTATTGTGGTCCTTAACCCTTTCCCAAACGACAAATTTTTGGACAAGACCAAATTGAAAGCATCTGCAGACGACAATTCAAATCTTGCTGAAAAGATGATTTCTGTCTATGATAGGGTAGAAAAGAAAACATTGTGGGAAAAGGAGAAAATGCTGGTTACCAGCATTTTCTCCTTTTCCCTCAATGTTTTCAAAAGGCTACTATTCCAGACCCGTAAAACCAGGGATTGTTTGGGAAAGGTTTAAAACACTAGGCACTTTTGGGGATTGGTTAAAAAAACGCTGATGATTCAGCATTGTTTTACAACCTAGAGAGCATTTTGGTATGAAATATTATTACTATTTTTAAAGGGGATTAATTCATGTGAAAATTAAAGCTATACTTGAGTTTGATTTATGTTCTCATCGTCTTGAATAATTTAGACATAAAAGACACATAATACGTCAGCATAGAATTTATTACAAACATTGACGTAAACCTCTAAGGATCTTGTACGATTTGGGCTCTAATTTGACCTTGGCGTAAGGCTTTGTGTCTCGTGAATAATTTCGGTCATTTGTTGATATTTAACTGTCCAGAACTTCTGTTTACATTAACACTGAAAAATAAAGATAGTATGGAGAAATGTACATTTTCAATAAAAGTTAGATTCAAACCTCAGGCTAATGAAACAGACTAGATGCATTTCACAGGAAAGTGCAAGTTAAGAACTGACTTCATTCGTGAATCTACGTTGGTCTACACGATGATATTTCTTTTCCGTAATTTCTTAAGGGAGACCACCCCTTCATCCATGTCTTCGTCCCAACTTAACTACAATACCTAACAACTGCGTTGGAGAGATGCTCTTTAGCTCATTGGTTACGATATTGTCTTTTAACCTCTTACCACACAATCCCTACTTTTGACGCCCCTGAGAAAGAAGCCTTTAGAAAACACCGTGGGAAAAGGAGAAAATGCTGGTAACCAGCATTTTCTCCTTTTCCCACAATGTTTTCTATCCTTCACAAAACAAATTTCAAATTTCCAGTCACTTTCATTTTGTCGTCTGCAAATGCTTTCGATTTGGACCAGTCTATAAATTTGTCGTTTGGTAATGAGTTAATCCTCGAAAAACGAGGATATTTGTCCGCATGTGTTCAAATCCCGCCAGATGTGGTTTGTGTTTCAGTTATTCATATCTTGCGAACTTTCATGTTGGCAAGATGGGGGCTCATCGGGGATTGACCATTGGGCCATTGATCCCATTTGTTGTCCAAAAATGGATTTCCTGCTTAAAAAGGTTAATGTTATCAATAATTATTGCATAAAACGTGCCTTTTCGGGCCGTTTTAAGCATGTATTAACGGGTAAAAATCGGGCGGTTAACGGGAGAAAACGTGTATTAATCAGTAAATTCACGCGCCGTTAACGCCCGGGTTTGTCACTACTATCAATATCCTCGATTCGGGCCTACCTTGTAAACAACGTTTGTCCTTGTCAGATTTTCCGTAGACTCCGACCATCAAACTGTAGGAATTCGTACCATATTCGATCCTTTTGATGACATGTCTTTGATGATATTAGTACACCACAAAGAAACCTTTGCAGAGAATCTCAGATTAATCGAGATCTGAACAAAAATTCACCCGTGAAATGTACTCTAAACCAGCTACATCCCACCCACTTTTTAACGTGATCGGTCCGCCTCGCTTGATGTATATGGAACCCTCTGTCGCCTTCAGTTACAGAAATTTATATCCACGCATTCATCCTAGTTGTAATGTCCAAATGTGTGCAAGTTTATTCCAAATAAGTCCAGTGTGTATTAAAAATCAATAAAAGTGTATTTACAGCGAGAGAATCAAAACTGGCATACAGGACTAACGGCCCTTTCCTAATCGTAACGAAAACTTCTTCGCCGACTTCCGGTTTTGACCCATTTGCGTACAGTACATTTGAAATTCGCTTATTTGCATTTCTATGGAAATATTTTTTATATCTGTGCAAACTATTGTTAAAATACTGTTACATTATGCAATAATAGCGTTAATTCACGTTTTTTTCGGTCGTTAACATTCGCAGAGGCCCTCAAAATACTTAAACACCCTCGTGCTTCGCACTCGGGCGTTAAAGCATTTTTCGGGCCTCTGCGAATGTTAACGACCGAAAAAACGTGAATTAACCCTATAATGATGACTTTAAGAGGGATGTGTGACGGAAGACCACTCCGTCATGCATGACGTCATCCCGATTTAAATACATTACCTAACAACTGCGTCAGAGAGATGTCTCTTTGGTTCAGTGGTAATAGTATTGGTCTTTTAACTCTTTACCAAACGACAAAATTTTAGACTGGTCCAAATTGAAAGCATTTGCAGACGACAAAATAAAGGTGACTGAAAAATTGAAATTTGTTCTGGGAAGGGTAGAAAACACTGTCGGAAAAGGAGAAAATGCTGGTTACCAGCATTTTCTCCTTTTCCTACAGTGTTTTCAAAAGGCTTCTTTCTCAGGGGCGTCAAAAGTAGGGATTGTGTGGTAATGGGTTAAACCTGGAAAAACAAGGATCCGGTCCGGCATCGTTAGAATCCCGCCAGATGCCGTTTGTATTTCAGCCATGTATTTGTTCGTTTGTTCTTTTATTAAGGACTTTGTTTGTAGGAAAAGTAAAAATATTTGGATTTAACTTATGACTGGAAAAGTATATTTCAACTATATAGCTCTTGCCGTTATCAAAAACGATATGTCTTTTATCTAACCTTAGAAAGAAGGCCTTTGAAAACCTTCCCGGAAAGGGAGAAAATGCTAGTGGCATTTTCTATCTTTCCCTGAACGTTTAATACACGTTCGTACACGAATCTCATCATTGAACCATATGAATAATAAATTTGCCATCTGCAAATGCTCTCTGTTTTTTATCTATGAAGAAAAAAAAAACAACGTTTTTCATTTCAATTTTATCAACAGATTGACAGACAGTGTTGGCCAGCGGGTCTGGCTCGGTGCGGCAGGTTGGCTCGCGACCGGCCTGTCCATACTTTCTTCTATCGGTCTCTGCGCAGCCATCGGCATAGAGTTTGTCAGCATAGTCGGCGTCTCTCCCTTTCTGGTGTCAGGTATAGTAATTTTTTGTAGGCCTTTGATTTAGCATACCATAGATTTGAGGTGTGTACCTTATGCATGTAATAACCGTAAATAATAGAACTCATAAGTCTTGCTTCTTTTCCAGTCCATTTCTACAGATATATCTTTGTTAATTAATTGAAATCAAACTCAATATAGAATGAAACCATTTTGTTTTAATTTGCAATGGATAAATTAAGTTTCAACCAAAACAGATCAAAGATTTGCTTAGCTGGCGGAAAGACTAAACGCTCCATAATGTTTCAGGTATCGGTATAGATGACATGTTTATTCTGCTCTCGGGCCTCTCTGGAGCTCAAACCCAGACCACGGTCTCCGATAAATTGGCGGAAACCATGCGAGTATCCGGTGTCGGCATTACAATCACTACACTGACAGATTTACTCGCGTTTGGCTGCGGTGCAACGTCAACATTTATCAGCGTGAGGAACTTTTGTATTTACACAGGTTTGTCCTTTTACTATGTTTAGTAATCTAATATTCTTTACAAGATAAAAAAAAATTTTTTTTTAGACCCGATCACATGGAAAGCATTGGCGGACGACAAAGTTAGTATGCTTCAAATCGTCGACTATGTGTTTAACCCATTACCAAATGACAATATTTTAGACTGGTCCAAATTGAAAGCATTTGCAGACGACAAAATAAAAGTGACTGAAAATTTAAAATTTGTTTTGTGAAGGGTAGAAAACATTGAGGGAAAGGGAGAAAATGCTGGTTACCAGCATTTTCTCCTTTTCCCACAATGTTTACTAAAGGCTTCTTTCTCAGGGGCGTCAAAAGTAGGGATTGTGTGGTAATGGGTTAACCTCTTCTAGACTACAAAACTTATGACTTGTTTAAATTGAAAGTACTTGCAGACAACAAATTGAAACGTCGTTCAAAAGGTGGAATATGTCTTGGACACAGTCAGAAAAGAAGAAAATGCAGATTGTTCCATCAGTCCTGGGCATGGACGCTTTACCACTAGATATTACTTCCCCTTTACCATAAACTCCAGAAAATTTATAACCCTGAGAGCCAAGGCTTTTGAAAACAATTTGGAAAAAGGAGGAAATGTTGGTTATAAGCTTTTTCACCGTATCCACAATTTTTAAACCCATTACAAGACAAATCCCATGAGTCGATCAGAAATTACATTCGTCGTCTGCAAATGGTTTTAATTCAGACCACTTTATCTATCAGTCTGGTATAGAGTGTTTGAAAGCGTAGAGAGCGTGGCGGGAAAATGAGAAAATTCTAGTAACCATATTTTCCCTTTCCCGCAATGTTGGCAAAGCTTCCTTTCACAGGCTCGATAAAACTTGGTAAATGTTAAAGGGTTAACCCAGTCAAGGCTAAATAGATGAATTTATAGTTGTCAGTCAGTACAAAATATGAACGTATATTTTCTAAGATTTTGTGGTAAGGTAACGATCACTGTAGATCCTAGATCAGATTGCGTGCTCTGCGCATTTTGATCCTGATCTACAATGTCCACAAATGCTGTTGAAGCTGAGTTCAACACTAAAACAGGTTGGGAACTAGAGTTCTCTTCTGCGAATTTAAACCCTAACCTGCCAAATAACTAACATGAAATTTTCTATTTGATCGTGAAACCCTAAACATCGCAATTTCAAAGTCATGTTTCGGGGAAAAATATCTCCTAATCGGACAGCGTAGATCAAGATCAGACAGCACAGAACGTGCAGTCTGATCTTGATATACACTGTCCGCAAAAGGTCAATAAGTCGAGCTTAGCAGCCTCAGGGTTAAGTCTTAAATGTTTATTGACTTTGTGACGTTTTTTTTTTTCAGGAATTTCAGTTACATTCTGTTATATAAACAACATTGTGATATTTGGCGCCTTTATTGCCCTCAATGAAACACGTGTTGAGCAGAACAGGCACTGGTTCACGTGCAGAACGATAAAAACAAAGGAACAGGCGAAAACTGAAGATCACAAAACGCCATATTTATTTTGTTGCACCGGAAGACCTCCGACATCACGTGACGAGGCTGAAAGCTTGCTTGACAAATTTCCAAGGTGGCTTCTGCCGAAAATAGTGCTTGTCACCCCGTTGAAGATAGTAATATGTTTGATATTTATTGGATATCTTGCTGGTGCGATATACGGATGTATCAATTTAAAACAAGGATTGCGATTCTCACAACTTCCTAGTGATACATCGTATTATTTCGCATATGCTGCGGCAGAAGAAAATTTCTTTCCGCGACAAACACCAGTGCCATTCATCATAACTCAACACTATAATTACTCGGAATTACACATACAACAATTAATTGAAAGGTTTATGACAAAAGTGAAAGGAGAAGACCTCTTCGAACCCGATTTTGAGGTGAATTGGCTTAAAACATACATAAGTACTCCATATTACACAAATGCAAGTGAAGAAGCGTTTATAGTCGGACTAGAGGCGTTTCTCAATAATTCTTTATTTTCTTCATTCAAAAATGACGTTGTGATAGATCCTTCTAGAACTAAAATAACAGCATCTCGATTTTACGGAAGATCTACAGATTTAGCTGGCAGCCAGGAGGAAGGAGATCTGATGTTACAAGCACGTGATCTTGCTGATGATTTCGAATTGGAATGCTTCGCATTTTATCCAAGTTTTATACTTTTTGAACAATATGTGTTGGTGTTCCCTCAAACGATGCTAACGGTGGGAATAGCTTTGATTGTTGTTCTGATAATTACGTGTTTCTTTATGCCACATCCAGTTTTGATTTTGTTTTGTACCATAGCAGTAGCCCTGATTATGACAGGCGTACTCGGTTACATGTACTATATAGACGTATCTCTCAGTGCGATAACCATGGTACAGATCATAATGGGAATAGGATTTTCGGTGGATTTTACAGCTCATATATGTCACGGTTATATGGCATCCCCCGGGGATACCCGAAATATACGGGTGAAAGGAGCCATCGATAAAACTGGATCACCCATAACGCATGGCGCGATTTCATCCTTATTAGGTATAGCGTTCTTGGGAGCTGCGCAATCATATATCTTTAGAACATTTGCGGCTGTTGTTGCCTTCGTTCTGAGTTTCGGTTGGGCGCATGCCCTATTATTATTGCCAGTTGTTCTATCATGGATAGGACCTGGGAACTTTAAATCAAATAAATCAAAGAAATCCAGTGAAAGAAAACAAAAAAGCTCAAACAGACATGAGGACAGCCATTACACCGGAAACGGGTATCTTCCGAAGCAAAATCCCAGCAACGGCGTCGGATATAGACTGTCGAGTAATGATCAAAATATAAGCATGATAGATCTACCAAATGGGGGACCTTGGATTTCAGGAATCCCAGTGGAAAGCATGACACCGAATGGTGCTCCGAAGGTACCAATTAAGAATGGCAAAATAGCAAATGGAGGGCCGAAATTGTCAAGTGAATATAGAGACACAACGGTTCCTCATAAAGACAAAGGTAAAGGTAAACACAGTGACCACATAAGAAAAGCTGGTGTTAAGGAAAAGAAAGCTGAGGGTAAAGATAAGGAAAAAGATACAAATCTCTATGACTTTGATCAGAAATCCACCGTCTATAAGATATATCCGGATATAAGGACAGGTGACTACCATTGGGAAACGATGTCAACAAAACCTGGGGAATGGATGAAGAAAATGAAGGGTTATTAATTATCTTCACCAGACGACAAATTTAACATTTTAAGCTACTAATCAGCGTCCGTATTCATCAACCATTCTTAAGGACATTCTTAGTCTAATTCTTCAGAATTTTGCCAAAGTGAAAGTAACAGAACTTCTGATTGGCTAAACCAAATGGTTTAGCCAATCAGAAGTTCTGTTACTTTCACAGTCTCAAAAGTTTGAAGAATAAGACAAAGAATGTACTTAAGAATGGTTGGTGACTATGGACCCTAAACTCGCAGACTTTTTGGGGACAGTGTAGATCAAACTCAGACCGCGAAAAAACGTGCATTCAGATCTTCGATCTACACTGTACCATAAGGTATTTTCTTTCCAGTGAAATCACTAAATAGAGTATTTAAGATTTTGTTTTCAGTGAAAGTTAAATTTATCTCTTGAACATCATCGGATATATTTATATATAGATTTTAGGAGAAATGGACAACTGGAAAATATTTAGAAGTGAGGTGCATACGTCACATGTAGATAGACGTTTGTCCATTGTTGATGATTTTTGTTGTTATATTTGATCTAAAGACCTCAAGAAAGGTTGTTCTTAGACCTTAAACATGGTAACACATGTATTATTTAGATAACCAGTGATGCGATGAGTCCATGAGTGTGAACGAAAGAGGGAAGGTGCATGTTCATTAATCCTTTACTCCATAGATACTCATTTCTACGCTTTGCTTGTAGGAGCCTTTAGAAAACATTGCGGCAAAAGGTGAAATTGCTCGTGACGAGCAATTTCACCTTTTGCCACAATGTTTTCTACACTATCAAAATTAAAGGTGTCATATACACATAAGAAACAGCTTCATCCTTGCTGATACTTAAGGTAAATTAGAGATACCATAGAAATGCCTTATGGAGTAAAGGCTTAAAAGGTCTAAGTTCGAGTAAATGGCGAGTACCTCATACAGTATCATGTTTGTCTTCATAAATTTGCAAATTTTATTGCAACATCTACTACGTTTTCGGTGTCACTGGCGAGGACAGGGACTGGTGCGGATAACATTATTAGGATTAAACTGCACAAATTTTTCCCACTTTCAGCAGGTTTTATAAAAAATGTACAATTGTTGAAATCTGGTTTTAAGTTAATGAACCACAATGTGCTTGATATTTCATAAGTCTTACTGTGTTTATTTTATTTTTTTTCATTACACGAGCAAATTGTAGACTTATTCAAAATGAAAGCATTTGCAGATGAAAAAGTGTAGCGAAAATGTTGGAATTCTATTTGATCGGGTAAAAAACGATATTGACAAACGATAAATTGCTGATTGTCAGCATTTTTGTCTTTTTTCCAAACTGTTTTCAATTCAAAACCCAGGATTTTGTAGTACAAGATTAAGACTGTTAGTGACTTAAAGGTGCATTTGGTCGCGGGTAGAGCTACAATTGTCAAGTTACCGTTTGGTTTTTATGCCTGATTTTTTCAAATTATAATAGATACATTTTTTTGCCTTACTGCAAGCATAATACATTGAGTTATTGATATAACATTTCCCGTCGTTATTTAGAGGAAACGTGAGATAGAGAGAGAGACTTACATAATATGGCACTATCTATCTATCTATCTATCTATCTATGGTTGCAGTATTATTGCACTACTACCTTGTTTGAAAAAAGGAACTTGAACTTTGTGATTCGTACACGTGTCTATTTAACCCATTACCAAATGACAATATTTTAGGCTTGTCCAAATTGAACGCATTTGCAGACGACAAAATAAAATTGACTGAAAATTTGAAATTTGTTTTGTGAAGAGTAAAACAAATTGTGGGAAAAGGAGAAAATGCTGGTCACCAGCATTTTCTCCTTTTCCCACAATGTTTTCTAGAGGTATCTTTCTCAGGGTCGTTAAAAGTAGGGATTGTGTGGTAAAGAGTTAAAATAAACTATTTCAATACTAACTAATTACTTAGGCCTACATGATTTGTTTATACATGTATATCATATTTTTTTAACTAATTCTCTTGTTACTGCTTTGTTAAGATCGCTATTTTCGTAATAAAATTGGACTTGGTTCCAAATTTTTGTATATATTATCAATAAAATTGATCCTTGACAATGCCTTTACTACCCTGAGGAATGCGCTTTTGAAATCATCATTGGAACAGGAGATAAAGCTGGTTACGAAACTTTTCTCCCTTTTCAATCTCTGTTTTCTATCCTCCAAGAAACAAACCTTGTTTAGAATTACATTTTTTTTCAAATTCAAATTCTTTATTGTACATGTAGGCCATCGACCCAAAATACAATGTAATACAAGCAAATATATCTTAACAGTTATCGGAAAAACAAACACTTTGATAAAATTGGATCTATAGATTCTAAGTGATTGTACTTTGATTTGTTGTCAGCAAAAAGACTTTAGTTAACTTTTTATCCCATAAGGCTATGGTATCTGTAAGTGACCCTAAATAACAGCAAGGATGAAGCCGTTTCTTATATGTATATGACACCTTTTGATAGTGTAGAAAACATTGTGGCAAAAGGTGAAATTGCTCGTCACGAGCAATTTCACCTTTTGCCACAATGTTTTCCAAAGGCTCCTACAAGCAATACGTAGAAATGAGTATCTATGGAGTAAAGGGTTAAAGAGTCTAGACGTCGGTCCTGTTTAGATTTCAAGGCTCATTGAAGACACTGTTTAGCACTTGCAAGAACCTTCGAACCATCGGTGTCGCTGTAAGCTCCTACGACAAAGTGCTGTTATAGACGCACAGCCTTGTTAGCCATTCAACCAAATACGTCGACAAGAAAATTTTGATGCAAAACATCAATGGCGCCGCAAATCAGTTGTTTCTGAAATAAGGCACATTACAGCATTTCAAACAGTCCAAAGTAAATTTATGCAGAAATCGATGAGAAATGAACTGAGAAGTCCTAAACAATCCTTAGAATGCAACTTAAAACGTAACAAAGAAAGAACCAATAATGGTAAGACACAATCATAGCTATTCTTCGGCGGAATTTATTTAAAACAAGTTCATTTGGAGCTATGCACAAAAGCAGTTGTCATTCGGCAAACATCACAAGAGAATATTAGTAAAACTATGTTCTACATCAACAAATTGATATCAAAAACTGGGTATGAATTGTCCAAAAATTGGTACGAAATGATCATTGTGGGTACGAAATAACCAAAATTGTACGAAATAGCCTAGGTACGAAATAATCTTATCACGAAATGACTGGAAGTCGAGTAAACAATATGGCTGCCTCCGTAGGTACTTTTCAAAGCGAATAAAAATATAGTGCCGCCGCTCAGGCGGCGCCACAATAACTCACATTTGGCCTGCAACACGCGGAAATGGGCATTCCAACATTTGCGTAAAATTGACTTCTCTGATCAGCCCGCGCCGTCCCTGCAGGCTTATCCGAGACGGCACCTTACGAGTACATTATATTATGTGATACAGCACAGATAGGCAAAACATAAAATTACATAAAAACAGAAAGTGTAGTTTCGGACATGTGGGTAAAGTGTCGTTTCGGATTAGCCTGCGCAGTCCGCGAATTTACGCAAATGTCCGAATGCGGCTTTTCACGTTTTGCAGGCGATTTAGGGCAACGAACGTGGATAATGACAGAGGCATTAGCTGATGTGTTGATTTAACCATGCTGAGTCATGCACTTTGTGAAGCATCTTCGCAAGCCAAGGCTGACGATTCACTACGCTACTCTACCCTTGGCGGATTGAGCTTGATTTTTACTTTCCCCCGATACGCCTTTTCATTGGATGCAGCCAGCTCTAACTGCAACGAATGAAATCGCTCGTAGCATTTCATCGTTGATAGAAATAGAACAAGGTCGCTACCTTTCGAATAGAAAATAAACATGGAAACCCACGTGGATGTCTGCTTATCGCTTCATGTGTATTCGTAAGCGAATTGTAAAACGATATTTCATTGGCTTTTAGAAATATGATGTAAAGGGGGGTAATAACCAGCATTCAAAAGAGGGCGCATTGCAGGAATCTCGAAATCGGGCTCAATCAGCCAAGGTAAGATCCACGTAGTGATATTAACCTTGGCTCGCGAAGATGTTTGTGAAGAGGCTATCTATCATGCATTTACAAAGAGTATCGACCCATGCAGCCTGCTCAATCCGCACAGACTGACATGGCGCGAAACTTTGGCGACATGTTATTTTTATGCATGTCCAAGGGCCACTTTACCACGTGATTCACTCGGTTGTTAGAGAAAATGGATAAAGGTCAATAATTATGTGCCCGCCCGGGTGGCTCAGTGGTGACCGTGTCGGACTCATGACCTGGTGGTCGTGAGTTCTATACCCGGTTGAGGCGATATTTCTTTCCGGCGTATTTTCGCCTCTCACCTCTGCTGAAGCATGTGAGAAAAGTAGTCGGTGGCTTTGGAAAGAAAATAGTGTTAGTACCGGAAACACATGTGCGTCACCGACCGCCATGATATGACTTTTGCTGTTAAAGTGGCGTTAAACCCCAATACAACCAATCAAATCAATAATTATGTGGTCACTTGCGTTGTATACAGCACCACGGAAAAAAAACAACATTTATCAGCCTATTCACAGAGTATGGTTCAGTTATAGATTTCTAATGATAATTTTAAAGAATGAAAATCACCGCGTGATAAGCGATAAAAGATCCGTGTGATGCACTGAATTTATCTGAATGGAAATCACTTACAAACTATTTTTTTTACATCATTCAGAAAATTGTGTGAAAGCTTTGAGACAAAAAAAATATCAGACAGACATTGCTCGTGACCAGAGGTATTGCTTTCGCTAAAACGTTTTCGCGCAAAACCAAAATATTATGCACTTATTTAACCCATTACCACACAGCAAAATTTTAGACCAATCCAAATTGAAAGCATTTGCACACGAAAGTTTCAAAGTGGCTCAAATGGTGCATTTTTTCTTTGATAGGGAAGAAAACTTTGTGGAAAAAAAGGGAAAATGCTGGTTACCAGCATTTTCTCTTTTTCCCACAATGTTTTCAAAAGGCTTCTCCTACAGGGTTGTTAAAAGTCGTCATTGTGTGGTAAAGGGTTAACCCATTACCAAACGACAATATTTTAGACTGGTCCAAATTGAAAGCATTTGCAGACGACAAAATAAAGGTGATTGAAAAATTGAAATTTGTTCTGGGAAGGGTAGAAAACACTGTGGGAAAAGGAGAAAATGCTGGTTACCAGCATTTTCTCCTTTTCCAACAGTGTTTTCAAAAGGCTTCTTTCTCAGCGGCGTCAAAAGTAGTGACTGTGTAGTAATGGGTTAACTCATATTTCACATATTGTTAACAGAGAGTTCCTTACAATACTTTCTTACATTAACTTATTCTCGATCACCGATAAGCACAGAAGGTATCCACAACCTAGGGCTATAAGATTCTTAACTGAGTAAAACAAATTTTTTATGACTTATTCATATAAAGAAGTAATATCAAGGGCCGTTGATCAAAAATGGAAATCCTCTGTTGTGGTTGTATATCGACAATATCTCTCTTAACTCTTTACCACACGACAAAATTTTAGACTGGTTCAAATTGAAAGCATTTGCAGACGACAAATTAAAGGTGACTGAAAAAAATGAAATTTGTTCTGGGAAGGGTAGAAAACACTGTGGGAAAAGGAGAAAATGCTGGTGACCAGCATTTTCTCCTTTTCCTACAGTGTTTTCAAAAGGCTTCTTTCTCAGGGGCGTCAAAAGTAGGGATTGTGTGGTAATGGGTTAAATTGTCTAGATCTGTTATGATAATAAAAATATGTCACCTGTTTACTTTTTATTTTATATATTATAGAATATCTATACAGAACTTCAATCAAGTCAGTGTACGCAATTCCTGTCACCAAATCTTTACAATAAACATTTAAGACATGGTGGAAAAAAGATTCCCTGCTACAAAAAAAAAAAACTCATAAAACAACAAAAACAACAACAGACAGTATTAGTTGTACGGTCAGGTAGCAGGAGACTTGGAAACCTATTTACGGCTGTGGCGAATTATGTCGCCCGAAGCCGAAGGCGAGGTGGCGATATGATTCGCCATAGCCGTGAACAATTTCCCTTCTTACCCGAAGGCGAGATGGAGACATGATTTGCCATAGCCGTGAACAAGTCTCCAAGTCCCCGGACACCTGACCGCGCAACAAATTTATCATACTGCAAAGTTTTACACTTCCTATGTGTATACACCGAAATTTTCCCGTTTATAAATGTACTCAATAACTGAGTACGCTGACGACATACAATTCCCCTTCTACGTGCCCCAATTCAATGAAAACTGACGTCATAGAGAGCTAACGTCACTGAAACCTACAGTTTGGTAAAACGTACAGTTTGGTGGATAAACTCGATGATGTCTCTGCGACAGAAATTTGTGATATCTTTATTTAAAATGGATTTATACAGCTTTACGGTAAGTAACAATGTATTTTGATGATTTGTTGTCAAAAGGTAAAGATCATTAGTTACAACAGACGGCAGTTTGGTTTACCTTTAAAGCTTTGACACTTCACAATTTACTTAATACTTGACATAGTGATGACTTGTTTTGTTACTTCTTTTTTGTTTTAGAATGAAAACAAATGGTAATTTTGTGACTGTATTCATTTATTTGCCAAAAATATCCATTCTTTCCGTTTTATATGACAACCACCGAGGGAAACTAGAAATAATACGGTGCAAGCAAGGCTCCTTATTATGTCCTGTTGGCGACCCGTATCCGTCGCACCGCCGTTTTGGATGTTGTGTTGAAAGTTTTGTCATATATAGGGACCTTTAACCCTTTCCCAAACAAGCCCTGGTTTTTACGTGTCTGCAGTAAAAGTCTTTTGAAAACACTGTGGGAAAAGGAGAAATTGCTCGTAACGAGCAGTTTCTCCTTTTCCCACAGTGTTTTCTACCCTTTTTGAGAACTTACTGCCATTTTCTCAAAATCTAATATTGTCGTCTGCAAACTCTTTCAGTTTGCAAGAGTCCAAAATTTGTCGTTTGAGAAAGGGTTAAAAAGGAAACTGCTTTCAACCCTTTACCAGACGAAAAGCTTTTAGCCTTGTCCAAAATTGAAAGCATTTGCAGACTACAATTTCAGTGTGGCTCAATTTACAGTGTGGTTTATTTTTTCTTTGACAGAGTAGTGGTTACCAACATTTTCTTCTTTTCCCACAATGTTTTCAAAGGGCTTCTTTTCCAGGAACGTCAAAAGTCGGCATTGAGTGGTAAAGGGTTAAGTGGATGTTGACAGTGTACGGGGCATGCGACCCAATCAGATTGCAAGAAATTTCTTTGCAGTATAATAGAATATTTGTCTTTCAATCATACACAACAAGTCGACTCAAGTAGCATTTGTAAATAAGATAACGTCATAATGAGGAGGAAAACTGTGTAGCTATAAGTATAAATATCACACAAAAATGTTAAGAAAGCATTATGGTGCAAAATGAGGCACAACCACGTTTTAAAAATCATAAAAGTGCTAGTAACATTTCATTTTTAGCAAACATCTACATCCTAAAAAAACACTATAAACAAATAAATAAAAAAGAAATTTTAATTGATAAAAAGGAAAAGTCTAAATTCCACTCCCGGGCCCGTATTCACCAACCATTCTTAAGAACGTTCTTTGTCTTATTCTCCAGAATTTTCTACATTTGTAACACAACTTCTGTTTGGCTAAACCATTTGGTTTAGCCAATCAGAAGTTATGTTACTTACAAATTTAGAAAACATTGGAGAACAAGACTTAGAATATTCTCAAGAATGGTTGGTGAATACGATCCCCGGTCATCCGCTTATTGTATGTGGCAGTGTTAGTTTGACATCAGTTACACATGCATTTGCAATCTCCAAGCACTTCGTTCCTCTGACCATACATCTCTGCGATGGGCTGAATGACAAATGTCAAACCGAGGAAAAGATGTTTTGTTACTGTTTAACTGTTTCATGTGTAAAATTATAAGGTAGACAAAGGAAATATAATTCTGTATACATTATAGGTGCGTTCAAACTGATGAATTTACCTGTATACAATGGAACTATTTTTTTCAAGCGTCTTTACTGATCAGAATCTTACGCCAAGTTTAACAAAAATAGCTGTGCCCATGAATGATGACAACAGTTTTGACACACCGATAAATCTTAGGTTATAAGATTAAAATACAAGTAATGGTCCTTTAAAAGACATTTAAGCTTTTCAGAAAATCCGTCTTTTTCACATTTCCTACCACTTAGTCTTATTGGCCGTATGCTGTTTCAACAGCACACAAAGTAATCGATATTGGTCTTTTTTTCACCGGCGTATGTGTCGCCATTTTGAGTTCTGGTCATGTGACGAAAGTATGACGTAATGACGGACTACTTTCTGAGCCCACTACAGAGGTGAACGTGAATGCTCCGGAGTGCAAGAGAGTGATGCGTTTGAGCGACGGTCAGTCAGAAGAGGGCTTAATTCATCTGCAAAAAAGTCTAAACCAAGGTCAGCCTGCACAGGTTTTTTTAATACAGTGTGATACGTTTTTTTTTATACCCCCATGAGAAAAAAGCTCGTCTTCATTCCTCAACACAACCCAAGAAATCAAATTGTATTGACCTGCACAGTAGGTAGGTAAACACAATCCAATCTGTAGTAAATTATTTAGCTCCATGTGCACAAACCATACTTGTTAAAAAAAAGGTTGCCATAACCATCACATCCCTCGGCTGTAACTGCATGGTGGATTTATATGTAGCAGATCGGTGCATTCATCGCCCGGAATACGCCGACTTACCTTTCTTAAATTTGTAAGACTCCTCTCACAAAAGAAAACTCGAGTTCCAATTTTCTATCGAAATCTTTTCAAATTATATTTCAGTCCGTACATTCATTTTTAACGTGGTTTATTAATTCCGATTGAAGTTCTGACCGACAAATAAACAGATATGAATAACTTCATCGAGGTTGTTTTTGTCGTTGCTAAACGACTGTCACTGGCGAGCTATATATAGAATAACGTGATTCTCAGTTGAAATCAAAATGACCATAAAACGGACTAGGTTAGATGTAGGTACGGAATCGACCGAGTTGTGACGAGTGTGTGCCCCCTTGATGTTTTATACTAAGCACGTTAACAACTAACAATAGTTCCATAAAACCTATTTTATCTTACAACAGGTTAATCATGAGGTAAAATGATCCTCGGACATGTAAGAGATCAGCTACAGACTGTGCAGGCTAAACTGGGTCGATACTTTCCGCGAATGCATTAAATACCCTGTTCACAGAGTGTTGCTAAATAAACTCTATCTCTGTCTGTCTGAGAGCAAGTCTCCGAGGAACAAATCAAACTGTACTAACTCTTGACGAACAAGAAGCTTATGTGGACAATGTAAATCAAGATCAGACTGTAAATAACGTGCATTCCCATCTCTAATCTATACTGTCCACACTTTCATTTTTCTATTATAACTAAATTGTCTCTTCGTCCGACAGCAAAACTGCACTTGTAGCTATTTAAAGGTCGTTTATTTGATAGTAAAGCAGATAACACAGATGCTTGCTTATCACTTGTATCATCTAACTTTAATCAAAATAAGTCTTTGTTTTAATGACCTTGAGATAGAAACTTTTTGAAAACATTGCGGGAAAAGGAGCAAACCAGCATTTTCTCCTTTTCCCACAATGTTTTCTATACTCTTCACAAAACAAATTTCAGGTTTTCAGTCACTTTTATTTTGTCGTCTGCAAATACTTTCGATTTGGACAAGCCTAGAATATTGTCGTTTGATAATGAGCTAACGTATTTGCCCTCTTTTTGGACTCCAAGTGGACTATGTTTGATCAGGTTACTTGCTTAACACAGGTTGCCATTCAGGTTTTACATTATCTTCTTTTTTTTCATTTTCTCCCGTCATCTCTTTGTTGTTTTTTTCCCTTTTCTTTTCCGAAGGGAAACATTTCATTGGTATGACAAATATGTCTAATGCTCCTGCTCGGATGGAATGTCCGGAACTGCTTGGATATCCTTGCCTGTTTTCAGAGCGAGTGACACGCTCACATATTCAGAGCTGTAAGCTCCAAAGACTGGCCAGAGAGGTTTTGAGGTGTCGATACCTTTGAAACGAAAGAAAAGGCGTCGGTTCTTTGCGTCAACAATGTACCAATGTTTGGCGTTCATATCAACCAGAAATCCGATCGTGGTCCGCAAAGTAGTTCCGGGTGGAGCGTTTTCCGTCAGAGGGTTGTGATACAGTCTGACACCATTGTGAAACGTCATCAGACATACAGTCCGACATAAAGGACATCTGCGCGCGCATACAGTCCACGCATGTGGAGATCCATCGACTGTGTAGTTCCTATCGATTTCAGACTTTCTGGCGATAGCCACTTCAAAAATAAGATCATTTCGTAGCTGGCGCTTGATAAAGAAATATACCACGACCTCAAAGTAGAATCTACCCGTCTTGCTGAATGGTTTGGTCCCAAGTACCCCGCGGTAGTTCTTCAGGGCTGTTCCAATGTTGACCGTCCGTCCACGAACATTTTTTAACGTTCTGGTATCCGGGGTAACCATGTTTTGAGGATGACACGTGGTAGCTTCATAGGAGAAATCAGGACCTTAAAGTAGAGGTATAGAAAACTCTGTATGAACCCTGAGTTAACCCATTTACGAAACAGTTCTGAGTTTTAGTTACTTAGAGAAAGTAGCGTTTTGGAAAAATTGGGTAATATAAACTCGAGCCACGACGACCCCTTAACTTTTGGCTTAAAAAAAAACGAACTAAAATAATGTACACTTGACCTTATTACTAGTTGACGAATGCCAACAGAAAATAATGAAGTCAGAACTCTTGGAAATGTTTTTGATTAACTTTACCCATTACCACACAAGAAAAATTTAGACTGGTCAAAATTGAAAGCATTTGCAGACGACAAAATAAAGGTGACTGAAAAATTGAAATTTGTTCTGGAAAGGGTAGAAAACACTGTGGGAAAAGGAGAAAATGCTGGTTACCAGCATTTTCTGCTTTTCACACAGTGTTTTCAAAAGGCTTCTTTCTCAGGGGCGTCAAAAGTAGGGATTGTGTGGTAATGGGTTAAAACCAAAGAATAGGAGATTTAAACCATTATCATGATACTTTAAAGAAACATCTTGCAATCTGATGGGCCTATATGCTCCGAACATATCTAGGTGTACATTGACAAAAAATCCAAGTCCCCTGCCACTAACCCTGAAACAAATATCATTATACTGCAAAAAACAATTCTCGTGATCTGATTGGATGATACGTTCGAACATACATATCATGTACACTAACAAACGCAACATAAAAGTAGTTTCCCTTTCGGAAGAACGCACACATGACTAATGTGTCAACAACATCCAAAATGGCGTCGTCAATCAAGATTTACATCAGTATTATTCATCAATCTGCACGTTTCAGCGCGTAAAAGAGACAAAAACAGTAATCGCATATCACACTTACAAATTATATCCCCAAACACTCGGTACGATCTTGTTTTAAAGTGTCCTTTGCCATAATCGTCATCCTCATCGTCCATTTTTAGACCTGTAGCAAAAATAATTCTTATAATTATTATAATTATATAGAATAAAAAGGTATAGATTGTTATCTATGGTTCGAGCCTTGATGGCGCAGTCGGTGGCGTACAGTGAGTCACTGTTTCTAATCCCTGACTCAGCTAGTTTTTGTCTGAGGATTGATGATTATTGTTGTGACGGTGGCAATAGTGTCGTTTTCTGAGGATGAATTGAAAAGTTTCTGTTTTGGATAAAATAATAAAAGTACAAAATATGCAATGAAACGAAACTTAAATAAAACTAGCTGCATTCCAGCATTTTCTCCTCTTCCCACAAAATTTTCTACTCTATCAAAGAAAAAATGCATACTTTGGGCCATTGAGAAATTACTACCTACAAATGCTAAAATTCTGCTGTGTGGTAAAAGGTTAAACTCGGGGCAATTTGTAAACTATCAAAAGGGAAACTCTAACAGTAAGCACAAATAACAATAAAATATTTTGACACAGTTATTCCCCTTTTTCTACTTCGACACTTCGCTGAAAATCAAGCAAATGAAGCCAAGATTTGGTATCCGCTTTCATTGCTCTTGATGACGTATAGGCATGACAAACGAGCGGGCGTTATGGGTAAAAAATCACACTGCACGTTCTGTACGAGGGTTGTCCAGAAACATCGTGACAAATTTCATAAACGAGCAGTTTCTAGCGCCAGGATATTCATTTTCACAAATTTCATCCTTGATGATATTATTTCACTTCATATTAAGTCTCTAATAAAAAATAAGTTTTATTATTACTTTAAATTCACAAAATTGATCAGGAGGTGTCGTTTGCCGGTGTAATGAAGAGAAATGACCCTCCCCTACAAAATGACCCAGGTCATTATTCGATGTAGAGAAGTGACCCTAGACATCATTTCACTACGTAGAAAATTAACCCGGGTCATGATTCTACGTAGAAAAATGATCCATGGGTCATTTTTTAATGGGGGTCATTTCTCTGCATTACAACGGGGCAAGCCATTGTTTCCATGCACGTTTTTGTATGAACCCCGATCAGGTACGAATATTTTCGATATTTGATATCATTTCTGCTGCTTATTACATATAGTCTAAGGCCTGGCAAGCTGGATTCAATTTTTTTTCAATCCGTCTGGTAGAAAAATTTCATTGGTACCAGGTGATAGTACAGCTATATCGAAGTCAAATTAGGGTAGATGCCAGAAACAAAAGTGGTGCAGATTTTTTTCAGACAACATTTTGTTACCCCACCCACTGAAAATGCATTGAATTGAGCTTACGTGTATAAACCACAAAATTTCAATATCTTCCGGAGTATATTGATTGCAAATAGGTCTAAATGACAGTTAATCACATAAGCAATGGTAAAATTCAGTTACAGGAGAAGATAAAATACATTGGGTGTCCTGGTGTTACCCCACCCACCAAATTTGCATACATTTTTTTGAAAATCATGAGCAACTTAATGTCATTTAAGATTTTTGTGTTTCAACTTCTTGTGAAAGGGTTTGATGAGAACTAAATGCTTATTATTGTACTAAATTGCTGCATTGTATATTTGTTATGGTTTTGTTTATCTTTTACCCCACCCACTAATGTACATATACACGGCCATCTATGAACTATTATATAATTATGGCAGATTTTAGGAGACACAATTTTTGAAAATTAAGTTGGATTTTTTTGTTTGATAAGGTTCCTTATATCCACACTGGAATATTGTCTACTGTGATGCAATGCTAGTCATAACACATCGACATGTCCTTCATGTAACAAAATTGTAAAGTAAAAGAAATTCCATTCTAATTTAGAAAAATAAATATTTTCTGATTCAGATTATGATATTTCACTTCTAATCATCTGTATAACACATATCTGTTTTATATTAATTGATTATTTTGGAACAAAATTTTGGCACGTTATATGTCAGAGAAGATCAGTGTTTTGCAACAATTCTAATTTTTTGAAAAAAGTTATATAGATCTAGTAAATGATACCGAGCTGTTTGTACTAAAAATGTAACTGTATTTTCCGTTTTGTTCCCAGAAATTGTTTTTATTAAATTAAACGTCGCGGCTTCCTTTCATGAGCATTTTTTATCATTGTTATATAAACGACTCGTGTTTTACAGCAATGACACAAAATGTTACCGCACAGACACATATAAGTATCAAAAAAAGGTTTGTACTTAGTGCCTTTATTTGAGAAAAATCAAACAAAACAATAATTGAATAGTTACACATGAAATGAAGAAAAGTCATTTGCACCAAAAATATTGTCTTGTTGACAAGTTAAGACTTTAAATGTTATTACAATTACATTTAAGTTATTTCAATTACTCTTCTGTAGCCACTATATGCATTAAAACTATCATTGTTATGTAGGAAGTAAATCCGTTACATCATGACATTCCGTTACATCATGACATTTCAACAAGAAGGAATTGGCCCTGGAGTGCTCACCTGAGACTATAGCTTTATTTCCCTCATGTGTATGTGATGAACTTTAAACTAACTTGTGACCCCAGGGGCTGGGCCAGTTTTGACCCCAAGGGCATAATATAAACAAACTTGGGAGAGGTCCACTAGGAATTGCTACATGCCAAATATCAAAGCTCTAAGCCTTCTAGTTTTAGAGAAGAAGAATTTTATAATTTTCTGTCTTTGTTCCTATGTTTGAACTTGTGAACCCCAGGGCAGGGCCAGTTTTGACCCCAGGGACATCATATGAACAAACTTGGTAGAGGTTAACTAGAAGATGCTACATACCAAATATCAAAGCTCTACGCCATCAAGTTTCAGAGAAGAAAATTTTTAAAGTTTTCCTTCTTTGTTCCTGTGTTCGAACTTATGACCCCCGGGGCAGGGCCACTTTTGAACCCAAGGGCATCATGTGAACAAACTTGGTAGAGGTCCACTGGGAGATGCTACATACTAAATATCAAAGCTCTATGCCTCCAATTTTCAGAGGAGAAGATTTTTGAAGTTTTCCTTCTTTGTTCCTATGCTCAAACTTGTGACCCCCGGGATGGGGTCAGTTTTGATCCCAGGGGCATTATTTGAACAAGCTTGGTAGAGGTCCACTAGGAGATTGCCACATACCAAATATCAAAGCTCTATGCCTTCTACTTTCAGAGAAGAAGATTTTCAAAGATTTTGGGTGTTTTTTTCCTTTTTGCGGCCATGGCAAACAAAAATATGAGTGGAATTTTATTCTTTGAACAATTTCCGTAGAGCTTCACCCAAGGAACATCCCTGCTAAGTTTCATCAAGATTTGTCCAGTGATTTAGAAGATGTTTAAAGAAATTGTTGAAGGGTGACAGACGCTGGACGCCGGACATAGGACGAGCACAATAGCTCACCTTTAGCACTTTGTGCTAAGGTGAGCTTAAAAAAAAGAAGCCAGAAAAACACCCACATCCACACCCACACACACATCCCCACACATATATATACATACACACGCACAACGCAGTTGTACTGTCAATGCAGCAAAGAAACTGATGATTGATCATACATCACAATTACGCTGAATGAACAGCGCATTTGTTAATTTTAAGTCATCAAGAGGATTTTAGCTTCACTGGTCGAAGGCCAGCGGGCTTATTTCATGGCTCGCTGTCCGTCGTGTGTCTGTCCGTACGTGCATGATACGTGTACGTGTTTATATTTCAAACATCTCCTCTGACACTACCCATCCAAACTTGATGAAACTTCACAGAAATGATCCTGCCATGGCTTTCTTCAGAATTTCTTGAAAGAATCTGATTCCTTCAAAAACTCTGATTGCCATGGCAACAAAACTGAAAAATATTGAAATCTTTGAAAATCTTCTTATCTAAGAGCATAAGGCCTAGGGCTACCAAACTTGGCATGTAGCTTTATGCCGTGAACCTCTACCAAGTTCCTTTAAATAATAACCCTGGAGTCGAAATTAGCCCCGCCCCGAGGGTCACAAGTTTTATACAGGATTACATAGGGAAAACTAAAATCCTTCTTTAGGGCCCTGGGCTACCAAATTTGGCATGTATCTTTATTAACAGGGCGTCTACCAAGAGTGCCCAACTTATAGTCCTGGGGTCAAATTTGGCCCGGCCCAGGGTCACAAGTTTTACATGGGCTTATATTGGGACAGCATTTAAAAATCTACTTGTACATAGCCGCAAGGCCTAGGACTACCAAATTTTGAATGTAGCTTTATCTAGTGGGACTCTACCAGAAGGGCCCAAATTATAGCCTTTGGGTTAAGTTTGTCCACACACCATGGGTCACAAGTTTTACCTTGGCTTTTGTGTTGAAAACTTTATAAATGATCTTTTTACTTACCATAATAAAGCCTAGGGCTACCAAATTTAGCCCTGTTTCATGGGTCTCATGTTATACATGGCCTTTTTTTCTTTTAGGAAACTTTGAAAATCTTCTTGTTTATAACACAACATTTTAGACCTGTATTATTTGGTACGGGGGTTTATCTTGTGGACCTTCACCAGGATTCAAGTAATTATAGCTTTGTGGTCAATAATGGCTTTGCCCAGGGGTCAAGAGGTCATAACTTTCTCATAGGATTTTATAGAAAAAAATTGTATGTCTTCAAGTTTAGAACCATTTGCCCAGAGTAATATTTGGCTTGTAGTTTTTTCACTTATTAGCCAGTGGCACGATACAGGGCCGTCATGGCCCTCTTGTTTTAAGTTAGATCCCCTATTGCATTAGTGAACTAGAGAAACAGATGGATGAAAAAGAAATAGGACCCTTTTTTGACCTGGTCCTTAGCCTATTGTATGTCTTCAAGTTTGAAACTTTTTGGCCGCATTTGTAATGTTTGGCTTGTAGTGTTTTCACTTATTAGCCCGTGGAGCGATACAGGTCCATCATGACACTCTTGTTTCAAGTCATATGGGGCCCCTATTGCATCATTTAAAATAGATTAACAGAGTAGGAGAGTAAGAATAACAAAGGAAATAAAGCAGATGAAGTAATGAAAATAGCCAAATCTTAGTGTTGGGATATTTATGGTTACAGTTGTGAATATATAATGAAATAACGAAATCAATGGTTGTTGGTTGTATTGGGGTTTAACGCCACTTTAACAGCTAAGGTCATATCATGGCGGTCGGTGACGCACATGTGTTTCCCGGCTTTCTTACACCGGTACTAACACAATTTTCTTTCCAAAGCCACCGACTACTTTTCTCACATGCTTCAGCAGAGGTGAGAGGCGAAAATACGCCGGAAAGAAAGTTCGCCTCAACCGGGTATCGAACTCACAACCACCAGGTCATGAGTCCAACGCGCTCACCACTGAGCCACCCGGGCGGGAAACGAAATCAAAGGTTAGTGTGCAACAACAAATTTTACTGTTGCACTCATAAATAGATCATTTTTGAGGTGCTAAATGCTCAAACTCCATAACTGTTCTTAATTCTGGTCCACTATGTCAGCCTTAGTAGCTTTGGTCAAAACTGTGAAAAAATCTAGCCTGAAATATTAACACATTCAATGTGAAAACTGAAAATCAGAGATTGTTTTCAATTCATTCTGCTAGGAACATTTATTAGGTGTTTTACGATATGTGAAATTGGTCAAACTTGATTTAATATAAGTCTTACATACATGTAAATGTGGGTTTTTATGAGCATCTTAAATTGAAAAGATTTGTCAAAAAGATTGCATTGTTTCATTGGTTTTTTTTTTTTTTTTTTTCCATTATTGTGAACATAGGAAAAATTTAATTTTTGATATAGGCAAATTTTGGGTAGGCGCGTTTATTAGCAAATAAAAAAAAAAATCTGCACCACTTTCAGATCTGGCATCCATGCTTAAAGTGACCCCAATAGGCTATCCTAACTCACAGTAACATTTGAATTATTCTACCAGATGGATTGAAAAAAAAAAAAATAGAAATAGTGCCCTTTTTTGATCTGGGCCTTAGCCAATAATGAAATAATGAAATCAAAGGTTAGTGTGCAACAACAAATTATACTGTTGCACTCATACATATATCATTTTTGAGGTGCTAAATGCTAAAACTCCATAACTGTTCTTAATTCTGGTCCTCTATGTCTGTCCTAGTAGCTTTGGCCAAAACTGTGAAAAAAATCTAGCCAGAAATATTAACACATTCAATGTGAAGACTGAAAATCAGAGACTGTTTTCAATTCATTCTGCTAGGAACATTTATTAGGTATTTTACGGTATGTGAAATTGGTCAGACTTGATTCAGTATAAGTCTTACATACATGTAGATGTGGATTTTTATGAGCATCTTAAATTCAAAAGATTTGTCAAAAAGATTGCATTTTTCATTGTTTTTTTCATTATTGTGAACATAGGAACAATTTAATTTTTGACATAGGCAAATTTGGGGTAGGCGCGTTTATTAGCATATAAAAAAAATCTGCACCACTTTCAGATCTGGCATCCATGCTTAGAGTGACTCAGATAGGCTATCCTAACTCTCAGTACCATTTGAATTTTTCTACCAGATGGATTGAAAAAAAAAAAAATAAAAATAGGGCCCTTTTTTGATCTGGGCCCTAGCCTAATGGACATTATCCTCTGAAACTTTGATGTCATCGCAGAAAATTTGAATGTGATTGAGTAAATAACAGACAGTATACAAACAAACAAAAAAGACCGGTAGCAAATAGGGAATTTGAAATGACGACGTCAGAAGATTGCGCGGCGCAGCGAACAGTTATAAAAATCTTGTGCCGATCTTGAAATTACACTCGTCTAGACTATAGAACAACTTTGGCGCTCTGAAAAGTTTAAAACATTACTCGGGCACAGCAGGTGCCATGGCTGTAAAATAGACTTAAGGACAGGTGAATGCTAGAAAGAGAAATAAGCACGAAACGGTGGTCCGATTTCTTTAGATGAAGAATCGTTTGATTTGGTGAACAGATATATTTTCGCAGATCGGAAACTAACAGTCATAGAGATACCGTTATCAACCGCCATTTCAAGGTCTTCTTTCCACAGGATATGTGAGGGCAATCGAAACATGTCACAAAATCTTTTGCTTTGCCTGTAGCACTTTAACCCTTTACCACACGACAAGATTTTAGACCTGTCCGAACTGAAAGCATTTGTTGATGACAGCTTCAATGTGGCTTATATGAAATTAGTTTTCTTTGAAAGAGTAGAAAACATTGTGTGAAAAGGAGAAAATGCTGGTAACCAGCATTTTCACCTTTTCCAACAATGTTTTCAAAAGCCTTCTCTTACAGGGGTGTTAAAAGTCGCATTATGTGTTAAAAGGGTAAAGATGTCTGAAATTATATCGTCTGATAAAGGATAAAACACAACTGAGCCATAAAACACTTCAAACTCTATCTTTGCTACTAGTACTCCAAAGCAAGTCTATTCTACTTTTGTCACACCAAATTTACCCGGTACTTTTAGTTTCCCTGGTCCTTCTTCCTTCTTATCACGTGATATACCTGTTTGATAAAATTGTCATCGAAAAGCCAATGTGTAAATAGATAAATAAATAGATAAACAAATAAAAGGAGTTTCTTTTAAAACAGTTATATTACAATTCCGGACAAAAAGAGTCCTCAAAGCTGAATTCCTAATTTAATTAAATGGATTCTTCAAGTCTGCAGCAAATACTTGACCGTTTCAGTTTTGTTGGTCTGTCTGTTTTAGCCATGTGGAACATAAGTTCACGGTACTTAAGGTGCGATAAGTAAAAACAACTAGGCTACGTATATGAACTAGGTATAAAGCAAGATCAATACCTTTATTTAGCTTCAATTTTCAATATGCATCATTTCATTTCATCCATAGGTTTAACAGAAACCCCAACATGACCTCTAACACTATCCAGCAGCCATTTTGAAATTGAATCATTTTATTTCGATGGTATTCGTCAAAGGAAAGACTAAAACATTGTAACTTGATTACGCTGGTGCCAGTGTGTTATCATATGATTAAAAAATATTGTCACATGATCTAGCAGATGATCTAAATACGCCATCACGTCTGTTTGATTGTAACACTGCGTGTAATAAGGGGTTTAAGAAAGTGGGTATATAGCATGTAGGTGCCGATTACTTGTTCAAAACCGATGTTTATTATGACAGAAAAATATTGATTACCACAATGCAAAATATTCGTTGAACCTACCGGTACATGTCGTGACTTTACATGAGTACGGGTAGAGTATTGTCTGATCTAAGTGTCTGAATTAAAGAGACTGCACAATTGAAGTAAATCATTGCAACAGCATTTTTTCATTTCACCCTTCTTCTTTTTGTCTCGTCTTTTAATGCGAATATCAACAGAATATTGTATATAATGTCCATTTTAAAGTAATACAAAAGGATGATTACGATCTAACTCTTAGCAGCTCTCTTTCGTTTTCGCATATATAGGGCGGCAGCCACAGCAGATAGCAATTTGGGGAGAGAATAATGTGCAGTGATGGTCGAATATAAAAAAAATATCTAGGAAATCTAACTGATTAATGTACCAGTCACCCTAATAAAGCAGTTACAAACCTCAACCGAACGAATAAAAGACATGTACAGGCCCGTCGGAAGGAAATTTCATTTGGTCCGGCCAGTATGGCGAGCGACGGAGTCGTCAAGCCATGCTTGGAGGGTCCGGGGGCATGCTCCCCCGAAAAAATATTACGCTTTTAACCCATTACCACACAATCCCTACTTTTGATGCCCCTGAGAAAGAAGCCTTTAGAAAACATTGTGGGAAAAGGAGAAAATGCTGGTAACCAGCATTTTCTCCTTTTCCCACAATGTTTTCTACCCTTCACAAAACACAAATGCTAACAAATTGGACCAGTCTAAAATATTGTCGTTTGGTAATGGGTTAAGCCATGCTAGGGGGGTCCGGGGGCATGCTCCCCCGGAAAATTTTTTGAAAATAAGACGCTCTCTGGTGCATTCTGGCGCATTTTTTGAGGTTTATATTGCGCATTTTTTTTTTCGAAAATTGGTCTGGCCATTTTTCATTTTCGGCCGAAAATTTGGTCCGGCCATGGCCGGACCGGCCGGACCGCTTCCGACGGCCTTGATGTAACTTTCAAGCCGAAAACAAAAATACAAATGTCAGTATTTAAAGATATATTTTCAGGAAAATGTCCTCATATCGGACAGTGTAGATCTAAGATCAGACTGCATGTTCTTTGCAGTCTGATTTTAATCTACATTCTTCGCAAACAGGCATTGCCTCGCGCAAAGCAGCCTACGGATTAAAGGTGGGTATTTAGAATTTTTACATCTCACCAAATTAAAAAATCTATATATCACTGAAATTCAAATGAAAAAATAAAACAAATCATCAATAATTAAGATTCAGAAAATTACAAAAAAAAAATTTTTGATGGTATTCCCTTAAAAGTCTACGTAGCCTCTTAAGCTATTTTTAGATTTCGCGTCAAAAATCAATAAAGCATTGTGGGAATGTCAAGTGACTGGCACGTGACTCATAACGCTTAAATTCCCTTTCATAACAAACATATGATAATTATTTTCCATAATGTCTTCTTTGGACGCTATGTTTGAAGCTTCTTCTGCGTATTCCTGTCAGTAAATGAGCGAATTGATCATCAAAAATAGAACGTGTCTCCCGTTGGTGTCAACCTGGGCCGTAGTAAATCTCTACTTTCTCGTGCTGTCAGACGATTTTCAACTACTGGGGTTTTATGAATAAAAATTAAAAGGCTTTGGGAGTATAAGGATGATTTTTTTGCACTTTTGTAAAATTTTCGTCCAAAAATCTGAAGGGCCACCTTTAAAATGAACTTAACCCTTCAACACACGACAAAATTCCAGGTTCCCCTAGATTACGAACATTAATTGTCCTGATGACACCTTCAATGTGACTGAAATAATTAGATTTTTTAAAGAAAGGGCAGGAAATATTGTGGCAAAAAGACAAAACATGCTGGTTACCAGCCTTGCTTCCTTTTCTCAATATTCTCCATAACTTTCTTCCTCAGGGTCGTTAAAAACTCGAGACTGTGTGGTAGAAGTTTAAAACATCATAGGAATAAGTGGAGAGAAATAAGTATCAATTATTTTGAGACCAGTTACAATCAATTGCAAGTTTCAGTACTTAAGAGAATATAGTGATGAATAATCTGCAACACTCATTATAAAGATCTTTTTGATGCATTATATTAAGCAAGTCGTAGAGTACATGATTCATTTAAACATATTATCTTAATGTCGTGTGACTGTTATCGTAGAAAAAGGTCCGTCAAAATGCAGTTTTTATCCAAATTTTTACCTGTATCTATCCTGGATTTCACTTGGCCCAATCCGGTGGCATACTCATAATCTCCTGTAAAAAGAGTTGAACAATGATTAGTCCAAGGGAAATAATTAACGGTTGAACCATGCAATCGTTCTTGCTTCCCTTCTTTTCCGTGATATGTACTTGAAGCATTGAACATCAGGAAGACGTTCTTCAGAAAAAAAAAAAAAAAAAAACGTCGGGAGGGGGGTGCAATTGTGTGTGTGTGTGGGGGGGGGGGGGGGGTGAAACCTAGGCAATTTAACCTCATACTTAAAAAGACAATGTCTCATCTTCTCTATAAGAGAAGGCTTTTGAAAACATTTGGGAAGAGGAGGAAATGGCTGTTCTCAACAATTATCTTTTTTTGCTTCATGTAATTTGTCGCCCGCAAACGCTTTTCATGTAGACAAGAAAGACATTTTATCGTCGGAGAAAGGATAAATATATTGAAGATGAATTCAGATTTTTTGTTTAAATAAATGTATCTTGTTGGAGTATATAGAAACTAAGCCAGCCACTAAAGGATTCAGAGACATAGCCTGAGGGTATTAGAAGTTCCAAGTTAAAACACTTATCCTGCTGAGTAAGTTAGGAGTCAGGAGTTGTTAAATTTGGAAAAACAAAAAAAAAACACTCAGATTTATTAGATCTTACTTCGCATTATAAACTGACTACCATTAAAGATATTAAGTTACAACATGAAATTAAGGATTATAAAGTTCAGTTTTTAGTTGATGAAGAAAATATCTGACTCGTCTGCTTTGCCTCTTATTCTTGTGTCTCAGACAGATGTTAAAACTAATACTGATTTAGAAAAATTAAAAATACGGATGGAAAAAGAAGAGTGATTACAGGAGAAAAAGACAAATAAAATTAGAACAAGAAAAAAAGAATGAAAAAAAAAAAAAAAAAAAAAAAAATTCCAACGAGAAGAAAAGATAAAAGAAAAATATTAGAATTGAAATTAGTGTTACAAAACATACAAGCTGAATTAGAACAAAGAGAGAGGAAAAGGCAGTTTCAGTTGAAGAGGAAAGATATAGAAATAGAAAATAACGAAAAACGTCTTTGTGTATTATTAACGATTAATTAACAGCTCAAATTTGTTTCAAGGACAGGAAGTTGATAAATATGTTTCAAAGTCTGACATATTTGTTGAAAATTTGAAATAGCCAAATGAACATTGGATCCTACTCTTGCAAAGCGTTGTAACTGGCAAGGTTCGTGATATTTTTTCTAAGCTAAGTAATGAACAGGTTTTCATTATGATAATGCTAAGATATCGAAATTTAAGGCTTATGAACTGGTGCATGAAGCATACAGACAAGAATTTAGGAATTGTAAAAAAGGAAATGGTCAAAGCCATGTTAAATTTGCTAGAACCAAAGTACAATTATTTGATAGGTTGTGTCATTCAAACAAAGTAGATTCAGATCATGGAAAACTTAGACAACTTCTCTTAGTTGAAGAATACAAAAGGTGTATTGGTTTTGATATAAAAACTTTTTCAGACAAAGAAAGATGTTGAAATTTTAGAAGAAGCTGCTTGCTTAGCAAACAAATTTGCCTTGGTCCATAAGGTCTCTTTTATAAGTAAACTAAACCCTCGAAAACCTTTTTATTCAATTACTGGTCCTAAACCAAATTCTAATCAACACAATAACAATGCCTATCAAAATAAACCTTATGACTCCAAAGGTCAAAATCCCTTATCCCGATCAACTTGTAGTTATTGCGAAGAATCAGGCCATATTATTTCTGAACGTCCTCTTTTTTTTAAAGAAAACGGGAAAAAAAAACAAGAAAGTTTTAATCCTGCAGGTTTTACTTCATTGAAGTCTACACCTCAGTCATATTTTAAAGACCAAACCTTTTTCCAAGCCAAAGTAACTGAGACTGACACTATTATGGAGATTTATGAACCATTTCTATTATATGGTTTTGTGTCACTAAAAAGATTTTTTTTGCCCAGTATACCCTGTTAAAACTTTACGTGATACTAGTGCTTCTAAATCTCTTATTTCAGCAGATGTTCTACTTTTTAAGAGACTTCTTCTGGGACAAGTGCCCTCATTCAGGGTGTAGAACGTGGATTTGTTAATGTTTTGCTTCATAACATTTGTCTGTAGACTTAATTAATGGTCCATTAACTGTTGTTATAAAGGTGTTCATTTGTTATTAGGAAATGATTTAGCCGGAGATAGGGTAATTGTTAATCCACTTGTAACTGACACACCTTGCATGGATCAATTACCAGAATTAATTGAGGAAGACATTCCTGACCTTTGCCCGTCATGTGCAGTTTCTAGGGCTATGGCAAAGAAAACAATTTTGACTGAAAATAAGTCTGATATTGATTTATCTGATTCTGTGTTGGGTTATTTAGTTAATAAAGGAATTTAACAGATATTTGTTACTGAAACTGATCTTTCAAGGATCTTTTCTGCTTTTATATAAAAAATGCCCTCCTAAAGTCTATGTTGATGATAAGTGGGCGATCAGTCATCAAATTGTCATTTCTAAATTTTACAGATCAGAAATATTAAACTCTTAAAAAAACTATGCCAGCCCATTTAGGTATCAATAAAACCTATCGCAAAATTCTAAATCATTTAGAGAAAACTCAATCTAGAATGAAAGAAGGGTATTCTAAACCTGGAGATATAGTTTAAGCTCTTCTACTAATTCCTGGTAGGCCTCTACACAAGATATTTTTGGTCCTTATTCTGAAGAGAAAACAGGTCTGTGGCTTGAATTATGTGATAACAACTCCTGACAGGCGAAAGCACAAGCAACCATGTCATGTTAATATGTAAAAACGAATATGTTGATAGAGGTAATTCAAATATTTCACCAATAAATGTAGTTTCCTCAGTCCCTCAAAATCAAAATCAAATTAACCGTGAAGACATAAATTGTGAAGAAATGAGATATTTGTCTATAACTTCAGATGTCTGACATTTTAAGAAATTTAGATAAACAACCCTTCACATTTAGATAATAATCAAAACTATGAATTAGAAAGTTAACTTCTGAAAATGAGAACCTGTTCCCTGATATTCTAACACGGACTGTTACAATGTACCATGATGTGGACTTTGAAGAAACTGAAGCATCGTAGAGAAAAAATCAAGTACTGGCCTGCTGAACAATAACTTTATTGAACCTAGTCAAGGTGAATAGAGTTCTCCCTGTATTCTTGTTCCAAAGCCAGATGGAATTTTTCGTATATTCACTGACTATAGAAAAGTTAGTACTGTGACCAAAACTGATTAGTTTCCAGTGTCAGGGAGATATGACTGCATTAACAATATTGGTCATGCAAAATATGTAACAAAATATGATCTTTTAAAAGGATTTTGGCAAATTCCTCTCGATGACAGAGATTTTTGCATTTGTAGTTCCTGATGGACTTTATCAGTACAAAGTTATGCCTTTTGGGATGAAAAGCTCGCCGGCAACATTTCAACGTCTTATCAACATAATAATATCTGGACTGGACGATTATAATCAGCTTCCGCTTTCTTACACTTAGTGTGACTCTTTTATACTGATTAAGAGTTTGTCATGTTAGAATCGAAGTAATCTTCTTTCTACTGTAGTTTATCGTTCAATAAGTACGTTGTGAGATATGAGGCAAAATGAATAAACCAATCGGGCTATCTCCCTAGTAAATCAATGCGCCTCGAAGCTTACAACCGAGATTTCTTGAACTATAAACCACGATTAAAAGAGGATTATTTCCAAATATAACACTAAACGTGAGAAGGAAAAACAGTTGAATAATTCTTCTTCCCAGATGTTTACATTGCCCAAAAACAGACACACAATGGCTATCAAACACAATAAATGTTGTCTTTTTTTTTCGAGATTTACAAATTATAAACGACTTCTTAAAGCACTCTGATTAACGAAACGTATAGTCCTTTGACCATGGTTATATGTGTGACTGAAAAAATAATTTCGTTTCGCTGCAATACAGATTAAGCCGTTGCCACAGAAAGTCAGCTCTGTAGCTTTTCTTCAGGAAAATGTACGACTGAGTTGAAACAGTATGTTTCAAACAGTAAATGTCCAAATATGAAAGGTAGCATCGTAAAAGAAATATTGTTGAGACTAAATGAAACACCTACTTGTGACATCATCCTCTAGGGCACCAGGCCGTCTAACCTTGAAAACCACGCCCGGATCTATCACTGGCATCCCGAGGACAAATACACTGGCTCTATGATCACCAAGTTTGGTACCCTGCAGGAAACGGAAACAAAAGTCAATATTTCATTAGTTATTTACTGAACTGTTACCCGATGTATATGGGAAATAAGCTGTCAAAAGAAAGGCAAACAATCTAATTGATCACCTCATTCTGATTTTTCTTTCAGTCTCATAGCAGACACCTTTGAAAAACATTGGGACAAAAGGAGAAATCGCTCATGACTTTATTCATTTACGACAATCAATTATTACAAGAAATTGCCCGTCCTTTCACGATGGGCGTAATGCATGTGCAAGTATCGGATCATGTCGCAGTCCAAGGCCGAGCCCCGATAGCTCAGTACCGTGCAGGACTTGAGAAGACGGGATCCAGGGTTCGGCACCTGGCTTGGACCCCTGGCTCAGCCTATCTCTTTCCGAGGATAGGTGATAGTCACTGCGACAGTATTCATTCCTCTCCCACCGCTGATCATTGTTTCGACGATGATCATGTGGGAAAGCAGCCGGTGGCTTGGAAAGAAAATTGTGTGATGTACTGGTAAAAGAAACTCCAGGAATGCATGCATAGGTGCACTGGCCACTATTTGTCAATATTCTGCATGCAAAAACACAGTATCTATATTTCGTTAGTTGTTATATGGATTTTATAGATCCACAATTATACCCCGACAACGAAGTGGGGGTGGGGGTGGGGCATTGAATCGCCACGGCTGTCTGTCCGTCTCTCTGTAAACACAAATTAATCCGGCGAAATTCTCCGACAATTTTTCAGATACTGAACTCAAATTTACACAGAAAGTTCCTATATGTATATGTAGTTGTGCATGTGAAATTTCCATGACCTTGCTGTGATTTGTTGCAGAATTATCTCCCCTTGAACTTTTTTTTCAACTATACTACTCAAATTTTGCTTGGGATCAAAACCAAAATATTGTGTATTTTTTCGAATGGGCAAATCCGTTTTCTCTCTTCCACGCTGTTTGAAAGAACTTTATTCTGTTTATTTGACATTGATATCCTTTACTATGACCATAGATGAAATGAACTTGTTTTTGTTTCAATAAATTTAATTTGGAAAAAAATATTCATTTTTTGTTTTGATCCCTAGCAAAAGTTGAGTAGTATCTTATTTTGTAGTAAACCATACTACAGTGTATATTCTTTGACAAAGACCTCTTCTGTGACAAGGAGCTGGTGGGTGGTATGATCACGTTTAGTGGTAGCTCTAGATATGACTTGCCTGGAATAATGCATCGCATAGATTCGTCAAACTCTGTTTATCTAGAGCAATGCATGTTAGTATATCCCTTTCCCAAACGACAAATTTTAGACTGTTCCAAACTCAAAGAGTTTGCAGACGACAATTCCGAATTTGATAAAAATGGCAGAAAGTTCTCAAAATGGGTAGAAAACACTGTGGGAAAAGGAGAAATTGCTCGTTACGAGCAATTTCTACTTTTCCCACAGTGTTTCCAAAAGACTTGTACTGCAGACACGTAAAAACAAGGGCTTTTTTGGGAAAGGGATATACATGCACATATGTGAACTTCATTAACTTCCGCAAATAAACTGTCAGTACAAGTAAGAGCCTGGATTCTGCTGAGTAAATATCAAATGATACTCCACGACTTTAACCCCTTACCCAACAAGCCCAAGTCTTAACGATCCTGAGGTATATGCCCTTTAAGAATATTGTGAGAAAAGTCGAAAGTGATAGTAACCAGCGTTTTTTACTTTTTCGGAAATGTTTTCTATCTTATCAAAGAACTAAAGTTCATTTTGTTATGTACATACCCAGTTATTATTAGCTTTGTTCATGTGTGTATCTATTTTTGAATGGTTTTCCCCTGTTGCTATTTTTAGAACTGGATTCTCACTTGTAGAATATTGTGCTGGAAGTTTCCAGGCCTTTATACAATCTGATTACTAAGAATTATGCAACTGATTTTAACATGAATTTTCTGGAAGTTTCCCTGTTATTATAAAAGGAAAAGCTTTTTACATCTCAGTGTTCACTAGTTAATACATGATTGCCAGACTAAAGTGGGGATTATCTTGTGTTTGTGTCATAATTAGTGCCTGGATTACATTCAGTTTGGATTTGGATCAGACTAGACTAAAGTGAGGATTACTTTGTGTGCTTGGATTACATTCAGTTTGGATCAGGATCAGATTGGAATTAAAACTGGAATAGTTTGTCTTCTGAATTTAACGTCTAAGGTATTGTTTTGTACTATTGTAATATTGTCACTGTTTATTTGATATTTTTGTTAATAAATTCTGTTAATTGTTATCGTTTGTTGCTGGCTTCTTCTTTCTAGTTACGCCTGACTCGTAACAGAAATTGGGGGCTCGTCCGGGATTGGAAACTAGACTAACGCATTCGTTTTCCTTTTGGGATTAACCATCGATTGGAAAATAAGACTAACGCATTCGTTTACTAATCAGTAATTATAATACAATTTTGTACTTGAATCCAGCAACAAACAAACATGTCTTTTGACTTAGATAAATTTACGGCTGAACCGTCTGTGGAGTTATTGAATTTGGGTAAAAAGACTGATTTGCTTAATCTTGCGAAGCACTATAAATTGTCTGAAATAAAATCTTCAATGCGTAAACATGAAATTAAGAACATTTTGGTACAATATTTTGTTGATGAGGAGATTTTCAATGAAAATGCTCTTTCCCTGATAGTTGACGTTCAGTCAGTTTCAAGTTCGAAAGAACTTGAATTAAAACTTCAGATCAGACAGTTAGAAATAGAAAGAGAAAGGGAAAGAGAAGAAAGAGAAAGGGAAAGACAGAGAGAAGAAAGAGTAGAGAGAGAGAAGGAAAGAGAAAGAGAAAGGGAGAGAGAAGAGAGAGAAAAGGAAAGAGAAAGGGAGAGAGAAGAAAGGGAAAGGGAAGAGAGAGAGAAGGAGAGAGAATTTCAATTAAGAATGAGGGAAATAGAAATGCAAGAAAGAGCAAATCAGCCCAAGCAAAAGATTGAATACAATTTCGATGTTACAAAACATATTAGGCTTGTTCCTCCATTTCAAGAAAAAGAAGTTGATAAATACTTCCTACACTTTGAAAAAGTTGCAGAAAACTTAAATTGGCCAAGAGAGCACTGGACTTTGCTTCTGCAAAGTGTTTTGATAGGCAAAGCTCGTGAAATTTATACACAACTAGGTGTTGAACAATGTCATCATTATGAGACTGTTAAAGAGCTTATTCTCAAAGGTTATGAGCTGGTCCCAGAAGCATATAGACAAAAATTTAGAAATTGTAAAAAAGATTCTAACCAGACTCATGTTGAATTTGCTAGAAACAAAGAACAGTTATTTGATAGATGGTGCTGTTCTAAGAAAATAGACCAAAATTTTGATAAACTCAGACAACTTATGTTAGTTGAAGAATTCAAACGTTGTATTCAATTTGATGTTAAGACATTCTTAGACGAAAAACAAGTTGAAACTTTAGAAGAAGCAGCTCGTCTGGCTGATAATTACTATCTTACACATAAAGTTTCTTTTATTGCTAAAGCAAAACCTACTTCCTCACATCCCCAAAATAAATTTACGTCTGGTAATTCATCTGGCATGCCCAGTCAATCCAATACACCCAAACCCAATTCTACTGGTGAAACCAAAAGTCAATACCCCTTATCTCGACCCACTTGTAACTATTGTAAGAAACCTGGTCACCTTGTTTCTGAATGTTTGAAATTAAAAAGGAAGTTAGAAAGTGATGAAGCCAAGCCAACAGGGCTCACCACTCTTAGACCAAGGCCACAGTCTTCTATTAAAACCAATACAATTGACATAGTCACAAAACCCAAGTCTGATTCTACTATGGAGATTTTTGAACCATTTATGTTGAATGGTTTTGTATCACTTTCAGGTGATAATTGCCCACCTACCCCTATTAAAATTTTAAGAGACACAGGAGCTTCTCAATCTCTTATTTTAGCAGATATACTGCCTTTTTCTGAGAAGACTTCTTCCGGTACTAGTGTCCTTATTCAGGGTGTAGAGTGTGGAACTGTTAATATCCCTCTCCATCATGTTAATTTGTCATCAGATTTGGTTACTGGGCCTGTGGTTATTGGTATTAAACCTTCCTTACCATTTAAAGGTGTCCATTTATTGCTAGGCAATGACTTAGCTGGAGATAAGGTTGTGGTTAATCCACTTGTAACTGACACACCAAATATAGGTCAAACAGATGACCCTATTGAGCAGGAAATTCCTGACTTGTATCCTTCTTGTGCAGTTACCCGAGCTATGGCTAAAAAGGCCATTTTGAAAAACTCAAACTCTGACATTGACTTGACGGATACTTTTATCGGTCAATATTTCAATAATGAGATTAAAAAGTCTCTTGATCCCAGTTTGTCTGATACTCAGACAGACTCGTCAATGTCTCGTCATTCTCCACCAAGGTCTATTGACCAAGGTCACGACATGCTGTCAAAGTCACAGCTTATCCAGGAACAGCAAACTGATCCTGAGATTTCAAAATTAATCTTTAGGGCTTTACCTGAAGATGAAATTTCACAGGTCCCAATGTGTTACTATATAAAGAATGGGATTCTTATGAGAAAATGGCGACCATTTGATGTCCCAGCTGATGATGAATGGGCTGTTTACCACCAAATTGTGGTTCCAAAGTCATATCGCCATGAAATACTAAGTATAGCCCATGAAAGTCCTATGTCAGGTCATCTAGGTATAAACAAGACCTATCACAAAATTATTACTCATTTTTATTGGCCTGGTCTCAAATCAGATGTCTCTAAATATTGTAAAACTTGCCATACATGTCAAATGGTAGGTAAACCCAACCAAACCATTCCCAAAGCTCAATTACAACCTATTCCTGCTTTTGATGAACCTTTCAGTAGGATACTTATAGATTGTGCTGGTCCTTTGCCTCGAACCAAGTCAGGAAATGAGTATCTCTTAACAATTATGTGTACTTCAACACGTTTTCCTGAAGCTATTCCTTTAAGGAACATCAAAACAAAGTCCATAGTCAAAGCTCTTTTAAAATTTTTCACATTTGTTGGTCTTCCAAAATCAGTTCAGTCTGATCAAGGGTCAAATTTTATGTCTGGTATATTCCAACAGGTTATGCATGAATTAGGGATCAAGCAATACAGGTCATCCGCCTATCACCCTGAAAGTCAAGGTGCTTTAGAAAGATTTCACCAGACATTAAAAAATATGATAAGGTCATATTGCTTTGACACTGAAAAAGATTGGGATGAGGGCATCCATTTGTTACTATTTGTAGCCAGAGAATCTGTACAAGAATCTCTTGGTTTCAGCCCTTTTGAATTAGTTTTTGGCCATTCTGTTCGTGGACCTTTAAAACTTTTGAAGGAGAAATTTCTCTCAAATGATGAAACACCTTTGAATTTACTGCAGTATGTTTCTGACTTCAGAAATAGACTGTCTAGGGCATGTGAGGTTGCTAGGTCTAATCTTAAAATGTCTCAGGGCAAAATGAAAGCAAGATATGACAACTATGTTATAGATAGAAAATTTAAACCAGGTGACAAAGTCCTTGCTCTTTTACCAATACCTGGCAGACCTCTACAGGCAAGATATTTTGGACCCTACACTATTGACAAGAAAACAAGTGATTTAAACTATATAATTAATACTCCAGGAAGGCGTAAAAACAAACAAATGTGTCATATAAATATGTTAAAGGAATACTTTGACAGAGATAGCTCTATTTCAAAACCAATTACAGTTGTAAACACTGTCCCACAAGAATCAAGTGTATTTGAAATTGAAGTAAATACGACTTTAATGATAAATCTGATCCTGGTCCATCTAAACTTGAGAATTCTGATATTTTGAGAAACCTCGACAACAAACTTTCTCACTTGGAACCATCACAGCAGGAAGAGCTGAAACAGTTGATACATGAATATGAACAATTATTTCCTGATATCCCCACAAGAACAGATAAAATCTATCATGATGTCATTGTGGAAGATTCTAAACCAATAAAGCAACATCCATATAGAATGAATCCTTTGAAACAGAAATACCTCCAAGATGAAATAAAATACTTACTGGAAAATGACTTTATTGAACCTAGCCAGAGTAATTACAGTTCACCATATTAGTACCCAAATCAAATGGAACTTATAGAATGTGTACTGACTATCGTAAGGTGAACTCTGTGACAAAAACAGACTCTTTTCCAATACCAAGAATTGATGACTGTATTGACAAAGTTGGAAATTCTAAATATGTCACCAAATTTGACCTGCTAAAAGGATTCTGGCAAGTTCCACTGACTGATAGAGCAAAAGAAGTATCAGCCTTTGCTACTCCAAACGGTCTGTACCAATACAAAGTTATGCCGTTTGGGATGAAAAATTCTCCTGCAACGTTTCAGCGACTTATAAACAACGTTATATGTGGATTAGATGGCTGTGATGCATATATTAACGACGTCATCATCTACTCAGACAGTTGGAGTGACCATCTTCAAAGAATCAGGAAGTTCTTCGACAGACTAAGTAAAGCGAAACTGACTGTGAATCTTGCAAAAACTGAATTTTGTCATGCTACTGTAACATTTCTAGGACATCTTGTGGGACAGGGTCAAGTTAAACCTTTAGAAGCTAAAGTCAATGCTATCTCTGAGTTTCCTGTGCCTAAATGTAAAAGACAGCTGATGCGATTTCTTGGTATGGCTGGCTACTATAGGAAATTCTGTAAAAATTTCTCGGGTATTGCTGAACCTTTAACAAATTTACTTAAGAAAAGCACAAAGTTCAAATGGAATGACAAATGTCAAGATGCATTTGATCATCTAAAAGCCATACTAAAGAGCGCACCAGTTCTCTTGGCACCTGATTTTGACAAATGTTTCAAATTAGCTGTTGATGCAAGTGATGTTGGTATTGGTGCTGTTCTTTTACAAGAAGATAATAATGGTATTGATCACCCAGTTTGTTACTTTTCTAAGAAATTTAACAAACATCAGAAAAATTACTCTACCATAGAAAAAGAGTGTCTTGCTTTAATTCTGGCAATACAGCAGTTTGAAGTTTATTTAACCTCTTCAACTTCACCAATTGTTGTTTTCAGTGATCATAACCCTTTAAGTTTTCTACACAAACTTAAGAATAAGAATAAAAGATTACTGAGGTGGAGTTTATTGCTTCAAGAGTTTAATCTTGACATAAGACACATAAAAAGGAAAGATAACATTATACCAGATGCTCTTTCAAGAGTTTGAAATTCCAATAGTCATTTTTCCCTAAATCAAGTTTAAACTGTTTTTTTCTTTTAAATTGTAATTTCATTACCTTGACTATTTTCATTAATCTGAAATAATTAATATTTGAGTTTGTCATTTCCTATGTAATACTTCAGTTAAAGTATCATATACATGTATTAAATAATATTTGCAAAAAAGAAAGATTTATTTCATAAACCTTTCTTTTTCTTTTCAAGGGGGGAAGTGTTATGTACATACCCAGTTATTATTAGCTTTGTTCATGTGTGTATCTATTTTTGAATGGTTTTCCCCTGTTGCTATTTTTAGAACTGGATTCTCACTTGTAGAATATTGTGCTGGAAGTTTCCAGGCCTTTATACAATCTGATTACTAAGAATTATGCAACTGATTTTAACATGAATTTTCTGGAAGTTTCCCTGTTATTATAAAAGGAAAAGCTTTTTACATCTCAGTGTTCACTAGTTAATACATGATTGCCAGACTAAAGTGGGGATTATCTTGTGTTTGTGTCATAATTAGTGCCTGGATTACATTCAGTTTGGATTTGGATCAGACTAGACTAAAGTGAGGATTACTTTGTGTGCTTGGATTACATTCAGTTTGGATCAGGATCAGATTGGAATTAAAACTGGAATAGTTTGTCTTCTGAATTTAACGTCTAAGGTATTGTTTTGTACTATTGTAATATTGTCACTGTTTATTTGATATTTTTGTTAATAAATTCTGTTAATTGTTATCGTTTGTTGCTGGCTTCTTCTTTCTAGTTACGCCTGACTCGTAACAATTTGCACCATCAAGAAACCATTTGTGGTCTACAAATGCTTTCAGTTTTTAAAATTCTACAACCTGTCTTTAATTAAGGAACAGGATAAAGTGGCATCTAACCACACACTTCGTTTTGAGAGTGTTAACGACACTGAAGAAAAACTACATGCCTTTTAGGGCCTTAAGTAAATCGCTCTACTTTCTTTCTGTTTTCTTCATTTCTAATAGGGTTCAATCTCTTGATGATACAAATATCTGTGTAAGTTTCAAAAGCATTAGATTAAAAACGTGACTATATTGCATAAACAAGAAATGAACGTTTTTAACTTTAAATTGCTATTATTACATTAACAATTGGCATTTTCCAAACAAATTGTGATTTTGTTTCCAATAAAAAGATAGGCTTCGAGGTATTGAGAATGTTAAGCAACAGTGTTAGTGTCATAAAAATCATACCACATTGCACACATAATTGCGGAAACAAATGATGTAAATTTTCAACATTAAATGGTCACTTTTCCTTGCAGTTTGAGCAGGCTGCCCTGGGAAGATGCCAAAAGTCCAGTCTGCCTGCAGATTCAGTCGGCCGAACCCCTGTAGGTGTGTCGGTAGCACGTAGGACTTAGAAATAGGGTTCACTGGTTCAATCCCCGGCACGGCAACTTCTGTCCGAGGACTGATCATGGTCATTGCGCAGGATTTATTCCTCCACTATCACTGACTATAGTTTCGACGATGGTTATATGGGAAAGCAGCCACTACAAGTAAATATGCATATAGAAAATGGCCGCCATGACATAACTGAAATAATGTTGAAAATGGCATCACAGGAATGCATTCAATTTCATTTTCTCAGAGCATGGCTCACGTGACCGGACTGCAACACGCCACAAGGGGAATTTGGACATGTGCGTAAAGTGTCTTCTCAGATCAACCTAGGCAGCCCACGCAGGCTATTCCAAAACCACGTTCTCCATTTTTATATAATTTCTGTTTTGCAAGTCTACTTAACCCTTTACTCCATAGATACCCATTTCTACACATTGCTTGTAGGAGCCTTTTGGAGAACATTGTGGCAAAAGGTGAAATTGCTCGTCACGAGCAATTTCACCTTTTGTCAAAAATGTTTTCTATGCTATCAACAGGTGACATATACAAAGAAGAAACGGCTTCATCCGTTAAGTGCCGTCTCGATTAACCTTCCCGGACTGCGCAGTCTGATCCGAGACGACACTTTACGCAAATGTTCGAATATCAATTATTGTGATATCATACGCTGAAATGGCGCCCTTTATCTCCTTACCTAGCGAAAATAATTTAAAAAAACTGGCTAAAAACTGGCCAAAAACTAATAAAATTTGCAGGCGAACAAAATATAATGAATAATGTCCCACAAACTCGAAATGTTGTGGTCATGATTCAGGCCTTAAGTTGGGCACAAAGTCAGTCATTGTCTCCTTGAGAAATTGTTGAAAGTGTGGCTTTCATTTCAGAATTCAACACTATTTCATTTACCTGTTGGAAGTCAGTGCTCCTTTTCATGTTGCACAATTATTACTTCTTCGTAGCCACAAGTTACTTTTCCACCTAAAGATCATCGAAACAAAGTTCAGCTTCTATTTTGAGCTCAATTGGTTGGTCTGTGTCACAACTTTCACAACTGTTTAACCCGTTACCAAAGAATCCCTGGTTTTTAACAACCCTTAGATAAGAGCCTTTTGAAAACATTGTGGGAATAGTAGAAAATGCTGGTAACCAGCATTTTCTCCTTTTCCCAAAATGTTTTCTATCCTGCTTGAAATAATTTTCAAGTTTTGAGTCAAGTTTATTTTGTCGTCTGCAAGTGCTTTCAATTTGGGCCAGTCTAAAATTTTGTCGTTTGGTAAAGGGTTAAGGAAAATAGTTGTATTGTTTTGTTACATCTTACAATAGATATGAAAGGTCATATCTACTTGTAAGTAATTACAAAATGCCTGGCCTTTAAATCAAAGTTCATGTCTTCAACAAATAAGAACACGCCTTTGATGACTAGAAATTAGATAAGGCTCAAAATATAAGATTTGTCTTTGAAAGGGCAGGAAACATTGTGGGAAAAGGACAAAATGCTGGTTAACAACATTTTCTACATTTCCCTTGACATTTTTACCGTCTTCTTCCAAAAAGTAGTTTAAAACAAATGACTGCTTGAGGAAATTTATATTTGTCAGACAAAAAGTCTGATACGTTATCTCTTTTCCTCCACCTTGAGTAATACTGTAGTAATTCCGCCTAAGCCTTTTCCACACATTCCATCTGTTAACGACTCAAAGCCAGACAGTTTCAAACATCGAGGAAAAAGCATACAATGCAGGTAACCAGCATCTTCTTCCTTTCCCATAATGTTTTCTACCCTATTCAATGACAATTTCTTTCTATTATCCGCATTTATAGAGTTGTCTTCAAATGCTTTGAGGTTGAGGCAAATTTTCTTCCCGGCGTATTTTCGCCTCTCACCTCTGCTGAAGCATGTGAGAAAAGTAGTCGGTGGCTTTGGGAAGAAAGCTGTGTAGGTACCGGTATGAGAAAGCCAGGAAACACATGTGCGTCACAGACCCCCATGATATGACCTTAGCTGCTAAAGTGGCGTTAAACCCCAATACAAAAACCAACCAATCAAATGCTTTGAGCTTATACAAGTCTAAATAGTAAGATAAACGATATAGATGGAGTCGCAAAAGTGCAATTTATAGAAATGGTGTTATCAAAATTTGAGTGAATATTCCGTGATATAGAGGCGATGCACCAATGCGCCATATGTTTTCCATGATCGACCAAGGACAATTTTAGTGATAGACCAATACAGCTTCAAAGCCCTGTTGTTACTGCTCCGGGAACCAGTTTTTGTCTGTGACCACTAAAAGAGCATTGTCTAGGACCCTCGTTTATGGTGAAATCTCAAAAATCTTTTATTTATTATTATATTTTTCTTTTACTTCTTGTTTAGTCAAATGGGGCGTATATTTGATAAAGCAAACACCAAAAGTCTGAGTCAAGCTTTATTTAAAAACTTAAGTCTCTTACTTTATTCAACTCCACCTACGGTCCCAGGCTCTGACTAAAGTTGAGATCGTTATCTATGACGCATCTCAGTAACCTTACTAAAATGTACTTGAAGTTCTCAAATCGTGCGTTAACACTCTTTTTCATACTCAACTTAGAACAAAATAAATGGACTAAAGTCAATGAATAGACTTGAGTCCATTATTTTGCTGAGTTGAATTAGAAACGTTGTATCGACAGAGGACTTGAGAAAGTCACGAAGTCCATTTATGTTCATCAAGTGCGAGTAGATTTACAAACTCAAGCCGGAAAATAAGTCTGTTGGCAGATTTGCATGAGTAAAGTCAGAAACTTATTTTTTGTCTTTTTGTCGTGAAACCGGGTCCTTGGTTGCCAAAAGGCAAGCAGACACTCAGTTAACCCTTTTCCAAACAATCCCTGGTTTTTACGGGTCTGAAATAGTCGCCTTTTGAAAACATTGTGGGAAAAGGAGAAAATGCTGGTCACCAGCATTTTCTCCTTTTCCCACAATGTTTTCTACCCTATCATAGACAGAAATCATCTTTTCAGCAATAGTTGAATCGTCGTTTGCAAATGCTTTCAATTTGGTCTAGTCCAAAAACTAGTCGTTTGGGAAAGGGTTAAAGGAGTCTTCAATGTTGTGAAATGGCTGTGATGCGATACCCAGGAAGTTTTGTAAAATCATCATTTCTGTACAGCGCTTACTATAAGATGACACACAAGAGAGAGTTGTTCACTTGTACTTGTGCGTTTGCTCTGTTAAGCTGAGTTTGTACTTAACTAGAAATCTATTTATTACTTACTTGGTACACAGCCTTGTAGGCTCCTTCCGTGTCTGTCAAGTCGATAACCTGGGCCCTGGTTTTCTTTCCGACTGGATTAAGTATATCTACCCTGATATCGACCCCTGGCTCTGCTAGAGGGCGCCTTTCGTAGTCATGTAACGTGATCATCATGCAAGTTTCCTCTCGTCCGAGTCCAACATCGTAGGTTTGAATCTGACAACACAAGTATAACATAAGAATGAAAATGCATGCTTTTGCAACAATTGGACCGATTGTCTTCATCATGGAAAGTTAAATAAAGCTGATAAAACAAAATGACGATTAAGTCCATGGTTGATTAGCGAAGTGTACTTGCCAGAATACGAGTATATTTGACGTCACTAAAAAAGCTGAAACGAAAACCGAGTTGTTTTTTTCCATTTGCCATGATGTATTTGATAGCGGCTTTAGTCGGCCTCGAGACTTTTCTAAGCTCTAAGTAACACATTTTATTATATTGGTTAAACGTGATAGTTCAGTTGATCAAAATTTGCTTTACTTTAAATGTATTTTGAATAAGACAAGGGATGACTATGAATGATTGGTGAATACCGATGCCTAATCTCACTATTTCTGCAACTAATTTGCAGTAGAAGTTTTCTAAAACACTTCTAAAGTCAACGTTTGAACAAAGAATATAAATCAACGTTTAATAGACGTAAACAATAGTAAAATATCATGACATTAGAAGCTGTTGGTTCCCATGACATAGTTTGTGCTGGGATAAAGTTAGGAAATATGTCTTGGGATGAAATAAAGGAATGTGTCTTGAAATAAAGTTAAGAAATATAAATGTATGTTGGGGTAAAGTTAAGGAATATGTGTTTGGAGAAATTTAAGGATATGTGTTAGGATAAAGTAAACGAATAAGTCTTGAAACACGGTTAAGAAATATGTGTTTGGATACAGTTAAGAAATAAATATTTGGAGAAAGTTAAGGATATACATGTGTAGGGATGAAGTTAAAGGAAATATCTGTTAATACAATATGAGCTTGGATACAGCCGAAGAATGTGTGTTGGAATAAAGTTAAGTAATGTATATATGAATAAAGTTACGGAATGTGTGTTTTTGGATTAAGTCAGGAGGGAATTGTGTTGGCATAACGTTAAGTAATATTTGTGTTGGGCTAAAATCAAGATGCTTATAAGTAGGGATAGAGTGAAAACAAGGTACGTTGAAGTAATTTTCAAAAAATGGCTGTCTGGATAAAGATACGATATGATTGCTGGGATAACAGTCATGAGTATGTAATGGGGTAAAATTTGAAATATGAGTTGGGTAAGTTAAGGAACACAGTATGTTTTTGGATAAAGTTAAAAAATGTAGATCTATACGCTTGGATGATGTTAATGAATGTTTGTTAAATAAAATTGATGTACCTGTGTTTAGATAAAATGTAGGAAAAAGTGCTGGATAAAATTATAATAAAATTAATGTGTTGAGATGAAATTAAGGAATATGTGATGAAATGCTGTTATGGAAAATGTGTTGGGATTAGTTGAGGATTAACAGGTGTGAAGACGAGATACAGTATTACTATAGCTATACCTTTGTGTTTGGAATGAAGGCAGTTGTTGACCAAACTTCACCCATGTTATTGGAGAATTTCTGGAAAGCGTCTAACATCTTGTGGGAGTGAAACTTCATGTCCGCTTTATTGTGAGGTCTGGTGTCAATTTCAAGCTCTTTTAGCTCGCCCAGTCGTCCATACAGGACGTCTTTTATTTGTAGAAATTCCGTGGCATCACTGAAAACGACATAATTTCCTGGGGTTATAAGGAAAAGGTAGTATATTCTATATCAATAATGAAAACGGTACTAAATTCTTTTCTTTAAACCCGTCAAAATATTGTGTCATCCTATTTGTAGAGCCCCGGTGTGCCCAGAGAAAATGTATATAATTTGGCTAGTGATCTAGAGTTATCAAAGTTCTTTGGACACTTCCTCCTAAGGATAGACGTAAGGCGTCCCGGCCTTTCCTTTCTTGTCCCCAAAACACTATCAACCTGTCATGAAGGGCAACAACTATGGCTTGAATAGGACATTGTTGTATTTATTTCTCATTCAAGAAACATAGATGCAAGCCTATGAGTACATGTAAGATGTCTTAATACCTGTATCTCAAGACATTGTTAGAGAATCTCGCTGCGTGCTCAAGGGCATTTTTCTCACCAATCAATTTATCCAATTGACTTTCCATGCCCTTTTTCTTGGCTTTAGATGTAGCTGCCAGTTTCTCCTTAAGCTCGTTCTTCCGCTTTTCAAGTTGTTTTTGACAAGCAAGAAATGCTTGGTCTAGTTCCTCATCTGTCGCATTTTCCTAAATAAAAGAAAGCATTAGAGATTTCAATACAGCAAAACCATAGCTGGCTGCTTTTTTGTCGTAGCTGTTTGTATTAAGGTTGAATAAATGAATTACAAATAAATGATTGGTAAAATATAAAGATCTTCATTCTGCTGGCTTCTGCGAGCCTACTTAAGGACTAATTCATAACACAAGTATAAGGCTTGCAACCATAAAAAAAATGCCATGTTGCCTTTATTCGAACCTTAGCGAAAGCACATGGTAGGAAACTTGCTTTATTTGTAATGAATAATCTCGTATGCGTTATTCTGTAACTGAGGTCCTCAAGAGATGTGAAAAGTTTACTTTTGCGCCGAGAAACAAATACAGTCACTAGGAATTGCACCGAGAAACAAATACAGTCACTAGGAAAACTTTGGTTATACACCTACAAGTTTCAGTCACAAAGCATTGCTATCATGGACAATTGTATTAACTCTTGGTTAAGTGAAAAAAGAGAAAAGAATCTTCATTTTCATGAATGGCAGATGAATATTATAGTGTAAGATATTGACCAATGAGATCGAAAACCTAAAAAAACGTAATCCGCACGCGGGTTACATCGTCGCACTATTCTGGTTCCAACCGTTTTTGACACTTTGTAGATTCGAAGATGTTTCTTTATCGACCCTGTCTCATTTCATCCGCTTGTAAGTTATGTATCTAATCCTGAATATTTATAGGTACAGGTTGTTTCATATTATATGTTACCTTTTCAGCTATGGCCAAGGTATATCGTTTATAAAGATAGTGCAGAAAGATTTTTAACCATTTGATAAGTTTAAGAATAAAGTTTTATGAAATGCACAGCATGTTCGGTAACAATTCTACAACAAAGAGGGTCTTTAAAACATGCATTCATTTTTACCAAATGTTCAAAATGACATAGAACAATTTTGATATCGGTGGTCCATTTGTTCTTTTCATTTTAGATTTCCTTTTATTGATCTGAAATGTGATCAGGCTCATCTTTAAAACTATTGATGCTTTAAGTTCATCTTTTGTGTGATGTGGACTTACGTATTTTTCTTTGTGGGGGGAGGGGGGCGGGGCCGGTCTTTCGGGTATGTATGTTGAAATTGGTCCTGTTTCCTTTGAAGACAGATAAAGAACTAGCTATTACTAGCTAGTAGGGTCTTCGAATGGTTGAAAAGCAAGTTTGAATCGAGATAGATCTTGAAAACAAGGCTCCCATGACCTATTCACTTTCCTGAAATAAGCCAACTGGACTTTTTTCTGTAAGGTTTTCTCACAACAGATAAGGTGAATGCACTAATTGTACCAGAGGTTGGCCTGATCACAATCCAGATCAATGGAAGTGAACTTTATGAAGAGACAAAATGTCCTGTGATGTCAAAAATGGATTACAATTTGAATATTTGTTGTAAATTGAGGCATGTGTTACGAGGCGTAAGGCGTCTTTCTTATTCCGTGTTGCATTTACTACCATGCTTGTCATGAATCTTAAAAAAAAATTCTTTTCGACCTATATGACAAATGTTCGCGTGCATCCTTCAGCGCGTGTATTTTTGACGTAGATATTGAATAAAAAAAGTGCATCTTTGTATTTTTTACACGAATTGGTAATACTATTGGTGCACTGAAACAGATAGCACATATTGGTGAAGAGAAAAAGAATAGATCTTTGACCTGTCATGGTGATATAATTGAAATGCTGCTGACACGGCGTTGAAAACAACCAAGGAAACAAAGGCAGGAAATGTAAAGCTCTAGAAGTATAGCTGTAACTTTGAAAATGTTTATTGAAAAGGAGAAATCGCTCCTATTGAGCAATTCAACCTTTTTTTCCACCATGCTGAGCATTTACCCTTTTTTTTTCCCCGAAAAAATATCTTCCACAGTGACATTTAAATCTATTTTCTGACGAAATAAGCACGCATAGGTGCCATTTTTGTTTTTCCTTATTGTTTAGAATTGTAAATACTGTGACTGCGGAAAGTTGAAGAAAATCTCTTCGTTAGTAATTATGCATTTTTAAATAGTAACCCTTAATTCGAACAAGTCATCTCCCTTTTTTACTCAACGGTCTATATACATGTATAACATGATTATTAATACATGCACCATGCTAAAAACCACGCATCTTATATATTTTTTTTATAAAAATATATAAATTATCATGAAAATGATTTTGTATTTTTATATCTTTCCAATAAATATTCCTATTTTAACTGACTATAAAAGAAAGACGCTTAAAATATCTACTGAATTTTGAAAAGGTATATAATTATGTTTTTCAAAGGCATATTGCTCGGAAACAAGCACGATGACCAAAACCATTTTTTTTTATTGGTTTACAGTTATCTCTAGAGACATAGAGGATATTTGTTTTTTTTCGATGAAAGATCGAAATTTATTTCATCGAGTGGACATCATCGGTAATATTTTCACGAGTGGCGCAGCCACGAGTGAAAATATTACCGATGGTGTTCACGAGATGAAATAAATTTCGATCTTTCACCGAAAAAAAAATATTCTATTTATTTCATGATTTTTGCCCTTTCTGGGAGGAGCTTTATCAAAATTCAGTACAGTTCTTTTCCCTTATTTCTCGTGGCCTACCCCTCCCGCATAGCAACGTTACGTCAAGCGCGAGAAATGTAAGGTGTACGACGTCATATTTCCCATCTGGTTGTTAGGCACGCGCAATTAGCCTAGACGACAAGAACGTGAAAATCGGTATTTTCACTGGTGATCCAGTGTTAGATCGAAAAATATTTTCACTGCTATTTCTCGATATCCTACCGGAAAGCATGAGATAAATGATGAGCTTTGTATGTGCAAATTTTTGAAATAGTATGTCCGTTAGAAACATTTGTCCTTAACTCTTTACCAAACGACAAAATTTGAGACAAGTCCAAATTATAAGCACTTGCAGACGACAAAATAAACGTAACTACAAAATTGAAATTGGTTTCCAGCAGGGTAGAAAACATTGTGGGAAAAGGAGAAAATGCTGGTTATCAGCATTTTCTCCTTTTCCCACAATGTTTTCAGAAGACTTCTTTCACATAGGTCGTTAAAAGTCGGAATTGTATGGTAAAGGGTTAAACCTTTTACCTGCACATGTCATGAATTGAACTTTTTGTTTTGTTTTTATAAGCCATAAACCTTATACGTATTACAAAGTGATACATACATTTTGAAACATCCGGTACATAATAAAAGTTAAGCTATGCTTTCGTGAAAAAAGAGATTCAGTGAATCTGAGAACAGTTCTGCCCTATACATCCTGCACAGTACAAGCAGGCTGACATAATTCGACATCTTTTTTTATTCTTATAAATTACTTGCATGTTATAGGACCATTCTACTTCATAAATCAATCAGTTGTCGATCAAAATGGACTTTATTGATCCGGAATTTTATTTAGATGGCTGTGTTGGGTAAATGCATCCTGTAGATGCATTAAGGCCCCTTTTTCCAAAGCATGTTTCATTGGAGAGGTCATCAGACATTTCCAACAGCAGTGAGCTTAAAAGGCAGACTGCCACAGAATTTGCTGCCTAATTCTATTTCTTCTAGCGTAATTTATCTGATACACAGTCTGTTTCGTCATGGTTTTGTAAATAAAGCGAAATAAAAAACCGAAACAAGAAATAGACGTGTTTTTTTCTTTATAAATGACGAAATACAGAAAAAAATTGATCTAGTAATTTGCCATGGCTGCAAATAACCTCTCAAATAATTTCATTATTTTTATTAAGCAAATATTCTAAGCAGAAGAAAAAAATTCGAAGAATTTCGTTAAAGAAAAAGAGAAAGAAGACCGCTGGACAAGAAAATGCAACTTGAAAACGCAATAAGAAGGTCAAATTACCGGCATGAAAAACATATGAGGTTTCTAGGCGGCGGCTTTTTTACTCGTTTGTTTACATGTACCAAAATATATTGAAATTGAAAGCCGATACACTATTTGAAAACATTAATGCTGACCTCATCTGGCATCTTTTTTAACCCTTTCTCAAACAAGCCCTGGTTTTTACGTGTCTGCAGTAAAAGTCTTCTAAAAACACTTGGGGAAAAGGAGAAATTGCTCGTTACGAGCAATTTCTCCTTTTCCCACAGTGTTTTCTACCCTTTTTAAAAACTTTCTACCATTTTCTCCATATCTGAAATTGTCATCTGCAAACTCTTTTAGTTTCGAAGAGTCCAAAATTTGTCGTTTGGGAAAGGGTTAAAGAAGCCAACTTGTCTATACTAACCTTAAGATATAAATTCTGTATCTCGTCTTCAATAGCTTGAATGGCTTCGTCAGAGACATTCTTCTTGTGTTTCACATCTATCAGCAGTGATTCTAGACAAAATATAAATCCAACGAGGATAACAAAAGTGACAGCATGCATGTCGTAAAAAGGCGACTAAAGGGGCATCATTTTGTGTTTCGTCAATTCCTCATTTATCATGTTTGTCTTATGTTATTTTCACCTCGCATTATTGTTTACTAAGTAAGTGCGCCCAATATGACCTAAGTTGTCGACGGGCCTTAAAACGCTATTCATTCATTCATTCATTCATTCATTCATTCATTCATTCATTAATTCCAACGAGGATATCTATTTACTCTTTACCAAAGACACAAAATCTAGACTGGTTCAAATTGAAAGCTCTTGCAGGCGTCAAAATAAACGCGACTCATTAAAATGAAACTTGTTTCCCGCAGGGTAGAAAACATCGTGGGAAAAGGAGAAAATGCTGGTAACCAGCATTTTCTCCTTTTCCCACAATGTTTTCAAGAGCCTTCTTTCTCAGGGTCGTAAAAACCAGGGATTCTTTGGAACCCCTATCCTGCTAGGTAAGTGAAGTGAAACTTTCAAGCCCTTGATAAATACTAAAATGTCGGTATTTCCAATTTATTTTTGAGATAAATATCTTCTCGTCTGACAGTAAAGATCCAAGAGCGGACTACACGTTCTTTGCAGTCTGATCTTGATCTGCACTGTCAGCAAAAGGTCCTTGTGTCGCGCTTAGCAATCTAAGGGTAAATAGTACAAGGAGGCCAGTGGGCCTGTTTCCTCCACCCGTTCTTATTATCAGTTTTAGTCTATTTCTCAATAATTTCTTAAACTTTTAGTTGAGTTTAGTTTAGTTTAACCCTATCCCAAACGACAAACTTTTGGACTAGACCAAATTGAAAGCATTTGCAGATGACAATTCAACTCTTGCTGAAAAGATCATTTTTGTCTATGATAGAGTAGAAAACATTGTGGGAAAAGGAGAAAATGCTGGTTACCAGCATTTTCTCCTTTTCCCACAATGTTTTCAAAAGGCTACTAATCCAGACCCGTAAAAACCAGGGATTGTTTGGGAAAGGTTTAAACAAGGGTATCACATCGATTGAGAAACAAGTTTTTACAACTTATACCAAAATCTCTCGATTCTGCTTCCTGGGAACTACACCAGTACTCGCGCCGAAAGTGTGGGCCAGTGAAAAATGCCAAAGTTGACACCCGCTCTTGGGTATCGAACTCAGGATCTTATGGTTATGAGGCCGAAGCTCTACCTTAACTTATAAAAAGTAAAGCTAGTTCTGATTATCTATTTTGGTTCAGTCAATCACAAAACGTGTTACATTCAAAATATAGCAGAAGTTTGCGAATGCAATTTAAAATGGTCGGTAGATGCCGGTGTAATGCAGAGACATGACCCTCCCCTACAAAATGACCCATTTCTACGTAGAGAAATGACCCCAGAGGGTTATTTCTCTAACGTAGAATAATGACCCAGGTTATTCCTCTACGAAGTGAAATGGCTTCTGGGGTCATTTCTCTACGTAGAATAATGACCCGGATCATTCCTCTGCATAGTGAAGTGACCCATGGGTCATTTTGTAGGGGATGGTCATTTTTCTGCATTACACCGGCTCAATCGATTCATTCTAATTCTTAATGGAACGATTTCGTCAATTAGATGGCTTAGTCTTTTTCTATCATAGAACGATTGTATTGGCATAGAATGCCTTAGTGCACATTAAAGAACTAATGCGGTCTATCTGATGACATATTGATTGATGATTGATTGATTGATTGAATGATTGATTGTTAAACACCACTTTCAAGGTTATTTTAGTATTTTCAAAGCGATAGCTCACTAGTATCACCGGTGCTGGGCTAGGGTTTTGATGTATTTTACCTAACGAAGAGCCTACCGCTTCCACTGAGGCTCGAGCCAGTGATTTCCTGACTACAACCCTACACTTTACCAACTGAGCCGCGCAGGGCTTTCTATTTACCAGAGAACTGGCATCAAAACTTCCTTTTACCCAATTGTTTTCTTTCCAACGGTTCATACAGAATACGGTTAGAAGACGAGCCTAATTCTTTAAAATTCATGAGTGAGTGAGTGAGTGAGCAGTGTTTTAAGGCCCGTGTAATGCAGAGAAATGACCCTTCCCTACAAAATGACTCAAGGGTCATTTCTCGACGTAGAATAATGACCCGGGTCATTTTGTAGAGGAGGGTCATTTCTCTGCATTAAACCGCCGACAGCTCAAGTCAAAATGGGTGCATTTATCATTATCTAATAAATTCAAAACCAAAACTTCGAAACTTTTGATCTGTTTAGACTGAAAGCATTTGCAGACAACAAACTAGATATAGCTCAAACAATGGAAATCGTTTTTGAAAAATTTTTTAAATTGGTTCAAATTGCTAAAATTTGAAATAGCACTGGCTAAAAGCCGAGAAATAAGGGAAGTTTAATAACATTAGAGGAAAATGAGAAAATGCTGCTCACCAGCATTTTCTCCTTTTCCCTAATTTTTTTCAAATGTAACGGGTTCGTTAAAAATCAGAACTATATTGTAAAGGGTTGATCAAGGACATTCAAGTGAACATTGTGTATAGGAAAGGGTTAAATAAAACCCTTACTTGAAAGTCATACTTATTACTCTCGAAAAGTTGAAAGGTCCTGTAAACGACAATATGTATGCGCAAGTTACTTTGTGATGAAAGAGGAGAAAACATCATGGGAAAGTAAAAAACTGCTGATTTCCAGCACTTTCTTCTATTCTTACATTTTTTTTTCAAAAGTTATTTCTCATGGGATCGTTAAAACTTGGAATTATGTTGTAAAAGGTTACTCAAGGACTTTTTAAGGGCCCTTGTGTACAGGAAAGGGGGAAGTTAAAATTTTTCCTTAAAAGTCATACATTTAAGTACTTGAAAGTCAAATCATAAATTTATGCCCTGTTTTAAGTTCTCTGATGCATTAGTCATTAGAAAAAAAATATGGGACAAACAGGAAGAAAAGCTATTAATCAGTTTGATACCTTTTTTCTACATATTTTTCTGTCCTCTAAAGGCAGACATAGACATTCTTTATTGACGTAAGCTAATACATATTCTAGTCATTAATACATAAAACATATATAATACATTAACACGTAGCAATTACCAAAGGTTGAAAATATTCTCTCTGGAAGAAGGCATGCATATAAAAATCGTATTCATGTGTATAAACGTTGCCTAATCATAATCAAAACTGAAACTTTTCATTGATAAATGTTTACCAGATGACGCAGATTTAGACAGTTTCTGTTTTTCAAAGAGTGAAAAAAAAAACATTGCTTGAAAAGGAGAAAACGCTGGTTACCAGTATTTCCTTTGTTTCCAACAAGACTTCCGGAGCTTTTCTACTTACGATTGTTGAAATTCGAGATTGATTGGTAAAAGTCCATTGGCCTATGATCATAGCAACATCATCATATAAGTAAGAAAATATAAATAAAGTTAACATTAAAGGAACCAAAAAATGAAACCTTAATCGGTACTAATGGAATTAATTGTGTTATTTCTGATATCAAACGCAGATTTTATGTATTTTCCCGAATTATGCAGAATTTTTTCTCATTTTGATTGGAGAAGTGGATAAGATAAATGAATGTTTGCTTTCTAGATTTTAAATAGAAATACGAGCGTATGCCTTTATATAGATTGGTCTCAGATGATCGTATTTGTTTTTCGTATAAGAATGAAATGGTATTCATCTTCAATGTCATTTTCTTTACATATTTCACAATGACGTTGATTTCTTTCAGTTCTATCACGTCCAAATCTACCTGTTTCATTTTTCAGGGAAGGTGATGATAATCTAATTTTGAAATACAAATTCTAAATTGACGGGGCAGAATTTCTAAATTCTTTTCTATAGAGTGTTCAGATTTGAAGGCTACATATGTTGTAAGAATACTTGACTAAGATACATTTTCGAACCAGTTTTGATTAAAAATATCAACAAGTCTTTCTTTAACCCATTACCACACAATCCCTACTTTTGACGCCCCTGAGAAAGAAGCCTTTGGAAAACACTGTGGAAAAAGGAGAAAATGCTGGTCACCAGCATTTTCTCCTTTTCCCACAGTGTTTTCTACCATTCCCAGAACAAATTTCAATTTTTCAGTAACCTTTATTTTGTCGTCTTCAAATGGTTTCAATTTGGACCGGTCTAAAATTTTCTCGTGTGGTAAAGAATGAAAAAATTAGATGAATTGTTAAGATCTTAGGATTTGAGTCAAATTATATTAGTCCTCTATAAAGGCTTTCAGTTAGGATAAATCTATTTTTTTTTGTCATCTAGTAAAGCTGAGAAGGAAGTTTAACACTTTACCAAACTACCACGAGTTTCAACGACCGTAAGGAAGAGGAGTTTTGAAAACATTATAGGAAAAGTAGAAAATAATGGTTATCAGCATTCTCTCGTTTCCCATAATGTTTTCTACTATTTGAAATACAACTATAATTACTTGAGCTGCATTGATTTGTTATCTGCTAATGTTGTCAATTTTGTCAAAAATTTGTTGTTTGTTGGTAACAGGTTAACCTATATCTTGTGGTTGAAGTATAGGTTGAAGTATCTCTCGGGACCGTGAAGGTCAAGATATTAGGTTCGTGAAAGTAGGTGGTATGCACTTCATGATTATGAGAACCATCAATTTATAAAACGTATCCTATTCTGCACGGAAGTTTCCTCTTTTTCATATTTTTTTGCGATTTTTTTTTTTTATTGGAATGTAAGTTAAAAAAGTCTTACTTCCCTTTTTCACAACCCCTTAAAACATAATAAATAAATTGAAGTCATCCTTAAATTCATGGAACAATGAACATTATTCCTTTCTCATGTTTTTTAGTCGGGATCTACTCCTCTTTCAGCGCTGATGATTAATTTGATAATGGTTATGAGGACAAACAGCCTTTGGCTTGGACATGGTATTGTGCTAGTTACTAGTAAAATAAAAAAAAAAAAAAAAAAAAAACTAGGAAATAGGTGCACAATTCGCCGTATTATTATCAAAATAATCTTGAAGCGGCGATAACCACCAATCAGTAAATCAGTATTTCAAAAATTCAGTCGATCAGTCAATCGTAACGACGCATGCGCGCTCCATTCTAGTTTTGTATGGCTGGAGTAGGAACGAACAACACCGATGTACAAATGATATTCAGCTCTGACTTTGAACAAATCTTGCAAATCATGTTTGATTTCTTCATCGAAATTTCGTCAAAACTTCAAACGTTGTCAGTCTGACAAAAGTTTTTTTTTTCTTTCATTAAATGTTGCCATGCTTACAAATATTTTTACACAGACTGCCCCCATTTTCATTTAAGAAATTTTCTACTTTGTGTCGTCCGCTGTCGAAATAAGCAGGGAGGTTTAGCAATAATTCCACATTGGAATTACATTTTTTAATTTTGTATTAAATCAAGTATCTTAAACTGTTCAGTTAGCTAGCTAGAATTTTGCCGTAAACAATTGAAATCCCTTTCGATTACGAATGCACATAAAGTCGATTTGGCACCTTGTTAGTCATCCCCATTTGTATAACACTAACGACGAATTTCCACTTTGTTTGAAACATATCTTTGAAACGTTTAAAAAACAACGAAGATCGTACAGTCTATTAAGAAAAAAATATTGGCATTTGATATATGCAAGACTGCTTCCAAAATTTCTCTTTAGTTATCGATGGGACATAAAGAAATCATTTGTTCTGAAACGGCCCGATCAAGTACGAACACGTGACGTGAATTTAAATCGAGGATTTTCGATGGGAAATCGTGCCGTCCTCATTGAACTGGACATCCACTAACTGAACCTTACATTCTGGACTTTAAGCCTCAGATACTCAATTACCCTAAAGGTGTAAAAGTCCATTCATAGTCCTTCTAATATGCTTGAATTTTATTTTTGTTACCTTTTATGCAAAAGAATTACGAATGCAGAATTTTCAGACAGATGTTTGATATAGGGTTCACAAGAATACATCTTGGTCTAGATCTATATTTCATACTATTTGGACACGTATATTTAAGTTCTTTAATATGTCTATTATGCTTGGAGGTGGAAGTATATGTACTTTATTTAATAAAGTACATATTTATGATGAATTGCTCAGTGCTGCTCAACCCATACTAGTGACGGTAAAGTCTGTGCTTCATGTAAACAGCAAGTAATTCAAACCTCAGAATGAAAGTAAGCCTATAATTTTTAAAGACAAGAAAAATCCTTAAGAATTCTTCCAATTCAAGTTTGACATAAAATTCAATGGTCAAATATAGGCCATGTTTGGACAAACCATAAGATGTTCTGAATACTTATTTCATGTATCTGCATCAGTTCTGTTAAACAGCCCCAATGGCTGGGATTGAACCTTGAAATCTGTAAGCAAACGCTCGTCCACATTGCTACAAAAGCGAGCTATACAGCCAGACAGGTACTCGTAAGGTATCTTTAAACAAACACAATCTATGCGAATGAAAAAAATCTGTATGTCTACCAGTGAATCCAAAAACTTAAAGGTTACATTTTGTGAGGCTGACAGAGATGTCAGATTAAAGGCTAACCTTGCTAGATCCACTTTTGATCAATAGTATTGCGTTTAATGTTGCTTTCAACATTTTAGTCATATCACTGTTACAACTAGCTTATTTATGTACATGTATGTTTGGGTTTGAGCAGTACTAGCCTATGGATCTGAAGTGTCTTGCCTAAGGACACTCCCACAATAAAACATATGACCATCTGGTAACAAGTCCTAAACTTTACTAGTAAACCGTACATGACCCCGGATCCACATTTAGAGGAGACTTAATTTGGGGAAGATTGTTTAGATTAGTCTATGGCCACAATCTATGCATCAATTAAGTTCTTTTCCGGTAAAAATGATAATGAAACTGATGCTGATATTTCGTTATTCATTCCTTCCACATACCGTATGACAAGGTTTAGGCTCTTTAAATGTATTTGCAGACAATAATTCAGAAACTTATACAAATGAGCTGAAGTTTACTCTTATGATTGAAAGCAATGTTGGAATAGGAGAAAATAATGTCTATCAGAATTTTGTCCTTGTTCCATGATACTTTCAATTGCCTCTTTATTTCAGGGTTATTTACCCTTGTCCTACTTAATGAATTCAAATGATACCTTCAGGTTGATACTAAAATCCAAAAGGTTGCTATTTCAAGGTAATTTTGAGGACAATAGATATCTTTTTATTGGACAGTGTAGATCAAAGATAAGACTGCACATTCTGTGCAGGCTGATATTGATCTACACTGTCCACAAAAGGACAATGAGTTACACGTAGCAGCCTAAGTGTTGACATGAGATAATTATGGGTTTCAGGGCTCCTATCTATTGAATTGTTTGTTTATGCTTTAAATAGAAAGCTATTTATTTTTTTCATGCCAGTGGCAATGCCACAAATCAAATTATCTCTAAAAGGCCAGTAAGTACTACCAGATATATATTTATTTTCATATAAATGTATGGTTAAATTCAGTAAAATGATGCAATTTCATGTGTTTCATAATAGAAATGTAGGCTACTTTAGCTATAGGTCACTCTGTTTATTTTTATCCAACCAGATATGACGCCTTGATACAGATTTGAATAAATCCTTGTTGATGACGCATGGTATTGATTAAGTACCATTCCCTTAAAGCCTTCAAAAACTGTGGCATGAAATCTGATAATACCCAAAGAGGCTGAGTAGTGCATGAAGGAAATATCAATTCAGATGTTGTTTTTTTTTTTCTAAATATTATCTTTATTCTTTACTAATGATTTTCCAGCTATAATGCAGTTATTCATTTTTTAGGTGGTTTAGGGTATGAAAATCTGAATAGTTGATTTTAATCTAGGGGATTCAAAAATCTTGTCCTCTGGTAAGAAGTTCAACAAGAACGCACAAAAATTTCATATTGCATACATGTGTTTTACATAGCAATATATTGTATTTGCTCATGATTGCTGAAGAAACTGATTGACAGCTGTATACCTTAACACTGCGTTTTTACAGAAGTATCATTATAAATCATCATCCTATTTTGTACATTTTTTTTTAAGTTTTACAGTTCATCAACAAATCAATAACTGGCGTGTTCTATATATTTGTCAACTAACTTTCACTTATAGATCCTTCTTGTTTATTTTTCCAGTCCTATGTGTGTTTACACATAATAATACCAGCCGCAAAAAATGTTATATCACATTAATACTCTAATAAGCAGTACAATAACTGTTGCTGTGTAACACACTTAATAGAACAACATCGACTCCCACTGCCCTTTCTTACTGTACTAATTGCTTACATATTATAAATGTATCACCTGTGATAAAAAAGATTAATTTTCATTACATCAAAACATAGCTTAAAACTGTTCAACAAATCCGCTTTTCAGGACTTTCAGTCCTTTGATGTAAGTGGAGAGCAGATGTCTGACCATCTTCGCTAAACAGGTGCTCATCACTACGTTTGCTCTTTTCACCTTTGGCTGATTCAGTCGAATTTCCTAACTCTCGGGTTACACTTATTATAGGTTGCAGTCTATTCTATATCCACCAATCAAATAGGGCATTTAATTACATTTGCTATCCGACATCAGAAAAAACGTCTGAAACTGAAAATGCCGACCATGGAAGAGAATTGTCGGATATGGTAGGATTCATTAAAAAGGAAATAGACGAAGAGCATTAAGGATAACAAATCAGTTATATTTAATCTGGGGGTACATTCCAACACTAGATGTAGGCTTCCAAAACACGTTTGTGGGTTTTACAGAAAGATAATCTTACCTACAACTCTTTTCGTCTCTACATAGACATCATTTATATTCCTGATGTCGTGTCCGTCCGCCTTATTGTGTTCGGTCACAGCACACAGGGAGCAAATTGGCATATCACAGCCCTTGGAGTAACAGTAAAAGCTGAACGGCTGATCCTCGTGCTCCGGTATTGGACATGTCCGTTTGTGGTGAAACTCGTCCAAGGTAGCGCTGTAGGAATACAAAATGGCCTCCATATCAATATGATATATCTAATAAGCAAGTAAGAGCACAGTCTTTTACATAGTTATCGCATGAGACAATGTAGAAGCAGATGACTTCAAAAATATCTTTCTTGCGTTCAGTTTCTTCTGTCTCATTTTGTCTCATTGTTTTCGAAAGTTGTGTATACGTTATATGCCGGATGTTGTAAGTGTAATAAAGCTGAAGTTTGTAGGTTTCAGAGGCCATCTTTCAATTCCATTCTAAATATTCATTATTATACATAGCTCCAGATAAGAGGGATTGATGGTATTCTAAATGCATTATTTCTCTACTAAACCCTAGGCTGTGGGTACTTATTAGAATCATCTCAATGAGATGATTCTAAAGAGTACCCGAAACATAGAGTTTAGTGGAGAATGATCACTATTTACAATTTTCATATCAAAATCACTCCCTCTATTTGGAGCTTTGATTATATTATATTTTGCATTATTTCATGCTTTCCATTAGGATATCAAGAAATAGCGGTGAAAATAATTTTCGATCTTACACTGGTACCACCAGTGAAAATACCGATTTTCACGTTCTTGTTGCCTAGGTAAATTGCACGTGCCTCACAACCAGATGGGAAATATGACGTCATATACCTTACATTTCTTGCGCTTGATGTAATATTGTAATGCGTTGATATGCGGGACGGGTACGCCACGGAGAATAACGGAAAAGAACTGTACTGGATTTTGATAAAGCTCCCCACAGAAAAGGGTAAAAGCATGAAATAAATAGAATCTTTGTTTTTTTTTTCGGTCGTGAACACCATCGGTAATACTTTCACAAGTGGCTGCGTCACTCGTGAAAATATTACCGATGGTGTTCACACGATGAAATAAATTTCGATTTTTCACCGAAAAAAACAAATATCCTATATATATTCTTATATGTATGATCCATGGACTGGGGACAGGAGATTCAGTGGATCCCCCATGATGCATCATACCAAGAAAGTTTTTATAGTAAGTAATGGGTCTTAAAACGAAAGTCACTCAGAAGATCAGAACTTGTGCCGATTAGAATTTCTCAGTGCTCAAATTGGGATATTAATGTTTATTAAAGTCAGTATCGTGTGTGGCCACCTCGGCTATTAGTTCAAGCGACAATGCAAACTCGCATGGACCTAGCGTACATCTGATAACGACTTCGGGAACTTTATTCCATTCTTGAATTTATGCATTTTTGAGGCCCTTAAGATTGTGTATGTTGCCTCTGGATCGCACCCTTCTATAAAGATAATCCCTGAGGTGCTCTATCGGATTCTAGCACTTTGACCAGATATCTGTCAAGAAACGGTCGACTTCTCAGTGCAACATGCACAATTCTGATTTTCTGAGTAACTTTGCAACTTTCAGTTTAACACACAGTACTTTCTCGTGATCAAAAATACTCTTAACGCGACGGGAACTCAAAATCTAAACTAATGGCTATATTGTACATAATCTGATCTTGATTTTGGTACGATATATATAGGCATTCAAAAAAATTGTTGATAAATAAAAAATCACCGAAAAAATCTGCACGCTTTGTTTTGGAAGAGAGTACACGTGTGCATCCATGAAATCCATTTTTCCAACAAACAGCTGGATCCTAAGGTAGAATGATGATTGGCCATGCAGAAAATTTACGAAAAAAAAAAAAAAAAAAAAAAAAGAGTTCGACCCTTGTCAGCCTTGTTGGATTTCAAGTGATGACCTAGTCAGTGGCTTTTTTGCAGATGCATTTTACTCCATTTTGTCAATAGCTCAACCATTCACATTACTAATTCTATTCATAGGAATTTTCTTATTTCTACAGCATCACAATTTCTGATTGACCAACCTTTGAATAACATCTACTATGATTTTGAATATATATGGTCCCACATATTTTGGTACATGTATAACGACATAAAATGTTATCAATCGAGTCTAGATCTATAGATATGTCACTAAGTGAACCTACCGCATACATAGTAACAATTGCTGTAATAAAATCCTATCCTATTAAGGTAGTAGACCGCCAATACCTCTGGTGCTGCATTGCATAAAGTTTGCTTGATGGTTGTTAAATACGGATTTATAAAGGTATAATACTTTTGCACATTTTTAGCAGACCAGAAATTTCTTTATGCCTATCTTGAAATTATTTGTAGATACGTTTGTTAGTTTCCAGAGAAGGGAGGTTACAATCTCTCTTTCTAATGAAAATATAGTGGTTTTAGATTTATAAATGATGATTCTAGAAAAGACAAAAAGGGAAAAGTGGCTTGGTTAAAGCAGTACAATAACACTCTTTTTTAATCATAGTAAATTTTGAAGGATAATATTATTGTGGAAATAGCTGTTTTCTTTTAGCGGTCTAAAAAAAAAAAAGAACAGAAAGTGAGAATTTTTTAAATCATGAATTATCGGCCATAATACTGTATTCAAATCCATTTATGTACAGACAGATTCCCATAAATAGAATCCGTTTTACTTCGCTGAAGGACATATAATATTACTTTATTTATGACGTCAAGCGTGTGTACCATAAGGAAATGCGTAATGGGTATATTACATGGAAAACAAGGGAGGTTACGTGATACATAGTTAAAATAATTTAGTTTGTATGATCTTATGGTTTCCTGATATGCATATGATTTTTAAAAGCTTATTATGCGATATTTTAAACATGAAAATGCTTTAAATGGATTCACAAATATGTATATGACCAGTGTTTGGACGACTTACCGCCTCAAAGACTCCACTGGTACAATTGAATGGCCTTTTGTAACCTTGGTACGCTTATGGGCTTCCGTGCAAACACCACACAGAAATTCGTCACATTCTTTGCACCTGTGGGTGGCTCGATTTCGAGGGTCGCAGCTATCACATCCTATCTCCTGGGACCGATTACGGATCTAGAATGTATACAGTAAAATACACGCAGGTAGTTTTTTTCCGCTCAGCTGTTTATGGAGAAAACGGGAAATTATTGTCATAGTCTTGGCGTCGTCTTGCGAGTTATCGTCGTGCAAAAAGTTTTTTTTAAATCTGACTGTTTAGCATCTTTTCTGATTTTCTTAACAAAACAACTTTGACAATTTGTAATGTCTTTTTTCATCTCTGAAGATTTACCCTAAGCTTGGACAAGTTATTAACCATCACAAGGAGATCACATACAATAAGGGTACGTAACCATCAAAATATTTTAACACAGTTATGCCCCTTTTGCGACCTATAATTTTCACTGAAGAGAGTTGGCACCGACATGCCGTGCTCGTGTTTCATTCATGTTTTACATCCCCGTCAACGGTATTTCAGTTGCATATTCTGGAAAGCTGACTATAGCAGAAATATACTGTGTTGTGTCCGAGGACACACATAAGTCTGGTAGAATGACATAATTTGGCTCTTAACACGCGAAAAGGAGCACTCGGACATTTGCGTAAAGTGTCGTCTCGGATTAGCCTGCGCGTACGCGCAGGCTAATCCGAGACGGCACTTTACGACTACATTAGATTTGGTGCTACAGTATAGACTTGCGCAAAACAGAAAATAACATAAAAACGGAGAGTGTCGTTTCGGATTAGCCTGCGTGGACTGCGCAAGCCGATCCGAAACAACATTTTACGCAAATGTCCGAACGCACCTTTTCGTGTGTTGCAGTCCATATGACTCATGCTATGTGAAAAAGAGTTAAATTCATCTGCAAAAAGTTTAGATCAATGTCAGTCTGCACCGTCAAGCTATCGGTATTTTTTTTGCATGTTCAAGGCAATTGTTACGTCATGATTCAACCGGTTGTTAGGAAATAGATTTGTGACCCGTCACCCAAAAAAAGACAATCTGGGAATTCTATGAATGGATTAGATGAAAACAGATCAAAGAAAGTGCAGGTCAATTTAAGTTGATAATTCAAAATATTTGTATAATAAGGTACAATGACCACTTTTCATACAGAAAATGTCATTAAAGCGAAAAGGGTCGGCACTTTTCGCAGTTCCCAGAAGGTCCCTCTTCGTGTGACAGGTCATATTTTATTGATCTATAGTCACGTGATGAGCTGACTAATATAATGTCATTATCTTCCGCTTGATGGTATTCTACAAATACACATCTATCTAATATGGGCATTCTTGGTACATAAGCGGAATAATTTTTCAAAACCACAACAGTTACTTTGAATTTCAAAATAAGATAAAGGTTTACTCAGTAAAACGCTACCTAATTTTTTTCAGTTCTGATCAGCTAGCAGGTAACCTATGCATCGGCCATTTATTAAAACAGTCCCTATAGGCTTGGGTTTAGCTTCGGTATGAGCCCTACTTTTCCCAAGTATCGGGGAATGGGTGATGCGTCATATAAAACAGGTCGAATGTTTGAAGATTATGACATACGCAGACAACGGATATACAACATCAAGGAAATACATTATTAGTTGTACGTTCAGCTGGCAGGGGACTTGGAAACTTGTTCACGGCTGTGGTGAATCATGTCGCCCTGAGGCGAAGGCGAGGTGGTAACATGATTTGACACAGCCGTGAATAAGTTTCCAAGTCCCCTGCCACCTGACCGTACAACGAATGTATTATACTGCAAAGTTTTACCCTTTCAAAGCACGTCAAGGGAAATTTTCTTGTATTATAATCACACAAATCGAGTATGCTGACGAAGTAGAAATTCCCTTCTGAGTGCCCAAATTGAATGAAAACTGGCGTTACTTGCAACTGACGTCACTAAAACGTGCAGTTTGGTGCATAAATGTGCAGTCTGGTGATCGATCGACGCCGCCATTTTGGATGTGTTGCACGTGTTCTGATGCTTACAGGGCACTCACGGAAACTGGCTTTACGTGGTTTTTGCCAGGGTGCATGATATATATGTTCCCGGCATGTTAACCAATCAGATCATGAGAAATTTCTTTGCAGTATAATAATAAATCCTCTTTTCACAAGCATGAGTCATACAAAACTTTGTCACCAGCGGAAATTGTACTCTTAACCCCGGGTTTAATTATTTATCAAACAACAAAACTTGGAATTCTCGAAATTAAAGGAACTTGTAGTCGACAATTTAAATGTGGCTGGAATGATTATGCGCTTTGGTTGTGAAAGGTAGTAAAGATGGAAAAAGATGGGATAACGATGGAAAAGGAGGAAATGCATCTTCTATTTTTCCCTCAAAAGTTTCATAAGCCGTCCTTCATAGGTCGTGAAAACTCGGGAGCATGAAGTACAGATTTAAAAGTCCAATATAGTAAAGATATATATACTGTATATATTCTAAAAAGGTCGTCCAGTGTCTATCGTGCAGACAAACATCGAAAAACAAGAACGGGTCAATCAGTGCGCCATGAACTATTTCGTACATAAGCGTGAATAATACCCATCAAAGATTGGTTATACCTGCCCTGCCTAATGTTCTAATGGTTCAACTTAAAGAAAAAACATGTGACACTCTATCCATAAACTTTAAGAATGCTGGCATGATGAGCTAGTATGATAAGTGAACACCAAGTAGAAATAGCAAACCCTTATCCATTAGTTTTCTCTTAATTTCTTTTTAAAATATCGTCCTAAAACAAACAAATTCAATCAAAGTACTGAAAGCACTGTTAGAATATGGATGCGGATTAAATGGCCTCGGTAAAACTTAGTTTGTTTAGTACAAGATGAAAGAAAATTGGTACAACTGCTTTCAGATCTGATCCGGTCTAAAGCAATTATGAAGTCAGTATCGATTCGGACAGGTCCATTCCGGTTAACTTCGCCTCCGGTTTGCTCAGGTTACTTGTCGCTTATAGCAGCTTTCTTCTCACAATAGGAATAAGTCTGCCTAGTGCTCGTTAATCGAAGAAAGTAGATGAAGAACAAACCAATCGAATGATTTTGCATTAACTCTTTACCACACGAGAAAATTTTAGACTGGTCCAAATTGAAAGCATTTGCAGACGACAAAATAAAGGTGACTGAAAAATTGAAAGTTGTTCTGGGAAGGGTAGAAAACACTGTGGGAAAAGGAGAAAATGCTGGTTACCAGCATTTTCTCCTTTTCCCATAGTGTTTTCAAAAGGCTTCTTTCTCAGGGGCGTCAAAAGTAGGGATTGTGTGGTAATGGGTTAAAACACTTTCTAGCTTTCACTTTTAGATGATTTACATATTTTTCACTTTCTTATTAGTAAGACAAACTCGTGGCTGGACGAGAACTATACTACCCTTGAAACACACGAGGATAAAATAAGGTTGCGTTAGAAATAGTAAATATGAGCCTGATTTGTATATCTCATTGACTTAGATTTACATATGAGTAAACATATTCTATCTTATTGATGGTATCTTGTCTAGTCTATGACTGTATGTACACATCATTCATACTGCAGTGGTAGAGATTAGGTAGCTCATGTCAACTTTGTCATATTTAGACCAATAACCATGTCTAACAAAAAGTATTATTTCCTGCCGGGCAATATTTGCCAACTTTTGGTTTTTGTTTGTCTTGGTCATACCTGCTGATCTAAAAATCAATTAATCAACATTACCTTATAGAATTTCACCAAATGTTGCCTCGCATTATCCACTGGCAAATAGCTTATATCATTGTTTGGTACCTCATGGACTTCTGAGCAGGCTGGGCATTGTACCATCTCAGCTCGAACCCGTGTCTTCAGACAGGCATTGCAACAACTATGCAGACAGTGTAGTATATGCGGGACTCTATCTCGAGTGTCGTAAAAGTTCTTGCATATTGGGCATTTTAGATTATCCTCCTGTGAAATGTTTATAAAGACTATACTGTTAACTCATGTAAAAGTAGTCTCTGTAGACTTACAGGTAAATTTCTGTGATATACTCTATAAAGATAATACGGTAAACCCATGCCATTTTTTAACAAAGATGATGCAGTGATCTCTTGTGAAACAGTTTACAAAGATAATCCTGAAAACTAATGTGAAATTGGTTACAAAGGTAATAGGGAAACCGAATGTGAAATTGGTCACAAAGATTATGAAATAACTTCCTTGAAACCTTGAGAAATAGATTGCAAAGACAATACAGCAAACTCTCGCAAAATAGAGTACAAAGATAAGACAGTAAACTCCTGAGAAACAGTCACCAAAGGTAACACAGTAATATTCTATTAAATAGTTTAAAAAGAAAATACAGTATTCCCCTGTGATATACATACAACTAGTAAACGGTAAACGAATGGGAAATGCTTTACAAAAATGATTCAGTAAACTCCTGTTAAGTAAACGAATATAGCAAACTCCTGTGAAGTAAACAAATATGATATGATAAACTCACATGCAATTGTTTACAAAAATTAAACAGTTGCCCAGTCTTCTGTGAAAAATATAATATTACTCAGTAAACTCCTGTGTAATAGTTTCAGTAATCTCCTTTAAAATAGTCAACAATGATACATTTACAGTGAAATATTGGTTTTCTTCGATTCTATCGAATACTTTTTTTTCTAAAGGTTTTCACAGGAATGTTAGGGGGGAAATACTTTCCTGTTGGGGATGTTATTCACCTAAACTTTCCAATAACAGAACACATGAACACATGAAAAATGACGAAGACCCGACAACAATTACCTGTAATACATCGTCAGAATCATTGAGCTTTTGTTGCATTTCCATGCTTTCGGCAGGTTCTGGCTTTACACGGCGACTTTGGTAAAATTCGTGACGTAATACGTTGGACCGAGTTAGTCTTGGAATGGTTCCAGTCGCACTTTTCTGCATACAGAAATTTTACAGAAATATATATCAATCCCTACATCTTCAAGTTTAATGTAATGAAGACAATGGTCATAGTATGAATAATTTTAGAATTATGATTTCAAGTTTTGTTCCTCAAACAAGTGGTAATATTTCTGGAATTATGATGAAAATTCTAGTGCAAACAGTGTTTGTAATTATGGAATTATGAGTACAACCTTTGGTCCTAATAGTGTTGATGATTTTGGAGTGTAAGAACAATTTTTGGCCATGGCACTAAAAGTAACTTCAGAACTATATGGACACTTTCTGGTCGTTGTACTGTGAGTAATTCTGGATTGATGAAGACAAGCATTGACCCCCGTAATTTTGAGATTATAAGGACTCACAGTGTTAGTTCAAACGGCACAGGGTATGCAGCTTGATATCAAAACTACACTGCCTCGTTATTTCTGAGGTATTTTGGTAAGAGGACAACTTTCAATTGCAACGCCTCAGTTTGAAAGACTAACTTAAAAGCCGGTGTGTTAAAATTAGCAGACCATTATTTTAGATTTATTTAAATAGAAATAACCAAAGTCATTATTTCATCAATTATCAAAAGAAAAGATGACGTAAAACATCAGTATGACCTCCTGTTTTTATAATAACTTTACTTAGTTGAAAGTAGCAAATGAAGCTTATCAAAGCACATACACGTCAAACTACGTACTTCGCATGTTACGGTCATAAATACATTCAAGAAGGTATGTTGTGGGGGGGTGGATGACCACGACCCTCAACGGACATTGATCGAAATATATGTATAAGCATTTTTACTGTTGAGCTTGCATGTCGAGCTGGCCTAACGGACATTGATCAAAATATATGTATAAGTATTTTTACTGTTGAGCTTGTATGTCGAGCTGTCTCAACGGACTTTGATTTTGACATAGATATGTATTTTTGCTGTTAAGCTGGACGTTCAGCTGGAATATCGAACTGGCTCAACGGACTTTGATCGAAGCATATGTAGAAGTACTTTTACTGTTGAGCTGACCGTTGAGCTTGAATGTCGAGCTGGCTCAACGGACTTTGATTTTGACATATATATGTATTTTTACTGTTGAGCTGGCCGTTGAGCTGGAATGTCGAGCTGGCTCAACGGACTTTGATTTTGACATATATATGTATTTTTGCTGTTGACCTGGCCGTTGAGCTGGAATGTCGAGCTGGCTCAACGGACTTTGATTTTGACATATATATGTATTTTTGCTGTTGACCTGGCCGTTGAGCTGGAATGTCGAGCTGGCTCAACGGACTTTGATTTTGACATATATATGTATTTCTACTGTTGACCTGGCCGTTGAGCTGGAATGTCGAGCTGGCTCAACGGACTTTGATTTTGACATATATATGTATTTCTGCTGTTGACCTGGCCGTTGAGCTGGAATGTCGGGCTGGCTCAACGGACTTTGATTTTTACATATATATGTATTTTTGCTGTTGAGCTGGCCGTTGAGCTGGAATGTCGAGCTGGCTCAACGGACTTTGATTTTGACATATATATGTATTTTTGCTGTTAAGCTGGCTGTTGAGCTGGAATGTCGAGCTGGCTCAACAAGGCTGGTGTTGAGCTGAATGTCGATTACTGAACGTTAAGCCAACTTCACGGACCCACATTATGGATAATAAGAAGATCAGGAAAAGGAGAAAATGCTAATAAGCAGCATTTCTCTTTTCTAAAGATCTTTTTTTTCCACGGAAAGCCCCTATAATTCTAGCCTTATTTGTCATCTCGAAAACGCCTATCAAATTAGATAAGTCTTGTTGTATGTTTGTATTGGAGTTAAACATTTGTTTTAACGGCTAAGATGTTAGCACGGTGGCCGGTGCACCAACGCGTGTGTGCCTATGGTTTCTGACCCCAGCATTGACACAACTTTCTTTTCAAGTCATTAGCTAATTCTTCACGTGCTTTACAGGTTAAAGGCGAAAATCGCGAGAAAGACAGTTTCCGGCGACCGGGAATCGAACATGTAACTCCGAGTCACGAGTTACGCTATCCTCTAAGATAATCGGTCGGGCTTAGACAGGTTTAAAATTTTGTCATCTAGAATATAATTAACGGAAACAGCTTGTCTTTGTACAGGGCATTTTACATTCAGATAGGATCGTGGCCCGGCTGGATACCCCAGTTGTTAGCGTATCTGACACGTTACCTGGTGGTTACGGGTTCTATACCAGATTGCGACAGACTTTTCTCCCCTTTCTCACCTCTGAAGCATATGAAAACAGTACAGTTAATAGCCTGGAAAGAAGGTTATGTCAGTGCTGGTGTAAGAAAGCTCGGAAACACATATGTAGGTGGCCGCCGTGATATGACCTAAAGCTGTTAGAACGAGGTTAACTCTTATCCTGCTAAATAACTTAACCCTTTCCCAAATGACCAAACTTTTGGACTAGACCAAAATGAAAGCATTTGCAGACGACAATTCAACTCTTGCTGAAAAGATGATTTCTGTCTATGATAGGATAGAAAACATTGTGGGAAAAGGAGAAAATGCTGGTTACCAGCATTTTCTCCTTTCTCACAATGTTTTCAAAAGGCTACTTTTCCAGACCCGTAAAAACCAGGGATAGTTTGGGAAAAGGGTTACATGAAAGTGTTAAGCCTTGAGAAAAATATCTCCTGATCGGACAGTGTAGATCAAAGATCAGACTGCACGTTCTGTGCAGTCTGATCTTGATCTACGCTGTCCGCTAAAGGTCAGTAAGTCGCGCTTAGCTGCCTACGGGTTAAATTTCAATATAAACAAACAAAATTGATAAGATGGTTGAATTACTGTCTACATGTAGACCTATCAGACAATATAAGAAAGGTGGGAATAAAACAATACTATTTTACTTACTTCTAGCGGCAGTCTACCAGCCTTGTACCTATAATACAATGTCGTCTTGGTGCGCTCGGATAGGGAACTCGCACTTCGCTCAAAAGTCGGAAGGGCTGTAGATCTCTCCGGAAACGACGTTGGATACTTTCTCGACAAATGCGTAGCAAAGTTGTTGTCTATTTCGTCTTGAAGAAGATACTTCTTATAGAAATTAGAGGTGTCTTCAAAGCTGTAATTCCAATTCACATGACCCGGAAGTATGCCAAATCGATCAACAGTCTGGGTACGGTTCAACCTTTCACTAAGTTTGTTTATTTGGCTTGTCTTCTGATTGTATGTAAAATACTCGCCAGTTTTCCAGGTCCGTATGAGCTGCAGAGTATTTTGGCTTGAAACAGAAGCAGATTCCTTCGATGTTGCAATGAGGTCAAAATTACCGTCTTTTATTTCTTTAAGAACTTCCTGTGTTTCCTTGGAAACCACGGGTTGCACATGTAATAAATCAGGACGCACTTCTTTTAGCTTTCGATTAATGCCGTTGAGTTTATGTGGTTGAAGTTTCGGCTCTGAAATCCCGTTAGTGTCATAGATTAGGTTGAGGGTTCGAATCCCGAGGTCGTCCGGAAATGAGATCCGAATGGTCCTATCTGTTACCACTGTGTTGTGTTTCAAGGAACCAGAGAGATGAACAATGCTTTTCCCGAGCTGTAACTGACCTCCGTTGTTTCTCGGCTTTTCTATATTAAGATCTGGTTATGAAAGTAGAATATAAATTTATTCAAATATAATATTGTACAAAAAAGTTTAGCATAGACTGTCTACGTAAATACAACATACCTATTTTCAAATCAGTCGTTCTCCTTATATTTCCCTCTGATAATTTAGGTAAAAGGAGAGACTTCCGTACCGTAGGAACGGCTGTCATAAAGCCCCTGAATTGTTGGCATGGACACAAAAATAGATTTTTACATGTATAGAAAGCTTTTTTGTAAAAATCGCAGTATTTCGGTCACGGTTTTTACACTATAGACAAAGCAGGATAAAGACCGAGTAAATCGTGAAAGTTTCTCGGCTCAACCAACCGAAACGTTTCGGTTCAACGTAAAACAATAGACCGACATTCCTTCAACTTATTTTTCTTTATTTCAATTGACTCTTGCTTTCTTTTATTGGTTTATAATTCTGCCTTAACGCTTCATCAAACGACAAAATTTTAGACTGGTCCAAATTGAAAGCACTTGCACACGACATAATAAACGCGACTCAAAAAATTGAATTTGTTACTAGCATGGTAGAAAACATTGTGGGAAAAGGAGAAAATGCTGGTTACCAGCATTTTCTCCTTTTCCCACAATGTTTTCAAAAGAGTTCTATCCTAGGGTCGTAAAAACCAGGGATTGTTTGGTAAAGGGTTCACTAACTAAAAACAACTGATTTTTGTGGTATAAATAAGTAATTCACATATAAAAGAACCATACGTATAAGCAACTTACATACTGACACACTCGACCAAATTGAATGTATTTTGAAGACGACAAATTCTATTTAGAAAAGATATTATTTTTGCATTTTAAATGATCCAAATATTGTGGTAATAGGAAAACATACTGGCGAAAAGCACATTCTCCTTTTACCACAATGTTTTTGAATGCATCTTGAAAAAAAAAATCGAAAAACTATGGGATATCTGGTTATATGGCTTGAAACCGACATCAGGCGAGCATTTTTAACCTTTTATCATCTTACAGAAAATAAGAAAAGAGTCGACGATGTAGATTCAAGATCAGACTGCACTTTCTGTACTGTCTGATCTTGACCTACACTGCCTGCAAAAGAAGTTTACAAACCGTGGCAAGCATTGTTAGTCGTACCTGATCATGACTTGAATATAAAAAAAAAACAACTTCCTGCTACTTGCAGGAAAAAACGCCATTCAAAAAATTGAATTTGTTTCTAGCATGGTAGAAAACATCGTGGGAAAAGGAGAAAATGCTGGTTACCAGCATTTTCTCCTTTTCCCATAGTGTTTTCAAAAGAGCTCTATTTTAGGGTCGTAAAAACCAGGGATTGTTTGGTAAAGGGCTAGCTAACAGACTAAAAACATCCAATTTTTTTGGTATAGTCGTAACCGATCATGACTTGAATATAAAACACAATTTTAGACTTGTCCAAATTAAAAGCAATCGCTGGCAACCAATTAAACGAGGCCCTAAAGATCATTTCAAACTTTGAAACGGTATAAAGCATCGTGGAGAAAGGAGAAAATGATGATCAACAGCATGTTCTTCTTTCCCCACAATGTTTAAAAAAAAAAAAGACCATTCTCCTAGGGATCGTTAGAACTGGGGGTTGTGTGATAAAGCGCTCAACTTACTCATGTTATTCTACTTGACATGACAACAAGATGTTTTTAAGATTCCACTTTTGTTCCTAGAAGAACTTCTTGACTTCTTGACTTAATTTAGTCCTTTAACTCTTAGGGCCGCTATTTGCGACTCGGTGAACTTTTGCGGACAGTGTAGATCAAGATCAGACTGCACAAAACGTGCAGTCTGATCTTGGATGTACACTGTCCGATAAGTATCTTCAAAGTAGCAAAACAGTTAAGTGTTTTTTTCTCAGCTTAAATTTCTTTTAATATATTCATCATGATAAGGGTTAACTGACCGTAATTCTTTTTTTCGAACTGCCTTCCGAGAACAATAACGGCGGGGGGAGGGGGGGCGCGGGTTAAAACCCTTACAAAACTGAATTATGTAGAATTGTGTCGAACAGCATTTTCTTTTCGTTCCCTTCATTATTTTCTATCATTCTAAAGGAGTAACAAGAAAATATTGATGCGTAACATCAACGCACGGCGCCGCAAAATCAGTTGTTTCTGAAATAAGGCACATTACAACATTTCAAAAATGACTATTGCAGATTTATGCAGAACTCGATGAGAAATAAACTGAGAACCCCTAGATAACCTGTGGAATGGAACTTAAAACTTCAAAAAGAAAGAACCAATAATGATAAGACACAATCATAGCCATTCTTCGGCTAAATTTAATATAGTTTCAATTTGAGATGTGTATAAAAGCAGTTGTAGTAAAACTAGGTTCTAAATTACCGAATTGATATTAAAAACAGGTTATGAAATGACCAATGTGGTTACGAAATTGTCGAAGTGAGCAAAAAATAATCAAAATAAAAAGTAAACTTGGGTACGAAATGGCATAGGAACGAAAAGACCTAGTAACGAAATCGCTGGAAGCGAGGTTAACAATATGGCTGCCTCCATAGGTACTTTTCAAAACCGAATAAAAATATAGTGCCGCCGCTTATGCGGAGCCACAACGAAGAACATACGTAATAGGTCGTCTGCAAATTCTCTCATATTGGTCAGATCTCCTTTTTATTCCTTTAGCAATGAGCAAGACTTTTCAGTTGAAAGCTGTTGCACAAGACAGATAAAATGTGCCCATAATGGCGAAACTTGACACTCAGAGCGGAAAAGAAGAAAATGCTGTTTAACAGCATTTTCTACTGTTCCCGTAATGTTTTCTAAAGCCTTTTCCTTCACTTCGTAAAAACAAAGGACTGTTTGGTAAAGGCTTAAATGGTGTGTTTTTTCCCTTTAGATGACATAAAAGAAACTGGATAAAGGAGAAAATTCTTGTCTGCTGCATTTTCGCCTTTCCCACAGTGTTTTCAAAGACTTTTACTGCAGACATGTGAAAACCAGGGCTTGTTCGGGAAATGGTTAAACAACGGCTAAGAAAGACATTAGCCAGTAGCTAAGGAAGAATATTTCGTAAACTACCTATAAAAGAACCTCCGGAAAAGCATGGTGAGGTGAACAAGCCACCTAGGTTTAGATAATGATGTTTAACACCAATCAAATAAACAAATAAACTATGCAGCTTGTCAGACCTTTCCCGGAGAATTCAGCATACGAAATCTCTTCAATAGATAGAATGAAAATATCCTTCCGAAAGTAAAAATCCACATTATTCAGATTTCAAAGACGTTTTTATCGAAAAAGTATCACCAAATCGGACAGAGTGAATCCGAGATCAGACTATATCTTTTCCGCCTAACCTTCACCTAGGCTGTCCACAAAAAGTGCGTTGAGTTTTGTTCAGCAACCTTCGTGCTAAGTGGACAGTCAAGGCCAACCTCGCTTAAACCCTTAAAGGTGGCCCTTCAGATTTTGGGAAGAAAATTTTACAAGAATACAAAAATGTTACCCTTTTACTCCCAAAGCCTTATAATTTTCGTTCATAAAACCCCAGTAGTGAATAACTATCCGGCAATACGAGAAATTAAAGATTTACTACGGCCCAGGTAGACACCGACGGGAAACAGGGTCTATTTTTACATGAGCAACTCGCTCATTCTATGTACATGTACCTAAAATATACAGACGAAGCTTCAAACATAGCGCCCGAAGAAGACATTATGGAAAATAATTACATGTTTCTTATGTTGTCGAATATCAGCGTCATTAGTCACCTGCCAGTCACTTAAAATTCCCACAATGCTTTTTTTGTTTTTGGCAGGAAATCTAAAAATAGCTTAAGAGGCTACGTAGCCTTGTAAGGGAATACCATCAATTTTCTTTTTTTTTGTAATTTTATGATTCTTGATTATTGATGATTTGTATTGTTTTCTCATATAAATTTCAGTGATATACATTTTTTTTTTTTTATTTGATGGGATGTGAAAATTATAATACCCACATTTGACAAATGTAATGTTTCTCACGACCTCAAGTAGAAAACATTGTTGCAAAAGGAGAAAATACTGGTAACCAGCATTTTCGCCATTTTCCAAAATGTTTTCTTTACTGAACAGTCAAAATGATCATTTGATTCGCATTTAATTTGTCGTCTACAAATGCTTTCAGATTGGAGAAGCCATCTTTTCTCTTCGCTTGGTAAAAAGTGATTCTCTTATTTTCATTAACATTGGGATTTAAATAGCTTTTGAAGACTTATATGGAAATTGAGGGGCTACCAGCATTTTTTCCATTTTCCACTACGTCTTTAAGCCTTTTCAAACCGCTATTAATTTGTCATTTTATGCGGTTTGCATATGGGCGGATCTTTTGTTGGTAGTGGAGAAAGTTGTGTCGTGTATATATATATACATTATAAAATATCTTCCGCAGTCAAGTCAATGTGGAAAGTTTCCTTGTTGATACAAGTCACTTGTATAGTTGTTCTGTGTTAACTTAATCTCTTGGCTCCTGGTAAAAGTCAACACACGTTTTGCGAACAGTGTAGATCCAAGATCAGATTGCACAGAACGTGCAGTCTGATCTTGGATCTACACTGTCCGACAGTGTGAACGATCTTCTACAATATCGCCGTAGAATTCCGATATTTGATATTCTGTCATGGAACGCTTGAAACGAACATGCTTTCATTTTCATTCATTTTTTCGCCGTGGTTACGACATTTGTTCTGACATTTTTTAGAGGTGGAGGTTTCTAGCGAAACAGTTTTATCCAATTTTGAGTCTTGTGCGATTTTCTTGGACGGTTAAAACTTGAGGACGGAAGTACACGTAACTATCTGTGCAGCCAAAATTGTTTTGTGACGGTGTGAAATATTCCGAAGAAAGCAGGTATTTGGACATTAGAAAGATTTAGAAAATAAATAAATAAATAAATAAATAAATAAATAAATAAAACGTGAAACTATTAGATCTACAGGCTGGACCATTTGATCTTGGGAGACAAAAGTCTAGTGATATCTTAAGTTTTAATCGCAAAATAATAGACTAGTAGCAAAAAAAAAACAACAAAAAAAAAAACATGGTTTGATTGAGAAAGGAGACGAACGAAAATATTATTATTTATGATAACTAGAATATTGATACAGGTCATTTGACAGAAAACATTGTAGCTCTTAAAAGGGATTTAACGTGAAAAAGTGAAACAATTATCATATATGAAAAGGTACATACACTACATACAGTGTAAGTTAAGAAAGGGCCGTTACGTTCATATCTGAAATCTGAAAGCTGCTAAAAACAGAAGGAATGGAAATGCAAACCTCCGATTCAATAAATCCGGTAGCACCCGGTTCTCAATCTCACAGCAGTATTCATGATGATTACTCTACAGACGACTACAGTCATTATTACAATTATGACGAGAACGGATATTATATCGGAATCACAAATGATAACCGCACCTGGGAGTACCACGAATTCTTTAAAAACAGCTATTTATTTTTGGTCTACCCTTTTGAAGTAATCATTCTTGGATACATTTTACCAGTTTTAATCATTCTAACAATGCTGACGAATGCTCTTGTAGTGAGCGTATTTATGTCCAGCAAACATCGTATGAAGGCGACAAATTTACTGTTTGTAAGCATAGCGGTTTCTGACACATTTACAGGCCTGGTATTGCTTCCAAATTCCATTTACATATACTCCAATCAGCGCCAAATACTGTCGAGGGGCTGGTGTGATTTCTCCATGATCATGCGATACTATGTCTCTAGAGTATTCCACACCGCCTCCATCTGGCAAACCGTGCTTCTTGGTTTCCAGAGGTTCCTGTGTGTATGTTACCCATTTAGATCCGGTCAGGTCTGCACATTTCGAAACACACTCATTGTAATTGGATGTATCTACGTTTCTGCGATGTCACTTCATTCATATCATTTGACAAACAAAAAGGCCTTAGAACGTGGGTGTGTATGGGAGGTGGAAGACCCTTGTAAGGAGAGCTGTATTTACATGTGGTTTTGTACGATTTTACAACATCTATTACCAGTTATAGTTCTGTGTTACCTAACCGGTCGAACAATCTATTCCCTGAAGAAGACAACTAGACGGGTCTCCGTGTCTAGTCTGAAATCAACGATGCAGAGGAGTTCGCGTGACAAGCTGATATCCTTGACCACAATATGCATCGTTGTCGTTTTCCTTGTACCGGAATTACCAAATGGTATATACAAGCTGGTGCTTTTGTCTCTGATGCACGTATCAGACAGTGACCTGCACGTTGCGAGAAACCGCATGGTGTTTGCCATCTATGAAATATTTCTGTTGATCAGCTTCCATCTAAATATCTGGATTTATTCCATCATGATGAGGGATTTCCGGAAGCGACTCCTCTCGATTGTGACTCTCGGCTGTTTACGTAAAAAGATCAAGCGGGAACGAGGCTCGTCTGTGTCAACTTTGTCAAGGCAAGGAACCATCAAGTCTGTGCTGTCAAGATCAAGCTCGGATGCTAGCTCTAAACATCGTATCCTACTCAGGCAAGTAAGCTTGCCTTCGACAGCATCAGATATTAACAGTATGCAAGTCACAGCAACGTCAAGAAATTGCGAGCGAGATGAGCTACATCGAAATACTTCGAGCATTTCAAACGGCACTGAAACTCCATTGCTCACTCATCCATCCATTGACGAGAATCAAGCCGGTAAGCCACTGTATACTCCAATGATATCAATGGATTCCGCATACACTACTGGGGATATAATGGAAGATGATGTATTTGTATAAGGAAAATACACTTTGTTAAATACTGTGCATTTGTTTTGTCACGGAAATCCAATCTCTCGATGTGTCTGTGTTTTTCTTTTCGCAAAAACGGTAATAGTAACAGTGCATCAATACAAGTGGCACTTTCTTCAAGTAGGAATGGTTGATTGAAAAACTTACGGTATTATTTTTATTCCTTGAGAAACGAGATAGGTATAATATATGATAATAATTTTAGAAAACTATTGCGGTAAATTAAAACTTCCTGGAAACTTTATCGAGATAGTGAAAAGTTTCCTGAAAAAATATCATATTTATATACGACTGATCTCCGCAGTAAAAAAAACAACTAAATTTTCTCGTTGACCATGCACAATGTGTCCAAATTCTTCAAAAGATAAATCCCATCTTTTAAGCCAAATTCATTTCGCAGTCTGCAATTAACTGTGACCCGTCATGCGAAAAGGGACTTTTAGGGAACTGCGAAAAGCGTCGACCCTGTAGAAAACTGCGCGGATGCGCAGGCTGACCCGGGTGGGGGGTCGACACTCTTAGCGTCTGTGAAATTCCACCTTACTGTACAATCATTTTTGAATGATCATTTTAAACTGACCAGGGCTATCGTTGGTCTGTTTTCATCTAATTGATTTACAGAATTTTCAGATGGCCCTTTTTTGCGTGGTAAGTCGCAGACACATTTAATATATCCTGGTCTAAAGTCTTGTCGACAGATAATGAGATAACTTCCGGTATATGTTGTGTCAATTTCTCATATGGTAGTAATACAGGGTTCGTATTTACCAACCATTCTTAATTTCCTTGGCTCTTCTGATTGGCTCAACCATCTGGTTTGGCCAATTAGAAATCGTCGTACACTTTAACTTAGAAATTGCAAAGAAATGACCCTCCCTACAAAATGACCCATGGGTCATTTCACAACGTAGAGGAATGATCCTAGGTATTATTCTACGTAGAGAAATGACCGCAGAGGGTTTTTTCTCTACGTAGAGGAATGACACGGGTCATTTCTCTTCATAGTAAAATTACACATGGGTCATTTTGTAGGGGAAAGTCATTTCTCTACATCCCACCGGACCTGGTGGCTCAGTCAGTAACACACATGTACATGACTTTGAATCAGGGAATCGCCTGTTCGAATCCCCTGGTCTGGGAATTTCTTTCCGGAGGTTCATGAAAATCATTACGACAAGAATCAGGGGCATTTCATTTTAGATTTTATTAGTAGTTGCACTATAGATTAAAACTGAAGAATTTTACTAAAAATATTCTGAGCCATTACCAGTTATGAGTATATTTAAATTAGTCATATAGAATTAGTTCTATATATATGTATATATTTTGTCATAATGATTGTAGAAAGCTTTGAAGGGCTTACGGGTGCAAAAATGATAGTATTGAGCAAATATTGTAAGTTAAATATTGGTTATCAAAATATATACATTGATACGTTAGCATTATGTTAATTGAATCTTTTGCCACAATAATTTCATATTTTTTCCCTACAGGAGCCTGATGATAGAATGATATCCTTTGTCACATTTTTATGGAAAGTTTTCATTCGTCCGAATATTTCAAGTATTACTAATGGAACGCGATAACCGTGGCCCTTGTTTACAATAATTCAGACCATTCTATTTTCGCATACGGGAAGGACAGGTAAATTATCCGATAATTTTAGTTAAAATGTAAATTGAAAAGGCTTCACAGTTTAACAAGTTATCGATTCTTCAAAGCGAACAGTGGTGTAATGGAAAACTTCTCCTATAAACCCGGCGATCCTCGTTCGAGCCCTAATCTACCCCCTTTCTTTAAAGGAAGCATGTTACATATTTTTTTCGGTTTTCGCTTTACTTTTCTTTTTTTCTCTCCATACTTTTCCTTGTTTGATTGTCTTTTATGTTTCTTTTCTTTATCCTTTCTTCTTCCTTTTTTAGACGTGCACATCTTTCTTTGTCATTGATATTCTTTCGTTACTATTACATTTATTCTTATTCATTTTATTCTTCTTGTTTTAAAGCATATTTCTCTATAACTGACACAACAACAAAACGGTTAAGTGCGCAACTCTCATCCCGTGCACTGGCAGTATTGGAACTCGCTTCATTTTCACTGGCCTTATCGGTACCTTAAGCCTCTTAACATTCAGTATAAAATTTGTTGCTTCCTCGTCGCTGACCGCAATTATTCACTGCTCACAGGTTTCTTGAACTCCAATGTCTGCTTTTTTTTTAAAAAATCATTCTGCTAAGACCACACATCTACAGTAACTTTTCCACTCAGGTTGCTTTAGTTTACAAGTGGTTCCGTTCCATTGGTGTTTCAATTTAAATCCTTGTGCAGTTAAGCTTCCGAGATGCGTAAGTTCCCAACTGCATTGAGTAGACATGTCTCTTCCGTCAAAGTCATGAAACAGGAAGAAAACTAGTAGCCAGAAATTTGTGGCTTTAGTCATCATAAGGTCTAAAACACGAGGCTATTTCTAGCATCAATTCCTGTACAAGAAATTTCTTGGTTCATTTTTCCTAACTTTCGTAGGATCAATGTGCAATCTCGTGTGATGTCAATTAAAAATGAATTAATCTACCGATTAAAAGTAAAAATATTCATTATGATGTCATAAAAAATAATGTAACCATTGACTTAGCTTAAAAAAAAAACAATTGATTTATCAAAAATACTGGGACTCGAACTCGATCCGCTTGGGTGGTAGCAGAGTGCCTTTGACCACTGCACCACAGCGTTACTTGTATGTCACGTTTGAAATTTACTAATAAGTAACTGCTTCATCCCTGGTATTCCCTATTTGAATGTTTTGAACTGATCTAGTGTTTGTAAACAAAGGCCACAATTATCGCGTTTTGAGTCGTCAGACCTACCTTTTTTTTTTAAGGAAGCATGTTGCATTTTTATTTTTCGGTTTTCGCTTTACTTTTCTTTTTTTCCTCTCCATACTTTTCTTTTCCTTGTTTGAATGTCTTTTATGTTTCTTTTCTTTATCCTTTCTTCTTCCTTTTTTAGACGTGTACATCTTTTTTTTTGTCATTGATATTCTTTTGTTACTATTACATTTTATTCTTATTCGTTTTATTCTTCTTTTTTAAAGCATATTTCTACATTACTGACTCAACAATAAAATGATAAGTGTGCAACTCTCATCCCGTGCTCTGGCAGTATCGGAACTAACTTCATTTTCACTGGCCTTATCGGTACCCTAACCCTCTTAACATTCAGTATTTGTTGCTTCCTCGTCGCTGAATTGCTCACAGGTTTCTTGAACTACAATGTCTGCTTTTAAAAAAAAATATATTTATTCTGCTAAGACTGCACATCTACAGTAACTTTTCCACTCAGGTTGCATTAGTTCACAAGTGGTTCCGTTCCACTGGTGTTTCAATTTAAATCCTTGTGCAGTCAAGCTTCCCAGATGCATAAGTTCCCAAATGTAGTGAGTATATAGACATGTCTGTTCTGTCAAAGCCATGAAACAGGAAGAAAACTAGTAGCCAGAAATTTGTGGCTTTAGTCATCTTAAAAGTCTAAATCACGTGGCTATTTCTAGCATCAATTCCTGTACAAGAAATGTCTTGGTTTGTTTTTCCTAACTTTCGAAGGATCAACGCGCAATCTCGTGTGATGTCAATTAAATATGAATGAAACTACAAAGTAAAAGTACAAATATATAAAAAAAATGTATGATGTCATAAAAAAATAATGTAACCATTGACTTAGCTAAAAAAAAAAACAGTTGCTTTACTGAAAAAAAAAAAAAAAAATTCTCTGTGACTCGAACTCGATCCGTTTGGGCGGCAGCATTACTTGCACGTCTTTGTTGAAATTTACCAATAAGTAACTGCTTCGTCCCTGGTATTCCTTATTTGAATTTTTGAACTGATCCAGTGTTTGTAAACAAAGGCCACAGTTATCGCGTTTTGATAGTATTAATGGAACGCGATAACCGTGGCCCTTGTTTACAATAATTCAGACCATTGTATTTTCGTATACGGGAAGGACAGTTAAATTATCGGATAATTTTAGTTGAAATGTAAATTGAAAAGGCTTAAAACTTTAACAAGTTCTCAAATGTACTAAGCGAGCAGTGGTGTAATGGAAAACATCTCTGCCTCTAAAGCCGGCGATCCTCGTTCGAGCCGTCAGACCTACTTTTTTTTAAGAAAGCATGTTGCATATTCTTTTTCGGTATTCGCTTTACTTTTCTCTTTTTCCTCTCCATACTTTTCTTCTCCTTGTTTGATTGTCTTTTATGTTTATTTTCTTTAATCTTTCTTCTTCCTTTTTTAGACGTGTACATCTTTTTTTGTCATTGATATTCTTTTGTTACTGTTACATTTTATTCTTATACATTTTATTCTTCTTGTTTTAAAGAATATTTCTATATGACTGACTCAATAATAAAATGATAAGTGTGCAACTCTCATCCCGTGCTCTGGCAGTATCGGAACTTGTTTCATTTTCACTGGCCTTATCGGTACCCCAACCCTCTTAACATTCAGTATTTGTTGCTTCCTCGTCGGTGAACTGCTCACAGGTTTTTTGAACTGCAATGTCTGCTATTAAAAAAAATATATATTCTGCTAAGACCGCACATCTACAGTAACTTTTCCAGTCAGGTTGCTTGAGTTCACAAGTGGTTCCGTTCCACTGGTGTTTCAATTTAAATCCTTGTGCAGTCAAGCTTCCGAGATGCGTAAGTTCCCAACTGTAATGAATATATAGATATGTCTCTTCTCTCAAAGCCATGAAACAGGAAGCAAACTGGTAGCCAGAAATTCGTGGCTTTAGTCATCTTAGAAGTCTAAAACACGAGGCTATTTCTAGCATCAGCTCCTGTACAAGAAATGTCTTGGTTCATTTTCCCTAACTTTCGAAGGATCAGTGTGCAATCTTGTGTGATGTCAATTAAATACGAATGAAACTACAAAGTAAAAATATTCACTATAATATCATAAAGAATACTGTAACCATTGACTTAGCTTTAAAAAAAAAAAACAGTTGCTTTATTGAAAAAAAAAATCTCTGAATTCTCGGTGACTCGAACTCGATCCGCTTAGGCGGTAGCCGAGTTCCTTTGACCACTGCACCACAGCATTACTTGCACGTCTTTGTTGAAATTTACCAATAAGGAACTGCTTCGTCCCTGGTATTCCCCATTTCAATGTTTTGAACTGATCCAGTGTTTGTAAACAAAGGCCACAGTTATCGCGTTTTGATAGTACTTGCAACATTTGTTTATACATGACATTTCTGTACAATATTTATGTATTGATGTAGATTTATGAATTGAGTGATGTCCTGTATCATTTTCCCCCTCAACGCTACAAATTGCAGAAGTGGACACAGATTTATTCTAAGAGTTGTTGTATATGGCTTGCAACACACGAAAAGGGGCATTCGGACATTGGCGTAAAGTGTCGTCTTGGAACAGCCCACGCATTCCGCGCAGGCTAAACCGAGACGGCACTTTACGACTACATTAGATTTTGTGCGACAGTCGACTTGCGCAAAAACAGAACTTTACATGAAAACGGAAAGTGTCGTCTCGGATCAGCCTGCGCGGACAGCACAGGCTGATTCAAGACGACACTTTACGCAAATGTTCGATTGTCCCTTTTCGCGTGTTGCAGGTCATATGGGATTAATGATAAGTATATTAACTGGCTAACCTCTCATTTGATTTTAACTTTCGTCGCAATATTTTCAAAAACTTGAAGATGGACATTGTTTTGACAAAATGTCTTTAAGTCGAAAGCAGCTAGTACAATACGGTACAACGTAATAGTGGCAGAAATTCTAGACATGGTTTAAAACATTGTAAGGGATATTTGCTTTATGCTAACCTTTGGATGTATTAAAAACTTCTGTCACATTGTTTACAAAGCTGTCAACTATCTTGGAATGCATCTTTGCAAGTCAAGGGTTACGATCCACTACGTTACTCTACCCTTGGCGGATTGAGATTGATTTCGACGATCACCCGATACGGATTTTCATTGGTTGCAGCTAGCTCTAACTGCATCAAATCGAATCGCTCGAAGCATTTCATCTTTGATAAAAAACAGGGAACAGGGTCGCGATAGAAATAGAAGGTAAACATGAATACCTCCGTGGATGTGTGCAGGATGTGTAATCATTCATTACCGAAGAAAACATAAACTAACAATATTTACATAAAGCTTCGATGTGACCAATCAATTATTGATCAGATGTTTTAGGCTCTATCCCAGCACCTGGCGATTTAATGTCGAAGTACGTTTTTGGTTATTGCTTCATGTTGAATTATTGTACTCGTAAGCAGTTTGTAAAACGACATTTCATTGGCTATAAGGAATATAATGTAAAGGGAGATAACAATCAGCATCCAATAGGGGGCATGTCGCAGGAATCTCGAAATCGGGCTCGATCCGCCAAGATAAGATCCACGTAGTGATTGTAACCTTGGCTCGCGAAGATGCCTGTGAATGATAATGATACTGACACATAAGTGGTTTTGTAAATATTAAAATCAGATGTAATTGTTTTCCTTTATGTTTTTTCCACGCTTGAAAATAAGTTTTCTACATTGCGAGACATATGGTTTATGTAGGGAGGTGCTATGGCTAACACATCTAATATGGTGACAGACTTTTTATACGATACTTTCGGTGATAGGTTAATTTCGAGACGATATCCGGAGGTACAACATTGCAACATAATATTGCCTGCGCACAGCCCTGACCTGAACCTATGCGACTTCTTTCTTCGGGGTTGATTGAAGTCAAAGGTCTACATGTCCACACCAGACACTTACTTACACATGTTATTAAAGAACATTAAACGTGAAATGAAAAATATTAACATTGGAATGTGGGCTAACTTGATCGACAAATTCACGGTGCTTGTGCGTCATGGAAACAGCATGAAAGGCTGTCACAATGAAAACGACATTTATTTACTTAAATAAACGCCAATAACCAAAAGGTACTTCTGATTTAAATTCTGTGTAAAAGTGTTTAACACATTACCACACAATTCCTACTTTTGACGCACCTGGAAAAGAACCCTTTTGAAAACATTGTGGGAAAAGGAGAACATGTTGGTAACCAGCATTTTCTCCTTTTCCCACAATGTTTTCTAAACTTCACAAAACTAATTTCAAATTTTCAGTCACTTTTATTTTGTCGTCTGCAAATGCTTTCGATTTGGGCTAAAACATTGTCATTTGGTAATGAGTTAATGTATAATGAAAATTGAATGAAATCACACACACAAACACAAACACACTCACACAAAAGACAAAAGAACTACAAATTCCATATGCCTTTATAAAGGTTTGTCCAAAATTAAAAGCCATAGTTTAATTATACAAAAGTGTTACCTTACTTTCCAAACACCCTGTATATACGATTACATATTTACGAGAAATGAAAGGTTATGCCAAATTTGCCAAAGTGGCGAAATTGAGGATGAGTTTCATTTCTCGCTAATGTGCCCGAAATACGAACACTTACGTCGGAAGTACCTAGATAAGTATTTTTATATCAGACCTAGTATGTTTAAATTTATCACTTTACTGTCGAGTAACGACCTAAATGTATTGTCTATGTTCGGTAACTATCTGACAGCTGCTTTTTCACAACGATTTAACACACTCTACAGTTAGTATCATTATATCTTTTTATTATATACCCAGCAGTGAAATCCTGGAATTTCCCAGTGTAATAAATTTTGATATCATCACTAGTGACGTTATCAACTTTCACTTCCTGACGTAATTTGGGAACTACATTTTTTTCGACTACATTTTCTTCGACTTTCAAACGCAAAATTACAAATAATTATGTTAATAAGGTATATAATAAATAGAATAATCAACTGGTTAATTTTGATATGAAAAATGTCTCACTCGGACGCGTCGTAAGGCGTTAAAAAAACTCGTGCTGCGCACTCGTTTTTTCAACGCCTAACAACACATCCTCGTGAGATATTTTTCATATCAAAAACAACCAGTTGATTATCCTCTATTTCTTTTCCAAACAAAGTTTACAGACTGATACACTTTATTCATATATCATCATTCTCAGTTGATTCCTTATACTTGTTGTAATTATTGAAATAGCATATATTTTGTTCAATACAGTGTACATGACTTGAACAGAGTGAAAGAAAGAGAGAGCGTGCGAGGGAGCGAAAGTGAGGGAGATAAAGGAAAGGACGAGAGAGAGAGAGAGAGAGAGAGAGAGAGAGAGCTTAGAATTTATGTGCCTTTTGATGTAAACATGACTATGTTCTGTGTACACGTCAAATAAAATGTTGTTCTGTTCTGTTCATATTAGGCAATTCTTTGAATAGTTTTGCAGGTTCATTTGTCTTTTTTGTCTTTTATCTTATATTGTATTTAATTATTGACTTATTAAATCATTTTCTTCCTCAATTGAGTTGACGTGCTATATTGAATGTTGGTTAATAACCTTCAGTTAAATTTGTAAATGAATTGTGAATCGACAACATTTTCGTCAAAGGCAATTGATTTCCTAGAAAACGATATTTATAAAGTCTACCTCTAAAGTCAAATTTACTTAGCTCTCTACTCCATCTCTCTCCTTAAAGGTGGCCCTTCGGATTTTGGGACGAAAATTTAACAAGAATACAAAAAAATCACCCTTATACTCCAAAAACCTTATGATTTTCATTCATATACCCCAGCAGTCGAAAACCATCCGACAACATAAAAAATTAGAGATTTACCACAGCCCAGTTCGATACCGACGGGAAACACGGTCTATTTTTAGATAAGCAACTCGGTCATTTACACACCGAAAATATGCAGAGGAAGCTTCAAACATAGCGTCCGAAGAAGACATTATGGAAAATAATTATATGTTTGTCATTTTATGGAATTTCAGAGTCATTAGTCACGTGCTAGTCACTTAACATTCCCACAATGCTTTTTTTAAATTATTGCAGGGAAATCTATAAATAGCTTAAGAGGCTACGTAGCCTTTTAAGGGAATACCATCAAAAATTTTTTTTGTAATTTTATCATTCTTAATTACTGATGATTTGTATTGTTTTTTCATATAAATTTCAGTGATATATTTGTTTTTTTATTTGGTGGGATGTGAAAATTCTAGATACCCACCTTTAACCCTTTACTCCATAAGGCATTTCCATGGCATATTTAATTGACCCTAAATAACAGTAAAGATGAAGCCGTTTCTTATGTGCAAATGATACCTTTTGATAGAATAGAAAACATTGTGACAAAAGGTGAAATTGCTCGTCACGAGCAATTTCAACTTTGCCACAATGTTTTCCAAAAGCTCCTACAAGCAATGTGTAGAAATGAGTATCTATGGAGTAAAGGGTTAATTGCTATGAAGGCCCGGGTCTGATGTTTGTTTGTAATTTAGCAAAGTTCATATTCGTTTGCCCAACTTTAAAGCGATGGAGTAATTGGTATTTCAGCATGTTTACTTATGAAACCGAAAGTCGGTTACAGATGGCATATTACCCTGTATATTACCACACAATCAAAATGTTCTCCTTATCGGGCAGTGCATGTTCAAGATCAGAATGCACGTTGTATGCAGTCAAACCTTCTTCTACAAGATCGCTTATTTGACTCTTTACCAAACAACACAATTTTAGACTGGTCGGAATTGAAAGCACTTGGAGACGACGAAATAAACGTAAATCAAAAATTGAAATTTGTTTCAAGCAGGGTAGAAAGCAGTGTGGGAAAAGGAGAAAATGCTGGTTACCAGCATTTTCTCCTTTTCCCACAATGTTTTCTACAGGCTTCTTTATCAGGCATGACAAAATTCGGAATTGTGTGGTAAAGAGTTAAGAATTTAGCACGCCAAAATTCTATTCAGGGATTGCTAAGAAACTTTTCAAAAAGATCAATTTCTCTCTCATTGCTGAGAATTGTTTCGGCAACGATGTTTATCCGGAAAAGAAGCTAGTGGCTGTTTAAGATCTTAGTATAGGTTAAAAAAACTCGATGAAAGCATTGGCAGGTGCGCTTCTTGCAGTGACAAAAGCTGAAATAATTGACAATGACTTTAAGGCAAAGCACGGATATTGTCACCGGCACTTGATCGTAAAAAGTATTTCATTTGTATTGACAGATAGAAGAAAAAGCAGTTCATATTTTTACTCATTTTCAACTGTTGAGTTAATCAGGGTGTTTTCATCGAGATATAAAATGCCATATTAGATCTACATGGCTTCGGGCCTTATTTGCCATGCAATAAGGCAATTGCACTTTATATCTCGATGAAAACACAAAAATCTGCACTCAACCCTTGTAATTGCAATTGCTGTTCACTTGAATCACTTTTCGAAAATGATAGAGAGAAAAATCACGTACGCATACGACAGTAAACACGAGTTAATTTCCTTGGCGGATACTTGGTAGCGCGGGCATTAGTACACAATCAAGTTTTAGCTTTTCAATATAGTTTTTCAGTCGAAGGCGGCCATTTTGCTGGCTTTGAAATCATAGATAATTTGTGAAGAATTAGTGTACGTACCTTCGGCAGATCTGTTCTTGGTGGGTTTCTAACCTCTTGCCGTCATAAGAATAAATTTATCCTAGTTTTCTTGCAAGATATGAATCGAATGACGCTAACGTTTTTTGACCAACTTATCAGAAAGAAAAAAAAAAAACGGTATCACAGCTTTTAATGCTTCATTTCTTTTAAGTGTTTCCCAGTCGTTTGGAAATGAGTAAAAGGCCCTTGAGACGACCTTGACATTGCAAGGAATACTTAACATTTTAGACATGCACAGGTCTTCAAGCCAGAGGTAGCTGTTTCAAATACTAAAAAACTCGGCGAAATTTCTGCTAAAGATTGAAGATAGTCGTTGCACGAGGATTCAATCCTGTCTCACCGCAGGTCTTTTTTTAACCCTTTCCCAAACGACAAATTTTAGACTCTTCCAAACCGAAAGAGTTTGCAGACGACAATTTTAGTTTTTGAGAAAATGGCAAAAAGTTCTCAAAAAGGGTAGAAAACAATGTGGGAAAAAGAGAAATTGCTCGTTACGAGCAATTTCTCCTTTTCCCACAGTGTTATCAAAGACTTTTACTGCAGACATGTAAAAACCAGGGCTTGTTCGGGAAAGGGTTAAACAACGGCTAAGAAAGACATTAGCCAGTAGCTAAGGAAGAATATTTCGTGAAAAACCGGCAAAAGAACCCTCCGGAAAAGCATGGTGAGGTGAACAAGCCATCTAGGTTTAACCCATTACCACACAATCCCTACTTTTGACGCCCCTGAGAAAGAAGCCTGTTGAAAACACTGTAGGAAAAGGAGAAAATGCTGGTAACCAGCATTTTCTCCTTTTCCCACAGTGTTTTCTACCCTTTCCAGAACAATTTCAATTTTTCAGTCACCTTTATTTTGTCGTCTGCAAATGCTTTCAATTTGAACCCGTCTAACATTTTGTTGTCTGGTAAAGAGTTAAATAATGATGTTTAACACCAATCAAATAAACAAATAAACTATGCAGCTTGCCAAACCTTTCCCGGAGAATTTAGCATACGAAATCTCTTCAATAGATAGAATGAAAATATCCTTCCGAAAGTAAAAATCCACATTATTCAGATTTCAAAGACTTTTTTTATCGAAAAAGTATCACCAAATCGGACAGAGTGAATCCGAGATCAGACTATATCTTTTCCGTCTAATCTTCACCTAGGCTGTCCACAAAAAGTGCGTTGAGTTTTGTTCAGCAACCTTCGTGCTAAGTGCACAGTCAAGGCCAACCTCGCTTAAACCCTTAAAGGTGGCCCTTCAGATTTTGGGAAGACAAGAATACAAAAATGTTACCCTTTAACTCCCAAAGCCTTATAATTTTCGTTCATAAAACCCCAGTAGTGAATAACTATCCGGCAACACGAGAAATTAAAGATTTACTACGGCCCAGGTAGACACCGACGGGAAACATGGGCTGACTTCGTTTGGGGCTATACCCACGGCTAAAGTGACGTCAGAAAACTATAAATAAAACGGAAGCTGTCAAGTACGCATGTCATGAAGCGAACACACATAGCCTTTGCAACAGCAGTCAACAATATGGCGGCGTCCATGGATACCTATACTGTTGGCGATTGAGAATTTTTTTCATGGATGATGATTTAAATGACATGTTTTTTTTTTTTGCATTTACCTACAAAAACTGTTTTGCTTGGTCTGTTACTCATACTCCGTCGACAGCATATTCAGCGGGTGCAGGGTTATTCAGAGAATATAATTCCCCAGTTTATAGACTTTGACTTAACCCTTTCCGAAACAATCCCTGGTTTTTACGGGTCTTGAATAGTAGCCCTTTGAAAACATTGTGGAAAAAGGAGAAAATGCTGGTAACCAGCATTTTCTCCTTTTCCTACAATGTTTTCTACCCAATCATAGACAGAAATCTTTTTAGCAAGAGTTGAATTGTCGTCTGCAAATCTTTCAATTTGGTCTAGTCCAAAAGTTTGTCGTTTGGGAAAGGGTTAAGGTACCATTTTCGAATTGATAAAGGGATGTGTGAGGAGGTTCTAAGGATTATCGGCCTTTTTCTTACAAGCCAGGACCATAGTGGTGGTATTGAGGACACAGATCTGTTTTTCTTCCGAAAAATAGCAAATTTCAATGAAAATGTTTGGTATTTTTCTTTGACCCCAAAAGGTTTTCAAAACTTTTGAAGACAATTAGCTCTACTGTAATTCTAGCTACATTTGATTTCTGCATATGCATTCAATTTCAACCTTTGAAAACACTGTTGGAAAAGGAGAAAATGCTGGTAACCAGCATTTTCTCCATTTCCCACAATGTTTTCTACCCTTTCCAAATCAATTTTCTATTTTTTATTCACATTCATTTTGTCGTCTACAAATGTTTTCAATTTGGACAAGTCCAAAATTTTGCTATTTCCTAAAGAGTTAAATACAAAGATTCCCAGGGCTATGACCAAGACTCATACAGTGTAGGCCTAGTTGTAGTCTTGATAAAAATCCTTTTTTGGTGTAAGGCAGATCAGGAGTTGAATAAGAATTTCTATCTGGCTAAAAATTGTTTAGCCAGATCCTGAATGAGTCCAGACCAATTAAGAATTTTTATCTGTCCTAGTCCTGATAAGATCGAATGCCTATCTGGTCTAGCCAGATTCTGAATCTATCTGAATTCCTGTCTAGCCTACGACATTTATAACTGTACACCCAAACTTTTACTATAAAGTAGGTCTTACAAAATTGATCATTTGAAGGGTACCAGTATATTTAAGTCATAAAAGCAGAAGTTTGGAAAATAAATGAGATATGCCAACAACAGTTAACATCATTTTAATAAAGTTTGAAAACTAACATGAAAATCAAAGTGTCAGATAAATCTAACAAGAGGCCCATTATGCCTCTGTACATTGCTCCACTGGCTTTTTAACCATACAAATTTGAAGTGATTGAGGTCCATAAGATAAAGCTAGATGCCAAATTTGGTAGCCCTGGGTCTTATGGTTTCAGACAAGAAGATTTTCAAAGACGATCAAAATTTTTCGGTTTTGTTGCTATGGCAACCAGCTTTTTAACTCTTTCAAGAATTTCTGGAGAAGACAATAGCAGGATCGTTTCTGTGAGGTTTCATCAAATGGATGGGTAGTTCCAGTGAAGAAGTTTGAAAAAAAAGTTAACACACAGACACACATGTACAACGGGCACCAGGCCATGACATAAGCCTGCTGGCCTTGGGCCAGTGGAGATAAAAATGTCTAAGGTTGTTCATAAAAACTTGTGAAATCAAATGCAGCCACCAAAGTTTCTTTGTATGCTGCTTCAAGTTAAAGCAGAATTAGGGTAAAAGCCTTGTCCTGTTTTAAATTGAGGCAACATTACAACAAAAGCCATATAATATGGGATGAACAGGCATTAGACAATATAACATAATATCCCATCACTTCCTGTGGTAGAGCTTTTCGAAAACATTGTGAGAAAAAGGAGAAAATGCTGGTAACCAGCATTTTCTCCTTTTCCCACAATGTTTTCTACCCTTCACAAAACATATTTCAAAATTTTAGTCACTTTTATATTGTGGTCTGCAAATGCTTTCAATTTGGACAAACCTAAAATTTTGTCGTTTGGTAATGAGTTAAGAGCCTGAACTGCTCTACTTGCAGTTTATCTACTTATTTTCTTGCAAACTGTCAAGTTAAAAAAAAAAACATAAAAACAAATGAAATTTTCATCATGTAAACAAGAAATGGAAATTTTCAACTTGAAATGGCTACTTTTCCGATATTGTTTATTTTTTTTTAAAAAACCAATAGGGTTAAAGCTATTGATAAAACAAACTTTGCAAGTACACAGAAATATGACAGATAATGCATTCTTTATCAAGTAAACAAGCAATAACTATTTTCAAATTAAAGTGGCTACTTTTCCCTTACTGTTTGTTTTTTTTTTTTTTTTTTTTTTTTCAAAATCAATCAGCTTGAAGCTGTTGATGAGATAAACAAATTGTGCAAGTTTCACGAAAATCCAACCAAAAATGCTGACCAAATCATGTAAATATGAAATGGAAATTTTAAACTTTAACTCATTACCAAACAACAATATTTAATTTATAGACTTGTCCAAATTGAAAGCATTTGCAGACGACAGAATAAAAGTGACTGAAAATTTGAAATTTGTTTTGTGAAGGGTAGAAAACATTGTGGGAAAATGAGAAAATGCTGGTAACCAGCATTTTCTCCTTTTCCCACAATGTTTTCTAAAGGCTTCTTTCTCAGGGGCATCAAAAGTAGGGATTGTGTGGTAATGGGTTAACTGGCTACTTTTCCCATATTGTTAGGGCATAAATGTGACAAATGTGCAGGTGAAAATAAATGGAACAAACTTAAAAAGGATTATCGGAAAGCAGTCTTGAGAACAACAGTACAGGGAATAATCCAACTAAATTCAAGTACTTTGAAGATTTCAACAGAATGTATTGAAACAGGGCTTCAACCAAACCTATGGTAGTGTATGACACTGGTAACAGACAGCCACTCTGCCTTTTTAGAGTTATCAAAGAAACAGAAAAAATGATCCTCTGCAAAGAAGCACTCTCAAAAGTCCAAAAATGTTAAAATTATGGAAAAGTTAGACCAGTAAACCAGGACATCATGGCGTTGATTTTTATTAAACTCCTCATCAACTTCTCCTCTCACACTTATTGGAGCTTTCTCTTCACTTGATGTCCATAGGTGTATAAGCTATAAACAATAAAAAAAAAAGGATATATTTGACGACTGTTTTATGCCGCTTCAACATTATTTCAGTCATATCACTGCAGCAGCTGGTATATTCATGTATTTTCTGGGTTTTAGCAGTACTAGGTAAGGGCTTTGAAGTGTCTTGCCAAAGGGCACTCCAATGAAAACTCCAATGAATGCAGTGCAGCTTGAACCCAGAGCCTCCAGCTTATGAGTCCCACACTTTACCACTGAGCCTTGCAGGACTCCTCCTGTGCTGGTCAGGAAAAGATAGCCTATCCTAGTTCTTTTTCAACCACTAAAATCATTCAAAGCTACTGTATCTTGTGATAACAAACATTTCTGCCAAGGAACAGAATTTTGATTTGGCCTGAGCACTTACTTTCACGGCTCTAGAAAAGCAATGATCTTTCCAGTTCTGCTGAGGCCAAATTAAGTTTCAGTTTACTTGCCAATATAGAAGTCAATATATGATTTCATAAGATTACACAATTATCTCTTTGGAGAAGTGATATAACTCCCATGTTATTACTATTTTTGGTACAGGTCAGGTAAGATTCGTTCTGAAGTAGGCAGATGCCAGTATCTGACTTAGTACTGGTTAAAGTTCTGCCTATTCAGTAGTCTGGTTAGGATGAGTGTTGATATACATGTATAACTGAAAATTTGCTAATATGGCATGAACCCTAATAAGCAATTATCAGTCTTATTGCTCCATCATAGGAGTGTAAAGGGTACTGATAAAGCTTATGAAACTTCAAAAAACCTGCCTGCATGGTACTAATCTGACACAAGCTAGAAGACTGGTGTTTGATACCCCAACCTAGCAACATGTTTTTTTTAACATTTCTCCCAAATCATACATACCACAATCTGGTGAACTGATCATATCAAATAAAGATTGGCTAATTCTTGCCAAGTACATTGTGCCATTTTTGTTCACCATAATCCTGAAAGAAGAAACAAGTGCAAATATCATATTACTGCTCTTCTACAGTACAATAGTGATTTTGAATAGAAATAATTTTAGTTTTTTACTTAAAAAAAAAAAACGTACTTCTATTGAAGTGTATTCTCCCAGGCAGAATATTGTCTTATTTTATGGGTCTTAAGATGGGATATCTCAGATAAAAAAAAATGAGACATTTCTGAAAATTGATCTGGACTTACGGACTCAAAAATTAAATTCAATTTGGGAACGGATTCTCAACGGGCCGATTTCTCCATCAATCATAATGAAAAATATCATCGGCTGAAGCCATCTGTTCGTTTGAGATAACACATATACTCCATTTCGATGCATAACTATTGGCTGGCATATAGGTCTGATCAAATAAATAATATGGAACGAATACGGTTTGTACTTCTACCTTTTCAACATAACTTACATTTCATTTCCTTCCCCAGTCGCCATCTTGGAACTAAACCGACCGTGGGTGCGAGCGCGGTCCGACAATAGCCGAGGTTAAAGGTCAAATGACATCATTATAGTCCTGGCTTTTGATGTTCGGTCGGAGCCATTGCTACTGTAGCCGTGGCTATAGCCCCAAACGAAGTCAGCAATGGTCTATTTTTACATGAGCAACTCGCTCATTCTATGTACATGTACCTAAAATATACAGACGAAGCTTCAAACATAGCGCCCGAAGAAGACATTTTGGAAAATAATTATATGTTTGTTATGTTGTGGAATATCTGCGTCATTAGTCACCTGCCAGTCACTTAAAATTCCCACAATGCTTTTTTTTGTTTTTGGCAGGAAATCTAATAATAGCTTAAGAGGCTACGTAGCCTTGTAAGGGAATACCATCAATTTTCTTTTTTTTTGTAATTTTATGATTCTTGATTATTGATGATTTGTATTGTTTTCTCATATAAATTTCAGTGATATACATTTTTTTTTTTAAATTTGATGGGATGTGAAAATTATAAATACCCACCTTTAACAAATGTAATGTATCTCACGACCTCAAGAAGAAGGTTTTAGAAAACATTGTTGCAAAAGGAGAAAATACTGGTAACCAGCATTTTCGCCTCTTTCCAAAATGTTTTCTTTCCTGAACAGTCAAAATGATCATTTGATTCGCATTTAATTTGTCGTCTGCAAATGCTTTCAGATTGGAGAAGCCAGTTTTTTTTCTTCGCTTGGTAAAAAGTATTTTTCATGTTTTCACTAACATTGGGAAAAACAGGTTTTAAAGACTTATGTGGAATATGAGGGGTTACCAGCATTTTCTCCATTTTCCACTACGTCTTTAAACCTTTTCAAACCGCTATTAATTTGTCATTTTATGCGGTTTGCATATGGGCGGATCTTTTGTTGGTAGTGGAGAAAGTTGTGTCGTGTATATATATATATACATTATAAAATATCTTCCGCAGTCAAGTCAATGTGGAAAGTTTCCTTGTTGATACAAGTCACTTGTATAGTTGTTCTGTGTTAACTTAATCTCTTGGCTCCTGGTAAAAGTCAACATCCGTTTTGCGGACAGTGTAGATCCAAGATCAGACTGCAAAGAACGTGCAGTCTGATCTTGGATCTACACTGTCCGACAGTGTGAACGATCTTCTACAATATCGCCGTAGAATTCCGATATTTGATATTCTGTAATGGAACGCTTGAAACGAACATGCTTTCATTTTCATTCATTTTTTCGCCGTGGTTACGACATTTGTTCTGACATTTTTTAGAGGTGGAGGTTTCTAGGGAAACATTTTTATCCAATTTTGAGTCTTGTGCGATTTTCTTGGACGGTAAAAACTTGAGGACGGAAGTACACGTAACTATCTGTGCAGCCAAAATTGTTTTGTGACGGTGTGAAATATTCCAAAGAAAGCAGGTATTCGGACATTAGAAAGATTTAGAAAAAAAAAAAAAATAAAAAATAAATAAATAAATAAAACGTGAAACTATTAGATCTACAGGCTGGACCATTTGATCTTGGGAGACAAAAGTCTAGTGATATCTTAAGTTTTAATCGCAAAATAATGGACGAATAGCAAAAAACAAAACCCAAAAAACATGGTTTGATTGAGAAAGGAGACGAACGAAAATAACAAACTTATTTATGATAACTGGAATATGGATACAGGTCATTCGACAGAAAACATAGTAGCTCTTAAAAGGGATTTAACGTGAAAAGGTGAAACAATTATCATATATGAAAAGGTACATACAGTACATACAGTGTAAGTTAAGAAAGGGCCGTTACGTTCATATCTGAAATCTGAAAGCTGCTAAAAACATAAGGAATGGAAATGCAAACCTCCGATTCAATAAATCGGGTACCACCCGGTTCTCAATCTCACACCAGTATTCATGATGACTACTCTGCAGACGACTACAGTAATTATTACAATTATGACGAGAACGGATCTTATATCGGAATCACAAATGATAACCGCACCTTGGAGTACCACGAATTCTTTAAAAACAGCTATTTATTTTTGGTCTACCCTTTTGAAGTAACCATTCTTGGATACATTTTACCAGTTTTAATCATTCTAACAATGCTGACGAATGCTCTTGTAGTGAGCGTATTTATGTCCAGCAAACATCGTATGAAGGCGACAAATTTACTGTTTGTAAGCATAGCGGTTTCTGACACTTTTACAGGCTTGGTATTGCTTCCAAATTCCATTTACATATACTCCAATCAGCGCCAAATACTGTCGAGGGGCTGGTGTGATTTCTACATGATCATGCGATACTATGTCTCTAGAGTATTCCATACCGCCTCCATCTGGCAAACCGTGCTTCTTGGTTTCCAGAGGTTCCTGTGTGTATGTTACCCATTTAGATCCGGTCAAGTCTGCACATTTCGAAACACACTCATTGTAATTGGATGTATCTACGTTTCTGCGATGTCACTTCATTCATTTCATTTGACAAACAAAAAGGCCTTGGAACGTAAGTGTGTATGGGAAGTGGAAGACCCTTGTAAGGAGAGCTGTATTTACATGTGGTTTTGTACGATTTTACAACATCTATTACCAGTTATAGTTCTGTGTTACCTAACCGGTCGAACAATCTATTCCCTGAAGAAGACAACTAGACGCGTCTCCGTGTCTAGTCTGAAATCAACGATGCAGAGGAGTTCGCGTGACAAGCTGATATCCTTGACCACAATATGCATCGTTGTCGTTTTCCTTGTACCGGAATTACCAAATGGTATATACAAACTGGTGCTTTTGTCTCTGATGCACGTATCAGACAGTGACCTGCACGTTGAGAGAAACCGCATGGTGTTTGCCATCTATGAAGTATTTCTGTTGATCAGCTTCCATCTAAATATCTGGATTTATTCCATCATGATGAGGGATTTCCGGAAGCGACTCGTCTCGATGGTGACTCTCGGCTGTTTACGTAAAAAGATCAAGCGGGAACGAGGCTCGTCTGTGTCAACTTTGTCAAGGCAAGGAACCATCAAGTCTGTGCTGTCAAGATCAAGCTCGGATGCTAGCTCTAAACATCGTATCCTACTCAGGCAAGTAAGCTTGCCTTCGACAGCATCAGACATTAACAGTATGCAAGTCACAGCAACGTCAAGAAATTGCGAGCGAGATGAGCTACATCGAAATATTTCGAGCATTTCAAACGGCACGGAAACTCCCATGCTCACTCATTCATCCATTGACGAGAAACAAGCCGGTAAGCCACTATATACTCCAATGATATCAATGGATTCCGCATACGCTAGTGGGGACATAATGGAAGATGATGTTTTTGTATAAGGAAAATACACTTTGTTTGTTAAATACTGTGCATTTATTTCATGCTTTCCGGTAGGATATCGAGAAATAGCAGTGAAAATATTTTTCGATCTTACTCTGGTACCACCAGTGAAAATACCGATTTTCACGTTCTTGTTGCCTAGGTAAATTGTGCGTGCCTGACAACCAGATGGGAAATATGACGTCATATACCTTATATTTCTCGCGCTTGCCGTAATATTGTAATGCGTTGCTATGCGGAAGGGGTACGCCACGGAGAATGGCGGAGAAGAACAGTACTGGATTTTGATAAAGCTCCTCCCAGAAAGGGTTAAAAGCATGAAATAAATAGAATCTTTGTTTTTTTCGGTGAAAGATCGAAATTTATTTCATCTCGTGAACACCATCGGTAATATTTTGCGAGAAATAAAATATAGACACATCGAGAATATTAATATCCAATTACAATGAGTGTGTTTCGAAATGTGCAGACTTGCCCGGAATTAAATGGGTAACATATAATACCGATGGTGTCCACTCGATGAAATAAACTTCGATCTTTCACCGAAAAAAACAAATATCCTCTATTTGTTTTGTCAAGGAAATCCAATCTCTCGATGTGTCTATATTTTATTTCTCGCAAAAACGGTAATAGTAACAGAGCATCAATACAAGTGGCACTTTCTTCAAGTAGGAATGGTTGATTGAAAAACTTATGGTAGTATTTTTCTGCCTCGAGAAACGAGATAGGCATCATAATAATTTTAGAGAACTATTACGGTAAATTAAAACTACCTGGAAACTTTATCGAGATAGTGAAAAGTTTCCTGAAAAAATATCATATTTATATACGACTGATCTCCGCAGTAAAAAACAACTAAATTTTCTCGTTGACCATGCACAATGTGTCCAAATTCTTCAAAAGATAAATCCCATCTGTTAAGCCAAATTCATTTTGCAGTCTGCAATTAACTGTGACCCGTCATGTGAAAAGGGACCGTTAGGGAACTGCGAAAAGCGTCGACCCTGTAGAAAACTGAGCGGATGCGCAGGCTGACCCGGGTGTGGGGGGGGGGGGGGTCGACACTCTTGGCGTCTGTGAAATTCCACCTTACTGTACAATCAGTTTTGAATTATAATTTTAAACTGACTTGGGCTTTCGTTGATCTGTTTTCATCTAATTGATTTACAGAATTTCCAAATGGCCCCCTTTTTGCGTGGTAAGTCGCAGACACATTTAATATGTCCTGGTCTAAAGTCTTGTCGTCAGATAATGAGATAACTTCCGGTATATGTTGTGTCAATTTCTCATGTGGTAGTAATACAGGGTTCGTATTTACCAACCATTCTTAATTTCCTTGGCTCTTCTGATTGGCTCAACCATCTGGTTTGGCCAATTAGAAATCGTCGTACACTTTAACTTAGAAATTGCAAAGAAATGACCCTCCCTACAAAATGACCCATGGGTCATTTCACAACGTAGAGGAATGATCCTAGGTATTATTCTACGTAGAGAAATGACCCCAGAGGGTTTTTCTCTACGTAGAGGAATGACACGGGTCATTTCTCTTCATAGTAAAATTACACATGGGTCATTTTGTAGGGGAAGGTCATTTCTCTACATCCCACCGGACCTGGTGGCTCAGTCAGTAACACACATGTACATGACTTTAAATCAGGGAATCGCCTGTTCGAATCCCGTGGTCTGGGAATTTCTTTCCGGAGGTTCATGAAAATCATTACGACAAGAATCAGGGGCATTTCATTTTAGATTTTATTAGTAGTTGCACTATAGATTAAAACTGAAGAATTTTACTAAAAATATTCTGAGCCATTACCAGTTATGAGTATATTTACATTAGTCATATAGAATTAGTTCTATATATATGTATATATTTTGTCATAATGATTGTAGAAAGCTTTGAAGGGCTTACGGGTGCAAAAATGATAGTATTGAGCAAATATTGTAAGTTAAATATTGGTTATCAAAATATATACATTGATACGTTAGCATTATGTTAATTGAATCTTTTGCCACAATAATTTCATATTTTTTCCCTACAGGAGCCTGATGATAGAATGATATCCTTTGTCACATTTTTATGGAAAGTTTTCATTCGTCCGAATATTTCAAGTATTACTAATGGAACGCGATAACCGTGGCCCTTGTTTACAATAATTCAGACCATTCTATTTTCGCATACGGGAAGGACAGGTAAATTATCCGATAATTTTAGTTAAAATGTAAATTGAAAAGGCTTAACAGTTTAACAAGTTATCGATTCTTCAAAGCGAACAGTGGTGTAACGGAAAACTTCTCTGCTTATAAACCCGGCGATCCTCGTTCGAGCCCTAATCTACCCCCTTTCTTTAAAGGAAGCATGTTACATATTTTTTTCGGTTTTCGCTTTACTTTTCTTTTTTTCTCTCCATACTTTTCCTTGTTTGATTGTCTTTTATGTTTCTTTTCTTTATCCTTTCTTCTTCCTTTTTTAGACGTGCACATCTTTCTTTGTCTTTGATATTCTTTCGTTACTATTACATTTATTCTTATTCATTTTATTCTTCTTGTTTTAAAGCATATTTCTCTATAACTGACACAACAACAAAACGGTTAAGTGCACAACTCTCATCCCGTGCACTGGCAGTATTGGAACTCGCTTCATTTTCACTGGCCTTATCGGTACCTTAAGCCTCTTAACATTCAGTATAAAATTTGTTGCTTCCTCGCCGCTGACCGCAATTATTCACTGCTCACAGGTTTCTTGAACTGCAATGTCTGCTTTTTTTTTTTTAAAAATCATTCTGCTAAGACCGCACATCTACAGTAACTTTTCCACTCAGGTTGCTTTAGTTTACAAGTGGTTCCGTTCCATTGGTGTTTCAATTTAAATCCTTGTGCAGTTAAGCTTCCGAGATGCGTAAGTTCCCAACTGCATTGAGTAGACATGTCTCTTCCGTCAAAGTCATGAAACAGGAAGAAAACTAGTAGGCAGAAATTTGTGGCTTTAGTCATCATAAGGTCTAAAACACGAGGCTATTTCTAGCATCAGTTCCTGTACAAGAAATTTCTTGGTTCATTTTTCCTAACTTTCGTAGGATCAATGTGCAATCTCGTGTGATGTCAATTAAAAATGAATTAATCTACCGATTAAAAGTAAAAATATTCATTATGATGTCATAAAAAATAATGTAACCATTGACTTAGCTTAAAAAAAAAAACAATTGATTTATCAAAAATACTGGGACTCGAACTCGATCCGCTTGGGTGGTAGCAGAGTGCCTTTGACCACTGCACCACAGCGTTACTTGTATGTCAAGTTTGAAATTTACCAATAAGTAACTACTTCATCCCTGGTATTCCCTATTTGAATGTTTTGAACTGATCTAGTGTTTGTAAACAAAGGCCACAATTATCGCGTTTTGATAGTACTATAATTGATGCTAGGAATAGCGTCGTACTTTAGACATCTAAGATGACTAAAGCCACAAATTTCTGGCCACTATTTTTCTTCCTGTTTCATGGCTTTGACAGAAAAGACATGTCTGTATACTCACTGTAGTTGGGAACTTACGCATCTCGGAAGCTTGACTGCACAAGGATTTAAATTAAAACACCAGTGGAACGGAACCTCTTGTGAACTAAAGCAACCTGAGTGGAAAAGTTACTGTAGTTGTGCGGTCTTAGCAGAATAAATACTTTTTTAAAAAGCAGACATTGCAGTTCAAGAAACCTGTGAGCAGTGAATAATTGCGGTCAGCGACGAGGAAGCAACAAATTTTATACTGCATGTTAAGAGGCTTAGGGTACCGAAAAGGCCAGTGAAAATGAAGCGAGTTCCAATACTGCCAGTGCACGAGATGAGAGTTGCGCACTTAACCATTTTGTTGTTGTGTCAGTTATAGAGAAATGCCTAAAAACAAGAAGAATAAAATGAATAAGAATAAAATGTAATAGTAACAAAAGAATATCAATGACAAAAAAAAAGATGTGCACGTCTAAAAAAGGAAGAAGAATGGATAAGGAAAAGAAACATAAATTATTCTAAGTGTTGTTGTATATGGCTTGCAACACACGAAAAGGGGCATTCGGACATTGGCGTAAAGTGTCGTCTTGGAACAGCCCACGCATTCCGCGCAGGCTAAACAAAGACGGCACTTTACGATACATTAGATTTTGTGCGACAGTCGATTTGCGCAAAAACAGAACTTTACATGAAAACGGAAAGTGTCGTCTCGGATCAGCCTGCGCGGACAGCACAGGCTGATTCAATACGACACTTTACGCAAATGTTCGAATGTCCCTTTTCGCGTGTTGCAGGTCATATGGGATTAATGATAAGTATATTAACTGGCTAACCTCTCATTTGATTTTATCTTTCGTCGCAATATTTTCAAAAACTTGAAGATGGACATTGTTTTGACAACATGTCTTTAAGTCGAAAGCAGCTAGTACAATACGGTACAACGTAATAGTGGCAAAAATTCTAGACATGGTTTAAAACATTGTAAGGGATATTTGCTTTATGCTAACCTTTGGATGTATTAAAAACTTCTGTCACATTGTTTACAAAGCTGTCAACTATCTGGGAATGCATCTTTGCAAGTCAAGGGTTACGATCCACTACGTTACTCTACCCTTGGCGGATTGAGATTGATTTCGACGATCACCCGATACGGATTTTCATTGGTTGCAGCTAGCTCTAACTGCATCAAATCGAATCGCTCGAAGCATTTCATCTTTGATAAAAACAGGGAACAGGGTCGCGATAGAAATAGAAGGTAAACGTGAATACCTCCGTGGATGTGTGCAGGATGTGTAATCATTCATTACCGAAGAAAACATAAACTAACAATATTTACATAAAGTTTCGATGTGACCAATCAATTATTGATCAGATGTTTTAGGCTCTATCCCAGCACCTGGCGATTTAATGTCGAAGTACGTTTTTGGTTATTGCTTCATGTTGAATTATTGTATTCGTAAGCAGTTTGTAAAACGACATTTCATTGGCTATAAGGAATATAATGTAAAAGGAGATAACAATCAGCATCCAATAGGGGGCATGTCGCAGGAATCTCGATCCGCCAAGATAAGATCCACGTAGTGATTGTAACCTTGGCTCGCGAAGATGCCTGTGAATGATAATGATACTGACACATAAGTGGTTTTGTAAATATTAAAATCAGATGTAATTGTTTTCCTTTATGTTTTTCCCACGCTTGAAAATAAGTTTTATGTAGGGTGGTGCTATGGCGATCACATCTGATATGGTGACAGACTTTTTATACGATGATATACTTTCGGTGATAGGTTAATTTCAAGACGATATCCGGAGGTACAACACTGCAACATAATAGTGCCTGCGCACAGCCCTGACCTGAACCAATGCGACTTCTTTCTTCGGGGTTAATTGAAGTCAAAGGTCTACATGTCCACACCAGACACTTACTTACACATGTTGTTAAAGAACATTAAACGTGAAATGAAAAAGATTAACATTGGACTGTGGGCTAACTTGATCGACAAATTCACCGTGCTTGTGCGTCATGGAAACAGCATGAAAGGTTGTCACAATGAAAACGACATTTTATTTACTTAAATAAACGCCAATAACCAAAAGGTACTTCTGATTTAAATTCTGTGTAAAAGTGTTTAACACATTACCACACAATTCCTACTTTTGACGCACCTGGAAAAGAAGCCTTTTGAAAACATTGTGGGAAAAGGAGAACATGTTGGTAACCAGCATTTTCTCCTTTTCCCACAATGTTTTCTAAACTTCACAAAACTAATTTCAAATTTTCAGTCGTCTGCAAATGCTTTCGATTTGAGCTAAAATATTGTCGTTTGGTAATGAGTTAATGTATGAAAATTAAATGAAATCACACACACAAACACACACACAAACACACCCACACAAAAGACAAAAGAACTACAAATTCCATATGCCTTTATAAAGGTTTGTCCGAAACTAAAAGCCATAGTTTAATTAAACAAAAGTGTTACCTTACTTTCCAAACACCCTGTATATACGATTACATATTTACGAGAAATGAAAGGTTATGCCAAATTTGCCAAAGTGGCGAAATTGAGGATGAGTTTCATTTCTCGCTAATGTGCCCGAAATACGAACACTTACGTCGGAAGTACCTAGATAAGTATTTTTATATCAGACCTAGTATGTTTAAATTTATCACTTTACTGTCGAGTAACGACCTAAATGTATTGTCTATGTTCGGTAACTATCTGACAGCTGCTTTTTCACTACGATTTAACACACTCTACAGTTAGTATCATTATATCTTTTTTTTTTCCAAACAAAGTTTACAGACTGATACACTTTATTCATATATCATCATTCTCAGTTGATTCCTTATACTTGTTGTAATTATTAAAATAGCATACATTTTGTTCAATACAGTTACAAGACTTGAACAGAGTGAAAGAAAGAGAGAGCGTGCGAGGGAGCGAAAGTGAGGGAGATAAAGGAAAGGACGAGAGAGAGAGAGAGAGAGAGAGAGAGAGAGAGAGAGAGCTTAGAATTTATGTGCCTTTTGATGTAAACATGACTATGTACTGTGTATACGTCAAATAAAATATTGTTCTGTTCTGTTCATATTAGGCAATTCTTTGAATAGTTTAGCAGGTTCATTTGTCTTTTTTGTCTTTTATCTTATATTGTATTTAATTATTGACTCATTAAATCGTTTTCTTCCTCAATTGAGTTGACGTGCTATATTGAATGTTGGTTAATAACCTTCAGTTAAATTTCTAAATGAATTGTGAATCGACAACATTTTCGTCAAAGGCAATTGATTTCCTAGAAAATGATATTTATAAAGTCTACCTCTAAAGTCAAATTTACTTAGCTCTCTACTCCATCTCTCTCCTTAACCCTTTACCCCATAAGGCATTTCCATGGCATATTTAATTGACCCTAAATAACAGTAAAGATGAAGCCGTTTCTTATGTGCAAATGATACCTTTTGATAGAATAGAAAACATTGTGACAAAAGGTGAAATTGCTCGTCACGAGCAATTTCAACTTTGCCACAATGTTTTCCAAAAGCTCCTACAAGCAATGTGTAGAAATGAGTATCTATGGAGTAAAGGGTTAATTGCTATGAAGGCCCGGGTCTGATGTTTGTTTGTAATTTAGCAAAGTTCATATTCGTTTGCCCAACTTTAAAGCGATGGAGTAATTGGTATTTCAGCATGTTTACTTATGAAACCGAAAGTCGGTTACAGATGGCATATTACCCTGTATATTACCACACAATCAAAATGTTCTCCTTATCGGGCAGTGCATGTTCAAGATCAGAATGCACGTTGTATGCAGTCAAACCTTCTTCTACAAGATCGCTTATTTGACTCTTTACCAAACAACACAATTTTAGACTGATCGGAATTGAAAGCACTTGGAGACGACGAAATAAACGTAAATCAAAAATTGAAATTTGTTTCAAGCAGGGTAGAAAGCAGTGTGGGAAAAGGAGAAAATGCTGGTTACCAGCATTTTCTCCTTTTCCCACAATGTTTTCTACAGGCTTCTTTATCAGGCATGACAAAATTCGGAATTGTGTGGTAAAGAGTTAAGAATCTAGCACGCCAAAATTCTATTCAGGGATTGCTAAGAAACTTTTCAAAAAGATCAATTTCTCTCTCATTGCTGAGAATTGTTTCGGCAACGATGTTTATCCGGAAAAGAAGCTAGTGGCTGTTTAAGATCTTAGTATAGGTTAAAAAAACTCGATGAAAGCATTGGCAGGTGCGCTTCTTGCAGTGATAAAAGCTGAAATAATTGACAATGACTTTAAGGCAAAGCACGGATATTGTCACCGGCACTTGATCGTAAAAAGTATTTCATTTGTATTGACAGATAGAAGAAAAAGCAGTTCATATTTTTACTCATTTTCAACTGTTGAGTTAATCAGGGTGTTTTCATCGAGATATAAAATGCCATATTAGATCTACATGGCTTCGGGCCTTATTTGCCATGCAATAAGGCAATTGCACTTTATATCTCGATGAAAACACAAAAATCTGCACTCAACCCTTGTAATTGCAATTGCTGTTCACTTGAATCACTTTTCGAAAATGATAGAGAGAAAAATCACGTACGCATACGACAGTAAACACGAGTTAATTTCCTTGGCGGATACTTGGTAGCGCGGGCATTAGTACACAATCAAGTTTTAGCTTTTCAATATAGTTTTTCAGTCGAAGGCGGCCATTTTGCTGGCTTTGAAATCATAGATAATTTGTGAAGAATTAGTGTACGTACCTTCGGCAGATCTGTTCTTGGTGGGTTTCTAACCTCTTGCCGTCATAAGAATAAATTTATCCTAGTTTTCTTGCAAGATATGAATCGAATGACGCTAACGTTTTTTGACCAACTTATCAGAAAGAAAAAAAAAAACGGTATCACAGCTTTTAATGCTTCATTTCTTTTAAGTGTTTCCCAGTCGTTTGGAAATGAGTAAAAGGCCCTTGAGACGACCTTGACATTGCAAGGAATACTTAACATTTTAGACATGCACAGGTCTTCAAGCCAGAGGTAGCTGTTTCAAATACTAAAAAACTCGGCGAAATTTCTGCTAAAGATTGAAGATAGTCGTTGCACGAGGATTCAATCCTGTCTCACCGCAGGTCTTTTTTTAACCCTTTCCCAAACGACAAATTTTAGATTTAAACATATTTTATTGTATATATAAACATACAAATGGATTGGGACGAAAGCTGATAAGAGCTTATAGAGTCCCTTTCCAAAGCAACAACATCCACATGACAGAAATAAAGAAAATGAGAAAAAGAAAAAAAAAAACATATACATACAAAAATTGGTGAGCAAGCTGGAGAAAGAGAGACAAAAAGAGAGAAAGAGAGACAGAGAGAGGTAGAGGTGGACCTTTTTGAAAATCATTCGTTAAAACGCTTACTTTCCCTTATATACGACTGAACTTTCAAAAAGATTTCTTCATTTTCCTGAAAAGTAAGAAAATCATTTCCAAAGAGGAGTGTTTGAAGGTCTATAGTAATTTCATAATACGATATGGAGCGAATGAACTTATTTCTTATAGTTTCATAAAGTGGACATTCAAAGAAATAGTGTGCATTTGTCTCTATAGCACCACATACACAGTTAGGAGAGTCAACTACATTTCTTAAGTACAGATGGTGCTTTAGGGAACTGCAATTATTTCGTAACCTAGTATGCAAAATTTGAAGGCGTCTTTGTCCTATAAAAAACAATTTATTTGGATATGGCCTATTATTGTCCAGATACCTTTTAAAACAAGGCAAGGAATTCAAATTCCTAATATCTTGAGGAATTGAGTTCCATTCTTCCACAACGGATGGAAGAAAGGATTTTTTATAGAGATTTGTCCTACAAGCAATGGTTCGAATATTATTAGAATTGCGCAAGTTGTAATTGTTAAGGTTGCTATTCAGATCAGGGACAAGATTACTCAGGTAGGAAGGAACAAGGCATTTAGTCATTTTAAAGAACAATACAAGTTTGTGTTTACGCCTGCGGTCGCCAAGTGACTCCCAACCACATTCATTTTTTAGTTCATCCAAGGAAACCAGTTTGCTACAACCTGTTACTATTCTGGCAGCTTCATTTTGGATTTTGTCTAGATCATTTTTCAGGTATTGAGGGATATTGTCCCAAACGACGTCTCCGTATTCTATAATAGGTCTAATGAACGTAAAATATATAACTTGCAAAGATTTCCTATCAAGACATATCTTAAGACGACGCATTATATTTATCCTTTTCCATGCTTTCTCAATAGAATTTTTAATATGAAGATCCCATGATCCGTCGTTTGAGAAGTGAAAACTTAAATGTTTATGTGACTGGACATTTTCAATATTTATATTTGACATACAGAGATCGGGGTGAGAATTTTGAGCATTTTTACGTGTGATGATAAGTGATTCAGATTTTGAAGGATTAAATTTAACCAGCCAGGTTTCTGCCCATTTATTAATTTTTTCTATATCTCTCTGAAGAATTCGTCCCGCATCGTTTGGGTTACGGATAATTAATGATAGACTAGTGTCGTCTGCAAATAGGTTGATACCCGATTCTATGTTTTCGACAATATCGTTAATAAATACCAGAAAAAGAAGCGGGCCGAGTATCGATCCTTGTGGGACACCAGCATTTATGTATTGGGCATTAGACTGGCCACCAGGCAGGATAACTTTTTGACGCCTGTTAGAGAGGTAATTAGAAAGCCAATCAAGTAGTTTACCATTTATTCCTGCGCGTCTTAGTTTGAATATCAGACCCTTATGCCATACTTTATCGAAAGCCTTACTTATATCAAAAAATATAAATCTAATTTCAAGGCCTTCGTCTAAAGCATTGCATATTTTATTATAAAGGAATGTTACTTGGTTAACTGTAGAGTCGCCAGGCAAAAACCCTGATTGATACGGTGTAAAAAAACTATTTTCATTTAAATAATTAAAAATATGTTTATAAAGTATCCTTTCAAAAACCTTTTCCATGGTATTAAGAAGAGAGATCGGTCTATAGTTGGACGGCAGGGAAGGATCACCATTCTTAAAAACTGGACAGACATTAGACATCTTCCATGAAAGGGGTAGTTTACAAGTCTCCAAGCTGAAGTTAAAGAATTGACATAAGGGATTAGCCAACTGGTTCGCTGACTCGCGTAAAATGATGTTACTGATACCGTCGGGTCCTGGAGCTTTTCCAACATTTAGATTTATAAGCACGTTCCTGACTTCCAAAGAATCGATGAATACTGAAGTTAAAGAATACTGATCATTTCCTAAGAGTTCAGTTGGTAAGGCATGATCGTTTTCATTTAGTCTAGTTTGAGTAACAAAGAATGAATTGAGTAAACTTGCTTTGGCATTAACATCAGTGACCATTATATCGTTGTCAGTATCATAGAGTGGTGGTAAGCATTCAGAAGAAGAAGGTTTGATAAAACTTTTAAGCACTTTCCACCAATCGCGTGATGATAATGAACCATTACATAATTTATTTGACAAACGATCAATATAATCATGTTTACTTTTGCGTATTAAGTCAATTACTTCGTTTCTGACCTTTTTAAATTTAAGCCATTTACTTGGATTATTTGACTTTCTTGCTTTTTTATATAACCGCTTGCGTTGTCTGATTTTACGTTTTATCAAACTAGTAATCCAGGGAGGTTCATGAGCTTTTACATTAACTGTTTTATGTGGAATAGTATTGTCTCTTCCCCTTTTAATAACATCAGTTATATTTTGAGCATAAATGTCAATGTCATTCGATTTAAGTTCATCCCAATTGATATTGTTGAAATAATTTCTTAATGCATTATAGTCCCCAAGATCATATTTCCAAATAATGCGTCTATACGAGTTATGTTTTGGTTTTAGAAAATTTAAAACACTGAATATGGGACAATGATAGCGGATACTATTTTCTAGAACAGGTATGCCAACACCAGAAATTATTATGGATTCTTTGTTTGTGACAAACATAAGATCAATCAAAGAATGTGAACATTCTGTAAAATGTGTTGGTTCCTCAATAAGCTGAGACATGTTATACTGATTACAGAGTACGTTAATCTTTCTATATGATGCAGCATTAAGATAGTTTAAGTTAAAGTCACCAGTAATAACTACATCAGTAATATTTGAGTCGATAGCGAGACTAATTGAATCTTCTAGTAGGGAAGTGTAATGCAAGTTGGAATTTGGTGGTCGATAAAATGTTCCATGTAAGATATTTTTATTATTACACAATTTTATTTGGATCCAAATACATTCAACTTCTTTCATTTCTGGATCATTTCTTCGGACATAAGATAGTGAATCTTTGACATAGACAAGAACACCTCCATATGGATTCGAAATTCGATCTTTCCTTTCTGGTGGGTAAAAAGATTTAAAAAGTAATTCGCTGGAAGGAAACGTTTCTTCTAACCACGTCTCAGTAAAGGAAATAATATCAAATTGAGAAAATTCAGCGAATAATAGATCAATTTTATGCCTGATACTTTGAACATTATAGTGAACAACTGATAAATGGTTTGGGAGGTTAAGAAAATTATATATGTCGTTGGAGTATGTAGACATTGACGAGGTATCGGGACTTTCTTCGTATTCGGTGGGACCAGGGTTGGGATGCACATCTCCTGATAGAATTATAACAAATATCATCCCAATAACTATACTTAAAGTTAATGTAAAAAAAGATAATAAGGAAAAGTAGGTAAATACTATATTAGACTGGTGATTTTTACCGGCTTTAAATTTACGTTTTTGGTTGGAAGTTATTGAGAATCTATTTTTCCTAGACACTAAGTACAATGAGAATGAAAAAGAATTTGAACCTTTCAGGAAGCATAAAAATAATAATATTAAAAGGAAACGAAAGCGGAATTTCATAATCATGTTATATTTTGGCTCTATTTCAAAGAACATTTTCAAACCTTTTGCCATTTATACAGGAACCACAATAAAAGATGGCCTTTGAAATAGAGCCAAGTAACATTTGAATAAATCTGCAACCAGAGATCATTAAAAAATATACATCCAAGATTGTCAAAAAAGTCCATAAGAGAATAGAGAGAGAAAGAAGAAAAGAGACATTTGGTGAATAGTATTATCATACAAACAAATACAACATTTTTGACAACATTCATTTTTGAGTAAAGATCAGTCATTTGTGGTGCGAGGTTAAAATGAAAAACCCGGTTGCTAAATATCTTTATAAGGAAAAAAACAGAAAGGAGAATCTTAATGACTATGTAGCTGCTCTAAATACCCTAATTTATCAAAGGATATCAATGCACGACATCTGCTTTAGAATATCAAGCTTTACAAATCTGTATTGTCTCACATATATATATAGAAACCATTAACACAAGACCAATGACATGAAGATAATGAAATATTACTGCCAAGATTTCATGAAGTTATATTAAACATTATGTATAATTTGTGGTTTGGGGGGATCGGCATCAGACATCACGTAATGTAATGTCTGATACCGACCCACACAAGTCACTATCTTAATAACTATACTGTTTATTCAAGTTTTGAAATTTCAGATTTGTGATTTGGGGGGGATCGGCATCAGACATCACGTAATGTAATGTCTGATACCGACCCACACAAATCACTATCTTAATAACGGTACTATTTATTCAAGTTTTGAAATTTCAAGAGCGGCTTTGACATAAGACCAAAGATATGACGATAGTGAAATATTACTGCAAATATTTTGTTAAATAAGATCACAATCTGTAATGCATTCCTGCACAATTGATATTGTGCGGGAATTTGATTTGAGACTCTTCCAAACCGAAAGAGTTTGCAGACGACAATTTTAGTTTTTGAGAAAATGGCAAAAAGTTCTCAAAAAGGGTAGAAAACAATGTGGGAAAAGGAGAAATTGCTCGTTACGAGCAATTTCTCCTTTTCCCACAGTGTTATCAAAGACTTTTACTGCAGACATGTAAAAACCAGGGCTTGTTTGGGAAAGGGTTAAACAACGGCTAAGAAAGACATTAGCCAGTAGCTAAGGAAGAATATTTCGTGAAAAACCGGCAAAAGAACCCTCCGGAAAAGCATGGTGAGGTGAACAAGCCATCTAGGTTTAACCCATTACCACACAATCCCTACTTTTGACGCCCCTGAGAAAGAAGCCTGTTGAAAACACTGTAGGAAAAGGAGAAAATGCTGGTAACCAGCATTTTCTCCTTTTCCCACAGTGTTTTCTACCCTTTCCAGAACAATTTCAATTTTTCAGTCACCTTTATTTTGTCGTCTGCAAATGCTTTCAATTTGAACCCGTCTAAAATTTTGTTGTCTGGTAAAGAGTTAAATAATGATGTTTAACACCAATCAAATAAACAAATAAACTATGCAGCTTGTCAGACCTTTCCCGGAGAATTCAGCATACGAAATCTCTTCAATAGATAGAATGAAAATATCCTTCCGAAAGTAAAAATCCACATTATTCAGATTTCAAAGACTTTTTTATCGAAAAAGTATCACCAAATCGGACAGAGTGAATCCGAGATCAGACTATATCTTTTCCGTCTAATCTTCACCTAGGCTGTCCACAAAAAGTGCGTTGAGTTTTGTTCAGCAACCTTCGTGCTAAGTGGTCAGTCAAGGCCAACCTCGCTTAAACCCTTAAAGGTGGCCCTTCAGATTTTGGGAAGACAAGAATACAAAAATGTTACCCTTTTACTCCCAAAGCCTTATAATTTTCGTTCATAAAACCCCAGTAGTGAATAACTATCCGGCAACACGAGAAATTAAAGATTTACTACGGCCAAGGTAGACACCGACGGGAAACATGGTCTATTTTTACATGAGCAACTCGCTCATTCTATATACATGTACCTAAAATATACAGACGAAGCTTCAAACATAGCGCCCGAAGAAGACATTATGGAGAATAATTATATGTTTGTTATGTTGTGGAATATCAGCGTCATTAGTCACCTGCCAGTCACTTAAAATTCCCACAATGCTTTTTTTTTGTTTTTGGCAGGAAATCTAAAAATAGCTTAAGAGGCTACGTAGCCTTGTAAGGGAATACCGTCAATTTTCTTTTTTTTTGTAATTTTATGATTCTTGATTATTGACGATTTGTATTGTTTTCTCATATAAATTTCAGTGAAATACATTTTTTTTTTTATTTGATGGGATGTGAAAATTATAAATACCCACCTTTAACAAATGTAATGTTTCTCACGACCTCAAGAAGAAGGTTTTAGAAAACATTGTTGCAAAAGGAGAAAATACTGGTAACCAGCATTTTCGCCTCTTTCCAAAATGTTTTCTTCCCTGAACAGTCAAAATGATCATTTGATTCGCATTTAGTTTGTCGTCTGCAAATGCTTTCAGATTGGAGAAGCCATTATTTTTTCTTCGCTTGGTAAAAAGTATTTTTCATGTTTTCACTAACATTGGGAAAAACAGGTTTTGAAGACTTATGTGGAATATGAGGGGTTACCAGCATTTTCTCCATTTTCCACTACGTCTTTAAGCCTTTTCAAACCGCTATTAATTTGTCATTTTATGCGGTTTGCATATGGGCGGATCTTTTGTTGGTAGTGGAGAAAGTTGTGTCGTGTATATATATATACACATTATAAAATATCTTCCGCAATCAAGTCAATGTGGAAAGTTTTCTTGTTGATACAAGTCACTTGTATAGTTGTTCTGTGTTAACTTAATCTCTTGGCTCCTGGTAAAAGTCAACACACATTTTGCGGACAGTGTAGATCCAAGATCAGACTGCACAGAACGTGCAGTCTGATCTTGGATCTACACTGTCCGACAGTGTGAACGATCTTCTACAATATCGCCGTAGAATTCCGATATTTGAATCTCTGTCATGGAACGCTTGAAACGAACATGCTTTCATTTTCATTCATTTTTTCGCCGTGGTTACGTCATTTGTTCTGACATTTTTTAGAGGTGGAGGTTTCTAGGGAAACATTTTTATCCAATTTTGAGTCTTGTGCGATTTTCTTGGACGGTTAAAACTTGAGGACGGAAGAACTCGTAACTATCTGTGCAGCCAAAATTGTTTTGTGACGGTGTGAAATATTCCGAAGAAAGCAGGTATTTGGACATTAGAAAGATTTAGAAAAAAAAAATAAAACGTGAAACTATTAGATCTACAGGCTGGACCATTTGATCTTGGGAGACAAAAGTCTAGTGATATCTTAAGTTTTAATCGCAAAATAATGGACTAATAGCAAAAAAAACCAAAACATGGTTTGATTGAGAAAGGAGACGAACGAAAATAACAAACTTATTTATGATAACTGGAATATGGATACAGGTCATTTGACAGAAAACATAGTAGCTCTTAAAAGGGATTTAACGTGAAAAAGTGAAACAATTATCATATGTGAAAAAGTACATTCAGTACATACAGTGTAAGTTAAGAAAGGGCCGTTACGTTCATATCTGAAATCTGAAAGCTGCTAAAAACAGAAGGAATGGAAATGCAAACCTCCGATTCAATAAATCCGGTAGCACCCGGTTCTCAATCTCACACCAGTATTCATGATGACTACTCTGCAGACGACTACAGTCACTATTACGATTATGACGAGAACGGATCTTATATCGGAATCACAAATGATAACCGCACCTGGGAGTACCACGAATTCTTTAAAAACAGCTATTTAATTTTGGTCTACCCTTTTGAAGTAACCATTCTTGGATACATTTTACCAGTTTTAATCATTCTAACAATGCTGACGAATGCTCTTGTAGTGAGCGTATTTATGTCCAGCAAACATCGTATGAAGGCGACAAATTTACTGTTTGTAAGCATAGCGGTTTCTGACACTTTTACAGGCCTGGTATTGCTTCCAAATTCCATTTACATATACTCCAATCAGCGCCAAATACTGTCGAGGGGCTGGTGTGATTTCTCCATGATCATGCGATACTATGTCTCTAGAGTATTCCATACCGCCTCCATCTGGCAAACCGTGCTTCTTGGTTTCCAGAGGTTCCTGTGTGTATGTTACCCATTTAGATCCGGTCAAGTCTGCACATTTCGAAACACACTCATTGTAATTGGATGTATCTACGTTTCTGCGATGTCACTTCATTCATATCATTTGACAAACAAAAAGGCCTTAGAACGTGGGTGTGTATGGGAGGTGGAAGACCCTTGTAAGGAGAGCTGTATTTACATGTGGTTTTGTACGATTTTACAACATCTATTACCAGTTATAGTTCTGTGCTACCTAACCGGTCGAACAATCTATTCCCTGAAGAAGACAACTAGACGCGTCTCCGTGTCTAGTCTGAAATCAACGATGCAGAGGAGTTCGCGTGACAAGCTGATATCCTTGACCACAATATGCATCGTTGTCGTTTTCCTTGTACCGGAATTACCAAATGGTATATACAAGCTGGTGCTTTTGTCTCTGATGCACGTATCAGACAGTGACCTGCACGTTGCGAGAAACCGCATGGTGTTTGCCATCTATGAAGTATTTCTGTTGATCAGCTTCCATCTAAATATCTGGATTTATTCCATCATGATGAGGGATTTCCGGAAGCGACTCCTCTCGATTGTGACTCTCAGCTGTTTCCGTAAAAAGATCAAGCGGGAACGAGGCTCGTCTGTGTCAACTTTGTCAAGGCAAGGAACCATCAAGTCTGTGCTGTCAAGATCAAGCTCGGATGCTAGCTCTAAACATCGTATCCTACTCAGGCAAGTAAGCTTGCCGTCGACAGCATCAGATATTAACAGTATGCAAGTCACAGCAACGTCAAGAAATTACGAGCGAGATGAGATACATCGAAATACTTCGAGCATTTCAAACGGCACGGAAACTCCCATGCTCACTCATTCATCCATTGACGAGAAACAAGCCGGTAAGCCACTATATACTCCAATGATATCAATGGATTCCGCATACGCTAGTGGGGACATAATGGAAGATGATGTATTTGTATAAGGAAAATACACTTTGTTAAATACTGTGCATTTGTTTTGTCACGGAAATCCAATCTCTCGATGTGTCTATATTTTATTTCTCGCAAAAACGGTAATAGTAACAGTGCATCAATAGAAGTGGCACTTTCTTCAAGTAGGAATGGTTGGTTGAAAAACTTATGGTAGTATTATTATGCCTTGAGAAACGAGATAGGTATAATATATAATAATTCTAGAAAACTATTGCGGTAAATTAAACTTCCTGCAAATGTTATCGAGATAGTGAAAAGTTTCCTGAAAAAATATCATATTTATATACGACTGATCTCCGCAGTAAAAAACAACTAAATTTTCTCGTTGACCATGCACAATGTGTCCAAATTCTTCAAAAGATAAATCCCATCTTTTAAGCCAAATTCATTTTGCAGTCTGCAATTAACTGTGACCCGTCATGCGAAAAGGGACCGTTAGGGAACTGCGAAAAGCCTCGACCCTGTAGAAAACTGCGCGGATGCGCAGGCGGACCCGAGTGAGGGGGGGGGGGGGGAGGGGTCGACACTCTTAGCGTCTGTGAAATTCCACCTTACTGTACAATCATTTTTGAATGATCATTTTAAACTGACCAGGGCTATCGTTGGTCTGTTTTCATCTAATTGATTTACAGAATTTTCAGATGGCCCCTTTTTGCGTGGTAAGTCGCAGACACATTTAATATGTCCTGGTCTAAAGTCTTGTCGTCAGATAATGAGATAACTTCCGGTATATGTTGTGTCAATTTCTCATATGGTAGTAATACAGGGTTCGTATTTACCAACCATTCTTAATTTCCTTGGCTCTTCTGATTGGCTCAACCATCTGGTTTGGCCAATTAGAAATCGTCGTTCACTTTAACTTAGAAATTGCAAAGAAATGACCCTCCCCACAAAATGACCCATGGGTCATTTCACAACCTAGAGGAATGGTCCTAGGTATTATTCTACGTAGAGAAATGACCCCAGAGGGTTTTTTCTCTACGTAGAGGAATGACACGGGTCATTTCTCTTCATAGTAAAATTACACATGGGTCATTTTGTAGGGGAAGGTCATTTCTCTACATCCCACCGGACCTGGTGGCTCAGTCAGTAACACACATGTACATGACTTTGAATCAGGGAATCGCCTGTTCGAATCCCCTGGTCTGGGAATTTCTTTCCGGAGGTTCATGAAAATCATTACGACAAGAATCAGGGGCATTTTATTTTAGATTTTATTAGTAGTTGCACTATAGATTAAAACTGAAGAATTTTACTAAAAATATTCTGAGCCATTACCAGTTATGAGTATATTTAAATGAGTCATATAGAATTAGTTCTATATATATGTATATATTTTGTCATAATGATTGTAGAAAGCTTTGAAGGGCTTACGGGTGCAAAAATGGTAGTATTGAGCAAATATTGTAAGTTAAATAATTGGTTATCAAAATATATACATTGATACGTTAGCATTATGTTAATTGAATCTTTTGCCACAATAATTTCATATTTTTCCCTACAGGAGCCTGATGATAGAATGATATCCTTTGTCACATTTTTATGGAAAGTTTTCATTCCTCCGAATATTTCAAGTATTACTAATGGAACGCGATAACCGTGGCCCTTGTTTACAATAATTCAGACCATTCTATTTTCGCATACGGGAAGGACAGGTAAATTATCCGATAATTTTAGTTAAAATGTAAATTGAAAAGGCTTAACAGTTTAACAAGTTATCGATTCTTCAAAGCGAACAGTGGTGTAATGGAAAACTTCTCTGCCTATAAACCCGGCGATCCTCGTTCGAGCCCTAATCTACCCCCTTTCTTTAAAGGAAGCATGTTACATATTTTTTTCGGTTTTCGCTTTACTTTTCTTTTTTTCTCTCCATACTTTTCCTTGTTTGATTGTCTTTTATGTTTCTTTTCTTTATCCTTTCTTTTTCCTTTTTTAGACGTGCACATCTTTCTTTGTCATTGATATTCTTTCGTTACTATTACATTTATTCTTATTCATTTTATTCTTCTTGTTTTGAAGCATATTTCTCTATAACTGACACAACAACAAAACGGTTAAGTGCGCAACTCTCATCCTGTGCACTGGCAGTATTGGAACTCGCTTCATTTTCACTGGCCTTATCGGTACCTTAAGCCTCTTAACATTCAGTATAAAATTTGTTGCTTCCTCGCCGCTGACCGCAATTATTCACTGCTCACAGGTTTCTTGAACTGCAATGTCTGCTTTTTTTTTTTTAAAAATCATTCTGCTAAGACCGCACATCTACAGTAACTTTTCCACTCAGGTTGCTTTAGTTTACAAGTGGTTCCGTTCCATTGGTGTTTCAATTTAAATCCTTGTGCAGTTAAGCTTCCGAGATGCGTAAGTTCCCAACTGCATTGAGTAGACATGTCTCTTCCGTCAAAGTCATGAAACAGGAAGAAAACTAGTAGGCAGAAATTTGTGGCTTTAGTCATCATAAGGTCTAAAACACGAGGCTATTTCTAGCATCAGTTCCTGTACAAGAAATTTCTTGGTTCATTTTTCCTAACTTTCGTAGGATCAATGTGCAATCTCGTGTGATGTCAATTAAAAATGAATTAATCTACCGATTAAAAGTAAAAATATTCATTATGATGTCATAAAAAATAATGTAACCATTGACTTAGCTTAAAAAAAAAAACAATTGATTTATCAAAAATACTGGGACTCGAACTCGATCCGCTTGGGTGGTAGCAGAGTGCCTTTGACCACTGCACCACAGCGTTACTTGTATGTCAAGTTTGAAATTTACCAATAAGTAACTGCTTCATCCCTGGTATTCCCTATTTGAATGTTTTGAACTGATCTAGTGTTTGTAAACAAAGGCCACAATTATCGCGTTTGATAGTACTATCAAAACGCGATAACTGTGGCCTTTGTTTACAAACACTGGACCAGTTCAAAACATTCAAATAGGGAATACCAGGGACGAAGCAGTTACTTATAGGTAAATTTCAATTGAGACGTGTAAGTAACGCTGTGGTGCAATGGTCAAAGGGACTCTGCTACCGCCCAAGCAGACCGAGTTCGAGTCTTTTTTTCAATAAAGCAACTGTTTTTTTTTTCAAGCTAAGTCAATTATTACATTATTTTTATATCATAGTGAATATTTTTACTTTTACCTTGTAGTTCCATTCATTTATAATTGACATCGCACGAGATTGCACATTGATCCTTCGAAAGTTAGGAAAAATGAACCAAGACATTTCTTGTACAGGAATTGATGCTAGGAATAGCGTCGTACTTTAGACATCTAAGATGACTAAAGCCACAAATTTCTGGCCACTATTTTTCTTCCTGTTTCATGGCTTTGACAGAAAAGACATGTCTGTATACTCACTGTAGTTGGGAACTTACGCATCTCGGAAGCTTGACTGCACAAGGATTTAAATTAAAACACCAGTGGAACGGAACCACTTGTGAACTAAAGCAACCTGAGTGGAAAAGTTACTGTAGTTGTGCGGTCTTAGCAGAATAAATACTTTTTTAAAAAGCAGACATTGCAGTTCAAGAAACCTGTGAGCAGTGAATAATTGCGGTCAGCGACGAGGAAGCAACAAATTTTATACTGCATGTTAAGAGGCTTAGGGTACCGAAAAGGCCAGTGAAAATGAAGCGAGTTCCATTACTGCCAGTGCACGAGATGAGAGTTGCGCACTTAACCATTTTGTTGTTGTGTCAGTTATAGAGAAATGCCTTAAAACAAGAAGAATAAAATGAATAAGAATAAAATGTAATAGTAACAAAAGAATATCAATGACAAAAAAAAAGATGTGCACGTCTAAAAAAGGAAGAAGAATGGATAAGGAAAAGAAACATAAAAGACAATCAAAAAAGGAAAAGTATGGAGAGAAAAAAGAGAAAAGTAAAGCGAAAACCGAAAAAAATATGCAACATGCTTCCTTTAAAAAAAATAGGTCTGGCGGCTCGAACGAGGATCGCCGGGTTTAGAGGTAGATATGTCCTCCATTACACCACTGCTCGCTTTGAAGAATCGATAACTTGTAAAACTCTTAAGCCTTTTCAATTTACATTTTAACCAAAATTATCGGATAATTAACCTGTCCTTCCCGTATGCAAAAATAGAATGGTCTGAATTATTGTAAACAAGGGCCACGGTTATCGCGTTCCATTAATACTGGCAACATTTGTTTATACATGACGTTTCTGTACAATATTTATGTATTGATGTAGATTTATGAATTGAGTGATGTCCTGTGTCATTTTCCCCCTCAACGCTACAAATTGCAGAAGTGGACACAGATTTATTCTAAGAGTTGTTGTATATGGCTTGCAACACACGAACAGGGGCATTCGGACATTGGCGTAAAGTGTCGTCTTGGAACAGCCCACGCATTCCGCGCAGGCTAAACCGAGACGGCACTTTACGACTACATTAGATTTTGTGCGACAGTCGACTTGCGCAAAAACAGAACTTTACATGAAAACGGAAAGTGTCGTCTCGGATCAGCCTGCGCGGACAGCACAGGCTGATTCAAGACGACACTTTACGCAAATGTTCGAATGTCCCTTTTCGCGTGTTGCAGGTCATATGGGATTAATGATAAGTATATTAACTGGCTAACCTCTCATTTGATTTTATCTTTCGTCGCAATATTTTCAAAAAACTTGAAGATGGACATTGTTTTGACAACATGTCTTTAAGTCGAAAGCAGCTAGTACAATACGGTACAACGTAATAGTGGCAGAAATTCTAGACATGGTTTAAAACATTGTAAGGGATATTTGCTTTATGCTAACTTTTGGATGTATTACTCTCAGATGATAATTTAAACCTTTGTTGACAAACACAACACAACAAAACAAACACATAAAAGGTAAGACAGGTAAAATACATCGCTTCATTACATAGACAGTACAGCGGGTATTTAACCCTTTACCCCATAAGGCATTTCTATGGTACCTCTAATTGACCATAAATAAGAGCAAGGATAAAGCCGTATATGACACCTTTTGATTGTGTAGAAAACATTGTGGCAAAAGGTGAAATTTCTCGTCACGAGCAATTTCACCTTTTGCCACAATGTTTTCCAAAGGCTCCTACAAGCAATGCGTAGAAATGAGTTTCTATGGAGTAAAGGGTTAAGCTGAAAGGAATACCTGTTTCCCCTTTCATTATGAAGTCAATCGACCCTAAAAAGACACTGCTATCGTCTGAGAGTAATATTAAAAACTTCTGTCAACTATCTGGGAATGCATCTTTGCAAGTCAAGGGTTACGATCCACTACGTTACTCTACCCTTGACAGATTATGCTTGATTTCGACGATCACCCGATACGGATTTTCATTGGTTGCAGCTAGCTCTTACTGCATCAAATCAAATCGCTCGTAGCATTTCATCTTTGATAAAAATAGAACAGGGTCGCGATAGAAATAGAAGGTAAACGTAAATACCTCTGTGGATATGTGCAGGATGTGTAATGATTCATTACCGAAGAAAACATAGACGAACAATATCAAAATAAAGTTCCAATTAATTATCGGATATTTTAGGCTATATCCCAGAACCTGGCGATGAAATGTCGAAGTACGTATTTGTTTATTGCTTCATGTTGAATTATTGTATTCGTAAGCGGTTTGTAAAACGACATTTCATTGGCTACAAGGAATATAATGTATAGGGAGATAATAAGCAACATCCAATAGGGGGCGTGTCGCAGGAATCTCGAAATCGGGCTCGATCAGCCAAGATGAAATCCGCGTAGTGATTGTAACCTTGGCTCGTGAAGATGCCTTTGAATGATAATGATACTGACACATAAATGGTTTTGTAAATACTAAAATCAGATGTAATTTTTTTCCTTTATGTTTTATCCACGCTTGAAAATAAGTTTTCTACATTGCAAGACATATGGTTTATGTAGGGAGGTGCTATGGCGAACACATCTAATATGGTGACAGACTTTGTATACGATACTTTCGGTAATAAGTTAATTTCAAGACGATATCCGGAGGTACAACATTGCAACAGAATATTGCCTGCGCACAGCCCTGACCTGAACCTATGCGACTTCTTTCTTCTGGGTTAATTGAAGTCAAAGGTCTCCGTGTCCACACCAGACACTTACTTACATATGTTGTTAAAGAACATTAAACGTGAAATGAAAAAGATTAACATTGGAATGTGGGCTAACTTGATCGACAAATTCACCGTGCTTGTGCGTCATGGAAACAGCATGAAAGGCTGCCACAATGAAAACGACATTTGTTTACTTAAATAAACGCCAATAACCAAAAGGTACTTCTGATTTAAATTCTGTGTAAAAGTGTTTAACACATTACCACAGAATCTCTACTTTTGACGCACCTGGAAAAGAAGCCTTTTGAAAACATTGTGGGAAAAGGAGAACATGTTGGTAACCAGCATTTTCTCCTTTTCCCACAATGTTTTCTAAACTTCACAAAACTAATTTCAAATTTTCAGTCACTTTTATTTTGTCGTCTGCAAATGCTTTCGATTTGGGCTAAAATATTGTCGTTCGGTAATGAGTTAATGTAATGAAAATTGAATGAAATCACACACACAAACACACACACACAAAAGACAAAAGAACTACAAATTCCATATGCCTTTATAAAGGTTTGTCCGAAACTAAAAGCCATAGTTTAATTAAACAAAAGTGTTACTTTCCAAACACCCTGTATATACGATTACATATTTACGAGAAATGAAAGGTTATGCCAAATTTGCCAAAGTGGCGAAATTGAGGATGAGTTTCATTTCTCGCTAATGTGCCCGAAATACGAACACTTACGTCGGAAGTACCTAGATAAGTATTTTTATATCAGACCTAGTATGTTTAAATTTATCACTTTACTGTCGAGTAACGACCTAAATGTATTGTCTATGTTCGGTAACTATCTGACAGCTGCTTTTTCACTACGATTTAACACACTCTACAGTTAGTATCATTATACTTTTTCTTTTCCAAACAAAGTTTACAGACTGATACACTTTATTCATATATCACCATTCTCAGTTGATTCCTTATACTTGTTGTAATTATTAAAATAGCATATATTTTGTTCAATATAGTGTACATGGCTTGAACAGAGTGAAAGAAAGAGAGAGCGTGCGAGGGAGCGAAAGTGAGGGAGATAAAGGAAAGGACGAGAGAGAGAGATAGAGAGAGAGAGAGAGAGAGCTTAGAATTTATGTGCCTTTTGATGTAAACATGACTATGTACTGTGTACACGTCAAATAAAATGTTGTTCTGTTCTGTTCTGTTCATATTAGGCAATTCTTTGAATAGTTTTGCAGGTTCATTTGTCTTTTTTGTCCTTTGATTTATCTTATTTTCTATTTAATTATTGACTCATTAAATCATTTTCTTCCTCAATTGAGTTGACGTGCTATATTGAATGTTGGTTAATAACCTTCGGTTAATTTATTAATAAATTTGTAAATGAATTGTGAATCAACAACATTTTCGTCAAAGGCAATTGATTTCCTCGAAAATGATATTTATAAAGTCTGCCTCAAAAGTCAAATTTACTCAGCTCTCTACTCCATCTCTTTCCTTAACCCTTTGCCCCATAAGGCATTTCTATGGCATATCTAATTGTCCCTAAATAACAGCAAAGATGAGACGTTTCTTATGTGTAAATGATACCTTTTGATAGCATAGAACACAGTGTGACAAAAGGTGAAATTGCTCGTCACGAGCAATTTCACCTTTTGCCACAATGTTTTCCAAAAGCTCCTACAAGCAATGTGTAGAAATGTGTATCTATGGAGTAAATGGTTAATTCCTATGAAGGCACGGGTCTGATGTTTGTTTGTAATTTAGCAAATTTCATATTCGTTAGCCGAACTTTAAAGCGATTGAGTAATTGATATTTGTATTTCAACATGTTTACTTATGAAACTGGAAGTCATTTACATATGGCATACCACCCTGTATATTACCACATAATCAAAACGTTCTCTATATCGGGCAGTGCATATTCAAGCTCAGAATGCACGTTGTATGTAGTATAATCTTCTTTTACAAGATCAAAGGTCCTACAGTCGTCCTTCGCAGCCTTGTTATTAAATCTTTATGCATCATCAAAATTTACATTAAATATCCGCTATTCATTTTTTATACCTGATCCATACATTGTTTGAGTTATATCGCGGCAGCCAGAGCAGCTACAGTATGTCTCTGATTTATTTCCCAGTACTTTATAAAATGTTCCCGCTCCTGCCATTGGTTGCTTTACTTCATAACCATCGTGGAAAGAGTGAACAGCGGTGACAGAGAGTTGAACCCTGTCTCTAGGTCTATCCTCAGTCTTTGGGGAGAAAAGTTCAGTGCTGGAGATTCAAACAAGCTCGCCCATAGTTTCAAGACCTCTTCTGTTCCAAATGTACTACTGGCTCTCGGTGCCTGGCATAGAAAGAAAAGAATCACTCTGATATCATTAGAGCCGGGTCCGGTAAGCCACCCAGTCAAATACACGTCATAAAACGAAAGGGTCGCTTATTCAACTCTTTACCAAACAACAAAATTTTAGTCTGGTCTGAATTGAAAGCACTTGGGAGACGACGAAATAAAAGTAAATCAGAAATTGAAATTTGTTTCAAGCAGGGTAAAAAGCATTGTGGGAAAAGGAGAAAATGCTGGCTACCAGCATTTTCTCCTTTTCCCACAATGTTTTCTACAGGCTTCTTTCTCAGAGGTGTTAAAATTCGAAATTGTGTGGTAAAGAGGTAAGAGTTCAGCACGCCAAAATTCTATCCAGGGATTGCTAAGAACCTTTTCAAAAAGATCAATTTCTCTCTCATTGCTGAGAATTATTTCGGCAACGATATTTATCCGGAAAAGAAGCTAGTGGCTTTTGAAGATCCTAGTACAGCTTTAAAAAAACTCGATGAAAGCATCGGTAGGTGCACTTGTTGCAGTGATAAAAGCTGAAATAATTGACAATGACTTTAAGGCACAACACGGATAATGTCACCGGCTCTTGATCGTAAAAAGTATTCCATGATATTGACAGAAAAAAAAGTTCATATTTTTAATCATTTTCAACCGTTGAGTTAATCAGGGGTTGAGTGCAGATTTTTGTGTTTTCATCGAGATATAAAATGCCAAATTAGATCTACATGGCTGCGGGCGTTATTTGCCATGTAATAAGGCAATTGCATTTTATGTCTCGATGAAAACGCAAAATCTGCACTCAACTCTTAAAACTGCAATTGCTGTTCACTTGAAGCACTTCTCGAAAATGATAGAGAGAAAAATCATGAATACATACAACAGTAAACCCGAGTTAATTTCCTTGGCGGATACTTGGTAGCGCGGGCATTAATACACAATCAATTTTTAGCTTTTCAATATAGTTTTTCGGTCTGAGGCGGCTATTTTGCTGGCTTTGAAATCATCTATAATTTGTAAAGAATAAGTGTACGTACCGTTGGCAGACCTGTTCTCGGTGTGTATCTAACCCGTTACCGACATAAGAATAGATTTATCCCAGGTTTCTTGCAAGCTATGAATCAAATGACGCTAACGTTTTGTGACCAACTTATATGAAAGGGAAAAAAAAAACGGTATCACAGCTGTTAATTCTTCATTTTTTTGTTCCCCAGTTCTAAGCTTGTTTCAAATATCGCCCATATCACGCCAGCATTTCAATAATTCTTAACAAAATGTATTCATTTCTTCAGGTTCTTTCTCCAACACTCCTTTAACTTGATCTACACTTTCTATGAAATTCACGATGACATTTGTCTTATCAACCCTTATCCCCGCAATAAAAAAAAAGTCCTAAGAGTAACTCCGTCATGAGACAAGAAATCAACTTCATATATAATAAAAGTATAAGTAATTGATCATATATTTCAGTTGTATGAAATTAAATCGGAGGGAGGCGAAGCCGACCAACGATTTAGTTTCATACAAATGAAATGTATTGATAAATTACTACAAGAATGACAGAAAGTTCCGTTTGCCACGCCTCTTTTGATTGACGGGTTTACGAACGTGCGTTTTGAGTCGTAATGCGTTACTATTTTATTTTGTTCTTGAACCAGTTTCAGGGCAGTTGTCTGCAGTCATATTTATTCGGCATGTCTCGGGTGATGGGAACCTGCAGATCCTTCGGCTTGATCTGGTGTATTGATATGTAGCAGGTCGGTACATTCATCGACCAGAAATACGCTGGTGTACCGTTCTGAAAATTGTCAGGCTCCTCTTACGTAAGAAAACTTCAGTCCTAATTTTCTATCGAAATGTGGGAATCTACCGAGTTTCATGTTGTTTTTTTTTTTGTAAGGGCTAGATTCAGCAATGGATGCATGCTTCGAGCTGGTTGACGACGAGGAATTTTATAAAGAATTCATTTTCCTCGACACAGGCGACGTCTCGCTAACGCAACTGTGTACAATAAACACCTAAGACCTGGATCCATGTCCCTCTAAAGTTGCAGGCTCACTGTCCAGGATCTGTTTCATTTTCAAACTATACGAGATAAACCCTCTCTTTTTAATTACCCTGTGGCAGAAGGCACGTGAAAATATTGCGGGTAAAGGAGGAATTGCTTGTAAGAAGAATTTTCTCCTTTCCTGCAATATTTTCTTTTATTTCCCCAGACAAATCCTATAATTTGGGCAAGTGCCAAGTTGTTGCTTGCATAGTATTTACTCTACAAGGACCATCTAAAATACTGTGGGCGGAGCTTCTCTTAAACCGGGACACAACTGTATATAGGTCAACCATTTAATGATTAAGTGGACACGTATTGCAACATATTGAGTTTGTATGGAATTGGATCCAATAGTTTTGAACGAAATCGTACGTTTTTGAAATCATTGATTTAGAAAGTAGGAAAAACTGTAAAAGTAAATTTTCCGTTTACGCAGTGCATTGAATTTAAGTCAGTGACATTGGCTTCATAAAAATCGACCGCTGAAATATTGAATGATGTAACTGATGACGTCGACCATTCAGACATTCGATTCACTGTTGGCACAGTGTACTTTTTTACATGTTTAGAGTGCAAATAAAGATAAATTTTCATCTGTTTATCAAGGTTCATTCGGGACTTTTCATTTTACAAGTTCTTTTCTTAAGAAAAGGAAACCAATCTTTCTACATTTGACTGATTCAGCGACGGAACTATGTATATATATAGCCCTTGAACAGCTCGCGTGAAATCTAAAATTAGATAATACACAAAAACTTGGAAAAACGAAAGTAGACCAGTTGCGTACGTCGAAAAATCATATGACGATTTTCGTCACGTGACCCGATTCTGGCCAATCAAAAAAAAAAAAAAAAACGATTTTACACAATGAGTACAATTATATGATTTGAAATTATCATTCCTCTATTATTTTGCAAATTTTCTACCTAAAAGAGACAACCCCTCATTTCTTTGCAGTGATGATAGCATTATCTCCCGTTAGATGGCATTCTATAAATACTCATCTATCTAATTTGGGCATCCTGGGTACAGAACCGAACCACTTTCCCACGCGACAACCGTTACTTTGAATTTCAAACTATAATAAACGTTTACTCAATAAAACGCTACCTCGTGCGATTCACTAGCAGTTCGGAGAAATCTGGGGCTAAAGCAGGCCTGATTTTTGTGGTATTTGTCGAAGACAATACCACTACAAGTGGCTTCTTTAAAAAAGAAGCCAGGAGAGGTCGACATCATTTTTTTTCTAATACTTTTTATGCTTTTAGGTTAAATATATCTAGGTACATGTAAAGAAACAAGCAAGACAATAAACGGATAGTTGAAATCTGTTCAGTTGTAAATACACATTCATCAAAGTGGATGGCAAAAACAGAATTCCGTATTCATCCGTCCTTGTAATTTATGCAAGTCACACGACCTTCTTCCCGCGTTTTAAGGTCACGTGATTTTTTCCGCTGTGTTCGTTTCTATTTTTAACGAAATTCTTTTTTCTTTTTCTTCTTTTTGTTAAGATTTAAGATTGTAATACAAAATTAAAATTGTTGGAAAGGGAATATGCAATTAAATCCTTACAATTTTGTTGAAATTCGTGATATAGAAACAAACCACGTCTATTTCCTATTTCAGTTTTTAGACTTCGATTTCTTTATAAAATCATGGCGAAACAGACTGTGTATCGGAACAATTCCTCTACAAAGATTGGATTTAGACAGCAATTTCTGAGGCAGTCTGCCTTTTAAACTCAACACTGTTGGAGAGGTCTGATGACCTCTCCAATGAGTTCAAGATTGAATTTTGATAACCATGTATCTTATTTTGTACCGTGAATCTGATACTCCATCGCGTTTAGGTACACAGCAGTAGAAAGAGATTGAGTTCAAGTAGTTCCAGCTTAAATTTTGCCGGAATATCCCGGATGTTTGTAGCTTGAAAATGCTTCAAACGCTTTGGAATATCATTACTACGTTCTCTGTCCTAACCACATACAAACAGACAAAGCATTGATTATATGCTCTTTTATCGCAAAAAAAGCCAGACGGGCTGAAAAACGTAATTTCAAGTGTAATAACTCAGCCCTTTTCAAAAAAAGTCGGTCGTCAATGACACTGATAAATTAATCAACCTCCGAAAGGTCCCGGGCTTTAGCGCAAAAATATGAAACTTGGCATAAAGTAGTTCAATTTAAATACATGAATATTGCCATTCTCTCCATAATTTGCAGCTATCTAGGATGACATTTCAATTTAAATCTTGATTTGCAGATCTTCTATATGATACATATTTCTACATATGCTAGCGTATCCATTTTGTCATAGCGTACCTAAACTCTTTAGAGTCTATACCGAGTCTATACCGAGACAGCGTACCCAAACTTTGTAGAGTTTTAGTTCAACCATTTTGTGCAAAACCGAAGGAAATAAACCCAGTTAAACTCATTTTTTCTCAGGCAAATGACTTTTACGGTGGCACTCAAATATGTAATTTAAAATGGCATATTAAGATACATTGGGCGAGGCCATCGATCGTTGAGATACTTATATTTGATTGAAACTAGCTTCTCTCGCTCATAGCCTTTTATTGGCGAAATGATACAAATTTGCCAACTGACTTTGGGCTTTTTCGTTCCAAAACCAATTCGTTCCATGGCTCGTTCCTATGATTGCACGCTACTCCATTTGATTGCTCATGAATATTTATAGATCGAGGTAATAGATCATTTGCCAAATACCGTTACTGACGCGTCACAACGAGTTACTACCCTTTCCACCCGACAATTTTCCCCAATCCTGTATTTACCCGAATAGTGAAAGTGTCATATTTTTTAAATGGATTACACACTAAATGCGATAAATAAACAACCTAAAACGGCCGTGTCGTTAGTTTCATCAATTATCTTTTTCGAAGACACACACAAAAAAGAACTGTTGTTTTATCAATTTTTCGGTATACTTTAGAGAGTAAAGCGGTATCATAAGCTCTGTTTCCTGCCGGGCGTGTTGATAGAGCTTTTTGTATGCAGACTGCATTAACCCTTTGGCTACCAAGTGCGACTCAATGACCTTTTGCAGACAATATAGATTCAGATCACTCCAGGAAGAACGTGCAGTCTGATCCTAGATCTACACTTTCCGATACGGAGATATTTTTCCTCGAGATATTCCTTTGAAATAACTTTTGAGGTTTTACTATCGGCTTTAAAAGTGGCATTTAATTTATTTAGTAAGGAAAGGTTTAACTTAAATTAAACAAAACCCCCCCTCCATTCCTAAAGAAATTAGTGGAAATATACCGTTTAAAGTGGGACCTGTTAACCCAGGTTAAATAATGCATTTGAAAAAAAAAAATGTTCGGGCAGAAAAAAAGCATTTTGTTGGCGCCAGTAATTAGAACAGACTTACCCTCCGTCACAGCTTTTAACAATTCCAAACCTTTACAACTGATCAACGTAAGAGTAAACGGGATAAACACTTAAGTATGACACGTGTGTGTTAACTAGTCGGTGCCTAAAAAGAACACAACAGCTTTTCATAGAGATCATCCAGTTTGACAGTGAAACACCGAGATCAAACGTACACCCAGCTAATCCTTGACTAGCTTTTCAATGAAAACAAGTATAGCACGTATTCGCTTCCTGAAAATGAATCTGTAACATCTTTTCTTCTAGAGGGAATGGAAGGTTTGAAATTTGAATTAAACTTTGTTATTACGATAGTCAACTTATAAGGTAGTTCAAACAGGAACATGGCAAACATGCAACTATACAGATTTTTAAAAACGTTTTTTTCAAAGTTAAGATTTTGCTATAAATTCAAAACGTTTGATGTCCCAGTTTTTGTTAGTAGACTGTCTCTGTCTTAACAGATACTGGAACGATTTTTTGGAAAAATTATCACATTAATAGTTTAAATAAATCAAACCACAGATTCCTGGACTTCGAGCCTGTACGTTACTAACTTAGCTACAGAACTGCAAACATTGGTTGAATAATCAGACAAAAAATTAGGAAAGGTCTACTGCAGGTATATTGATGTTATCCCCCTACACCCCATTTTTCATAACACTGAATCTTTCACCAACTCTTTTACGAAACAAAAATTTGAGACTTGCCCAAATTGGAAGTCTTTGCAGATAACAATTTGAATGTGGCTTAAAAATGAATTTTTCTTTAGGAAGGATAGCAAGGGAAAAGGAGAAAAGGTTGGTTACTAGAACTTTAACCCTTTTCAACATTTTTAAAAAACTATATTTCTAAGGGTCGTAAAAAACTTGGGTTATGTGGCACAGGGTTTTAGATAGTTACTGCGAATGTTTTCACCCGACGACAACACTTTGGACTCGTCCAGATACTTAGCATATGGAGACGATTGAATAAACGTGGGTCAAATGGTTGTAATTGTCTTTGAAAAAGTAAAAAAAAACAAACTATTGTTGAAACAGGAGAAAATGCATGTTGCAAGCCCTTCCTTTTTTCCTCAAATATTTTCTCTCACACTTAGAAAATTCGTTTTTTCACAGATGTTTATGAACTACATATTGATTACTTTCAGTTTTCGGTTTTTTGAAAGTGTGTGTGTGTGTGGGGGGGCGGGGGGGGGGGGGAAATGTGTTAAGTTTGAGAAAGTGAGACAAATAACAGACAGTGGGGCAAATCAGCACATCTGCCCCCTTTTTACACAGGTCGCTCGAAATACTTTGGTAAAAGGTTGATTAGCTGTTTAGTGTCTTCAGAAAGACAGGGACTGTCCATTTAGTGACTTTAAAGTACTATTATCAAACATCCTTGTTGCACTTTCAGGCATGTACTTATTGACGAATAGCTTCATGTTATCGATCATGAACAAAAGAAACGTGGCTTCAGATCAAATTTCAGACCTTCCATAACTTCTTTTAAGCTTCATTTTGAGTATAAAAAATATGTATCTAATGAAGTCTTACAAAAAAAAGGGTTAAATCGGCGTTTCTTTGATCTCGGTATCGCACTGCAGAGTGGGTGACCTTTAGAACAGCTGTAATGTACTTGCTTCTTACAGATTAGCACACACGTGTCACATTAAATTGACTCTTCTTATCTTTTGTTTCATATTAATTTACCTCTTTGGTGATCATTAATGGTCAGGATTATGAATTATATACAGGTTTCAGAGGCTAAGTCCGTTCTTAGTCTCTACATGCTCTTTATTCAAATACGATTTTATAAAATGCATATTTTGTCTGTTTGTGATTTTCTTTTTCAAAGGCAATATCATGAAATATGATTGAATTGTGTTAGAATTGATTTCCATAGATTTCTTGCTATGTCATTTTCTTTTCAGTTATGAATTTGTCCAAATTTAAAGGATTTGCGAACGGGACATACGGCATTTGTTACTGAAATAATGCTTTGTCACGTGATACTACTGGTGCGCCGCTTACGATAAAATTGAAATATCGCTTATCGTCTATTGATTGTAATGTTGGAAATTGAATGTAAAAGGCTAGAGATATTTCAAAATTATAGTTTTCAGGAAAAAAACTTAATTTTGTTCGATATATCAACAGGATTTTTCTGTCTATTCGTCATGCATCCTACTGTCAAGGGGCGTTACTCCTGTTTTTTCCTCATGATCAAAAGGAGACCACTTATACAAAAATAAACCAAACTTTGTCATGAATACTCTACCTTCAACCGAAAAGGTATTCATTTGCTTAGTGGGTTGACTTTTAAGCCAATATCTGAACAATATGTCTCTGTTTCTTTCAAACTATTAATTCCACACAATGGATTTCCTTGACAAATACCACTTCAGCGTTTTCAACGCTTTGATTCCTCAAACATATTGATAAAAGCCATTTTCTACATTGCTACTTTATAGCGCGTATTATTTCAATCTGCCCACTATCGGGGATAGTGATGAGTATATAAGACAGGTCGAATCTTTGAAGAATATGACATGCGTAGACAACGATGATGACAGAGTAAATATTTTATTTTGAAAACAGAAATTAAAAAAAGAAGCCCAAACAGTTGCTAGTTTAATGGCACACGATCCGCCAGAGGTAAACAGGGAGTTAAAAAACAAACAAGTCAAATTATACATGTAAAACCATGTGTATAGTAATGAGCCGAAGGCGACCCAGCAAACATGATAAACTGGGTCCTATATGGGCAAATCCTGGGCTAAATATCTATATGGGACCTATGTGGGTCCTTTGCGGGAATTTCAGCCCTTCTGGAACCCACATAGAGCCCATGTTATTTATATACTCGTAAACCTTTACAATGTAAGATAAAATAAATCCAAACAAGTTCACTCTCACCGTACACTGTTTTTGTCTGTTATAGTAGAAGTTTAGCGATGATTTAAACTCCAAAACCTGTAACAAGGTATTCACACGGGTCCCATTTGGGTCCCATTTATCGATCAGCAGTGACGAGTGGAGACGGAAATTACCGATAAACTTCGGTATGAGAGTTTTTTTCAACAATTATCATTAATTCATTAATTCTATTTCTCTACTGTTTAATTGTGCCATTTTACATTTTTTAACCTTCAAACATATTTTATCTGATAAAAAAATATGAAGAAAACACATTTACGGATTGAACTGATATTCAAAAACAAATTGCGCGCGATCACGTGATGTAAACAGAAATATCCGTTGAGAGCAAGAAGTAAGCGGTTTGAATCATATTCAAAATGGGTTAAGCTCTACTCATGAAATCTACTCCTCGTTGCAGGCATGTATATGGTATGTATTTCAATCGTTACTCACTACACTTTTTTTGTAAATCGGTCAGCTGGTTATCGTAAAATTGGAGTCAAATTTCGTATTGTCACATGAATTCGCGTCGCGCCTGTTTTGTTAAAGTTTTATCTGTATATATGGAATTATCCGTCTGCCCATATTAAATCAAGGTCCAGGGCCCGTGCTTATAAAACTTCCTTGAGTACATTTTCATGCTCAAGGAGCGGTTTCATGCTCAACTCTGAGTCCGACTCAGAGTTTTGTGATTATAAAAAATCTTGAGCTTGAGATTGTGCTCAACTGAGCATGAAACTCAAACTCTGTTGAGTATGGTCTGAACCAGACTCAGCGCACTTTCTCCTACTCCGCCATAATGGCAGCCGCCGCACACGTTCGACAGATTCGGTGTGACAAAAGGCGAAATGCGTGCTGTTTTAATAATTAAAGAGCAGAGTTGCCACTTGGAAGTTATGGACGCGGTTGAACGATGCCAGTTTGGAAAGTGGACAATATGGGTTTGCTAAATACTGACCCACCTGCGGAAATCTCCCATATTGAACCATGTCGCTGGTGCTTAGCGGCCGATGCAATTCAGATTCTTTGTCGATGACAGTTTGAATTTTTAGCAGAAAGACGACAAGATAGTGTAACTGAAGAACAGAGATGTTGATTTTAAGCGTGTTGCATACAGATTTATCGTTTTCTCCAAAGAAATCGAAGCTAAAAGGACACAATATGGGTTTTTCAATAGTGCCGGTCACAATTTTAGTTTGAATTTTTCCATGAATAAACTTGAAACTAATCGATATATTTCTATTTTTAAACGTAAGTTGATTGGTTGTCATGTATACAAATACGCTTTAAGGTTGGATGCTACTTCTGTAATACATTTTAAGGTGGGCGGCTACTACTGTTAGGTAATACAGCCAAGGTAAGCGTATGTATACGGGTGGTATTTTCGTTAAAACTGCTTCAGTTTTGATATTTTTTTCACCGTAATCACTTTGTTGTGCGCTGTTCAGAGTTGGAATCAAGATTAGTATTACCATTTTTAAATATCCGACATACTAGCTGGAGTGGCACTTGCATCAGCGGTCAAGGCGTGTTTGTCAATGTGGAAGAAGATTCAGCCCCACATAGGACAAACATCGGACCCAATTTACCTTCATGCTGTTGACATTGTCGTTTTCACTTCTTGTTGAGTAACAATTGCTGACTTACTTTTAAAAAGACCTTTGAAATAAAGGATTGAAACTGCTGGTCAATATAGACTTATGATTGATTTGATTGGTTGTGTGGTTTACGTTGTCAAACTTTTGCTCATTTAGATAGATCTACATGTGACTTTTCGTGCTTGTTTAAGACATTTATATCGAATGGGTGCATGGCTAACAAGAGGGAAGGGTAATATATCAACTTTGAACATTGGGAAAGCCACTGGAGATATTAACCTACATTGGCTAAGAATGGATTTAATTCCCAGAAAAAATACCACTGAAGCTACCTACCCCACGTTTTTTCTTTTTATGACCGAAAACAATGGAATTAGCACCAAAATGAAAGAAAAAAGTACCAAATTGAATGGAGGGGTGTTTGTTTAGGCTAATCAGGTCAATAGGGAATATATAGCGCTAAGCTGTTACCCTTTACTCGTCTGAAACCACCCGAATATGCCGGAAAACATTGCCAATGATACCTCATCTGCTCTTGTATTGTTTTTCGCCAAAAACAACTTTTACACGCAAGAAAATTCAATGCACTGATTATACATCTAGTTCTAGTGATCGTATCTCTGCAAAAACGCCTAAATATAGAATCGTTCACCGCAAACAGCGTACATTCATAGTTGGGAGATATGTTTCAAAAATTACCACGACTTGTTCTTCTTATGTTTCAAAAATTACCACGACTTGTTCTTCTGAAGGGTGACAGATATTTCGGTAACAGACGAGTTTAGTAAATTGTATTAAAAGAGTAAATCGATTGGATGTTTCGGTAACAAGGCAAATCATGATATAGTATTCATGTACCGTTACCTTTTTGATACCCATTACATGGCTATCCCAATATTTTGTTATGTTGTACCTGCCACGTGGTACTTATTTTATCATGTTCTTATTTTCGAATTTTAACCACAGCTGAAGTAATTCATCATACGTTATCCTAAACATATCCTCGTTGTGTCTCCTATTCATCAATCCTCAAGTTTTTACAGAAATGTCCTTCCAAAGCAGCAATTAACCCTTGGGGTTCCTTTAGAGTAAATCCTCAGAGGAAAAAGTACTGCTGGTAAGGAATTAAATTAACCGGGACCCTTGCTTTTCGAGCAAGTGCTCTTACCACTGAGCTACATAGGTGGCTCAACATACTCACTCCCGATTATCACCACACCTTTTACTACTTTCGTTGGCCTATACGGCCAATTTTTAAGAATCAAGATCTGACTGAATGAAACACATTTATTTAAAATGATAGATAACTAAGATGAGTTTAGAAACACAGGTAGCAGAATTTAAAATATTATGGTAAATGAAAACAGGAACTGAGAGAGACGCTTACTAAGACATCGACCATTGTTTTTTAAACTGCGTGAGCAGTATATAGTTGTCTTGCTACCGAAACATCTAATCTATTTACTCTAAGTATTTGTCTAATTTACCGAACTCGCCCGTTACCGAAACATTCGTAAATCTTACTGAACTGCCTAAAAGAGTGGAAAGGGCAATGATTAGTTTACGGATCGTTGTGAAAAGTTGGATTACATGTATATTCTCAACCAAAAAATTGCAGTACACTGTTTATCTTGTATCTGTGAGCAATCCCGTAGAATTAATTAGTTGTTATCTTATAATATAGTTTTTGCCTCATTCTATAATTCTGAACAGATTTCACAGCCCGGACATGTAAATCGATTTTGTTTGACATATTTCATATAAGTGTAATGTCATGAAATTGATGTCTCAGTATGTAATTTTCTTGTCACGTAAACTCTAACTTTATGTAACTGAATGTTAGAACATATTTATATAAATTCTCGAATTCAGACCATAGATGAAATTTTGCGTTTTCCAGCGTTCTTAGGCGTTTTCCTGTGTTTTCCGGTTATTTTAGCTTTTTTGGTCTTTCTAGTGACCCGTTGAAACACAGTTAAAGTCTTTTCCTAACGTGTACTTAATGCTCTAAAAATAGTTGAGTAACCTATGAATGTGCAACAGCTATGGTTCATATCAAGGGGTGACAGGGGTTTTGGAAGCCCGGGTTCCAGGCGTTTTTTTTAAACCCCCCCCCCCCCCCCCCCCCCCCCCCCCCCGTTTATCATTCGGACTCTACTTTGTCAAAAGCAATACTATTGGAAGCGATAAATCGTTTTGGTCACATCCCTATAGACCGTCATAGGAGACTACTGTAAGGGGTGAACAAAAGATTATTACCGCTCACAAGTATTCAGGCTAGGGTTTCGGTAAATAACAACGAAGTTCGGTAAAAAGTTTGAAGCGTAAATTCGTTAGAAGATTTATGAATATAGATGATACATAGAGATACTTCACAATGGTTTTTATCACCAACACATGTCTACATCCCTCGAAGAAAAACTCAGTCAATGACAACCTTATCAATTTCAAAACGACTCAAACTATAAAAGGGGTGGGGGAGAATCTTGGAAACAGTTAAAAATTTGAACTCTTCAAAGATTACTGAACTTTTATATTTATGAAACTTTCTGTTTCGTGGAAACCTCCAATTTATTCCGTATAAAGATAATTTAGGTCATATGTGATAAATTTTTAGCTTGTCTTAAATCTTTGAAAGTAATGCACAATCATAACGGGCAACATGAGAACAATTCTCTAAAACGTGGTTCGCAATAGGCCGAATCTTCTTCGGGCCGAATCTTCCGGTATTGCTATTTTAAGATGTCGGGTCGCTTACGTCCACGAATAATATAGTAGATGACGTACTCAGCTGAGAACGTTCTCAGGCGACGTTTATAAGCAGCGTTTGAGTTCAAAACTCCCGTGAGCAAAACTCAAGGCGTTGAGTACGGTTTTGTGCTGAGCATGAGATCGTTCTCAACATTTCTTTATAAGCACGGGGCCTGGATTTTGATGAGCTCCTATTCAAAAGTCATGAGCGAAACGCTTACGCATGTCATTTTTTTTTTTCAGCATGTTACTGAATGGCTGGCTTTTGACCTATATTTGCTAAGTCTACTGATAAACTTTAATAACTGGAAATTTATGATTGATAAAAAAATGTAGACATGTTTATTTTAAGGGGCCCAGGGCTATTTGTGGGCAGATTTACGCGTTCTATCTTTTTTTTTTTGAAGATATTTCTTGTTTTGGATGGCAGATCGTATAAATACCTAAGTACTATTGGAATTCTTACCTAAGAATTTCTGCTGGTGTTCAAGCCCGTACTTCTGTCATAAATAGAATACTAACACATCTAATACTTACTGTCTGGAGAATTAAAAATGTTGTTCAGAAAATTGAGAACTAGATATTCATTAGACGCAGTATCAGAGTCAGCTTAAAGTTGCTGGAGGTATATTTCGAATTTCAATAGTTTAAATTTTATCAGTTCAGGGTATGAAGTGACTTTTATTAACATTGTATTATTTACACATAGGTGAGATGCAGCACTTGGCTGAACATGGAGGAAGGACAATTTGTACTTGTAACTGAACATGCAAGAAAATACAAACTCATGGGAACTACGGGAAAGCTGTAATTTGAAAACCTTGGATTTACAGTTATGATATTTGGTGAGTTTGACTGTTTTTCTTTTTTTGCACCCAACTCAACAGTATGTGTATCATGTGTACATGCATTATGTATCTGTAGAATTGTCTTTAAAACCATCTCATTTTTCACAGCAGTTTTACAGGAAATGATTATTTCTTTGGTAGGCCTATGGTAATGATGATTTCAACTGAATTGTAGTTTAACCCTTTACCACACATTTCCAAGTTTTAACCCTTTACCAAACAATCCCTGGTTTTTATGATCCTGAGATAGAGGCCTTTTGAAAACATTGTGTGAAAAGGAGAAAATGCTGGTAACCAGTATTTTCTCCTTTTTCCACAAATTTTTCTTCCCTGCTGGAAACAAATTTCAATATTCGAACTAGGTTTATTTTGTCGTCTGCAAGTTCTTTGAAATTGGACCATTCTTAAATTTTGTTGTTTGGTAAAGAGTTTACAACCTCAACAAAGAAAGCTTTTGAAAAAATTATTGGAAAAGAAGAAAACACTGCTAGTATTTTCTTCTTTTGCACAATGAGTTCAACCCTTCTGATAACAAATTCCAATTTTTCATTCCCGTTTATTTTGTCGTCTAGAAATGCTTTCAGTATGGCTAAGTCCAAAGTTTTGTTGAGATATCACTGCAGTATTGCTGAAAGCAGTTAATGGCATCATTAAAACCGAATTTTATTAATTTACAGGATGACTGTGTAAGGAGCCTTTAACACGACTCTCTGCAAGCTAAGACCTACAATATAAAGTGGACTAGTGCTCAACACAGAGATCAAGGGCAGAAAAGGGAGATGTTTAGGACAGTGTTGCCTAAAAATCCTGCAAATGAGGACCTTGATTGATTTTTACTAACATGTAGCTCCTGATTCCTGATCTGTGTAAACCACAGTGAATATAAACATTTACCCTTACATTGTAAAGTCACATGTTTTAACCCTTAAGATGCTAAATACATCAAGTAACTGAGATGAAACTTTCAAGCCAACAGTAAGTTCCAAATTTTGTTGTTAATTTCAGTGATCTTTTAGGGGAAATATCATTTTATGGACTGTGTGCATACAAGATCAGAGTGCACATTTTCTGCAGTTTGATCTTGATCTACATTGTCTGCAAAAGGTACTTGAGATGAGCTTAGCAGTCTAAGGAATAATGACCCATGGGAAGTTGGCTTCTGAATACACTTTGGGAAACAAATACAATGCTGACAACCAAACTTTTCTCTGAACGAAAATTAGTAATGATCTTTTGAGTTAAACTAAATTGCTGTCACCTGCAAATGCTTTGATTTTTGACAAATCTAACATTTTGTATTTTTCTTTTTTGCATTTATTAGATAAGACTCCTTGCTGGTTAAAGATATATCATATCATAATTATGTTATTTCTAAGCAGTAACACAATTGTTTTGTTTTATATATCTGTGAATGTTAACTACCATATTTTTTCTACACTTTTGCAATTGTAATTTTGAATGAAAGCAATATACTAAAACAGAATAAAGAGATGGCTTGAAAATACATTTATTTCTTATTTTACTGTAGTTTATGGTAGTTTGACCTAAATATTTGATGATTTTACCGCAAGCAGATATGCATTCTAGTCTTCTGTGCTTATAAGTCAACCAACTTACTTCGTGGACAAAGGACTTTGGAATATTACCTCACTCATGTATGAATTGCTAAAGGCAAGCACCTCTGATTGCTTGGCTATGTGTACTTTCTATTTGTGAAGTTCAAGGATGTTTCTGCCAAACCGTATGGATAACCAGGTCAACCTCACACAGTACACCTAAACTGGACCGACTTGATTCCCGTATGCAGCCAATTTTATGAAAAGCAGGACTAAAATGGGACCCAAGTAGTAACATTGGACCTACAGGATTCCCATATAGTGCCCATATAATAGAGATCTGGGAATCATATGGGTCCAGTGTGGGTATTTACAAATTACCCTTATTGGACCCATATAGTTCCCATGTATGACCCATCTACGTTTGCCCATGTGGGTCCCGCATGGATTCCTGTTGCAAAAACCAGCTCAATCCCACATGGGCAGCCCATTTTGGACCCATATAAAATACCACATGGGGCCCATATCGGTCCCATAAATTTTGCTGACTGGGGAGGTGGCGACATGATTCACCACAGCCGTGAACAAGTTTCAAAGTCCCCTGCCACCTGACCGTACAACGAATTATTATACTGCAAAGTTTTACCCTTTCAAACCGCGTTTAGCAAAATTTCCCTGTTTTATAATTTCACGAAACGAGTATGCTGACGAAATAGAAATTGCCTTCTGTGTGCCCCAATTCAATGAAAACTGACGTCACTAGAAACTGAATTCACTAAAACGTGCAGTTTGGTGCATAAATGTGCAGTCTGGTGATCGATCGACGCCGCCATTTTGGATGTTGTGTTTCACGTGTAGTGATGTTTACGGGGCACTTAAAAGGGAAACTGGTTTGACGTAGTTTTTGCCAGGGAACATGATATTATGTTCCCGGCATGTTATCCAATCAGATCACGAGAAATTTCTTTGCAGTATAATAATGTGATCGCCCAAAGTATCAGTTGCTGAAAGAAAAACATGTAGACGTCTACATGTATTGTTAAACTAGAATAAAAGCTGCCAACTTTTGTTCTAGTTTAACAATACATGTTTATTTTTTTGTCAGCAACTAAAACTTTGACAGATTTCATAGCAACACATTATTATACTGCAAAGAAATATCTCTGAATGATTAAGATGCCGGGAACATATATATCATGTACCCTGGAAAAAAACCACGTAAAGCCAGTTTTCCTTTTGAGTGCCCCGTAAAGATCACTACACGTGAAACACAACATCCAAAATCGCAGCGTCGATCGATCACCAGACTGCACACTTTTGCACCAAACTGCACGTTCTAGTGACGTCAATTTTCATTGAATTTAGGCACTCAGAAGGGAATTTCTATTTCGTTAGCATACTCGATTTGTGAGATTATAATACAGGAAAATTTCACTTAACTCGCTTTGAAAGGATGAAAATTTGCAGTTTAATAAATTCGTTGTACGGTCAGGTGACAGGGGACTCGGAAACTTGTTCACTACTGTGTCAAATCATGTCGCCGCCTGATATTGTCAGACTTCTTTTAACTCTGTACTACACAGCTCCTTGTCATACAGGTCCCGGAGAAAGAGCCATTTGAAAATATTGTATGAAAAGGACAAGACCGTTCATTTGCGTGCCATTTATTACGTCGTCTAAAACAGACACGTTCAAATCTCTGCCGTTAAATTTCTGTGGTTTTCCTTATGCTGTGAAACATCCGTTGGATTTAGATCTTTTTATATATGACTTGCAGCACACGAAAAGGGGCATTCGGACATTTGCGTAAAGTGTCGTCTCGGATCAGCCTGCGCAATCCGCGCAGGCTAATCCGAGACGGCACTTTACGACTACATCAAATTTTGTGATTCAGTAGACTTGGCCAAAACTGAAAATTACATAAAAACGGAAGGTGTCCTTCCGGATTAGCCTGTGCGGACTGCGCATGCTTATCTGAGACGACACTTTGCCCAAATGTCCGAATGCCCCTTTCGCTTTCTACATGCCAATTATAATATTCTAAAGACCTGACAGTCGAACAAGACCATTTTTCGTCTCTCACGTCTGATGCATGTGATTAGTAATGTCATTGACATGGACAGAAAAAAGTTGTGTCAGTACTGGTATGTGAAACTTCAGGAAACACGTGACTAGGTGCACTGACCGCTGTGATGGGACTAGAGCTGTAAATTCTGAATTAAACTCCTGTACAAACAAACAAGCAAACAAACAAATAAACAAACAAACAAAGAAAAAAACAATTATTTGTGTTAGTAATGAGGGCAAAAAAAAACATCTGCACAGAAGGAAAATTACTACCTTCTATATTGGCAATTTCTGTACCCCACTCACTATTTTCATCAATAGGAGTCATGCTTGCTGGAAATATTTGAAAACTTTTTATGAAGGAAAAGGTTTAAGGTTCATCCACATGTATAATCTTTTGTTTTATCAGTGCGAACTACGCTTTAACCTTTTACCTTACAACTCCGTCTCGTAACAACACTGAGGAAGAAAACTTTTTGAAAACATTGAGGAAAAGAGGAAATGGTCATCACCAGCAGTTTCTCCTTTTCTATTACCATGTTTGATTCTTATTTTATCTTCCAATTCTTAATTCATATTTATTTTGTCGTTTGCAAATGCTTTTAATTCGGATTGTCGCTTGGTAAAGAGTTAACCCTTTACCACATAATCCCGTCTTTTGACGATTCTGGAGGAAAAAAAAAAAAGGTTTTGAAAACATAGTGGGAAAAGGGAAGAATGCAGGTATCCAGCATTTTCACTCTTACGCACAATATTGTTTACCTCATTAGACAACTTGCGTTTATCAATGTTGAATTTGTCGCTTGCATTTGCGTTTAAGTTGGCAGAGTTCATCTTTTGTTCTTTTTGAAACAGGGTAAATCTTTAACTGAAAGATAAAGTTTGGAGTTTTCGGATTCTACAGCGTTTGAAGATGGAAAATTGTGTTTCTTTGTCTTTATTCGGTTAGAAAACATGTTGGGAAAAGGAGGAAAAGCTGGTTACAGCCAGTTTCGTCTTTTACCACAATGTTTTCAAGAGCTTTACTCCCCGGGTTCGTTTTAAAGCAAGTATCTATCGGATAAAAGGTTCAAAGGTTAAAATCAAAACCGTTCATTTTTCTTCCGCCTTGACCGCGTAGGATTGTTTTATTTTTTCAACCAGATACTACTTTAACTATTTCCCAAACGACAAAATTTTAGACTAGTCCAAATTGAAAGCACATGCAGACGACTGAAAATTCGAAATTTCTTTTGGGATGGGAAGAAAACATTGTGGGAAAAGGAGAAAATGCTGGTATCCAGCATTTTCTCCTTTTCTCACAATGTTTTCAGAAGGCTTCCTTCTCAGGGTCGTTAAAAGTCGGGATTGTGTGGTAATGAGTTAATTGCAATTACGGGCAGTGGAGATTCAAAATCAGACAGCAAAGAATGGACAGTCTGATCCGCTATTCACCAATCATTCTATGTTAATTCTAAATATAGGATGTAATTGAACTTCTGATATTGTAAATCAAATAGCAAACGAACCAGATTTTGTGTTACTTTCAAATTTAAAAACAAATGTTGAATGTGACTAAGAACATTCGTATGAATGGTTGGTGAACATGGACCTTGTGTTATAACGGTCATATTGTTCAGACAAATTTAGACGTTTTCTGCAATCTGATCCTAATCTATTACATTCGGAATAGTCCGTTTTCGTCTATGGCGATAAAATGGCAAAGTCCCAAAATTAGATGAAACAATTTTTTCAATCACTTGAGAGACCAAAGTGTTTGATTCTTCGATGATGATTTTACAAAAATACAGCTAACAACATTCAAAGATCAACCTATTACACTATTATAGACTTATAAACTCCTTTTTCTATGGCAACTTATTGAATCATGAAGTACAAGGGTCCTTTAACAACCGTAAACATTACCAGAGGCAAGAAGGTTCGGCCCAGGTCAGCCTGCATGAACTGCGCAGGCTGTCCTGGGTCGGCACGTTCTTTGCAAATGGATTCAGAGCTCTCTCTTTTAACCCTTTGGCTGCTTATCGCGTCTTACTGACCTTTTGCGGACAGTATAGATCAAGATCAGACTGCACAGAACGTGCAGTCTGATCTTGGATCTACACTGTCCGATATGGAGATATTATTACCTGAACCCATAACCTTGAAATAACAATATATGGGTTCTTATCATCGAATTAAAAATTATTTCATTTTAGTTTTTTAGCAGGATAAGAGTTAACAGAGAATGGCTTAACCCATTACCACACAATCCCTACTTTTGACGCCCTTGAGAAAGAAGCCTTTAGAAAACATTATGGGAAAAGGAGAAAATGCTGGTAACCAGCATTTTCTCCTTTTCCCACAATGTTTTCTACCCTTCACAAAACAAATTTCAAATTTTCAATCACTCTCATTTTGTCGTCTGCAAGTGCTTTCAATTTAGACAAGCCTAAAATACTGTTGTTTGGTAATGAGTTAAATGACCAAATGGCTCGGGCCATGCTTAGGTTGCATGTGTTTATAAATCAGGGGAAGCTGAAAGGTGTCAGCGCTACAATTTAGTTCCTTTGCAGATCTAATGATTAGACACCGTTCGAAGCACATTTATGTGCCATGCTGATGGTAACAAGCTAAGCCCCCGTAGCTCAGCCAGTTAGTACAGGACTTGACAGTACTGGTTCGATGCCCCTACGCGGCCCCTTTTCTTTCGAAGGGTTGATGGCAGTTGGTGCGAAAGGATTCATTCTTCTAACCACTGACCATTGCATCGACGACGGTTATTTGGGAAAGCATCCAGTGGACTGGAAAGAAAATTGTGCGGAATACCAAGTAAAAGAAACTCCAGGAAAGCTTTGATACCTACACTGGCCGCTGCAATGTAACTGTTGAAAATGGCGATAAACACAATTAATCAATTAATTATTGTAACGATGGCTTTAATTGCCTGTGGTCCGCATAGCAAATCAAAATGTATGGCGTTTTTGAAATGATATCCTTATACATCTGAGACGGTGGTTTATGTGTTATAGTCTAATACAGCCGCGAAAAAAAAAAACAACTAATGCACCGATTTAATTAGAGAAAGAGAGCCTGAGAGAGGCACAGAGAAAGAGAGAGAGAGATAGAGGGAGAGAGAGAGAGAGAGAGAGAGAGAGGGAGGGGGGGGAAGAGCAGAGAGAGACAAATTGAGGACCGACAGACAGACAGGCAGACAGACAGACAGCCTGAAAATATAGAGACAGAAAAAGAGAGAGAGAGAGAGAGAAAGAGAGAGAGAGAGAGAGAGAGGGTTAAAGGATGAGTAAATTATTTTCTTTAAATTTAGGTTAGCGGTAAGGAACTTAAATGATTTATAAACAATAGCAAACAATGACTTTTGATCGTTTTCTGTACTTGACAAACTTCATAGAAACAGTAAGTAAAAAAATGAATCATGGACAAGTACTTTCACTCTATTATTTAACTGAACAAGGTTCTTTCTTTAAAAAAAAACTTGCTGATATAACAAAAACAGTGGCCCACGTATTGCTTATTCAACAACCAGCGGTGCTACCAGATACATCAGGGGTTGGAGAGTGGAAGGACCGAGTGTGAAACTTATTTCATAGTTTAGGTAAGTTTTATTTCTTTCTGAAATTTACAGCAAGGGGATAAACTATGAAATACAGATAAAAGAAAATAAGGTATATGCCCTGAAAATAAGGAGCTCAATGGATTTACGTAGTGCATTGTCGTAAGCGAGTCATCATATTATTTGGGAAACATAAAATCCTCCTTGCATGACAACCGTCTTAAGCATAAATTACAATGATCCTTGGATATAAAGAAAACCAACTAAAACCAAAAAGTCTCGGTCAAGGTCACCCTGCACAGATTGTGCAGGCTGACCTTGGCCGAGACTTTTTGCAGATACATTGAACTCCTTTTCAAAGAGCATGGTTCTTATTATATTCACATATATGACGTTATTCTTTTCTTTTTTTCTTTTTTTTAATGATTAATCCTTAACCTGTTTGTAACTAAAATGTATTTTAAGTAACTAGTGAATATCGAATCAAGACAGTGGAAAATTCAAAATTCTTTTCGTTGAAAAAATCTCGATCAGTTTAATAGATATTGTAGATCCACTGTTAAATGCTCGCTCTGTACATCATCATCATCATCATCATCATAACCATCATCCTACGCTGCGTTGGCATCCTTGTTGTCATCCCAATGATCGCTGAATTCCTTTTTTATTACATGTTTAATCAATACTACTGATGCCACATCTACTGGTTTATTCCCAGTTCGTCCAATCCCATTTCGCCCATTCCCATTTCGCCAGGATTTTTCCCGTTTCGCCCATTCTTTTTTCGCCCTTTCCAACTTCGCCCTTTTCCCATTTCGCCAAATATCTGTCCTGTCCTTTTCCCGTTTTGCCCAAATTCATTTTCGCCCACTTTTCATTTCGCCCAGAAGCCATCTCGCCCAACTTGCCCATTTCGCCCAACTTTCCCCTTTCGCCCTTTTCCCACAAGGCCCCTTCCCATTTCGCCCAAACGCCATTTTTCTGATATCTGGGCCCAAAACTAGTGAAAAGTTCTCTAATAAGTTAATTCCTCAATTTATGGATCTTATTTTGAGTGTTATTATGGCCTGCACAAATCACAGGTGAGGAGGACATATTGGTTACACAGTGTTTCCTTTATTAATTTGGATCACGAGATGGGGGGGGGGAATCTGTGGTCTCAAAGGTGACATTGAAGTATGCCCAGTACATCAATGGGGCGAGCTAATTGGCATTGGGGAAAGTGGTGAAGGGGCGAAATGATAAAGGGGCGAGATGGCATTGGGCGAATCGGCAAAGGATGAATTGGCAAAAGGGCGAAACTGTAATTGGGCAAAGTGATGATTGGGCGAGGTGGCAATAGGGCAAAATGAGAAAGGGCAAAATGGGGAGGGGACAAGACGGCAAAGGGTGAAATGGGAAGAAAAGTTTGGCGAAATGGGAATGGGCGAAATGGAATTGGACGAACTGGGAAGACACCCATCCACTACTATTATTTCTCATACTACCACTGCTTATTATAATTATTATTATTATTATCATTATTATTATTACTGTAACGATCAGTTTTATTTGATTATTATGCAGAAGTACTTCACATCGACCCTTTACTCGGAAATGGATGACGAGGATATCATTCAGTCATCGGCCGACTTCAACTTTTACCGCCTCAACGATGCACCAAAAGTGATCTCAGCCAATTTCAGTACGTCAGAAGATTATGACTACATGCATTACTCGGGAGACTACAACTACTCATATGTATTGGTGGAGGAGACCGTTAATGTGAATGAGACCCTTAAATACAATATACTGGTGTACCCATTTGAAACGACAATGCTTGGAATCGTAAGGCCAATCCTAGTTTTGTTGACGGCATTAACAAATGCATTCGTCGTAGGCTTCTTTTTCGTTATCAGCCGCAGGAAGTCCTCCAACCTTTTGTTTGTCAGCATTGCCGTTTCAGACAGCCTGACAGGTATCGTTCTACTGCCGAATTCTTTCTTTGTGTTCGCAGGAGGAAGTGTCATGCTCAGTAAAAACTGGTGCTTTTTCTTCATGGTGACCAAGTTTTACGTATCCAGAGCTTTCCATACCGTCTCGGTTTGGCTAACGGTTACACTAAGCGTTCAGAGACTTCTCTGTGTTCTTTACCCCTTTATCACGAAACGCCTCTGCACCTACTGGAAGACGGCCATTATGATCTTGGTCATTTATATCGTCGCCTTTGTTCTCCACATGTATCACGTTCTCGATATGGATAGTAAATGGTCGGATAAGTTGTGCGGATGGTTCGTAGAGGACCCTTGCAAGCACACTTGCATCCACCTGTGGGCTACTGTCATCTTACAGCATCTTCTACCGTCACTGATACTTCTTGTCCTGACAACCGTCACGCTGTTGTCGCTGTATGAGGCTTCGAAGCGGGTTTCCCACATGTCACTGTCGGCATCGCCTGGAGCAATTACTCGTTCATCACGTGACAGAACGGTCACCATCACTTCGATTCTGATCGTCATCATGTTCCTAATCCCCGAACTTCCTTACGGAGTCTACAAATGCATTTGCGTTATATATTTACCCGGCACACCCATTACAAGCATTGAAATGAACCACAAAATCTTTGCCATTTATGAGGTCGGCCTGATGCTTTCTTTTCACGTAAACTTCTGGGTTTACTGTTGTACTATGAGCGATTTCAGACAAGCTGTCTTGGGTCTCTTTGCTTGTGGACGTAGACACAATCGACTCAGCGGTGGGAAGTTTTCTAGATCTTCCTCTTATAGAAATGGAAGCGCCAGAACCAATATATCCCGCACCAGTTCGGGAACAAGCCGAAAACGAGTTCTAAGCAACACAACAAGCATTTTATCAACTTCGTCTGATTTCTACATGCATCCAGCAGGAGCTCTCCCCGATAAGCGTTGTAAGATGGAGGAAATCAGAAAACTATCAAAAGGAGACGTTGCAAACATAAACCCCATCGTTACTGCTGTTGATAAAAACAGATGTAAAATTGAAAATGAAAACTCTCTAAACGTTGTTAAAATGTCTCAAATGATAAAGCAAAATGAATCAGAAAAGAAGAATTAAACTCATATCAAACTTTTGCGAGAAAACAAGACTTTGTAGACATAAGAAATTAGGACAGAGAGAATGATCCTACTTGGGCCCACGAGAAAGTTTCCTCTGACGATATGTATATAGATGATGTGTATGTTTCTAAACCGGCTTAACTACCAATATACGGCAGTGATGATACCAACATTACGCAAACGTCCGAATGCCTCTTTTCGCGTGTTGCAAGCTAAATTTTAATCCTTCACCTCAATATTTAGACTTTTTTAAAATGAAAGCAGTAACGGACTACAACGTCAACGAACTCAAACAATGATCTATTGAAAGAGTAGGAACAAATGTGGAAAAACGGAAAGTGATGGTCACAACCATTTTTCTCAATTATCCACGATGTTTTCAAAAGCTGTCCACATCAGGTGTAGAACACGGGATTATTTGGTAAATTTGATAATTATTTGATAATTTGAATATTGCTCATCGGTTTCATAGTTAAGGCATCCTCTCACGAGGCCGATCTTCGATGGCTCGATTATGCATGTTCCGTTACTTAGTGTTATATGATTGTTATCGAGTGCTTACCTAATAGGGTTACCTCTCACTAAATAACTTGCGCTCGAATTTCGAAAAAGCAGTTCAGTTAGGTAAGCACCAAATCTGAAACAAGTTTCTCTACACTGTATAACACAGTCTGAACTAAATCAAGTAGGCTTCGTGCCGCTGGAAGAAATATCTTTGTAGTGCTTCTTACAAGAGCCATGAAGTGCTCCACGGATTATAGCTTGAACTACAACTGTTCACTGAATCATTATCCAGCACTTCATTACACTTTCATAGATATTTTCCAGAGTCTGAATCACTTCATATAAAACACATAAATAAGGAATATTATACAATGAATTTAACACAACACTAGTAATAACATCTAACACTTGATTTCAATCCAACTGTGCATTAGACAGAAAGAACATTACAGAAGAACTTTCCATTATTGTTACACGTAATCTCAATACGGGAAATGGTTACGCGTCTTGACCCTTCTGGAACTAACCTGCAATTGACGTCCAGGACGCAACATGCATCAATATTGTAACTCTGAAACCGTGTCAAATATAACCCTTTTCCATTGGATAAGACATGTCAAAAATATCCTTGTCAAATACGGCTTGATAAATATTTGGGATAGTCCACGTTTTCCAAATGATAAATGGTTAAAATTAACAATAAAGCAAAAGTTAAAAGATCTTTATATTAATTCCTGGTTTCGTAAAATCGAAAATAATGATAATTGTCATACTTACAGATTGATAAAAAAGAAATTCGGATTGGAAAAATATTGAATTCAGACTCCTCCTGCACTTTTGAAATACATGATAAAAATTAGAACATACATGTAGATTACCTATTGAAGTAGGAAGACGGTCAAATCTTGAAACCAGAGAACGAATCTGCAACCTCTGTAACAGTTCCATTGGTGATGAGTATCACTATATTTTTGAGTATAAGTCATTCAGTGATCAAAGAAAAAATAATAATTTCCAAAAGATTTTCAAAGCGACATAATGTCGTAAAATTTGAACGTCTTGTAAATTCTACAGACCGTTTTGAAATTGTAAATTTGTGTAAATTTATCAAAATCATCATACCGACGGGTGAGGGCAGAAAGGTACCATCTGCCCTTTTCATATTTTTGAGAAAATCGCATTTAAAGGTTTGTGGTGTATATAAAATCAGGAAGTGCTTGTATTTTTTTGTCGATTATAATACTTTTGAAGATTGCAAAAGGCTCCATCATTTGATGTATATAGATTTGTGAAATCATTTGTTATCATGACCATATATGGCGAAATCAAATGGCCCCTTTATGCTTTTTAAAATTCTAGTTCATAAAGGTGCCATTTGTAACTTAGAAATTTCATCAATATATACTTTTTTCCAAATCATCGTATTTTGCCAATGTTTTATAAATCCAATACACTGGCAAGAATTTAAAATGCGTTTCCCAACAGGCAAATATCATATGAAGACTATAAGTTTAGCATACTAGTATGTTTTGGGTATACAGGGAAATAAAATTTGCATATAGTTCACATATATTAAAATAACAAAAGCAATTGGAACTGTAGTTACATTGAAAATATCCGGATATTCTTTGTTAGATTTGTCTGTATATGATTAAAAAAGAAAAATAGAATGTCGTTTCAGTCACTGTCAATGTCAAATTCACTTTCGTTCTCATCAGGTACAGGAATTTTGTTCCTCAGGCCTTTCCTAGACGGTGGAGCTTTGTAGTGCCTACTAATATGGATAATCCTCCTTTAATAGTATCCAATCCACATTAATAAGCATAGATCTATAAGCATGGAAAGACTCAGTTTAAATGTTTCGTATTGTCCTCATTGTACATTTTCCTCTCGCGATAACTAATCAGCATTTAGCTAAGATTATATTTTAAAACCAATTTTCCTAATCAGCTTCCTTGTAAAATACCTGGCATCTGGTATTTGTCAACTGAAAGATAAACATCGAGCAGTTAATACCTTTATGCGGTAAAATTGTCATCAAATTTTGCCATTTGGCAAACGGATCCTTTATTCAGATTGGCATTTCAGGCGGCACCTTTATAAAGGACCAGATTTACATACTTGTACATGGAACCTATATGATGTGGTGTTTTTTGTACCTTATACTTATTTGATTACAATGAAACTTTGACACAAGTTGAACACTATTATATGGATTCTGTGAATGGTCAAAACTCAATTTTTGACAAAAGTGCAGATGGCACCTTTCTGCCCTCACCCGTAGATACATTCCTTTTACCTGATGTAAAAGTAAAAGTAAATTAATTAACTAATCTCTGCAGCTCATTATTAACAGTTAGACAATCTCTCTCTCTCTCTTTCTCTCTCCTTTACATTACGAACTCGAATAATATTTGTTCAAATACAATTTTGCTTCGCTAAAATTGTTTTTTTCATGTACATTTAACTCTTGGTTTTTGTAAAAGGAACAGAGTGAATAAAGGTATTGTATTGTATTGTATTGTATTGCATCTCTCACAGGGGCTCATCACATGACCGTGTGCTGAAGGGAGAATTAAATGCGCAAACTGATCATTCTGAAGGTAACTTTCAGTGCAAAGCAGTGCCTAGCAATAAATATATTTTCATTTCTAATTTTTATGTTCCCCGAAGGGCGAGCATATAGTCGCCGCTTCGTCTGTCCGTCTGTCCGTCTGTCCGTCCGTCCTTCCTTCCGTCCGTCCGTCCGTCCGTCCGTCCGTCCGTCCGTCCGTCCGTCCGTCCGTCCGTCCGTCTGTCTGTCCGTCCGTCCGAAGCCATTTCTCCACAACCCTTGGACCAAATTGGATGAAACTTCATATATGAACTCCTTAGGGTAAAGTGCCCACGGAGTTTTCCCGGTTTTTCAATTTGACTCCGTGTCATGGAAAAAGGGGGCTTAATGCAAAATTCCAATTTTTTACTAATAACTCATTCAGTTTTTGTCAAAATATCATGAAACTTCATGGTTATATTCTTTATGGAAAGATTCAGCATATGCCCTTGCTATTTTTAATCTAGGCGTTTTTTAAGTTGACGTTCTGTCATGGAAAAAGGGGGTTTCTTGCAAAATTCCAATTTTTACTAATATCTCATTCAGTGTTAGTCAAAATTTCATTAAACTTCATGGTTATATTGTTTTTTCAAAGTTTCACCATGTGCTCTTGCTTCTTTATCTATGTGTTTTTCAGTTTTACCCTCTGTCATGGAAAAAGGAGGTTTCTTGTAAAATGCCAAGGAAAAAGCGGCCTTAATGCAAAATTGCAATTTTTACTAATATCTCATCCAGTTCTTGTCAAACTTTCATGAAACTTCATGGTTATATCTTGTTTTACAAGTTTCAGCATGTGTCCTTGTTATTTTCAATCTATGAATTATTAATGCGCAAATACCTCTATCCTGGCTTCTCAATTTGAGGCTGCATCACGGAAAAGGGAGACTTCATGGAAAAAATTGTTTTTCACTAGCATCTCCTACATCAGTGCTCAAGACTTTATGAAATTTCAAATCCGAACTTGTTGGAATGTTGCCCAGGTACCTCTCTTCCGGTTTCTGAATTTCAGGCTGCGTCTCAGGAAAAGGGGGCTTCATGTAAAAAATGGTTTTATGTAATATTTACTACATGACTGCTCAAAATTTTATGAAATTCCTAATTTTGACTTATTATTAAAAAATGCCACAAACCACACACCTGTTGTATTTAATTCAATGATGCAATATTGTCTTATGGGAAAAGGGGACTTAAAGGGGGTTTAGTGGACTTATTGTCTTCTACAAGTTCGTGTTGGCTATCTCTAAGATAGTAGTTGGCTTTTCACTTCAATTTTTGGGGGGCATGAACAAGTCCTTTTAGGATAACAGAAGTGAATTTATATCAATTTTATATTTTTTATGACAAGCACTTGTTCGGGGAGCATAACCCGTCTCTGACGGCTCTTGTTTTTCTAGGTAAGTAAGCGTTTTGTTTAGTGAAGGGGCACTGTTTATGTCCTGGTGATATTTCACGGTCTCGTAAGACTTCCTCGTCTTCTCATCAAATATGTTGTAGACATCCACCGCGATTATGTATGAGTAGTTGTAGTCTCCCGACATGTAATTATAATATTCAGACGTACTGAAATTGGCTGAGATCACTTTCGGTGCATCGATAATACAGCGTCGAATAACAAATAGTGTGCGCGCAAGAGTGATCAATGTCGCCAGCTAATTAAAAACAAACAAGAAAAAAAAATCGCAAGTCTGTAATCTGACTGAAAAAAAAACAAACTTCATTACAAAAAAAAAAAAATGCCAAAGTACATGACTGTGTGCTGAATGTCTAGAGAGCTATACTTTCAATTTTATTTCAACTTAATTTCTACTGTCTATTAACATAAACAAATGTAAACAATTGTAAACAAGTGTTACAAGTGTAGAAAACGTTGTTTTGTATTGTATATTATGCAGAAAGTGGGGATAAAAAAAAGAACAATCAAAAGGAACTGACTCTATCGAACCTTCGATAATTACTTCAACAATAACTCACCGCATCCCAAATCTTTCGCTACCAACTAAATGAATTCTACTTTTTTCGAGGTCTTGAAACTGAAAATGCTTTTGGTCATAACTTTGCAACAAACATCGGACGCTGTAGAGCTTATATCAGACTGCACGTTCCGTGCAGTCTGATCTTGATCTACGACGCCTGAAAAAGAAAGTTTTTCAATCCCCATTGCAGTTAAGTGATTTCAGAGTATATATCTTTAGTCTGTGTTTGTATCGAATAAACTATCATTTATCAAGACAATCTGGGACGCAACACGCGAAAAGGGGCATTCGGACATTTGCGTAAAGAGTCATCTCGGATCAGCCTGCACAATCCGCGCAGGCTAATCCGAGATGGCACTTTACGACTATATTAAATTTTGTTCTTCAGTAGACTTGCGTTAAACAGAAAATTACATAAAAACGGAAAGTGTCGTTTCAGATAAGTCTACGCGGACAGCACAGGTTGATCCGCGACGACACTTTCCGTTTTCATGCAATTTTCTGTTTTGCGCATGTCTACTGTATCACAAAATCTAATGTAGTCGTAAAGTGCCGTCTCGGATTAGCCTGCGCGGATAGCGCAGGCTAATCCGGGACGACACTTTACGCAAATGTCCGAATGCACGTTTTCGCGTGTTGCTGTTGTTCATATATCTTGTAGATGTCATCCTCGGAACCAAAGTTTGAAGCAGTACGTTACTCCACATGCATCTACCCCTGGGAGAGCTGACTAGCAATTCATTGTTTTTCTTATGAATATTCATATGGTCGGGAAGTACCCTAGTATTAATATATAATTGATATTAATATCAATAGTAGCCCTTCGAACGATCAATAACATTATAACACTATTTTGTATAGATGATAATTTCATTTCTTCCGTTATAAAAAATGACCAATTATGGAAAAAACCCGAGGTTTCAACTAATATAGCCCGTCGGCGTGCTTGTCTCCTGCGAGATATTAGTAGTTTAACGGTCAGGTGGCAGGGGACTTGGAAACTTGTTTACGGCTCTGGGGAATCATGTCGCCCTGAGCCGAAGGCGAGGTGGAGATACGATTCACCTCAGCTGTGAACAAGTATAGGCGAGGTGGCGACATGATTCGCTACAGCTGTGAAAAAGTTTCCAAGTCCAAGTCCCTTGTTCTCGGCTGTGGTGAATCATGTCGCCCCCAGCCGAAGGCGAGGTGGCGATACGATTCACCACAGCTGTGAACAAGTATAGGCGAGGTGGCGACATGATTCCCTACAGCTGTTAAAAAGTTTCCAAGTCCAAGTCCCCTGCCACCTCACCGTACAACAAATCTATTATTTTGTTAAGCGAATTTTAGCTGTTTTTTTTTTGGGGGGGGGGGGGTCGAAAAAAAAAAAAAAAGAGAAGAAAATAAAGTACGCTGACGAAGTAGAATTTCCCTTCTGAGTGCCACAATTCAATGAAAACTGACGTCACTGGGAACTGAAGTCACTGAAACCTAGGTAATACGTGGTAAAAAGTGCAGCTTGGCTCATAATCTTGATGTTAATCTTGATCGACGCCGCGATTTTGTATGTTGTGATGACAGTGCAGTCGGGGCTCCCTAAAGCGAAACTGCTTTTACGATGGTTTTGCCAGTGTACATGATATATTTAATTATGTTCGGGGCATATTATCCAATCAGATCACGAGAAATTTCTTTGCAGAATAATAAGCCATTCTATAATACAGCATCTTTGCGAGCCAAGGTTACAATCACAAGGTGGATCTTACCTTGGCGGATCGAGTCCGATTTCGAGATTTCCACCGGTACTCCCCCTATTGGATGCCGCTTATTATCGCCCTTTACATAATATTTCCTATAGCCAATGAAAAATCGTTTTACAAACCGCTTATGAATACAATAATTTAACATGAAGCAATGACCACAAACTACTTCGACATTCCATGGTTAGGTGCTGGGATACAGCCTAAGACCTCTGATAATTGATTGGTCCAACTGAAACTTTCTGTAAATAGCGTTCGTCTATATCTTCTATTCTTATCTATCTTTATCCGAAAGGTCGCGACCTTGTTCTATTTTTATCAAAGATGAAATGCTACGAGCGATTTGATTTCGTGCAGTTAGAGCTAGCTGCAACCAATGAAAATGCCTATAGAGGGAACGTGAAAATCAAACTCGATCTGCCAAGGGTAGAGTAGCATTGTGGATCGTCACCCTTGGCTTGCGAAGATGGTAATACAGGGACGACACTACCCGGCATCTTTGTGTACGATTATAACTTTCAATTTTCGCATGTAACGCCGAAAATCTGTTTTATAACTTTAAAATAGAAATGACGGCGTATTTGTGATAAAAATAGTTTAAATATTCTCACGCCTCGACCAAAATATAGACTTGTTCTGCAGTGTAATCATCCAATAGAATTCAGTATTGTATCCAAGCATGTTTAACCCTTTCCCAAACGACAAACTTTTGGACCAGACCAAATTGAAAGCATTTGCAGACGACAATTCAACTCTTGCTGAAAAGATGATTTCCGTCTATGACAGGGTAGAAAACATTGTGGGAAAAGGAGAAAATGCTGGTTACCAGCATTTTCTCCTTTTTCCACAATGTTTTCAAAAGGCTACGATTCCTGACCCGTAAAAACCAGGGATTGTTTGGGAAAGGGTTAATAACCTCTTATTGTACGATATAGAGGATGACAGCGTTGCAGGTTTAGCTAAATAAATGCGATTTAAGTTAAATGGTCATTTACGGATTCTTGAGAATCTATGTATTCGTGAATAAACAAACTATCAAAGCAATAATTTTTAAACTAAAATGCGATCGCTTTCAACCGTTTAACTCTCTACCGAAAGACCTAATTTTAGACTAGTCCAGATTTGAAGCATTTGAAGATGACAAAGTTAATGAGACTCTAAAAAATTGACATTGTTTTCGAAAAGGAAGAAAACATTGTGGGAAAAGAAGATATTGATGGTTACAGGCATTTCCCGTTTTCCCACAATGGTTTCAGAATGCTTCCTTCTCACAGTCGTGAGAATTAGGGGTTGTGTGGGAAAGAGTTAAACATCAAGTTAACACTTAACACGGTATTCAGCAACTTTTTTAACCATTACTCTAATTCCATTTTTGGAACGTCTTTGCAAATTACTACTCCTTTGAAGAAGCTACTAGAATTTCATAATATTTCAAAATCAAAAAAAGAGAAAAAAAGCGGGGGCTACTTTAACAAAAAAGTCGATAACTTGTAAATCATTAATAATGATGAACGAAAAAGGAAGAAAATCTATGTTTTACCCATTACCAAACGACAAAATTTAAGGCTTGTCCAATTGAAAGCATTTGCAGACGACAGAATAAAAGTGACTGAAAATTTGAAATTTTGTTTGTAAAGGGTAGAAAACATAGTGGGAAAAGGAGAAAATGCTGGTTACGAGCATTTTCTCCTGTTCCCACAATGTTTTCTAATGGCTTCTTTCTCAGGGGCGTCAAAAGTAGCGATTGTGTGGTAATGGGTTAAGTGGTATTTTTTTAACTGACTACGTAGCCTTTTTAAGTAATTGAAGACAGATCTTCCCAAAGACATATTGAAATCATAAATGATCAATAACGCACGTTGATTATGATTACAAGGATTCGTATTCAAATCAGTATAATACCTTCATATCCGGTGTAATAAAAACAGAGAGTTACCAAAATGCATGATTCCCTTGTTGAAGCCCTCAATAGTGCATTTCTTAAAGGTGGGTATTTAGAATTTTCACGTCACACCAAATTAGAAAAAATATATATCAATTGAAATTTATATGAAAAAAACAATACAAATCATCACTGAATTTTTTATGAAAAAAACAATACAAATCATCAATAATTAAGAATCATAAAATTACCAAAAAAAAAATGATGGTATTCCCTTAAGAGGCTATGTAGCCTCTAAAGCTATTTTTAGATTTCGCCCCAAAAATAAAAAGAAACATTGTGGGAATGTTAAGTGACTGGCACGTGACTAATGACGCTTAAATTCCATAATATAACAAACACGTAATTATTTTCATAATATCTTCTTCGGGTGCTATGTTTGGAGCTTCATATGTGTATTTCCAGTATGTAAATGAGCGAGTTGCTCATGTAAAAATAGATCATGTTTCCCGTCGGTGTCGACCTGGGCCGTAGTAAATTTCTAATATCTCTTGTTGTCGGATGGTTTTCGACTACTGGGGCTTTATGAATAAAAACAGTAAGACTTTAGGAGTATAAGGATGCTTTTGTATAACTTTTGTAAAATTTAGTCTCAAATTCTGAAGGACTACCTTTAAATAGAAATAACGACTAGAAACTGAACAGGCCGCTTTAAGACCTCGAAAGTTGGTCAAGTTTCTCCATTTGGTGATGAAAGTGTGAAAAATCTTAGTCATAATTATCACTTGAAAGCAACAATAGAACACGGAAGATAAATCCTAATTGTTTTGGCGTCAGTCCACTTTTGTCACAAAGGCCAAATGTTCATTATTAATCCTTTCCCAAACAATACCTGGTTTTTACGGGTCTGGAATTGTAGCCTTTTGAAAACATTGTAGGAAAAGGAGAAAATGCTGGTTACCAGCATTTTCTCCTTTTCCCACAATGTTTTCTACCCTACCGTATATACATCTTTTTAGCAACTGCTAATTTGTCATTTGCAAAATGCTTTCAGTTTTGTTTGGTTCAATGTTTGCTGTTTGGGAAAGGGTTAATGTATGTTTCATTAATCTGGGCCAGTTTTGATTTCGAAAGTTCATATTTGTCCGTAGTTGTTCTAATTCTTGAATTACTTGAATTCATCAGTTTTATGACTACCTTAACCCCTTACCAAACATTCCCTGGTTTTTACGACTTTGAGATATGAGCCTATTTAAAACATTACGGGAAAATGAGGAAATGCTGATAAACATTTTCTCCTTTTCCCATAATGTTTTCTATCCTGCTGGAAACAAACTTCAATTTTTGATTTAGTGTAATTCGTGCTTTCATTTTGACTCCGTGGAAAAAGTAAAGAGTTAAGACCTATATAAAAACTTATGGTTATGTTGCCTATGTCGAGAAAGTCTGGACAATGCGGACACTGTAAGTCAAAGATAAGAATGCACGTTTCTACTGTCCGATCTTGAACGTCGTGCAAGATTTCTTTAAAGGGCAAATCCACAAGTTTCTGATATGATTAATTTTCAAATCTACATCTATCAAATGACAACCTGGTAATGTTGTAATTTGAAAAAAAAATTAGTAAAAGTACTTTTTTTTCAATTCATATTTTTGCTTATTAGTTTTTCTTGCATCGCTTACCTCCCTTACTTATTGTAGCGCACTTGATCTGTGACGTCATAGGAGCGTTTGTTTCAATATCGACCTTGTTTAATATAGTGAAATGAGCGATATTTAAGACGAGGAAATACACGATTCTAGGCCGGTAAGGCCGTACATGCACCACCAATTTTTTAATGAAACTTACTAGTTTCTCATGATGAGGATAAAGTGAAATTTCGCCCACTAATGGCGAAAATAACGATGTTATGCCGGACTTTCGAACAGCGTGTTGAGTATCACGCCGACATGTATTAGGCTACGGGGCGAACGTCGCTTATGGAAATATTCTATACATGATGAAATTAAGTGTACGGCATAAGCTTTGTTTCACGTGAAGTATATATTTTCAGTAGATTAACTGGCGGAAATTATAATAATAATAAAAAAGACGGTTTCAAGACAGTTCCACGACTAGACAGTTCCACGACACTTTTAAAGACATTTCTCCGACACTTTAGTTTCATGTCAAAAAACCTTTTTCTTGACTTTTACGATTGATAATCGCGAGATGTTAGTTCTAACTATTTGTTGATGGATCCTATATTTGTACCTTGTAAAGAATTCTGTAAATTTTTACAGGTACAAAATTTGTTCTCTCATGGGTGAAGGGTTACACAATAAATCGCGATTTTCATGAGAATAAGAATAGTTTGAAATGCTGTTAACAAGCGTGAAATTTGATAAAAGAATATGTTCCGAGATCATTAAGACAATTCTCAAAATTATTTCATATTCTGGGTAATTATCAATTGATCCTTTATCCACAATATTTTCTATTTTTAACTCTTTACCATACGACAAAGTATTAACAGGTCCAAACTGAAATCGTTTGCAGACGACAAAATAAAGTTATATTTTTCAAAAACTGATTTTTTTTTTCCAGCAGAGTAAAACACTGTGTTAAAAGGAGAATATGATGGTTACTAGGTTACTTGCTACTAGGTAGCTGGTTACTTTCTTACAATGTTTTTAAAAGTCTTCTGTCTTCGGGGTCGTAAAAATTAGGGATTGATTGGTAAAGGGTTAAATATAAATCCCACACATTGGGCACAAGTTCTGGTTAAGTTCACAGGGAGCAGTATCCGAAGAGATTACTACGAGTTGTATGGACTTGTTTCTCAAGAGATGTAAAATACATGTTTAACCCTTTCCCAAACAATCCCTGGTTTTTACGGGAAAGGAATAGAAGCCTTTGTGGGAAAAGGAGAAAATTTTCCCACAATGTTTTCTATCCTATCATAGAAAATCATCTTTTAAGCAACTGTTAATTTGTCATCGGCAAAATGCTTTGAATTTGGTCTGGTCCAAAATTTGCCGTCTGGGAAAGGGTTAAATTGTTACCAAACATCAAATTTATTGACTCAACCGAATTGAAAGCAATTAGAGTCAACAAATCAAATTTAACTTGCATGTTTGGACTTGTTTTTGATGGGGTAAAAAACATCGTAGAAAAAGTAGAAAATGCTGGTCAGCAGCAGTTCTCTTTTACCTACAATGTTTTCGAAAGTTTTTCTATCTTCACAAGGGTCGTAAAAACAAAATATTTCTCTCAGTAGCCCGTCTAGAAGACATAATATGGAGAGGAACAGGGAAATATCCACAAATCAAAAGTGTAAAGATACAATTCAAAATTTGTTCAAAATGATTGTAAGTTGTCAAATCATTTTTAAGAGTGAAATGTCGAAGAGAAGAAGTGTATGGGATAAAAGCTGTAACATGGGTTTACTGTCAGAAACAAACATTACAGTGTGAAGGGGTGAAATATGCAAATGTTATGTAACCATTTCCTGTATTGTTTCAACTGGCCGGTGATGGATTAACATTTATGACCATGACTAGGGGTAGCCAGATACTGACTTCACCCTTTACCATACAAACCCTAGGTCTAGTTTCCAATACCCAAAGAAAGAGTGTTTGAAAAACAGTGTGGGAAGATGTTTACTGTTTAAAGGGCAAATCCTAAGATATTTTGACCATACTGTTTTTTGCTCCAATCAGCTGCAAATGTTTTTGGTTCACAATTTTTCTGTTGTCTGCAAATGCTTTCAATTTGAACCAGTCTAAAATGTTTGTGTTAGGTGAATGGTCAGTTGACCCTCTGTTTTTTACAACCCTGAGATAGAAGCCCTTTGAAAACATTGTGGAAAAGGAAGAAAAAGCTGAAACACTTGAAAGTTAACATCATTTGAACAATCCATACTTTGGTACTTGCAAAATCTATGTTATGAATTTGAAAGAATACGTTATGTTGTTGCCTTTGAAAACATTGGGAGGAAAAGAGAAAATGCTAAGATTTTCTCCTTTTCTCATAATGTTTTCCATCCTTTCCAAATCAAATTTCAATTTTTTTGTTACCATTTTTTTGTCATGTGCAATAAACCCTTTACCAAACAATCCCTGGTTTTTACAATCCTGAGATGGAAGCCGTTTTACGACATTGTGGGAAAAGGAGAAAATGCTGGTAACTAACATTTTCTTCTTATCCTACAATATTTTCTATACTGATGGAAAAAAAAAATAATTTTTCAGTTAGGTTTACTTTGTTCCCGGCAAGTGCTTTAAATTTGGACCCGTCTAAAATTTGGTCTCTTGGTAAAGGGTTAAATGTTGAAAACATTTGGGAAAAAAAGGGAGAAAACGGCACCAATTTCTCCTTTGTCCAGAATGTAGATCTAGAAAAGGATAAAATATTACGAAAAACAATTAAATGAATTACTGACCTTATACATGTTTGTTTTTCTTTTTGGAAATTGCGGAATGTCTGTCTTATGGCCTATCTTATTTCGACTCGGAGTTTCGAACAATGTCGGCACAGCATCAGGTTTTAACCGCAGTCTAATATTCCTATAACCAACTTCTTTTACGAGTTTTGGACTTATTAAGAACTGACTGTCCTCGAAGTGTTTCATACACAATTTGGAATGAAATGATGGCACAAAATCCGCCGTTACTGTCCGGCCCCGGTTTAAACGTTGAATCCATAGTTTCCACCTTTTTAATTCCTTCGGAAATTTGAAAGTAGAAAGTAACCTAGTAACCATTATATTCTCCTTTTAACACAGTGTTTTACTCTGCTGGAAAAAAAATCAGTTTTTGAAAAATATAACTTTACATACTAATTCTATGTGTTCCTGATTCGACGTTGAAGCCATGGGCTGCACAATTTACCATTTTTTCGGCTGAATTCTTTGTTAATATGCAGATATCTGCGTATAATCATCAGCGTACCTTCTAATTTCTACTGACTGTAAACACAGGCTTACGCTCCTATGACGTCACACAGGTAGGGAAGATAAGCGAATCAGGGGAAGTAAGCCATGTACCATTTTTGGGGCCGTATATCAGCGTGACAATTCGAGCGTGATTTATGGCATGTTACAGGGTGGTATTTATGAAAACTGATGGATACGTGTTTACTAACATCATTTGCAGCTGATTGGAGCAAAAAAGCAGTATGGTCAAAATATCTTAGGATTTGCCCTTTAAACATCTTCTCCTCCTAAACCACTGGGCCAATCTTGATGAAACTTGGCAGGGATATTCCTTGGGGGAAGCTCTACCAAAGTTGTTCAAGAGACTCAATTCCAACCAAAATTCTGGTTGCCATGGCAACCAAAAGGAAAAAAATAGCAAAATCTTTGAAAATCTTCTTCTCTGAAAGTAGAAGGTGCAGAGTTTTGATATTTGGTATGTAGTATCTCCTAGTGGACCTCTATCTAGATTGTACATATGATGCCCCTGGGGTCAAAACTGGCCCCTCCCTGGGGGTCACAAGTTTGAAACATGGGAACAAAGAAGGAAAACTTTAAAGTTCTGCTTGTCTGAAACTAGGTGGTGCAGAGCTTTGATATTTGGTATGTAGCATCTCCTAGTAAACCTCTACCAAGATTGTTCATATGATGTCCCTGGGGTCAAAACTGGCCCCGCCCCGGGGGTCACAAGTTTGAAACATAGGAACAAAGAAGGAAAACTTTAAATTTCGTATTCTCTGAAACTAGAAGGCGTAGAGCTTTCATACTTGGTATGTAGCATATCCTAGTGGACCTCTACCAATATTGTTCATATGATGTCCTTGGGGTTAAAACTGGCCTGCCCGGGGGTGGGAGGGGGGTCACAAGTTCGAAACATAGAAATAAAGAAGGAAAACTTTAAAGTTCTGCTTGTCTGAAACTAGGTGGTGCAGAGCTTTGATATTTGGTATGTAGCATCTCCTAGTAAACCTCTACCAAGATTGTTCATATGATGCCCCTTTGGTCAAAACTGGTCCCGCCTTGGGGGTCACAAGTTTGAAACATAGGAACAAAGAAGAAAAACTTTAAATTTCATATTCTCTGAAACTAGAAGGCGTACAGCTTTCATATTTGGTATGTAGCATGTCTTAGTAGATGTCTACAAAGTTTCTTCATACTATGCCCCTGGGGTCAAAACTTGCCCTGCCCCAGAGGTTACAAGTTCGAAACATAGGAACAAAGAAGGAAAACTTTACTTTAACCGAGCCACTTTTTTTCCATTTTTTTTCCTTCTTGGAATTATCATTTGTAAATCTTAAACCACTATATTCTCATTACAAAAAGTGATAATAATTACCTCCATTTTCTAGAAATTACCAAAAGTATCAATAAATAATTTCAAGATAGACACCAACGGAATTTCTGGTCGGTTAAAAATGTGCAAAAGTATCACATCTGTATAAATCCGTATTTATCAACTAGCAAGATTTTTTTATGACTAAGTGGACATTCTTTTACGTATTTTTAAATGTGAGAGTGATTTAAATACTATTAGTCTTTTCCTGCTATGTTTTGTATCGTAAATGGAATTAAAAATTTAGTTGAGGGTTTTCGACAAGTTTTGACATGAATGAACTCTGTGTTAAAGACTAAAATTGTATCGTAACTAAAACCAGTTTTCCGTGGTAGTACTATGACAAACATTAACAAAATTTTTGACCGGTCCAAATTGAAAGCACATGCAGACGATAAAATTTATGTAACTGAAAAATTGATTTTCGTTTCAAGCAGGCCAGAAACAATAAACATAAAACATACTGAGAAAAGAAGAAAATGCTGTTAACAAGAATGACATTTTGTTTTTTCAAGATTAGGGTTTTTGAAAACATTGAGGCTATAAGAAAAGTCCTACGTATACTTAATGTTCTAGATAATTATTGTCACACAAAGGGAGAATTAGGACTGTAATGAATAGAATAATCAATTGGTGGTGTGTGATATCAAAAATTTGTCATCGGATAGGGGTTTGATACGGTTAAAGAACTCGTCCTTCGGACTCGTTTTTCAGCGGCATCACACCCAATTCTAGTGACAGATTTTAATGCAGACATCACACTGTCCCGAATTTGATACCAGATGAAATCACACGATCAATGAAATGTTCAAATTCGCATCTGGTCGTAAAAGCATCGGGAACATAATTATGTGAGGGAATCTTAGGCCATCGTATGACCGCCGATTGAGTTTCTCAGGCTCCGGCAGAAACTTCGAGAGCGGTTACATAATCTTTGGCATGTCAAAAAATTTCCCGAAAACCTTGCAAAGGTTAATTTTCGTGAAGAATTCGTGTACGTGTCCCTTTTGTTCTTCGTTATGATATCGTGAGAACATCTTGTTAATTTGTGTTATCTTCGTCTTAACTTCGTGTAATAATCGGTGCCATCGCGCATTTTTCGCCTCACGAAGATAATACGAAGTGAAGTAAGAAATCGTCCGCTTGTCTTAAGAAGGCAACACGCCTACGTGAAGTCCTCGCATTGCTGCCGTGTACCCATATTATAGAACGATGACATAGAGATGGGACTATAGTATGGGCGAAGACAGCTGAATTTGAGTGCCTGAAGCATTTCACGTGTGTCATAGTAATAACATAAACATACAGACATATAAAAGGCTATTTTTTTCAATAGTCAGTCCTCAGCAACTGTTCCAAAGTTTCAACCACAATTATTCATAATTCATTTCCTGCAGAATAGCATAATTTGATAATGAGACAACCTGGAAAAATAAGGCAGCAGCATTGCTTCTTTTGATACACCTAAGAGAACATGATGAACAAACCTGACAGGTTCAGAGAGCCTCTTCCCTCTGCTTCTTCCTGCCTTTGGTAGCATGATAAAGTTGAATAATCTCTGATCAGCAATTGAATTTCCCACTGTCGGCGGAAGGGGTTTTGCCATCGGGAGGGTACGTGACGTCTTCGAGACTAAGACATCGTGTGGTGTTCGTGTGTCCTGGGGGTTAGCTACTTAATACATATGAAGGCGTTACACAGTCCTGAAATTGACATCAGATGGCCATACGAATAAGAACTTTTTAATTTCGCGCGAAGATCGCCCCGAACTTGGTAAAACAGCGTATCAACAGCCGAAGCAAATACGATGCCTTCAGAAGACCATTCGATGGCTCCTGAACCAGACTCGAAAGCAACACAAATATGTGAATTTCATATTAAGTAGCTTACTCGCAGGACACACGAAGACCACACGATGAGTAAGTCTCGAAGACGTCACGTGACCTCCCGACAGCAAAAACCCTTCAGCTGACAGTTGGAAATTCAATTGCTGAACCGAGATTATTAGGTTAGAATACACAATATTCTTTCTTTATTTCGAACAGAATCAATCTTTTATTTACTTTATCATGCCACCAAATGCAGGACGGGGTAAAGGAAAGAGGCTGTCTGAACCTGCAAGAGTTGCACATTGTGTATCAAAAGTAGCGATGCTGCTGCCTTATTTTTCCTGGTTTTCTCATGATCAAAGTATACCATTCTGCTGGAAATGAATTATGGTTGTAATTGAAACTTTGGAACAGTTGCTGAGGACTGACTGTGGAAAAAGCTGGCCTTTTGTATATCCACAGTTCTATGACATATGTTAAACGCTTCAGGCACTCAAAATTCAGCAGTTTTCACCCTCACCATGGTCCCATCTCGAAGTCATCGGGCAAATTTTTGACATGCCAAAGATTTTGTCACCACTCACGAAGTTTCTGAGGGAGCCTGAGGAATTCACTCGGCGGTCATACGATGGCTTAAGATACCCTCACGAATGGCCCGATATTTATACGACCAAATGCGAATTTGAACATTTCATATATCGTGTTTCAATCTGGTATCCATGTCTGGACAGTGTGACGTCTGCATATAAAATTGTTGCCTTCGTTTCTGGTTCGGGTGCTATTGCGTGGTCTTCGGAAGGCATCGTCCTTCCTTCGGCTGTTTATTGGCTGTTTTCCAAGTTCGGGGCGATCGTCGCGAGAAATTAAATGGTCCATATTCATATGGCAAATTGATGTCAATTTCGGGACTGTGGGACGCCTGCATTACCCACAGGACACACAAGGAGGGTTCGAACTAAGTCTCGAAGGCGTTCACGTGACCTCCCGATGGTATTAAACCTTTAGCCGACAGTGGGAAATTCAATTGCTGAACAGAGATTATTGGGTTAAGATACATGGTATTCTTTCTTTATTTCAAACAAAATCAATCTTTTCGTCTTCATCTTGAGCATAAAACGCGTTCCAACCAAATCTCGTAGACGTCACGTGACCTCCCGATGGTATAAAACCTTTAACCGACAGTGGAAAATTCAATTGCTGAACAGAGATTATTGTGTTAAGATAACGCGGTATTCTTTCTTTATTTCAAACAAAATCAATGTTTTATTCAACTTTATCATGCCACCACAGGCAGGAAGAGGCAAATGAAAGAGGCTGTCTGAGCTTGTAAGAGTTGCTCATCGTGTTCTCCTAAGTGTATCAAAAGAAGCAATGCTGCTGCTTTCTTTTTCCTGGTTGTCTCATCATCAAAGTATACCATTCTACTGGAAATGAATAATGATTAATTGTGATTGCAGCTTTGGAACAGTTGCAAGAGCTAGCTTTTATATATATCCACATTACTATGACACATGTGAAACGCTTTATTTTCTAAAATTCAGCTGCCTTCGCCCACACTATGGTCCCATCTCGATGTGATCGTGCTATAAAACCGTATCTACACAGCGGCATTCCGAGAACTTTACGTAGTCGTGATGCCTTCCTAAGACACTCGGGAGACTTCTTACTTTCTTCGTAATATCTTCCTGAAGAGAAAAATGTCCGATGGCACCTATTATAACACGAAGTAAAGACGAAGATAACATGATTTGAAAAAGTGCCATCGAGATGTCATTACGAAGGACACTATGGACACACGAGTTCTTCACGAAAATCACCTTTGCAAGGTCTTCGGGCAATTTTTTGACATGCCAAAGATTATGTCACACAGTCCCGATATTGACATCAGATGGCCATACGAATATGTACTGTTAAATTTCGAGCAAATATCACGCCGAACATAGTAAACAGCCAATCAGCAGCCGAAGTAAGGACGATGCCTTTAGAAGGCCACGTGATGGGACCCGAACCAGACATGAATGCATCACAAATATACGAATTTTATATCGAGTAGCTTACCCACAGGACACACGAAGAGCAGACAATGGCTACACGACTTCGTCTTGAGGGTAAAACGCGTTCCAACTAAGGCGACTTCTAACTTCCTTCGTATTATCTGCGTGAGGCGGAAAATGTCCGATGACACTGATGATCACACGAAGTAAAGACGAAGATCACACGTTTTAATGCAGGCGTCACACAGTCCCGAAATTGATTCCAGAAGAACTCACTCGGTGATGTTTTCACGATCAAATGCGAATTTGAACATTTCCATCTAGTATCAATTTCAGACAATGTGACGTCTGCGTTAAGGGTTTACTCTTTAACTGTGTAATGAACAAATTTCACTCAAATCATTTACAGTGGTTCACATGCCTGAACTTGTCTGTAAAAATGTAGAAAACATTGTTGGAAAAAGAAGGAAATACTAGCTATATGTACCAGCATTTTCTCCTTTATCTCGCAATGTCTGCAAAAGTCTTCTTTTTTTTGGGGGGGGGCTTTAAAAAAAGGGAATAATTAGGTAACCCTTTTCCAAACAATCCCTAGTTTTTAGAATCCAGAGGAAGAAGCCTTAAAACATTGTCGGAAAAGGAGAAAATGATGGAAACATAATCAAGTTTCAATGTATATGCCTTGTTTATTTTGACAACTGCAAATGCTTTTAATTTGGACAAGTCTGAAATTTTGTCGTTTGGTAAAGAGTTAAGGAATAAAATTTAACACCATTATAAGAACTCTGAGGCACTTCAACTGTATTTGAGAATCGTGATAATACAACAAAATAAAGGACTTGAACTACATTCATGTGCTTTTCCAAATACTATATTTAAAAAAAGAATAATTGTAATGTCTGCTAGTCTAGCTAATACTAGCCACAAGTATTACTTTACCAGACAGTCCCTTGTGGTATTCTATAGTTTCTGAACTTGGCGCCGGAACTTGGCGCCGGAAGCAGTTTCTTATGTGTATATGACACCTTTTGATAGCATAGAAAACATTGTGCCAAAGGTGAAATTACTCGTCACGAGCAATTTCACCTTTTGTCACAATGTTTTCCAAGGGCTCCTACAATAAATGCCTAGAAATGAGTATCTATAGAGTAAAGGGTTAAGAAAAGAGAATGCTACTGGCTTTTCTGAGAGTCACATAAACATGACACCGTAGCGTAAAAAAAATATATATATGAATAAGGCTCGTCAGTTATTTCGTTGGTCAATTTTACTGGACAACAAAAATTTACATTTGTCAAAATCTACAGCCTTTGCTAATTGCTGTGTAACGTAGAGAAATGACCCATGGGAGGGTCATTTCTCTGCATTACAGCGGCTCAAATTTCCCATGTTGTTTGTCGAAATTCCTTTTCAGGGTAGTTGAAGAACGTGCCTTTTTTGATAAATGTTTTGCTGGCGATTCTCAGATAGTCAGACAAGAACGTTCTCATTCAAAAACCTATCTACAGCAGTACAGCTTAGAATTGGTGAATTCATGGCAACCTATCACCATAAATAAGAAATAAAGTAAATGAAAGTAACTAAACAGTTCCTGTCGTGGTAATATACTATAGTACATGTATTATCATTCTTGTTCATGTTATTATCATTAATTTTTATTATTTCAGAGTTTTTCAGATGCATGTCATATAAGGAAATGTAGTGTAACGTATATCTATATCTATGAAAACAGAAACAATGCTCAACAACAATAAACAAATAAAAACAAGAGAAACAAATCATAAAGATAATATGAGTAATCCACACCAACCTTATTGTTTTTGAAAAGTAACACTTACCCTTACCCTTCTTAATAATTGAAATGACATTGACTGTCTGTCTGTTTATCTGTCTGTCTGTCTCTGTGTCTCTCTCAAAATATTATAAATCAAGAAAAAAAAAAAAAATTAAGGTAAGACCTGTGTAATGCACTTCCGGTGAACATTTGGCAAAAATTCTAATTGGTTGTTAAATACGGATACATAAGGATTTAGGCAGAAATAATATATTTGCACATTTCTAACGGATCAGAAATTCCGTTTATGTCTATCTTGAAACTATTTTTGATACTTTTGTTTGTTTTCTAAAAAGGGAGGTAATTATTATCTCTTTTTCAATTGAGAATATAGTGGTTTTAGATTTATAAATGATAATTCAAGGAGGAAAAATGGAAAAAATGAAAAGGTGAAAGTAGTTCAATAATACTCATTTTTAATTATAGCTAATTTTGCATGATGATATTTTAGTGGAAATAGCTGTTTTCCATTACACAGGTCTTACCTTAAAATCAAAATAAAAATAAGATAAAAATAAGGAAATCACAGTCTATTTTCGTAACAGCATTCTTCCAGTATCTCACAGCATGGCTTTGAGTTCTCGATCCATCTGACAGATAACACACAGGGGACAGCAGACCACCGCGCAGTAATCCCCACAGATAGATCCCTGAAATAATAATTATAGACAGACGTTGTATTAGACCATTGTCTCATCGGCATCAGTTCATTAATGTCATGATATGCTGTTTAACCCTTTCCCAAACGACAAACTTTTGGACTAGACCAAATTGAAACCATTTGCAGACGACGATTCAACCCTTGCTGAAATGATGATTTCTGCCTATGATAGGGTAGAAAACATTGTGGGAAAAGGAGAAAATGCTGGTTACCAGCATTTTCTTCTTTTCCCACAATGTTTTCAAAAGCCCCATATTCCAGTCCCGTAAAAACTAGGGACTGTTTGGGAAAGGGTTAATCTTTATCCTGCTAAATCAATTACATGTAAATATTATACTAGGGCGAAAAAGAAACATTTTTATTTCATGCTTTCCGGTAGGATATCGAGAAATAGCAGTGAAAATATTTTTCGATCTTACACTGGTACGACCAGTGAAAATACCGATTTTCACGTTCTTGTTGCCTAGGTAAATTGCGCGTGCCTAACAAGCAGATGGGAAATATGACGTCATATACCTTACATTTCTCGCGCATGACGTAACGTTGCTATGCGGGAGGGGTACGCCACGGGGAATAAGGGAAAAGAACTGTACTGAATTTTGATAAAGCTCCTCCCAGAAAGGGTTAAAAGCATGAAATAAATAGAATATTTGTTTTTTTCGGTGAAAGATCGAAATCTATTTCATCTCGTGAACACCATCGGTAACATTTTCACTCGTGGCTGCGCCACTCGTGAAAATATTACCGATAGTGTCCACTCGATGAAATAAATTTCGATCTTTCACCGAAGAAAACAAATATCCTCTATATATATATAGTAGCGGAAAAAAAATCTGTGCATGTAATAATAAGCTACGAAATAGACTAGTCTAGGTAAGCAACAGCCAAACCATTACACATGTATAAAGTTGTCCTCAAACATAGAATTGTCACATCATGTGTGGGCTCTTCCGTGGAACCACAGTCGTCAGTTTCGAAAACATACATTTTACGCCCTGTGGCTAACTTTCCAAGTATTTTTACCCTTCTAACCACTGGCAGTCTTTGAGTAGCTTTCTTAGAGTCAGAAAAAAACAAAATGACGTCACATCCTGTATACAACAATGGCATACGACGTGCATCTACAAAGTAGATAAATTTACGTTTCTTTTCTTGAGAAAGGCCGCTGGCCCAAATATAGAAAAACTGAGTAGAGGATTCCCGCTATCAATTAACGTTAATTCAATTAGCGCGGGATCAAACGTTGTGTATTTCACAATGACGTCACATCCTGTATACAACAATGGCATACGACGTGCATCTACAAAGTAGATAAATTTACGTTTCTTTTCTTGAGAAAGGCCGCTGGCCCAAATATAGAAAAACTGAGTGACTATATTCGTTTTATTTAACCCATTACCAAACGAAGATATTTTAGACTGGTCCAAATTGAAAGCATTTGCAGATGACAAAGTACAAGTGACTGAAAATTTGAATTTGTTTTGTGAAGGGTAGAAAACATTGTGGGAAAAGGAGAAAATGCTTGTTACCAGCATTTTCTCCTTTTCCCACAATATTTTCTAAAGGCTTCTTTCTCAGGGGCGTCAAAAATAGGGATTGTGTGGTAATGGGTTAAGTGTTGAATTCCCTACGGAATTATTTGTATTGATAAAATTGTTTTGTGTTTTTATGCAAATGAGAAATGCCACGCCAATTCGAAAATGAACGTTGACGTGCCGCTTTACACCATTGAAACAGGGGAAGCACGAATTGAGGCTGCTAGATGATTCTGAATACACAGAAACACTGTACAATCAGTATGGAGACATTAGAAATATTCAAGCAGCGTTCCAGATGCTTACCGGTTAAGGCGACCCCCTGTGACGTCAAGATGTAAAGACATCCATATGCGCCGACACGTTATGTGCACTCTGATCTTGTTTTACACTGGCCGCAACAGCTACTTGACTATAACCTAGCAGCCTAGGAATTAACACCCTTGATAATACTTTTAGCTTATTTAACATAGTGAGTATTGTAACCAAAAAATGTTAAATTACTTTTTTTATTTCACAGTTTCGTCTTGACTTAAAGGAACATCATTTTATTAACATTTAGGTAACATTTGGCTTTGAAACCCACACAGGTGATTCATGATGAGGAATTTTGTCAAGTTCCCTTTTGTGTAATTGTTGACATTTCAGAGTCTAGCCTCGGAATGAAAATTCCGTATTCTTTACTTTATCCTAGTTCTGAGAAATACACCTTTTGGACTCAAATGTTTTGCTCACGTTACAGTATTAGATCGATGTTCGTATAATATCGGCGTGAAATACATGATACATCATCCTAAAATTTTACAAACATATTCAGAAAAAAAGAAGAAAATGATAGAAGTAAAGGATTGCTCTACCCGTATGCCTCCCAAAGTTCTGAGCCGAGTACGGAGTATGATCGTCCCACCAGGTACACAATTAGCCACACACATATTTTCTCCAAGTCTCGAGGCGATAGACCACAAAACGCAATTTGGACAACAAGCGGCCCAGCAACCTGTAACAGTGAAGAGTCAATTTTGAAATTAGGGCCTGTATTCACCGACCATTTTTAATAACATTCAAAGTCGAATTTCTAAGACTTTTCTTAGTTTCAAAGTTACGCAATTTCTGGTTATTTTGTACGAGAGCCATTTTGGAATTTCTGATAATGGGGATATAAATCTGCATATACTCGAACGATTCTTATAGACATACATCTGCAGAAAGCTTCAAGACTAGTGCATTCTACTTTTCCATTTTTCTCGTGCTCCTTTTTTTACTGCTGCCTTTTAGAAAAGGCACACTTTTAATGTGTTGGCGATTATTGCGTTTCGATTACAAATACGGCTTACGAAGAACAGAGGGTCTGTGTTGAAATAAAATCTCTACTTTATTGTTCAGCACAGCAAATAAAAGAGGCTTTAGGAAAAGTATATGGAAATGATGCTGTCATATCCTACTGTAGCCCGGAGGACAGCTCGATTTAAAGGTGCCAGAGAGACGGTCAAAGATGACCGACCTACGAGAAGGCCTTTGATGTTGACGCGCGTTGCTCTGTTGAGGAGCTAACTGACATAATGTGATATACACTAATAATTTTTCAGGTGCATGACTTGAAGTAAAGATGTTGAATGTTTATCGACAACGTAGATATATCAGACTACAAAGACCGTGCAGTCTGATTTATGTTCTAGTGTGTCCCTTCTTTTCTGAAATACGGTATTCTGAAAAAAAAGTCCCGTTTTCACAGGGTATGGCTCATTAACTTATTGACAAACGACAATATTTTAGGTTTGTCCAAATCGAAGGCATTTGCAAACGACAAAAAGTAACTTAAATGACTGAAAACTTGAAATTTGTTTAGGGAAGGGTAGAAAATAAAATTGTGGGAAAAGGAGAAAATACCAGCATTTTCTCCTTTTCCCAAGGCTTCTTTCTCAGGGTCGTCAAAAGTAGGGATTGTGTGGTAATGGGTTAATCTTGCAGTTTCAGGGTTAGGACTCACAGGATCCCATGTCCTCACAGCAAGCAAACAGGTCGGTTGTCCAAGTTCTGTGTCCGCTAATAGGACCAAGAATGAGTTTTTGGCCTTGTTCTTGTTGTTGGTTGATCATCACAATGTTTGTTGTATTCTGTTGTTGGTTCATCATGGTCTGTTGCATGTTGATGGGCTGGTTTACGATTGGTTGTGGTTGCATCAGTGGTTGTGGTTGCATCGCTGGCTGTGGTTGCGGGTATCCGTATGGAGGAGGATATTCCGGGCCTGGGTGTACACTCATTATGATTTCTGTGTTTTCTTGATATGAGCTCTTCTAAGCGCTAACTATGTAAACTCAATCTATTTCGTGGGCTGAAATTATAACCAAGCAGAACAAAAGAGATTTTTATCCTGGCAAAGGCTTAACCCTTTACTCCATAGATACTCATTTCTACGCATTGCTTGTAGGAGCCTTAGGAAAACATTGTGGCAAAAGGTGAAATTGCTCGTGACGAGCAATTTCACCTTTAGCCACAATGTTTTCTATGCTATCAAAAGGTGTCATATACACATAAGAAACAACTTCATCCTTGGTGTTATTTAGGGTCATCTTGGTGTTATTTAGGGTCAGAGATACCATAGAAATGCCTTATGGGGTAAAGGGTTAACACGACAAGCGGATGACATAGATTAAAGATCAGACTGCACGCTCTATGCATTCTGATATTTATCTATGCTGTCCGCATTTATAAGCTCCTGCTTTCACCCACGTCGCTGAAAGAGTTTGATACAGTGACTAATTAGAGCCATCCTCAATAGTTCCAGCTTCTAGCCTGAAGGCCAAGTTCGAACGCATGAAAAGAATAGCTTTCCTTTTTATGTCCTGACCTATATCCAACTGAATAAAACAAATCGGCCGAATCCTTATGTATGAATCCATCTATCTCATTGCATACTGCAGAAGGTTTTTGTGTCCTTCATCAGAAAAAATCTGTGGCGAAATGACTAATTGAATGATTCTCATGCATGAATGGGTGGATGGAGGTGGACGGACGATTTGGCTACGGATATTTTGGCCACGGACGTTTTGGCCAGTTAAGTGTGCAAATAAGGACGTTTTGGCCAGTTAACCCTTTCCCAAACGACAAACTTTTGGACTAGACCAAATTGAAAGCATTTGCAGACGACAATTCAAATCTTGCTGAAAAGATGATTTATGTCTATGATAGGGTAGAAAACTTTGCGGGAAAAGGAGAAAATGCTGGTTACAAGCATTTTCTCCTTTTCCCACAATGTTTTCAAAAAGCTACTATTCCAGACCGGTAAAAATCAGGGATTGTTTTGGAAAGGGTTAAGTGTGCAAATTAGGACGTTTTGGCCAAATGCTTTGTTAACATTGACAAATGCAATGAATGAACTTTCTATATTTTTAAGTATACATTTTAAAGCTAAAAAAGGGGTGATATTTAGTTCATTTCATGCATTTTTTCCTTGTTTGAAATAAATTTTGCCAAACCATACTTTGTATTTTAATTGCAATCTGCTACAGAAAACGGCTTAGATTTTTTATTCTAGGTTTCAAACTTTTGTTGCAAACAGAAATGATTATAAAGTCATTGTTCAGTCATTGTTAACTGACATAGTTGATGATTGGCAATTAAAGCAATCCTTAGAAACAGTTTTGTCCTTAAATGAATATAAAAGCAAAATAACACTTAAAAAGAAAGGAATTTATTTTTAAGTCATTCTGTTCTGTAACACCAAGAAAGGAATTTATTTTAAGTCATTCTGTTCTGTAACACTAATCAATTAAAAAATGAAGACGTTAACATTTTTTTTGCAGTTCAATTACATGTATAATTTAAAAAAGAAATCAACCCAATACTCCATGTTAGATGTATGTCATTTATATTAATTTCTCAGTTTTCTACAAAGTTTTTTTTAATATTTAATGGGAAAAAAATTCACAAAATTAACATTTGGCCAAAATTTCCTACTTTGTACTTTTAGCTGGCCAAAACGTCCTGGTCAAAACGTCCGTGGCCAAAACGTCCTGGCCAAAACGTCAGTGGTCGAAACGTCCTGGTTTAAACGTACTTGGCAAAAATGTCCCGGCCAAAACGTCAGTGGCCAAAACGTCCTGGCCAAGACTTAGGTGGCCGAAACGTCCTGGCCAAGACGTCCGTGGCCGAAACGTCCCGGCCGAAATGGTCGTGGCCGAAACATCGTTGCCGAAACGTCGTGGCCGAAACGTCCGTGGCCGAAACGTCCTTGCCGAAACGTCCTGGCCAAAACATAGGTGGCCGAAACGTCCTGGCCAAAACGTCCGTGGCCGAAACATCCAAAAAGTACGTGGCCGAAAAGTCCTGGCCAAAACGTCCATTGCCAAAACGTCCTGGCCAAAAGGTAGGTGGCCGAAACATCTTGGCCCAAACGTCCGTGGCCGAAACTTCCTGGCCAAAAAGTCCCGGCCAAATTGTCAGCGGCCGAAACGTCCCGGCCGAAACGTCAGCGGCCAAAACGTCCCGGCCAAAACGTAGGCGGCCAAAATGTCTTGGCCGAAACGTTCGTGGCCGAAACGTCCGTGGCCGGAAGGTCCTTGGCCGAAACGTCCGTGGCCGAAACGTCCGTGGCCGAAAGGTCTGTGGCCAAAACGTCCGTGGCCGAAACGTCCTGGCCAAAACGTCCGTGGCCGAAACGTCCTGGCTAAAACGTCAGTGGCCGAAACGTCCTGGCCAAAACGTCCGTGGCCAAAACGTCCTACATTCGTGGATGGATGCGTGGATTGAACGGTGTGTAAGTAAGTAAGTAAGGAAGTAAATAAGTATTTTATTATAGTGATATGTGTACGAGTAACAATAACATAATTCATAAGTAAGAAAACACCCGGCCCCAATCAAGTAACTAAGACAATATTTGAAATCAGTATGGGTATTTGCGATCAGTCGTTTAACGTGTGTTTTATACATGAAAGGAAAAAAAAAAAACAAAAAACAAAACTGCATATAGTGTGTAAATGGGTGGATCGATACGATGGATAGATGGAACAAAAGATCAATCGATTGATTTTAGAATGAATGTATTTTACGCCGTTTTTTGCATTGTTAATAATATATTATTGTGACATTTTAATTATCTATTTAAACCTAATTAAACCTTCAGTTTTTTCAAGTAAAGAGATCAGATCCGAGACCTCAAGGTTGTGTACCGTAAACCCTTACGCATGGTTTAAGTATGACCTCTTGTCAAACGGAGAAATCTCTCCTAACGAGTATTTGCTCCTGTCTCTTCAGCGTTTTCTTATCTTTGGTATGATTAAAGCTTTGTCTTAAAGGTGGCCCTTTAGATTTGCGTACGAAATTTTTTATAAAAATACAAAATAATCATCCTTATACTCCTAAAGCCTTTTAAGTTTCATTCATAAACCCCAGACGTCGAAAACCATCCGACAAGAGAAATAAGAGTTTTACTATGGCCCAGGTCGACACCGACGGGAAACACGGTCTGTTTTACATGAGCAAATCGCTCATTTACATACCTGAAATACACAGACAAAGATTCAAATACAGCGTCCGAAGAAGACATTATGGAAAAGAATTACATGTTTGTTATAAAGTGGAATTTAAGCATCATTAGTCACGTGCCAGTCACCTGACATTCACACAATGCTTTTTTGATTTCTGATGCGAAATCTTAAAATACCTTAAGCTGCTACGTAGCCACGTAGCCTTTTAGGGGAATATAAAATAAAAAAAAAATTAAAAAATATAATTATGTATGATTATAATTCTATGATTCTTAATTATATGTGATTTGTATTGTTTTTTCATATAAATTTTAGTGATATATGTATTTTTTTTTTTTATCTGATGAGGCGTGAAAATTCTAAATACCCACCTTTAACTATCTACAAGAATACAGATTTTATACAAGCATGCATTTTATATGTTGCCTGGTTAAGAATAAATCCTTAAGGTGCTAAGCGCGATTCAAAGACCTTTTGCAGACTGAGTAGATCAAGATCAGACTGCACTAAACGTGCAGTCTTATCTTGGATCTATACTGACTGGTTAGGAGGTAAAAATTCCAAAAGGTAACTAATCGCAAAAATGTGGGTTTTACTATGTATCGGCTTGAAAGTTTCTGTTCACTGATGTTGTAGGTTCAGGGTTAGGACAAAGCTATCATTCCTCTCTAAAATAGTCAAGATATGATGCTGGGGAACGGACAAAAGCCCACTAGACAAAACAAAAGCCCACTGGACAAAACAAAAGCCCACTGGACAAAAGCCCACTGCTACTTTTGGCAGGGATGAGAGAACTCCTGTGCTAATAAAAAACTGTTAAAAGATATTTTTTCATCATTTTTGTAAGAAAGCGTTTTCTGCTTTTCACATAACGTTTCCTACTCTTCTAAAGTCTAGCCACATCACATAATATAGGATTTTTTTTTTATTAACCCTTTCCCAAACGACAAAATTTGAGACTGGTTCACATTGAAAGCACTTGCAGACGACAAAACAAACGTAACTCAAGAATTGAAATTTGTTTCCAGCAGGGGAGAAAACATTGTGGAAAAAGGAGAAAATGCTGGTTACCAGCATTTTCTCCTTTTCCCACAATGTTTTCAAAAGGCTTCTATCTTAGGGTCGTAAAATTGTTTGGTAAAGGGTTAAATACATGATTATAACTAAAAGTGGGCTTTTGTCCCAGTCGGTTTTTGTCTTAGTGGGCTTTTGTCCAGTGGGCTTTGGTCTTTGTGGGCTTTTGTTCTAGTGGGCTTTTGTTCTACACCCTATAATGCTAAATCCTTGCTACAAAGGGATCGATGCTTTGTGAACATCCTGCCCGTGCAGTTTATCTCGTTTTAACAACAAAACATTCAGGAACCATTTAAGAATTTAGACTACTTGTCAGGGCTTGCAAAATGTCACAACTAGATGGGTTACCTTCCCCTGATACAGCTATTCGCGTACCGAAATCATAGACATATCACGAGAAGTCCGGATCAGCTGATTGCGCCACGGATGAAGGACGACAGTCACGAAATTGGCTTCCGTCTTCGTGATTTCATTGAATTTTTCCATGTCCTTCCATAACACCTCCGGAGACCTGATAGGCACTTCCGGTTTAATGCAGGATTGGATATAGATTGTATTTCAGAAACTTACTATTCAAATTTTGCTTTTATTCCTCGAAATCATGAACATTGTAAATTTACAACCCTCTAGAATAACACATGTGGCTTTTACCAAAAGTATGTCTAAAGCATGCGCCAAAACAACCATTAGTGTTTACGAAACGAAGCATAGATACTGTTGAAAAAATATATATAGAAGAAGAAGAAAATATAGGTGACCAACGGTTTCTTATTTTCCTGTAGTGTTTTCTAAACTTCCAGAGCTAAATTGAATCATAGGAACGAAATTAATTTTAGATTGATCTCTAAAAATTCTGTAATACGTCTTTAACGTCTGTCACGCTACATGGTATTTAAACATTTACCAAACGACAAATTTTTAGACTGGCCCAAATTGAACGACAAAATAAATGTGAGCGAAAAGTTAAAAACTTGCTATGGGAAGGGTAGAAAACATTGTGGGAAAAGGAGAAAATGCTGGTTTCCAGCATCTTCTCCATTTCCCACGGTGTTTTCTAAAGCCTTCTTTTTCAGGGTTGTCAAAAGTCGTCATTGTGCGGTAAAGTGTCAAACCCCCTGTTGTTCATAGAACAAAAGCATCAAGTTGTTTATATAGCGTTTCTTTCATTCCTAAAGATTTCATTGGATCAGCGATAAAATTTGTCATAAAGATAAGTGTTACAAAGTAGGATCAAATTCATTATTAAAGTTTTCAAAGTCTTTGTAGTGCATTTCCTTGAAAACATCGCTGGAAAAGAAGCAAGCATATGGTACATTTTCTTTCCTCCAGCTGGATCGATTTTAGTGTCATTGCACTATATAGTGACTGCGTTATTTATCTCTTTCGACGTCATGATCAGCCACGGATGTTTTGAAGACGGCATAAATCTGGATCAGAATGCACAGAATGCACCGAATGTGCAGTCTGATCTTGAATAAAAGGCGTGCTCTTTCTGAGTATCAGCGTATTGAATTTTAGCCCTCAAGAGATGTTGACTTATATAAACCGTACTCTGGCAAAAAGTTTTTTTTTAACCAGCCCTCATGCCTTAAGCCCCCTTTATGCAGAGTATTGGTAAAAAATTAGCACTTAGATAATTGGTGTATATGTATTATTATGTATAGACCTGCTTTTTAACAAATTTTAATCTTTTTAACGATATCGGTAGATAATTTGTCAACCATTTACCTGCTAAATAAATCAAATGAAACTTTAGAGCGGATAGTAAAAAAACCAGAATCAAGTTATTTCAAAGGCAGTTTTGGGAGAAAAAAATATGTCCCTATTGGTCAGTGTAGATCCAAGATCAGACTGCACGTTGTTGATGTACGTTGTCCGCCAAAGGTTCTTAAGTCGCGCTTAGCAGCCTGAGAGTTAACACCGAAAGGCTATTATATAATTTTGCTTGCAACAAGCGAAAAGGGGCATTCGGACATTTGCGTAAAGTGTCGTCTCGTATTAGCCTGTGCAGGGTACGCAAGTTAATCCGAGACGGCACTTTTCGACTGTATTAGATTTTGTGCTACAGTAGACTTGCGCAAAACAGAAAATTACATTAAAACGGGAAGTGTCGTTTTGGATTATCCTGTGCGAACGGCCCAGGCTGATCTGAACCGACATTTTACGCAAATATCCGAATGCCCCTTTTTCACATGTTGCTGTACATTTGTGCTTTATGAACATTCAGTAAAAAAACTGTAACAGGAGAACTCAAGGGGAATTGCGTGCATAACCTCGAAGCAGCAATTATAATATAATATCAAAGTACTTGCAGAACCGAGACCTTCTTATTCGTGTAGAAAACATCGATTAAATCGTTACCAAACGACAAAATTCTAGACTTGTCCAAATTGAAAATAAAAGTGACTGAAAATTTGAAATTTGTTTTGTGAAGAATACAAAACATTGTGGGAAAAGGAGAAAATGCTGGTTACCAGCATTTTCTCCTTTTCCCACAATGTTTTCTAAAGGCTTCTTTCTCAGGGTCGTCAAAAGTAGGGGATTGTGTGGTAATGGGTTAAATCGTTACGAGAAAACTTTAGACTTGTCCAAATTGAAGCATTTAATTTCGACTTAATAGGTTACACACAAACCATAGCAGTTTTCTTTGGTGGAATTGAAAAAAAAATATATGAAGCAAAAAATGTTGGTCAAATACAAACTCACATAGTATCATTACTTTTTCAAAATACTACTTTTAAAGGGTTGTTGAAACAAGAGATCGTGTTGTAAAAAGGTAACAAGGCCGAGTTCGATAAATCTAGAAAGATATAGCATACAGGTATAATTGGGATTTTTTTTTTTTTGAATTTGGCAATAATACATTTTTCTTCCGGCACAGGTTGACTTGGATCGAAATTTTTGTTAATGCTCTCTGTTTTCAGCATGGCATAAGACCATTCTTTACCTCTAGTTACAGTTGATTATTAGACCTAATGGATTTTTGGACAATTCTGACTGAAGGACCTCCTGGGAGAAATCTTTTGAAAAAAGAAAAAAAGAAGGTAGTGTTTGTAGGAAACAGCCCTTGGAAAATACTTAAAAAAAAAAACAAGAAAATACGGTAACATCCCTGTTGGTCTACTCCCATATCGTCTACTTTAATTTCGTCTACAAATTTGCACAACAGTCCCATTTTGTTCATACCTCTTTTGCACTGCAGTCCCATTTCGTCTACGTTTTATTTTGCATGATGTTTTTCACTAATAAGTTATTTCCAATGTTTATTTAAAAAAAATATAGATATTATCTTATTTTAATTTATATTGCAAGTTTTTCCGGGCAATACATTAAAACCATGGCTTATTTTTTGATAATGCACTAATTTGTATTATCGTTTTTTTGTGTGTGTCCCAGGTCTGGTCCTTATTTAGTCATGAGCGCGTGAAGCCTGAGAAACCAAGCACAGGAAATGCCAGATGCCAGAATCTGTACCTATACGCCGTTTTCACGGAGAATAGGCAATCACTGTTGCTAAGAAGTATGACGTAATTTGCCTTGCATAACTCGCGCTTGTCGTAATATTATAATGCGTTGCTATGCGGAAGGTGTACGCTATGGGGAATAATCGAAATCATGAAGCCACTCGTTGGAAATACATATATTACCGATGCTGTTCACTCGATGAAATAAGTTTCGTTCATTCGCCGTAAAAAACAAATATCATCTATTTTATCGGAGCATGGCTTAATCAAATATAAATAATGGTATCAGCTATGCCTAAAGAACTTAATAGCATCAAAATTTGAACCAAATAATCTTAACCGACCAAACTTTTTTACTTTTTTTTAAGTTTGGTTATCCGTGTGCTGTTGTCTATAATTTTAAGCGCTGTAAATGTATATTCATTGTAAAGGAGATAAAAAAAGAGATAAACGAGAGAGAGAGAGAGAGAGAGAGAGAGAGAGAGAGAGAGAGAGAGAGAAAATAACCAAAGATAATATTGTTTCATTATTGTCAATTAGATCTGTCACAAATATAAAGAAGATATTTGTTTGTTTTTTTTCGGTGAAAGATCGAAATTTATTTCATCGAATGGACACCATCGGTAATATGTTCACGAGTGGTGCAGCTGCGAGTGAAAATATTACCAATGGTATTCACGAGATGAAATAAATTTCGATTTTTCACCGAAAAAAAGATATTTTATGCTTTTAACCCTTTCTGGGACGAGCTTTATCAAAATCCTGTACAGTTCTTTTCCGTTATTCCCCATGGCGTAGTCCTCCCGAATAGCAACACATTATAATATCACGTCAAGCGGGAAAAATGTAAAGGTAAATGACGTCATATTTCCATCTGGTTGTGAGGCACGCGCAATTAACCTAAGCAACAAGAACATGAAAATCGGTAACCTGTGATGTAAGATACAAAAAATATTTTAACAGCTATTTCTCTATATTCTACCGGAAAGTATGAAAAACTGGTTCATTATTGTCGATTAAACCTGTCAAATAAACATGTATTATATTCTTATTATTGTATTGCTGTGCCTACAGAACGTACTTCCTAACTTAAACATCATCTCAAGTTAAGACCTGTGTAATGCACTTCCGGTGAAAATTCTAATTTGTTGATAAATAAGGATAAATAAGGAATTGTGCAGAAATAGTATTTTTGCACATTTCTAACGGATCAGAAATTCCGTTTATGTCTATCTTGATATTATTCTTTGATACTCTTGTTAGTTTTCTGAAAAGGGAGGTAATTATTATCTCCTTTTGAATTGAGAATATATTTGTTTTAGATTTATAAATGATAATTCAAAGAAGAAAAAAAAATGAAAAATGAATCGGTAAAAGTAGTTCAATAATATTCATTTTTAATTATAGCTAATTTTGCAGGATTATATTTTAGTGGAAATAGCTGTTTTCCATTACACAGGTCTTACCTTAAACCTTTCACTTGTAAACAACCTGAACAGCTTTTTGCAGTTGAAACAGGTCAAGATTTGCAAGATCAGGCTGCACAGCCTATTCATTGTTCATGCAAAACGAGGACCAAAACCAATTTCACCTTTCGCCACAATGTTTTCTACACTATCAAAAGGTGTCATAATTATACACATAAGAAACAGCTTCTTCCTTGCTGTTATTTAGGGTCAATTAGAAATACCATAGAAATGCCTTAAGGGGTAAAGGGTTAACTATTTATCAAGAAAACTTACGCTAGTGGGAAAGGGGATAAAGGGGGGAAGGGGGGGGGGGGGGAGGAGGAAAGGCTTCTTAAGGCTGTAAAAAACGTACAATGATTATTCAATGGTTATACAAAGTAATACTGATTTCCTACATGCCAATGTCATAGAATTGCTTAATATGTCTTTTTTTTTTTTACCACAAAAAGGCAAAATGATGACGCTGATAATAACAGATCTAGTTATAATAATAATAATAATAATAATAATAATAGCAATAATACTAATAACGATAATAATAGCAATAATAATAATGATAATAATAGCAATAATAATAATAATAATAATGATAATGATAATGATAATAATGATGATTATGATAATTTTTTTCTATAATAGTAATAATGATGCTGCTGCTGCTGCTGATGATGATGATGGAAATATAGACATAATAAAACATCATATTTACACATCATATTTATGTAAATTATATTCATTGATGATGTGCATAAATAAAAATAAATGCCTGAAACAAAAAAATCTTTTGGAAAATACAAAGTTTTAAAAAGAAATATTTTTAGACATTTCATTCTTTCTTACCTCTAAATGGCTGTTCACACTTGCAGGGAATGATTTAAATGCATAGTCAAACCAAACCGATTCATATACGTGAAGCGGTGAAGCATGTCATGGCAAAAGGGAGCTTAATGCGTTTACGTGATAATATGATACAAAGTAAATCGTCACATATTGTCAAAAAATGATACATCCCTAGAAACTGTTGTGTATCACAAACTCCTGAACGATCAGGTAGACTGGGAGTCTGTCATGCAGGAAAATGACCTACAGCAAAAAGTTTCGGCCGAGATCAGCCTACACGGACTGCATTAAGACCCCTTACCGCAGGCTAATCCGAAACGACAGTTTCAGTTCTAATGTGATTTTCTGTTTCGCAAAGGTCTATTAAAGCACAAAATCTAATGTAGTCGTAAAGTGCCGTCTCGGATTAGCCTGCGCGGACTGCGCAGGCTGATCTGAGACGACACTTTACGCAAATTACCAAATACCCCTTTTGGGGTGTTTGCAAGCCAATTATATGATACAAAGTAAGTCGTCACAAAATGTCAAAAAATTATACATCCCTAGAAACTGTTGTGTATAACAAACTCCTGAACGATCAGGTAGACTGGGAGTCTGGCACACAGGAAAATGACCTACAGCAAAAAGTTTCGACCGAGATCAGCCTGCGTTGACTGCGCATACTGACCTTGTCGATACATTTAGCAAATGCATTAAGACCCCTTACCAAAGAGTAAGGGTCAATTTTATTGCATTCATACCCTTAAGTCTATACCAGACCACACATCCTAACCTTTTCAATCCCACACGACAAATTTAATATGCCTCCAGTCATGGGGTTTTGTCCTTAGAAAGATATGCAACATTTTAGATGGTGAAACTGCTCTTCTCAGTAAAAGAATTGCTGTTATTGTAGTTTCGACTGTATATTTTTGCTGGGTTAAGCCTAAAACGTTGTGCCAACCCAGGATTTGAGGCAGTAACTGAAGTCTGTAAATGTTAAACTTCATGCACTCAAATGAAGTCAAGAAAATGAGTTCGTCTGCAAATTTGGGCACAAAAAGAGACTTGGATGTTTTGGTGAAACCGGGCCTGAATATCAGATAGATATAATAACTAACGGGATGTCCATATCGTATGTTCTTTGCAGAGATTTCTGGTTTAAACTACAAATATAGTTTAAAAAGCAATGTGAGTTGAGTTAAGAGTATATTTGCAATACCCATTTCTCATAACGGACGAGTAACTTGTTCGAGTAGTTATCTAACCTTCAGTAAAACAATTTTAGATTTTACCGAACCTGAAGTAAAGGTATTTTGAAAATAGTGTGGGAAATGGAGAAAATGCTGATAATCAGCATTTTCTCCTTCTCCATCAATGTTTAAAGTCCGTCTGGAACAAATTTCGTCATGGTGGCAACTTTTTATTTGTCTGCAAATGCTTTCGTGATGGACCGGTCTATAATTTACGTTAGGTAAAGAGTTAAGTTTATTTACCTGACGACAAACTTTTAGATCTAATCATACCAAAGGCATTTGAAGACGACACGACAATTATGGCTCAATTATTGCACAAAGAGTGTAATTGCCTTTGGAAGAGCAAATTATCTTGTGGAAATAAAAGAAATGGAGGTTACAAGCATTTTCTCCTGTGCCCATAATGTTTTTAATGCATCTTTTGCCAAGTCCTAGTGGCTTACTCGGTATTGACCAGAATTGGGTAACAGGGTTTCGCTGGTTCGATCCCTGGCTCAACCGATGCCTAACCGAGGATTGATGACAGCCATTGTAACAGGATTCAATTCGCTCTCACCGCTGGCCATTTTTTCGACAATTGTTATGTGGGAAAGCAGTCAGCAGCTTTGAAAAGAAAAATATTATGCGAAGGACTGGTAAAAGGAAAATCGAAGAAAGCATAGGTGTGTATACTGGCTGTCGCGAAATAACTTAAATGATGTTGAAAACACCATTAACTCTTTACCACACGAGAAAATTTTAGACTGGTCCAAATTGAAAGCATTTGTAGACGACAAAATAAAGGTGACTGAAAAATTGAAATTTGTTCTGGGACGGGTAGAAAACACTTTGGGAAAAGGAGAAAATGCTGGTTTCCCAAAGTGTTTTCAAAAGGGTTCTTTCTCAGGGGCGCCAAAAGTAGGGATTGTGTGGTAATGGGTTAAGCACCGTACAATCAATGCCTTTTTCTGTGCTGTCGCGTAAACTCTGGATTGTAAGGACAGGTACAGGGTTAATTGGATATCTGGAAAGATCCCAGATAAACTAATGAGTTCCAAGTAGTTAATTCAATACACGGAAACGAAATCTTTATTTTTCCTTCTTTGTGGCGGTATGTGTAAAGTGACCTGTTAAAATATTTAACCCTTTACCCCATAAGGCATTTCTATGGTATCTGTAATTGACCCTAAATAACAGCAAGGATGAAGCTGTTTCTTATGTGTATATGAAACCTTTTGATAGCATAGAAAACATTGTGGCAAAAGGTGAAATTGCTCGTGACGAGCAATTTCACCTTTTGCCGCAATGTTTTCCAAAAGCTCCTACAAGCAATCGTAGAAATGAGTATCTATCGAGTAAAGGGTTAAGGTCGTGGACCCGTAATACTTCTAGTGCAACGTGGCATAAAATTTCATGACAGTTTGTAAAGACAGATTTATACAGATATCATACTTTTGCATACTTTTAACCGACCAAAAATTCCGTTGATGTCTATCTTGAAATTGTTTGTTGATACTTTTGTTAGTTTCTAGAAATGGGAGGCAATTATTATGTCACTTTGTAATGAGAATATAGTGGTTTCAAATTTATAAATCATAATTTAAGGAAGGACAAAAAGAAAAAAAAAGTGGATCGGTGAAAATAGTACAGTAATACTCATTTTAAATCTTAGCAAATTTTGTATGATAATATTATAATGGAAATAGCTGTTTTGTTTACTATGGGTCCACTACGTTAATTAACCCATCACCAAACCCTGGTTTTAACGACCCTGAGGAAGAAGCCTTTTGAAAACATTGTGGGAAAAGAAGAAAATACTGGTAACCAGCTATCGGGGCACGGTAGGGGGATAGAAAACGGAGCTATCGGGGCAAGGTAGGGAGATAGAACAAAATAGAATGTAAGTGAGATCGCGAAGTGAAACGTGTACAACTGCTTTTTGTTTTGTGTTTGACACCATTTTCCATATCATCCATGTTAAACAGCGGCGACTAGAGCTACTGGTATTTCGTACAATATTCTTCAGAAGCCACAAACTGCTTTTTGTCGAAGACAATACCACTATGAGTTCAAGATTGAATTTTGATAACTATGTGGGCCTATCTTATTTTGTGCAAAGCCGAAGGAAATAAACCCAGTTAAACTCATTTTTTCTCAGGCAATTGAGTTTTTCGGAAGCACTCAGATATGTAATATTAAAATACATTGGGCGAGGCCATCGATCGTAGAGATACTTAATTTTTAATTGAAAAAAGCTTCTATCGCTCATAGCCTTTTATTGGCGCAATGATACAAATTTGCCTGCTTTTTCGTTCCAAACCAATTCGTTCCATGGCTTGTTCGTCCTATGATTGCGCTTTTCTCCATGTGATTGCTCATGAATATTTATAGATCGAAGTAATTGATTGTAATGTTGGAAATTAAATGTAAAAGGTTAAAGATATTTCAAAATGACAGTTTTAAGGTACATGAGCGCTCTCCCTTCAACCGAAAAGGTATTCATTTGCTTAGTGGGTTGACTTTTAAGCCAATATTTGAACAATATGTCTCTTTTTCTTTCAAACTATTAATTCCACACAATGGGTTTCCTTGACAAATACCACTTCAGCGTTCTCAACGCTTTGATTCACATAGCAATTGTTGAAACAATGTTCAGCGGTAAGAAATGAATGGCTAAATGCTTTCGCAGTGACTATCGTCAACGCAAATGAAAAATTTGGCTGAGTTTGGAAATCAAACTAGCAACTACTGGGCTGCAAGCCGCGTGTGCTTCTGACTGAACTACCGGGTTCGGTCTTTGTTGCAGAACTAAAATTTCAAGATAAGTTTTCATTCATTGTTCAGCCTTGTAGCGGATGTTGTTTACATCTACATTCACGAGTATCTAATAAAAGCTTCTTGATTCACAGCAATGGAATAAAAAAAAAAAAAAAAAAATGAGACTGTAATTCAGTCAAATTGCAGAGACGAAGGGAGAAAATAACTAAAACCGTTCATCAAATAACTGCCGCGATATGTACTGCTCTGGGGGAAATATGAGCATTAAAAAAGTTGAAAGAAAAAGAAATCGATCCGCAACGACTAAATGCATGTGCACGTACTGGAGCATTCTGTGAAGAAAGTGATTTTAAAAGTCTAAACCAAACAAAGAAACTGTTCGACTTTTAAAAAATGCAGGTGAAAATACCAATACGGATCAAATGGTAAGAACCTGTTTTTTGAAAAGTTAGAAAACAGTGTTGGAAAGGATAAATGTTGATTACCATTTTTCTATCGTTACAAGACAAAACTTAATGTTCCATCCATTAACGTTTTTTATGCATTTTATTTTCATTATTATGTAAATTCCATCTGGTAAGAGCAGACAATTGAACAAGACAAAAGAGATAATATTACTGTAACTTCATGGAAAATTGTGGATATATATCTTGAGCCGTGGTCTTACAAAATGTGGTTTGTTTCAGTGATACGTTATACTGAACAAGTCCTTTTATAGTTATTGATCCCTAGGATCTATTTTGTCAATCAAGCAACAAAATCCGGAGGTAGAATAGTCCTTTGACATGCAGGAAATTGAACAATAGAAATAAGAATATAAACGTAGATCCAGGTCAACCTCCGCGGACTATGCAGGCTGATCTGGATCGAAACCTTTTTTGTAGATGCAAAAGATCCTTTTCCCACAATGTTTTCTACCCTTCACAAAACAAATTTCAAATTTTCAGTCCCTTTTATTTTGTCATCCGCAAATGCTTTCGATTTAGACAAACCTAAAATTTTGCCATATGGTAATGAGGTAATTATCTAACATCGATTGTTAATCAGGTAAAGAAAAATCAACTCTTGATAAATTACTTCCTGAAAACCTGGAGACCCCTGAAAATGTTGTAAGAAAAAGATTTTTTCAATTGACTGAATTGTGTTTTATGCGGCAATCAATATTACCCCAGTCATATCACAAATTCATTTATGTCCAGAGTTTCACCAGCTCTATGTTTGGTTCCAAGAGTGTTTTCCAACACTCCCATAACAAACACATTCCTTCCTGTGAGGCTCAAACCTGTGGCCTTCAGATTTCGAGTCTTACATTCAATTATGCCAATCAGGACCAAGTGGGACCAAATGCTAGCTGGCATTTTCTACTTTTTCCACAGTGCTTTTCACCATTTCAAAGACAAATTCCATAGTTGGAGTAACATTTAACTTGTTGTGCGGCATAGCGTGAATGCTGGTATAAATTCAAACATTCTCAGCAGAAATAAAAAGTTAAGTAAGTTACTCTTACCTTCTTCTTTCAAAGAACTGCAGTCAAAAAAATATACATGAGTGGTGGTGACCTCTAAACGACCTTTGACGACCTCCACCAAGGTCACAAGTTCACATTCTTCGGACAGCACCAGTTTCTCCCTCTCTTGATGTTCCTCATTTGTGTTACTGAAAAGATTTACATGTATTTTACAAGTTAACAAGGTGCAAGTCATTTTTAAATGCTACTTTACCCTTTACCAAACAATCCCTGTTTTTTTACAACCCTGTGACAGAAGCCTTTTGAAAACACTGTGGGAAAATGACAAAATGCTGGTAACCAGCATTTTGTCTTTTTCCCACTATGTTTTCCACCCTTCCCAAAATATATTTCAATTTTTAAGTCACTTTAATATTGTCATCTACTAATCATCACAGCAGCATTACTTCTTCTATCACCTTTGGTCAATGTCTTAACAATGTTAAAGTGGGAAAATTGCCAGAAGCTTGGTAGGAATATTAAGCAAAGTTCTACTTCTTGCATAATTAACCAGGCTAACTTCTGGGTAAAAATGGAGATTTAAGAAATAATCTTCTTTCTATTGTGGTCTATCATTTAATAAACCACAGTTGTGAGTTATGAGGAACAGCAAACAATCCAATAGGGCGATCGCCTGCGTGGTTTATTTATTGCGCCTCATAACTCACAATATGGTTTACTGAATGATAAACACCACAGAAAGAAGATTATTTCGATTCTAACATGACCAACTCTTAATCAAGGGAAAATAAGTTCATACTTGCGGTAAAATCGTGGATATAGATTATATTCTATTGAATAACTCACTGACTGACTTTATACAGGATGACGTCACTCTACATAAAATGGCATCACTCTCTATGGTATAACGTTCATTTTACCACGTTTTCGTGGCATCACATGTCATTTTAGAATAATGAATAAAAAGTTAACCCTTTGCCACACAATTCCGAGTTTTAATGACCCTGAGGAAGAAGCTTTTTGAAAACATTGTGGGAAAAGGAGAAAATGCTGTTTCATTTCCCAGAATGTTTTCTATCCTTTCTCTGACAAGTTTTCCCATTTGAGCTACATATAATTTGTCCCAAGAAAATGCTTTCAATTTGGACAAAACCAAATTTTTGTTGTTTGGAAAAGAGTTAACTTTTTACAAAACAACAAAATTTTAGACTGGGCTAAATTGGAAGCACTTGCAGACGACGAAATAACCATAACTCAAAAATTAAAATTTCTCTCCAGCAGGGTAGAAAACATTGAGGGAAAAGGAGAAAATGCTGGTAACCAGCTATCGGGGCACGGTAAGGGGATAGAAAACGGAGCTATCAGGGCAATTTAGGGAGATAGAACAAAATAGAATGTAAGTGAGATCGCGAAGTGAAGCGTGTACAACTGCTTTTTGCTTTGTGTTTGACACCATTTTCCATATCATCCATGTTAAACAGCGGCGACCTGAGCAACTGGTATTTCGTAAAATATTCTTCAGAAGCCACAAACTGCTTTTTGTGGTATTTGTCGAAGACAATACCACTATGAGTTCAAGATTGAATTTTTATAACCATGTAGGCCTATCTTATTTTGTGCAAAGCCGAAGGAAATAAACTCAGTTAAACTCATTTTTTCTCTGGCAAATGAGTTTTTCGGTAGCACTCAGATATGTAATTTGAAATGGCAAATTAATATACATTGGGCGAGGCCATCGACCGTAGAGATACTTATTTTTTTATTGAAATAAGCTTCTATCGCTCATAGCCTTTTATTGGCGCAATGATACAAATTTGCCTGCTTTTTCGTTCCAAACCAATTCGTTCCATGGCTTGTTCGTCCTATGATTGCGCGTTTCTCCATGTGATGAATATTTATAGATCGAAGTAATTGATTGTAATGTTGGAAATTAAATGTAAAAGGCTAAAGATATTTCAAAATGATAGTTTTAAGATACATGAGCGCTCTCCCTTCAACCGAAAAGGTATTCATTTGCTTAGTGGGTTGACTTTTAAGCCAATATTTGAACAATATGTCTCTTTTTCTTTCAAACTATTAATTCCACACAATGGGTTTCCATGACAAATACCACTTCAGCGTTCTCAACGCTTTGATTCACATAGCAATTGTTGAAACAATGTTCAGCGATGAGAAATGGCTAAATGCATTCGCAGTGACTATCATCAACGCAAATGAAAAATTTGGAAATCAAACTAGCAACTACTGGGCTGCAAGCCGCGTGTGCTTCTGACTGAACTACTTGGTTCGGTCTTTGTTGCAGAACTAAAATTTCAAGATAAGTTTTCATTCATTGTTCAGCCTTGTAGCGGATGTTGTTTACATCTACATTCACGAGTATCTAATAAAAGCTGCTTGATTCAAAGCAATGGAATGAAAAAAAAATGGGACGGTAATTCTTTCAAACTGCAGAGACGAAGGGAGAAAATAACTAGAACCGTTCTTCAAATAACTGCCGCGATATGTACTGCTCTGGGGGGGGGGGGGGGGGGGGAGGAATATGAGCATTAAAAAAGTTGAAGAAAAAAAAAAGAAATCGATCCGCAACGACTAAATGCATGTGCACGTACTGGAACATTCTGTGAAGAAAGTGATTTAAAAGTCTAAACCAAACAAAGAAACGTTTAGACTTTTAAAAAATGCAGTTGAAAATATCAATACGGATCAAATGATAAGAACCTGTTTTTTGAAAAGTTAGAAAACAGTGTTGGGAAGGATAAATGTTGATTACCAGTTTTCTATCGTTACAAGACAAAACTTAATGTTCCATCCATTAACGTTTTTTATTGCATTTTATTTTCATTATCATGTAAATTCCATTTGGTTAAGAGCAGACAAATTCAACCAGACAAAAGAGATAATATTACTGTAACTTCATGCAAAATTGTGAATATATATCTTGAGCCGTGGTCTGACAAAATGTGGTTTGTTTCAATGATACGTTATACTGAACAAGTCCTTTTATAGTTACTGATTCCTAGGATCCTTTTTGTCAAACAACCAAACCCACTAAATCCGGAGATAGAATAGTCATTTGACATGCAGAAAATTGAACAATAGAAATAAGAATATATATGACAGAGCCCCAGATAATTTTTTCAGTCAAGGGGTATTTAAGCATAACTTTGTTAATGATAGGGGTAAACTGAAATGACTTTGCTTAGGAAGCAAATTTTTAAGCAACAAAATTGTAATGGTAGAGAAAAAAAATAAACTTTTACTTAACTCTTTATCAAACAACAACTTGAGACGTGTCCAAGTTGAAAGCATTTGCAGAGAACAAAATAAATGCGACTCAAACATTGAAACTTGACTTTAGAAGAGTAGAAAACATTGTGGGAAAAGGAGAATATGCTAGTTATCAGCATTTTGGATGTTTGGGGTACCTTCTGAAGCCCACACGCTTTTGATGTTATACTGTGAGCACAAATCACATTTCAGACGCGCGTTTTCGTTTTCATCGTGCGATAGCATACATCCCTTTCCATTTCTCTAACGTTTCCTGCCTGACATTTTCACCTCAATGATTGCATTTGACCGCAGTATTAACGATGTCGTTTACAATGATAGAACACATCTCATGTGTCCTTTGTTCTCTAGTAGGCAGGAAAAAAAGATTAAATTTTACATTGCGTGGAAGGCATATTTTTTCGGTAGGCCTACTTGATTCCCTGTAAGCGATATGAGCCGAACATTAGAGTGCCTTGCGAAGGAATTCGCCGACTCACTCACCCGAGAATTGATAATACGTTACGGATATATTTTCAAAGTGATTCTTTACATTGATAATTGGGTAAAACAATTTATAACTTGAATTTTAAAATTGTTGAAGTATGTTGAAAAAGATTTTCGATAGGTGTTAGAAGGAATTAAAGTACATATAGATGATTTCTTAATGTCATTTTTAATCTACGATAAGTTATCAGTTATGTGCATTGTTTGAAAATGGTAATGTGCTAATATCATTAGGCCATGGAACGGTTTTGGGGAGACACAATTCCACATGCGCCGATTTCCGAATCAAGTACACCCAATCGAAAAAGAAGCTTGCAATCCCTCGGAACGTGATATGCAAGCGTTTTGGTGACATAAACACCGATTGAGAACCCGATTTCGGCTGCAAACAAAAATACGCGTTGAAAATCAGACGATTGCGTATCCTAGGATGCATCTGCGTATTTGATACGCTTCAAAAGTACTTTTGTTGCTTTTTCCTATTCCACCTTGCGTAAAATAAGCAAATACGCAGCTTATCTGGGGCTCTGTATATGTAGATTAAGGTCAACCTGCGCGGACTGTGCAGTCTGATCTTGATCGGAACCTTTTTTTGTAGATGCATTAAATCCCCCCCCCCTTTTTTTTAAGGAAAGCATGGTTGGTTGTATTGGGGTTTAACGCCACTTTAACAGCTAAGGTCATATCATGACGGTCGGAGACGCACATGTGTTTCCTGGCTTTCTCACACCGGTACTAACACAACTTTCTTTCCAAAGCCACCGACTACTTTTCTCACATGCCTCAGCAGAGGTGAGAGGCGAAAATACGCCGGAAAGAAAGTTCGCCTTGACCGGGTGTCGAACTCACAACCACCAGGTCATGAGGCCGACACGCTCCCCACTGAGCCAACCGTGCGGGCAAAGAAAGCATGGCTCAATTTTAATATGGCTTGCAACACGCGAAAAGGGGCATTCGGACATTTGCGTAAAGTGTCGTCTCGGATAAGCCTGCGCAGTCCCCGCAGGCTAATCCGAGACGACACTTTCCGTTTTGATGTAATCTTCTGTTTTGCAAAAGTCTCCTCTAGCACAAAATCTAATGTAGTTGTAAAGTGCCGTCTCGGATTAGCCTGCGCGGACTGCGCAGGCTGATCCGAGACGACATTTTACGCACATGTCCGACTGCCCCTTTTCACGTATTGCAACAAGCCATATATGTGATGCGTTACACGATCTATAGCGCTGTATCAATTAGTTTAAATCTAATGTGTACATCTACATAAGAGCATATCATAAAGCCAAACGTACAAACAATCCGCATCACTGGTCCAAATTTAAAGCTTTAAGAAATGAATTGATTGCTCTCATTCGACAAAGAAAGCAAGACCACCTGGATGATATAGCACTGAAATTACGATCTATTAACATTACGGCGAGAGATTGGTGGAAAGTCTTGAAATCTTTTATAGCCCCATCGTCTTCTTCCTCTATACCTCCATTGATGGACGACACTAAGGATACAATCGTTGTTGATGAACACGAAAAGGCTAACGTTTTGAATTCATATTTTACCAAACAATCAACTATTGACGACTCAGCTAACAGTCTCCCGGATGATAAAAATGAAATTAATGATAACTCTTTAGATTCAATAACAATTACCCCCGCTGAAGTGTTGGATGTTTTAAGGACGCTCCGTCTAGGTAAGGCATCTGGTCCAGATGGTATCAATAATCATATTTTAAGGGAAGTAGCACTTCAAATATCCAATCCTCTGAGTCAAATTTATAACCAGTCTTTGAACACAAGTATATTTCCCTCTTCTTGGAAAATTTCCAATGTGTGTCCCATCTTTAAAAGTGGTGACTCTGCTATTACATCTAATTACCGACCAGTGTCTCTATTAAATACCATGGAAAAGGTATTTGAAAGAATAATATTCAAACATGTCTTTAATCACCTAAACGATACTAATTTCTTTACACCTTCTCAATCAGGCTTTCTACCCGGAGACTCAACCGTCAACCAAGTTGTATTTCTATACGATAAAATTTGCAAAGCTTTGGATGAAGGACTTGAAATTAGAGTTATATTTTTTGATATTAGTAAAGCCTTTGACAAAGTATGGCACAAAGGTCTTTTATATAAGTTACACAAAGCTGGAATAGGTGGCAAACTTCTCTCGTGGTTTTCAGACTACCTCTCAAATAGGTATCAGAGGGTTGTTCTACCTGGTGCTGTCTCAGACTTAAGTTCTATTAATGCGGGCGTCCCTCAAGGATCTATTCTCGGCCCTCTTCTATTTCTAGTCTACATTAATGACATAGTAAATGATATTGAGTCCAACATAAACCCATTTGCAGATGACACCAGTTTATCCATGGTTGTAGGTGATCCTGATACAACCGGTGCTATTTTACAAACAGACATCAACAGAATTACAGATTGGGCAAATAAGTGGCTTGTAAAATTTAATCCCTCAAAATCAGAATCTCTAATAATATCTCGCAAACGTAACAAACCTGTTCACCCTGAGCTTTTTATGTCTGGTGTTGGAATTCCATCTGTTCAGGTTCATAAGCATCTCGGTATTTTCATTTCTAATGATGGTTCCTGGGATTACCATGTAAATCAGTCTTTAACCAAGGCATGGAAGAGAATTGGAATTATGCGACGTCTAAAGATACAACTAGATCGAAAATCCTTACAGACAATATATTTTTCTTTTGTCCGTCCAATTCTTGAATATGCAGATGTTATTTGGATGAATCTATCGCAATACCAGAAAGATCAAATTGAAAAAGTACAAAACGAGGCTGCACGAATTGTTACTGGATGCAGTAAACTTGTGTCTTTAACGGAGCTTAATAAGGAGTCAGGTTGGGAAACACTTAGCGAAAGAAGATATAAGCACAAACTTATATTGTTTTATAAGATGGTAAATGGACTGTCCCCTTCTTATTTAAATTCTTTAGTCACTAATACAATAGGAAGTACTTCATCCTACAGCCTAAGAGATTCTCACAATCTACAAAATATAGCTTGCAGGACTAATCTGTATCTTAACTCCTTTCTACCCTCGGCTATTACAGATTGGAATGCTCTACCCGTTGATATTAGAAATCTGGACTCCCTTTCAGCATTTAAACGTTACATTAATAGAGAGAAAATAATTCCGAATAAGCTATATTTCTTTGGAGACAGGAGGATTCAAGTTATACATGCTAGGCTCCGAACTAAATGTAGTTCACTTCATCAACACCTTTATTTCAGAAACATAATCGATTCTCCTCTTTGTGATTGTGGCGAAATCGAATCAAATCAGCATTATTTCTTTGTTTGCAGATACTATCGTGATTTTAGAGACACTTTATTTCAAAGCGTATCAGAAATTTCTTAAGTAAGCCTGCACACACTTCTTTTTGGAGATGAGACCCTCAGTCTTGCAGATAACGAAAAAATATTTTCAGCGGTTCACTCATACATTGTTGACACTGACCGTTTTAGAAGTTGAATCACGTTTTCTTTTAAAAAAAATTGTATTATCTGAATATAAGTATTTGTTTATGGCACTCCACGCCTCCCTCTCTTCTCTCTCTCTCTCACACACAAACACACCCACACATACAGAGTTGACCATTTTGTTGCAATTTCTTATATTGTTAAACATCTGATATTAACGTGACTCACAGGAGAGGAACTTTATAAGCTAGTAGCTTTCGTTCCAATCCTTTTCACGTAACTTTACCTACCAGAACAGTATCATGTATGTAAATATTATATTGAATAAAATATGTTTAAACTAAACTACACATTATTAAGTCAGCAGTTATCTACGCTTCCTAGGGTATAGGAATGACGTAAATTATAATAATTATAAGATAAAACATATTGTGAAAGAAATTTCTTTCGAATAAGGAAGACAAAGGGAGAAAGGTTAGCCAACAATTATAAATAAATGTCAATACATTTATTAAAAAAAATGACTAAAAATATTGTAGCGTGAAATTCGATCTGAGCAAAATAATTTGCCTGTGCATTGTTACAAAAATTGGTGTATCACGGATAGGAAACTGCATATTCAGAGCCAATGGCTCTGACAAGAAAATGTTGTGTTGGTCTTCCGTTTCTGAAGACGACGGCTGAAAAATAAACAAAAAAAAAAAACAGGTAAGCTTGTCATTATTTGTAATCATGTGTTCTTACCTCCTTGAAATCCCCCCCCCCCCCAAAAAAAAGAGAATGTCAAGCTATACTCTGGTCTTTCAACGTGTTTTCTGCACTACGGAAAGTTGTAACAAGTGTACGATGTTGTCTGAATCATTTGTGGAGTGGGTTGACCTGTGATAAAAATAATACTTCACGGATCTAAATCTAGTCTATCATTGCCATGTACGAGGGGATATCAAAAAGTTTTGAGCCTCACATAGAAATAGCCAGATATCCGGATTTAATCTGCTTTACTTTCACAGTCAACAAATCTTGAAAATTAAGACAAGAGAACGTTCTTAAGAATGGTTGGTGACTACGGACCCTGACTGACAACAAGGAGTGAATATGGCAGGGTCTGAAACCGTCTCTCAATTCTCAAAGACTTCAGTCAAAGTAGAACTTTTTCTATCTTCTTTGCTCGGATTTTTAAGATTCTACACATCTCAGACTAACGTGGCCTTCCAAAGGTTCTTCGATATCGTAACAGCGTCTTTCGCCAGGGCATTTGCTCTAACCTCGACCATTTCTTGCCTACATTAAAAATTTTCAGGAGAGCTGTAACTTTAGCTATGATTGAAGGACGGTTACCAACTGGGTATATCCGATATGTTTGGTCCCTAGATCTAGGTTTGGGTTTTAGACCACAATAATTTGCTGTTTAACGACATTTGCTGTGAACGTTTGTGGGGTGAAATACGCTTTAACTCCGCATGACAAATCAACATGTAAAGAAGTTTCTCATTTGTTATGTGATAGACGACAAAAAGCCACTAGTCCTCTCCGACTGTCAGTCAACAACTGATTTACGCCATTCATAATCCAATGATTTAAAATACAATATTTATGATACTCGATGAGGATTCATTTGAAAACCAGAAACAGTTTTATTAATTACTTTTCACCAGAAAAAAAGATTTTGTAGATTTTTAGGGATTTTCATTATAATGAGTGCTATAAGTATATTTCTTTGTGGTATACCTAGTGTCTTCTACACTGAAACGAACTTCTAAACGGCCGCTTTTAAACTGTAATTTCCAATAGAGCTTTTCATGAGTCCGCTGCCTATAAAAGGGACAATTATTTAGTTTCATTTTTTGCAGAATGTTTGATCGGTCTGAAAACATACCCGAGCCAAATTCTGAAGTGAATTGATTCAATTTTAATCGCGGAAGAAATTTTTTGTCGTTCATTCAATGAACATTGTAAATTGAAAAATCAAGTTTACGAAAACTTCGTGCTTCTTTTTTTGGATTACATTTTTTCACAGAAAATAATTTTCCTGTTTTTTCTTATTGCTTACAAAAGTTCTGTATTTTATGATGCTCTTTTTTAACTGTTTTGGCTGGTAGTCACCGCGCATGCGCAAACAACTAGTTTTACTTTTTTTGAAAAAGAGAGTCCTTCTGTTTGCAAAATCGAGAATCTTTTTGTCACAATACCATGGTTAACGTCCAGATATAATGTCACGATTTATTTTCATTAACATTTCTTTTACTTCCTCCAATTTATAGGAGAAACGAAAGTGGCCGTTTAGAAGTTCATGTCAGTGTATATTCCAATTATGTAGCCTTGTCGAAGCCCAGTGCCACTAGATGATTTCAATATTGAATTTTGAAGACCATGTTTCGTATTTTGTGCAAAGCCGAAGGAAATAAACACAAACTCATTTTTTCTGTTACACTGAGTTTTTTTGCTAGCATGCGGATATTTAATTGGAAAAGGAATGTTAAAATACACTGACTGAAGTGATTGATCGTAGAATATTTTTTAAATCGGTTGATGTGTTTTCTTTTCATTTTATTGCAGGCCTATGGTGATACTTTTCAGTATAACAGACGGACAAGCCATATTTTTGACGTAAAGAGCAAAAAACCAGTTGTGACACCCTACATGCTTGGATAATGGGCTTAAAGCTCCGGTATAAGTCATACTTTTTCTCAGGTATACAGGATGGATGATGCGTCATAGTAGACAGGTCGAATCTTCTAAGAATATGAAATAAACAAAAAACGCTGACGCTCGGTCCTTGGCTTTTTCGTTCCATAACCAGTTCGTCCCCGGACTTTTTCGCCTAAGTAGTGCAGGCTACTCTATTCGGATTTGCATGAATATCTATAGATCAAAATCATTGATTGTAATGCTGGGAATTGGATCTTTACGGCCAAAGATATATTGTAAAATCATAGTTTTCAGGTATAAACTTAATTTCATTCGATGTATTTACACAGATTCTCTCTCTACTCATCATGCATCCTACACAGTTTAGGGACGTTACTTTTGACCCTCCTGAATGATCAAAGGGAGACCATCAATACACAAATACTCTTAACTTTGTCAAAACTGTGACAAAGGTTTTGGTTAATTATCATTCACATCTACCTTAAACGTCATTTTCCCGACATTTTTTAAATGAAAGTAAAGGTATACGAGGCCCATTGTATAATAGTTATTGTTGAGGATAAGATCACTATTTTGGGATTCAAAAGTTACTATTCAAATACGCTTGCTAACCTGTAATTTCAGTCCGTAATAGCAGGAAATAATAATGTCTTGTATAAAAATAGATGATGCGTCAAATCCTTACCTCTAGGCCTTCAGCAAAGCCTTGGCACAAACATTAGGCCGAGCAGACCCCTTTTTGTTATTTTAGGGAGCGTTTTATACAATTACGGGATGTGTGTCCAAACTGTATTTTGTTTGGTAAACCTTGGTCCAAAACCTAAATGATTTTCAAAGGTTCTTGTCCAAAAACTAAATGATTTTTTAAGTTTCAAATAATTGACTTCTGTAGTGTGAAACGCCTTTTTCAACACTATTTCCATTACATCCCAGTGACATGTGCATATCTGTTGTCTGCCTATTTATCTGCCTGTCTGTCTGTAGGTCTGTAAATCTGTCTGTAAGTCTTTCTTGTTAAATTATAGGATTGTGTGGTAAAGAATTAAATCGATAAAGCTTAATCGGTACCAATATTTGATCCAGATTAATTTACACGTAAATTATTATAATCATACAAAATATCATTTTATACAGCGATTTTATTGTAATGACTATACTGAAGAAACTTCATAAACTTGTTACAATACACATATTTGTTTGAAAATTGATAACACACAAATTTAAAGAGACATATAAGGATTAAAAGCAATGTGAAATGAGAGGATGTTGCGCAGGTTGGTCCGAGACGACACTTTACGCCTATATTAGATTTTGTGCTACACTAGACATGGGCAAAATAGAAAACTGCATTAAAACGGAAAGTTTCGTTTCGGATTATCTTGGGCGGACTCTGTAATCTGATCCGATACGACACTTTATGCATATGTCCGAATGCTCCTTTTCGCGTGTTACTGGCCAATTATATAGTATGTACAAATGAAACTATTTACAGACATTTTAAAACTCTATGCATGCAGCTTAAAACTCAATGTATTTAATTCTAGTAAGTGTTATTTAAAAAGAAATGACTTGGCCCAATTTTCGACACTAAGACTGCTATGCGCGACTCAGGGACTCTTTGTGGACGCTGTAAATCTAGATTAGGTTGCACAAAACGTGAGGTCTGATCTTTGATCTAGACTATCTGATAAGAAGACATTCATTTCACCCCAAAATGATTTTGAAATAGCAAATACATAGATTTTTACTATAGATTTGAAAGTTTCATTTCAGTTATTTAAAACGTTAAGGGTTAAACGCAAACATTTGGAACAAAACAAGCAGCGATACAAGAAAAAATACAGACGGACTGCCATGTTAAAGTAACTTTTCTATTGCTCGTGTCTGCTTTGAGCTGCTTGGGAATGATATCTTGCAAAACTGATGTCAAAGATTTCTGACGTACATGTAGCAAAAAGCAGATACAAACATCAGGAAAGTGACCACCACATGAAATTATTTTTGTTATACCTACAAGTTTCTACCAGGACATATTACAATTATTCACATTGTCATTCGAGATGAAGAATAAAAACAAATAAATGTACCTTAACCATTTACTCCATAGATACTCATTTCTATGCATTGCTTGCAGGAGCCTTTGGAAAACATAGTGGCAAAAGGTGAAATTGCTCATGACGAGCAATTTCACCTTTTGCCACTATGTTTTCTACACTATCAAAAGGTGTCATATACACATAAATAAGGCTTCATCCTTGCTGTTATTTAGGGTCAATTATAGAGATAGCATAGAAATGCTTTATGGGGTAAAGGGTTAATAGATGGTGAAAACTTGTTTGTATGTGTGTTGGGGTGTGTGTGTGGGTGTCTTTCTGTAAATGGCAGATGAATATCATAGTATAATTATTTTTACTAATGACACTGATATTTTGACCAATTAAATCGCAAATCAATCTGAACGTTCTCTGCATATGGGTTACGTCATCAAACCACTTTTTGAAATCGTATTCGACACCTTATTGTATTCACATACGATGATGCACGATTTTTTTTTATCAAAAAATCATATTCGTAATACGACATCAGTAATGTTATAAGCAGAAGTAAAATATGAGTTTTTGAACGTGTGATTAATTGGTTAATACATACTCGGATAGCTTTGAGTATTTTAGGACATGGTACAAAAAAAGGAAAGGGTAAAGCAATATTTTGGTTGTACAATGCGACCCTGCTGACGCTTTTTCCAAATACATGTATGTAGAGACTGGAAACCTTATAAAGTATTATCCAGACGACAGGTTTCTAGACTGGTCAAAATGGAGAGCAATTGATGATAACCGTGAGATGAAACGAAGAATCTATGCTTAAGAGTTTATTAACATCTTTACCAAACGACAAAGTTTTAGACTGGTTCAAATTGAAAGCATTTGCAGATGACAATTTGAATTTATCTGAACTGAGTATAATTGTCTGTGAAAGTCTAGAAAACCTTGTGGGAAAAGGAAAAAAATGCTGGTTACCAGCATTTTCTCATAAGTTTTTCCAAAGGCTATTTTCCCAGGGTCGATAAAAACTCGGGATTATGTGGTAAAGAGTTAAAGAAGAAAAAGAGAAAACGCTGGTAAAATTCTATTCTCGAAACTTTTTTAAACATTTCTTTCCTAGGGTTGTTAATAATCAGAAGTATTTTGGTTTGTTGAAAATCTGCATCGCTGCTTCTAGAGTACATTCTAATTCGACGGATAATTTACTTTCTAACATGACAAGCGACTTTGGCTCTATATACACCACGGGAGGGAATCACGTGACACAACAACAACAAAAATGACCCGACATTTGAAAAAATTCCCCCACTTCAGGTAAGAAAATCTTCAATAATTCCGTTAATACATGATCGATTGGAATTTGGTTTGAAGCAGAGAAGGCGGAAGGACTCCAGGGATTTGCTTGTGTTAGATTTTTTAAACAACACCTGATAAAAAAGTTATTGACGAGCAAACAAATTTTTTACCCTGGATAATTTGTTTGCTCTTCAATAACTTTTTTATCAGTTGTTGTTTAAAAAATCTAACACATCAAGCAAATCCCCGGAGTCCTTCCGCCTTCTCTGCTTCAAACCAAATTCCAATCGGTCACGTATTAACGGAATTATTGAAGATTTTCTTACCTGAAGTGGGGGAATTTCTTCAAATGTCGGGTCATTTTTGTTGTTGTGTCACGTGATTCCCCGCCGTGATACATAGTGCAAGGAAAACGCGGTAAAATCTGCAACAATCCATGTAGTGTGACGTCATTCAATGAGTGAGTTATTCAATGGAACATAATCTTCATCCGCGTTTTTACTCTTAGTTTGAACTTGTTTTCCTTTCATTGAGAATTGGCCATGTTAGAATCAAAATAATCTTCTTTCTATCGTGGTATATCGTTCAATAAACCACGTTGTGAGTTATGAGGCGCAATGAATAACCCACTCGGGCTATTGCCCTCGTGGATTATTAATTGTGCCTCATAACACACAACTGTGGTTTATTGAACGATATACCACGATAGACAGAAGATTATTTCTTAAACAGCCTGAATACTTTTGAAATTTGAAGTCATTATATGACCTCTCTCGCGTTCGACTAGTCGACAGTTTAATAAAACCTTTTTTTTTTTTAATTTCATTTGTTGTGAAAATATAGTATCATTCATGTCTCCTGTGCCGTCGTGGGAAGAATATCGAAACAAGTACTTCATATGAACACCGTGAAAAAGTAAAGTATCGAAACGCCAAATCATTTGTCGGCCTGTGTAGATTCAAGATCAGAAATTTCAGAGCTAGTTTTTGTCAAGATTACAATCTTGATGAAACTGCCAAAGAATGGCCTTACTATTAAGAGGCACAGGAATGGCTGTTATAGCCAGGCGTAGATTGAGATAAGAACGTGTTGTCTGATCTTGGATCTACACAATCCGATAAGAGATTCGCTATTTCGGTATTATGTTTTTTAAGTCGAATATAATACATATATCCTCCGACAGGCAACGAAAGGTGTTACACTTTCTTATATAGCAAAACCGAGCTCTAGAGACCCATGGCCGTGAGTTCTCTGCTCATCTGGCAGATAGCACACAGGTAACAGCAGCTGATGGCGCAGTAATCCTTGCAGATGGAGCCCTGAAATATAAAACAGATGCAGAAATTCATGATTTTCCGTTAAAACATATCTCTCACCTATACTTGAATAGTTACAAGTATTTTTTTCTCGCATTTGATAGTACATGTACATGTATCTTACCTTCAATGACGTTAACTTGTTCTGCGCCACCAGTTTGGGGAAGATAATTTTAGGTTCTGCTTTTGTTCTAATTCATTTAACCCTTTACTCCATAAAGATACTCATTTCTACGCATTGCTTGTAGGAGCCTTTGGAAAACATTGTGGCAAAAGGTGAAATTGCTTTTGACGAGCAATTTCCCTTTTACCACAATGTTTTCTATACTATCAAAAAGTGTCATATACACATAAGAAACAGCTTCATCCTGGTTATTATTTAGGGTCAATTAGAGATATCATAGAAATGCCTTATGGGGCAAAGGGTTAAGAAAAATCTGAAATAGTTCTAAATTATCATATACCTTTCATACCAATTTGAAAATATAATATTTCTAAACTAAGAGAAACTCAACCTTTTCCAAACCATTTGCATTTTTAACGACAATAAAGAATCAATGTACTGAAAGTACTGTAAGCCAGCGAAGCATGACTGCTTCAGGAAATTTGGACTTAGTCACATGTTGAATCAAGGGCAACAAATGTGTTATGTTCCGTGGTTATAAATTAAACAGCTAAAAGGTTAGAGCGCAGGAACCTTTGACCTATCAGACGAAAATACAGTAGGGCACCCCGTTAGCTGATGGGCAACACTTGAATTAAATTTCTTGGTCCTACATAGAATGGCTTTTCAGTTAGAGCACGACACATACGAGCGGATTGACATGGTGAAACCATTATACCTCCTCTCCTGTGTATGTATGTATGTATGTATGTATGTATGTATGTGTCGGGGGGGGGTATAACAATCTATTGACAAGAACTGCAGAGTTGTAATGGAACAAAGTTGGCACCTATTATTCTTACGCAGGACGGACAATCCATATTTGTGAAATCTGGCTACCTGGTAAGTAATGCAAGCACCTTATATAATATAATGGATGGGGAATAATAAGCATCTTTCCAAGAGCCGAGATGCACATTTCTTGGAGCACCAATCAGTCAAGGAAAATTTATTTTCATACATTAAATCAAGAGGATAATTGTTAAGAAGGGCGTAGTCATTTGAAATATAAACAACAATAATATTATGGTTCTTCTGAAAAACGTCAAAATTTAATACATCTCTGATGTCTACAAAAAGAAAATAAAAATGAAAAAGTATGTCAATCATTTTATTTTCTACAGCCCCAGTACTTTTTGCAGTCAGTCATATCATAGTTTGTTTACACCGATAGTTATTAAAAGAAGAAGCTGCATCTATAGTAACACCTTATGGACGAGTCCAAAAGCTATCATTAGATCATGTATCAGGTCGTCTTTGCATTTTTCACTATTTGTCATTACCAGCATTTTCTTCTTTTCCCACAATGTTTTCTAAAGCCTTTTTTTGTCAGTGTCGTGAAAACCAGGGATTGTTTGGTAAAGGGTTAAAGCATTTTACAAACAAGAACACAAATGTAAATGGGTGACTAGATTGAAGTTTGAAATAACATGATGCCAAAAAAGAAAAGTCTTTCTTTCTGAACTCATTATGCAAATGTTAAAGCAACGACATCTGCTCCTTTGAATGTGATGTTGGCCCTCAAAAGACCATCTAAAACCAGCTGTTCATTGTCTTCATCCGTCGCAGACTGAACTAGGTCTTTGCTAACTTTCACGACACGATCATCCTCTAACAGGAGTTCGTAGTCTGTGTCACCAGTGGATACTGCCACAATGGAAGCACTAGCAGTAAAAGATTGGGCATCTCCTTTCTGTAAGATATAAACAAAGTACAGAAAGTGTGAAATAATTAATTTCGATTATTTTACAAGTTATTGAGTAGAATAAAGAATGTTCAAAATTTTCTGCTTTTTCCCAAGGTTTTCAAATTATCCCATTGAGGAAAGAGGCCTTGCCCACAAAAGCCGTATTTTTCAAGGGACTGTAATTTTTTCATCGAATCTAATAAAGGTTCACGCCAGGACCATCCATGTGAAATTAAGTTGAAATTCACTCAATAGTTTTTGGGGAAAAAAATTAGTGCATACAATAAAAAAGAAATGATCTCCCATCCACAGAAGTCATATTTTACATCAGATTAAACTTTCTTAACTCATTACCAAACAAAAATATTTTAGCCTTGTCCAAATTGAAAGCACTTGCAGACGACAAAATAAAAATGATTAAAAACTTGAGCCTAAACCTAGCATATGAGGTAAAGGGTTAATTAAAGCAGAACAATATACATTTGTGGAAAACACACGTGCCTTTGTTTCTGGCATTGTATGACCTTGACATTTGTTAAAATTGAAATTGGGTTTAAATGGGGTGGTATTGGGTAGAGCTGAAGGTTCTTGTTAGAAATGAGAAATAACTGACGAAAGCTCCTTTCCCTTTTGCCATAAAGTTTCCTTAGCTAATTTCTTGGCATTTTCTACAAGGTTTCTGTAAAAATCTTTCTTAATATTTTTCATGACTTGTATGTTTAACTCTTCACCAAACGACAAAATTGTAGACTGGTACAAATTGAAAGCACTTGCAGATGTCAATATAAAAGTAACTCAAAAATTGAAATTGTTTCCAGCAGGGTGGAAAATGTTGTGGGAAAAGGAGAAAAGGCTTCCATCTCAGGATCATAAAAACCTTGGATTGTTTGGTACAGACTTAAATGACAAAGTAAATAAATATTGTACAAACAACAGAAAATTAACTAATCATAATACAGGTACCCATAATATATCAATTCTCCAATTAATGAGCAGGTATAGATAATGAGATTCAAACTTTGAATAGACCGGTCCAAAACCTTCAATTACATACAGTATGAAAGTTTTAAAACTGTAGAATGTGTCCTTGATATCCATAGCTTTCAAACAGCTTTAATTGTCTTCAAACTGCAATGTAGATCTATGAAAAACTTGCTCCTATAATCATCTTCGATCTAATATTACGAGGGTATCAAAGTCTAAAATGATGGCCAATTCTTCCTCTGCTTACGAAACATTGAAATAGCCCGTCATCTTCTTCATACTTGGGCCGAATCTTCTCGTATGTGGGCCGAACCTTCTGCAGTTTTCAGGTTAGGCCGAATCTTCTCGGGTCCGAATCTTCTTCTGCTTAGAAAAATCTAGGCCTACTGTTACAAGTTAGGCCTACTAATCGTCAGCAGAACATATATATACATTTCATTAGACACTTGTATTTCACAAGTCCTGAACAATCGCTTCGAACAGTTTAACAATCACAGAGAGCATAAAAAAGCGAGCAAAAGGCATAAACCATAAGACTGTGATAACAGGAAATGTCCCGACATGTGACAAGGCCCCATTACGAGTGAGAAGTCGGCCTGCATCTGCACTGTGAGAATTAGTATTATTTTCACATTTCGGGCCAATACAATGCATATTAAATAAGGGAGAAACAAAGACAGTTAGCCCATTTTGTACCAAAACGAAATTTATGACTCACCTTAACGGTTTAGGTTGAAATCTGTCCGCTTCATCAACGTGACCTTCTTTCGTGAAAGATGCGCGTTCAATTTAGGCCTACTTCAGCTGTTTCGGTAACAGACGAGTTCGGTAATATAGGCTTATAGACTAAATTGATTGGATGTTTCGGTAACAAAGCAATTATATAGTTTTTATGTATCGTGACATTCTTCACACCCAACGCATGGATTTATTTCTTTTCAAACCTTCTTTAAAGGTGGCCCTTCAGATTTTGGGACGAAAATTTTACAAAAAAGCAAAAAAATCATCCCTATACTCCCATAGCCTTTTAATTTGCCTTCATAAAACCCCAGTAGTCGAAAACCATCCGATAACACGAGAAATTAGAGATTTATTACGGACCAGTATGACACCAACGGGAGACACGTTCTATTTTTAGATTATCAATTCTTTCATTTAAATACAGGAAAACACAGACAAAGTTTCAAACATCCGTCCGAAGAAGACATTATGGAAAACAATTATTACATGTTTGTTATGTAATGGAATTTAAGCGTTATCAGTCAGGTGCCAGTCATTTGACATTCCCACAATGCTTTATTGATTTTTAGCGCGAAATCTAAAAATAGCTTAAGAGGCTACGTAGCCTTTTAAGGGAATACCATCAAAAAAAAATTTTTTTTCTTAATTTTATGATTCTTACTTATTGATGATTTGTATTGATTTTTCATATAAATTTCAATGATATAAATATTTTTTAATTTGGTGTGATTTGAAAATTCTAAATACCCATATATATCACTGAAATTTATATGAAAAAATGATACAAATCATCAATAATTAAGACTCATAAAATTACAGAAAAAAAAATGTGGTGTTCCCTTAAAAGGCTACGTAGCCTCTTAAGCTATTTTTCGATTTCGCGCCAAAAGTCAATAAAGCATTTTTGGAATGTCACGTGGCTGGTACGTGACTAATAACGCTTAAATTCCATTACATAAAAAACATGTAATAATTATTTTCCGTAATGTCTTCTTCGGACGCTATGTTTGAAATTTCTTTTGTGTATTCCTGTATTTAAATGAGAGAATCGATCATCTAAAAATAGAACGTGTCTCCCGTTGGTGTCAACCTGGGCCGTAATAAATCTCTAATTTCCCGTGTTGTCGGATGGTTTTCGACTACTTGGGTTTGAACGCATATTGCAAGGCTTTGGGATTATAAGGATGATTTTTTTTGCACTTTTGTAAAATTTTCGTCCCAAAATCAGAAGGGCCACCTTTAAAACATTATTTTGTAAATTCCACTATGTTTCATATATAATATTTTTGTTATGTACCACATTTCATGCTGTATACGAGTATCGACCATGTGGATTGCCCATCTATCAAGCGACAAGCGGTAGAGAGTGAAAAAATAAAAGGTTTGAACCTATGATTTATCAATGGATGAAAAGTGCAAATGTTAAAGCCATACATTAGGTGTAAAGAATGCCACAGAACACAAACACAATAATAATTGCTTTGTTACCGAAACATCCAATCGATTTACTCTTTAAGTCTATGTTACCGAACTCGTCTGTTACCGAACATCTATCACCCTTTCAGCTATGACGGAAATATTATTGCGCTAAACTTTATGGCCAAACCTTTGTATTTAGATCTATAAATGAACACATGTCCAGCTTTTGTGTCTGAATTTCTCACATAAATCTATTCATTTTAAATGCAAATAGATAGATACTTGTTAAAAGTTATAAAATTCCATTAGGACTATTTGAATGGCGTAGAGTTCAGTGGTTAAGCCTCCAAGGGCAGTTTGAACTCGTTTTAGGACAGAATTTTATATGTTAACTTAAGTCCGCGAAGCTGAGAGCTTCGCTGACTAAAAAAGGTTACGGAAAATTGTGGAAAAGGAGAAAAAGCTGGTATCAAGTATTAAATTTTCTCGTTTTCCCACGATGCGTGTACCCTTTCAAAAATGGTTTCATCTCTCCACGCAAGCAACACTGAGTATGTCATCTGCCAATTACGTTTTGTCGATATGGAAATGGGGAAAAAGTTTTACCATGTGGTGAAGAATTCAAATTAGTAGACTTCTGTCCCTGCTAGTGCAAGATGGAATAAGAATTTCTTATCATTTGATAAATAAGGATTTATTTTCATATAATGCTTCTGCACTCCTCAGTAATTTCTTTACTGTCTATTTTGATATCATTTATTAATACTTTTGTTACTTTCCTGAAAAGGAGAGTTTTTATTATCTCCCTTTGTAATGAGAATATTCTTCTTTTAGATTTATAACTGATAATGATTAGGAAAAACGGGGAAAAAAGTGGCTCGATTAAGCTTGTACAATGATACTCATTTCTAATGAAAGCAAATTTTATAGGATAATCTTATAGTGGAAATAACTGTTTCCTGTAGAGGTCTACTACCTTAAGATCAACAGCACTGGATATTGTATGGCATCGTAAACGAGACTTGCCGAAGTAGGTTCACGAAACACGTATATATCGTGATCAGGTGTTGTTAACGTTTAAGATCAATTATCAGTAAGTTCTAAACAATGGATAACCCTGTTTGTTATCGTAATTAAGCAAGGTTTAGGTCAAAAAAAGCTCACCTGGATACCACCCAAAGTGCGTATGCGTGTTTTCAGACTTATTAAACCTCAGGACACGCAACACGTGACACACATATTTTCCTGCAGTCAATTATCAGTAAGTTCTAAACAATGGATAAATCTGTTTGTTATCGTAATTAAGCAAGGTTTAGGTCCAAAAAGCTCACCTGGATACCACCCAAAGTGCGTAAGCGTGTTCTCAGAGTTATTAAACTTCCGGGCACGCAACACGTGACACACACATTTTCCCGCAATTTTGCCGAGATGTCCGCCAACACACAACATGTGCAAAAGCATGTCCAGAGACCTGTAATTTGACGATAAAATGAAAATGATTTTTGGCTCATCCAATTAAGGCTGGGGCTCGATTTTATCAACCATTTTTCAATAATTCTAAGTCTAAATGTCATGAGGGTTTTTATTTCCAATTTAACGCAGATTCTGAATGACTCAATTAAATTGTTTAGCCAACCAGAAATCGCGTCATTTCTAGATCTAGAATATGGCTAAGAATACAACTTGAAATGATTGATAAGTTGGACAATCAGAGTTGCGCTACTTTCCAAATCTAGAATATGCAGTTTAGAATCATAAGTTACTACGGCCCTGTACTTATCTGAGTTGATCGATCGACTCATGCAGTTTGTTTGTTTCCTTTCTTTCTTATTATTATGAGACAAGGTTGGACGTACCCTCAGTACATATTTGGTTAAATTTGTGCGATTTATTATATAGGCCGGTGTAATGCAGAAAAATGACCCTATTACAAAATGACCCCCTGGTCATTTCTCGACGTAGAGGAATGACCCATGGATCATTTTTCGACGCAGAGAAATGACCCGCGTCATTTCTTGACGTAGAGAAATGACCCATGGGTCATTATTCTACGTCGGGAAATGACCGTAGGTCATTTTGTAATGGGGGTCATTTCTCTGCATTACACCAGCAAACGTTACAAAAATATAGCACTCAGTCGATAAACCTTTCATTATCAGTTTATAAATTGTCTGTATTTAAGATAACTGATTTGAAACCGTGACGAGATATTTGATAAACCCAACTCTATTTCGTTAATATCATCTCGTAACGGTTCATGATTCTATGACTGTAACCTGATATACCTGTTATTTTGGGAATACAGGTTTATACCTATAGGTCTTACACGATAAACGTTTCATTATCTATATATATTATTTATATATTTTTGTTTGTGTTTGGGATAACAGGTCTAAAATCAGAATTGTGACGAGATAATTTATAAGCCACACTCGATCATGTTTATGTTGTCACGATTTATGATCTATATTAAAAGAATGAAAAGTTTATCAGGTTAGAGTGTAAAAAAGCCACGAACCGTGCTTACATAAATAACCGTGATCCAGCCGGAATTGTGGCCATTTTTGTAAGCCAGATTATCTCCCTTGCCAGATAAAGACTACAGGTAACAGACTACCACATTGGTCCTTTGACCTGCATTCCTCTGTTTTTATCCTTGATTCCATCGAGGACGTTGCGAGAATTTTCATTTGATTTATTATATACGCGTATATCGTTTATCTTGGGACTCCATCACATTTTTAGACAAATTATGTTTCCAATAAGCAGAAAAAAAAAATCCTTTTGTAAAAACAGCTTGATCAGATTTCATTGAGATATTATCTCAAAAACATACTTGTATAGTGCAAGAAAACAAAGGATAAAAACCGAGTAATTTTCTTATCAGTACCAATGTAGTACAGTAGAGGATTCATGAGGAATAAATGAAAATATATACAGGATATTTGTTTTTTTCGGTGAAAGATTGAAGTTTATTTCACCGAGTGGACACCATCGGTAATATTTTCACGAGTGGCGCAGCCACTCGTGAAAATATTACCGATGGTGTTCACGAGATGAAATAAAATGTCAATCTTTCACCGAAAATAACAAATATTCTATTTATTTCATGCTTTTAACCATTTCTGGGAGGAGCATTAGCAAAATCCAGTACAGTCCTTTTCCATTATTCCCCGTGGCGTACCCCTCCCGCATAGCAACGCATTACAATATTACGTCAAGCTGGTCGTCAGGCACGCACAATTTACCTAGGCAATAAGAACATGAACATCGGTATTTTCACCGGTGGCACCAGTGTAAGATAGAAAAATATTTTCACTGCTATTTCTCGATATCCTGTACTGGAAAGCATGAAATAAGTAAGATCCTCATCTTTCAGTTTAGGCAAGTCGAAAATTTCCCTCCATGTACAGTACATTTGAAAAAACAGTTAAACACGAGATTGTTGGTAGAACCTTAAGTTCTTTAACTCTTTTCATACTAAGTAAAGACAACCAATGAAGCTTTTAAGACCACACAGAACATACTGTCTACTATTTTATTTTAGATTATAAACAAAATGGTTTCTCATCTAGCAGTCTTAACATACTATTAGCCATCGAAAAAGTGTGACATGTTTTTGCTTGCTGATGAAAGAAGTTACCCTTAACCTGCTTTATTACTCAATTAAATTTCCAAAAAAAGCGAAATATTACTATTTCAATGTCTTTTTTTCGGGGGGGGGGGGGGGGCGGGGAGCAGAGAGAGATATGCCTCTTTATCGAACAGTGTCGACCCAAGATTCAAGACGCATGTTCTGTGCAGTCTGATCTTGATGTACGCTGTCTACAAGCGGTCTGTAAGTCGCACCTTGCAGCCAAAGGGTTTATGATTCCTTACAAAGCGGAGAGACAACTTACAGCCTCCAGCGTCGTTCATGCAAGCACACAAGTCCGTGGACCAGTCCCGATGGCCAATAACCGAGCTAACAATCATCCTTGTATCAGCCACTGGCTGCTGATTAACCACAATGACGTTTGTAGTACCTCCACCGCTAAGGGGCTGCCCAGGGGCTGGCATGGGGGCCATTTGTGGGCCGGGTATCTGCGGGTTGTCGTAAGAATATGAAGGTGGGGTTGCTGGATAGTATTTCTGCTCCGTTCCCATGGTTTCTTTTTCTACGAAAATATGAAAATAATCAAGCTGTATTAGAAGAAACACTATCTTAACCCATTACCACACAATCCCTACTTTTGACGCCCCTGAGAAAGAAGCCTTATGAAAACACTGTTGGAAAAGGAGAAAATGCTGGTAACCAGCATTTTCTCCTTTTCCCACAGTGTTTTCTATCCTTCCCTAAACAAATTTCTATTTTTCAGTCACCTTTATTTTGTCGTCTGCAAATGCTTTCAATTTGGACCAGTCTAAAATTTTCTCGTGTGGTAAAGAGTTAAGCCCCCTTCCCCACCCTGCCTCCAATGACAGCCAACACCCAATCACAAACATGGCTAAATTCGATTTATGAGAGTAGTTGCAAGAACAGGAAAAGGTTTGAGTGGCTGTTAGCCAAAGTTATTTCCTTTTTGAGTCACATCTCACCAATATACTGTAAAAGTGTATTATAAAGTAATTATTTCATGCTTTCCGGTAGGATATCGAGAAATTGCAGTGAAAATATTTTTCGATCTTACACTGGTACCACCAGTGAAAATACCGATTTTCACGTTCTTGTTGCCTAGGTAAATTGCGCGTGCCTAACAACCAGATGGGAAATATCACGTCATATACCTTACATTTCACGCGCTTGACGTAACGTTGCCATGCGGGAGGGGTACGCCACGGGGAATAACGGAAAAGAACTGTACTGAATTTTGATAAAGCTCCTCCCAGAAAGGGTTAAAAGCATAAAATAAATAGAATATTTGTTTTTTTCGGTGTAAGATCGAAATTTATTTCATCTCGTGAACACCATCGGTAATATTTCACTCGTGGCTGCGCCACTCGTGAAAATATTACCGATGGTGTCCACTCGATGAAATAATAAATTTCGATCTTACACCGAAAAAAACAAATATCCTCTATTTCTTCTTGGAATCTGTCGAGCCCGGGTAGGTCTGTCGGTGGAGTATAGGACTTGAAAACAGAGTATAATAGGTTCGATTGCCGGTGCAATACAAAGAAATGATCCTCCCATACAAAATGACCCGGGTCATTATTCTACGTAGAGAAATGACCCCAGAAGTCTGGGGTCATTTCTCTACGTAGAATAATGATTCGGATCATTTCTCTGCATAGAGAAATGCATCTTCGCGAGCCAAGGTTACGATCACTACGTGGATCTTACCCGATTTCGAGATTCCCGCAATTCCTAGCCATTGTTTTTGGTTTATGCTGGAAAGCAGTCAGTGGTTTGAAAAGAATATCGTGCAGAGTCTTTGTAAAAGAAATTGCATGAAAGCATGGAAAAGTGCAATGGCCACCATCCTCGGATACCCCGGGGTCTCCCTATTTGCTACGCTACATCGACCCCTGGGACAATTGACTAATAAAACTTTGAATCAGCCGCCGAAAATCGATACGAAACGTCATAGCGTACAGTCCACTAGCCCATCACAAAATGATGATGGAACCAATGAAAAGCCAGCATTCGGCCCGCGGTAAAGCAAGGGAAATTCAATTAATTGTCCCAGGGGTCGATGTAGCGTAGCAAATAGGGAGACCCTGGGGTATCCGAGGATGAATGGCCACCGCAATATAACTAAACTTTGGAGAAAAGATAAAGTGCTGGTACGAGCATTTTCACATTTTTTCACAATTTTTCCCACGTCCCCTTTTTTTTGATAAATTTCATCAATACACCCACATTTAATATTGAGCCATGCTTGGTGTAAAAAGGTCTCAAAGCATCTACAGATAGTATCCACCCATGATAAGGATGGAGTCTTATTGCAATGGACCAATTGTTTGCCTGTCAAAGGACCAGTTTATCGCAAAATTATGTCGAATATGTTTTTTTGGTTTGTGTGTGTGGGTGTGTGTGTGTGGGTGTGTGTGTGTGTGTGTTTTTTTAAATAAAAAATGCATCTTCGCTAGACATTTTTTAACCCATTACCACACAATCACTACTTTTGACGCCCTTGAGAAAGAAGCCCTTAGAAAACATTGTGGGAAAAGGAGAAAATGCCTTTTCCCACAATGTTTTCTACCCTTCACAAAAGAAATTTTAAATTTTCAGTCACTTTTATTTTGTCGTCTGCAAATGCTTTCAATTTGGACCAGTCTAAAATATTGTCGTTTGGTAATGAGTTAATAAAAAAAAAAACTTGATTTTATGGGTTGATGATTATGTACTCACTTTGTACAAAGAAATGCATTTAGGGTCCTTTTACTAAAGCACCGCTGGTATTGTTGTCTGCAAATGCTTTGAAAATAGAGCAAATTTAAACTTTCATGTGTGGTAAAGAGTTAAGACTTCACCAGATATACAAAAAAATTCAGATTTGTGTCCAAATTGAAGGCAGCTGCAGACAACAAATTAAATGCGACTTAAACATTGACATTTGTCACTGAAATAAAAAAAAAAACTGTGGAAAAAAGGAGAAAGTGCTTTTTACTAGCAATATTTTCAAAACGCCTTATCTGTCGGGGTCGTTAAAACTGTGGAATGTGTGGTAAAGAGAAAAGAATTGCCGAGCGGAACGTCTCCACAATGATTGTTGATACAATAATAGATAAAAACCTTGTCTCAATAGACTGTAATCTATTACCACACAATCCCAACTTTTGGCGACCCTGAGAAAGAAGCTTTTAGAAAACATTGTGGGAAAAAGAGAAAATGCTGGTAAGCAGCATTTTCTCCTTTTCTCACTATGTTTCCTACCCTTCACAAAACAATTTCAAATTTTCAGTCTCTTGTTTTGTCGTCTGCCAATGCTTTCGAATTTGGAAAAACCTAAAATTTTTGTCGTTTGGTAATGGGTTAAAGACGAATGGTGAACAGTTTACTTTCTTTTTCTTCTTGTGACCTGCAATACAGTTGAGTAACACCTTAACCCTTTACTCCATAGATATTCATTTCTAGGCATTGCTTGTAGCAGCTTTTGGAAAACATTGTGGCAAAAGGTGAAATTGTTCGTGACGAGCAATTTCACCTTTTGCCACAATGTTTTCTACACTATCAAAAGATGTCATATACTCATAAGAAAAGGCTTCATCCTTGCTGTTATTTAAGGTCAATTAGAGATACCATAGAAATTCTTATGGAGTAAAGAGTTAAGTCGAGTTGCCGCTTAATACTGGTACATTTAAACATATTTGGCGTGTTTGGGAATCCAATACATGCAGTTTAAGGTAAGACCTGTGTAATAGAAAACAGCTATTTCCACTAAAATATCATCCTGCGAAATTAGCTATAATTAAAAATGAGTATTATTGAACTACTTTCACCGATTCATTTTTTTCCATTTTTTCCTTCTTTGAATTATCATTTATAAATCTAAAACCACTATATTCTCAATTCAAAAAGAGAAAATAATTACCTCCTTTTTTAGAAAACTAACAAAAGTGTCAAAAAAAAAACCAAAAAAAAAAACGGAAATTCTGATCCGTTAGAAATGTGCAAAAATATTATTTCTGCATAAATCCTTATTTATCCTTATTTATCAACCAATTAGAATTTTCACCGGAAGTGCATTACACAGGTCTTACCTTAATACTGGTACATTTAAACATATTTGGCGTGTTTGGGAAGCCAATACATGCAGTATGAATGCTCTATACAAATAGCCACTATACTCGTGGGTAGACTGCAAACCGGTTGTAAGAGCGTTCAAGCTCTTAGTTAGTACATTTTAGCGTAACGTAATGTCGCGCCGTACCAAAATACACGCGACGTGCGTGCGACGCCAAAATGACGTTAAATTGTTTGTTTTGCTTTTTTCTAATTTAGTATCAGTCGAGCGGGCTTGAGGGAAAGTAAGCCTATAGTTGAGAAATGCCGACGCCGATGCCACCGACATCGTTATGTTATGTTGGTTTTATATTATAATGAAATCTAAAGAAGAAGGTGCATTTACTCAGAAGAGCGTGTTTTGTCTACCGAGCCCCGCTACAATTCTCAACTTGCTTGGGTGAGATAACCATTCGAGAAGAAGAATGGATTTCGAGACAGCTAAGAAACAAAGATCGACGCAACTTGCGCAGCTGACGAAACTATATAAGGACCTCGAGAAACATATGGTTGACAAAGAAAATAAAGAAAAGGTAAACGAACTTTATAAATCGTTATGCTCAAGATATGAACAGTTCAAAACAGCACACTTCGCATGTTTAGATAAAATTGAGAAATCAAGTGTAATAGATTCTCTGGAAGAAAGTTTCAAAAGCCAAAGGGAAAATTTCGACGAATTTCGAGAACACTTTTCTACATGGAACCAGGATTGTGACAATGTGTCAGTTATTGATTCTGTCGCTTCATCGAGAACGCAACTACTTAGTGCGAAAATAAAACGTATGGTTGCAGAAAATAAGATGAAAAAATGAGAGAAAAAATGAGGTTGGATCAGGAACAACGCGAGATCGAAAACAAGAAACAGTTGTTAGATATGGAAAGCGAAATCGAAGAGGCGAGAATCGAGGAGTCCGTTTGGGAGGAGGAAGAAAAAGGAAACGTTCAGAAAACCGGTAACGCCTGCGAAGCACACCGTGATGTAGACCGACGATGCAGTGCGGCAAAAGAAACTATACCACTCTCTACATCGACGACAACAACAACACAAAGTGAAACAGACTTAGCCTTTAATAGACTTACCAATACACTACAGGAAGGTTTCAATTTGCCACAACCCGAAATATGACATTCAACGGTAATGTTTTGGATTATTGTAAATTTATCAAAAACTTTGAGACAAATGTGGAATCTAAGGTGACTGACAATAGATTAAGACTGAGTTATCTTATACAGTATTGTGCAGGCGAAGCTAAGTCAAGCATAGAGGACTGTGTTTTGTTGGATTCAAACGAGGGTTACGAACGAGCTAGAGCTATTCTGCGCTCTCGTTATGGTCGAACTCATATTATAGCCAGAACTTGTATTGATAAATTGTTGAATGGTCCACAAAATCAGACATCAGATGTTGATGAGTTGTCCAAGTTAGCACTGGATATGCAAAAATGCCAAATTACCTTGTCGCAGTTAGGGTTCGTGTCCGACGTTGACAATTCCGAAAATTTGAGAAAAATTGTCAGACGTTTACCTTTACATCTAAGAACAAAATGGGCTGATATTGCATACACTATTTACGAAATTGGTAGAGAACCCAGTTTTCTTGATTTGTCAAAATTCGTTGATGAAAGGGCGCGTGTTGCTAGCTCCATATATGGAATTGATGTTGTTCAAGAAACTTGGAAATCAAAGTACAGCAAACCTCAAAATATGTCGTCTGAAAATGTCGCTAAAAAGAAAACAACTACATTGTCTTCGTTCACTGAGGACGAGGGTCCGGGATACGATAGGGAATGCAGTTGTTGCTCGGCCAAATGTGCAGATATTAGTTGTTGTCCTGGATTTATGAATATGAACTTAGCAGATAGAAAAGAATTTGTCGTCAAACAGAAATTATGCTTTAATTGTCTAAAACGAAACCACGTGTCTAGAAAATGTCGAAAAGAGAAAATGTGTAATATAAATGAATGTACAGGTAAGCACCACACACTACTGCACAGCTGGGCTCGGATTAGCTTTGACAACGAAGCCGTACAGCCGTCGGTGAATTGTGCAACATCAAATGGATCTCGTGTAAAGACGTGTTTAGGTATTATTCCTGTTAAAATTCAGTGTCAGGACGGAAGATCTTTCCAAACGTACGCGTTGTTGGATGATGGAGCTGACAAAACTTTGTGTGATGAAAGACTGTTAAGGAAAATAGGATGTTCCGGTAAACGGATCATTTTCCAAATATCAACGGTAAATTCTAAGGGAAATGATGTGCATGGGCGTGAAGTTGATCTTAACGTGAGTTCTGCAAATGGCGACGGCGACGTTACGATAAGAAACGTGTGGACGGTCAAGAAGTTACCAATTTCACCTCGTTCTGCTGCAACCCCTAAGGACATTTGCAACGTAACGTACCTATCGGACATAAAAATTCCCAATGTCAACGTCAGCGACGTCATGTTGTTAATCGGAACAGACGCACCGGAGGCTCATATTCCATTGGAAGTTCGTTTCGGAAATAAGGATCAGCCATATGCTATTCGGTCAAAACTTGGATGGGCTGTGCGAGGACCTATTGGAAATGCGAATTCGGCTCCTTTGGCAAATATTCATTTCCAGCAGTCAAGTGACATTGTACTACAACAACAATTAGAAAGGTTATGGACGACTGATTTCAATGACGGTATTTCGACAGAAAAAGAATGCATGTCAGTGGAAGACATAAGAGCTTTGGATAAAATGAAATAATCTATTGTTTACCAAGATGGACATTATAAGATGGATCTTCCATGGAAAGATGAAAGTAGCCCCCTACCAAACGATCTACCTCTCGCGCAGGCAGGAATAGCCCAACTTAAACGTAAACTATCGCGTGATCCCAAATTGCACGAGATATATTCTACAACTGTAAATAACTACATTAAGAGTGGTTACGCAAAGGAAGTCGATGAACCTTTGAAAATCTCATGTAAAACTTGGTATTTACCGCATCATCCCGTTTTGAACGCAAATAAACCCGGAAAAGTGAGAGTCGTGTTTGATTGTGCAGCGAAATATAAGGGAATATAATTATAGAGGATATTTGTTTTTTTCGGTAAGAGATCGAAATATATTTCATCGAGTGAACACCATCGGTAATATTTTCACGAGTGGCGCAGCCACGAGTGAAAATATTACGGATGGTGTTCACGAGATGAAATATATTTCGATCTTTCACCGAAAAAAACAAATATTCTATTTATTTTATGCTTTTAACCCTTTCTGGGAGGAGCTTTATCAAAATTCAGTACAGTTCTTTTCCCTTATTCCCCGTGGCGTACCCCTCCCGCATAGCAACGTTACGTCAAGCGCGAGAAATGTAAGGTATATGACGTGATATTTCCCATCTGGTTGTTAGGCACGCGCAATTTGCCTAGGCAACAAGAACGTGAAAATCGGTATTTTCACTGGTGGTACCAGTGTAAGATCGAAAAATATTTTCACTGCTATTTCTCGATATCCTACCGGAAGGCATGAAATAACATTGAATAGTCAACTGTTACAAGGCCCTGATCTAATGAACAATTTGGTCGGTGTAGTGATACGGTTCAGACAAGAGAAAATAGCCCTCGCCGCGGATATAGAGGCAATGTTTCATCATGTAAATGTGACAGAAAGGGGCTGTGATTCATTGCGGTTTCTATGGTGGCCTAACGGGGACATGGATAAACCTTTGAAAACTTACTGTATGCAAGTACATTTGTTTGGCTCGACATCTTCTCCAAGCTGCACGGCATATGCATTGGATAATCGCGATCTTTACGGAGAGGAGGTCATTAAAACGATTGAAAGAAATTTCTATGTAGATGATTGTTTGAAGTCAGTTTCTACGGAAGACAGTGCTATACAATTAACTGACAATTTACAAAGTTTAATGAAAAGGGGAGGATTCCGACTAACTAAGTGGTTGAGCAATAGCCGAAAGGTTCTAAACGCGATACCCGAATCGGAGAGAGCACCATCAGTGTTCAATCTGGGACCGAACGATAACTTACCGTGTGACCGGGCCTTATAGGTGTAGGCTGGGATGTAAACAAGGACACGATAAAATTTAGCGTAAAAATCACGGAAAAACCACTCACAAGACGAGGAATATTATCGGTTGCAAGTTCGATCTTCGATCCCCTAGGATTTGTAGCTCCAATCACTTTGCGTGCCAAAGCCATAATACAGAGTTTGTGTCGAAAAGGAATCGGCTGGGATGAGCCGAGCCCCGCTACACCGGTTTTAGTGAATATGTACTTTCAGTTAAAAGTAAACAGTATTAGTTGTACGGTCAGGTGGCAGGGGACTTGGAAACTTGTTCACGGCTGTGGTAAATCATGTCGCCCCGAGGGGACTTGGAAACTTGTTCACGGCTGTGGTAAATCATGTCGCCCCGAGTCGAAGGCTCGGGACGACATGATTTACCACAGCCGTGAACAAGTTTCCAAGTCCCCTGCCACCTGACTGTACAACGAATTTATTATACTGCAAAGTTGTACCCTTTCAAAGCGCGTTAAGCGAAATTTTCCTGTATTATAATCTCGGGAATCGATTATGCTGACGAAATAGAAATTCCCTTCTGAGTGCCCCAAATTCAATGAAAACTGACGTCACTTGAAATTGACGTCACTAAAACGTGCAGTTTGGTGTATAAATGTGCAGTTTGGTGATCGATCGACGCCGCCATTTTGTATTACACGTGTAGTGATGTTTACGGGGCACTCAAAAGGGAAACTGGTTTTACGTGGTTTTTGCCAGGGAACATGATATTATGTTCCCAGCATGTTAACCAATCAGATCACGAGAAATTTCTTTGCAGTATAATAATACCGGTTTCCAAGGTCTGCGGGTAAGCAAACTGACCTGTTACCGCTTTTGGTGCGAGATAATAAACTCAGCCCCTTTTGTACGGATGGACTGAAACTCAGATTATATCTAAAAGGCTTGACTACAAAAGTGCACGGTATAGATTCAAAATTCAAGGACGAAATTTTCTCTATTTTCGTCTGTTTTTTAGCGCTTAACTCCTATCCTGCTAAATAAATAAAATATGGGAAAAATAGGGTACATAGTCTTATTTTAATTTGTCATGGGAGGGAGATCAACCATCTCCTTATCGGATTGTGAAAATCCAAGATTACACTGCTATTTATATGCAGTCTGATCTTGATCCACGTTGTCTGCTTAAGGACATTAATCGCGCCTAGCAGTCTGGGGGGTTAAAGGGTTTTAAGTTGTATACTGAGGGCTATAGAATTTCGCTGTTTTACGTATTTCTTTTTTGTGTGCGTTTGTTATGTATAAAAGTCGATAACACAACAAAAATACATATTTCTTTGTATCCTGGCCCTCCTGTGGGAGAGAATTTTAGAAATCATTGTGGGGAAAAGAACATTTTTTTTTCTTTCTATAAAAGCAATAATTAATTGCTTCTTCTTATCTAAATGAATTCCGATTCTTCTTTTACAAAATCCTGTATATGCCGGTGAATAGTTTTATCTCCATTTTACACAATGATTTCTGCTCAAGCAAAGACTACTTTGTTCATTTGAACCATGCCTAATTTGTCGTCTGCAAATGTTTTGAGTTTGGACAAGTCTGCATTTTTTTGTTGTTTTGTACAGGGTTAATTCCTCTTTTCTTTTTTTTTAATATAAGACTCGCCCCGTGCTTTAAACAGACAAACACCACTTTTTTATTCGTAGTCTCGCGAATTTCTTTCAGGAAATTCCTTCTTTATTTCTTCATCGAATATCTCACTAATTGTCTTTCTGAAAACTTGTCTGCAAACATCTCTTTTAACATCTTTATCATATCACCTGTAGCAATTTTTGATTGGCGTAGAGTGGAAATAATCTCGACAAACCTCGTACAAAAAATAGTGCTTTTCAGTATCTAGAAATTTTTGTTTTGTCTGGAGGGAATATGGATAGTGGCAATGATGAACAGTTCCCAGGTAGCAGATATTCGAAAGAAAAGCAACAGAACAGAACAGAATTGTATTAATAACTTGTATTTGAGATAAAACATGAGTTCACACATTGACACGACAAGGATCGTCGTCAAGTAATGTCGTCAAGTAACGTCGTCAAGTAATGTCAAATAAAGTCGTCAAGTAATATCGTCAAGTAACGTCGTCAAGTAATCGTCAAGTAATGTCCTCAAGTAATGTTTGTAGGTTTATCCAAATTGAAAGCATTTGCAAACTCCAAAATAAAAGCAACTGAAAATTTGAAATTTGTGCAGTGAAGAGTAGAAAACATTGTAGGAAAAGCAGAAAATGCTGGTTACCAGCATTTTCTCCTTTTCCCACATTGTTTTCTAAAAGCTTCTTTCTTAGGGTCGCCAAAGTAGGGATTGTGTGGTAATGGGTTAAACGTCCATGAGTTTTTATGTTTTATCTGCGGCGGCAAATAGCTGACATAGACCGCGCTTTGGAATCAAAACGGATCGAGATACTAGGCATTTGAGGCATAAATTAAGATAAGGAAAAAGAAAAGATAAACCAGTGTCAAAATTGCTAGTAGGCGTGCCTAGAAACCATTTTTCTTTGTCGACGGGTGAAGGAATTTTTACGAAAAGTCAACAAATAGTGGATTCTTTCTATCAGATAATTATATCTCTAGAATTAAAATATGATAATGTGATTCCATAGGCCTTTTTGCACATTATGTATTGGGACTTACTTGAAACCATTTTGTTTCTGTGACAGCTTCCATGGTTTATCACATATCGAAGATCTTGTTCCAAAGAAACCGGCTAATAAAGATTTAGCTTTGAATTTTGCATTTTTGTGGAATTTTTTTTGCTATCTTTGCAATTTATTGTTAAAATACCTTTACATTATGCATTAATTCACGTTTTTTTTTTCGGTCGTTAACATTCGTAGAGGCCCTCAAAATACTTAAACACCCTCGTGCTTCGCACTCGGGCGTTAAAGCATTTTTCGGGCCTCTGCGAATGTTAACGACCTCAAAAACGTGAATTAACCCTATATTCAGTGGCAGCCTGCAGGACTTAACTCTTTGCCAATCAATTCCGAGTTTAAACGACTTTGAGGAAGAATACTATCGAAAACATTGTGGGAAAAGGAAAATGATACAACAGAATGATGACGAAGCATAATGTGGCTAAAGTATTTTTCTTACAGAGGATATAATATTTTATTTTCCCTTTTCTAAAAAAAAGGTTCGCTTAAACAAACAAACGAAACACACTTAAAAAAGAAAAAAAACAGACCAAAAATATTTAGATAAAAACAGATGATTAGAAAAATAAAAGAGAGAGTGATAAATAAAAGAGAGAAATAGAGCAGACTTTAGTGTATTTTTAGAGCAGTTAAAACAACCAGTTTATAATAAATACCTGTTCTATTCAACAAATTCAACAAACCTGTCAAACTAAGGCAATAGTTGTGTATGTATAATATCTAGTTACCCAATAGCCTCAAACTTTTACCCTTTACCGCACAAACCCGCACAAACCCGTATTAAATGACCTTGAGGTACAGAGCATTCAAAACATTGTGACAAAAGGAGAAAATGCTGGTGACCAGCATTTTCACCATTCCCCACAGTGTTTTCTCACCTGTCTTAGAGAAATCCAATGACTCGAACTACATGTGTAATTTCTCGTCAGTTAGATGTTTTCTACTTGAAGGGGTCTCAATTATTGTGATCTGGCTACGAAATTTCATACTTTGCCAAATTCAGACAATTTGCAGACGCCCATTACAGCATGAATTAAATAATTGTATTTTTACGTGAAAAGTAAGAGAGCATTGTGGGAAAAAAGATACAATATCGCTTGCCAGCTTTTTTCCATGTTTAACCCATTATCCTACTTTTGGCAACCCTGAGATTGAAGCCTGTAGAAACCATACTGGAAAAAGGAGAAAATGCTGGTAACCAGCATTTTCTCCTTTTCCCACAATGTTTTCTACCCTTCAAAACACAAATTTCAAATTTTCAGTCACTTTTATTTTGTCGTCTGCAAATGCTTTCGATTCGGACAAGTCTAAAATTTTGTCGTTTGGTAATGAATTAAACCATACTTTCACAAGCCTGAACCGTGCAGGGTTTGAGTTCTAATGTTTGTGGACGGCGGCAAATAGCTGACATAGACCGTGCTTTGGAATCAGAACGGGTCGAAATAGTAAGCATTTGAGGCACGATTGGCATTTAAGATAAAAAAAAAAACATAGATAAACCAGCGTCAAAATTGTTATTAGGCGTACCTTAAGCGAGCTTCAAACCGTTTTTCATTGACGACGAGTGAACGGATTTTCACGAAAAGTCAACAAATGGTGGATTCTTTCTATCTGATAATTATATGATATATTTTGATTTCATAGGCCTGTTTGCACATTATGTTTGGAACTTACTTGAAATCATTTCGTTTCTGTGACAGCTTCCATGGTTTATCACAGATGAAAGATCTAGTTCCAAGGAAACCGGCAAATAAATAAAGATTTAGCTTTGAATCAGATTAAAAACCGTCGTATCTTTATTTTGCGATAGTAAGTTTTGACAATTAATTTTACAGAGAAATATAGGTTAGCACTATTTTAGATTATGAATCATAATTATAAGTCGAAGCTTTGACAAAATACGGGTCCATTTCCTTATTTCAAACGTGTTTAAGTTCTTAAGGTTCTTACATGAGTGTTCACGTAGTATCCTTTTTATCAAACGAGTTGACTAAAATTGTATGACATAAGCCTTTGCGAGCATCAAATATGGTACACGAGTTTGGCAAAGATGTTAATACTTTAACAAAATTACTAGATTGTATTAATTACTAAAAAGCGCTTGACAGATAGAACACAAGTAACCTGCGTAATCACCTTTAGCCCGTATACCGTCCAGGGGTTCATATTTACAGTTGTAGTTCAGTTTCAAATATGTACATACACAAGAGGATACATGTAGCTCTTTGACATTTACAGCAAAATTGGAATAAAACAGTTTCTAGAGGGCAAGTTCACATATTTTAGCAATTTTGGTTGATTAAAAAAAAATCTCTCTGCATTTCTAGGATTTTGTTAAATAGACATGTATATGCAGGCACGTAGGACGCATTTCAAGATTGGGGGGTTAACTTCGAAATACTGAGATTTTTTTGCGTGGTTGTTGCATTGCACTAAGAACTCATCTTTCAGTTACTATGATTTTAAAAATTATTAAAGGGGGCGGGACGGTGGGGCTCAGGCCCCCTAACCCCTGTTCCTACGGGATTGATATGTCGTAGCAGCAAAGGTATTTTTTTTCGCGAAACGTCGTAGTAGTGCAAATTCCGGTACGTGATATGGTTGGTTTCTCCGACTTCAGAGCTCAAAAGAAGATAAAACACTAATGCATTATGTTACCAGCCAGTCGTAACGAGAAGAAAAACCAGCAACAAACGTTTAGTGATTAATTTATTGATGAACAAAGACAAAAGAGTACAAAAAAGAGTTAAGTCTGAATGAAATTTTTTCAATTTTTAATCTTAGAACAAGAAATACAATGAGTTCCTCAATAATAAGAATTATGTTTAGACTACAAAAGGTATGAAACTCCTGGTTCCTAAAACCTAAATTAACAATAGTTTTATCTTATCAATAGATATGAGCAACCTGTAGAAAAAAAATGAACAATTCCATCTCACAGATCTACATTTCAGTTTAAATCCAAAACTTTTCACTAATTCTGTAAGCCAAAAGTCTAAAAGTTCAAGTCCAAAATCCCAAATAAGTCACTCCTATTTATATCATCTCCGACAATGTACATTAGTCTTTTCTAGAAAGATGACAACATCGATTAAGAAACAGCTTGTTTACAAACAAACTGTTTCTTAAAAGAAACACAATTGAAAAACCAATAAAAGTTCTTCCTGTTTCTGAAACAGGCCATTGTATATCCTATCCACATAACACTTTCCCTCCTAAACGAAAAGAAAGTTTTAAGAATTAAAACTTTCTTTCGTAACTATATAAAACATATCATTACATATAAATGTACATTAAAATACATTAAACATAAAGACAAATGTTGTAAGTTAAAGTGTAGACAAAATTCACTTTTTACAAGATTAACTGTTAATTAGCTTTACACAGTCTGTCAAAAAATTCTCTGATTGTTTTTAGATCTTTATCCCAATCATCGCTGCGAATGATGAAATCATCGTTGTATGATCTATAGTCGTCCAATCCAGATATTATCATGTTGTTTTCCATAGCCAGTGTACATACGAAAAAATCCATCTGGCTTTGGTACAAGAATACAGGGAGAACGCCATTCACTTTGACAAGGTTCAATAAAGTCACTGTCCGATAGATACTTGATTTCCTCTGTAAGGTGCTTCAATTTCTTGATATTCATCCGATATTGATGTTGTGAACACTGGTTTTGAATTCTTCATGTCCACATCATGATATATTGTATATGTCCGTGTTGGAATATCTAGTAGCAGGTACTCATATTATTTTTTTTTCAATTCATATTTTTGACTATCATCTAAATGTGAAAGTTTTTTATCTAAATTTCTTAAAATGTCAGAATTTTGAAGTTTTAAAGAAATAGAGTTCACTTGTAAAAGCCCATTTTCTCACAATTTATGTCTTCATGTTGAATGCGATTTTGATTTTGAGGGATTGAGGAAACTACATATATTGGTGAAGTATTTGAATTATCCATATTAACGTATTCTTTAAACATATTTATATGACATCATTGTTTTTGCTTTCGCCTGTCAGGAGTTGATATCACGTAAATTAAGTCACTGCATTTTTTCTCTACAGAATAAGGACCAAAATATCTTGCTTGTAGAGGCCTACAAGGAACTGGAAGAAGAGCTTAAACTTTATCTTCAGCTTTAAAATCTCTTTCTTGCCATATCTTTCATTTTACTTTGAGTTTCTTTTTGATAAATGATAAGGAATTTTTCAATAGATATTATTGATACCTTAATGATCTGACATTGCTGGTACATCAGCTTATCTTAATATTTCTGATCTATAAGATTTAGGATTGATAACTAAATGACCTGACATGGGTATTTTATGAGCTAAGCATAATATTTCTGATCTATAAAATTTAGGATTGATACTTGAATGACCTGACATAGGTGTTTTATGAGCTAAGCTTAATATTTTTTATCAATAAGATTTAGGAATGATGACTTGATGATTGACAGCCCACTCATCAGGAGGGCGCCACTTTCTTATCAATATTTCAAAATGACTTGGTTTGCCATGGCTCTAGTAACTGCACGTAACGAGTAAATGTCAGGAATTTCATCCTCAATTGGATCGAATGGTTGATCCATGCAAGGTGTGTCAGTTACAAGTGTATAAAAAGTTACCTTATCTCCGGCTAATTCATTGCCTAATGACAAATGAACAACTTTGATTTATTTTTTCTGGTAATACCAACAGTCACTTGACCATTAATTAAGTCTGAAGACAAATAAATGTTATGAAACGAAACAGTAACAAATCCACATTATACACCGTGAATAAGGACACTTGTCCCTGAAGAATTATAATCAGAAAAACGCAGGACATTACCAAAGAAAAATGAGAAGCTCCCTTATCACGTAAAATTTTAAAAGGAGTAGACTAGGTAAAATCACTTTCTAGTGACACAAAACCATCTGACAAGTACGGTTCATAAATCTCCATAACAGTATCATTCCCAAGTGCTTTGGCCTGGACAGTGGTATGGTTTTAAAAAAAAACTGAGGTGTAGGCTTCAATTAAGTAAAGCCTGTAGGCTAAAAACTTTCTTGTTTTTTTTTTCAGTTTTCTTTTTAAAACAGGATATTCAGAAATAATATGGCCTCGTTCTTTGCAGTTATTACAAGTGGGTCGAGATAAGGGATTTTGACCTTTGGCTTCATAAGGAAACATGGGGCTGGGACTATTTAGATTGGAATAGTCATTAGTTTGATTAAAATTTGGTTTAGGACCAGTCGATAAATAAAATGGTTTTTGAGGGCTTGATTTATTCATGAAAGCGACCTTATGCGTCATGGCAAAGTTGTCCGCTAAGCAAGCAGCTTCTTCTAAAGTTTCAAATTCTTTCTCGTCTAAGAAAGCTTTTACATCTAAATTAAAGCACATTTTAAATTCTTCAACTAACAGAAGCAGTCTTAGTTTCCATGATCTGAACCTATTTTCTTTGAATGGCACCACCTAGCAGATAATTGGTCTTTGGTTCTAGCAATTTCAACATGGCGTTGACCATATCATTTCATGCAATTCCTAGAAGTTTGTCCGTATGCTTCAGGCACTAATTCATAACCCTTTAGAATCAATTCTTTAACATTATCATAATTAGAGAGCTGTTCATTACTTACATGTCGCTGCGAAAAAATATAGCGAGCCTTTCCAGCTACAACACTACGAGAGTAAGGTCCAGAGCTCTTTTGGCAACTTCAAATTTTCAGCCAATCTTTTAAATTGTGAAAAGTATTCATCAACTTCCTGTTCTTAAAATGGGGGAACAAGTCTGACGTGTTTAATTCTGTTTAAATCATTAATCATATGCAAGATTTTTTTTCCTTTATGTTCTAACTTTAATTCTTTAATACACATCTGAAATTGCCTGCCCTTTTCACTCTCTTCTAATTCAGCATAGGGATACTCTTATTCTTTTTATTTCATTAAGATTTCTTCTTGCTCTAATTTTAATTTTAATTCTTTTTCTTCTTTTTCATCTGCAACTTTAAATTTTCTTACTCAAAATTAGTTTTAACTTCTGTCTGAGACACAAGATTAGAAAACAGTGCAGACGAATCATTTTTCTTCTTTTATCGACGAAAAACTTAACAATATAATTCTTAATGTCATGCTTTTAACATAGTACCTTTAATGGCAGTCAGTTTATAATGAAAAGCAAGATCTAACAAATTACGACTTTTTTGCCAAATTTAATATATCCTTTGGCGGCTCAGCAATTAATTTTTCATGATCAAAATACATGACTGCTTTTTTTGGTTCAGTAAAATACAATTCAAAATCTATTTGTTTTATTATCGTTTATTATCTAATAGAATTTAATACTGTAACACTTGTATTCTCCAAGGCTGAAATGTAAAAGTTAAAGTCCCAAATCACCAAGTAAGTTACTCCTATTTATATCAGCTTGGAAATTTCTAGATTAGTCTTTTCTAGAAAGATGACAACACGGATTTATAAACAGATTGTTTACTAACAACCTGTTTCAAAAAAATACAATGGAAAAGCCAATAAATGTTCCTCATGTTTCCAGAATATTCTGAAATAGTTCACTGTATATCCTATCTAGATAACAATTATTATAAACAAGTTGCATGTTTAATACATTGCCTCGGAATTTTTAGGTGATAAAAGAAAACTTACAATGGCTTTATGAGACTTATCATAAGAGCATTTTAAGATAAGTGATAGCTTCAAAGTTATCTTTCCTAATACGTAACTCGGTATTGGATCCAGGACTGCACAGCGTATTTCTATAGTTTGATTGGTTCGTTTGTGTGTGTTATGCTGAATGCTGTTTTTAGTATCACTTCAATTACAAGCATATTATGGCGGCCATTTCACTGAATTTCTTACTGTAGTTCGCTAAATTTGATTTTCAAATACCTGGCTGGTTTCCCTTATTGAAATCGTCGAAACAGTGTTTAAACAGTGAGAGAGGAATACATGTAAGATCCTTCTATCCTCGATAAGAGTTCGATTGAGCATTAAATCAAAGCAGCAACCATCAGTTTCAAGCCGTATACGTTATAGAAGGAGTCACGTGGTATATTTGTACTTAGCTTGATCACATTTGAGGCATGGAAGTCGCATTTGGTGCAGGTTCATTAACACCAAACGTGTTTAACAAAACACTACACAAAATAGCAGGCAAAAGTGCGTTTCAGTTCCTCTTTATACATGTAAGTAAAAAAAAAGATAAAGATCAAGTTTTATTAGTGTTTATGAACCCAGACCGAGCTTATGAATAACGAACGCTATAAAACCGTGATCAGACTTTCCGTTCAATTCAGGCTGATCGTGTATTTACACTGACAGAACACCATCCTTCTATTTACCGAACTATTAACCTGTTCAGCACCAAACGTCAACCCGATCTCTTTCGAATGCTGAAAATTCATTGCTCTCAAACCCAGAAAGACTATTATCTGCCGGCAAGACAAAAGAAGCGAACAATGTAGATTAAGATCAGAGTGTATTTTCAGCTGTCTGACTTGGATTGATGCCGTCCGCAAAGGCATTTTTGTATTTTTGATAGGCTGAACAGGTAGAGGAGAACAGAAGGTAGAATTTTGATATAAGCGTTAGGTTATTGAAAAAATAATTTTAAAGTATAGAACGAAATAGCTTTTAATTAACATAGTGTAATTTAGGTTATTGAACGCGTAATTTGAGTTGACATTCATTCTTATTTGCCAGGGTCCTATCCCTCCTTTTTATTCCTATACAAATTACATGTAATTTGATACTGGTATGAAAATTGACATACAGGGGGGAAGTTGTGTCTCATCTTGCATCTATTTGCAATTTTGTGTACCTGACTTGGCAATGTTAAAGATCTTTGTAATTTCTACGTTATTCTTTTCTATTTGAGCAGGAACGAAGTCATCTTTTTGACTAAAGGGTAATAGCAAGCAGTAACAATCACAATAACAGTAATAATCTCTATTTCAAGAAGGCTAGCCTTTTGTCTCCTTAAAGACGGCATGTAAGAAAAAATATCAACGCAAAATATGAAAAAAAATAGATAAGTGGTTGAAAGGACCATTGTCTTTTATGATATTTGAAAAATTTATAAGCTTCTAGGTGCACGTGCTTTGGGGTGACTTTACAGTACACGGTCAGAAACTAATATATTGCAGAAGTATTCTAGCAATCGGTTATGGATTTCCAGTTAGTTATTCAAGGGGCCAGCTACTTCCTATGAAAAATGTGACACTTTTGCGAAATGATGATTTAAAATGTACAGGTAGCTGGTTAGATTTAGAGAGATGTTTCAAAATAGTTCAACGAATCATATAAAGGATATTAAGGGGAAATTAAATGTATCAAAATCAGCCCATTCTTCCGTTCAGTCCATCCTTTAAAAGGCCAGTTATTTGTTATGAAAATGCGGGTATTTTCAATTTTACCTAGAGTGAATTCAGAGTACAAGTAGCTGGCGAGCCTAAAAGCGATTTTTTTAAAATTAAGTACTTGTTTAGAATAGCAGATACTATGCTTGTGTGAGAAAACTTAAAATCGAAAAAACTCCGGTATTTAAGGGGCCACCTTCTTGATGTGAAAACTTGACAACTTTGTTCTTTTCGAAGTATTGATTTCAAATGTGCAAGTCACTAGCGAGACAAAAAAGATTTTTAAAAACATTTCAGCAAGCCTTTTGAACACACGTAGGAGAAATTAAAAATATCAAAATTCATTCTTATCCTCTGAAGGGGCCAGTTACTCGTCATGAAAATGCAGATATTGTTTTCAATTTTACTCAGAGTGAAATGAAAAATGCACAGATGGCGAGCCTAGGACCGAATTTTGAAATTGAATGCCCATGCTAACAAAGACGCTATAAATGCAAGAGAAAACTGGAAATTGAAGCATGTCCTGTTATTAAAGGGGTTAGGTACTTGATCTGAAAACGGGACAACTTTTGCAAAATCATGATTTGAAATGTACAAGTAGTTGGGTAGATTTAGAGAATTATTTAAATATTTGAAAAAATCATTTTGAGGATACTTAGGTAGAAATAAAAATATAACAAATAATCAACTTTTTTGTCATTTTAGGGACCAGTTACTCATCATGAAAAAGCGGATATTTTACAATTTTATCCAGAGTGAAATCAACAGGTACGAGTACCTGGCGAACCTAAGACCGAATTTTGAATAACTTTTAGCATAAACGTATGAGAAAACTAAAACTGAATGATTTCCGGTTACATAAGAGGCCACCTACTTACTTGAAAACTGGACAACTATGTTGTTTTTCGGAGTAACTATTTCAATTGTACAAGTAGCTAGTGAGATTAAAGGAACACGTTCAAAATATTTTAACAAATCATTTTGAGGAAATTAAAGATCTCAATATGAACTTATTCTTAGGCATAGTAGGGGCCAGCTACTCGCCATAACAATACTGATATTTTTCAATTTTAATTTCAAAGATGGCTCTTACGCTTGATAAATATCCGTATTTTAATGACGAGAAGTAGGCCCCTTAAAATGATAAGAATGAACTGGTTTTGACGTCTTTAATTTTTCCCTTATATCATCAATATCATTCTAAATCTAGCCAGCTACTTGTACATTTTAACTCATTATTTCTCAAAGAGGAAAGTCGTCCCATTTTCAGATCAGACAGCTGGTCTCTTTCAAACCCAGAAATGCTTCAATTTAGACTTTTCTCTTGCATTTATAGTCTCTTTTATTCAAAGCAAGCATTCAATTTAAAAAAAAAATCGCTCTTAGGCTAGCCAGCTACTTGTGATTGTTTATTTCGCTTTATATAGTTGTTTTCCTTTTTTTTTTAAAAAAGATATTGTTCTCAAATCCTCTAGTTGTACTTTATGTTCCTTCTGAGTGTAATAAAGAAAATTTAATGTTCTGTTCTGTTCTGTTCTGGTAAAATTGAAAAATACCCGCTTTTCCGGACGAACAGCTGGGCCCTTAAAAGGATAAAAGTTGATTGATTTGATATCTTTAATTTTTCACCTAAGTATGCTCAATTTGATTCATTGAAATATTTTGAAATATCTCTTTTATTCTTTTTAGCCATTTGTACATTAAAAGCATTACTTCGAAAAATCAGCGAACTTGTCTCGTTTTTAAATCAAGTACCTAGCCCCTTTAGTTATCGGAAATGGTTCAATTTTGAGTTTTGCATACATTCATAGTATCTGTTTTTCAAAACAAGCATTTGATTTTAAAACTCGGTTTTAGGCTCGCCAGCTACTTGTACTTTTTTATTTCACTTGAAGTAAAATTGAAAAATATCCGCATTTTCATGACGAGTAGCCGGGCCCTCAAAATGAATAGATTTTGACACCTTTTATCTCCCCTAAATATTCTTAACATCATTCGTTGAAATATTTTGAAATATCTCTCTAAATATAGTCAATTACTTGTACATTTTAAATCATGATTTTTATATTTTTAATTTCTCGTAATCCTCAATATGAATCGTTGAAATATCATGAAAAATCTCGCTAAATCTAGTTAGCTTCTTGAACATTTTAAATCATTATTTCGCAAAAGTAGAAATTTGTCCCATTTCTCAATTAGTAGCTAGCCCCTTTATTAGCTTAACATGCTTAAATTTCAACTATTTTAGTGCATTTATAATCCCCTTTATGTAAAACAAGCAATTTATCACAAAAGCAGTCCCTAGACTCTCAAAGTACTTGTACCTAAATTCCTTTCTTAGTGAAACTGAAAAATGTCCCAATTGTCAAGACGAGTAACTGGCCCCTTTAATATTAAAAATGATTTTTTGGCTATGGGCCAACGGCTCCTAGGCTTAGTAACCATATTTCAGACTTTTTCATGAAAGCTGCAACCAGTCTCAACATCATGTATGAATGTGCTCTATTCCATGTCTCTGATTTGCTGGAACTGCAACTGCCGTTTCTTATCGGCTTGAAACGACACACCCTCAAAAACGCCTTACACCTTTCGAGTTATTCATCCGTGATGTAAAAAAAAAAAAGAAATGAAAGAGGGACTTATTTCTACATTTACCGAGGAAATGCCAAAGAGAACATATTCAAAGCAAGAGCTTTTAAAGGTGTTTGTTGGCGTGCTGAATTTTAAATGAGAACGCTTAAAACAGAAAGAAATTCTCTGGTTCATTTCACCAAATACTCATGCAGAGTATGACACAACCAACATCCGTGTTAACCCTGGGTCCTTGCATGTGCACACCTTTGGATGTATATGGAACGTGGTGAAATTGACATTTGATTGGTAAGACTTCTATGGTGTGTATCCAATTGCTTTACATATATATGCACTTTCCACTTTCCCCTAGCCATCAGTGCTTTTGAGTGCTTTGATTTTAAAGTTCCTTCTAGCACAATAAATGCGATTCTTTTAAATATTTTGAAATGTATGTCTTAATCTCGCCAGCTTCTTGTACATTTTGAATCTCTTATTGTTGACAGATGTGAGGAAAAGCCTATTGATAGATCTCGTTGTTTGCCCCTTTAATTGAGGAAATTATTTGATTTTGATTGCTCTGATGCATGTATATGATGTTATGGATGGAAGAAACAAATATTTCCTTTAAGTCTTTATCAAACGACAAAATTATAGACGTGCCCAAATTGAAAGCATTTGCAGAAGACAAATTAAAAGTGACTGAAAATTAAAATTTGGTTTGGGAAGGGTAGAAAACATTGTGGGAAAAGGAGAAAATGCTGGTTACCAGTATTTTCTCCTTTTCCTACAATGTTTTCGAAAGGCTTTTTCCCCAGGGTCGTTAAAAGTCGGTATTGTGTGGTAAAGGGTTAAAGGTGGGTATTTAGAATTTTCACATCGAACCAAATTAAAAAATATATATGTCCCTGAAATTTATATTAAAAAAACAATACAAAAGTATCAGTAATAAAGAAACATAAAATTACAAAAAAAAATTTTTGGTGGTATTCCCTTAAAAGGCTACGTAGCCTCTTAAGTTATTTTTAGATTTCCTGGCAAAATAAAAAAAGCATTGTGGGAATATTAAGTGACTTGCACGTGACTTATGACTCAAATTCCATAACATAACAAACATCTTATTACTTTCCATAATGTCTAGAACTTCGGATGCGATGTATGAAGCTTCATTTGTATGTTTGAAATACTGTTGAAAGCAGCGTAAAACACCATTCAAACAAACAAACAAATTCATCTGTATATTTACGGTATGTAAATGAGCCAGTTGCTCATGTAAAAACAGACTGTGTTTCCCTTCAGTGTCGACCTGGACTGTAGAAAATCTCTAATTTGTCTAGTTGTCGGATCGTTTTCGACTACTGGGGTTTAATGAATGAAAATTATAAGGCTTTGGGAGAACAAGGATGATTTTTTCGTATTTTTTGTAAAATTTTGTCCCAAAATCTGAAGGGCCACCTTTAAGGCATCGACAAATGGCTCGCAGGCTATATACTTGTACCTATAGGAAACTAAAAAATAAAATAAAATCTATTTTAATTACCTATACATTGGTCGCTGGATACGCCAGTTTTCCTCATACAAGTGACCGCTAAGTAGCAGGTGGCTACTAGAAGCTGGCTACAAATAACCAGAGGAAGTAGCTGGTTACTAGTAGCTGACTACGAGTAGCTTACTTAACTCTTTACCAGACGAGAAAATTTTAGACTGGTCCAAATTGAAAGCATTTGCAGACGACAAAATAAAGGCGACTAAAAATATAACTTTGTTCTGGGAAGGGAAGAAAACACTGTGGGAAAAGGAGGAAATGCTGGTTACCAGCATTTTCTTCTTTTCCCACAGTGTTTTCAAAAGGCTTCTTTCTCAGGGGCGTCAAAAGTAGGAATCGTGTAGTAATGGGTTAACCGGATCAAGTAGCTGGCCACTAGTAGTTGGCTACCGATAGCTAAGTTTACCTGTACAAGTAGCGGGCTACTAGAAGCTGGTTAATAGTAGCTAACTTTACCTATCTGCTGGTTTATACTGTTATCTCTCACAGTTCGTGCAGGTCAACTACTGTAGGACCAGGAACCGGGATGGTGATAACGACGGAGTTACATACTACTTTATGTGATAAAACGCTGTTATAAAGGTATTATCGTACAAATAGCTTTTAACTCATTACCACACAATACCTACTTTTAACACCCCTGAGAAAGAAACCTTTAGAAAACATTGCGGGAAAAGGAGAAAATGCTGGTAACCAGCATTTTCTCCTTTTCCCACAATGTTTTCTACCCTTCACAAAACTAATTTCAAATTTTCAGTCAATTTTATTTTGTCGTCTGCAAATGCTTTCAATTTGGACCAGTCTTATTTATTGTCGTTTGGTAATGGGTTAAACTATATATAAACCTTTGTTTGGTGGGTTTACACGAGGCATACTATTATATGACACATTAAAACCCATTACAAAGCAAATTTAACACAGTATACCTCTACAACAAGCTTTACAACAAAAATGAACGTATGAAAACCGGTAATTGCTGTAACAGCTTCTTTTTTTAAAAAAAAAAATATGTTTTCATTTTGAGATTTTTTTTCCACTTTTTCACAAACGAGAAAATCTTTTCTGTGTTCATTGAAAATATTCATGGTATGTGTCGATGACAGATAATCCTTACTGATAACCAGATGTAACATTTAGTCAGCTACATGTGACCATGGATATGTTCAGCTTAAATCGTACACAAAGTTCAGTTTTCAAGTACGTGCAGATACTGTGCACTATCTCCATTTCATCCGGTTTATGGTTTAATTTTACAGAAATCCCCCCTCCCTCTTTTCACCGACTAAAAGTCAATAACCGGATCGAAAACTATTTTCGTGTTTTGTTGAACTTGAATGAGACAGGGTAGAGCTGTACCCGTGTCTCAAAATATCTCAAAAAGTCTCAGTAAAGCGGACAGTGTATATAACGTATCAAATATTATATTTTTAGTCTGATCTTGACTAGTTACAAGGGCAGTATAGTTAAAAAAAGGAATTACTGGACCGGTATATGTGGAATGTGACGTTTTTGACTATCACGAGATAAAAAGTCGCAATGTCTTGTAGTGGGCCTACTTTCGTTTAGATATTTACTCATTTACTATGATTATATTAGAGTTTGTGGAGTATACACTGTGGGGAAAATGTTCTGCTTCAATGCAGATATGTGGGTGCGGTAAGTATGTTTTAATTTTTCAATGAAATAATTGTGTAGATGTGTATTTCGAATATGTTTGAAAAGTTTAATGCAACTACATGTACATTATGCATTATAACAAAAAAGTAATTACGTAGTTTAGGATCAATGACATCCATTTTGACTATGAAAACCGACTTAATTATGAGATGGGATGGTTGGTCCTTTCAGATACAGAAAATTGACGAATAGCAAACAGTTTTGCAAAAGCCTCCTTTTAACAAACCATGAGCTAACTATCTGAAGCTCTGCAATTGGTCTGAAAACGGTCAGGATTCCGTATCTATGTTTCTAATCCAATTCTAAGTTAACAGATTTGTCAACTCATCAAATGTAGCGTTTTGCTGTATCAAAGCACATATGGCCGTAATGATATAGTCATATCTATTGCAACCAACGACCGTTATATAGAGCCGAACCACTACCGGCTGGGCACGCACCATTGACGAAAAGAAGTCGTCACCCTATAAACCAGTATTTGTCCTATTGTCCTGTCATTAGGACATCAAAGATTGCAATATGTCGTTAAAAGTTGTAGGTATTTACTGATAGCAATATTATGCTGTGCGGAATAACTGTCCAAGTGCTTGTATTTGCCTGTCTCTGCAAATAAAAATAACAGCTCACAAAATATCAGATTTACTCATGATCACGGGTAGGAAACTTCATATTCGGAGCCAATGAGTCGGACAAGAAAACGTTGAATTGGTCTTCCGTTTCTGAAAATGTCGGCTGAAAAACAACAACAACAAACAGGTAAGCTTGTCATTATTTGAAATTACGCGTTCTTTGAAATTCCACAAAATGCGAATACCATGCAATACTCTGGTCTTTCAACGGGTTTTCTACACGTCGGAAAGTTGTAACAAGTGTACGATGATGTCTGAATCAAACGTTTGTAGCATGGATTGACTGTAGCAAAAATAATACGTCAAAGACTTAAGTTAGGTCCATTACTGCCATTTAATTGGTAACTAGTAGAGAGTTTTGCTGTCTCTGGTAAAGAATTGAAAGGAAAAAGCGCAAACCATGATATAAATAAAGAAGGGTTACGGTTATGTGGACTGGCTCAGCATATATCAGTCGGCACCGATTGATGGGGATTCCTTTAAAAAATTTAGTTATCTGTAAACCTATTTACCTAGGAACTAAGCTTTGTTTTTGCATAAATATATTTTTCAGTCCAAAATGTAGAACATTCCTTTGGTGGAACATGACCGAATTTGTGAAAATGCAAAGGACTGGTATTGTCACGATTAAAAGATGCTGTCAAACATCAGTCTATCTCAATTTTGAAAATACTTTTGTGTAGCTTTTGATTATCATAATAGCCTATACATGTGTATAGCATTTGTCATGCTTTCGTCGTAAGTGCAGCCCACCGCAGAAATAATGAAAAATATTTGGCATCTTCTCAAGGCTATTTGGTCATTGAAAAGCTAAATAGGAAATATGTTGTCCGTAGCAGAGATATTGAATTGAATAGAATTTTACAAAGTGTGAGAAATACAACTGACCTATTCGCAATACACTCCTAAGGGTATATACGTGTATGTTTACATCGTTAACTCTTTCGAACACTTAACACGACACAGCAGAATGTCAGATAGGTAAATACAAGTTTGTAACAGCGAAAAAGAATCAGTTTCACAAGCACGTCAAGATCATAGATCCCTGTCACAACTTAATTCGAGTCTGCATTCAATGTAGATTAAACTGCACAAAACGTGTTCGTTCGTTTGGGTGGATGTTTGTTGGAAAATAACTGCTATGTGACATTTACTGACCTAATATGCTTTTGGTTAAATGAACATTGAAAGATCTGAGTGAATTAATACAACAAGAATCGGAGATCTATGATAGTATTTCACTATCTTTGCTCACGCATGAGCTGCACTTACGACGAAAGCATGACAAATGTTCCATACATGTATAGAATAATTATTATGTTAATCAAAAGCTACTCAAGGGCATTTTCAAGATTTAGACAGATTAATGTTTGGCATTGTTTTTTCGATAGAGACGATCCCAGTCCTTTGCATTTTCACAAATTCGGTCATGTTACTTAGAACGAATGTTTTGAATTCCTAAGTATTCTTTACAGAAAGTAATTTTTCGAACGAAAGCCCTCATCAATCAATGTCGACTTACACGTTCAGAGCCTATCTCCATAATGGGAGCCTTTCTTTATTTTTATAATTTCTGTGCCTTTTCTTTTCAATTCTTTATCATCAGTGAATGTAACATTTCAAGACATTAATTCACACTTTTAAGACAGCAAGATTCTCTCTCATTTGCCAAATTAAATAGCAATGAAAAGCTGGACGTTGGTCTTTGACGTATTATTTCTGCTTTGGGTAAACCACGCCACAAATGATTCAGACAAGATCGTACACTGGATTCAACTTTTCGTAGGGTAGAAAACAGATTGAAAGAACAGAGCATTGCACGATATTCTCTCTTTTTCTTTTAATTTCAAAGACACGAGAACATATGATTACAAATAATGACAAGGTTACCTATTTTTTGTTGTTGTTTTTCAGCCTACATTTTCAGAAACGGAAGACCAACACAACTTTTTCTCATCAGAGCCCTTGGCTCCGAATATGAAGTTTCCTACCCGTGAATGATGCTCGAAGCAAATAGATGCACAAGGGAAATTGATCTTATTCTCATAATACTCAGCATGTATAGACTGGAGCGTATTTATTTGAACTAATCAGAATGCTGTAATGTTCAAAATTAGACGAAGGTCACGAGAAATGGGCTTACGTTGTAAGTTTTGTCATTGCAATGCAATTAAAGAAAATAGCTTTTTTGTTAGGTTATTCAAGCGCAACTGCTTTCAAATTAGATCAGTCTAAAATGCATTGTCCGGAAAAAGAGTTAACCCATTACCACACAATCCCTACTTTTGACGCCCCTGAGGAAGAAGCCTTTTGAAAACACTGTGGGAAAAGGAGGAAATGCTGGTAACCAGCATTTTCTCCTTTTTCCACAGTGTTTTCTACCGTTCCCAGAACAAATTTCAATTTTTCAGTCACTTTTATTTTGTCGTCTGTAAATGCTTTCAATTTGAACCAGTCTAAAATTTTGTCGTGTGGTCAAGAGTTAATATGTTCTTTATCTTGTTGAAATGTCAAGACTTTGTCATAGATAAGAGTACGTAGTAGATTGCAGATAACATGTTCTGATATAATCATTTAGGTTTACTTTGATTGGATGCTGTATGTTTACACTGGTTCCTGTGACATTTACTAGTCAGGGCACCACGCTGAATATCAAAGACATCTTTATCGGACGATGTTGGGAATATTTTGAAATACGACCGAGTCTTCCCATAATACCAAGGTAACAAAAAAATGTTCTGTTATTGATAGGCTGCCTTTCGCGGTCAGGTTAGATGAAGATCAGACTGCGAATTGTTGGCAGACTGACCTTTATCGACACTGTCTGCGACAGGAGATATTTTTGCCCCCAAAGCACCTTTGAAGTAACAATTTTCAGATTATTTTTATCGGCTAGAAAGTTTCATTTTTTTGGCTGGTTGAGGCTGAATACAAACTTTCTATATTTCAGGCTCTTACTTTAACCCATTACTACACAATCCCTACTTTTGACGCCCCTGAGAAAAAAAGCCTTTAAAAAACATTGTGGGAAAAGGAGAAAATGCTGGTAACCAGCATTTTCTCCTTTTCCCACAATGTTTTCTACCCTTCACAAAACACATTTCAAATTTTCAGTCACTTCTATTTTGTTGTCTGCAAATGCTTTCGATTTGGCAGTGTCTGAAATATTGACGTTTGGTAATGAGTTAAGGTTTTTCTATACGTATTTCGCGGTCAGCGTAGACGAAGATAAGATTGCACATTATGTGCAGTCAAATCTTCATCTACATGACCCGATTAAGAGATATTTTTGCCCATAAAGTAACTTCGAAATAGCAATTTTGGGGTTAATTTTATTAGCAGGAAAGTTTCATTTACCATGATTAGGAAGGACTTGGTCAATATTGATCCAGGTATGAAATGCATAGTGGATATTTATTTTTTTCGGTGAAAGATCGAAATTTATTTCATCGAGTGAACACCATCGGTAATATTAACCCTTTACCAGACGACAAATTTTTAGCCTTGTCTAAATTGAAAGCATTTGCAGACGTATATTTCAATGCGACTCATATAGTGCAACTTTTCTTTGATAGGACAGAAAACATTGTGGGAAAAGGAGAAAATGCTGGTTACCAGCATTTTCTCCTTTTCCCACAATGTTTTCAAAAGGCTTCTTTCCCTGGGGCGTCAAAAGGCGGCATTGTGCGGTAAAGGGTTAACCAGGTTAAGGGTTAATGCGCACTTTTCTATATTTCAGGCATTTACTTAAAGGTTTATTTTCACACAGGTTTCTCTATAATTTTGGTTTTAGATTGCTTTGTCTGTATGTATAATAATATTTCGTTCTGGTATTTTAACCGCTTAACAAACAAATCTCATTGTCACGGTTAAGATTTTGTCAACGAAGACTAAAGCACAGATACTGGATCCCTAAGCAGCAACGGATTCAGTCTTAAAGTCTCAGTAAGGTCCAACTAAATAAAAAACCTGTTAATAAAATGAAAGTAAATTTCTTTTTTACCATGTAAAAATATGGCGATTTTGATGACGTGCACAATATTTAATTGTGCAGTTTATAAAAGATCCGGGTATTGGCAGTAAAAAGAACTTTGAAACTAGAACAATTCTTACCGTGCCACATTATCTATTTGTTTTCATCAATGATTACCGACGTTTAGCCGATTTTTCGTCGTTAATCTCCGCACTTACGTAATGGTGACGTAAACACCATGGGATCACTCCAGAAACAAAACTTTCATCACTTGATCGTTTTGTTCCCATTCTAAGCTTGGAAAACGTAAGTTTATCGACACTGTAAACAAAACACATGCTAATCTTCGCTTATTCACTTGTCATCAATACAGGAAGAGTTTACTACATCTAAATAAGAAAACAGTTTTATTCTCTACCGCACAATCCCTACTTTTAACGACCCCTAGAAAGAAGCCATTTGAAAACATTGTTAGAAAAGGAGAAAATGCTGGTAACCAGCATTTTCTCCTTTTCCCACAATGTTTTCTACTCTATCAAAGACAAAATCCATCTTTTGAGCTATGTTGAAATTGTCGCTATGTTTAAATTGTCATCTGCAAATGCTTCAATTTAGACAAATCTATTATTTGCTTGTGTGGTAAAGAGTTAAGAATGAAAAATCTCTGATGACATACTATTTGAAGAGTAAACAATTGTCCTTTGTACCATATTTTCGAGTTTTGAACGGTGAAAATTACCTACTTTTGGACTTTACAGGGGCTTTAATAATTATTAAAGAAACATTGAAAATGCTTAGTCAGTGCTCCTGTGGATAGTGAAGATCAAGATAAAATCAGTGCACAAAACTTACATTGACTCTAATCTTGCACCAACATTTGGTGTCAGGAAGCAGAATATGATTTCTATGTATTTCGTCTCCAGTCTAATGACGCAGGTTCATAAATGTACGTTCGAACCCTTTTTACACTTTCAGTGTTACAAATTGTACCGAGCTATGGTCGATCTTCTCCGAAGCGTGGATCCGTAAAGACCCGAGCACAATCGAAGAGACGGATTACAAATCTTTCCTCGATGCAGTTAAACAGCCGGATATAGAAAAAGTGATTGTATTTTTCCCTTTCAATGATTTATCAAGCAAAGTACTTTTTATTGAGATATGCTGTATGAAAGGACCTTAACCCTTAGGCTGCTGATTGCGACTTGCTTACTTTATGCGGACAGTGTAGATAAAGATCAGACTGCACAGAATGTGCAGTCTGATCTTGAATCTATACTGTCCAATGAGGAGATATTTTTCTTCAAAGAATGCATTTGAAATAGAACCATGTAGGTTTTTCTATGACCTTGAAAAGTTGCATTCAACTTATTCAGCAGGAGAAGGGTTAATAAATATGTAAAAAACTATCGATTCAGGTCAGCCTGCGCAGTTCACATACCCTTTAGTGATAGATTTAAATTAAGATGCATTTGACATCCTACTGTTTACTTTTGGCCGCTAGAGGGATATTAAAATTAGAGTCATTGTCACGTCTTCTCTTCCGGTAACTATATAGTATTTAATTGCTTCGTAATTATGTTGTTGCTCGGTACGCACTAAATACCATAATAAATTTGCCTGTATGTAGATCTACTCCAGCAAGTACGAGCAAAGTTTTTTTTTTTCCATATCCCACAATCATTCTGGCATTAACCCTACCTTGCAAAGCGAGACTCAAAGACCTTTTGCGGACGGTGTAGATCAAGATCAGACTGTAAAATTAGCAGATAGGGGTTAAGTTCCAAAATGGTGTATATGTATTTGTATTTGAAATACATGATTAAGGCGCTGTCACACTCTAGCGTATAGAGCCAGCGTATGAGGAACGTATGGACTTTTTGGGCATACGCTGACATACGCTGAAACACGCTATGGGTACGCTGGAATACGTTTCTAGTACGCCGGGGTACGTCGGTGTACGCTGATGTACGTTGACGGCCAAAAAATTTTTTGAACATGCACAAAAATTTTCAGCGTATGCCGACGTATGAATTTTACGCTCATCATACGTTCCTCATACGCTGAACACGCTAGAGGTACGCTGAAGGTACGTTATTCATAAGTCGAGTACGCTTCTCATACGTTGAAATTGAATGGGTCAGGAAACCTAGCGTTAGAGGAGCGTATAATGAACGTGTGTCTGACGTGTGTCTAACGAATGGCTAACGTTATAATGGTAGTTTTAACGACAATCTAACGTACTCAACTTATGCCTAACGTGTTCTGAGCGTACAGCAAACTTATCCCATGCGTATTACATGCGTATTTCCAGCGTATTGGGGGGTGGGGGTATATAAAGTCTCACATTTCCAAATCTGTATCAGTTTGTACCAGCAGTTCAGAGATGGAGGATGCTGCGCTGCAACATCACCAACATTTGTTACATTTGGCAGTTGACCTCATACGCTGAAAAGTTGCGCGTATAAACAATTTTTCGAAATATTTGATACGGTCCTCATACGCTGGCTCTATACGCTAGAGTGTGACAGCCCCTTTAGGAAGGACTTGGTCAATATTGATCCAGGTATGAAATGCATAGTGGATATTTATTTTTTTCGGTGAAAGATCGAAATTTATTTCATCGAGTGAACACCATCGGTAATATTTTCATAAGTGGCTGCGCCACTCGTGAAAATATTACCGATGGTGTTTATTCGATGAAATAAATTTCGATCTTTCACCTTAAAAAAACAAAAAAATCTATCTATTTCATGCTTTTAACCCTTTCTGGGAGAAGCTTTATCAAAATCCAGTACAGTTCTTTTCCGTTATTCCCTGTGGCGTACCCCTCCCGCATAGCAACGCATTACAATATTACGTCAAGCGCGAGAAATGTAAGGTATATGACGTCATATTTGCCATCTGGTTGTTAGGCATGTGCAATTTACCCAAGCAACAAGAACGTGAAAATAAGTATTTTCACTGGTGGTACCAGTGTAAGATCGAAAAATATTTTCACTGCTATTTCTCGATATCCTACCGGAAAGGATGAAATAATATAGTATATCTATAAGTGAATAACCTACCCTTTTCCAGATACTATTTTGGTCAGGAACCTTTGACATTGCTCATGAGTACTCCCGTCACGTGTCCTATTACGTCACACTTGAAGACAGTTTTCTCGGCTACCTTGTAAATGGCCTGAGATGGTGCGGAATGGAATGCTCAAACTGTACCGGTATAAACTATGCTGCTTGTCCGGATAGTCTGCATAATAATGCGACAGGAGTGTTTTGGAGTGGAGCCTCCAGGACCGTGAGTTTTTCTTTTGCACATTTACCACATTTAGATATTGACTCAATATCACGTTATGTCATTTTCCTTAGGCCTGATGGTTGTTAATCCTTAAAGTGCTGAATTAAAACAAGAGACTTTTTAAATAGGAAAAACATCTGAAATATTGCTGTACCAAGGTTTTTTGGCCAGAATATGTAACAAAATAGTGGACAGTGTAGATTAAGATCAGACTGCACGTTCTGTGCAGTCTGATCTTGATCTACACTGTCCACAAAGCAAATTAAGTCAGTTCCAGCGCTTAAATGGTTAAGCATATCAAGCTCAACAGTTCGACCCAATAATGAAAACTATACTTCACGATATAGATATTTTACCCTTTGAGAGATCTCACCGTATTAGACAATATAGACTGAAGGTCAGACTGCTGTCTGACACTGGCTGCAAAAGCCCATAAAGTCGCTCTAGGCAGTCTGAGTGTTAATTTACCTTTGAGGCAGGAAAAAGCACTCAAAAAAATAATTTATGATAATGAGGCTCAGTAGATAACTCTTCCATGCATGTAATTGTATTGATATTCGGGACACTGGTCTTGTTCTCTAAACCTCTAATTAAGACAGATTCTAATTTTAATTCAGATACATGTATTTTGCACGCAAGTGGAATATAATATTCGGTATCTACCTGTTCATTTAAAAAAAAAATATATTTACTGGTAATTGTAAAAAATTACGTTTTGTAAAGTAATTTGTATCAACTTTAAGACTTCACCACTAACACTATCTTGTACTTGTAGAAGACTTTTGAGAGATACGAAGCCTATCTGCTCAGATATATCATGTGCAGCATCGAAACTAAAGCAGTTAATTATGGCGTAGCCTCCCTAACATGTCAAAATCAATACCTGGCAAAAATGTATCATTTAGGTAACATCTAAGTCAGTCTGGCGACGCTAGCAATAGGGAATGTCATACATGATGATATGTAAGCAAATAAACTACTATTAATAAAACAGAATTAAACCGTGAATCAGAACAGCCTACTATCACATAAAGGAAGAAGCGAGCGTATGGTAGGTAACGTGTCTTTGTATAGGTCCCACTAAACAACGACAAGAGCCATGTAAGACCATGAGCGTCAAGAAAAGAAGAGAAGCAAAATTAGAAACCCTACATTAAATTCCTTGAATATGATTGATTTATTTGTCCGAGTATTGCTCAGTTATACTTTTGCATACTCACAAAAAAGACTGTTTTGCATTGCGGAATTTTGTTAAAGACACAGACAAACCAGCACCCAAACCTGCAAAGTTACACAGAAAAAATGATCTTTGAGATCGACAATTTTAAGGCGTTACAAGCACTATTCAGTTTGGACAGTTTGATAAACTACGACGTAATTGTCTTGCCAAATCAGTGTAAAGTTCATATGGGAAAGCCACAAGAAAACTGAAGTCTGTCGGGAAGAAAATCATAAGGAATGAAAAAAAAAAACTTTTCTCCTTAGGCCCGAGTGTTTATGCCAAAAAATTCGATCAGTCCTTTTCGAAAAGAAGGTATTTTCGAATTATTTTGCAGCAGTGTGTTTTGGTGTTGTTAGGTATAACATATTTTTTTTCTTTCAAAACTACAGCATTAATGTCAAACAGATTTTTTTTTCTTCAGAATAATGGCGAAGTTGGCAGAAAAATGCTCGACCGTGTACAAATTAAATCGCTAAAACCATGGGTCGGAGATTGTAGATCAAGATCAGGCTTATTTCGGTCTAGTATATCTACCACAAGTTGTTTTATACCCGATCTTTCTATAGTCCAAAAACATGTAATTCTGACCAGTTAACGAATTACGTTCTTTATACTATGTAATCATAGACTCAGCAGCTTTCGCATGATTGCTTTGCAGTTTGCTAGCTCACTGAAGGAAACTGGATTCGTACAGCTTTTGTTAAATGGAAGCAATCCACTTAAACCAGCTTTTAACCCTGACAGGTAACTTCCAGTTTGTGTTCAGTCTTATTTTTCTCAATTCATGCCTTTCCGAAAAAAAAATGACAAAAGGGGCTCAAGTATATTTGACATTTTTCCGATTTTGTTAATTTCTCTGGTTACATTTTTTCCAATGACTATGTGGAATTATTCCGTCGAATTTGCGGATAATTAGCCTAAGACTGGAAGCAAATCATCCACGTCACTAAAGTGTTATCAGGACTTCTTTGTCGAAAAGATCGAGTGATGGTATGGCTTTATAAACTCTCTGTAAAAATTGCAGGATGTTTCAGTTTCTTTCCCTTGCTATGTAATTGTTTTTCTGTGATAGCAGAAAAACAAAACGCCTTCATGGTGTCAAAGGGCTTTACCAGTCAGGTCAGAATGTTTATTTTATAGAGCTTGTTTGAGATGAACCATGATGACTCAAAGTTAAGTAACTTTAAAGTAAAGGTTATAACTCTCCCTCAACTGGTGTGTCCGTAAGTTTGTAATATACTTATTGCATAAAGAAACATGCTTTCGTATAATTTCACTGAAGACCTAGGTGTTTTAAAATATTGTAGAAAATGGAGGAAACGCTTCTTTCTACTCTCTTTAGGATAAATTTCACCATTCGAGCCATAATTGTAGTTTGTAGATGTCTTGACGTTACACGAGTCAAATATTTTGTCGTTTGGTAAAGATTTGACTGCTAGACAAACACTTTGAAGACACCACATATAACTTAACTTCTCTGAGTAGATTTGCTTCGCTTTGCCTTACCGGATTTTTCTCTAGTGACTTGGAAATTTGCATCAATCTGGGCTATATAGACTAGATGTGTCTATTCTATCGCACCAAAAATACATCTAAGGACTTTTGCTCCACATCTTACGGGAAAATTTGCACTACTGGAAAGTTATGAAAGGTTTTGCGGATACTTTTCGAACAACTCGCTTTTTATTTTGTGGCCATGTGGGACTGAATGATTTATTTTACTCATAATATTTGTTTTCTTTTTTTCTGATTCAGTTTCTTCAGCAAGTCTGAGCTACCAAATCTACCGAAATCTGCTAGCATACTTGTAATTCTTGTCCACGACATCGGTAAACCGGTCATGTAAGTTGAGGATTTAGATGTTGCGTTTTCCAGTATTCAGGGGCTATATTCACCAGGAATTCTAAATTGTATTCTTAGTCTGATTCTTGATTTTGAAGGTAACCCAGATTCAGAATGGCTATACCAATTGGTTTAGCCTAGAAATGGCGTTACTTCCAAGTTTTGAGTGATTCGTGTAAATTAAAACAAGAATTTAGTTGAAATTGTCAAGGAGTGCAAGTCCATGGCACATCCTTATCGTGAAAAACAAAGTGTCTTTCAACATTAGACAAAGCAACATTGTTACAAAAACTTATTTTACCAGACGAATGACTATACTTTTTGTAGTGCAATATGCAGAGAAATAATGAAAAGTGACAGTAAAAGTTGTTACTTTTGCTTTAATGTTTTGCACATTGATTATTTTTTTCAAGCTGACGTCTTAATCTATGTCAATATTGGAAAAAGGAATATAGTTGTAACTAAAACTTATGTTTCTAAAAATACGCACATGTCCATACAGAAACGATAACAGGTTATTGGGTAACGCCTAAAAATATTAGATGTAGGAACGCTTGCATATGTTTGTCATAAATGCCTCCTCCTCCAGGAGTCTGTAGAATAAAAATAACCAGCTTTTTTACCAATGTCAAAATACTGTTTATTAATTCGAGTATGTCAATGTGAAGACGTAAGACAAAAACTAGCGTAGATAACCACATCGAAAAATATTCCATCACTGGATTCAGTGTGCTTTAACGCTTGCAAACAAAAACTGTTTCTTTATATTGATTTCTTTTAAGCCTTTACCTCATATGCCAATTTGAAGCTCTTCCATTTCAACAACAAATAAAGATATGATATCAAAAATATTGACAAATAAGAATATAAATATCTGATTGAGTGGAAAACATAGCGGGAAAAGGAGAAAATGCTCGTAACGAGCAATTTCTCCTTTTCCCACAATGTTCTCAAAAGCTGTCTGCTGTTGATACGTCAAAATGTGTATCTATGGAGTAAAGAGTTAACATCGAAAATAGACCCTTGTACAGGTCGTAGCGATGCATTCTCGTTTGGATGTTTTTTAGTCGTGTATAATGTATGGAACATTGAATCAATCTGGTGATCCCTTTTTCGCAAGCCAAGTTTACGATCACTACGTGGATCTTACCTTTGCTGATTGAGCTCGATTTCGATATTCCTGTGATGCGCCCTCTATTTGATGCTGGTTGTTACCCCCCCCCCTCCCTTTACATCATATTTCTAAAAGCCAATGAAATACCTCCACGTGGGTTTCCATGTTTACCTTCCATTCGAAAGCTAGCGACTTTATTCTATTTTTATCAAAGATGAAATGCTACGAGCGATTTCATTCGTTGCAGTTAGAGCTGGCTGCATCCAATGAAAAAACGTATCGGGGGAATGTAAAAATCAAGCTCGATTCGCCAAGGGAAGGGTAGCGTAGCGAATCGTCAGCCTTGGCCTGCGAAGATGGGTGATCCACATTTATAAGTATGTGTTACAAGCTGTATATGACTGATCTCTCTTATGGAATGAATCAACTCTGTAAATACTGAAGAACCAAATGACGCCATTTCAAGGCTTCTTGCCCTTACCCCGTAATTTTTCCTGTCCTTTGATAGACATTCCCCATCTTTGAGCAGTATGTGAATTGAGATCTTAAAAGAAAAAAAAATTAATGTGGATTTAATCATCTAGTTAGGAGTTGATTAGCGGAATCCCTGTGACTGTTTCTTCATTGTATGATATTTCACAGAGAAAGATGTAACAACGGTTCACTCCTCGAGTTGAAGAACAGGCTTGAGACGTTTGGTTTCCAGTTTGACTGCGTGGAAAATCCTGCGTAAGTATCACTTTTTTCAGATCTATGTGTTTTTACCTAATATGAGATTATCTAACATGTTTGAGTACAATACTAGATGTTTTTCAATTAATTAAAGCATTTGGCATTATGCTGCATTGTAAATAAAGCCTGTAACAAAATCGAGATAACAATGTTTATTTAATGTTGAGTCAGAACCGGGCTAATATGACAAAAACAGTGACAAAACCTCAAATCAGATCGTTGAATAATATCGAATAAATCTGGGTTCATGTGCAGCTCTGCAAAGCTTGTCCAGATTTAGACGCGACCATAGTTTTGTACCCAAGCATGCTACATCACACTTAAGCATTGACTTTAAAGGTGGCCCTTCAGATTTTGGGATGAAAATTTTACAAGAATACAAAAATATCATCCTTATACTCCCAAAGCCTTGTAATTTTCATTCATAAAACCGCAGTAGTCGAAAACCGTCCGACAACAAGAGAAATTAGAGATTTACTAGAGCCATGTTGACACCGACGGGAAACACATTCTATTTTTAGCTAAGTAAATCGCTCATTTACATACCGGAAATACACACACGAAGCTTCAAACATAGCGTCCGAAGAAGGCATTGTGGAAAATAATTACATGTTTGTTATGTTATGTAATTTCAGCATCATTAGTCACATGTCAGTCACTTAACATTCCCACAATGTTTTTTTTTAATTTTTGGCGGGAAATCTAAAAATAGCTTAAGAGGCTACGTAGCCTTTTAAGAGAATACCATCAAAAACTTCTTTTTGTAATTTTATGATTCTTAATCATTGATAATTTGTATTGTTTTTTCATATAAATTTCAGTGATATATATATATTTTAATTTGGTGGGATGTGAAAATTCTAAATGCCCACCTTTAAACAAAAAGTATGCAAGGTATTTCATTGGAATGAAAATTTATAGATAAAGCAAGGGCATTACCCTACGTTTACACCACATTCCCGGCAGCCACTGCAGCAACGTTTGTCCGAAACGTGGTGTACAGTGAGATTCTGTCTCTTCATTCCTTATCATGGGTAGAAAACTTCATATTCAGAGCCAATGGCTCTGATGAGAAAGTTTTGTGTTGATCGTTCGTTTCTGAAGATGTTGGGTGAAAAACAACCTTAAAATAGGTAAGCTTGTCATTATTTGTAATCTTGTGTTCTTATGTCTTTGAAATTCAAAAAAAGGAAGATCTCATGCGATGCTCTAGCCTTTCAGCATAATCAATGAAAAGGGAATCTTGCTGTTCCAAAAGCGTGTATTAATGTCTTGAAATGTTAAATTTACTATTGGTAAAGAATTGAAATGAAATAGCAGAAAATGATATAAATAAAGAAGGGCTCCGGTTATGTGGGTCGACTCTGAATATGTAAGTCGGCACCGATTGTTGAGGGCTACCTTTCAAATACATGCATTTAGTTTTCTGAAGAATTACTTAAGAAGTAGGCTTTGTTTTTCAGTTAATATTTTCTAGTCCAAAATGTATTACTTTGTTGGATGAAATATGATTGAATTGATATGATATGAACATACAAAAGACTGGTATTGTCACGATTAAAAAATCCTGTCGAAAATTAGTCTAATTTCTGAATATTCTTCTGTGTAGCTTTTGATTAACAAGATGGTCTATACATATATATAGCATTTGTCATGTTTTTATCGTAAGTGCAGCTCACATGTAAGCAAAAGAAAGAAAATATTTGGCATCTTTGGAAGTCTATTTGGTCTTGAAACCGTCATGAAAAAGATAGATGGACAATTTACCGACCGTACCAGAGATGATGTAAAAAAGAAATACAAAGAGTGAGAAATACTGTTGACCTATTTACATTACACATTTAAGATATATGTGTGACCAATCTTAACTCTTCGCCACATCGAAGACGACACAACAGTACGTTGGGTGGGAGGGGTATATATAAGTATTCAAAAACAACAACAACAACAACAACAACAAAAATTCACAAGAATGTCAAGACCACAGAATGTTCACAGATCTCTGATTTTGATTGTATTTGTAACATTATGAGCTAAAACTCAGATACCAAGAACTCTAGACTGACTGAGGAGGCGTGGTTTTTGAGAATCTGATTTTTCTCAGATTTTGGCTATTGATGCCTTATTTGCCCGGCTGGCAATATGAATATTGATATTGACAGTGGGAGTGTTTTGGCTTGCTTTATTTGTGGTATAGGATGCTTCATCGGAAAGAGAGATATGAGGACAGAGAGTGAATTAAGATCACTGTAGAGAGAAGGTTAAGATCAGGACAGAATGTGTTACCATCTAAATGAAGTAATAAGATCTGGAATGAGAGAACAATTGATTTGAATAACTAAGAAGAGGTTTACTGAGTAACTGATTCATGTTTGAATATCGTGTTTAAGTAGTTTACTTCTGTCGTAATTAATAAACACGTAGAATAGCAGATTCGTGTTTATGTTATATTTGACAAACTAAAATCCACTATACGATCGAGACATTAGACGCAGTATGTTACACATTCCGTCAGATCTTTTAATGCAGAATATGTCATTATTTTCTAAGCCGATGATAAACAAACATCCATCCAAGCAAAGTATCGTGTTTAACGCAGCCTAATCTTGATCTACATTGGCTGCAGAATCAACTAAAGTTGTGACAGGCACTTTGAGGGTTTATAATGAATAACTTCAGAGTTATTTCTTTTTCTTTTTCTGTCCTAGATATTTGTAGTAATGACCTAAACAATGTCGTTTGCACCTATTTCAGAAATCTTGCACTGACTCCTCCACCTATCCAATGCATAAATCATTCACTTTTTACACCATAATTAGATTGAGATTCTAGCTCCAATATCATGATATATTGTGTATGCACATTAGCTGTTTTGGGTCATTATTGAGGAAGAAATGGCAGTTTGAAGGGTCTCTGAGTGGACTATGTAAACTTAGCAGCTGTTTTGTTGTGGGCTTTCGTGTTTTGCCATGCCGAGTAATTTTGATCAAGTAAAAAGTAAAATTCAGAAAGAAAACGTATCGTCATTTTTTCGAATAGTTTAGGGAATATAAAAAGTATATTTTACGTGTACGTCTGCTTAAAGAAAGCATTTAAAATCTTAAAGTTTTGAGAAACCTTGCTAAGAAAGAAATATCCATTATTCGAAATCCTTTTAAGCATGTGCAGACGAAATAGATACAAATTAAACGGGTCAATAAGCATATCTTTTGTTTTGGGGGTAGAATTTTACTTTTTTATTTAAACAAAATTACTCGGCACGGCAAAGCACGAAAAAACTCACAATTCATGCTAAATAATTACTTACAAACATTTACATGCAAACACACCTAGTAAATCATGATATTGGATCTGCAACCTCAGTCTTATTACAGCGTAAAGTTAATGATTACGAGTAGATTAGAAATGGAAAGGGATCGGTATGAGACTGCTGAGACAAATGCAAACGAATATGTGTAGGACATTTATACAAATATCTAGGACAGAAGAAGAAAAAGAAATAACTCCAAGCTATTCATTATGAACTTTTAAAGTGCCTGTCACAACTTTAGCTGGTTCTGAATCCCGTATAGATCAATATTAAACTGCACAAAACGTGATCGTTTGTTTGTTTGGATGAATATTTGTTTATCATTGGCTTTAAGATACTTGATACGTGACATCTTCTGATCTAAAAATCATCTGGTTAATTGAACATTGCAATATCTGAGTAAGTACTATCAGAATAAGGGATCTATGAATATCTTTTGGTCTTGACGTGCTTGTGAAATAGATTCTTTATCTTTGTAAAAATCTTGTATATACCCCACCCACCTGACATACTGTTGTGAAGTGTTAAGCATTTAAAAGAGGGAAACCGTTCACACACATACCCTGAGGCGTGTACTGCAAATAGGTCATTTGTATTTCTTACGTTTTGTAAAATTTTGTTTTTGTTTTCAATTCATTATCTTTGCTACGGTCGGTACATTTTCCATCTAACTTTTTAATGACTTTTTCAAGATTAGATAGTCTTCCAAAGATGCCAAATATTTTTCTTTCTTTTTGCTTACTTGTGAGCTGCACTTACCACAAATGCATGACAAATGCTTTATGCATATTTAGGCAATTCTGTTAATCAAAAAATACACAAAAGTATTTTCAAAATTTAGATAGACTAATTTTCGACAGGATTTTTCGATCGTGATAATAGAAGAATACAGTTGACTGCATTTTCATCCTTCATTGTTTGATACAGAAAGTTTAATGATTGAATAAACAATTATTTTGCACTTTTATTGATTACGGGAAATGTTTCGATACAATTAATCGGGATTTTTTGAAACAGAAACTTATCACTTCAGGATTAAGTTGTAAGCTTATTCGCATGATTAAATCTTTATACAATAATGTAAAATCATGTATCAAAGTATCTAACAATTTAAATCTTTCTGAATTTATAGATATAGCAGTCGGCTTAAAGCAAGGCGAGCCTATATCACCTCTCCTCTTCATTTTATTTGTAAATAATATTATTTCAATTTAGAAAATCTTACCGAAAGTGATATAGAACATCTGTCTTTATATGCTTATGTTTGCAGATGACATGGTTCTCTTTACAACAGATAAAAACAGTCTACAAAAACAACCTAATTATATCTCGGATTATGCCAAACAATGGGGTTTAACAATTAAAGTCGGAAAAAGCAAAATTTGTATTTTTGTAAAAGAAAAAGAAGACAGTTTAACTTAATCAGTTGACAGTAAAGAGCTAGAAACTGCAAAACACTTTTGTTATCTTGGTATCAATTTTTCGAAAAAACGGTTTATTCAAACAAGCAGTTTCAGCGTTACACGATCAGGCAAATAGAGCGATGATTATTTTTTTCCAATTATTAAAAGAACAACATTTGATATTAAACACCGATTTTGCTATATGTCGCAGAAGTATGGGGAATATATGGTTTAAAACATGTCGACAGACTTCACAGAAAGTTCTGTAAAAGTATTCTAGGTGTTCATACAGAGACCTCAAACTTTGCAGTATATGGTGAACTTGGTGGGTATCCTCTTTCTAGTGTAGCAAAATAGAGAGCTATGAAATGTTTGGGAAAGGTAAGAAGCAATCATAAAAATCTAATATGTAAAATATATAACAAGCAAAATTTTATCACCAATCAGTCGCAAACTTTATGGGTCAATAAAATCATGCAGATTTTGGTTAATACAGGTCTAGCATATCTTTTAGAGAAAAATAATTTTAATATCGTGGAATTTTTACTAGTACAACGTCGCCTGAGAACAAATTTTTGTACAGGAATGGCACAGCAGTATAAATGATTGTTCAAAATTAGTGTTACTGCAAGTTTAAAGACTGTTTCGAGTGCGAATCATATTTAAATAATGTACTTAATGAAACACTTAGAGTAAAGCTGACACAATTTAGCAACTCACTAACTAGAAATTGAAACGGGGAGATTTCTAAATATAGATAGAAGCCAAAGAATATGTTTGCTATCGTTCTTTAATAGAATCTACGTATCATTTTCTTTGCATATACGGTAAATTTAGTGATCTTAGAACTAAGTACCTTTCCTGTACTAGGCTTAATATCAGTAAATTTATCCGCATCTTATCATAAAAAACAAGAGAACACAAATCAATACAGCGAAATTCATAAAGGAAGCTTTACAAAGAAGGAAATCTTTAATCAAGTCGACTAATTCTGACTAGTCTTTTTGGTAGTTAAAGTTAAATGTATATGTACATGTATGTATATTTTATATGTCTGTCATTGCCATATATCCATGTGGTTTTTTTTTTTTTTTGTAAATGGTCAATGGCATATCTATTTGCCGAATGCCTAATAAAGTTGTGTTGAGTTGAGTTGATAATATTGGTCCTTTGTATTTTCATGAATTCGTTAATGGTCCATCCCAAAATAGTGCTTTATTTTGGGCGGAAAGGTGTTAAGGGAAAAATCAGGCCTACTACCTGAGAAATTTTTTACAGAAAACATACTATTTGAAATGAGGCCCTCATCAATCAGTGCTGACTTACATATTCAGAGCCGGCCCGCATCATCGGAGCCCTCCTTTATTTTCACCATTTTTGTGTTGTTTCTTTTCAATTCTTTACCAACAGTGAATGTAACGTTTCAAGACATGAATTCACGCTGTTGGGACAGCAAGACACTCTTTTTATTGCCAATTATATGGCAATGATAGACTGAATTTTAGGTCCGTGTTATTCTATCTCAGGTCGATCCACGCCACAAATGATTCAGACAATATCTTACACTTGTAACGAATTTCCGTAGAGCAGAAAACACGTTGAAAGACAAGAGCATCGCACGACATTCTCCTTTTTTGGAATTTCAAAGCCATCAGAAGACAAGATTACAAATAATGGCAAGCTTACGAGTAAAAGTAGGAATAAACAAATAAAAGATTGGTGGTTCATGACATTGGATTATATTTTACAGTACATAAACAAATGTTTTGGATCCTAACGTTGTTCTGTAAAACTCCATATTCGGAGCTGTGTGGATCCCAGTATGGGATGATGATATTCTGCACTGACGAAAGCGATTCCGTTTGCCGCTTTAATGTAGATTTGGAATAAATATATTACTCTTAAAGCGTATATCAAACACATTTCTATAACACATAAAAAAATCACTCTCTACAGATGCTTTCTGGTAAAACTAACTTGCACCGTGAAATGGACAGTTCAAAATTTGACCTCTTTCATGATGATATTCGAACCAGGGGCCTGTGAGAGTAGATGCCGGCGTTCTATCTTTACATCTTTGTCTCCAATGAAATGATTTTGTAGACAGTGAAGATCAATATAAAACTGCACTTGGTCCATATTCGTCAACCATTTATTTTTTGTTTCATTCAAAGTCCAGTTTAAGATTTAGAAAGGAATACAAGTTTCGATTGTCTAAACCATCTGATTCAGTCAATCAGAAGTTATGTTAGTTTCAAATATAGAAACTTCTGGAGAATCAGACTGAGAACGTTATACCCTGGTCGATGTTTTTAGAGAGTGTAAAGAGCCAATATTTGCCAACCGCTCTGGTTGGTTTTCATCATTATCTCATTCTAAAGAATTTTCCAAATATTAGTATAATGTGATTACTGATTGGCTTAAGCAAAACAGTTAAGCCAATCAGAAACCGCTTTACTCTGAACAAGAAGGTTTAGACTGAAAATACAATTAACTCTTCACTACACAATCCCGACTTTTAACGACTCTGAGAAAAAAAGGCCTTTTGAAAACATAAGGGGAAAAGGAGAAAATGCTGGTAACCAGCATTTTCTCTTTTTCCCACAACTTTTTCTACCCTGCTGGAAACTAATTTCATTTTTTTAATGACCTTTCTTTCTGCAAATACTTTCAATTTGGACAAGTCTAAAATTTTGCCATTTGGTAAAGAGTTAATTTTCTTAACCGTTATAAAGCCTTGCGATGCTGAGTGCTAAATTAAAACCAGTATAGATTCAGTCAAGCCCTGACCACTCAAAACGTACAATCCGATCTTGGATTTATACTTTATGCAATACTTTACCATTGTTCCCAAAAGCAAGCCAAAAATGGGGATTATTTCTCAATCTTTTTATTGTTCTGGCCATATTTTCCTTGTCTTGTTTGTTTTTGCAATGTAAATTATCGACTTTGTATTGGAATAGACCAAATTGAAAGCATTTGCAGACGACAATTCAACTCTTGCTTAAAAGATGATTTCTGTCTATGATAGGGTAGAAAACATTGTGGGAAAAGGAGAAAATGCTGGTTACCAGCATTTTCTCCCTTTCCCACAATGTTTTCAAAATGCTACTATTCCAGACCCGTAAAAAACAGGGATTGTTTGGGAAAGGGTTAAACTTTTGGAAATATAGCATGAAAAGGACAAACTGCTAGACAGGAGCATCTCGTCTTTCCTCACATTTATTTTCCGGAAATAAAGTCTCTTTCGATCTTTAACCCTTTACCTGATATGCCAATTTGAGGCTATTCCATTTCAGCAGCAAATAAAGATGTGATGTCAAAGATATGGACAAATGAGGATACAAATATCTGATTGAGTGGAAAACATTGTGGGGAAAAAGGAGAAATTGCTCGTTACGAGCAATTTCTCCTTTTCCCTCAATGTTTTCAAAAGCTGTCTGTTGTTGATACTTCAAAATGAGTATCTATGGAGTAAAGGGTTAAATCACAGGACGGGTTGGTGCAAATAATGTTGATCATTCCGACATTTTTTTTTCTTTTTCTCGACAGGGCCGTGGTCCATTTGCTGTGTGCCGACATTCCGCTGAATAAAGAGTGTTCTCTGTATTTCATCAACGTGGCCACAACTCCAGCATCATCACCTATCATTTCGTGTTTTCTCTGTATAATCTTATTTATATACATTGTTGATCGCTAAAAATGAATAAGTTTCTTTTCTGTATGAAGACGATGTTCATTTACACAAAATGGCTGAAAGTTTTCAAACTACTACGGTCTTTTATGTGCAAACAATTGACCAGTAGTGTGAAAATTCGACCAGGGCCCGTATTCACCAACAGTTCTTGAGAATATTCTTAGTCGTATTCTTCAGAATTTTGTCAATGTTAAAGTAACAGAACTTCTGATTGGCTAAACCAAATGGTTTAGCCAATCAGAAGTCCTGTTACGTTCACAGTCAGGAAATCTTGAAGAATAAGACCAAGAATGTTCTCAAGAATGGTCGGTAAATACGGGCCCAGGACTGCCCAGGCTGACTTGGATCTACCCCTTCTTCGAATGTATTAAGTCTACTATTAGGGAGTATGGCCCATGTATTTTGAAATCCCGGTATCCTTTTTATTATGTGTCTATTCAGTTATTTGTTATTGCACTTTAGAAGACAGCTTTAAGACATATCGTCGAAGGAAAAATTCCAGGAACCAACATTTCCTCATTTTCGTAAAGTGTTTCCCAAGTCTAACAGACAGGTATGCATTTTATTAGATCGACCCTGTATAGCGGATTCATTAGAGACTATGAATGACCTTACACCCTAAAACCTGTGTAAAATTCAAAATCTAATCCACAAATGACAAACATACGGGTAGAATATTGTAAAACAAAAGATAAGAGGAGCCAGTTTCATGTAACACATGATTGTGTGCTAAACTGTACCAAGTAAGTACATGTACATTACATCTGTTCTAAGGGTCTCCCGCGCTGCAGTGCCATACCGAGATCAAAGGAACAGCGAGTCAATCCTTCACCAATTTTTTGTTAAAGATTTATAAGAAAAAACTTTTGAACACTGAATATGGAGCTTGAATGTATATTCTGTTAGCGAGGAACGGTAGGTGCAAAATTTGACATAGCTGAAACCAAGATTCTTATTCTACCTATTACAGTTATTGGAAAAAAAATGGAAAATACTGTGGGAAAAGGAGAAAAAGCAAGTTACAAATTCCAATATATTTCTTTCTAATAGGTGAAAGACGCAGTGAATTGTCCCTTGTCGATTATTTGTAATGCAAATCGTCAAGAAATATCTGTTGAAACTAATCAAGTAAAAATGTTATTAATGTTTTATTTTTCTTGAACGCTTGTATGTATCTTAAACTCTATACACGATACACATAAGGAAAAGAATCGAAAATGAGTATTAAGTATCTTTTTGACTAAAAAATAGAAGATTTCACAGATATTTCTGGACTGTATATTGTATATTTTTCTTTTTATTTTACCGAGGGGGCGAGAAGTTGAAAAAGTAGGACAAATAACCGAAAGTGGGACACATCACAACGTCTTTCAGTTTTTTTTTTTCTTATTTTTTCTCGGAGTCGTAAAACTTGGATTTTATGTCTACAAAAGGTTAAAAAGTTATCCAATATCTTGAAAGAGAAAGGGACAGTCCATTTACTGAAATTATAGCACTTTTATCAAACCATCTTTGTGGCAATTTTAGCTATGTTCCTAAAGAGAAATAAATGTAGTAGATCATGACCATAAGAAACGTGGCTTCAGATCAAATTTTGCACCTTCCATACCTCATTTACAAAATAATATTATACAGTATATTCAAGCTTCATTTTCAGTGTTCAAAAAATATTAATCATGTGATTTTTTTCACAGTAATATGTAAAGGGCTAACTGTGTGTTCCTTTGATCTCGGTATGGCACTGCAGAGTGGGATACTTTGAGAAGAGCTGCAATGCAAGTGTAATTAATTGGTACAGGTTAACACACGTGTATGTGTCACATTAAACATGGCTCTTTATCTTTTGTTTTACATCAATTTACCCGTATGTTCATCTTTTTCTTATAGACGGGATCTTGAAATTTACACAGGGTAAGTTCATTTCTAGTCTCTACTAAATCTGCTGTAGTTGAATACGATGTAATAAAATGATAGGGTTTTTGTTGTTGTTGTTTTAAAAGCAATATCATAAAAATGCGTTGTGTTGGAATTAATTTCCTCTTGATTTCTTGGAACGTCATTTTTTTTATTTGTGAATTTGGCCAAATTTAAAGCATTTGCGAACGGGAAATATATCATTTGACTTAGAAACAGTACTTTGTTTAACAAGAAAATACCGTTTATCAAATGCAATTGGCTAATCGTCTATTGGCAAATCGTCTCTTAGACTATCACTATTAACTTGGCGGGATAGCTCTAGTATATACTGAAACAAACTTCTAAACGGCTACGTTTAAGCTACGTATAATTTCCCATTGACGTTTTATCGTGTCCGCTGCCTATAAAAGGGACGGGTTATTTGGTTTCATTTTTTTGCAGAATAACTTCCCGGTCTGAAAACATACCTAAGCTAAATTCTGAAGAGAATTCATTCAATTTTATAGCGGAAGAAACTTATTCGTCGTCCATTCACTCAACATTGTAAATTGAAACATCATTTTTTGAAAACTTCATGCTTGTTTTTCGGATAATATTTCTTTCACAGAGAATAATATTCATGTTTTTCCTATTGCTTATAGAAGTTCAGTATTTTATGCTTCTCTTTTTTAAACTGTTTTGGCTTGTAGACACCATGCATGCGCAAGCAACTAGTTTTCCTTTTTTCGAAAAAGGGAGTTCTTCTGTTGGCAAAATCGGGAATCTTTTCACCACAATACTATGGTTGACGTCCAGATATACGTCTAAATTTGTTTTTATTAACATTTTTTATACTTGCTCCAATTTATTGGAGAAACAAAAGCGGCCGTTTAGAAGTTCATTTCAGTGTATATCGCCCCCAAAGTCTTGATTGAGCTTTGGCTATCTCCGATGGGAAATCTCAACTCCTGCTAAGACAGGATCTTTCCGTTAATCGAGTGGTATTCTATAAAATGATGCTGATGTCTTATTCAAAGGAGAAGCAGATGATAATCGGCCAAATCTTTGTTGGAGAGAGTGGGAGACAGGTGTAAAGGAGAAGCCTAAAGGATGAGCTCTTTGTATTTTGATGCCGTCTGCTTTTGAATGAACATGTCTTTTTTTAAAGAAACGTTTCACCAATTCTGAATAGTTCTCATCTATAGTTTCATCGATGTCTCTAAAAACCAGGTTTAACCCTTTCCCAAACAAGTCCTGGTTTTTACGTGTCTGCAGTAAAAGTCTTTTGAAAACACTGTGGGAAAAGGAGAAATTGCTCGTAACGAGCAATTTCTCCTTTTCCCACAGCGCTTTCTACCCTTTTTGAGAACTTTCTGTCATTTTCTCCAAATCTGAAATTGTCGTCTGCAAACTCTTTTGGTTTGGAAGAGTCCAAAATTTGTCGTTTGGGAAAGGGTTAACCTGCCTGATCGAGTTTGCTGATCAGTACTCTGATATTGAAGACTTGTAATGTGATTATCAATTTGGAATTATCTTTTTCCAAAATATCAACACGGGTTTCAAAATTATGGGATGCAAGATGCAATGTGCTCACAACTGTTAGCGTGTCAAATAATATTCCTAATTTTTCATCAATATTTTGGTTCAGAAATTCAGTGCTTTTACTAGGGGATTGCTTGACAAATTTGTAGCTTTGTTACCTTCGTTAGAATTGTAAGTCGGGTTAATGTCCAACCTATTGATCGACGTTGTCTTCTTTTAGCTTTTCCGGCGAACCCATTCAGCTCACTGTCATGGCCGCCGTTATTGTTGGTGACGTGTCCAGTGAACTGCTCTGATGTTCTGGTCTTCAGTCTTGCCGATTTACCCATTTTAATATCTGCCTGTTCCAACTCTATAGGTTGTGTGAATGCTCAGAATCACTCTGTACGCGAAATTAGCCATGCATACCTTTCCACACAGGAAAATTGTCAATTTTCCTTGAGCTCAAATTCACGTGCAGATCTCCTCTCACGTGATACTAGTAACCGACAGGGGGACAAATCACCGCGTCTTTTGCCCGCAGGATTGAATGTAAAATATTGGAAAATGAGGAAACGCTTTAAAGTAGAATTTTCTCCTTTTTCCACAATATTTTTCATTTTTTCAAGAACAATTTGAACCGTTTGATTTGCGTTACTCTATCGTCTTCAAAAATCCAGTACTATGTATCGTATTGAGTCTAAAGTCCTGCCGATGGGTGACAGCAGTAGTCGAATAAGGAGTCACAGTAAAGTTATTCAAAACCCTATATCGCTTAACTTTGGCTTTTCACGACCCTGAGAAAGAAAGTTTTTGAAAATATTGTTGGAAAGGGAGAAATTTTAGTAACCAGCATTTTCTCAGTTTCCTAAAGTTTTTGCTCTCCTTTCTACATCAAATGTCATTTTTCAGTCACATTTATTTTGTCGTCTGCAAATGCTTTTGATTTTGGCAGGTCTAAAACTAAAATTTTGTCGAGAGTTCGTGAAGATTCAGAGTTGAAATAAAAAAAAAAAAAACGGAAAAAAAGGATAAACAGTATAACTGCAATGGACTTTTTTCCATATCTTATGTCTGATTGATCAATTGATGTTTGGAGAACCCTTTAGCTAGGTTTGTATAGAGCTCGAACCCCAGGGATCAACATCTTCGCGAGTCAAGTTTACGATCACTACTTGGATCTTACCGTGGCTGATTGAGCCCGATTTCGAGATTCCTACGATGCGCCCTCTATTGGATGCTGGTTATTACTCCCCATCATGTTTCTAGAAGCAAATGAAATATCGTTTTACAAATCGCTTACGAATACACAAGAAGCGATAAGAAGACATCCACGTGGGTTTCCATACATTACCTTTTATTCGACAGGTAGAGACTTTGTATTATTTTTATCAAAGATGAAATGCTACGCGCGATTTCATTCGTTGCAGCTAGAGCTGGCTATTTATTACTGTTTCGAAGTTATTCTTTTTTTGGACGATTAATATCTCCTTATTGGACAGTGTAGATCAAAGACCAGACTGCACATTCTGTGTAGTTTAATTTTGATCTACCCTGTCCGCCACAGGTCAGCAAGTCGCACTGAGCTACCAAGGATTAACTCATTACCAAACGACAGTATTTTAAACTTGTCAAAACTGAAAACATTTGCAGACGACATAATAAAAGTGACTGAAAATTTGAAATTTGTTTTGCGAAGGGTAGGAAACATTGTGGAAAAAAGGAGAAAATGCTGGTTACCAGCATTTTCTCCTTTTCCCACAATGTTTTCTAAAGGCGTCTTTCTCAGGGGCGTCAAAAGTAGGGATTGTGTGGTAATGGGTTAAAGTGATAAGACTGTGTCCTAAAAATCGTTTCAGAAAGTAGACAGAGACAGATCATTTATTAAATACTGGGACACGATATAGTGTGATTTTATTTCGAAAATCCTGACCTTAACAATATTTAGAATCCTCATCTTGCATTTTTGTCATGCTCCTCTTCGAACTGCCTTCTCAGGTACTTCAACCTATCGTAACAACAAAGTTTAAGTTTCAAACCTTCCAGTCTTTCTTGAATTCAGGCAGTTTCAGCACCATTTGCTATAACTTTTTTTTGGAAAAGCTAGTAAAGGGTTAACTAAAAGTTCCTTTCATCTCGGTATTTCATCGTCAAGATTAGTGATATTTTCGAAAAGCCGTGATATACTTCCCAGGCACAGATTAACCAATACTTGTCATAAAATATGTGTTTACTTTGTTATCCCACGCCGAAAAGCGGCGGGGGATATGGTAATAGTCTCCGTCCGTCCTTCCGTCATTCCGTCATTCCGTCCTTCCGTCCTTCCGGAGCATATCTCCAAAAGTATTTGAGATATCATCTTCAAACTTCACAAGTGGATAGGAACTTGAAACTTCACACACATATAGAACTCGTTGAGGAGAAGTGCAGTGCACAAGAACCATAACTCTATCTTCAGTATTTTTGGAGTTATTGCCCTTTGTAAATTTTAACTTTGGATTTTTGTCTGGAGCATATCTCCAAAAGTATAAAAGCTAGGAACTTGAAACTTCACACACATATAGAACTAATTGAGGAGAAGTGCAGTGCACAGGAACCATAACTCTATCTGAAGTATTTTTGGAGTTATTGCCCTTTGTAAATTTTAACTTTGGATTTTTGTCCGGAGCATATCTCCAAAAGTATAAAAGCTAGGAACTTGAAACTTCACACACATATAGAACTAATTGAGGAGAAGTGCAGTGCACAAGAACCATAACTCTATCATTTTTGTTCGCACATGTCAATTTAGATTCACAGGCTTTTTTTGACTGATTACCCTTTGATGAATTTATCCTGTTCTGGAACAAGTGCTAGTTTTTTTTTCATACGTATTATCTCGCTGGTGGGGGGGGGGGATATGGTAATAGTCTCTGTCAGTCCCTCCTTCCGTCCCCGATTTTTATCCGGAAGATAACTGAACCAGTATTTTAGATACCAACTTCAAACTTCGTAAGTTGATAGATCTCGTTAAGGAGGAGTGCAGTGTACATGAATGACAACTCTGTCCTTCAAATTTTTAGAGTTATTGTCCTTTGTTATTTTTCAGGCTTAATTTTTTTTTCTCTACCACATAACTTGAAAATTGTTTCACATATCAACTTGAAAATTTGTATGTGTCTAGATTTCAATAAGGAGAAGTGCAGTACAGAAGAATAATAACTCTAACTTTCATAATTTTTGAGTTATTACCCCTTCTTATTTTTTAGGCTTAACTTTTGCCCAGAACATAATTGAAAAACTATTTCAAATATGAACATGTAACTTAATCGGTGGATGGATCTTACTGTGAGGAGTGCAGTGTACAAGAACGATAACTCTGGCAATATGATTTTTGAATTATTGCCCTTTGTTATTTTTCAGGCTCAATTTTTGTCCAGTACATAACTCAAAAATTATTTCAGTTAATGACATGTTTCTTCATACGTGGATAGATTTTATTGTGGGGGACTGCATTGTACAAGAATGATAACTCTGCTTTTTATGATTTTTGAGTTATTATGTAATGAAATCCTGTGCCATTGAACAAGTGAGCTTAATGTATAATTCTATCATGGACCAATAACAAAAAGGCCACATGTACATGCAAAACACAATACCTCTTATACGTTTGTATCAAAAACGGTCTTTTTCGGCGTGGGATATCATTTCAACGAAATTGCTTGTTCAGTCTTACCTTGATCGATGAATTGTAGAAAGATTTTGGAATTGTTGAAATCTGTTACAGAGGGTAAGTCTCTTCTAAATACTGACCCCAAAAAGATGCATTTAGGACTCATTAGAACTCATATTTGGGGGGTATGAAATCAGGGCAGTTGGTTTTTCAAGTTTAGAACTCGCTAGTCTATAAACCCATTACCACACAATCCCTACTTTTGGCGTCCCTGAGAAAGAAGCCTTTAGAAAACATTGTAGGAAAAGGAGAAAATGCTGGTAACCAGCATTTTCTCCTTTTCCCACAATGTTTTCTACCCTTCATAAAACAAAATTCAAATTTTCTGTCACTTTTATTTTTTCCTATGTAAATGCTTTCAATTTGGACCAGTCTAAAATATTGTAGTTTGGTAATGGGTTAGTAAATGACCATTCTTGTTTTTGTGCACTTAAAGGTGGATATCTGCTTATTTCACCGTAAGGCATATAGTAAGGTGTAGACTTTTTTGGCTCTTGTTATTTTTCTCAGGAAATCAATGTGAATTTTTTCGAGTATATTATGGTTATATTATATTTCATGTGTCTATTTTTAGAAATGTTATAGGTAAAGAAATGTCGTAATTTAAGCTGGGAGGGATTACTTGCCCATCACAGTGAGTATTTTCCTCCTGCCAAAACCTGGAACTACTTTTTTGTTCTACTGAGATCATTAGTTTTATAAGTAGCATTCGTTGACAAAAAAAAAAAAAAAAAAAAAAAAAAAAAAATCAGGGGAAATATATAATTCATTTCATTAGCTTGGTTAATATTTGGAAATATTTGCCTCAAAATGGAAGTCCGCGAAAATAAATCATGCCTAGTTATCTTCGCATACCTTTCCCTTTTTCGGCAAATATTTCCCCATATTAACCATAAGCTGATGGAATAAACTCTATTTCATAACCCCAGGTCTCCGACCCATGCAGCAATATTGCATTATCTCCCGCTAGATGGTATTCTATAAATACTCATCTATCTAATTTGGGCATCCTGGGTACAGAACCGAACCACTTTCCCACGCGAAAACCGTTACTTTGAATTTCAAACTAAAATAAACGTTTACTCGATAAAACGCTACTTCGTGCAAGTCACTCAGCTTTGATCAGCAGTTTAGAGAAATCTGAAGCTAAAGCATGTCTCATTTTTCCTCAAAAGTATTGATAAAAGCTATTTTCTACATTGCTACTTCATAGGGCGTAATATTACAGTCTGCCAGCTTTTGGGGCTAGGCAGGTAGAATCTTCGAAGAACATGACATGCGCAGACAACGAGCAATATTGGTACCACAATATGGTCAAACGGTTTCAGCTGTAGATCAATGAGATGGTCTAGTTTCCTGGGTTTAACCAATAAAGAGTGCATCGCTAAGCTTTAATTGCTTGCAAGAACGAACTATTGTTTTTGAAAAATTCAACCAAGGTATATTAATTTTCTTTGTGTAGAAATGAGTATTTATGGAGTAAGGGGTTAATATTCATTTAATACACTATCTGACTGGTTAGGTGCTTTTGAATTCTTTAGATTAGTAATTGGTTCTGTTGTTAACCACAAGCTGATGAAACAAATTATATATTATTTTTCATCTGATTATTTTGTCAACGAATGGCACTTTTAAAACTAGTGATCTTAAGTCAATAAACCAGATTTTCGGTAGGAGGAAATTATTCACTGTGACAGGCAAATAATTCCCCCACCAGCTAAAATGACGTGATTTCTTTACCCATAGCATTGCTAAAACAGACACATGAAATATAATACATATAATATACAGAAATAGCGCAAGTATGTTCGTGACTCCATCTTAGGTAAGAGCATTTTAAAGTAAATATACATTGCTTGCGGTCGGCAACTTGTATAAAGAATAAAAGGGAAAACGAGCATACTGTTTTAAGACATTTCGTCAGTATGACATATCAATATGAAAGCAAACGATGATAGAAAATGATTATAATTTAACCCATCCTCGGATACCCAGGGGTCTCCCTATTTGCTACGCTACATCGACCCCTGGGACAATTGACTGATAAAACTTTGAATCAGCCGCCGAAAATCGATACGAAACGTCATAGCGTACAGTCCACTCACCCATCACAAAATGATGATGGAACCAATGAAAAGCCAGCATTCGGCCAGCGGTAAAACGAGGGAAATTCAATTAATTGTCCCGGGGGTCGATGTAGCGTAGCAAATAGGGAGACCCCAGGGTATCCGAGGATGAATTTAACCCTTAACAATACAATTTCGTGCTTTGCTGATCTCGAAAGAGGAGACTTTTGAAAACTGTTCTCCTTTTTCTTAAACGTTTTCTACCCTATCAAAGATAAATTCCATCATTGGAGTAATGTTTAGTTTGTCCGTTGCCAATATTTTCTAAATAGAGGAAGAGTTACTTAACTTCTCGAATTCCTGTTTTAGTGAAAAGCAGTCAACTCTAACGCAAATAATTTTGGATCCGCGACGATAAGATCAACCAATTCCGTTTGTTACTGTTGCTATAGGCTCCCAATTGATTGATTGATTAAATTTGAAATTTGAAGCGATTTAAAACAGATCATAATAGAGCAGATACGGAAAACGAACTACTGATTTTTATAAGGTTTTGGGCTTGATTGAGAAGGAAGGAATGAAATACATCTTTTTGAATAATGTAATAAAACGTTTTATGCCTTAGTTAGTAAATAATATTCACCTAAAATCATTTCAATGATAGTTTTCACTGAACAGAAGCCTTTCGAAATTCATGTCATTATGATACACTGTCTGGTTAATTCATTACCAAACATTAAAATTTTAGGTTTGTCCAAATCGAAAGTAATTGCAGACGGCAAAATAAAAGTGACTGAAAATTTAAAATTTGTTTTGTGAAGGGTAGAAAACTTTGTGCGAAAAGGAGAAAATGCTGGTTACCAGCATTTTCTCCTTTTCCCACAATGTTTTTCAAAGGCTTCTTTCTCAGGGGCGTCAAAAGTCGGGATTGTGTGGTAATGGGTTAAACCTAGTGCCCAAATCTTTAAAAAAAATACCGCTTCGTGTTAAAGGGTATATTGTTATGTGGTGACTAAAATATTGCTTAAGTTTGCGGCAAAAAAAAATGAAACTAACTTCAGTGGTCCAGTTAGAGGGAGTGATTTTGATTTCATACTTGAAAATAATAATTATTCTCATCTAAACCCTATGTTGTGGGACGGTTCTAATGAGTAACAAGAACATCTGGTTTGGAAGAGAAATAATAAATTAAGAATATCATCACTTCCTCTTATCTGCAGCTCTGTAACTTGAAACCCTTAACCAAACGACAAATTCTACCCTTGTCCAAATTGAAAGCGTTTGCAGACGACACTTTTTTATGTGGCCCAAATGGTGCAGTTTTTCTTTGATAGAGTAGACAAGTTTGTGGGCAAAGGTGAAAATACTAGTCACCAGCATTTTCTACTTTTTCCACAATGTTTTTTTAAGGCTTCTCCCTCCTTGATGTCTTAATCCGGTGCAAAATGGCATATTCAATGTTACCATATTTTTTACAGATAGATGTTGTGATATTTTTATTTGGGATAAGTATGATCAAGTGAAGAGATTCTAAGGTATATACTGATTTAGAACGTTCGTACATATATACTACTCCAACTTTGATAGGGAACACATACATATGTCTGTATGGGTTTATAAGTAACTACAGTTTTGCATAAACTCTTTACCATACTGTAAAACGCTAGATTTGTCCAAGTTAAAAGCATTTGCTGACCAAAAACTAAATGCAACGTGCACTATGTTGGCTGTAATAGGGTAGAAAACATTGTTTAAAAAAAGGAGAAAACGCTGGTATCCAGCATTTTCTCCTTTTCCAACAATGTTTCCAAAGGCTTCTTTCTCAGTGTCTTTCACAGTCGGCATTGTGAGTTAAGGCTTAAAGATCCATTTCCACCGGTCATTTTATTGCTCTGTGTGGCAACGTTACATATTGTAAAATCATACATGATACATGCCACATATATACATTTAGAGTGAATCTTTTAGGGTGATCCCTAGCATATTTTGAGTGGTATAATATTATGCGTAGATCGTGGGGGAAAACCAACAATCACGCCATCGAGTGGAAAGTGCCATTAACAGAACAGAACAGGGCAGAACTTTATTACTTTTACTTGAACTACATAGCAGTTCAACGTTACATACAAATGACAACATAGCCAACATGCAACAGTAACATAAAAACCAGAAAAAAAAAATCACCTGTGATTTTTGTTATGGCTTGTTTTATCTGAAATGTTGGGATTTAATTACAGCTTGCTTTGATTTGATTTGAGGTACTAACACATACAAAAGTGTGATTAGTTTTTTTTTTTCATACCTCATTACATGAAAAAGAAAAATCTCTTAATTCTAAATTCACAGACAACAAGTATTCTCTTGAAAAATACTAACTGCTTTTTTATTGACATTGCGTATTTATTTAATGTCTATTTTATTCATAATTAATAGCGCAGTAAGCAAATTGACAATGAGTTTTCAGCTCTCTCGTTCGATATTTTTTTTCAATATTTAGACAAAATAAATGCAGCTAGCAAGTTGAACTTCGGACTTGATAAAGGTCAGAAATCAGACAGAAAACCATTATGAAATCTCGTTTACATGTTGGTTTACACTACTTTGACTGCAAAAGTAGTTCCGGCATTGCTGAAAAAAAATCATGGAGCTATGAAAAAAATCAGCCATTCAGAATTCACTAATGCTCATAAAAACAACTAATATTGAATCATAGTTGGATAAGAGGCTAAAACATGAGATTTGCGATCAGAAAGGTAACAAGACTTTATTCTTTTATAGTCATTTCTGAAAATGATATTCAGGGATGGCTGGATGTTGTTTTTTGGCAGTATTCTAATTATCTTTACCATTTCATAAAGGCGACATCTAGATATACTGTGCTTTCTTAAAACATGTCATTGTAAAAAGTAAGATGAAACTCAAATCCAGGAAACTAAATAAAGTTGTTTAACGGAATGGGGTCATGGGTCAACACTTCCTTTATGTCATAGTTTTGTACATATCGTAATGGGTTAAGAATGATTATGTCCCATGGAGATTCTTCTCCATTTTTATTTTTTTGTTAATTATAAGCATCAAAAGCGACAAAAGCTATTATTACGATCAAAATATCAAATATAATCAACTATTGAGAAAGTAAGAAGTTGGAACATTGCCCATTATGCATAAAGGGTACTAAAGGCAAAGTCTTGTAACTGGGCAAGTTTTACGTTTTCTCTTTCATACATGTATGTTAGAAAAAAATATATTTGAATTACCAATACCCGTATTCTTGACAGTGATAAATGGAAAGCTTCAGCTATTTTGTAAACAAAATACAATTTTATTTGATATAATTATATGATGCAGAAATATTACTTAAATATTTGTTGATATGCTACACTTTGTCCACACAAGTCCATTTCACAACAGGTGTCCAACATGACATCAATTCTGGGCATTTGAATAACGTTAGCTCTTTGTTTAAAGATTGTTTTACAAGCTTACATGTTTACAAACAGAAAAAAATAAGTTTGGAGCAACAGAGATCAGGTTCCCCATATATCAACCATTCTTAAGATCATATTTAGTCTTATTTTCCAAAGATTTTATAATTTTGAATATATTACAACTTCTGTAATTTGAAAGTTACACAACCGTATGGTTTATCCTATCAGAAGTTACCTTAAGTGCTGGTTTCACTGCAACAGTTTCGTGGTTCCCACATCTTTCGAAGATGACGAGGCCACTGCCGACACTGTAAATAAGGCAAGCTATCAGAACACTATGAGAAAGAATTGCATCCCAATGCCAAAAAAGCCATAATACTGATGTGTACTAGTGCACGTGATATATTAACCCTTAGGCTGTTAAGCACGATTCAAGGAAGGGAAGACAGTGTAGATCAAATAAAGACTGAACAGAACGTGCAGTCTGATCTCAGATCAGCACTGTCCAGTATACAGATATATTCATCCCCAAAAGATACTTTTCAAATAGAAACATTGGTGTTTTACTATCGACTGGAAAGTTTCATATAAATCATTTTATGTGAAGGATTAAAGTAATGACTATGTACTAAATATCAAATGAAACTGCATTGTCTGCAAAAAGTTGATAGCTTTCTATTCAGTTCAAACTGAAATTACTGGAACATTTTGACACTTAGAATAAGAAGTCTTTGTAAAACACCCTGTGTGCGTTTGGCCTACATATGAAATAAAGAATTTGAATGTACGAAATCTCTTTGAAAGTTTACCAAGATGTTGCGCGTTATAACAATGATGATAATAATATAAAAGCAACAATGTAGCTTCCTGGCATCAGTAAACTTGATTTTGTGGCTGTGATGGTTTTTTGAACAGCTCTTTCTCACAGATGAACTGGTGGTCCGAATTACAAGATTCCCTCAGGAAACGCCCCACTTCATCAATTGCCAGACAATTTTTGTCGTACGTGGGAGAACTGTGAACGGGGAACGGGAAGTAGGGATCGTAAGGACGTGGAAGTTGCCTTTTGAGAAGGTGCGGAACGAAGGGTACCCGTTTACTATACATCGACTTAAAACCGGAAGAGTCTGTAGCAACAACTGCATCAGTCCAGAATTTACCTAAAAAATAAGAATCATGTATGTAGTAATAAACAAAAAACATAATAAGAGGGCCATGATGGCCCTGTCTCCTTCTATGGGCAAAATTTTACTTCGTGTAAATATACCCATTTCTGACCATTTGTTAAGTCAATTGAACTAACAGTGTGGCCTCCAGAGTGTCCATTAGGAATTTCTTAAGTTGACCTAGTAACCTACTTTATCACCAAAGGTGACCCAATTTTGAACTCTTCAAAATTTTGTCGAGACATTCAGAAAAACAACTTTTAAGTACATTTTCAAGCCTCTAGAGTGCCCAAAAAGTATTTCTTTAATTTGACCAAGTGACCTGTACACCTGGTGACCTAGTTTATGGCCCCAGATGATCCACTTCCAAACGTTTTCGATATTTGATCAAACGAAACATTCTGACCTATTTCAATGTCAATTGAGCAAGAAATGATGCCTCTAGAGTGCCTAAAAGGTATTTCTTTAATTTGAACTAGTGTCCAAAATTATGACCGACGGTCTTCCAATTTTAAACTCATTTAACATTTTATTCAGAAAAATATTTTGACCAACTTTCAAATCAATTGACAGATAAATGTGACCTCTAGAGTGCCCAAAGGGTATTTCTTTCACTTTACCTAGTGACCTGGTTCATAACCCCAGTTGACCCAAATTCAGATTCATGTGACATCTTATCAAGACGAACATTCTGACCAATATTCAAAGCATTTAAGCTAAAGATATGGCCTCTAAAATGCACACAACGAATTTCTTTAATTTGACCTAGTTACCTAGTTTATGATCCCTGTTGACCCCAATCCAAACTCATCTGAGATTTCACACAGAAAAATATTCTGACAAAATTTATGATCATTTAAGTTATAAATATAGCCTCTAAACTACCCACAAGCTTTTTTATTAATTTGACCTATTGACCTAGATTATGACCCCAGGTGACCTAATCTTGCACTCATTTTAGACTTTATCAAGAGAAACATGTTGACCAGAACTTCTGATTGGCTAAACCAATTGGTTTAGCCACTCGGAAGTTATGTTACTTTCACAGTCAGAAAATCTGGAAGAATAAGACCAAGAACATTCTTAGAATGGTTGGTGAATACGAACCAAGATCTGAGTCGCATAAAACATTTATGGGACCAGCTAGGACGCCGACGTATTTATAACTGCCAGCAGCTGAGTCAGGCACTAACCAGAGAGTGGGAGGCGATCCCCCAGTACAAACTCCAACGTTTAATTCGCAGTATGAGACGTAGATACCAAGCAACTCTAGATGTTCATGGAGGACACACACGATACTGATGTTTGTAACATTTGATTTAAAGGTACGTCATTTCACAACTGAAATTGTTGACATGAGAATGTCCCTATGCCTTTGTGCTTCACGTTGAAACTGTAATAATGTGCTAGAAAAAAAGATAACAGCTATTTCAGGAATTATGCCCTTTCATCAATCCAGAATAAATTTTGATTGACTACCTGATGACGTTTCACTGACGCTGAGTATATTTATATGTGACAATGTAGTTTGCGTATCAGTCATAAATTAACATATATTCTGTTCTCTTCTAATGATTTTTATTTCCGTTGCTCGGTTGGCACATTATTATTTCTTCCGAACCTATTCTTTCATACAACAACCCTATAATATATTGAAGAAAACAAAGTGTTTTTTGTCGATTTCGAAAATTTTCTTCCGTTTTTCCTAATCTTGTAAACTTATGTTCCCTTAAAACAACTGATACGTCTACAGTGACGGGTGTGCAGTACATGATTTGTCGCAAAAATCCGAGACTTTTAATCTAAAGCACAAGCCTAGTGTGTAGACTTATACAGTAAGTAAACCAGAATGACTAACTGACACAGTTATATCGGAAAATTATGTTCTTGGCTTGCAAATGTAGTTCAACAAATGCCTCGTCTACCTATTTACAAGTACTTGAACTTCTGTTTAGTATTCGTGGTATATCTATACGATGTAACTTTCTACATGAACCATGCTCGTGAAAAGGGGGTGGGTGTAATGTAGCAGGCTGAAATGAGTTGAAACTTTTTTTCTCCTATTTTTATGAATTTTTTGAACGTCAAAGAACCAGTATACAACATGATTGTCAGTTGTTACAGACACAATAAACTTTATGGGTCGATACTTATGTGATGATTTGTTTGATAAAATGTACCATAAAGATGCATAAACCCCTTTTCAGAGAACATGACCCCCGCCCCTTGCACACACACACGTGCACACGAGCAAACAAACCTACACACACATACGCGTAATGAATAATAATAATAATAATAATAATAATAATATTCGTACCCACTGGCTCTTTCCGAAATTTTTTCGCGCCTATCATGCGCACAATTTCGGGCACGTCTCCCTGATTTACAACAGAAAGTTTTCCTCCAAACAATATGCACCAATTCTGTAGAAATTGAAAGTCTTTGATTAAATAGTGTTTAACGTCGCTTTCAGTGTTATTTCTGTCAGATCACGCCGACAGCTCACGTATTACGTCATGCAATACTTCCTGAGCTGTCGGCTAAAAGACGAAGTGAAAAAAGGTCACAGCTGTTATACTGCACGTTTTTACAGGACTGCAAAATACAGTGTCATTACACTGAAACAGACGTTTAATCCATTATTCAGGATCTGACTGCAATATTTCTACAGCCTGATCTGAACTTAAACTGTCCACAAAGCAACTCAAACATCTCTTACCCTTACGCTGCTGAGCACGACTCAGGACCTTTTTCGGACAGTGTTGTCCAAATGTTGACCAAGATCAGACTTCACAGAAGGCGTAATCAGATCTTTGATCTACACTGTTTGTTAAAGACATATCGATATAATAGCAAAAATTGGGTTTTTTATCGGCTTAACAGTTTCATGAGTATGACCCTACTTTACTTACATCCTTTATAAACGTTCTTACAACTTAAATATAAATCAATAATAGATAAATATTATATCAATCACTTTCGATACTTGTTTCCTGGAAGTCTTACCCAATTTTGGCAGGGTAGTGTTAACCCAAGTCATCGCCCAATTCAACGGCGGGTCACTATTTTGAAATATAATGTTATTAATCAAGTTATCACGTATTGGCCAAGTTACAGATCCGAGGTTAGTCGTATTGGCCCGAGGCCGAAGGCCAATGGTCAATACGGCTGACCGAGGACCTATTACTGGGCCAATACGAAATCACTTGATCAATGACATTTTTATTAATTGACTGTTGGCCCAGAATCAATATGACAACCTAAGAGAAGTGAAACAGGGGTTTAGACTTTTAGCATATCTTCCCCATTTCGGGCATTTCTATCGGACATTCTCTTTTCGTCAGAAATTTTATTTCTTCAAACGTAAGAAACGAAAGTTTGCAGCATAACGTCGGCCAATTTTTGTATCTATATATCTAATGGTTAATCAATAACTGAAGATTAATAACTTAAATTAATTAACTATTAGATATATAGAAATTATACATGGAAACCAGTCCACGCGATACTAGTCACATTTCTTACTTCGTATAGTATACAGGTCGTGACCCCGGCTTAAAAGGATTTGACCTTCGATCAATACAATTGACCTGGTATCAATGTTGATGAACTGCGACCAATACAGAAGTCCTTGAACGTGATTGGTTAAAACTTCAGTCGCGTGAGCGTCTGCACTTACTATTAACCAATCACGTTCAAGGATTTCTGTATTGGTCGTGGTTCATCAACATTGATACAAGGTCAACTGTATTGATCGGAGGTCAAGTCGTATTAAGCCGGGGTCACGACCTGTATACTATACAAAGTAAGAAATGCGACTAGTAAACCATATTTTCACTTCTCTTAGGTTGTCATATTGATTCTGGGCCAACAGTTAAACCTTTAACAAAGGACAAAAGTTTAAAATGGTCCAAATTGAAAGCACTTGCAGGCGGCAAAATAAACGTAACCCAAAAATTGATATTTGTTTCCAGCAGGGTAGTAAACATTGTTGGAAAAAGGAGAAAATGCTGGTTACCAGCATTTTCTCCTTTTCCCACAATGTTTTGGGAAGGCTTCTTTTTCAGAGTCGTAAAAAGCAGGGATTGTTTAGTTAAGTGATAAATAATAAAAATGTCATTGATCAAGTAATTTCATATTGGCCCAGTTACTGACGTATTGGCCCGAGGCCGAAGACCTCAGGCCAATATGTCTGACCTCGGACCTGTAACTGGGCCAATACGAAATCGCTTGATTAATAACATTATAACATTACTTACTTCATTTAGCTGACCTTGGTCAATATCATTTACATAAATCAAAAATCTATTTTTACCCAAGGCATCACATGGGATTGCCTTCGGTTTTGTTCCGAATGGTATCAGAAATATACCGTACGGTACGCACGAACCGAGTTGCTTCCCTGTACCTTCCTGTAACTCCCCCAAATACTACTCGGAGTTCTATTCATATACATGCTTATGCATTCAGCATAAAGGTCAGGATCAGAATAAGTGAAGTAAAGAATATGTAGTCAAGACACGGTGAAAGCAAATGGTTTGTTAATAACGATTGGCGGTGCGAAAGGAATGAATTCTGTCGCAATATCACAAATCTTCGAAACGAAGGAATCCGGTGTAATGCAGAGAAACGACCCTCCCCTACAAAATGACCCGGGTCATTATTCTACGTAGAGAAATGACACCAGAAGTCATTTCACTACGTAGAAAGGTGACCTGGATCATTATTCTACGTAAAGAAATGACCCAGAGAGGCATTTCTTTGCGTAGAAAAATGACCCGGTCATTCCTCTACGTAGGGAAATTACCCATAGGTCATTTTGTAATGGGGGTGTTTTTTCTGCAATATACCGGCCTTTGGATACAAACCAGCTAGCCGCCAGCTTCTGTTGATTACCAACTGAACCACTAGCTTCGATTCGGAAAATCTAGTAACGATTCAATAATTTTGAAATATGCGTTGAGCCTTATGCAAAAAAAAAAGATACCAGACGGCAAAGTTTTGTAGTGTCCAAACTTGAAAGTGGTTGCAGGTGAAAAAAATTGTTTAAGCAACTTCATAATGTTTGTCTTCCAAACGGAAATAAACATTGAGAAGAAAACAAAAAAGAAAAAAAAAATACAGGTAACCAGAATTGTCTCCTTGTCACCATATGGTGTTTTGAAAGAGCCGTTTTTTATCAATATGGTGAGCAGCAGTAGGTATCAAAGCCTGAATCTAACGCAGGTAACTACCCATTTCGACTTCTTCCGATTTCGCCTACTCTTTCTACTATTGCTCCTATTTCGTCTACTCCCAATTAACATCCATTTCGTGTACTTCCCATTTCTTCTACTCTAATTTTGGGGTAAAATTAAATTCAATGTTTTATCTATTATTCCTTGTTTCTTTTTTTTTTTCCTTTTTGTTTAACTTTATTTACTAAATGACATTTTTTGACAATAATTTAGTGAATTTTACTATTTAAAAAAATGATCTATTCAAAGTCTTATTTAAAGGTACTCTGACCAATACCAATCTCAAAATGCATCATCATCATCATCATCGTCGTCATCATAATCATCGTCATCATCATTATCGTCATTACCTTTAAAATCAATCAAATAAATATTGACATTTATGTTGACATAAGAGAATTGAGAATTTAAGATTAAATAGATAAGATAAGGAGAAGTAAAAAAAATATCTATACATGATTCTGATGAAAAAAAAGCAATAATTTATGACTTTCTTGAATTGAAATGGATGTATATCACAGTAAAGTGCGAAGGTGTGTAATATTCTTCAATCTTTAACTATGGCTACAGTCCACTTTTACAAAAGTGTTAAAAAGTAGATAAAATCTATTCATACATGTTTCCTGTGATCTAGACAGTAGCGCTCTTAATCAAAGGATTCAAAAGATAATAGCTTCGCTGATATCTTTAGAATTATAACAGTAGATGAAATGGGAACAGAATAAAATTTTAGAATGGACGAAATGGGAAGGAATACAGAACACGAGATGGGAAGTAGACGAAACGGGAATAAACCCTTCCAAAAATCTGAATTAAACACCGTTATATGCTTGGTCGGAGTCACAGGCTGCTTTTCCACACACACACATCATCGCAACAGTGATCGGCGGCAAAAGGGAAAAGAATCATGTCGCAATGACTACTATCAATTGTAGGAAAGTATGTGAGCGAACTGGGAACTAGCGACCATGCACGACTCGTACGTTAAAAGTTAGTGAATGGAAGAGCTTGATATTAAAGAAATATTCCAATTTTAACAAAAATGACTGAAACCTAATTTATTATTCTTTTTTCACAACAAATGTGTATAAAGTGCTTACCCCAGCGCTCATCCAACTATCTGACGCATGGCTTAACCAAATACATACTCCTGGCCTGGATCGATGCACCTCCCATCCAACAGGGCATGTAGGCTGCTTTACTGTCAGACAAACATGTACGAGTGTAGTGTCATTTACTATTCTCAAACATGCAAAACATTTTTCAGTGCATTGCTTTCAATACCTTTCTTTATCTCGACCCTTTAGATAAAAAAAAAAAAACTGCAAAAGTTGTTAGAAAAGGAGAAAATACTGGTAACCACCATTTTATTCTTTAGGATATTATTACCCTTTTAAAGATAAATTACATGAGTCGAGCTGGAGTTAATTTCAAGCCCCTAAGTGCTTTAAACCAAGATAAGTATTAAGTTTGGCCATCATGTAAACAGATTCGATGTGTATGCCAAGACACGCCTGCTTTGGTCCAGGAGTTACTGGTTTCTGAATAACGCGTTGACACTTTATCTGCTATCACGGTCTGTATAGATTTTTGACCATAATCTGTTATTATGTCCCGTGAAAATTTGACAAAGTAACGTCAAAATATACAATACATATGAACCAAATGCGGCACTGTTTTCTCATCTCTCGCGTTTGTAGGACAAGAAAATTTGTAGTGACTTTCTTACACTGAAAACAGCAGAAGGCATGTGATACATAGAGGATATTTGTATTTTTCGGTGAAAGAGGAGTGAACACCATCGTTAATATCTTCACGAGTGGCGCAGCCACGAGTGAAAATATACCGATGGTGTTCACGAGATGAAATAAATTTCGATCTTTCACCGAAAAAGAATTAAATATTCTATTTATTTCATGCTTTTAACCCTTTCTGTGAGGAGCTTTATCAAAATCCAGTACAGTTCGTTTCCGTTATTCCCCGTGGCGTATCCCTCCCGCGTAGCATGCATTACAAGATTACGTCAAGCGCGAGAAATGTAAGGTATATGACGTCATATTTCCCATCTGGGTGTTAGTCACGCGCAATTTACCTAGGCAACAAGAACGTGAAAATCGGTATTTTCACTGGTGGTACAAGTGTAAGATCGAAAATTATTTTCACTGCTATTTCTCGATATCCTACCGGAAAGCATGGAATAAAGATTTTTATCTTATGCATATTACACTATACTTTCTGTGTATTCTAATCGTGATTTATGACATCCGCAACAAGCCCTGGTCTGGCATACAACAGTGACAGCGACTAAACTAAGTAAAAGAAAATTATCATTGATGGTTCCTTCATCTGATACCAAATATCAAAGGACAAACAGAACCGAACTAAACAGAACTTAATCTATAAAAAGACATAAATAGTTGCCTCAAACCTCCAACAAATATAGAAGTTGAATAAAATGTAATGTTAGCATATTTACTTACGCCGTGACTGCTTGTTCCTATTCCTAGGAGGGATGGCAAGAATATAGGTAATGCACAAACAAACTAGCAAGAAAACACAGCTCAAATTTGTGTTACGTGCCATTCTCTTTCAAGTTAGAAACTACCTAGACAGCCCTCTAGAAGCCCTATATATAGATGTCAAGCCCACCAGCACACGCGCAAAGATGAAATATGTATTTCTATCCTATGAACAAAAAAATCTGAATATTGCGAGTTTAAGTATGTTATTTATCTTTGATTAGAGTATTTCAATATGTATGCCTGTGTAAAATAGAAGATCAGACTGCAGATTTGTGCAGTATAATCCTGGATTTAATCTTTCTTTTTAAAGCAGTGTCTGTCATTCGTGACTTTCCATAGGTTGAACGTAACAGGCATGTCGCAGTAATTAGATGAATTCGTCATGCATTTCCAAAATTAGAATTAATTAATTAATTATGCAATTTGAAGTCCGTTTATGTTCTAACGTTTTATTATTGTTTTGCTTTCGGGCGAAGAGATGTTGCTTAATCTGGAAACAATTTGACCACAACTGTTGGTTTTCAGCAGAAACAAATAGCGTGCTTAGATACTGGAATGTTGGACAACCATTTAAAAGTAGGGATTGTGTGGTAATGGGTTAATGCATCCCTGTAAAACGTGCACAGTTTTCTCTGTAAGCAGACCTCAGCTTTCTTAACATTGTAACTAAGGGAACAATTGCACGTTACAAGAACAATCCTTGGTTTTTGATTTTTGATTTTCCATAAAAAGATCAACTTGTTTTAAAATAAAGATTTCATGCTCTGAAAACGTGTTTGTGGTAATAATCTATGTGATTTATAAGCAAACGAAAACATACAAAGCTAGACAACAAAAGCCATGGAAACTTCGATAAAGCAAACAAAGCAAATAAACATGGCGCAGAAAAGATGTATGTGCATATATTCAGTTTGGACTTTGGGTGGTGGCATGACTCATGTACCGTGCTGGTATTAAATAAAAACAAGTAACCGAAACTGAAAACGCAAGAAAAGGGAGATGGGTTCAGAAATAGGAAAGGTAAAGTGCAGAAAAAAAATCTCATAAATTAAAGTAAACACTTCGTTGAAACGTGACTTGCGCTGATGTGAACACCTGTCAGTTTTGCATAATTTAGTGTCAACATTAGGATGAAGTTCCGGTAGTGTCACTATTGTTGAGCATACATTTAGCTTTGGATTCTTGTGAGAATTTTTAGCCCTTTTTACGTTTTTCTTTTTTATCAGCTTTTGCCGACCGATTAGGGAGAACAGAAATTCCGTAAAACCGTCCGCTGACAGCAAACTGATGTTGCTGTAACTAGTATCTGCTTTCACTTACAAGTTTTAATGCTTATACATGTATGATCAGGAATATAAAAAGAATTTCTGAGCAGTACTTTTATTATCATTACTTAGACTTTGTTTACACCACCATTCTCAAGTTTTGTCATTTTATAAGTATCTCATTTTGATCTGATTTTAGGAAGACCGTATTCCTATTTATCCCTAGCCTCTACAGCAAGAGCTATTAATTACAGATTGAGATGTTTCAGAGAAGAAATGAATGGATAAAAGATTAAACTCTTTTATATTATTTATTCAAATGGTTAAGTAAATTGTCATTCAGTGATGTCACTCTGGATAATTTATTATATAGTCACTCAGAATTACAAAGAAATCATATCAATTATTAAAGAAAACTAGGAATTATATGCGTGCATTTTAATTAAATGAAGATGAGGGTTCCAATGGTGGACTATATGGAGAAGAATGCACATTTCTTGACAATACTTGCAATCTGAATCTGTTGTTTATTGGTGCCTTAAAATGATAATAAGTATAATATTTATAATAGTAATTATAGCCTTGTGTTTCCACTCTGTAAATTCGGCATGATTGATTAAGTGTCGTAAAGGCAGACTTGATAAGGCACCGTGGAAAAAGTACCTCAAAGTTTCTACAACTAGAAGGCAAAATGAACTAAAAGCTCTTGTTAAAAGCTAGCTAGCGCGCGTTCGCGCGCGCTCTCTCTCTCTCTCTCGTGGGGGTGGTGGTGCTGTTGGTGTGGGTTGGGTGGGGTGGGGCCATTTGACAAAGTGCAAAGGAACACCACTTTTGTGGAGGTCAACTTTGTGACAAGTGTAGGCTTTAAGCCTTAGTAATATGCAAAATATGCAGGTTTTTATTCACAATTTACAAGACGACACTACGGGTTATTCGTTTTGAAAACGAAACACAGGTTTGTCGATACCTCAACAGTTATTCAAGAAAAATAAATGTTTTAATTTACTTCAGCTTTTCTTCATCTACTCTAGTAAATTGATTCAATTAAACTATTAGATAGAAAGAAGCTATATACGCCCTTCTGTCCTTGAAACCAAACAAATATTTAAAATTAATACGAAAAAGCAATTCATCCAACAACTATATATAGAATTAAAACGCTACTGCAGTAAGCCTTTGAAACCCGTATTGGTTTGTTGATAGACGTAGCCTGGGGGTACTAACTGTTAAAACCTTTGCCAAACAATGAAGACTTTCGACGACCCTTGGAAACAAGCCATTTGGAAACATTGTGGGAAAAAGAGAAAAGGCTGGTAACCAGCAATTTCTCCTTTTCCTATGTTTGCTGTCCTATCTATAAAAAGTTGCACCTTTGAGCCGAATGAAAATTGTCGTCTGCAGATGCTTTCAATTAGAAAAGGGCTAAAAATTTGTCGTATGGTAAAGGTTTAAACAACAAAACAAAAGAAGTGGACACTATGCGTACCCGATATGGATGAAAAAATCTTCTTGCAGTAGCTCCTTTCTTCACATTTCTTCTTGTAAAAGAGAACACTTCATTAACAAAAATTGTCAGGTAATAATACTTTCTTTGAAAAACAAGCAATCATTGTGGGGAAAGGAAAATGTCTGTAGGTAAAAGGCATTTCAAACGTAATAAAGTAGTATTTTCTCTTTTTTTCCCCGATGTTTTTAACCGGTATTTTTTAAAAGCCCTGTCCCTGCCCATAGCTGTGGTTCTAGATTTCTCTTTTTTTACTCTCTCTCTCTCTCTCTCTCTCTCTCTGTACTGGTGTGAGAAAGCCAGGTGTGCATTTGACACTTTGATATGACCTAAGCTGTTAAAACAGCGTTTAACTCCAACACAAACAAACAAATGTAGGTGTTCCAGCTCATTTTTCCCGGAAGATATAATAGTATATTTACGATACGAAATATTTTTAAACTAGTCCAAATAGAAAGCTTTTGCAGACGGCAAAATAAAAGTGACTGCTTAATTGGAATTTGGTTTGGAAAGTCAAGAAAACATTTTGGGAAAAGAAGAAAACGCTACATGGTTACCAGGTATTTTTTTGGGGGCGTTAAAAGAAAGAATTGTGTGGTAAAGGGTTAGGAGCTCTTCAAAATTGCAGCTTCGCCTTTTCCTTTCCGAGAATTGATGATAAACATTGTGACAGGATTCATTCCTTTCTCGCCGCTAGTCGTTGTTGATCAAAGAGAATTACATGCAAAAGGAGCCAGTAGCTTGTAAAGACTTGCGCCGAGCACTAGTAATAGAAACTCAAGAAAACCATACATTGGTGCACCGGCCGTCGAAATATAGCCAAGGTGATGTTGAAAATGACGTTAAACGCCATGCGAACGAAAGTAGTCACTGGACCACCAGCATTTTGTCCTTTTCCCACCATGCTTGCTACCCTGCTGGAAACGAGTTTCAATTTTTGAGTTACCTGTATTTTGTTGTCTGCAAGTGCTTTCAATTTGAACTAGTATAAAATTTTGTCGTTTGGTAAAGTGTTAAAGATATTTCTTCTTTCAAATACATTTTCGTACACAGACATACATACAGAAGGCAACTGAACTAGAAGTCAAACAGATAGACAGACGAAAAGACATCCTAGGTAGCTAGACATTGCAGACGAGGACGCAAACGATAGTGACCAAGGTTTCATGTCTTTTCTTGGAAATGTCCACTTGAGATCCCCAAGACAAATTGATACTCAAAAGAAAGCCCTATTTTTCAATTTCTTTCTTTCTTCCCATGTCATTTATTCCTTTAATTTTATCATAAAAATAACAAAAAGACTGCATGCTATACAGACAGACTCAAGGACAAACTTAACCTGGCATTCAGGCCCTGCATTTAGGTCATTCTAATAAACAAGGTACACAACTACAGCAAAGTCCAAGAAATATATGTTGTTATTTTCTTCTGAAATACACGTTAAATCAGACATTCAGAATATTGAGAACACAGAGTTTTCATTTTGCAGTTTTACTTGATGATTTTGTTTAAATGAAAATGCTCTATTTAACGGACTGACACCAGTCTAGGACAAACTGTCTGAAAGCCTGACCAAATGACAAACTGTTTTTAGGGCAGACCAAATGACGGGTTGTCAGCAAATCAGACTCAAATCCGAACTGTCGTAAATATAGATAAGAAAATCTAAAGAGACTGAAAAATATCGCAATGCAAAATGAGATGTAGGCAAGAACTGCAGAGAGTGATTTCCTGGAGTTTCTCACACCACTACGCCAGCACCATTTGGTTCAGCCAATCAGAATTTGTCTTACTTTCAAATTTAGAGAATTCTGGAGAATAAGAACGAGAATGTTTTTTAAGAATGACCGGTGAAATTAGAGCCTGGTTAACAGCATTTTGCCTTTTTCCCACAAGATTTTTTATTTTTTAACGGGCATAAAAAACTTGGGATTGTGTGGTAAAGGTTTGATCTTATATCAATTTATTCTTGGTTTGTGTAGTTTTAACAGCTGTTTTGTACATAAAATCAGCTGTACTGAGGCGGCCAGTGCACGTATTTCTGCTTTTATAGATCTTTTCGAAATTCAGTCTTTCAACGACAATTGACTTTGTCGGACATGAAAGACTGATAAAGAGAGAGGAAGCGAGGGAGAAAATGTGAGAGAAAGAGAGAGAGACAAAGAAAACACAGAGAGAGAAAGAAACAAAGAAAATCAGAGAGATAGAGAGAGAGAGAGAGGATATGAAAGAAATAGAAAGGGTACCAGAGCTGGGGACAGGGGCACGGCCAAAGCCTGTAAAAGATGGCGTTTGCAAAACATCGTGAGAAACCCTCATTCCTTACGTTCAATTGCCTTTTTCCTACAATCATTTTTCCTTTCGCCACAATGATTGCTTGTCTTTCAAAACTAGTATTATTGCATGACAATTTTTGTTAACTAAGTGTTTATTTTTACAGAAGAATTATGAAGAAAGGAGCTACTATCATTTTTTTTTTTATCTATATCGGGTATGCATAATGTTCACGTCTTTTGTTCTGTTAGTTTCAACAGTTAGTACCCCCCCCCCCCCCGGGCTACGTCTATCAACAAGTCATTACGGGTTTCCAGGGCTTGGTGTTTTAATTCTATTTATAGTTTTTGGGTGAATCACTTTTTCGTATTAATTTTAAGACAGAATTGAAGTATTTGTTTGGTTTCAAGGACAGAAGGGTGTATATAACTTCTTTCTATCTAATCGTTTAATTGAATCAATTTAGTAGAGTATATAAAGACAAGCTGAAATAAAGTAAAACATTTATTATTCTTGAATAACTGTTGAGGTGTCTACAGACCCGTGTTCGTTTTCAAAATAAACAACCCGTAGTGTCGTCTTGTAAATTGTGAATAAAAACCTGCACATATTGCATATTACTAAGCCTTAAAGCGTTACGCTTGTCACAAAGTTGAGCTCCACAAAAGTGGTGTTCCTTTGTACTTTGTCAAATGGCCCCACCACCCCCCACAGTACCCCACCCCCACAGTAGCCCCCCCACAGTACCCACCCACAGTACCCGCCACAGTACCCCCCACAGTACCCCCCACAGTACCCCCCCCCCGAGAGAGAGAGAGAGAGAGAGAGAGAGAGAGAGAGAGAGAGAGAGAGAGAGAGAGAGAGAGAGAGAGAGAGAGAGAGAGAGAGAGAGAGAGAGAGAGAGAGAGAGAGAGAGAGAGAGAGAGAGAGAGAGAGAGAGAGAGAGAGAGAGAGAGAGAGAGATTAGGTAGAAAAAGTGCAAAAAATGTCCGTATTATATTGTTACACGTGATATTGAGCACTTCATTGTTACAATCCAATTTACATCGAACATATTTCAGCAATTGTAGGTGGGTGGGTTGTGGCAATATGCTCAGACTGATTTCAAACACTCTCCATTTACAACAAAACAGGCTTTATTTGTGAGTTTAAACTAGCACTTACACATACACACACGAAAACACACAGGGAAAAAAACATTTTGAGATTTCAACGTTCTTTATTGAACTAACTTATAAATCAATTAAGAACAATCATTTAGAGATAATTATCCCCTGAACTATAGAAAGAAAATGATATTAGCTTTGTCCGCCTAGGTTTCACTGTCAATATTTCCTGAGATGTTATTTTGTAAATGCACAATGCCATAATACAGTAACAATCAGTCTAAATATTACTCTTTTTTTTTCTTTACAGAATAGACTTCATTTTGCTAGCTGATCAAAATTATGGATTAATTACGATCAATCTCAAGAAACAATAACAGAGCTACATACTTTGATCTTTATGAAAACATTGTGATAAAAGGTGAAGTTGCTCGTCACAAGCAACTTCACCTTTTGTCACAATGTTTTCACAACGAGCAAAGCATATAGCTCCGTTATCGTTCTGGTAAAGTTCTGGTTAAAGTTTAAAGTACACCAGACAGACAAAAATTAAGCGTGGGTCATATGATGGGATAAGTATTTCGAAGGGTAACAAACATTATACGAAAAGGACAAAGTGCTCATTACAGGCATTTTCTCCTTTGCCGGTAATATTTTCCAAAGCTTCTAAATGAGTATCGCAAAATCACGGCTGAAAGGGTAGAAAACATTGTGAGAAAAGGATAAAGACCTCGCTTCAAACACTTTCTGTTTTCCTACAATGTTTTCAAAAACCTACAGGGTTTAAATCAGGACTTATCCAAGGGTTCACAGATCATCAGCAATCTTTAATTCTATTCTGTGATCAAACTCAAATACCTCCCAAAGCACTGAATTCGAGTTCTGTACACACTTTGACCATTCAATCCTTCGGAAAAAGATAGAAGTGTCAAAATTACCTGATAAGCTTATTTTGGATTGTTGGAAAATTATATAACAATGTATCCAATATGATAGCTTGATTTGTTTATGCACATGTTTTCATTTAGTAGCCGCCATTGTTACTGTGAAAAATACACCGTTTGAATGGATTAATTGGAGATAAAACAATACATGACATATAAACAACGTACTTAGAACAAAATGGTTTCCAAAGTGCTCAGGTCACATGACGTCATTAATACATTCTGATTGGGAAATCGACTTAGAACACAATTTTTCGGAACAGTCTGTAAAAAAACTGGAGATAGAACAAGTTAACACTAAAAATCTTCTAAACTAGAGCTCATATCACATAACTGATTTTACGAGGAGATAGTACTCTTTAAGACGATTCCACGATTCCAACGATGTATATATAACTCAAATTTTGCAAAACACAATTATAATACATCGACGACTTGCTGCTATCTCTTGTAAATCAATATTGTGAAAAAAATGTACAATGTCCCCTTTACACTATATTCTTTCCACGCCACTTGCCGCTATCTTACGTAAATTAACATTGTCAAAGAATGTACAATGTTGCAGGAAAAATTAATCATAAAGCAGTAACTATCACAAATCTTTCAAAAGATTTGGGCATGCTTGGTATCTGTATTGTAACCCCTTTATTACTAGCCCTGTATGTAGATGAACTACATGATGACTGACAACAGATCACTTATTGCAATCATTGATTTGCTATCGTACTTCTTGTCTGTAATGGTTAACTCAATTTTCCTCTACAGAGAAAATATGGACATTTAAAATAAGAAAGATAGACAATTTGTTGTTTTCGGCTGGTCTGCTGTGCAAATCAAAATTGTGTATTGTATTTGTTTGATAAAATGAAATTTTGCCCTGTGAGACTTCATTACATCATTTTTACAGATAATTCATTTCGATTCCACTGGTTGCACCTGGAGTGCTTAACTTCAAAACTTAAAATTTATCAACTTAAAAAAAGGAGTTGCACTGCTTTCTTAGATTTTATAATTTCATAATACTTTTGTTTGATCGCTTTGCATTGCATTTCTTGTAAGTGCGCCCAACATGACCACTGTTGTCAACGGGCCATAAAACCCCATTCATTCATTCATTGCACTGGTTTCTTTTCCTAGAGAGAACATATAGGGAACTGACTTGTGAAATTAAATTGTTTAGCAATATTGGTTTTAGTGATTGATTTTCTATACTTAGGTCACAGAGAAACTACAATAATTGTTTTGATATATAATTTCTGGTACTTTATTTATAAACATTTATACAACACGAAATACATGTATGAATGATAATTGTTAGAAATTATATGAACAAATCAGATGAATAGTAATTTCTGATCTTTCATGTTTGAAAAAAAAAAAACATCAAGGGTCATTCAGTAACAGGTTGAATATTTTTTTACTGTTCATTATTTCTACATTACGATTACGCCTCCGATATGAGAGTGGGTAATTGGGAAGTCTGCATATGCACATATACATGTACATGTGTTATTTGTTGAGAAATTATTTGTTTTTGAGATTCAAGAACTTGTAGCTGAGTCCCAGTAGCTCAGTTTGTAGCTTGGGAACAGGAGGTGGCTGGTTTGATTCCTGGTTCGGCTAATTTCCTTCAAAGGATTAGTTTAAACATGTTTATTTTACATCGGTTGAGAAACAAGTTCTGACAACTTATACTAATTTCTCTCGATTCTGCTCTCGATTTTTCAAATGATTGATGATAGTTATTGTGAAAGAATCATTCTTCTCTCACCGCTGACTCTTGCTTCCACGATGGCTGTATGGAAAAGCATCAGTGGCTTGAAAAGAATAGTGTGCCAAGTACTGGTAAGAGAAACTCAAGCAAAGCATGGACACATGAACTGGCTTCATAATCTTCATGATATAACTGAAATAATGTTGAAAATGGAGTTAAACTCCATATCATCAATCAATCAAGCACGTGCAGTCTTTGCTGTATTACATTTACAACGATTCTCATTACTTAGTACATAATTGGCAAGAAAGATGTAAAGTCTATGTGGCAATTGTCAATCTTTGTCATTGACTACACTCTTTCATCAGTGTAGTTTGTTCTTCTTACTCCTTGATTGTTTAGGTTTTGAGAAGAGGTAACTTTTAACAATAGCTTTTAGTTCATTTTGCGTCTTAGTTGTACCTTTATTTTTGAGATACTTTTTCCTCGGTGCCTTATCAAGTCTGCCTTTACGACACTTAATCAATTATGCTGAATTTGCAGAAAGGAAACACAAGGCTATAATTACTATTATAAATATTATACTTATTATCATTTTAAGGCACCAATAAACAACAGATTCAGATTGCAAGTATTATCAAGAAATGTGCATTCTTCTCCATATAGTCCACCATTGGAACCCTCATCTTCATTTAATTAAACTGCACACATATAATTCCTTTTTTTCTTCAATAATTGATATGATTTTTTTGTAATTCTGAGTGACTATATAGTAAAATATTGAAAGTGAAATCACTGAATGAAAATTTACTTAACAATTTGAATAAATAATATATAGAAATTTAATCTTTTATCCATTCATTTCTTCTCTGAAACATCTCAATCGGAAATTAATAGTTCTTGCTGTAGAGACTAGGGTTAAATAGGAATACGGTCCGTTTGGTGGGGCGGGGGAGGGGGTTACAAGTGTGTGTTTTTTGTGTGTGGGTGTGGGGGGTTGATATGCTTGTTTACTCACTTAAATGGACCAAAATAAAAGGAAAATTATGTCTTTAAATCTTACTTTTTAATCATTTTTTTTTTCGCGTTTTCTATGGTTTTGTCTTCGGTTATTTACTATGTTAATCGGATCATGGGAGGTTTTGTATGATATGTTCTACAAAAGTCATGATATTTTCTCTTTCTTCAAACATTTTAGTATTTCTATAGATGTCTAAATTTGTGATGAGGTGGCTCCTTAATCCATTTATTGAAGGTTTATATAGTTTATTTCTGAAAAAAAAATCAAAAAGAAATATTTCTAATTTAATATTTGTTACGTTTGAGCCCAAAAGTAAAATACAGCTATAAATTTCCACAGTTTGATCTAGATTTTTTTAAATTCCTGTGATTCTACTTATCCAAGTTTTCGTGCATGTACATTCGTAGAATAATGTGTAATTGTTTCAACATCTATGCCACAAAATGTCCATAAATTCGTATCTATCGGCTTCATTTTAAAAAGTAAGGCGTTTGTTGCAATAATCCGATGCACTATTCTTGTTTGTAACCATTGGGTGTAAGTATCTCGTGTGTATTTGAATACGTTTCCGTGAATTTGTTTCCAATCTATATTTAAACCATTATAATATGTAGACCATTTGTTCCTACTTGTTGGTGTTTCATCGTTTTTTTGTAAGAGTATTATAAACGTGTTTGTTTATGTCTTTTTTGGTTAATATATGAAAAAAATAATTGTTAATTTAAGGATTATGACATTCATTCAAAAATGTATGTGTAACTGGAAATGGAATTTCCTACTGTGAAAAGAAAGCTTTAATTGAATTTAAAATACTATAATAGTTTAAAATTTATTCCATTCTTGGTTGCAGTTTTGATTTCATTTAAATCTTTAAAACATCCGTCGTTGCTCAACACGTCTTTAACATATCTTATACCACATTTGTATAAGATTGCGTTTTAGATATACTTAGAGTCTATCGTAATGTTCCCGTTATAAAACAGAGGCATGGTCATTATTTCCGACAATTTTTTAAAATATATTTAGAGCTAAATTCCATGAATGATTTTAAAACATCTATCCAAAATTCATTTTCTATTTTGCCTAGAATTTTTTTGCAGTATAAAGTACCAAAGTTTTAAACTCTCTGGATAAAAAATGTTGGTGATAAATTTGATTTTATCAAAATTGACTTGAAGACCAGAAAAGTGAAAAATGTTTAAGCAGCTCCAATGTACTATTGATCGTTTCTTCTGACCCGTCTAGAAAAAGGGTTGTATCACCTGCGAATTGAGATATTATGCATTCTTGGTTTTTTATCTTTATTCTGGTGATATTCTTATCATTTTTTTTATTTTGATATTCAAAATCCCTGTGCAAAGAAGTCTGAGATCATTTCAAGAGAAGTTAGAAACCGTAGTCTTCAGTCCCTCGGTCAAGGTCAGGAATCGGATGGGAACCTACTATTTCCAGTCATACTCCAGAAATTACCTGCAGAGGTTAAGCGAAATATGATCTTGGAGGAAGCAATTGGCGACTTCCTGAACCACGACGAGCTTTGAAAACGGAAATAAACATTTTAGAATCAGGCAATCCAATCCTTAACACTCATGACCATTTAGCCACTGCATCTTTTCTTACCGGCGCCGGGGTAACACAAAACAAAAATCGTCCACTGCGGATGACGGACCCTTACAAACCCGAAGAGTATAAATGCCACTTTTGTAGTGGTCGTAATTTGGCTTGGAGACGGGCCATCTGCTGTCCAATCGAAAATCGGATTTTTACTGTCCGGGCCATTTACGTCGACGTCATTATCAACAACGACAACAGATTACATTATGAACGTCATTTCGACCCAGCCCAGCAGTGAGGATATTCAGCGTTTCTGGAAATTAGAATCTATAGGGATTCAACTTTCGAAGGAAGAACAATTGTTTAGCGACTTAGAATCATACAAGTCAAATTGCATTAGCTTCAATGATGGACGATATACTGCTTCGTTCCCCTGGAAACCCGATTACGAAGAGCTATCCGATAATTATAATATCACGTTAAGAAAAACCTAAAATTCAACACACCAGTGCATCCAGAAGATTCTACGCAGATGCAACACGTGCCGCTGAGTGACTGGAAGACTGTATGCCGCGCCTGACCCACCACCTTTACCTAAGATGCGAGTTCAAGACAAACAGCAATTTACAGTGACCGGGGCTGATTTTACCCAAGCTCTACATGTGCGTAGCAAAACGGGAGATGAGAAAGCGTACATATGTCTCTTCACATGTGCTACTACTCGAGCTGTTCACTTAGAGGTCGTTCGCAATTTGACAGAAACTGCATTTCTACAGGCGTTCAGGAGATTAAATAGTAGAAAATCCCTACCGAAGATTATTGTGTCTGACAACGGAACTACGTTTCATGCTGCAGCCAACACAGTACGTCGGTTGATGAAGTCTACCGCTGTCCAAGATACATTACACAACCAGGGTACAGAGTGGAAGTTTATAAACAAGCCCGCTCTATGGTTTGGTGGTTGGTGGGAGAGACTCATAGGACTTACCAAAACAACTATTAAGAAAGTTCTTGGGAAGGCATACGTCACTTACGATACCCTTCAAACAATAGTTACCGAGATAGAATGCGTCATGAACGATCTCCGTTAACGTATGTGACGTCAGAAGCAGCAGACCCAGAACCCCTTACGCCAGCACATCTGATTATTATCAGCTTGATGGTTTCATTTGAACTATTTAGTAGGTCAGGGGTAAGTTTAAACATATTTTATTACCAAGTTATGTTACACGAATAAAATTTACAATACAGAACAATATACATAATTAAACGACTAAGCAAGCGGGTCTGACCAGAAGTTATCACAACTTAGATTCGGTCTAAGTTTATAAAATTACGTTTTTTTTAGAGTCGCCCATTTTCACTTTTGGCTTTCGAAATATTACATTTTTTTCTTATTTTATTTTTGAACGACAATTTTGTTCCAGTTATTCTCAAACATGGTAATGGCAATTAGCAAGTCAAGTTATGATAGTGGAAAAGAAGGAAATATGTTTCTTAAATATATACAAAAGTAGATAAAAACCCTCAGATTTTAAAATTATTACTAAATGATTACCAGTAGATGAATCGTAAATTCTGGCGAATTGGATAAATATTTATCGCTTGCTGCTACAGGACTAATTGAATCATCCAGTATCCTTTATATAAGTTTGTACAGTCTTAAAAAAATCATTGAGTTGTCTTCAAAATTGAGATAATCGGATCCATAGAATAGAATATTGATATTTAATGGATGAACTCGACCTAAATTTTGAAAGATACTCGTATTATTTCGCTGATATGTGTATTATGTACATCTGAAAAAATAATGTTCAGTATCTTCTTGGTCATAACCGCACATACATCTTGGATTTTGAGATATATAATTAGAGAAAAGGTCAAAGTTCAAATTGCTGCATCTGTTACGAATCCTTGTATGTATGACATGGAGATGGCGTTTACAGACAAACTAGTGTTTTGGAACGTCAGAAACATGAAAGGTCTGTATGATACGAGATTTAAATTGCGATATAATCGTGAACATCATCGGTAATTGAAATCAGTGATAGACTCTGGCCCAGAAAAGTACATGTAGTTCGTAGTTCTTTTGATAAATAATTAGCAACAACAGGCAAACTAACACACATTTTTACTTTTTTTTTTTTTCGAAGAAGTATCTCTGTTGCAGTCAAAGTGATTTATTTCTCAAATCATTGCATAACACTATATAACTGAGCTAAGATCTGTGAAAAGTCGGGTTGAATACGTACTCTGTAGTGCATTTAATAAATCAGTTCGTTGCATATATGTTACAGTCCTGACAAACAACCCCAAAAAGCGAGTATAAACCCCTGGACCTCCAGGTTCCAAGGCGAGCGCTCTACTACGTCGCTACTAAAGCTAGCTCTATAGCGAGGCATTTTAAGTTCCTCCTTAAGTACAATGTACAATGGTACATATTAAATATTAATGGGATAGACCAGTTTACCACATGCTTCTCGTCCACGAATCTTTCAATTATTGTTACTTTATTTCGCAACAAAGTCTTTTATTACGGTGGATGCTAATTTGGCAATTCTGACAGATAACCTCGCAAGGCGAGTATTGAACTCTGTACCTCCAGGTTCCAAGGTGAACGTCCTGCTACGTCACTACGAAAGCTTTCAATTACAGCAAGGCAGTTTAAGACTTAGTACTTATCCCTTTATACAAACACTATTGGCTTGCAACACGCAAAAAGGGGAATTCGGACATTTGCGTAAAGTGTCGTCTCGGATCAGCCTGCGCAGTCCGCGCAGACTAATCCGAGACGGCACTGTACGACTTTATTAGATTTTGTGATGCAGTAGACTTGCGCAAAACAGAAAATTACATCAAAACGGAGTATCCTTCCGGATTAGCCTGTGCGGAGTGCGATGGCTGAACCGAGACGACATCTTACGCAAGTGTCCGAATGCTTCTTTTCGCGTGTTGCAGACCAATTATATATAGCCATACAATTATACATGTATCTATCTGTCGAAAAGATCAGTTTAACGTATACTGCTTACGTACGAATAATTAAGAAAAATAATTTCATGCTTTCCGGTAGGATATCGAGAAATAGCAGTGTAAATATTTTTCGATCATACACTGGTACCACCAGTGAAAATAAAATACCGATTTTCACGTTCTTGTTGCCTAAGTAAATTGCGCGTGCCTCACAACCAGATGGGAAATATGACATCATATATCTTTCATTTCTAGCGCTTGACGTAATATTGTAATGCTTTGCTATGCGGGAGGGGTGCGCCACGGGGAATAACGGAAAAGAATTGCACTGGATTTTGATAAAGCTCCTCCCAGAAAGGGTTAAAAGTATGAAATAAATAGAATTTTTGTTATTTTTGGTGAAAGATCGAAATTTATTTCATCTCGTGAACACCATCGATAATATTTTCACGAATAGCTGTGCTACTCGTGAACTGTGCTACTCGTGAAAATATTAACGATGGTGTTCACTCGATGAAATAAATTTCGATCTTTCACCGAAAAAAAACAAATATCCTCTATAACTTACTGAATCGACATAAGGTAGAATGGTCCAGTGACAATCAGAAATTTATCAGTAGGAAAAGGTGTTGACCCATGTCAATCTGTGCAGATAGAACGAATATACGGCTGAAATGGATTTATATGTTTTTCAGATGGATCACACCTTCTTTCACAGAGAGGACTCAGTTAGTTTAAAGTGTGTGCCGTTTGGAGGGAAAGGGGAACCTGGTGCAAATAGACTGAATATTGAAGTGCTAAATGTCAGCATAATTTATTATTTCAAACTTGAAAAGAAAGACTAAAATAATTGCAATTTATAGACTTCCTTTAGCGATAATATTTCAGCATAGAGGACAGTGTACGTAAATTTCAGACTGCATATTTTTGAAGTCTGATCCTTATCTACATTTTTTCGCAAACCCATCAACATGTCTAGTTTTAAAAGGCTTTCTTAAACCATTACCAAACGACAATATTTTAGACTGGTCCAAATTCAAAGCATTTGTAGATGACAAAATAAAAGTGACTGAAAATTTGAAATTTGTTTTGTGATGGGTATAAAAACATTGTGGGAAAAGGAGAAAATGCTAGTTACCAGCATTTTCTCCTTTTCCCACAATATTTTCTAAAGGCTTCTTTCTCAGGGGCGTCAAAAGTAGGGATTGTGTGGTAATGTATTAAGGCTACAGTATAATAGATTCATGCAAGTACTAATTTATGGAAGGAAGTACATGTACTTATTGGGTTCAAATTGTATACAATACGTGAACCTTTTACTGCTTAGTCCATACCACACAATCACAACTTTTAACGACTCTGACAAAAAGACCTGTTGAAAACATTGTGGGTAAAGGAGAAAATGCTGCTTCTTTTTCTGCAGTATTTCCTAACCTATCATGGACAAATTTAACCATTTAAGTCACTTTTGATTTGCCGACTTTAAATGCTTTTGAACAAATCGAAATTTTAACCGTTTGGTAAGAGTTAGACATCATTACTGGTTGATGCTGTTTTCAACACGATTTCAATTTGTCAGCCAATGTACATATCCATGGATGTTTTTCCAGAGTTTCTCTTTCCAAGGATATAGCTGCTTTCCAACATAACCATTGTTGAAACAATGGTCAGCAGTGAGAGAGGAATTAATCCTGTTGCAAAGACTCTCATCAATCATCTGAAAGAAATTGGCCGAGCGGGAGATCGAACCAGGGACCCCTTGTTTTAAAGGCCTGTACTCCATCGACTAAGCTATAATGCATTGTGTACATATTTTTAAACGTTTTTCAAGAGCTTTTATAAACAAAAGTTTGAACTAACAGGTTCTTTTTTTTATAATTCTGTGAAAACATGTCAAGGTTTGGTAACATATATATAGTCCACTGCAGTCTCCATCGTCATTTGTTAAAATTTCACGTTTAGAATCTGGCTGTCCGCACTCGCCTTTGATCTATTAACAGTTCTTAAATGTCTTTGCAAATTTCTTTTTTTCAACGATAAAAACACTCCCCTAAAATCACAATATAGGACCGGAAGCATTGTATGTACTAAGGATTCTACACCTTCCGCTATCTGATGCTTTACCGTGACCAAATCTACAACAAGAAAATATTGATGCATAACATCAATGCCGCCGCAAATCAGTTTTTTTCCGCAATAAAGCACATTACAACATTTCAAATTAACTTTAGTAAATTTATGCAGAACTTTATGAGAAATGAACTGAGAAGCCCTAAACAATCCTTATAATGCAACCCAAAACTTAAAAAAAGAATTATTAATGGAAGACACAATCATAGCCATTATTCAGCGAAATTTAACATAATTTCAATTTGAGCTATGTACAAAAGCAGCTGACATTCGAGAAACAATCCAAGAAAATAGTATTAAAACTATGTTCTGAATTACCAAATTGATATTAAAAACTGGGTATGAAATGACCAAAGTGGGTACGAAATAATCGAAGTGAGTACAAAATGACCAAGATATAAAGAATAGGTGGATATGACAAGACAAAAAAAATTGTACGAAATGGCCCATGTACGAAATGATATAGTTACGAAAAGACTTGAAGCCGAGTAAACAATATGATTGTCTCCATAGGTACTTTTCAAAAGTGAATAAGAATATAGTGCCGCCGCTCATGTGGCGCCACAATCAAGCTCGGAAGAAATCTACGGATGTATCCTTTGCAAGCCTATAGTAACTGGAAGGTTATATTCAGTGGACAGGTATACTACATGTGGAATAGAGGAGTTTTATTTCATGCTTTCCGGTAGGATATCGAGAAATAGCAGTGAAAATATTTTTCGATCTTACACTGGTACCACCAGTGAAAATACCGATTTTCACGTTCATGTTGCCTAGGTAAATTGCACGTGCCTAACAACCAGATGGGAAATATGACGTCATATACCTTACATTTCTCGCGCTTGACGTAACGTTGCTATGCGGGAGGAGTACGCCACGGGGAACAAGGGAAAAGAACTGTACTGAATTTTGATAAAGCTCCTCCTAGAAAGGGTAAAAAGCATGAAATAAATAGAATATTTATTTTTTTTCGGTGAAAGATCGAAATTTATTTCATCTCGTGAACACCATCGGTAATATTTTCACGAGTGGCTGCGCGAGTTACCAGCATTTTATCCTTTTCCCACAATGTTTTCTACAGGCTTCTTTTTCAGGGGCGTCAAAAGTAGGGATTGTGTGGTAATGGGTTAAGAAAGTACAAATCTATTTTTTTCTTCATCTTCTCATTTATCAGTGATTTGCCAAACACCAGCATTCAATATTTAGTGATAAATTTGTGAAGTTTGCTATAATTATAGGAATCTGAATAGCTTCCTTTAAGACATCATTTTAACTAGTTGGCTGCAAAAATAATTTTACTTGGTGGAGGGGAATGCGACACTAAGTCTTGCTATTAAAAAAAATATGCATTTAGTTTAAACATATTTATTTTACATCGATTGAGAAACAAGTTCTTACAACTTGTACTAATCCCTCTCGATTCTGCTTCCTGGGAACTACACCAGTACTCGCGCCAAATGTGTGGGCCAAATTAAAAATCCCTAAGTTGACACCCGGTCCCAGGTATCGAACTCAGGACCCTTAGGTAATAGACATTTAGACACGCTCTACAAAAAGGGGACAAAGTGTTTCTCCGTAGTGCATTATACTAAGCAAGCCTGGATCCATATGATCCAATTAGTCTAACATTTGACTGGATATAGAGTTTATTTCATCAGTTTGTGGCTGATATGGGGAAATATTTGCCGAAAAACTTTAAAGGGAAAGGTATGCGAAAATAAGGAGTGCCTTACAGCACTCGTTATTCTCGCGGACCTTTCCCTTTTGAGGCAAATATTTCCCCATATTAAGTAAGGCACTCCTTATTTCCTTATCCCTTTCCCTTTTGAGGCAAATATTTCCCCATATTAACCACAAGCTGATGAAATCAATTATATATTTTATTTCCTCTGTTTATTTTGTCAATGAATGCCACTTTTAAAACTACTGATCTCAAGTAGAACAAAAAAAGTAGTTCCAGATTTTCGGCAGGAGGAAAATATCCATTGAGGCGGGGAAATAATCCCCCCAGCTTTAATTACGACAGTTCTTTACCCATAACATTTCTAACTGGAGCTGTCAATGAATTTGACTTAATACCCCCGCCAGCACTTTGACAGAAAAAAGTGTCAAGTTCAAGGGGAGATAATTCCTTAACCAGGAAGAGTTGACACTTGAAAATTGCATCTTGCAAATCTTCAATATATGGTCAGTATATGTGCAAAGTTTCAATACAATTGAGGGAAAACTGTAGGAGGATTTCGCGACACAAAATTACTAGTATTTTGTACACAGACGGACACACGGACGGACGGACACACAGATAAACAGGCTGATTCCAGTGTACCCCCGAAAACATCCGTTTTGCGGGGGTATAAAAATAGACACATGAAATGTAATATATAAAGGTAAATTGTCCTTGTACAAACATGGAATTTAAAAGAAAAATAAATGACATAATGATGATTATTACTATTATTATTATAACTATTATCATTTTATTATTATTATTATTATTATTATTATTTTATTAATGTGAAGAGGTAACAAGTTTCAACCCATGTCAGCCTTCGTGAAGTCAGCAGGCTGACATGGCATGACATTTTTTGTAAACTAATTAGGCCCCTTTCTTCAAGGCTCATGGCTCATTCGTTATGATAAATGAGTCCTGTTTGTATCTGCATGTAAAATTAAGATATATTCAGACATCTTAAATTGTCTGATGTCATATTTTTGTCCGCTCTGTCACGTTTGTTACGGTAAAACTCTGACATTTAAATTTCAAGTACGTCGACAAACGCAAGTTTCCGCATTTAGACTTTATGTACAGAAAATAACTATAGCGACTCGATAAAGCGTTATTTTATCATTGATTGATCTCGTAGCCTTTCTGAAAGAGGGAGAGAGAGAGAGAGAGAGAGAGAGAGAGAGAGCCTTATTTTATCATAAATTTGGATCGCAGCCTTTCTCAGACAGACAGAGAGACAAATAGACAGACAGACAGACAAGAATCGACCTCATATTATGTTTTTTGTCGACTCTCTGTGGGTTTCTACGCTGCAACAACATAACATGAAAGCAAGTTAGAAGGTGAACGCTAACTGTTTATACATGTACTTTATCCTTTTATCAAACAATGCCGACTTTTGACGCCCATGGAAAACAAGGCTTTTGGAAACATTTTGGGAAAAGGAAAAAATGCTGGGAACCAGCATTTTCTCTTTTTCCCACAATGTTTTCTACCCTGTCAAAGAAACCTTGCACCTTTTCACCATACTGAAATTGTCTTCTACAAATGCTTTCAATTTGGACAAGGCCAAAATTGTGTCGTCTGGTAAAGGTTTAACAAAAGGCAAATTGAAATAATTTGTAGGCGACAAAATAAATGTGGCCCATGGTTTCTATCTATTAGAGTATAGAAAATTATTCCTGAAAAGGAGAACATGCTCGTCAAAAGTCTTCTTCCAGACGTTGAAATTTGAACCCGAAACAATAAACCGGATCTGGAACTATTGAACATGCATATACATCTTTAGTCGAAATACTTTTAAATCCACAAGGCTCTTATGACATGTGACTGTCTGGTAAATGGTTGTAACTTTCCCATATGGCTTGCAACACGCGAAAAGGGACATTCGGACATCTGCGTAAAGTGTCGGTTCGGATCAGCCTGCGCAGTCTAATCCGAGACGACACTTTCCGATTTTACGTAAATTTCTGTTTTGCGGAAGTCAACTGTAGCACAAAATCTTATGTAGTCGTAAAGTGCCGTCTCGGATTAGCCTGCGCGGACTGCGCAGGCTAATCGGAAACGACACTTTACGCAGATATCCGAATGTCCCTTTTCGCGTGTTGCAAGTCATATGGGGACTTCATGCAGTTTTCTTACCCCGAGCAGACCTAGATCTATTATCCATATCCTTCTAAATAAGTAAAGCTTTGAATAAAACGTAGAAACAATTATATTGTCATTTCAAATTTATGGAAATATCTTCCTATCGGACAATGTAGATCCGAGATCAGATTTCACGTTCTGTTCAATCTGGTCTTGGTCAACACTGTTCGCAAAAGATCGGCGAGTCGCGTATTGCAGCTTAAAGGTTAACCCTTTTCTTGATATGCCAATTTGAGACTCTTCCATTTTAGCAGCAAATAAAGATATGATGTCAAAATATGGACAAATGAGGATACAAATATCTGATTGAGTGGAAAACATTGTGGGAAAAGGAGAAATTGCTTGTTACAAGCACTTTCTCCTTTTCCCACAATGTTTTCAAAAGCTGTCTGTTGTTGATGCGTCAAAATGAGTATCTATGGAGTAAAGGGTTAAATATTGGTGAGTGTAGACTGAGCTTTTTACTTCCAGCATTTTACAAAAAAAAAAAATTATCTAAGATCTTTTTTTTTTAATTGTACAGGAATTGATTTGCACTTTACCTTTCAACGAATATATTACGACTATTCTCTGGCAAAAGGATATATTTAATGCACCTCGTGAGGCGTTAACCCATTACCACACAATCCCTACTTTTGACGCCTCTGAGACAGAAGCCTTTAGAAAACTTTATGGGAAAAGGAGAAAATGCTGGTAACCAGCATTTTCTCCTTTTCCCACAATATTTTCTACCCTTCACAAAACAAATTTCAAATTTTCAGTCACTTTTATTTTGTCGTCTGCAAATGCTTTCAATTTGGACCAGTCTAAAATATTGTCGTTTGGTAATGGTTTAAACCATACAAATCATTATGGATGAACAAAATTCATCTTCTTTCTGACAGATGATTTAATTTGCAGCCTGGTATCGATCTTTATATCAACAGTAGGGATGCTCAGGGCTACAAGGTACCTATCTGAGCGGTTTGGGACTTCAAGAGACAATGCAAGACTTGGACATTTAATTTGTGGTTATGTTTATGTTCAAAGCCGCATATTTTCCCCTAAATATCAGTGCTAAATGCATCATTTGTACCTTTAAATGTTTAACCTTAAAAACACACACACACACACACAAAACGAACGAACAAATAAAGCAAATTTACATTTCTGTTCGGATGGCAAAAAAATCAACTGTTCCATATCTGAAAGTAAAAAAAAAAAACCCACGATGTCCTCAAAAATGTATTCAGTCTTGCCAAACAATCAAATGATTGGTTAATCTTCACAACTCTGAGAAGTAAGAGGAAAAGGACATTTTCTGTTGGTTCAAAACAGGGCAATATTTCACTGTCAAAGCCTTTCTAGGCAATCTGATTTTTTGTCTACACGGTCACAAAATACAGTGTAACTGTCTTCGATAAACGAAGTAGAAGACGACAAGGATTGTTTTATGCAATATCCATATGGAAATTTCTTGCATAAATTAGAATTTGTTTTCATACCGGACCACATGCCATAATCGACTCGTTCGATTTTTTTTTAGTCTTAATTTCATAAATTGTCGCAAGACATGCACTTGAATATTTCGCGTTCATATACTCTTGCTGTTTGTGTCGATTTAAAATGAGACGCGTAGAATGTTCAGTCTAGACTAATCTTAGGTCTTCGCTGTCCCTCAGTTTTCGTTGAATGTCAGAGCAAAACAGTCTTGAGACTGTGGCAGCATTTAAGAAAATATAATTCGATTTTTTTCTTGAGTTATTTAACTCTGAAAGTTTCATACCATTTTCATATCCTTCTTATACCCAATGTTTTCTTAACGAAGAACCCTTTGCTGCAACAGGCAAAAGAGTACAATAAGTTTGGATGGATGAAATTTTGCACAATTTTAATCTTAAAACAAGAAATAAATTAAGTCCCTCAAAACTAAAAATTATGTCTAGACAACAAAAAGTCTGAAATTTCTGGTTCCAAAAACCTAGATTAACAATAGTCTTAACTTGTATATGAGCAACCTGTGTTTAGGAAATATATTATTCCAACTTACAGATCTATGAATTAAACACTTCACTAATTCTGAATCCTCAAAGCAACCAGTCTAACTTCAAAATCGTTTTCCACCAAGTAGGTCAATCCTATTTTATCAGCTTTGAAAAGTCTGGCTAGTCTTTTCTAGAAAGAAGACAACATGGATCGGTAAACAACGTGTTCAACCCTTTACCAGACAACCCCTAGTTTTTATGACCCTGAGAAAGAAACCTTTTGAAAACATTTTGGAAAAAGCAGAAAATGCTGGTTTCTCCTTTTCCCACATTTTTTTCAACCCTTCCCATAAGAAATTTCAGTATATTTATTACATTTATTTTGCTATCTTCAAATGCTTTCGATTTGGACCATTCTAGTATTTTGTTGTTTGGTAAAGGGTTAATAACAACCTGTTTCTAAAAACCACTCTGGAAAACCAATGAATGTCAATTTCTACAATACTCTGTATATATAGAGTGAAAGTGATAATGAAGCAGGTAACATGTTTATCCTATTTGCATAACACTTCCCCTTATAAAAAAAAAGTATTAAGAATTAAAACTTTCTTTTGATAGAACATAAAGCATGTAAACAAACATATAAATACATAAAGTTAAATGTTAACTAGTTACGGGTTAAATTCTAGACAAGGTATCAGGAATAATATTATATATACCTTTTATGTGTCTGATATCCATTTTATATTGTTGTAAAATCAACTCCATCAGAGTAAACTCCGATTCTGGTTTTTCATTTTATGGATAACAATCAGAGGATTATGCTCACTATATACAATGATGGGTGCAGGAGCAGACGACAAATACATTTCAAAATATTTAAGAGCAAGAATGAGACATAGACACTTTGTTTCTATTCTTGAGCAGTTAATCTAATGTTTGTTAATCTTTTAAGAAAAATAACTGACTGGATTATCTGTACCATTACAACTTTCTGGAAGTAAAACACTACCTGCAACAGTATCAGTAGCATCTAAAGCAAGCTTAAATCCTTTTCAAAATAAGAAGCTAAAGGAACTGGTTCACTTTTTAGTATTATGGCTTTTACTTTATGGAAACCTTTTTGACCATCATTTCATACAAAACATTTTACGTTAGATATTATAACGTTAAGGTGTTGAAATGTACACATCTCTTTAGCTCTTTCAGCGAGAGGAATTCGCCAAAATCCTTTTGGGGGATCAAATGTGGTTACATACTTCTGTCAATATTTTCGATGTAGTTTTGGCACTGGAAATAAATCAGTCTTGGCTTTGGTTAAGGGATACAGGGAGAAATCCGTTCACTTTGACTAGATTCCATAAAGTCATAATCCAATAGATACTTAATTCCCTCTATAAGATGCCCTGGTTTCTTGAGATTCTTTCGATAATGATGTTGTTTCACTTATTTTGAATGTTCAATGTCCACATTGTATCTGTCCGTGTTGGAATATCAGAGAACATGTTAACATATTCAGAAATTAACCTTTTTTTAATTCATTTTTCTAATTATCATCTAAATGTGATTTTTGTTATCTAAATGTCTTAAAATGTCAGAATTCTGAAGTTTAAAAAAAAAAAAAAAAAAAAAGGATTAGACTTATCAAAGTTCATTATACATGAAGTTTTCTCTAAATGATTAAGAATTTTGTGATAAGTTTTATTGATACCTAAATGACCTGAAATAGGAGTTTCATAATCTAAGTTTAATTATATCTGATCTATAAGATTTAGGAGCGACAGCTTGATGGTTGATAGCCAACTCATGATCAGCTGAGACTTCAGGAGGGCGCCACTTTCTCATGAAGGTATTCCTTTTTTTTATAAACAGGTTTCTTGAAAGATCACTTTCACTGACAGCTTTTTGAAATAAAGGTACACATTCTGGATCAATGCGTTGTCCTAACTCAGTTTTGACCTTGACATTGTATCATGAGCCACATTTTACACCCTTGATAAGGCCACTAGTCCCTGAAGAAGTCTTCTCAGAAAAAGGTAGGTTGTCTGCTGAAATAGGAGATTGAGGAGCTCCAATATCGTGTAAAATTTGACATCTTGTACAGTCTATTGCTTTGCAAGTGGACAAGTTCAAATTTGGATTGTAGAGATTCTGCACTTTAAGTCAAAGTTGGCAAAATCACTTTTTAGTGACACAAAACAATCTGACATGAATGGTTCATAAATCTCCATAATGGTATCAGTCTCAGTGACTTTGGCCTTGACAGGACTTGTTCCTTAAAACGTGACTGAGGTATAGACTTTACTGAATGAAGTAAGGCCTGTAGGCTTATTGCCTTCTTTGTTTTCCAGTTTTCTTATTAATACGGGACATTCAGAAATAATATGAGCTGATTCTTTGCATCAATTACAATATGGTTGATTTGGGACTGTCCTGACTGGAGATGTCATTATGTTGATCAAAGTTTGGTTTAGGATCAAATAAATGAATAGAATGGTTTTCGAGGATTTGGTTTACTTATAAACAGGCTTTATGGGTCAAGGCAGAGTTATCCGGTAGGCAAGCAGATTCTCCTAAAGTTTCAATTTCTTTCTCGTCTAAGAAAGTGTTCATATTTGAATTAATGCATCTTTTGAATTCTTCAACTAACAATTATTGTCATAAGTTTTCCATAATCTGAGTCTACTTTCTTTGAATGACGCCACCTTCAAATAATTGTTACTTAAATCTAGCAAATTCAACATGGGTTTGGCCATTTTCTTTCCCTTTTTCCTAATTTTTTGTCTATATGCTTCAAGTACCGATACATAAGTCTTTTTGAAATCAATTCCTCAACATTATCATAATCAGAAAGCTGTTAATTACCAAGTTGAAGAAAAAATATCGCGAGCCTTTTCAGTAACAAAGCTTTGCAAAATTATATTCCAGTGTTCTCTTTGGCCATTTCAAATTTTCAGTAGATCTTTCAAATGTGAAAAGTATTTGTCAACCTCCTGTTCTTGAATGGAGGAAAATCAGTCTGAGGTGTTTTGTTATGTCAAAGTCATTAATCACATGCAAAGATGGTTTTCCTTTATTTTCTATTTCCAATTCTTTCATTTCTATTTCTTCTTTTTTTTCTTATCCGAACTATAATTATTTTTCTTTCATTCTCTCCCTTTGTTCTAATTTGATTTTTCCCCTGTAACAAATCTTCTTTTTCCATCTGTAGTTTCAATTTTTCTAATTCAATATTGACTTTACCGTCTGTCTCAGACACAAGAATGAGAGACAGAGCAGACGAATAAAATATTTCTTCATCAACTGAAAACTGAACAACAGAATTCTAAATTTCATGCTTTAACATACAGTGGTACCTTAAATGACAGTCAGTTTATAATGAGAAGCAAGATCTAACAAATCAAACGTTTTTGCAAAATTTAACAACTCCTAAGAAGGCTCAGAATTTTTTGTTCAATAGCAAAAGTATTGTAAGTGATAAGATTCAGTCAAACGAGCTCTTCAACGGCTTTTTAGAAGACGATCTCTATGCCATTCTGACAGCCATGACGGCCGTTTGACGATAAATTGGAGAATGAGGCAGCCTACATTTAAACATTGATAATGATTTGGCAAAAACTTTCTGAAGTATCTATAAATTTCAATTTTTTATTCAGTCCTACCTACTGTGGCCCGATTATGCAACCAAAGAGAACCATACGAACCAAGTTGTAAAAGAATGATTACCAACGGATAGTTTGAGTGAAGCTGTACAATGCTGCTCCACTGTTTTAGATTATTTTGAAGTGATATTTAATGATGAGAGACGAGGTTCACACGACTAGAAGCAGTATCCATCCATTCATGTGTTTAGGTAACGCATTACGTGTCTCCATTACCGCATGTCACTGGCTGGTCTCTCTTCTAATCAAAGTAATTTCTTGGATCCACAACGTCCAGTGTAATGCAGAGAAATGACTCCCATTAGAAAATGACCCAAGGTCATTTCTCGACGTAGAGGAAATACCCATGGGTCATTTCTCTACGTCGAGAAATGGCCAATGGGTCATTCCTCTACGTCGAGAAATGATCCGTGGGTCATTTTTGTAATGGGGGTCATTTCTCTGCATTACACCGGCAAGGAGATATTTTTCTCAAAAAAAAAAGTTTGAAGTAACATTATTCTGGCTATTCTATCGGGTTGAGAGTTTCATTAAGCATGACAAGGTATAAGGTGTGCTATTTAATGAGTAGAAGTGTTCATTTGTATCTCTGCAATCTTTGCAAGTAAAATACAGAGAAAAGCGAGTACCACACAGACTTCCATGGAAACGGACTGGACTCTATTTCCGTGCGAGGTGTTTATTTCACACTCCGGTAATACGTAATATTCTCTGAAAATTTCAAATACAGTTGTCGTCACATCGCCGCATTTGTGGTCCAAAATATGATAAAAACATTTGTACAGGTATTCCATTTCTCTGAAAAAAAAGGAAAACAAAGATTAACCCCTATATCTGCAAAATAAATGGAACGAAACTTTTGAGCCGATAAAAAATTAAAAAGAAATCGCTATTTCGAAGGTATTTATTTGGGGGGGAAATGTCCCATCGGAAAATGTGAATAAAAGATGCACGTTTTGTACTGTCTAAGCTTGATCTACATTGTCTACATAATGTCAGTTAGTCGCGCCTGGGACCATAAAGGTTAACCCAGATAGCTCTAAATATTACAATTCCAGGAGTACGCTTGTGGTTGTGTTCGGCTTACGTCAATATCGTATACTATTATACCATTGTGCAGATAGTGTAGGTAGGGATCAGACGGCACTTTTTCTGCAGTATGATAGTGCATCTACAATTTCTGCCACCATGCAACATCTTTACCTTGAAACTATAAGGTTTATCCGTTTATGCTATGGATAAAGTCAGTCAGCCAAATCATTCAGTGATTAGCTCGATAACCCAGTCGATCACGTACAGAGCTTAAAACCTAGTGGTCTCTGATTTGATCCCCTGTCCGCTTAAATGCTTTACGAGGACAGATGATTTGATTTCAGACCGTTTCCTTTTTTTCTTGACTGTAACACATATTATATGCGGAGCCTTAAGAACGATTAAATTACAACTTCGGTTGTTATAGCAGATAAGGGGGTAAAGTTTAATGATACGCCCTTAAAGCCATAGGGAAAGAAAAAAAATGGTAAAATTTGATTGGCTGAAGAATGGTCCAGAATTTAGTCAACTACATGTATGTAAACATTGATGAAATTACAGATCAGATGGTGTTTGGAATAAATAAATATATTGGAAATGTTCGATATGACACCGGAAACGTCATAACAATGATTTCTTTGATAGCCTCCAGGAAATGAAATGCATTTTCTATCGATCCTTGTCTATGCAACATTCACTGTCTATACAGCAAGATTAACCGGAACAACACTTACACACATGTCAGGTTCCTAGCATCACTTGGTAGAATATTTTTGCACGATGCAAGTTCACGGGACAGTTCATTTAACACACATCTTCGGTTATTAGCGAACTCTGAAACATGAAATATTATCTCTTAACATCAGATATATCTTGGGTTGTAAAACTCTGTTCAGATCGCATTTGCAAACAATGAAGACGATCTAGAGCGTGCTGTCTGAACTTGGATATATATTATCCCATTTGGAGAGTTTTTTTCCCCGACCAGGGGAAATTAAGAAAAACATGTCATATTTATGTTTTAACTGCTGGCTTTAACAAGGTTGATATATTAATTGCTCGACAAGTTGTATTATTTTGTTCAAAAGTCAACGAATATTTGATATTTTTAATAAGATTATATCTGAAGAACCTTATACTTGATCGAGTGTGAAAACATGTACATTTCTATTTGAAATTTGTATGACCAATTCCCTTCTTTTACATGTGTGTACTACACGGACAAAAAGATATTTCTAAAAAAGTTACACACCAAGACTTTATTTGAAGTATAGGTTCTTTTCTTTAATCATACTGTAGCTCTCCGAGACTATCAGGTATTTTTGCTGAATTTATAGGAGAACTAAAGGCGGCAATAATTACAAATAAAGAGTATAATTACTAAGCTTTGACTTCGTTCAGCACAACTTGTTTAGCATCACATGAACAGTCATTAATGACCGAGTAGAGTAACTACGAATTGAATCTATAAAGGCTAAATTCTTAAACCCCATACCACATAATCCCAAGTTTGAATGACCTTCGTAAAGGATACTTTTAGAAACAATAATGGGGAAAATGCTGGTAATCCGAATTTCTCAACACAGTTTGTATTCCATCAGAGACAAAATCAATCAGCTGAGCCCAATTTAAAGTCGTCTGCAGATGATTTCAATTTCGATCAGTCTACGAATTTGTCTTTTAGTAATGCGTTAAAAATGAAGGCAGTTCTGTAAGAAAAAAATATCTGGTTCCGAAGTACTACGAATTAGCCACTGCATTCCAATTATCGCCAATTATTGGCATCTCCTTTTGTATTGTTTTACCTTGTGACTCAATATTCGTACACACAGACTCGACAAAGAGATAATGCTGTTCGTAGCTTGCTTGACGATCATTGTATGCAGGTAACTGTTTACACAGTTCTTCTAAAGCACCGGTGTAGGCGCAAACAGCGTCTTCTTTTCCACTGAAAAGGTTGTAAGAAGTCAAATTCTTCAAAGATTTGATAGTAAGTTATTATTTCCCTATCATTAGTGCGGCGACCCAAATAAGTACCCTTTGAATCTCCTGTAACTGTCCTATAGACAACAGGTAATGGCGCCGTCACACCATGACGTTCTGGTCAACGTTCTCTAAGCGTTTTGAAAATCGTTCGATTTTTGAGCGTTCTAGAATGAGGATTTCACATCTGGCGTGTTATTAATGTGTGCCTAACGCATGACTAGCGTATATCTAACGTACGAGAAGCGTGTAACAGCGACCAAGTAAGATACCTCTGATATCTCCATATGCATGGACGTTCGGTAAACGCTCGAATGACGCTAAATGAACGCCAAAATGACGTTTGTTTCACTTTAGTCACACGCTCCGTGCGCTAGGAGACCGTTCAGCGGTCGTTGACAGGTCGCCAGTGAGTCGTTCACTGCAAAGAAAACGATTAGTAACAACCAAGTATAACGCTACCGTAACGACTGACTAGCGATAGCTGAACGCGTGTAATGCTCGATGAACGTTAGTAAAACGTCCCAAAACGTTCTTTAACGATCTTCAGCGTATAAAATTAAATGTTGAAGAACCTTGGTGTCAGTGAGAACTTTTGTGTGTGTTCAAAACTTTTTTCCGGACTAGCGTTCTCCGCCGATTCCCGGCGGACACCGACGATCACCGACGTTCACTAGCGTTCACACAACGCTCCTCTGGCGTAATCCCAGCGACCATGGGCGACTAACAACGTTTCCTCAAACGTCAGAAAACGTTGACCAGAACGTCATGGTGTGACGGCTCCTTAACAATTAGTTTATCAATGAGAGATATTATATGTAATACGCACCAATCAAATAGCGCATAATATATTGCCTATATAACCGTTTGGAAATAATGAAGCAATTCTTTTTTCAAAATAATTTTTTTCTGATAGAAAAAAGAAAAATGCTTCAAATTAAATTAAAGCAAGAAGAAAGGATAAAATTTATATTTATATTTTGATATGTCCAATCCCATTTCTTTAAAACTTTACAATTCTGACATTTTTAGAAATTTAACTTAATAAAAAACACAAACTGGCACATTTAGATAATAATAAAAATGAAGAATTTAAAATTCTGAATATGAGCAGCTATTCCCTGATATTCCAACACGGACAGATACAATATACCATGCTGTGGACATTAAACATTCAAAACCAGTGCAATAATGAATTCCAAGAAATTGGAGCATCTTAAAGAGGAAATCAAATATCTATTGGACAATGACTTTATTATAATGTAGTCAAAGTGAATGAAGTTCTCCCTGTATTCTTGTACCAAACCAGATGGAGCTTTTCCTATGTGCACTGACTATAGAAAGGTTGACTATGTGACAGAGACTGATTCGTTTCCTGCGCTAGGATTAGATGCCTGCATTGGTCATGCTAAAAATGTAACCAAATTCGATCTTCCAAAATGATTTTGGCAAATTACTCTCACTGAAAGAACTAAAGAGATCTCTGCATCTATTACTCCTGGTTGACTTTATCAGTACAAAGTTATACCGTTAAAGCAAAAAAAGTAAAATCGCCGGCAACATTTTTACGTCTTATTAAGATGATAACGTCTGGATTGGACGATTGAAGGTCTTACATCGATGACGTCATCATTCACAGCGATAATTGAGATTATCATCTGAAGACTTTCGGACAATTTTTTGACAGACTGTTTTCTTGTTAAAGGTGAATGTCGTTTTGACAGTCATCATTCCATATAATCTGTTTTCGTCTGCCGAGAAGTGGCTCCATGGCCAACTTTATCATGCAAATCAAACCCAGTAACTGTTATTTGACCGCTATGTAAGCCAATTAAATTATGAGAGTTTGATCCCTTTTGGCCGTGAAATCGATCACATACGGAATGATATATTGACTGGCGATCTTTGCAAACCCTTTGCACTTATAACCCGAATTTCGCGCTTCGAGTGTAGAGGGTTTCAATTTATTGGAAAACAACTCTGCGGGATATCTGGGGTTGTAAATTACTGGGGTACCAAAACTTGTAGGATATGTTTTCCTTTCAGGTCTTGCAATTTGATCTACCTCAAATTTTACCGAAAGCGCGCATTTGAAAAATTAGAATTATGGTCAGCTATAGAAATGCTTTTGACCAGCATTTGCTCTTTTTCAAGCAATGTTGTCATGCCTTAATTGATACAAATTTAATAATTTGAGCCATATTTATTGTGTTGTTTACAACTGCTTTAAATATTGGGACAGTCATACATTGCCAGTTCCTGAACAGTTAAAAAAAAAGAAAAATATCCGAGGTACAAGTTTCTTATGGTGAGACTAAAGCCGGGGGAGGAGCGCGACACGAACGCTCGAAATGTAACAGCATGCACATAATGTTTACTGCATTTTTGGAATTTTATCTCTGATTTTTTCATCATAATTTTGAATTCAATCCCTGATATTTTTATTGATTTATCAACAAAAATGGTACAATAGTAAAAATACTTCGGTTGGATATATTTCTGAATAGCTACCCACAAAGTTAAGGATATGAAGAGGCTTCTCGTGTTACAATGTTTTTGAAAACATTATTCTCAAATCTGTAGCATAGAGCTATTACATAGTCAGCAGACAGCATTTTATTGTAATTGTTTTGCATAGCATCGTCACAAAAACAGGTACGTACATGTATATTAGGCTGGGGAAAGTGTGGTGGTAGATCAGACCACACGGGTATCGTCTGATCTATCATAAACAAAACAACCAAATACAAATTGTACTTTTTAACCTTTATGTTCAATAGGTCAGTTCTGTTTAAAATAATTTCGTCATTTTTTAGAAGAAGTCAGTGGTTTTTTGAGCACACGGTAAACATAAATCAGCCTGCACATTGTGTTGGAAAATCAAAATTATCTTCAGGGAAGTCAGAAAGCTTATTTATTGTTCTTTAATATGGCGTAGTTTTCAGTCATTTAGAAAATACATTTGTAGCTCTTTTTACACTTTTTTAAAGCAACTATCGTAATTTTTTTTCTTTTTCCCTGATCGTTTGCATTGTGTCGGAGTTCTCCGATGATGACCGAGTCTCACTGTTAGATAAGACGCCTATCGGGTATCTTGATTGGTGTTACGTAATAGTATACATTGATACATTGATACGGGGGAAAGAAATCGAAAAGAAAGTATCAGGAAAAAAATCAGACTTCTTTAGGGAGAGGAACTATATAAGCTTTGATGCTTTCGTTTCTTTCCTTTTCGCAATATGTTGTTGTAAATTATTGATGTTAGTATATTCAATAAATTAAAAATAAATGTTTCAACTAAGATCAGACTTTTTTTATGAGATTATTTATAAGGATTTAAAGTCAAGTTTAACAAGATTTTGTATAAGGAAGTCCAATTTGCCGCCTTCTCTCTTTAGCTTTTTACTTGCAAATGTGTGATGATTAACACATTTTCAAAAGTATTTTATGGCGACAGCTCACATATTCAAATTTTCTCGCTATTTTCAATCTTATCACATGTATTTTCTCCCTCTCATGTGTTTTCAAAAGTCAATAATTTAAAACTTTTGACTTCACCAACTTTAAAAAAAAGCAATTTCAGGAAATAAATCAAATGTAGCTCAATTGATATTCTTCACTTTAAAAGAGTAGAAAACATTGTAGGAAAAGTTCTATAAATTAAAAATAAATGTTTAAACTAAGATCAGACTTTTTTTTATGAGATTATTTATAAGGATTTAAAGTCAAGTTTAACAAGATTTTGTATAAGGAAGTCCAATTTGCCGCCTTCTCTCTTTAGCTTTTTACTTGCAAATGTGTGATGATTAACACATTTTCAAAAGTATTTTATGGCGACAGCTCACATATTCAAATTTTCTCGCTATTTTCAATCTGATCATATGTATTTTCTCCCTCTCGTGTGTTTTCAAAAGTCAATAATTTAAAACTTTTGACTTCACCAACTTTAAAAAAAAGCAATTTCAGGAAATAAATCAAATGTAGCTCAATTGATATTCTTCACTTTAAAAAAGTAGAAAACATTGTAGGAAAAGGAAACAATGCTGGATATTGGTATTTCTCCTTTTCTCACAATGTTTGCAAAAGGTTTTATACAGGACCGTTAAAATTCGGGAGTGTGCTGTACGGGTCACATCAATACTCCCAAAAACGCAAATTGTTTTCTTCTGATTTCAGTCTTTGGCCCAGGATCAGACTGCTTGTTTTGTACAGTTTGTTACTGGTCTATTGACAGCGTAATTATTATAATGATCCAATAGTACAACAAATTCAATCTTCTTTAGAAATAAAGACCAAAAAAGAAATAAAAATGCAATTTAAAGAAATTTATGCTAACTAAATTGAAATTATTTTCCTAGAAAGAATTAAAAAAGACGATACTGGGAAGGTAATGGTTTTTACAAATCTCTTAAAAGTTTTCACTGATGCAAATAATATACACGTACATGTATAAAAAATGATAAATACAGTCATTATATATTTGGACAATGTGTAAAAACAGGATCCAGATTTAAAACAATATAGACAAGGTTATCATGTCATCAGTTCTTATCTTCCCTTTATCCGTTGCTAAATCTTTTCACCCAGTCTTAAAATCTCACTTAGCTCGATGCAGCATTTTTTATACAAAAATTAACGATGTCGTTTTTAAACAAAAATGGACGCAAGATCTCAATTTAACAAATGTAAACGAATACTTTGATCATAATCACAACAAAACAGGGAATACTTCAAGACGTTATAGATTTTTTTCTTGCAAATCATTTTTATGTTATTTAGCGTCAAAAACGGCGCAAGAGCAAATTTCTTAAACCTTTCTATAGAAATAAGAAGGAGAATGGGTCAGTAACTTTAAATCAAAATGGACGCAACTTCCCATTTTGCTACAGGAATTAAAATTATATTGAAGTAAAGTAGAGATATTACAGAATACTTCAAGACGTTATAGATTTTAATCATTTTAGAAGAAAAATGTGTTTTAGTCGATCAAAAAAATTTCCCTTCTGAATCCTATATGACAGGCCGTTATCGGAAATCCTTTCGGACCAGATAATCGATGAGTTCCAAGGAGAGTAACTCTTGCTCGACCTGCAGCCGAAAGTTGGGGATGAGTAATGACAAAACAATAACCACAGAATTTTCCGTAGTAACCTGCCATACCAAGAAATCTCACAAGTTGTCTTTTGCATGTACGTACACGCAAATCAGAAATAGCTTTTACTTTAGCTTCAACGGGTTATACATGTCCCTGTCCAACAACATGGTCCAAATATGTTAAACTAGCATAACCTTGCCAAAGTAAAAGCCATACTAAAAAGTAAATCAGTTTTTTTTAGCTCCTAATTTCGAAACAGAATTTAAGCTTGCAGCCGATGCTAGTGAAAATATGCAGGTGGTATTTTACTTGAAGAAGATTGTAATTGAGTAGATCATCCAGTTAGTGATTTTTCTAAAATGTTTGACAAAGATCAGAAAAACTACTCGAAAATTTAAAAAGAGTGTTAATGTCTCATTCTTGCTCTTCAGCTCTTCCTAATACATTTTCTGTCATCTCCTGAACCCATCATTATATGGTGTGCAACACGCGAAAAGGTGCATTCGGACATTTGCGTAAAGTGTCGTCCCGGATTAGCCTGCGCAGTCTGCGCAGGCTAATCCGGTACGGCACTTTACGACTACATTAGATTTTGTGCTACAGTAGACTTGCGTAAAACAGAAAATCACATAAAATGGGAAAGTGTCGTTTCGGATTAGCCTGTGTGGACTGCACACGCTGATCAGAGACGACACTTTACGCAAATGTCCGAATGACCCTTTTCGCGTGTTGCACTCCATATATAGTGAGCATAATCTACTAATTTTTATCCATAAAATGAAAAACAAGAACCAGCATTTACACCGGCGGGGTCTGTTTTTACAAGAATACCGGTATAACATGGATATCAGACACATAAAAGGTAGGGATAATATTATCCCTGATGCTTTGTCTAGAGTTTAACTTGAAATTAGTTAACATTTATCTTTATGTGTAATAACATTTCCATGCACACTTAAGTGTAATGACATGCTTATAGTCTAACAGAAGAAAGTTTTACTTCTTAAAACTTTCTTAGGAAGGGAAGTGTTATATAACTAGGATATATAATATATAATATATATAAAAAATCAGTGAATGTTCTTTATGTTTCTAGAATATTCTGTATATATAAATGAATGTGATAATGAAAACAGGTTACATATTATGTAACCTGTTTTCATTATCACATTCATTTATATATACAGAGTATTCTAGAAACATAAAGAACATTCACTGATTTTTTTCCCCATTGTGTTTTTTTAGAAAGAGGTTGTTATTAAACAAGTTGTTTACCAATCCATGTTGCCATCTTTCTAGAATAGACTAATCTACTACTTTTGCAGCTGATATGACTAGAAGTGACCTACTTATCATGATTTTAAACTTGTGACTTTGAGGATTTTACAGAATGAGTGAGAAGTGTTTGATTTAACTTGGGATTTAGATCTTTAACTTATAATTGCTATTTCTTAAGCAGGTAGCTCATATTTATTTGCGAAATAGAACTATTGTTATTTTAGGTTTTAGGAACCAGAAATTTCATACTTTTTGTAATGTAAAAGTAATTCTTAATTTTAACTAACTCTATTTTTTTGTTATGAAATACATAAAAAAAAAAACAAATGTCAAAGTTTCATTCAAAATTAAATCTTATTCTACTCTTTTGTCTTTATTCCTTAATAGATGTTAACTGTTAAAGCTTGTTGCTGGTTTTCTTTCTGTTAAGCTTGTCTCGTAACAATCGAACCAGGAAAATAATTGAATCTACTGGGCTTCAGACTGTTTTAATGCATTATAATTCAACAATTTTACTTCCAAAGTCTTGCACTATCTTTTAAAGTCTACTATCCGGCTGAATCCTGCTTACAGTCTCAGGGTGTTCCTGTTGTAAATGCAGAGATCGACTAAAAGATCCAATTTTATTAAAGACACCTAGAAAAACGGGGAATTCAGCCCTGTTCTTACATACAGGCATCCGCATGGGCCATGATTGTACAACTCATTAGCTCACCACTGTAAGGACGGGAAGATTTTGAAGAATTTTAACCCTTGCTTTGCTAAATAAGTCAAACAAAAATATTTTAAATTTCATTTCAACAGAACTGTTTTGGACATTGTAGATCAAAGATCAGAATCTAATCTTGATCTGCACTGTTCACAATATCGACCCGAGTCGCGCTCAGCAACTTTACGGTGGCAAGAATTGAAATACTGTTTAACGAAGAAAAAGTTCTCTGTCCTCTAATGTAAGGTGAAGCATGGTGAAATAAAAAGAAAGCCTCCCACAAGCCATGCTTCTTTTTCTAAAAGCTTTTCTTTGAGCAGTGTGTATATGTGGGAGTTATCGAAAACAATGAACATTATTTTTATCAGTATTGTTGTGGTAGTAAACTGTTGTTGCTGTTGTTATCATCATCATCAAAGCGCATGCTGAAAAAATACCTACCGGCACATGGACTCCCCATACCCAATGGCTTTATTGTACTCTTCAAATACACTTTTGGACACGCTTCTATCGTTATACTCGGCCAGTATCGAATCCAGATTGAGCTGGCAAGTAGATTTACTTGTGCAACCTAGAAAATATATCAACACTTTGACTGCCCAGTTTCACGCATGGCACTATTGTAGATAGTGTAGACGAAGACCACATATTACAGAATGTCTATTTCCGATCAACACTGGTCAATATTTGGTGTCCGCTGGTCTGTTCTGGTTTTCTCTAAAGAAAGTCTATATCATTTAACCCATATCCATTTTTCCCGGTGAAAGATCCATACATGTATAATTAATTAAGGCCCTATTTACAGGATGATAACACGAACTGTAAGACTTAAATATGCATAAATACGCATACAAACTGACAAATTGGTTAACGTGGTGGATAAAAAGAAAGTGAAAAATGAGAAGTAGTTAATCATGAATGAGAAACGACATACTAATGAACTACAGCGAATAAACAACGAATATCAACAAATGTCAGCCACTTCCGAACGAAAATCTTGCGTTTCGTCTCCATGCGCACAGAATTAATTCCTACGAAGAAATCTGAAAGAACGTCATTAACCAACGGGCCACTAAGCGCACGACGCACTAGATTTTTGCTAACAGTATAGAGGAAGATCACGCGGTAAAAAACGTGCAGTTTGATCTTGTAACTGCATTGTCCGATAGGACGATTTACTTCATGCTTTCCGGTAGGATATCGAGAAATAGCAGTGAAAATATTTTTCGATCTTACACTGGTACCACCAGTGAAAATACCGATTTTCACGTTCTTGTTGCCTAGGTAAATTGCGCGTGCCTAACAACCAGATGGGAAATATGACGTCATATACCTTACATTTCTCGCGCTTGACGTAACGTTGCTATGCGGGAGGGGTACGCCACGGGGAATAAGGGAAAAGAACTGTACTGAATTTTGATAAAGCTCCTCCCAGAAAGGGTAAAAAGCATGAAATAAATAGAGGATATTTGTATTTTTCGGTGAAAGATCGAAATTTATTTCATCTCGTGAACACCATCGGTAATATTTTCACTCGTGGCTGCGCCACTCGTGAAAATATTACCGATGGTGTCCACTCGATGAAATAAATTTCGATCTTACACCGAAAAAAACAAATATCCTCTATTTATTATATACCTAGCCGTGAAACCCTGGAATTTCCCAGTGTAATAAATTTTGATATCATCACTAGTGACGATATCAACTTTCACTTTCACTTCCTGCCGTAAGAACTACTTTTTCTTCATTAATCACTTATAGATAGAGTTAATTGTAAGTGCTATATTTTCAATCAGACAATCCGACTGCTTTTCTCAGTCTAAATAAATAATAACAATAATAATGTTAATAAGGTATATAATAAATAGAATAATCAACTTGTTATTTTTGATATGAAAAATATCTCACTCGGATGCGTTGTAAGGCGTTAAAAAAACTCGTGCTGCGCACTCGTTTTTTCAACGCCTAACAACGCATCCTCGTGAGATATTTTTCATATAATAAATAACCAGTTGATTATCCTCTATATCTTTCCCTTCCTCGACCGAAATATTCGGGTTTTCATTGTCGATTCACCTTATCAGCAGGATAATGTTAATTCGCAGGAAGTAATTTAAAATTTGTTTGAAATTTTCTCGTTCGAATGCCACAGTAGAGATAACAAACCGCTGGCGAACTGTGGACGAACAAACCGTTCGTACTGTCGAAATCTTTTGACACACTCATTGAAAAACAATTTATGCGAACGTAGTCCATCTAAATTTAAAAGATCTTATACTGGAGAGCTAACAAACGCTCGCATATGTCTACGGATGCCATTGCCACTGTATTCTAACCACCGCCGCGTTTATTCTTTATCGTATAAAAGTGCCTTTTAAGATCACGATATTGATGGGTCAATTATTAAAATTGGTGTCAAAAAATCTTCTGGTCAACAAACTCTTTACTTGAAGGCAGAAACAGGGGTTCCCATGCACTTGTGCACCAGTCAGCCAGATGGAAATATGACGGAATTTACCCTACATTTCTCGCGCTTCACGTAATACTGTATTGCGTTCTTATGCGGAAAGGATACAGAACGGGAAGTTATCAAAAACAACAGTACTTGATTTTGATGTAAGTCCCCTAAGAAAGGGGTTAGAAGCAGGAGTGAATATATATCTTCGATTTATTTCATGCTTTCCGGTAGGATATCGAGAAATAGCAGTGAAAATATTTTTCGATCTTACACCGGTACCACCAGTGAAAATAACGATTTTCACGTTCTTGTTGCCTAGGTAAATTGCGCGTGCTTAACAACCAGATGGGAAATATGACGTCATATACCGTACATTTCTCGCGTTTACATTTCTCGCGCTTGACGTAACGTTGCTATGCGGGAGGGGTACGTCACGGGGAATAAGGGAATAAGGGAAAAGAACTGTACCGCATTTTGATAAAGCTCCTCCTAGAACGGTTAAAAAGCATGAAATAAATAGAAAGTTTGGTTTTTTTTGGTGAAAGATCGAAATTTATTTCATCTCGTGAACACCATCTGTAATATTTTCACGAGTGGCTGCGCCACTCGTGAAAATATTACCGATGGTGTCCGCTCGATGAAATGAATTTCGATCTTTCACCGAAAAAAACAAATATCCTCTATATCTCCCACTAATAAAACTGAATACTTCAATTATAGGACTACATGAAATGCAAGGCCCACTTACTGCATAATTGATCTGATGATTCGAAAAGCAGCCATTTGTCTAAGTATACATCTTCTTTAAACAGATCGAAGAAAGGAAGGTTGTTCTGTAAAGTGACATTCTCACAATCTTTGTAAGACTCTAGCATACACGTCAAATTGCTGCGGTATTTCTCTCTATGAAGACAAAAAGTATCCATCGAGAAGTTAACTCCTTCAAAATTCGCAACCATCACTGCTACTTTTTTTTTAACCTTTTACCACAAAATCTCAAGTTGTAACGACCATAAATAATAAAACTTTTTAATGACAATGTAGGAAAAGGAAAAATGATGGTAACCATGATTTTCTCCTTTGCCAAAATCTGTACATGATGAAGCATTCATATAAAGAAGAGAAGACTACAAAGTATTATTAATGTATAAGAATTATACTTAGATGGAGATAAATATACATAACAAGAGAAGTTCGCATTGCTAAAGAGACAGCATTGTTAAAGAGATTTTTGGTGTAAACATGGAAGGTTTAGAGATAAAATAATTTCCAGAGAATATCCAGAAGGGACACTGCACGGTGGAACATGGTCCGCCTACAGGCCGGATCGCAATTCGTTTAGTTTCTTTCTTTTGGAATACCTGTAGTCGTTAGATTATATACCAATACAAACAAACACATGTGTGCCTCTAATAGCGTCCGTTTTCACCAACCATTCTTAAAACGTTTTTGTCTTGATCTTCAAGATGCTCTGACTGTGAAAGTAACATGACTTCTGATTGGCTAAACCAAATGGTTTAGCCAATTAGAAGTCATGTTACTTTCATACTGACAAAATTCTGAAGAATAAGACGAAGGTGCTTTGACCTATTTAAGGGTTAGTCTCTACTTGAATTAAGAACTTACAAGCACACACGGCTTAATGGGATGTCAAATGCAACATTTATCAGAAATTCTGGCAATATGTCATCATAACACTCTTCGAACAATCTGTCTCTGGCTTCACATCCCTTTGTCCTTAGGTAATCTGTAAAGGTTCGAGTCATTTTCTGGCTAAAGGGTGCCTAAGGCATCTCCATGATGTCTAATACCAGAGTTCCAGATACGAGGAGTTATTTTGATTTCAAACTTAAAAAATATTAATTACTCTCCTTTAAACCCTATGTTATGGGCACTCGTTAGAATCGTCTCATCGAGACGATTCTAACGAGTACCCATAACATAGGGATTGGAAGAGAAATAATGCATTAGGAATTCAATAACTCCATCTTACCTGGAGCTCTGTATTCCGAACAAGTCATCACATACATGTAATTATGGATCCGCGAAAATCGTTTTATCTCACAGCCGACTGATTAATGAGGTAAAATGGTCCTTTGACATGCGGAAGATTGGCCTATAACAAAAAGTTACTAGCATTTTCTCCTCTTCCCACGATGTGTTCAACATCTTCCTTCCTCAAGATCGTTAAAATTCGGATTTACTAATGGGTGTTACAGGGTTAATAGAGAAGTAACTTCATCACGGGCAAAGCTCACTAATTTGTCTTGTGTCCTTCATAAAAACAAGACTACATGGTCTCAGTCATGGTTTGCCATGGAACAATGCAAGGGTACCAAGGCGAACCAAACCATGTACATCCTAATATCAAATTCCCCATGAGAACTACTGGGTAACCTAACAGCTTATCAGTAAGCACAAACTTCTGGTCAGTTGAACCCGTTATCTTTGTTTCGGTTACCTCTTTACCAAGCAATCCCGAATTTTAGGAACTCTGAGTAAGAAAGTACTGAAAACATACTGGGAAAGGACAAAAATGCTGGTAACCATCGTTTCCTACCCTTCGCAAAACATTATTTTTAATTTTTGAGTCGCATTTACTTTTTCGTCCTCAGATGCTTTCAATTTGGACTGGTCTAATATTCTATCGTTTGGTAAAGAGTTAGGCAATCCTCCGATGTCTGTTGTAGTTTATCCGTTGTACATCTTGCATCTTAAACTATTTTCTTTGAATTCCTGTCGACTCACAACACCGCTTGGTAGTTTTCAACTACACGGCATTAAAAAAAATTCAAACACCATCCTCTGCGAAACTGGTAGGTGTAAATCATACTTTAATTTCATTTTTAGCGCCCTTTCTGAGGGTATGAGGGATACCATCTTCGCGAGCCAAGGTTACGATCCCTACGTGGATCTTACTTTGGCGGATCGAGCCCGATTTCGAGATTCCCTGGATAGTTCCTATATTGGATGCTACTTATTATCTCCCTTTAAATCATATTTCCTACAGCTAATGAAATATTGTTTAACAAACCGCTTACGAATACAATAATTCAACATGAAGCAATAACCACAAACGTACTTCCACATTCTACGGTCAGGTGTTGGGATATAGCCCTACACCTGTGATAATTTATTGGTCACACTGAAACTCTCTGTAAATATTGTTCGTCAATGTTTTTTTCGGTAATAAATCATTACAGATCCTGCACACATCCACGGAGGTATTCGTGTTTACCTTCTATTTTTATCCGAAAGATCGCGACCTTGTTCTATTTCCATCAAGCTACGGGCGATTTGATTCGTGCAGTAAGGGCTAGCTGCAACCAATTAAAATGCGTATCGGGGGAATGTCGAAATCAATCTCGATCCGCCAAGGGTAGAGTAGCGTAGTGGATCGTCACCCTTGGCTTGCGAAGATTGGATACATATAGGAAGTTTTTAGGTTGTGAAACTCTTACCAGTATTTTCTCTTTTTTTCCTGCAGTCTTTTCGTCGTTTTCAAGAGGATTATTACAACTCGGGATTGTTCGGTAACGGTTTGATAAATAGTTTATGTTTATACGCTATGTAAGCTAACCAGGGTCCACGTTAATGATATTTTAACCCCTTACCACACAATGATGACTCTTAACACCCTTGAAAGAGATGGCTTTAGAAAACATTGTGGGAAAAGGAGAAAATGCTGGTTACCAGCATTTTCTCCTTTTCCCACAATGTTTTCTACGCAATCAAAGAAAACTCATTTCATATGAGCTACATTGAACCTGTTATCAGCAAATGCTGTCAACTCAGACAGGTCTAAAATCTTGTCATGTGGTAAAGGGTTAATCTCCCTTCAGGGTCCAAACAGTACTGGGACAAGACGTAGGGCTTCTGTAATATCAGACAAACCCTTCATTTTCGACAAAGTGACGTCCGATTATATAAAAGGAGAAAAAAGAACGAATGAGCTTAAAACCAACTGAAAGAAAGCTGGCAATAGAAAGAAGCATAGATAAAAATCCAATAGGATTAAAGTCCCCACCTGCCCCAATCTCTCTCTCTCTCTCTCTCTCTCTCACTCTCTCTCTCTCTCCCTCTAAATCTTCCTTTCTCTCTTTCTCTATCCTTTTCCCACTGTCTTCTTTCTCTCTCGCTCTTTTTCACTCACTCGGACTCTTTATCCCCTCAACGCATATGTATGCATGGTTAAGGTATACGGGGCCTAACTCTCATTTTTCAAAATCATCATAAACTAAGTCTCACTGCAATTGTAACTGGTAAAGACACTTTATATTGAAATTTAAAAAAAAAATACCACGTGTAAGTTGAATTATGAAGAATTTTATCTCATAACCCGTGAACATCAAAACTGATAAAAATAATAGACTACTACCTCTATAAAACTTAACATATTTATCAGGTTTTTCAAAATTTATGAACAAAAATGGTATCAAACAAGCAAATAAATATCAGTTCATCAAAATTTAATCAAAAATGGATTTTTTTTTCCAAAGGTAGAAAGTATTCTGACAAAAGTCACATATAGGTCCTTCAACTAGACAATTTTCAAGTACGTTTGACCAGTTCACACTAAATTTCAAAAAATCCTAAAAAATTCAAATAAAACTTGAATTCATTAGAACTTCTCCAAAAATTCAAGACACCATTAATGAATACTGGAAAGAGTTTTTAAGGAACTTTACCACATGGTTTCAGAGGAAATCTGACCCAGATATGGTACGGTGCATTCAGTCTTTCTCTCAGAAAATTAACATAAAACTGAACATTTGCCTGTAATTTCTAATGTATATAAGGTACAAAGTTCATATCTGGTATGATGGTACATCTTACTATTATGCTTCAGCTGATAACAAAGTTGATGTCATTAGACTAAGTCAAGGTCAAATATCAAGGTCAAATTTTAGAAAAAAATGATCAAAACTATAAATATTTCCCCGTAATTTTTGAAGGATTACAATTGCAAACCTCATATTTGGTATGAAGGTGAATCTCATCAAAATGTTTCAGCTGATAACAAAGTTTAAAAAGTTATCATCATCTGGTAAGGTCAAGGTCAAATATCAAGGTCAAATTATCAAAGAATCAACAAAAATCTAAACATTTGCCAGGAATTTCTTAAAAATATCCGGTTTCAAAGTCAATATTTGAAAGGAATATGTACCTCACATATTTTCTTTTGGTAACCTGTTTTAGGGTCTTCTGACAAGGTCAAGGTCAAATATCAAGGTCGCATTTTCACAAAAATATCAAATTGTAACATTTGCCAGAAATCTGTGGAAAAAAACAAGTATTCAAGTTACAAGCTTACAATTTTGTAAGAAGGCATAGCTCACCATTACTCTTCTGGTGACAAGGTCAATGCCAACAATGTCAAATTTGAAAGGTGGATAAAAATTCTAAGTAAAAAAGCAAAAATGCAATTACATATTCTTGGCTTTATACTTTTTTTTTCAATTTTTTTTCTTTTTGATAGTAAAAATATGTTCCAAGTAAAAATACCAAGTAAACCACACATATCATTACTAAACTTTGCCATGCTATTTGCAAACAATGCACTTTGAACATTCTGACCAGGGTCAACACTTTTTGCACTTCAGAGAAGGTTACTTTACAGATGACGGGTCATTTATATACATATACATTGCATTATGTTTAGAAGCAGTTCAATTAACCCATTACCACACAATCCCTAATTTTGACACCCCTGAGAAAGAAGCCTTTAGAAAACATCTTGGGAAAATGAGAATGCTGGTAACCAGCATTTTCTCCTTTTCCCACAATGTTTTCTACCCTTCACAAAACAAATTTTAAATTTCAGTCACTTTTATTTTGTCATTTGCAAATGCTTTCAATTTGGACCACTCTAAAATATTGTTGTTCGGTAATGGGTTAACCGTTTACCAAATGACAATTTTTAAGACTGGTCCAAATTGAGAGCATTAGCAGACGACAAAATAAGTATAACTTAGAAACTGAAATTCCTTTTGGGATGGGTAGAAAATATTATGGGAAAAGGATAAAATGCAGGTTACCAGTCTTTTTATTCTTTACTCACAATGTTTTCAAAAGGTTTCTTTTTCAGGGTCATTAAAAGTCCGGATTATGTGTCAAAGAGTTGTAATCTAAATGTTTCATTGCCTTGTTTCTGAAGAGCACCACCACAAAAAATAATTTGAAGGATTTCATTTTCCATTAACACTTCTCAAATAGTCAGCAAGTTTTGGAATAACACTTTCTAGAGTTCTCTTTGTGTTTGTAACACGTGGCTGGCCTTCAGTATTTTTCACAGTAAATATATTCAGAAGTCCATCTTTCCCTTCCCTGGAATAAATCTTCTTTAGATGTTCAAGATTTAACCCTGAGTTTGCCACCATTTCCATGTTCCACGGATTCGATGTTTCTTTATCGCCTTCATAACTTTTTTTCCATATTTGGCTTTGCTCATTAAAAATGTGTGAGCTGTAAAATAGATAAAATATCATGAGTTTATTTTTTCATTTATTTCTTTTTCAAAGAGATTAACCCATTACCACATAATGCCACATTTTGACACACTAAAGAAAGATATATAGCTGTGGAAAACATTGTGAGAAAAGGAGGAATTGCTTGTAACAAGCAATTTCTCCTTTTCTCACAATGTTTTCTACGCTATATGGCACATATTTTTCATTTTAGATGCACTTTAATGTTGTCTGCAATTTGCCTCAATTTGGACCAGTCTAAAATTTTATCTGGAAATGGGTTAATTCATATTGATACTAAGTAAATTTTTCATCTAAAAATTCTATCCTGTTAGACAAGTCTAAAAAATTTCATGAGATGCTGCATGCTTAACCCTTTACCAATCAATCCCTGGTTTTTATAACCCTAAGATAGGAGCCTTTTGAAATCATTGTGGGATAAGGAGAAAATGCTGGTAACCAGCATTTTCTCCTTTTTCCACAATGTTTTCTACCCTTCTGGAAATAAATTTAAATTTTTGAGTTATGTTTATTTTGTTGTCTGCTTTGAAATCATTGTGGGATAAGGAGAAAATGCTGGTAACCAGCATTTTGTCCTTTTTCCACAATGTTTTCTACCCTTCTGGAAACAAATTTAAATTTTTGAGTTATGTTTATTTTGTTGTCTGCTTTGATATCATTGTGGGATAAGGAGAAAATGCTGGTAACCAGCATTTTCTCCTTTTTCCACAATGTTTTCTACCCTTCTGGAAACAAATTTAAATTTTTGAGTTATGTTTATTTTGTTGTCTGCTAGTGCTTTCAATTTGAACCAGTCTAAAATTTTGTCATTTGGTAAAGGGTTAGATGAAATTTCATAATTTTTAATTTGGTAGTAGGATCCTACAAACATCACAGCAGATCCACCACAAATGCCACACACTCCAGCTCACATTTTCATAAACATGCTCTTTCATTTAAACTTACAAAATATTGTCTGATAAAAAGTCTAGAGATTGTAAAAATGAAACAAGAAATATCATGAAAAGATTACGAACAAACATATGGGAAAACATACATGTTAGACTATCAAATCCCCTTTTCTGCCAGGCAGTATCTACAGCTCATGGCATTCCATAGCACTCTTTACGGGGAAACTTGGTCAACAGCTTCTCCTAGTCCTTGAAACCTTTTGGCAAGCAACAATCAAACCAGCACTTTCTTTTCTGAAATATAGATAGCACAAAACATGATTGAAAAATCGGACAAGAGACAAATTTAGCCCTTTACCAAACAAAGCTGTGGTTTTACGTGTCTGCAGTACAAGTCTTTTAAAAGGGCTGTGGGAAAAGGAGAAATTGCTTGTAATAAGCAAATTTCTCTTTTTCCGATAAAAGATTCCAGTTTGTATATAAGTTGTGTTTCCATTAAAACTCCTGAAATAGAATAATTTTTTATTCTTTACAAGCACATTGCTTTGTTTTTCATGCAGTTATGATCTGACTGTCACAATGACTGTGATGCAATGCACAAAACAAGCAGCATTCTACTTAGAATTATGTTTTGAAATGATACATTTGAGTATGAATCATGGCAAATGTCCTCACACCGAAATTTAAATATTGGTTAATAAATACTGTCTCATTTACCAAAGTAACAAATACACAGTAATATGTGTAGATTCAAACCTACCTCTTACTTTTTTCAATTACTGGTACAGAGTTTAACTCCATGTCTTCTTTACATTTCCATTCAGCAGCACAAGACTCTTCTATTGCTCTGCATAAAGGAGAAAAAAAATCAGAAAAACTTGTAAAAGTGCTGAAAAGAATTCATTTCATTTTACAAACATGATACATTTTCTTGAAGTGATAGAAGCCTTCAATCATTGGTTTACATGAGCTTGAGATATTATCAATTAAAATATATGGGGAAAATAAGAAATGCTAGTAGTATCAAGATACATGTAGTTCTTCTTTTTCTACAATTTTTTCTATCCTACAGAGAACTTTTTGTTTTCATTTTTAATTATTTTCTTCTTTATATTTGTCTACATTTTCTAACATTTTGGACAAGTCAAAAATTTTGTCATCTGGCAATTGTTTTATAAACATCTTCATAATTATTACTTTTGTTCTATACACAGAAAATACTTAGGAAAAAAAAAAAGATATAGCATTACAGAATCACTAGACTAAGTAGGCTTGTACAGATTTCTGTCCTTGGATTGTGCATTTTTTTTGTGGAAAACATACCGGTATATGGAGGATATTACGGGGGGCATTGTCCAATTAACTTTTTACCACACAACAAAATTTTAGATTTGTTCAAATTGAAAGCATTTGCAGACAACAAAATAAAGGTGACTGAGAAATTGAAATTTGTTCTGGGAAGGGTAGAAAACACTGGAAACAGGAGAAAATGCTGGTTACCAGCATTTTCTCCTTTTCCCACAGTGTTTTCAAGAGGCTTCTTTCACAGGGGCATCAAAAGTAGGGATTTGAGTAGAGTCACAGTCACACTTGTATTTTTCTTACCTGTACCAAGCTTTGTGCCCCAGTCTTCCTAGCACGGTACGTTTTTCCATAAGGTGCTGTGTTTACATGGCAAAAATCTGGATTTTGGCACTGAACTTTCAAATAGCCACCAAGTCCTTCCTTCGTTTCACCTTTGATAGTATACAAGGTAAGTGGAACAGGTCCAAGTCGGCATTTTTCACAGTTTTGAAGCGCTTCTAGCAAAACTGAAAATTCCACTACTGTATCCGTCGACCTTCCGGGCGATGTTCTTTTTCATATAATTTGCCCTCCACCGGACAAATCTCCCTCGTGCAACTCATTCCTTTGCAGATAAATCCCGATGCATAGTTATGATCTATAATAACTGACCTTTTGGCTCGCTATGATTTAGTTTTTCGGCAACGACAACGGTAGTCCCTAATTTTGTCGATAAGGTCAGCCATTTTGGAACAAAACATAAATACGTCAAGTGGGGAAAACCCACGTCACGTGACTTACAAACAACTAAAATCAAATCAGTTTTTTGGTAAAAAAATAAATTTCGTTTTCTAAAAATTTCTAGAATATTGTCTGAAAAAAATCACCGGTATGCAGAGTTCATCCAGAAAAAATACGAAAACTACGGTAGAGACCGAGATTAACCGACAGCTCGTCCGAGTACGTCGATATTACACGATATTAGACGATGATTTCGCAGAGAGTTAGGCCTCGAACACCTTAAGATAGATGCATGTATACTTACCGTGGTGTCCGTGGTCGTGAGGTAGAGCGTCGGCCTCATAACCTAAAGGTCCTGAGTTCGATTCCCGGGAGCGGGTGTCAACTTTGGGATTTTTCATTGGCCCACACATTCGGCGCGAGTACTGGTGTAGTTCCCAGGAAGCAGAATCGAGAGAGATTAGTATAAGTTGTCAGAACTTGTTTCTCAATCGATGTAAAATAAATATGTTTAAACTAACTTACCGCATAACAGAGAGGTTGTATTAAATATACTAAGATTTTGCGGGATGTAGTCGATGAAAAAAAACTGTGTCTCTTCAACTGTTACGTTGGGACATGCTGTTAAATTTGTCTGTATACAGTCGACTGCACCATCGTTTGAGGTCCTTATTGTACAAAAATAGAATATCTAACTTAACCATCTTTAATAAAATCTCTTAACGACTCTAGTCAAAAGGTATCAAAAACCTTACCGGAAAAGAAAAAAAGTTGGTAACCAGCATTTTCTCCTTCTCCTACGATGTTTTACAACCACATTAAAGTCAAACACTCAGCCAATTTTCATATGTCTCCTGTGGACGCGTTAACCAATTACCACACAATCCATACTTTTGACGACCCTAAGAAAGAAGCCTTTGGAAAACATTGTGGGAAAAGGAGAAAATGCTGGTAACCAGCATTTTCTCCTTTTCCCTCAATGTTTTCTAACATGCTGGAAACAAATTTCAATTTTTGAGCTACGTTTATTTTGTCGTCTGCAAGTGCTTTCAATTTGGACAAACCCAAAATTTTGTCGTTTGGTAATGAGTTAAATTTGGTCAAGGCTAAAATGTTGTCGTTTGGTACATAATAAACATATTATTATTAACATTTTATTTTACACAAAAACCGCTAATAAATTTATTTTACGACTTGCGTAGGTTATTAGAGACACATTTCACTGACATATAAAACAGACAAACTGTTACGTTCTAAAATTCTGAGTTTGCAACAACGCTCCAGACTCAACTCGCAAAAGAATGGAATTATCCTGTTATCTGAGTTAAAGTTCTTTATTTTGTACAGTTAAGTCTATTAACCCTTTCCCAAACGATAAAATTTCGACTCTTCCAAACTCAAAGAGTTTGCAGACGACAATTTCAAATTTGATAAAAATGGCAGAAAGTTGTCAAAAACGGTAGAAAACACTGTGGCAAAAGGAGAAATTGCTCGTTACGAGCAATTTCTCCTTTTCCCACAGTGTTTTCAAAAGACTTGTACTGCAGACACGTAAAGACCAGGGCTTGTTTAGGAAAGGGTTAAAGCGTTATGTCAAGACGGGATTTGAGAGTATTTCCACACTAAAAACAGTTTTTTAAGTGTTAACCCATTACCACACAATCCCTACTGTTGACGACCCTGAGAAAGAAGCCTTTAGAAAACATTGTTGGAAAAGGAGAAAATGCTGGTAACCAGCATTTTCTCCTTTTCCCACAATGTTTTCTATCCTTCACTAAACAAAATTCAAATTTTCAGTCACTTTTATTTTGTCGTCTGCAAATGCTTTCGATTTGGACAAGCCTAAAATTTTGTTGTTTGGTAAAGAGTTAATGTAATTGAAATGTATTTTCTACCATGCACTACGCAAGTCATTTCCTTAAGTCATCAGTGGATCTGCAGAGAAATAAAAGACTTAAGTTATGTCTTGAGACCAGGCCCAGGACTTGCACGAATTACTAAATAGTTGCCTTGGTGTTGCTAAACTATTGATGAAAGCGTCGTAAAACACATTCATTCATTCATTCATTCATTCATTCATTCATTCATTCATGTACCTGCAGAACTCATCCCGCACAGCCAAAAAGACGTAGTCCGAGTCCACACCATTACCAAGTGGGACGTAGGTTCTGTTATAGACAGATTGTAACGTGGCGTTGATTCCTTGTTCCAGGGTTTGAAAACACGGAGCAACGGTATTTAAAACATCACTACAGTCCGCTTGCACTCCGCTGTACAGCCAAACTGAAAGCATAGGAAGGAATGTTCACCTTTACCCTTGAACTGATAAGCGCCCTCACTCACCTGTTACGGACAGTGTAGATCAAGATAAGTTATGCATTGCGAAACCATCATCCCATTATTCACACATGACTGAACGTTTTTACTCAGACTAAACCCTACGAGTATACTGACACTTGCAGAGATAAGTTCTTTTAGTTCTATTTATTGCCGCAGAAAGTCTAAACAGGCAACGACTTTCCATCTGGCTCGGGAACTAATTATATCTCAACCAACATCCTTTCATTAGAGTCGGGAGGATGAATCAGTTCTAATAACATTTTAAAAATCTGTTCGTACCTAGGTGTACTAACAGACAAAGTACACACTTTAAGCATATCCGGGTCTTTAATTCCATATTCGAAATAAACAGCGATTCATAAAGAAGACATGTAAATCCCAGTTGTTACAACTGTTGTGTGAACATTACGATCAAAGTAAATCGTAGTTATCAGAAAACTTAATCGGCGATTTTATCCTTAAACAATTTTCCAATTCACAGAGTGTGTCGAGTATTTGGGCGTGTCCAATAGGATTTTAAAGCTGTGACGACAAGCGTTCGAAAGCTAGTCCTCCTTTCCTAATATTGTGCAAGCTTCTGGTATCCCGCTCTTAGAGCCGGTGTAACGTTGTAAAGTGACCCTCATAGAATAATGACCCCCCGGTCATTATTTTATATAGAATAATGACCCCTCTCTATAAAATACTGACCCCCCTTATAAAATAATGACCCCTCCTGATTTTATCTATAAAATATTGACCCCCACCTAACTTATTGCTAATTTAACATACTCTACATGTATATCGATTCCAATCACTGTCGTGTTTATTTGTTGTTGTTGTTGTTTTTGTTGTTGTTGTTGTTTCTACTGGAGCTGATGCTGACATAGCTCGTTTTAACGTTATTTTGTATGCTACTAATTTTGTTTTCAACTTAAAGGCAACATCTTTCTCTACTTCACCTGACCTTAGATAGCCTTTGTTCATACCGCGGTGACATTGCTTAAAATCATTGTGCTAAAAAGCCAGGCTTTGAGTAACTCTTAGCAATCAAAGTAAATGGAAAATAAAGACCAAAGATTACCAAGGGTATGTCCTGATCTGAACTGCAGCTTATCCGTCCTGTCAGTCGAAACAGCCGTATTATCGAGCGCTGCATATTGAAGTGTCCATTGTGGTTGAACGGTTCCCTTTAACATCAAAGAAATAAAACTGCAACCACCGCACAGTATTGCGTGTATACTAAACTATGAGGCGACTGAATGGACCCTAGCTATTGGAACCATTTTGACTCGTATAGCGCATTGTAAAAGTAGCAGAAATCGTTCTGTTGTAAAGCAAATTGTCGGGTACTTGTTTATTTAACACCAAATCTGAGTGTCATTATAGATACCTAGATAACTATCTCGCTAAAGTGACTAAATGTCAACAGAATCACTCTAATATGCAACCGCCAAGTAGGACAGTGTGTATGCCAGACACCCATACACAACCCTGGTAGGCCTCGAACTCACAACGGTGAGGGGCAAGTGATTCTCGGTCGGAAACCTTAACCATTTGTTCTTTCCACACAAATAGGCATCGGTAGTAGTTCTTAATCTCTGAAAATACTGTACTGTACAGACGAATCAGAACCCATACAGATGCGGTGGAAGCGCCTAACCAGCCAGTTTGAATCGGTTCCGCCCAATAATGAATGGAGAGTTGCGGTCAAAAAATTCTGTACGTACGGACGGACGCATGCACGGACGGGTGCCATTACACCTCCGATGCCTATCGGTGGAGATAATTATGTTGTAAGTGTACCTTAGTTGGGTTAGGGTTAGAGTAAGAGTTTGGGTGTGTATGTGGGGGGTCGTTATTCTATAGGGGGTCACAATTCTACGTGAGGGGTCACTTTTCTACGTGTGGGGATGTCATAATACTATGACCCCCAGGTCATAATATTATGACCGGGGAGTCGATATTCTATATAAAATAATGACCGGGGGGTCATTATTCTATGGGGGTCACTTTACAACGTTACACCGGCTTTTAGAGCCGGTGTAATGCAGAGAAATGACCTCCATTACCACTCTCTTGCACTCCGGACCACCTCTGTAGTGGGCTCAGAAAGTAGTTCGTCATTACGTGATACTTTCGTCACATGACCAGAACTCAAAATGGCGATACAAACGCCGGTGAAAGAAAGACCAATATCGATTACTTTATGTGCTGTTGAAACAGCATACGACCAATCAGACTAAGTGGTAGGAAATGTGAAAAAGACGGATTTTCTGAAAAGCTTGAATGTCTTTTAAAGGACCATAACTTGTTTTTTTAATCTTATAACCTAAGATTTATCGGTGTGTCTGTCGCGAATTCTGCGAGTTTTTTATCCTTTTGTCACAATGTTTTCAAATATTACTTGTTGAATCACCTGTTTAGGTAATTTCAGTTACTCATGTAGTAAGAGTACATTTTTGTCTACTCCGGTAAGACTCCGGTTTTATACCAAGTTAAAGTTATACTCCGTTTATTGCTCCTTTGGTGCGCTAATTGGGTGTCAACTGATTCTTATGTTTCATATGATTTTCATGCAGCGGAGCCAACGGAGCACTAAAACCATATAAATAACAGGGTTTGAATGACGAATGGGGAGTTTGAAAAGGAGTTTGGAAAGCAAACCAGAATAAAAAGAACGTAAAAGTGTTCTTTCGATAGCTGTAAATCGGCTAATTAAAATAAGAAGAAAAACAAAGAAATGAAAATAAAAAAGGTTCTTTGGATAGCTGTTGTTGGTCAGCTAATTAAAAATAATGAAGAAGATTGTCTTCGTTGCTGTTATATTTTGGCTTATAAATAGATGAATAAAATAAAGAATGAAAATAAAGGAAGTAAGCTGAAACTACGGACTTGTTTAATATAAAATCCAATGCGTAGAGAATTAAACCAAGGACTAAGAGGATCTTTGCGACATTGTTTGGCGCCGGAACCCGGGAACAGAATCAGACTTGAGAATTTCAAACTCATTAAACCATGGCGGACTTGAAATACATTAAAGGTGTAAGAACAAGATACCGGAACGTTTTAGAGAATGAACTACAACGATGTGCTTCACTAATAGACAGTGACTTTGAACTCGAGACTAAAGAAGAAATACTAATGAAAGTTAACAAGTGCATAAAGACACTGGATATATATCGTGAGAAACTTGAAGACAAATCTAAAGAATTGTGTTGTGCTATTGACGACTCGGACGAGGATTTGGTTGGCGAAATTCTTAATGAAGACGGATTTCTTTGTGAGCAGGTTATCAGTAGCCGTATTGAACTTGAGGAATTCAAGGATTCGATCCTTGACCAACAAATAAAACACGAGGAAAAGTTTGACCAAAGTACTGTGGAAAAAGGAGATCTAGTTAAATTGCAAAGTGAGTTGCAGAAAATGGTCATGGATCAGATGAAGCTACAACAAGAGTACTTTGAAAGGCAAGAGAAAGGACGTCATGATCAATCCACTGTAAAACTACCTAAATTAGAAATGATACAATTCGATGGTGACAAAATCAAATGGACAGAATTTTGGGATACTTTTGACTGCGCTGTCCACAGAAACAAAAAACTGTCTGATGTAGAAAAATTGACATACCTGATGAATAAATTGACCGGAGAAGCTAAGAAAACAATATCTGGTCTAGCACTATCGAATGATAACTACCGAGTGGCGGTAAACCTCTTGGAAGAGAGATTTGGAAGAAAACAAGATATTATTGACTTACACTATTCGCATCTGATGAATATCCAAAGACCGGAAGAAACAGCCGAGAGTTTGCGCTCATTTTTAAGTGAAATTCAAAGACATCTGAGGAGCCTGAAGGTTTTAAAACAGGATGTGAACCAAGCAGTATTTGTATCTATGATAAAATCCAAATTGCCGACTAAAGTTTTGGTTCAACTTGAAATAAAAAAAGATATCAGTTCTTCATGGACAGTTGCTTGGTTACTGGATGAGCTAAAACATTACGTTACTGCCATTGAATCTGCTGTTCCAGAACAGACATCTTTCCAATATAAAGGAAATGCACAAACTTCATATCCCGATAAATCACGAGTGGAAAGTGGCTCCGGAAGGAAAGAGAATGCTCCGTTAACTGAAGTGAAAAGTTCAACGGAGGCTTTATTCGTGGCCTCAAATCGGAATAAGGTGGATAAACCTGTCTCTACAAAATTCTCAGCTGATCAGTGTAGATACTGTACAGAGAAACACTACAGTGATGAATGTTGGAAATATAAGACTGATATCGAAAGAAAGAAACAATTAAAAGGAAGCTGTTTCAGATAATTACGTGAAGGACATTTGTCCAAGGATTGCAAGAGAAACAAAACATGTGTTTATTGCGGAGAAGAAAACAAACATCACCGAAGCCTTTGTCCGAAAATGTTTGAAACTAAGACACTTCATGAATCTTCAAATATGAGTTTCATTGAAAAGAATGATCAAACATCTGAAAAGACTCCTAAAGAAAATTTCTTGCCTAAAGAAAATTTCTTAGTATCATCCAATGATATGGTTCTAATGCAAACTGCATTTGTAGAAATTAACAATCCGAGAAATGCTTTTTGTCTTAAGACTCGACTACTACTCGATTGTGGTTCGCAACGAACGTATATAACGGAGTCACTGGCAAATCGGCTAGGACTAAAACAGGAAAGTGAGCAAGAAATACAATTATCTACTTTTGGTAGTGACAATCCAAAGGTAATTAAGACAGCTTTAACAACGTTGTCTCTAAAATTGAATAATGGCCAATACATGAATGTGACAGCTAATATAGTTCCTGTCATATGTGGAGGCATCATCAGAAATCATATCGATATGTCGTCGCTAGGACATCTTGAACATTTGTTAAAGAGTGTAGATATGGCAGATACAATTCCGACAGAAACTGAGAGCTCAAGTGTTGAAATTCTAATCGGAAATGATTACTACCTTGATTTAGTATTGCCACATAAGCTTGAGCTGCAGCCCGGATTATATCTACTTAGTTCTAAATTCGGTTGGATCCTGACTGGACGTACAAGTGAAGTAAACAAAGCTGTGAATGAAACAAACTTACTGATTCTTTCCCACGAATCAAATTTGACGAAGAATGAAGCGTTGATTAGTTCTGTTAATGTGATCCAAATGAAACCTAAATTCGAAGACTTTCGGACTATCGATAGTATTGGAATAACGGACTCGACTATGGAAGAAAAAATGTGGACTTCTGTACACATGAACAATGAGCAACATCAAATTCAAGAGGAAGTCAAAATGCTTAGCGCAAATCATAACGTAAATAAACAGTCTGTGGTTGGTCCGACATCTCAGTTTTCCTTGAACACAAATAAATTTTCTTTGATTAGTAGGTTATTCAGAATACCTATCTATACTTTACGGTTCATTAAATGTCTGAAAAAGGCTAAATGTAAAAAGGGTCCATTGAAGAGCCAAGAAGTGCTGTTTAGACCACTAAAATCTGCTGAGTGAACTCTGGATTAAGGTGTTAACGATGTTCGTCAACAACCTTCAAATAATATTTCAAATCTAAAGGCAAGACATTTAAGACTGGGCCAGCGGTGGAATCAAGAGCATAAAGAAAATAAGGGACAGTTGTCATATTGAAATAATTTTTAACTTTCTGAACTTCAACTAACTGATTTTAAAGAATGTGTTAAATTTGAATTCTCATTAACTCATTTATTGATTTTCCCTCAGGTGGGAGTGTCGCGAATTCTGCGAGTTTTTTATCCTTTTGTCACAATGTTTTCAAATATTACTTGTTGAATCACCTGTTTAGGTAATTTCAGTTACTCATGTAGTAAGAGTACATTTTTGTCTACTCCGGTAAGACTCCGGTTTTATACCAAGTTAAAGTTATACTCCGTTTATTGCTCCTTTGGTGCGCTAATTGGGTGTCAACTGATTCTTATGTTTCATATGATTTTCATGCAGCGGAGCCAACGGAGCACTAAAACCATATAAATAACAGGGTTTGAATGACGAATGGGGAGTTTGAAAAGGAGTTTGGAAAGCAAACCAGAATAAAAAGAACGTAAAAGTGTTCTTTCGATAGCTGTAAATCGGCTAATTAAAATAAGAAGAAAAACAAAGAAATGAAAATAAAAAAGGTTCTTTGGATAGCTGTTGTTGGTCAGCTAATTAAAAATAATGAAGAAGATTGTCTTCGTTGCTGTTATATTCTGGCTTATAAATAGATGAATAAAATAAAGAATGAAAATAAAGGAAGTAAGCTGAAACTACGGACTTGTTTAATATAAAATCCAATGCGTAGAGAATTAAACCAAGGACTAAGAGGATCTTTGCGACAGTGTCAAAACTGTTGTCATCATTCATGGGCGCAGCCATTTTTGTTAAACTTGGCGTAAGATTCTGATCAGTAAAGAGGCTCGAAAAAAATAGTTCCATTTTATATAGGTAAATTCATCAGTTTGAACGCACCTATAATGTATCCAGAATCATATTTCCTTTGTCTACCTTATAATTTTACACATGAAACAGTTAAACAGTAACAAAACATCTTTTCCTCGGTTTGACAAGATTCTTGTCATTTAGCCCATCGCAGAGATGTATGTGAGAGTAAAGAACGACAAATCTGCTTGGAGATTGCTCCCCTACAAAATGACCCACGGTCATTTCTCTACGTCGAGAAATGACCCGTGGGTCATTTTGTAATGGGGGTCATTTCTCTGCATTACACCGGATTTGCCAGTCAGAGGTTGTAGAACAAGCATTAGGTCCCATATTGATTTTCTGATGGTTCCCCGATCTACGATACCCAAACATTGATGGAAAGAGGAACAGGATTAAATAATGGAGAATGTTTTAAGAAAAAAAAGCAGGCGCTTTACTGCAAAGTAGATCTACATTAGAAGATTTAATTTCTAAGCTAATAGTACAAACGTACATATTGAGATTTCTAACTTTATTTTCCGGAAAGAGTTTACATTATCAGATAGAGTGTATGTTCACGTGTATTCTGTATGTATGCAAAAGCAAAGCAAACATGTTTTCGGTTGCTAGTGCATAAATAATCCACACACTAATTAACCCCTTACCCCATAAGGCATTTCTATGGTATCTCTTACTGACCCTAAATAACAGCAAGAACAAAGCCGTTTCTAATGTGTATATGACACCTTTTGATAGTATAGAAAACATTGTGGCAAAAGGTGAAATTGCTCGTCACGAGCAATTTCACCTTTTGCCACAATGTTTTCCAAAGGCTCTTACAAGCAATACGTAGAAATGAGTAACTATAGTGTAAAGGGTTAATTTTGCTCTTCTGAACGGGTATCGGTTGTTCCTCTGGAAGACAACAAGATCGTTTCCTGTAATGTATCGCTATTCTCAAGCATCCCGTAATACCACTTTTAGAAGGTAATGACTCATCATCACCTTGTTATGCCATCCGACTGGGGTTTTTCTACACGAGCAAGCATTACACCCCAGTTTCGAAAAAAATACGTCCTCAAAGACCAATGAACTGACGCCTCTCTGTCATTTGATATTTACAAATAATATGCGGATTAAAAATCACTGTACGCCATTCACACAAACAATGAATATCTGAGTTAAATCTCGTAGAACTCGCTCTAAATTTAAAAATTTGTCTCGTTCCGCAGCTTTGACTTGACCTAGTTTGTAAAGTACGTCTCAGATGAAACACCCCAAAACACCCAGAACCACTGAAAATACCCCAAAACACCCAAACACTCGAAAATTACCCAAAACTATGCCATTGCACCTCAAAAAAAAATCTACTTTAAAACTGCATGCGAAATGCTTAGATACACGATTTTGTGGAAATCAGCCATAAACTTTTGCTATCAATTTTAGTAATTTAGATCTTCCATACGCTTAATTTCGAAGTAGTTCATGTACTTTGATTAATTGAGAATGCCATCTAGCGGGAAATAATATGGCGTACGTGTCTGGGATAGAAACCGAAAGTAGATAACGATTATGATCAATTAAGTTAAATTGCTGATTACGGCTTTTTTCGGACCCTAAAACAGTAGCGACAAGGATATTTCAACCCCTCCCTATACAGTAAATATAACCTGAAATATGAAACGCTGGGTAAAATACAGCAAATTCGACCGTACATTGACAGTTGCACTGAGGAATACGCTAATCTAAGCTCTGTGGTTTTATGTAGCGAATAGCATCGATGATGATGACAGCTGATTCTTTTATTATCTCCAGGTGGATCTACGACTTAAACCTGCTCTGTAACTTTGTTACACCTCACAAGCTTAATGGTAAGACTATCGACCCATTAATATCTAAAATAACCTGCAAACCGAAACCGCCATCATGGCAGAACGATTTACCTTTCATTTTAAGATGCGAAGTGAAAATATGAAACGGTAAACCAGAAGTTGGTAGAATCAATGTGAATTTGGGACAATTTTAGATATGTCGAGAGTTTTTTTTTTTTGTCAGCGTGTTACAGAACATTGAGCATTATTCAGAGAACGTTATTGTTAGAAGAAGAGTTGACTTTGAAACAGGCAGTTGATGTGGCTGTAAGTATGGAATTGTTAGAGACTGAAGCAACAGAAACAAAGGGCCCATGATACAGTGTTCACACAGTGGTTTAGGGTGGTAAAGCTAGTTGTGACAGTCAGAATTGTTTTTACAAGAATGCCAAGTGTCATAGCTGCAAAGGTCAGGTCATGTAAGCAAGATGTCTCTAAAAAGACCATAAAAAGACCAAAAGAAAAATCACAGCCTATGGAATAACAGGAGAAGAGAAATTAAAGAATGTCCAAAATTCACCTTCTGAATCAACATCAAACTTTGGTGTCTGAAAATTAGAATGAGGGAGAGTGGCCAAATTTCACAAGTATATCAAAGTCAAAATTTTGGAAACCCAAGACCTGTATGGGTTGCATTACAGAAAAAATCAAAACAGAATTAGAAACACTAGTGTATAGTGGAAAAGGTCCAAACTTTGGATGGGCAACTCCAAAATTGTCCTGCACAGGCTTATCTTCATTGTCTCCAGCTAATTGGTTGATTGTCTCCAGCTAATTTGTTGAAGGGCTCCTTGCATAACTTAACTAGGAACTGAAAGTTGCCAAAATTAATGGAGGTGGTAATATCGCTGTACATATCGGCCAGTCCTGCGAAAGGTTGTAAATTCTCTAAAAAACTAAACTAGAATGTTTGACTGATACATTTACATTAAGAGTTAGGAAAAGTATTCTTGTAAGTTGTGGCATAACAAGTCTTACCTCTCTACCAAACTACAAAATTTTAGATTTCTTCAAATTTACAGTATTTGCTGCTGACAGAATAAATGTGACTCAAAAATTGAAATTTGTGCTGGGAAGGGTAGAAAACACTGTTGAAAAAAGAGAACATGCTGGTAACCAGCATTTTGTCCTTTTTCCTAAAATGTCTCACAAGCCTTTTATTGTTAAGGTCATTAAAAGTCAGGATTGCGAGGTAAAGTTTTAAACTTCCTGACACTGTGGTAACCAGCATTTTGTCCTTTTTCCTAAAATGTCTCACAAGCCTTTTATTGTTAAGGTCATTAAAAGTCAGGATTGCGAGGTAAAGTTTTAAACTTCCTGACACTTCCTGACACTTCCTGACACATATTTCTCTGCGGAAAGCATGAAATAATGCACATTATTCTCTCCCCAAATTGCTTTCTGTTAGGTCGAAATCATCCTTTTGGGTTAGGTCGATGTTAGGTCGAAATCATCCTTTTGGGTTAGTTTGAAATTGACATTATACAATATTCTGTTGATGTTTGCGTTAAAAGACGAGATGAAAAATAGAAGAGTGAGATGAAAAAAATGCTGTTGCAATGATTTACTTCAGTTGTACAGTCTCTTTATGTCATTCACTTAGATCAGACAATACTCTAGCTGTACTTACATGTATGTAAAGTCACGACATGTACCGGTAGGTTTAACGAATATTTTGCATTGTGGTAGTCAATATTTTTCTGTTATAATAAACATCTGTTTTGAACAAGTAATGGGCACCTACATGCTATATACCCCACTTTCTTAACCCATTACAACACAATCCCTACTTTTGACGACCCTAAGAAAGAAGCCTTTTGAAAACACTGTGGGAAAAGGAGAAAATGCTGGTAACCAGCATTTTCTCCTTTTCCCACAATGTTTTCTACCCTTCACAAAACAAATTCAAATTTTCAGTCACTTCTATTTTGTCGTCTGCAAATGCTTTTGATTTGGACAAGCCAAAAATTTTGTCGTTTGGTAATGACGTAAACCCTTTATTACACGCAGTGTTACAATCAAACAGACGTGATGGCGTATTTAGATCATCTGCTAGATCATGTGGCAATATTTTTTAATCATATTATTACACATTGGCACCAGCTTTATCAAGTTGCAATGTTTTATTCTTTCCTTTGACGAATACCAATGAAATAAAATGATTCGATTTCAAAATGCCTGCTGGATAGTGTTAGGGGTCATGTTGGGGTTTCTGTGGATGAAATGAAATGATGCATATTGAAAATTGAAGCTAAATAAAGGTATTGATCTTGCTTTATATGTAGTTCATATATGTAGCCTAGTTGTTTTTACTTATCGCATCTTAAGTACCGTGAACTTATATTCCACATGGCTAAAACAGACAAACCAATAAAACTGAAACGGTCAAGTTTTTGGAGCAAACTCGAAGAATCCATTCAATTAATTTAGGAGGTCAAAGTTGAGGATTCTTTTTGTCCGGCATTGTAATATAACTCTTTAAAAGAAACTCATTTTTATTTATTTATTTATTTATTTATCTATTTACACTTTGGCTTTTCGATGACAATTTTATCAAACAGGTATATCACGTGATAAGAAGGAATAAGGACCAGGGAAACTAAAAGCACCGGGTAAATTTGGTGTGACAAAAGTAGAATAGATTTGCTTTGGAATACAAGTAGCAAAGATAGAGTTTGAAGTGTTTTATGGTTCAGTTGTGTTTTACCCTTCATCAGACGATATAATTTCAGACATCTTTACCCCTTTATTACACAATGACGACTTTAAACACCCCTGAAAGAGAAGGCTTTTGAAAACATTGCGGGAAAAGGTGAAAATGCTGGTTACCAGCATTTTCTCCTTTTCACACAATGTTTTCTACTCTTTCAAAGAAAACTAATTTCATATTAGCCACATTGAAGCTGTCATCAGCAGATGCTTTCAATTCGGACAGGTCTAAAATCTTGTCGTGTGGTAAAGGGTTAATTAAAAAGTGCCACAGGCAAAGCAAAAGATTTTGTGACATGTTTCGATTGTCCTCACATATCCTGTGGAAAGAAGACCTTGAAATGACGGTTGACAACGGTATCTCTATGACTGTTAGTTTCCGATCTGCGAAAATATATCTGTTCACCAAATCAAACGATTCTTCATCTAAAGAAATCGGACCACCGTTTGGTGCTTATTTCTCTTTCTAGCATTCACCTGTCCTTAAGTCTATTTTACAGCCAAGGCACCTGTTAGCCGGTGCCCGAGTAATGTTTTAAACTTTTCAGAACGCCAAATGTGTTCTATAACCTAGAAGAGTATAATTTCTAAGATCGGTATTTTTTATAACTGTTCGCTGCGCTACGTAGTCTTCTGGCGTCGTCATTTCAAATTTCCTATTTTTTACCGGTCTTTTTCGTTTGTTTGTGTACTGTCTGTTAAATAACGGACAGTACACAATTCGATCACATTCAAATTTTCTGTGATGACATCAAAGTTTCAGAAGATAATGTAAAAAGAAGCAGAAATGATTTCAAATATCGAAAATATTCGTACCTGATCGGAGTTCATACAAAAACGTGCATGGAAACAATGGCTTGCCCCGTTGTAATGCAGAGAAATGACCCCCATTAGAAAATGTCCCATGGGTCATTTTTTTACGTAGAGGAACGACCCATTGGTCATTTCTCTGCGTAGAGGAATGACCCGTGGGTCATTTCTCTACGTAGAATAATGACCCGGGTCATTTTGCTACGTAGTGAAATGACTTCTGCGGTCATTTCTCTACATAGAATAATGACCCGGGTCATTTTGTAGGTGAGGGTAATTTCTGTACATTACACCGGCAAACGACACCTCCTGATTAATTTTGTGAATTTAAAGTAATAATAAAACTTATTTTTTATTAGAGACTTAATATGAAATGAAATAATATCATCAAGGATGAAATTTGTGAAAATGAATATCTTGGCGCTAGAAATTGCTTGTTTATGAAATTTGTCACGAAGTTTTGGGACAACCGTCGTACAGAACGTGCAGTCTGATTTTTTATCCATAACGCCTGCTCCTTTAGTCATACCTATATGTCATCAAGAGCACGGAAAGCGGGTACCAACGTTGGCTTCATTTGTTTGATTTTCAGCGAAGTGTCAAAGTAGAAAAAGGGAATAACTGTGTCAGAATAGTTTTATTGTTATTTGTACTTACTGTTAGAGCTTCCCTTTTGATTGTTTACAAATTGCCCGAGTTTAACCTTTTACCACACAGCAGCATTTTAGACCTATCCAAACCGAAAGCATTTGTAGGCGATAATTTCTCAGTGGCCCAAATGATGCAATTTTTCTTTGATAGAGTAGAAAATTTTTTGGGAAAAGGAGAAAATGCTGGAATGCAGCTAACTTTATTTAAGTTTCGTTTCAGTGTATATTTTGTACTTTTATTATTTTATCCAAAACAGAAACATTGCAATTCATCCTCAGAAAACGACACTATTGCCCCCGTCACAATAATAATCATCAATCCTCAGGCAAAAACTAGCTTAGTCGGGGATTAGAAACAGTGACTCACTGTACGCCACCGACTGCGCGACCGAGGCTCGACCCATAGATAACATTCTATACCTTTTTATTCTGTTAAATTATAATAATTATTATAATTATTTTTGCTACAGGTCTAAAGATGGACGATGAGGATGACGATTATGGCAAAGGACACTTTAAAACAAGATCCTACCGCGTGTTTGGGGATATAATTTGTAAGTGTGATATGCAATTACTGTTTTTTGTCTCTTTTCATATGTCCAACAATAATAAGGCCAAAGATACATTATCAGTTGTACGATCAGGTGGCAGGGGACTTGGACACTTGTTCACGGCTGTTCACAACCATGTCTTGGGCTCAGTGACGACATGATTCGGGATAGCCGTGAACAAGTTTCCAAGTTCCCTGCCACCTAACCCTACAAGGAATTTATTATACTGCAAAGTTTTACCATTCCAGCGTTTGTTAAGCGAATTTTACCTGTTTTTGGTTTAGAATATGAGTACGCTCGCTGACGAAGAAAAATTTTCCCTCTGAGTGCCCCAATTCAATGAAAACTGACATCACTGTGAACTTACGTCACTGAAACATTGCTTATATACGCGCTGAAACGTGCAGATCGATGAATAATACTGATGTAAATCTTGATTGACGACGCCATTTTGGATGTTGTTGACACATTAGTCATGTGTACGGGGCTTCCGAAAGGGAAACTGCTTTTATGTTGCGTCTGTCAGTGTACATGATATATTTGTTCGGACATATCATCCAATCACATCACGAGAAATTTTTTTTGCAGTATAATGATATTTCTTTTACGGTTAGGTGGCAGGGGACTTGGATTTGTTTGCCAATGTACACCAAGATATGTTCCGTGCATATAGTCCCATTAGATTGCACGATGTTTCTTTGAAGTATCATGATAATGATTAAGTTTCCTATTCTTTTGGTTTTAAGTTAATCAAAAACATTCCCAAGGGTTTTGACTACATTATTTTCTGTTGGCATTCGTCAACTAGTAATAAGCCCAAGTGTACATTTTTTAAGCTCGTTTTTTTAGCCAAAAGTTAAGGGGTCGTCGTGGCTCGACTTTATATTATCCAATTTTTTCAAAAGGCTTCTTTCTCTAAATAATTAAAACTCAGAACTGTTTGGTAAATGGGTTAACTCAGAGTTCATATGGCTGGCAACACGCAAAAAAGGGGCATTCGGACATCTGCGTAAAGTGTCGTCTCGGATCAGTCTGTGCAGTCCGTGCAGGCTAATCCGAGACGGCACTTTCCGTTTATATGATTTTTTCTGTTTTGCAGAAATCTACTCAAGGACAAAATATAATGAAAACGGAAAGTGCCGTCTCGGATTAGCCTGCGCGGACTGCGCAGGCTGATCCGAGACGACACTTTACGCAAATGTCCGAATGTCCCTTTTAGCGTGTTGCAAGCCATATAGAGTTGGCTATACCTCTACTTTAAGGTCCTGATTTCTCCTATGAAGCTACCACGTGTCATCCTCAAAACATGGTTACCCCGGATACCAGAACATTAAAAAATGTTCGTGGACGGACGGTCAACATTGGAACAGCCCTGAAGAATTATCGCGGGGTTCTTGGAACCAAACCATTCAGCAAGACGGGTAGATTCTACTTTGAGGTCGTGGTATATTTCTTTATCAAGCGCCAGCTACGAAATGATCTTATTTTTGAAGTGGCTATCGCCAGAAAGTCTGAAATCGACAGGAACTACACAGTCGATGGATCTCCACATGCGTGGACTGTATGCGCGCGCAGATGTCCTTTATGTCGGACTGTATGTCTGATGACGTTTCACAATGGTGTCAGGCTGTATCACAACCCTCTGACGGAAAACGCTCCACCCGGAACTACTTTGCGGACCACGATCGGATTTCTGGTTGATATGAACGCCAAACATTGGTACATTGTTGACGCAAAGAACCGACGCCTTTTCTTTCGTTTCAAATGTATCGACACCTCAAAACCTCTCTGGCCAGTCTTTGGAGCTTATAGCTCTGAATATGTGAGCGTGTCACTCGCTCTGAAAACAGGCAAGGATATCCAAGCAGTTCCGGACATTCCGTCGGAGCAGGAGCATTAGACATATTTGTCATACCAATGAAATATTTCCCTTCGGAAAAGAAAAGGGAAAAAAACAACAAAGAGATGACGGGAGAAAATGTAAAAAAAGAGAAGATAATGTAAAACCTGAATGGCAACCTGTGTTAAGCAAGTAACTTGATCAAACATAGTCCACTTGGAGTCCAAAAAGAGGGCAAATACGTTAGCTATTTACCAAACGACAATATTCTAGGCTTGTCCAAATCGAAAGCATTTGCAGATGACAAAATGAAAGTGACTGAAAATCTGAAATTTGTTTTGTGAAGAGTAGAAAACATTGTGGGAAAAGGAGAAAATGCTGGTTTGCTCCTTTTCCCGCAATGTTTTCAAAAAGTTTCTATCTCAAGGTAATCAAAACAAAGACTTATTTTGGTTAAAGTTAGATGATACAAGTGATAAGCAAGCATCTGTGTTATCTACTTTACTATCAAATAAACGACCTTTAAATAGCTACAAGTGCAGTTTTGCTGTCGGACGAAGAGACAATTTAGTTATAATAGAAAAATGGAACTGTGGACAGTATAGATTAGAGATGAGAATACACGTTATTTACAGTCTGATCTTGATTTTCATTGTCCACATAAGCTTCTTGTTCGTCAAAGGTTAGTACAGTTTGATTTGTTCCTCGGAGACTTGCTCTCAGACAGAGAGAGATAGAGTTTAATTAGCAACACTCTGTGAACAGGGTATTTAATGCATTCGCGGAAAGTATCGACCCAGTTTAGCCTGCACAGTCTGTAGCTGATCTCTTACATGTCCGAGGATCATTTTACCTCATGATTAACCTGTTGTAAGATAAAATAGGTTTTATGAATCAATAACTATTGGAGAAGTCATCAGAACTCTCCTACAGTGTTGAGTTTAAGAGACAGACTGCCACAGAATTTGCTATAATTCTATTTCTTCTGGCGTTATTGTTCTGATACAGAGTCTGTTTCGTCATGGTTTTCAACTTTTGTAAAGAAAGCGAAATGAAAAGAAAAAAAACGAAACAGGAAATAGACGTGGTTTATTTTTATAAATGACGAAAAACAGAAAATATTTAATTTAGTTATTTGCCATAGCTGCAAATAACCTCCCTAATAATTGTATTTTTTTTTTTCATTAACCAAATATTCAAAGCAGAAGAAAAAAGAAGAATTTCTTTAAAAAAAAAAAGAAAGAGAGAAAGAAGACAGCTGGACAAGATCATGAAAACGCGACAAGAAAGTCAAATTACCGTCATGTAAAGCATATGAGGTTTCTACGCAGCGGCTTTTTTACTCGTTTGTTTACATGTACCAAAATATATTCATAACGTGTCACTGACAGTCATTTAGCAACAACATAAACAACTTCGATGAAGTTATTCACATCTGTTTATTTGTTGGTGAAAACTTCAATCGGAATTAATAAACCACTTTAAAAATTAATGTGCGAACTGTTTGTCAACTGAAATATAGTTTTAAAGATTTCGATAGAACCTCAAGTTTTCTTTCATGAGAGGAGCCTTACAGTTCTCAGAAAGGTAAGTCGGTGTATTTCCGGGCGATGACCCATCACCCGAGGTATGCCGAAAGGCAACCTTTTTACCAAAGCATGGTTTGTGCACATGGAGAGCTAAATGATTTACTACAGGTTGGACTGTGTTTACCTACCTACAGTACAGGTCAATGCAATTTGATTCATTGGTTTGTGTTAAGGAATGAAGATGAGCTTTTTTTTTTGTTTTCATGGGGGTATGAAAAAAAAACCCGTATCACTCTGTATGAAATTGCAAAGCAAAAAAACAAAAAGGACTGGGCAGACAGACCTGGGTTAAGACTTTTTTGCAGATGAATTAACCCATTAGCACATAATCCCTACTTTTGACGGCCCTGAGAAAGAAGCCTTTAGAAAACACTGTGGGAAAAGGAGAAAATGCTGGTAACCAGCATTTTCTCCTTTTCCCACAATGTTTTCTACCCTTCACAAAACAAATTTCAAATTTTCAGTCAATTTTGTTTTGTCGTCTGCAATTTCTTTCAATTTTGACAAATCTAAAATTTTGTCGTTTGGTAATGGGTTAAGCCCCCTTCTAACTGAGTGTCGCTCAAACGCATGTGTAACTGATGTCAAACTAACACTGCCATATATTATAAGCGGATGACCGAGAGTGGAATTTAGACTTTACTTTTTTTATTAATTAAAATTTCTTTTTTATTCATTTTTTTATAGTGATTTGGGGATTTAGATGTTTGCTAAAAATGAAATGTTACTAGCACTTTTATGATTTTTAAAACGTGGCTGTGCCTCATTTTGCACCATAATGCTTTCTTAACATTTTCGTGTGATATTTATACTTATAGCTGCAGTTTTCTTTCTCATTATGACCTTATTTTATTTACAAATGCTACTTGAGTCGACTTGTTGTGTACGATTGAAAGACAAATATTTCTATTATCACGGCGGGGAATCACGTGACACAACAACAACAACAATGACCGACATTTGAAGAAATTCTCCCACTTCAGGTAAGAAAATCTTCAATAATTCCGTTAATACATGACCGACTGGAATTTGGTTTGAAGCAGAGAAGGCGGAAGGACTCCAGGGATTTGCTTGATGTGTTAGATTTTTTAAACAACACCTGATAAAAAAGTTATTGACGAGCAAACAAATTATCCAGGGTAAAAAATTTGTTAGCTCTCTATGACGTCAGTTTTCATTGAATTGGGGCACGTAGAAGGAAAATTGTATGTCTTCAGCGTACTCAGTACATTTATAAACGGGAAAATTTCGGTGTATACACATAGGAAGTGTAAAACTTTGCAGTATAATAAATTCGTTGCGCGGTCAGGTGTCCGGGGACTTGGAGATTTGTTCTCGGCTATGGCAAATCATGTCTCCATCTCGCCTTCGGGTAAGAAGGGAAATTGTTCACGGCTATAGCGAATCATATCGCCACCTCGCCTTCGGCTTGGGGCGACATAATTCGCCACAGCCGTAAATAAGTTTCCAAGTCCCCTGCCACCTGACCGTACAACTGATAGTGTCTGTTAATGTTTTTGTTGTTTTATGAGTGTTTTTTGTAGCAGGGAATCTTTTTTTCCACCATGTCTTAAATGTTTATTGTAAAGATTTGGTGACAGGAATTGCATACACCGACTTGATTGAAGTTCTGTATAGATATTCTTGTTTGAAATAAAAAGTAAACAGGTGACATATTTTTATTATCATAATAGATTTAGACAAGTCAAGAGAGATATTTTCGATATACAGCCACAACAAGGGATTTCCATTTCATCTTCTTTTCAATGGCCCTTCACATTACCTCTCTATATGAATAAGTCATAAAAATTTATTTTACTCAGTTAAGAATCTTATAGCCCTAGGTTGTGGATACCTTTTGTGCTTATCGGTGATCGAGAATAAGTTAATGTAAAAAAGTATTGTAAGGAACTCTCTGTTAACAATATGTGAAATATGAGTTAACCCATTACCACACAATCCCTACTTTTGACGCCGCTGAGCAAGAAACCTTTTGAAAAAACTGTTGGAAAAGGAGAAAATGCTGGTAACCAGCATTTTCTCCTTTTTCCCACAGTGTTTTCTACCCTTCCCAGAACAAATTTCAATTTTTCAATCACCTTTATTTTGTCGTCTACAAGTGCTTTCGATTTGAACCAGTCTAAAATATTGTCGTTTGGTAATGGGTAACCCTTGACCACACAATGACGACTTGTAACAACCCTGTAGGAGAAGCCTTTTGAAAACATTGTGGGAAAAAGAGAAAATGCTGGTAACCAGCATTTTTCCTTTTTTTCCACAAAGTTTTCTTTCCTATCAAAGAAAAAATGCACCATTTGAGCCACTTTGAAATTTTCGAGCGCAAATGCTTTCAATTTGGATTGGTCTTAAATTTTGCTGTGTGGTAATGGGTTAAATAAGTGCATAATATTTTGGTTTTGCGCGAAAACGTTTTAGCGAAAGCAATACCTCTGGTCACGAGCAATGTCTGTCTGATATTGTTTTTTGTCTCAAAGCTTTCACACAATTTTCTGAATGATGTAAAAAAAATAGTTTGTAAGTGATTTCCATTCAGATAAATTCAGTGCATCACACGGATCTTTTATCGCTTATCACGCGGTGATTTTCATTCTTTAAAATTATCATTAGAAATCTATAACTGAACCATACTCTGTGAATAGGCTGATAAATGTTGTTTTTTTTTCCGTGGTGCTGTATACAACGCAAGTGACCACATAATTATTGACCTTTATCCATTTTCTCTAACAACCGAGTGAATCACGAGGTAAAATGGCCCCTTGGACATGCATAAAAATAACATATCGCTAAAGTTTCGACTCATGTCAGTCTGCGCGAAATGAGCAGGCTTACATGGCTCGATACTCTTTGTAAATGCATGATAGATAGCCTCTTCACAAACATCTTCGCGAGCCAAGGTTACTATCAAGTGCTACGTGGATATTACCTTGGCTGATTGAGCCCAATTGCGAGATTCCTTCGATGCGCCCGCTTTTGGATGTTGGTTATTACCCCCTTTACATCACATTTCTAAAAGCCAATGAAATATCGTTTTACAAACCGCTTACGAATACTCATGAAGCGATAAGCAGACATCCCGTGGGTTTCTATGTTTATTTTCTATTCGAAAGGTAGCGACCTTATTCTATTTCTATCAAAGATGAAATGCTACGAGCGATTTCATTCATTGCAGTTAGAGCTGGCTGCATCCAATGAAAAGGCGTATTGGGGGGATGTTAAAATCAAGCTCGATCCGCCAAGGGTACAGTAGCGTAGTGAATCGTCAGCCTTGGCTTGCAAAGATGCTTCACAAAGTGTATGACTCAACATGGTTAAATCAACACATCAGCTATTATTATACTGCAAAGAAATTTCTCGTGATCTGATTGGTTAACAAGCCGGGAACATAATATCATGTTCCCTGGCAAAAACCACTTAAAACCAGTTTCCTTTTTGAGTGCCCCGTAAACATCACTTCAAGTGCATCACAACATCCAAAATGGCGGCGTCGGTCGATTACCAGACTGCACATTTATGCACCAAACTGCATGTTTTAGTGACGTCAGTTTCCAGTGACGTCAGTTTTCAGTGAATTGGGGCTCACAGAAGGGAATTTCTGTTTCTGCAGCATACTCGATTCGTGAAATTATAAAACGGGAAAATTTCGCTTAACGCGCTTTGAAGGGGTAAAACTTTGCAATATAATAAATTCGTTGTACGGATAACCTCAGCCGTGAACAAGTTTCCAAGTCCCCTGCGCAGGCTAATCCGAAACGACACTTTACCCACATGTCCGAAACTACACTCCGTTTTTATGTAATTTTATGTTTTGCCTATCTGTGCTGTATCACATAATATAATGTACTCGCAAGGTGCCGTCTCGGATTAGCCTGCGCCGACGGCGCGGGCTGATCAGAGACGATACTTTACGCAAATGTTGGAATGCCCATTTCCGCGTGTTGCAGGTCAAATGTGAGTTATCGTGGCGCCACATGAGCGGCGGCACTATATTTTTATTCGCTTTGAAAAGTACCTATGGAGGCAGCCATATTGTTTACTCGGCTTCCAGTCATTTCGTAATAAGAATATTTCGTACCTAGGCTATTTCGTACAATTTTGGTTATTTCGTACCCACAATGATCATTTCGTATCAATTTTGGACAATTCATACCCAGTTTTATATATCAATTTGTTGATGTAGAACCTAGTTTTACCACTATTCTCTTGTGATGTTTGCCGAATGACAACTGCTTTTGTGCATAGCTCCAAATCAACTTGTTTTAAATAAATTTCGCCGAAGAATATCTATAATTGTGTCTTACCATTATTGGTTCTTTCTTTGTTACGTTTTAAGTTGCATTCTCAGGATATTTCTTTTACTTCTCAGTTTCTTTCTCATCGATTTCTGCATAAATTTACTTTGGACTGTTTGAAATGCTGTAATGTGCCTTATTTCAGAAACAACTGATTTGCTGCGCCATTGATGTTTTGCATCAAAATTTTCTTGTCGACGTATTTGGTTGAATGGCTAACAAGGCTGTGCGTCTATAACAGCATTTTGTCGTAGGAGCTTACAGCGACAGCGATGGTTCAAAGATTCTTGCAAGTGCTAAACAGTGTCTTCAATGAGCCTTGAAGTCTAAACACGACCGACGTCTAGACTCTTTAACCCTTTACTCCATAGATACTCATTTCTACGTATTGCTTGTAGGAGCCTTTGGAAAACATTGTGGCAAAAGGTGAAATTGCTCGTGACGAGCAATTTCACCTTTTGCCACAATGTTTTCTACACTATCAAAAGGTGTCATATACATATAAGAAACGGCTTCATCCTTGCTGTTATTTAGGGTCATTTAGAGATACCATAGAAATGCCTTATGGGATAAAGGGTTAACTCAAGCCTTTTTGCTGACAACAAATCAAATTAGAATCACTCAGAATCTATAGATCTAATTTTATCAAAGTGTTTGTTTTTCCGATAACTGTTAAGATATGTTTGCTTGTATTACATTGTATTTTGGGTCGATGGCCTACATGTACAATAAAGAATTGAATTTGAAAAAAAAATGTAATTCCAAACAAGGTTTGTTTCTTGGAGGATAGAAAACAGAGATTGAAAAGGGAGAAAAGTTTCGTAACCAGCTTTATCTCCTGTTCCAATGATGATTTCAAAAGCGTATTCCTCAGGGTAGTAAAGGCATTGTCAAGGATCAATTTTATTTATAATATATACAAAAATTTGGAACCAAGTCCAATTTTATTACGAAAATAGCGATCTTAACAAAGCAGTAACAAGAGAATTAGTTTAAAAAATATGATATACATGTACAAACAAATCATGTAGGCCTAAGTAATTAGTTAGTATTGAAAAAGTTTATTTTAACTCTTTACCACACAATCCCTACTTTTAACGACCCTGAGAAAGATACCTCTAGAAAACATTGTGGGAAAAGGAGAAAATGCTGGTGACCAGCATTTTCTCCTTTTCCCACAATTTGTTTTACTCTTCACAAAACAAATTTCAAATTTTCAGTCAATTTTATTTTGTCGTCTGCAAATGCTTTCAATTTGGACAAGCCTAAAATATTGTCATTTGGTAATGGGTTAAATAGACACGTGTACGAATCACAAAGTTCAAGTTCCTTTTTTCAAATAAGATAGTAGTGCAATAATACTGCAACCATAGATAGATAGATAGATAGATAGTGCCATATTATGTAAGTCTCTCTCTCTCTCTCTCTCTCTCTCTCCTTCTCTATCTCACGTTTCCGATAAATAACGACGGGAAATGTTATATCAATAACTCAATGTATTATGCTTGCAGTAAGGCAAAAAAATGTATCTATTATAATTTGAAAGAATCAGGCTTAAAAACCAAACGGTAACTTGACAATTGTAGCTCTACCCGCGACTAAATGAACCTTTAAGTCACTAACAGTCTTAATCTTGTACTACAAAATCCTGGGTTTTAAATTGAAAACACTTTGGAAAAAGGACAAAAATGCTGACAATCAGCAATTTATCGTTTGTCAATATCGTTTTTTTACCCTATCAAATAAAATTCCAACATTGTCGCTACACTTGATTTTTCATCAGCAAATGCTTTCATTTTGAATAAGTCTACAATTTTCTCGTGTAATGGAAAAAAATAAACACAGTAAGACTTATGAAATATCAAGCACATTGTGGTTCATTAACTTAAATCCAGGATACAAATATTCATAAATGGAGGGACTTTCTACACGTTCCCAAATCTATTAGCGCCAAATACACGATTTGATCTCTTTCAACAATTGTACATTTTTTATACAACCTGCTGAAAGTGGGAAAAATTTGTGCAGTTTAATCCTAATAATGTTATCCGCACCAGTCCCTGTCCTCTACAGTGACACCGAAAACGTAGTAGGTGTTGTAATAAAATTTGCAAATTTATGAAGACAAACATGATACTGTATGAGGTACTCGCCATTTACTCGAATTTAGATCTTTTAAGCCTTTACTCCATAAGGCATTTCTATGGCATCTCTAAATGACCTTAAGTAACAGCAAGGATGACACCTTTAATTTTGATAGTGTAGAAAACATAGTGGCAAAAGGTGATATTGCTGGTCACGAGCAATTTCACCTTTTGCTACAATGTTTTCCAAAGGCACCTACAAGCAATGCGTAGAAATGAGTATCTATGGAGTAAAGGGTTAATGAACATGCCCCTTCCCTCTTTCGTTCACACTCATCGACTTATCGGATCACTGGTTATCTAAATAATACATGTATTACCATGTTTAAGGCCTGTGGACAACCTTTCTTTAGGTCTTTAGATCAAATATAACAACAACAACAACAACAACAAAATCAACAATGGACAAATGTCTATCTACATGTGTCGTATGCACCGCACTTCTAAATATTTTCCATTTGTCAATTTCTGCTAGATCTATATATACATGTAGACACTACCGATGATGTTCACGAGATAATTTAACTTGCAATGAAAACAAAAACCCAAATATTCTATTTAGTTATTTCTTTGAAAAGAAAATACCTTATGGTACAGTGTAAATGGAAGATCAGAATGCACGTTTTTTCGCAGTCTGAGTTTGATCTACACCGTCCCCAAAAAGTCTGCGAGTTCAGGGTCCATATTCACCAGCCATTCTTAAGAATTTTTTGTCTTATTCTTCAAACTTTTTAGACTGTGAAAGTAACAGAACTTCTGATTGGCTAAACCATTTGGTTCTGTTACTTTCACATTGGCAAAATTCTGAAGAATAAGAATAAGAATGTTCTTAAGAGTGGCTGGTGAATACGGGCGCTGATTAGTAGCGTAAAGTTTAATATTTGTCGTATGGTGCACCTATTTAATAACCTTTCATTTTCTTCATCCATTCCCCTGGCTTCCTTGACATCGTTTCCCAATGGTAGTCACCTGCCCTTATATCCGGATATATCTTATAGACGGTGGATTTCTGATCAAAGTCATAGAGATTTGTATCTTTTTTCTTATCTTTACTCTCAGCTTTCTTTTCCTTAACACCAGCTTTTCTTATGTGGTCACTGTGCTTACTTTTACCTTTGTCTTTATGAGGAACCGTTGTGTCTCTATATTCACTTGATAATTTCGGCCCTCCATTTGCTATTTTGCCATTCTTAATTGGTACCTTCGGAGCACCATTCGGTGTTACGCTTTCCATTGGAATTCCCGAAATCCCAGGTCCTCCATTTGGTAGATCTATCATTCTTATATTTTGATCATTATTCAACAGTCTATATCCGACGCCATTGCTTGGATTTTGCTTCGGAATATACCCGTTTCCGGTGTAATGGCTGTCCTCATGTCTTTTTGAGCTTTTTAGTTTTCTCTTACTGGATTTCTTTGATTTATTTGATTTAAAGTTTCCAGGTCCTATCCATGACAGAACAACTGGCAATAATAACAGGGCATGCGCCCAACCGAAACTCAGAACGAAGGCAACAACAGCCGCAAATGTTCTAAAGATATATGATTGCGCAGCTCCCAAGAACGCTATACCTAATAAGGATGAAATCGCTCCATGCGTTATGGGTGATCCAGTTTTATCGATGGCTCCTCTTACCCGTATATTTCGGGTATCCCCGGGGGATGCCATATAGCCGTGACATATATGAGCTGTAAAATCCACCGAAAATCCTATTCCCATTATGATCTGCACCATGGTTATCGCACTGAGAGATACGTCTATATAGTACATGTAACCGAGTACGCCTGTCATAATCAGGGCTACTGCTATGGTACAAAACAAAATCAAAACTGGATGTGGCATAAAGAAACACGTAATTATCAGAACAACAAACAAAGCTATTCCCATCGTTAGCATCGTTTGAGGGAACACCAACACATATTGTTCAAAAAGTATAAAACTTGGATAAAATGCGAAGCATTCCAATTCGAATTCATCAGCAAGATCACGTGACTGTAACATCAGATCTCCTTCTTCCTGGCTGCCAGCCAAGTCTGTAGATCTTCCATAAAATCGAGATGCTGTTATTTTGGTTCTAGAAGGATCTATCACGACGTCATTTTTGAATGAAGAAAATAAAGAATTACTGAGAAACGCCTCTAGCCCGACTATAAACGCTTCTTCACTTGCATTTGTGTAATATGGAGTATTTATGTATGTTTTAAGCCAATTCACCTCAAAATCGGGTTCGAAGAGGTCTTCTCCTTTCACTTTTGTCATAAACCTTTCAATTAATTGTTGTATGTGTAATTCCGAGTAATTATAGTGTTGAGTTATGATGAATGGCACTGGTGTTTGTCGCGGAAAGAAATTTTCTTCTGTCGCAGCATATGCGAAGTAATATGACGTATCACTAGCAAGTTGTGAGAATCGCAATCCTTGTTTTAAATTGATACATCCGTATATCGCACCAACAAGATATCCAATAAATATCAAACATATTACTATCTTCAACGGGGTGACAAGCACTATTTTCGGCAGAAGCCATCTTGGAAATTTGTCAAGCAAGCTTTCAGCCTCGTCACGTGATGTCGGAGGTCTTCCGGTGCAACAAAATAAATATGGCGTTTTGTGATCTTCAGTTTTCGCCTGTTCCTTTGTTTTTATCGTTCTGCACGTGAACCAGTGCCTCTTCTGCTCAACACGTGTTTCATTGAGGGCAATAAAGGCGCCAAATATCACAATGTTGTTTATATAACAGAATGTAACTGAAATTCCTGAAAAAATAAACGAAGTCAACAAAAGTTTAAGACTTAACCCTTAGGCTGCTAAGCTCGGCTTATTGACCTTTTTGCGGACAGTGTATATCAAGATCAGACTGCACAGAACGTGCAGTCTGATCTTGATCTACACTGTCCGATAAGGAGATATTATTCCCCCAAAACATAACTTTGAAATTGCGATGTTTAGGGTTTTACGATCAAACAGAAAATTTCATGTTAGTTATTTGGCAGGTTTATGGGTTAAATTCGCTGAAGAGAACTCTTGTTCCCTACCTGTTTTAGTGTTGAACCCAGGATCAACGGTTTTTGTGGACATTGTAGATGAGGACCAAAATGCACAGAGCAGGCAATCTGATCTAGGATCTACAGTGATCGTTACTTTACCAAAAAATCTTAGAAATGAAATTATACCTTCATATTTTGTAATGACTGATAACTATAAGTTCATCTATTTAGCCTTGAGTGGGTTAACCTTTTATCATTTCCCAAGTTTTTATATCTAGCCTGTGAAAAGAAGCTTTGCAAACATTGCGGGAAAAGGAAAATATAGGTTACCAGCATTTTCTCATTTTCCCGCCACGCTTTCTATGCTTTCAAACACTCTATACCAGACCAATGTAATGGGTCTAAACATTGTGGATACAGTGAAACAGTTTATAACCAGCATTTTCTCCTTTTTCCAAACTGTTTTCAAAAGCCTTGGCTCTCAGGGTTATAAATTTTCTGGAGTGTATGGCAAAGGGGGAGTAATGTCAAGTGGTAAGGCGTCCCTGCTCAGGATTGATGGGACAATCTGCATTTCTCCTTTTCACACATTGTCATGTATTTTGTCCAAGACATATTGCACCTTTTGAACGACGTTCAATTTGTTGTCTGCAAGTAATTTTTAATCTAAAAAATGTCTAAAGTTTTGTCGACTGGAAGAGGTTAAACACACGATTTGAAGCTTACTAGCTTTGTCGTCCGCAAACACTTTCAATGTGAACCGGTCTAAAAATCATTTTTGGAAGTCGATTACGTCAGTAATCGGTCTTCCTATGTGAACGCTCAGGCATTTGGGAAATCACCCAACAACACCAATATTCAACCAGCGAAAAAAAAGTTCTATGAAATTCAAGCATTTAAACATATAAAACGATTGAATTTCAGATAAGAAATGAAATAAGTCAAACTATTGCACTAAACAGATATTTTCTTTGAACTGTTATGACATTTCAATGAATAATTATCAAATCTTAATATTAGTTAATACACAGATCCTATATTTTTCTATATGAATGCGGACGAATCTAGCCATTCGGCATTAGTCAGGTGTTGAGAGGGTGTCGCACCACTGCTAGACTGCTTCCGGTTCGTAGTAGTCCCAAGTGAAAATTTGCAGTAGCACTTTTGTTGCACTGTTGTATGGGGCTAAGAGAGCTTGGTGGTATATAATTTAGATTTGCTTCAAATATAGGCATTGGGGGACCACTTAGATGTATTTTTATTGTGTATTGAGTGGACCATTTTGTGTCACTAGAGGATCAAAAACTTGGGGTCATGGCGGTGAACAGGTGTTTTTGAGAGGGAAAATTCTAGGGTGCCCGTTGTTTTTGAGATTTAGCGAAAAACGCAATCGGTTGACATGTTGTTTTTAATGCATTTTTTCGAAGGACTATGGACGTACTTTAGACAGCAAGAGACGGGAAAGCAAAATTTTTGCCATTAAGCGATCTGTGAGGCTTCAAAGATGACCAATTTCACTCTATTTTCAATATGGCCAAAAACCACAGGTGTGACACCAGAGCCATCAAATCGGCCGAGATGTTACGATTACCAATCAGGCACTATTTTATGAATGATATGTCACTCGGACCCATGTTCACATAAAAAAAATAGCTTTCGTTGAAAACGCATCATTAATATTCTTACCTAAAAATTATTGGTTTGTTACATGTTTGTTTTTCAAGGCATTTACATTTTCAACAAATATTTGCTTGAATGTCTGAAGTAACCTAATTTATTCATACGCGCAACGTGACTTTCATCCACACCACAGCTTTAAAACGGCGGCGAGTGAAACGCAAGGAAGCAAGTCACAATTTGATCTGAACAAACCCAAGGCTGCAAAGGTAAAGTTCAATGTATTTTTTTCTTTTTTGAAATGTGTTTTTGTTTTAAACGTGAAGGACATTACGTCCTTCCTTAAGTATTGTTTAGAAACGAAGTAGGTCAGTGGTTGTTTATAAAGATTACAGTCGCCATTTTGATTGATTGTAAGCTCGTGAAAGCTTTACGCCTGCGTTTCAGAAGGCTACATTAGTATATAAATCTGAATGATTTGTATTCCATTTGCTGCCATAACTAGTTGAATGTATTGCTCTTCATCGAAGAAGAATATTTAACGAATCCCAAATGTCAACAGTCCTTACAGTGACTGGAAATTTCGACCGATAACAATTTCGTCCCATTACAATTTCGGCCCATTCTCCTAACGTGAGTTTACATGGTTTGCATTTGTGTAATAAATCTTACACCTTTATAATCTTTTAAACTTATTTTTCAGCACTAGGATTTTGCAGCCCTAAGGTGAAAGTATATTGAAATGTTGGAAAAATATAAAATGGTGATCTATTCTTCCCCTTTCATATAGTTAATTTTGACTTTAATGCTGTCAACCTGGATCTAACATATATATGCATTTAAATCTTTAAATTGGCTCAGACAAAAGTATTGCAGCTTTTGTACTTTCACTTAAAGGTGGCCCTTCAGATTTTTGGACGAAATTTATACAAAAATATTAAAATTCATCCTGATACTCCCAGTACCTTTTAAATTTCATTCATAAAACCCCAGTAGTCGAAAACCATCCGACAACAAGAGAAATTAGAGATTTACTACGGCCCAGGTCAACACCGACGGGAACCATGGTCTATTTTTAGATGAGCAACTTGCTCACTCACTTACCGGAAATACACAAGTGATGCTTCAAACACAGCGACTGAAGAAGAAGTTTATGGAAAATAACATGTTTGTTATGTTATGGAATTTATGAGTCATTAGTCACGTGCCAGTCACTTTACATTCCCACTATGCTTCTTTTGATTTTTGGTTTAAAATCTTAAAATACCTTAAGAGGCTACGTAGCCTTTTAAGGGAATACCATAAAAAAATGTATACAAAAAGTTTCATGGTATTGAAGTTTTTGAAGTTAATTGACATAATATTTAGTAGATTCATTCAATTTAGCTGGCAAGTATCTTGCAAAATTGATACCTGCTTCTGTAGAGAAAAGGGTTAAACATTAATATTGGGAAAAAACAAACTAAATGAATGTGCATGCAAAACCGAACAAAAGAAAGCTTTTGAAAACATTGTGGGAAAAGGAGAAAATGCTGGTAACCAATGTTTTCTTCTTTTCCCATAATGTGTTCTTATCCGTTACTGACAAATCTTATTACTTGTGCCACATTTACTATGTCTCTTGGAATTTCTTTCAATTTTGATCGGTCTGAATTGTGTTGTGTGGTAAAGAGTCAAATCTGATATTAAAGGTTTTTTGAAAATTGTGTTTGCATAGGTAAAAAGGCTGTACAGTATGTGTGCTTAACCCATTACCACACAGTCCCTACTTTTGACGCCTCTGAGAAAGAAGCCTTTTGAAAACACTGTAGGAAAAGGAGAAAATGCTGGTAACCAGCGTTTTCTCCTTTTCCCACAGTGTTTTCTACCCTTCCAAGAACAAGTTTCAATTTTTCAGTCACCTTTATTTTGTCGTCTGCAAATGCTTTAGATTTGAACAAGTCTAAAATTTTGTCATTTGGAAATGAGTTAACTCTTTCCCAAACAACAGAATTTAAGAGTGGTCCAAATTGAAAGCCATGCTGATGACATAATAAATTTGGCTCAAAAATCGAAATTTGTTAAGGGAAGAATAGAAAACATTGTGAGAAAAGGAGATAATGATGGTTACCCACACTTTCTACTTTTCCTACAATATTTTCAAAAGGCTTCTGTCTCAGGATCGTTGAAAGTCGGGATTGTTTGGTAGTCTTAAGAGTTAAAGGTAACCATTGGCACTGTTGAGTTGATGCAGAATGCAAACCATTTTAGATATGTCTGTTCGGACTACTTTAGCTTTTAACAATTGCCACAGTCAGGGAGATTTGTCTGAAATGATTATGATCCTTGATTGAACATTAAAACCAATATTTTATCATCTACAAAAGATGTGAAGCATTCTTTAACCTTTTACCACTCAGTGATGAGTTTTGACACCCCAAGGAAAGAAGCCTCCTTTTCCCACAATATTTCTACTATGTCATAAGAACAATTGCAGCATTTGATTCAGATAATGAGATTGAAATTGTTGTCTGCAACTGCTTTCAATTTGGACAAGGCTAGAATGTTGTCAATTGGTAAAGGGGTTAGACCTGGTTTGTATGTGTTAGCATGATGCTTTCAAGTGGGATAAAGCAGTTAAGCTAAAGAAATGCGGGCTGAGCTTAACAGGAAGCCATAACCCCTATCTTGCCTATTGCAACATTGGTCATATTTGCTAATAGTGTAGACCAATGATCAACCTGCATAGCCATTCAGTCTGATGTTGGTCTGCACTGTTGGCAAATTTTACAGTGACTGAAATTCGGAAGCAAATCTAGAATAGTCTATTCTTGGAAATCAGCAGCATAAGAGGTAAAATTGACCCTTGAAAAGATTTTTGAAAAATGTTTTTGTTAAAGAAAAAATTGCTCAACAGTAAGGTGGGTAATTTTAGACAATCAAGGCCCTCTTCAATTCTTTGGACAATAACTTGATGTTGCATCAATCTACAATATGCATCTTTGATAAAAGAAGAATGTTAAGTTAAATACTGTTCAGATTTTTGTATGGCTATCATTTGGTTATATTTCTTTGTATCTGTTTCAGGAAGAGATTGTGAAGATTGTGCAGGTCAGAGGGACAGACGTCCAGGTCAAGACAGTTAAGATCTCAAGATGGCACAGATGACTTAAAGGTGTTACTCTGGAGGGAGTGGAGGGAGATGAGTTCAAAGAACCTAATGGGTCAATACATATAGCTAACAATTATTGTTGTCAATACATACAGAGACGAGATGTCAGTGTCAACCAAAACAAAGACTGAAATTAAGGTATTAAATCCACTCTAGTCTTCCCAGTTTATCCCTAGTGCTCATGGTGAACAGTTGTGATGGGTTGGTATTTTGACTATTGTGTGTCTGTTCACCATTAGCACAAGCACATTTACATGTTGCTCCTGAAGTTCTATTTGACAAAGCCCAGAAAAGCAATGTCACAAACTGGCTTTCAGTATCTTTAACAGAATCACTAAGATGTAAAAGGATTATTAAACTTTCGACAGTACTGTCCTCAAGTTAACCCATTACCACGCAATCCCTACTTTTGACGACCTTTGGAAACAAGCCTTTTGAAAACATTGTGGGAAAAGGAGAAAATGCTGGTAAGTCGCATTTTCTCCTTTTCCCACAATATTTTCTACCCCTCACAAAACAAAGTTCAAATTTTCATTCACATTTATTTTTGGTCTGCAAATGCTTTCAATTTGGACAAGCCTAAAATATTGTCATTTGAGTAATGAGTTAATCTCTTTCAGACCTTGCATGGCCCAACGTAAGATCTGGAAAAAGATTGATCATATGCCGTTTGTTTACTAACATGTTGGGACATTCTTATTGGTGTATCAGCATTGATGATAATTTAACATTCTTTTTCAGGAGACTGAAATAGGGCTATCTTGACTCACTTGTTTCCTCAGTCGTTTGCTATTGAAAATAATAGAACCACTGTGATTCTCTAAAATTCTCAAAGTAACTGTGACTCAAATTATATACTTCCATTATCACCAGAAATTCTATTTTCTATGGGCATAGGTCAAGAAAAGTGCAGAGATACTGCAGAAAATCCTTACATTGCTAATGCATATTGCAGCTGATTGTTAGGAAACATAGTTAACCCATTACCACAGAATCCCTCCTTTTGACGACCCTAAGAAAGAAGCTTTTAGAAAACAGTATAGGAAAAGGAGCAAATGCTGGTAACCAGCATTCTCACAATGTTTTCTACCCTCCACAAAACAAATTTCAAATGTTCAGTTTTTTTATTTTTTGGTCTGCAAATGCTTTTGATTTGGGCAAACCTAAAATATTGTTGTTTGGTAATGTTAACTGCTACTTACACAAATTAGTGTGAAAAATAGCCCAGAATATTTTTTTGTGTGGGAATTTCATACTAACTTGTTTGTTTGATTTTCAAAAGTAATTTTTTTTTTTTAATTTCAATGGCTTTTTTTTTTCAGACTTGCCAGGAGCCATCCTCCCAAGTAGAAGGGGAGTTGCAGGCATACATTGCAGAAAACAAGTACACCATCATTAAGAGCGACTACGTAAAGCGCTAAACTACAGCAGAGCAGACTCCGACTAATCTCTACAAAAGAAGATGTGTACGTGCGTGCGTCCGTTAACCTTTTTCTTTAACCCTTTCCCAGACGGCAAAGTTTGGACCAGACCAAATTCAAAGCATTTTGCCGACGACAAATTAACAGTTGCTTAAAAGATGATTTTTCTATATGATAGGGTAGAAAACATTGTGGGAAAAGGAGAATATGCTGGTTACCAGCATTTTCTCCTTTTCCCACAATGTTTCCAAAAGGCTTCTATTTCTTTCCCGTAAAAACCAGGGATTGTTTGGGAAAGAGTTAAAAAAAACTTCTCCTCAGAAACTATGGACTGGATTTCTACCAAATTTTACAGGAATGTTCCTTAGGTGGTTCTGTTTCAAATTCCTTCAAATAATTGTGTTCCATGAATAATTCTGGTTGCATGGCAACCAAAGTAAAATATCTTTAAAAATCTTCTCCTCCCAAACTGCTAATTGGATAGCATTATTTTTTTGCAGGAATGTTCCTTAGATAGAGGTCTCCAGAATTCCTTTAAAAAAAAAAAAGATCCGTCAAAAAACATGGCTTTTATGGGAGACTCATTTTCCTTTTATAGTATAAAGTAAAATCTTTGAAAAATTTCTTCTCTCATACTATTCATTTTGATTTCATTGTTGTATTGGAGGTTAGTTCCTATGCTGGTAAGTCTTTACCATACAATCCTGACTTTTAACGACCCTAAAGAAGAAGTCTTTAGAAAACACTCTTGGAAAAGGAGAAAATGCTGGTAATCAGCATTTTCTCTTTTTCCTTCAGTGTTTTCTACTCTATCAAGGAGAGAAACCATCATTTCATCAATGTTTAATTTGTTGTCTGCAAATGATTTCAGTTTGGTCACATCCCAAATTTTGTCGTTTGGTAAAGAGTTAAAGATGGTTGCTTTACATAATCTATAATCCTTTTCATATAAAAGAAGAGAACCTCTACACTTTGATTAGTTCTGGTAAATGTTTGTTGACCTACTAGTGACCTAGTACAAAGAGGGACAGGGCTTCACTGTTGTGATAAGGCATTTTGGTATCCAATCAAACTGATCCCTGACAAAGAAGACTTTAGAAAACATTGTGGGAAAAGGAGAAAATGCTGGTAACCTTTTCCCACAATGTTATCTACCCTTCACAAAACAACCTTTAAATTTTCAGTCACTTTTATTTTTTCATCTACAAAATGCTTTCCATTTTGACAACCCTAAAATGTTGTCATTTGGTAATGAGTTAACTATAACCAGAAGACAAAATTTTTATAACTGGCCATACTTGAAAGATGTTGCAGACAACATAATAAATCTTCAAATTAGTAAAACTTGTATCAAAAAGGGTAGAAATTATTGTGTAAAACTAAGAAAATGCAGGTTACTTTTATTTTCTTTTTTCTCACGTTTTCATAGCTTTTTATACGCCCGTCGAAGACGGGACGTATTATGGGATCACCCGTGGCGTCCGTGCGGGCGGGCGGGCTGCGTCCAGTTCTTTGCCCGGAGCATATCTCCAAAACTATACAAGCTAGGGTTATGAAATTTTATGGGTGGATAGATCTCATCGAGGGGGAGTGCAGTGCACAGGAATCATAACTCTTGCTTGCTTAATTTTTGAGTTATTGCCCTTTGTCGTTTTTCATACTTGAATTTTGTCCGGAGCATATCTCCAAAACTATACTAGCTAGGGTTATGAAATTTCATGGGTGGAAAGATCTCATTGAGGGGGAATGCAGTGCGCAGGAATTATAACTCTTGCTTGCTTAATCTTTGAGTTATTGCCCTTTGTTGTTTTTCATATTTGAATTTTGTCCGGAGCATATCTCCAAAACTATAGTAGCTAGAGTTATGAAATTTCATGGGTGGATAGATCTCATTGAGGGGGAGTGCAGTGCACAGGAATCATAACTCTTGCTTTCTTAATTTTTGAGTTATTGCCCTTTGTTGTTTTTCATACTTGAATTTTGTTCGGAGCATATCTCCAAAACTATAGTAGCTAGGGTTATGAAATTTTATGGGTGGATAGATCTCATCAAGGGAGAGTGAAGTGCACAAGAATCATAACTCTTGCTTGCTTAATCTTTGAGTTATTGCCCATTGTTGTTTTTCATACTTGAATTTTGTCCGGAGCATATCTTCAAAACTATAGTAGCTAGGGTTATGAAATTTCATGGGTGGATAGATCTCACCGAGGGAGAGTGCAGTGCACAGGAATCACAACTCTTGCTTGCTTAATTTTTGAGTTATTGGCCTTTGTCATTTTTATACGCCCGTCGAAGACGGGACGTATTATGGGATCACCTGTGGCGTCCGTGCGGGCGGGCGGGCGGCATCCAGTTCTCTGTCCGGAGCATATCTCCAAAACTATTCTAGCTAGGGTTATGAAATTTCATGGGTGGATAGATCTCATCAAAGGGGAGTGCAGTGCGCAGGAATTATAACTCTTGCTTGCTTAATTTTTGAGTTATTGCCATTTGTTGTTTTTCATACTTGAATTTTGTCCGGAGCATATCTCCAGAACTATACTAGCTAGGGTTATGAAATTTCATGGGTGGATAGATCTCATCAAGGGAGAGTGTAGTGCGCAGGAATCATAACTCTTGCTTGCTTAATTTTTGAGTTATTGCCCTTTGTCGTTTTTCATGCTTGAATTTTGTCCGGAGCATATCTCCAAAACTGTACTAGCTAGGGTTATGAAATTTCATGGGTGGATAGATCACATCAAGGTGGAGTGCAGTGCGCAGGAATTATAACTCTTGTTTGCTTAATTTTTGAGTTATTGCCCTTGTTGTTTTTCATACTTGAATTTTGTCCGGAGCATATCTCCAAAACTATACTAGCTAGGGTTATGACACTTCATGGGTGGATAGATCTCATCAAGGGGGAGTGCAGTGCGCAGGAATCATAACTCTTGCTCGCTTAATTTTTGAGTTATTGCCCTTTGTCGTTTTTCATACTTGAATTTTGTCCAGAGCATATCTCCACAACTAAACAAGCTAGGGTTATGAAATTTCATGCGTGGATAGATCTCATCAAGGGGGAGTGCAGTGTGCAGGAATCATAACTCTTGTTTGCTTAATTTTTGAGTTATTGCCCTTTGTCGTTTTTCATACTTGAATTTTGTTCGGAACATATCTCCAAAACTATACTAGCTAGGGTTATGAAATTTCATGGGTGGATAGATCACATCAAGGGTAAGTGCAGTGCACAGGAATCATAACTCTTGCTTGCTTAATTTTTGAGTAATTGCCCTTTGTCGTTTTTCATACTTGAATTTTGTCCGGAGCATATCTCCAAAACTATATTAGCTAGGGTTATGAAATTTCATGGGTGGATAGATCTCATCAAGGGAGAGTGCAGTGCACAGGAATCATAACTCTTGCTCGCTTAATTTTTGAGTTATTGCCCTTTGTTTTTTTCATACTTGATTTTTGTCCAGGGCATATCTCCAAATTTATTCTACCTAGGGTTATGAAATTTCATGGATGGATAGATCTTATCAAGCGGGAGTGGAGTGCTCAGGAACCATAACTCTTGCTTTCTTAATTTTTGAGTTATTGCGCTTTGTTTTTTTTTATACTTGAACTTTGTCCGGAGCATATCTCCAAAACTATACTAGCTAGGGTTATGAAATTTCATGGGTGGATGAATCTCACTGAGGGGCAGTGCAGTGCGCAGGAATCATAACTCTTGCTTGCCTAATTTTTCAGTTAGTGTCCTTTGTTGTTTTTCATACTTGAATTTTGTCCGGTGAATATCTCCAAAACTATACTAGCTAGGGTTATGAAATTTCATGGGTGGATAGATCTCATCAAGGGGGAGTGCAGTGCACAGGAATCATAACTCTTGTTTGCTTAATTTTTCAGTTTTTGCCCTTTGTTTTTTTTTTATACTTGAATTTTGTCCGGTGCATGCCCCAGCTTTACAACTTGGGGTAAGACGGGCGTATCTTGCGACAATTTGCCGATCTTGTTTATACTTGAATTTTGTCCGGTGAATATTTCCAAAACTATACTAGCTAGGGTTACGAAATTTCAAGGGTGGATAGATCTCACCGAGGGGGACTGCAATGCACAGGAATCATAACTCTTGCTTGCTTTATTTTTTAGTTATTGCCATTTGACGTTTTTCATACTTGATTTTTGTTAGGAGCATATCTCCAAAACTATACCAGCTAGGGTTATGAAATTTCATGGGTGGACAGATCTCATCGATTGGGAGTGCAGTGCACAGGAATAACAACTCTTGCTTGCTTTATTTTTGAGTTAGTGCCCTTTGTTGTTTTTCATACTTGAATTTTGTCCGGTGCATGCCCCGGCTTTACAACTTGGGGTAAGACGGGCGTATCTTGCGACAATTTGCCGCTCTTGTTTTCTTTTAAAGTGACCTAAAATGCAGGAATGAATGGTAATTGTTAAAAACTTCTCTTCACCGTTACAGAAAAATCAGGCCTGTGGAGCGATACAGGCGCTCAAGCGCCTCTAGTTTATAGACTTGAGGTAGAATGCTTTCGGAAACATTTTCGGTATACGAGAAAATGCTTGTAATGCATATTTACTCCATTGGTCACCATGTTTTCTTTCTTCAAAAGGCTACTGCACACTTTGAGCAAAAGTTCATTTCTTGTTTGCAAATCTTTTCAAGACTAAATTTTTTTTATGTAGATAGAGTGATAGATTGATATTTTACATGCACATCATCTGGCTAGTCAGGTTTTTGTGTATATATTTTCACTTGATTAATTTTTGGTACATGTTCATTATATTTTTGCCACTACCTTTATGTTTACATGCTGTATCTTACTATATTTGCCTGTTCTTTAACCAATTAACCCTTTACCAAATCATCCCTGGTTTTCACGACCCTGAGATAGAAGGCTTTTGAAAACCTTGTTGGAAAGGGAAAAAATGCTGGTTACCAGTAATTTCTCCTTTTTCCACAGTGTTTTCCGCCTTGCCTGAAAGAAAACTTCAATTTTTGAGTCGCCTTTATTTTGTTGTCTGCAAGTGCTTTCAATTTAGACCAGTCTAAAATTTTGTTGTTTAATAAATAGTTACTAGCAGACAAAAATTAAATTGTCCCAGATTTCAGCAGACAATTTCAAAAAACGGCCAAAAATGTGGAAAAGGTACTGAAAGGATAAATATAAACATTATTGGAAAGAGACACTATTTGGATTATATGAAGAAAGCATTGTGTTGCAATGTACCAGTGTTTATCTGTAGATTCCTTTGACATAGTGTGCAAGTTGTTGGCTAAATACATGTACTCATGTTTTCTTTTTAAAAATCATCATCAAGTATAAGATTTTGAGCTTTTTTTACTTTCATTTATTTGCAACTCAAAGCATCAGCAGAGATGAAAATGCTTGTCACAAGCATTTTTACCTTTGGACACAGTGTTTTCAAAAATATACCGAACAACTTTAAAAATCGGGCTAGTTGGCTATGGGTTAAGTTTTGATTCAAGGGCCATTTATTTCTCTTTATACAAGTGGTATGGTCCTTAAATTTGTCTTAGAAGTATTCTCTGCATTAAACAAATTTAACAGTATGAGAATATACTCTAGCTGAAGTATTAAAATATACTTTCAATGTTCATCATACTACCAATTAAAAAAAATATCAGAAAGATATTTACAAGCTATTATTACTTATTTTGATGTTTCGAAAATATAAGAAAAATATGAGATTTTTGTTTTGGTCCCTTGAAATATTATGCAATAAAAGCCACATTTTCTTTTTTATGCAGTGCAAAGTTAACTCTTTACTACACGACAACATTTTAGACTGGTTCAAAATGAAAGCATTTGCAGACGACAATATAAAGGTGACTGAAAAATTGAAATTGGTTCTGGGAAGGGTAGAAAATACTGTGGGAAAAGGAGAAAATGCTGGTTACCAGCATTTTCTCCTTTTCCTACAGTGTTTTCAAAAGGCTTCCTTTTCAGGGGCGTCAAAAGTAGGGATTGTGTGGTAATGGGTTAAACTTCCTAGTCTTTTTGCGAGCCTTTTTGACAGGTCTTAATTGAGACAAAGCACTGGGATAAGAATGTAACACTTAGTATTCAATTGTTTTCTACTTTTGCCATAATATTTTCAAGCTGCTTCTCTCCAAGAGTAGTCAAAAGTCGTCATTGTGTGCGAAAGGGTATTGACATGTCCTGCTTGAGATGGAGGTGTTTATTCACAAATATACTGTTTACTTGTTTTAACTACCTTTACATAATATTCATTTTGTTGTGGTACTCGATTCATGTTACGAGAAGATGATACTTCTTTCAAATTAAAGTGAAAAAAAAAAAGAAGCTTTGTTTCTGTTCTTCTTTTTGTTTAACTGTTTCACCTTAAATAGTATTGAGTTTTTTTACTATTTCACTCAGCACATGATGAGAAACTTTTGGTCACATCCAAATTGAACGCATCTTCAAACCAGGGGGAACGATTTCTTCATTTACTCAATCTAATTCTAAATCGACTTCCATGAGTACTTTCAGTACTTTGATTTATCTTGTAAAGAAGTAGAGTTCATTTCATCAGCTTGTGATTAATACGGGGAAATATTTGCCGATAAAAGGAAAAGGTATGCGAAAATAACGAGTGTCGTAAGGCACGAGTTATTTCCGCGGATATTTCCCTTTTAAGGCAAATATTTTCCGATATTAACCACAAGCTGATGGTATAAATTATATATTATATTTCCTCTGATTATTTTGTCAACGAATCCACTTTTAAAACTAGTGATCTCAAGTTAATTAACCAGATTTTCGGCAGGAGGCAAATAGTCACTGTGACGAGGAAATAATTCCCCCCCCCCCCCCAGCTTGAATGACGTCATTTCTTTACCCATAACATTTCTAAAAGTAGAAGCATGAACTATAAAGTTTTAGATGATTAAAAGCATAGTAACAAAGGACAAACCTGTGTAAATACAAAAGTTCCTCACGCTGATAAATGTTGATGTTGCACCGCAGCCGAACGCAAGTAAATCTGTCAGTGTAGTGATTGTAATGCCGACACCGGATACTCGCATGGTTTCCGCCAGTTTATCGGAGACCGTTGTCTGTGTTTGGGCCCCAGAGAGGCCCGAGAGCAGAATAAACATATCATCTATACCGATACCTGAAACATTATGGAGCGTTTAATCTTTAGGCTAGCTAAGCAAATCTTTGATCTGTTTTGGTCGAAACGTAATTTATCCATTGCAAATTAAAACAAAATGGATTCATTCTATTTTGAGTTTGATTTCAATTAATTAACAAGATATATCTGTAGAAATAAATGTCGAAGAAGAAAGACCTAAAAGTTCTGTTATTTACGGTTAAGGTTATTACATGCGTAAGGTACACACCCTTTTCCAATAGGCAAGCCTCAAATCTATCGTGTGCTAGATGATAGGCCTACAAAAAATTATCATACCTGACACCAGAAAGGGAGAGACGCCGACTATGCTGACAAACTCTATGCCAATGGCTGCACAGAGACCGATAGCGGAAAGTATGGACAGGCCGGTCGCGAGCCAACCTGCAGCACCGAGCCAGACCCGCTGACCAACACTGTCTGTCAATCTATTGATAAAATGGAAATGAAAAACAATTTTCTTCATCGATAAAAACAAAGACAAATTTGCAGATGACAAATTTAATTTTCATATGGTTCAATGATGGTTCAAGTGTATTAAACGTTGTGGGAAAAGGAGAAAACGCTACCAGCATTTTCTCCCTTTCCGGGAAGGTTTTCAAAGGCCTTCTTTCTCAAATTAGTTAAAAGACAGATCGTTTGATAACGGCAAGAGCTAAACTAGTATATAGTTGATTAAAGAGACATCCCTCCAACACAGTTGTTGGGTATTGTATTTAAGTCGGGACGAAGATATGCATGAAGGAGTGGTCTCCCATAATAACTTTACGATTTTTCTTGCGTGGAAAAGAAATATCATCGTTAAGGCCAACGCAGATTCACGACTGAAGTCAGTTCTTAACTTGCACTTTCCTGTGGAATGCATCTAGTCTGTTTCATTAGCCTGAGGTTTGAATCTAACTTTTATTGAAAATGTACATTTCTACATACTATCTTTATTTTTCAGTGTTAATGTAAACAGAAGTTCTGGACAGTTAAATATCAACAAATGACCGAAATTATTCACGATACACAAAGCCTTACGCCAAGGTCAAATTAGAGCCCAAATCGTACAAGATCCTTAGAGGTTTACGTCAATGTTTGTCATAAATTCTATGCTGACGTATTATGTGTCTTTTATGTCTAAATTATTCAAGACGATGAGAACATAAATCAAACTTAAGTATAGCTTTAATTTTCACATGAATTAATCCCCTTTAAAAAAAGTAATAATATTTCATACCAAAATGCTCTCTAGGTTGTAAAACAATGCTGAATCATCAGCGTTTTTTTAACCAATCCCCAAAAGTGCCTAGTGTTTTAAAGCTTTCCCAAACAATCCCTGGTTTTACGGGTCTGGAATAGTAGCCTTTTGAAAACATTGAGGGAAAAGGAGAAAATGTTGGTAACCAGCATTTTCTCCTTTTCACACAATGTTTTCTACCCTATCATAGACAGAAATCATCGTTTCAGCAAGAGTTGAATTGTCGTCTGCAAATGCTTTCAATTTGGTCTTGTCCAAAAATTTGTCGTTTGGGAAATGGTTACGGACCACAATAACGGATTTTGACATAGTTGTTAGAAATGGAGAAAATGTGTATCGCCAGCATTTTCTCCTTTTCCAACTATAATTACGATATATTATAATTTCATCGACTGAGTCACATTTAATATGTCCTCTGTAAATGCTTTCAGTTTGGACAAGCCTAAGCCCAAGATTGTGTCATTCGGTCGACACTGTTCGCATTAGAAAAAGAGAAAAAAACACCCTTCAAGTTTGGGACAAGCCTTTTCGCTGGTTCAATAAAGTTCAAAGCACTGAAAATACTGTGGAAAAACAGGGAGTTGAGCATTTTCTCCCGTTAGATAACATTCTACCAATACACATCTATCTGACTTTGGCATTCTGGGTACGGTACGGACTATTTTTCAAAACGACAACCGTTACTTTGAATTTCAAGATAAATAACGTTTACTCAATTCAACTTTACCTGGTGCGATTCATTCAGCTATGATCAGCTTGCATGTTACCAATGCAGCGGCTATGTATTAAAACAGTCCCTACAGGCTTGGGTAATAGCTTTGATATAAGCCCCTTTTCCTTGGTATTTATGGGATCGGAGATTCGTCGTAGCAGACAGGTCGAATCTTCGACGAATATGACATGCGCAGACAACGGAGAGTTGTGAAGAAACAATTAAGCTATGGTCTGTAGACAGCGGTTTAATGCATCTGCAAAAAGGACTGGATTGTGTCAGCCTGTCCTGTCCTCGCAGGCTGACTCTCGTGGCAAATCTTTGCCATCGATCAATTTTCTCCTTGTCAAAGGACCAGTATATGTCATGATTACGTTGATTGTTAGACAACCTAGATTTTACTGGTTCATCACTATCTAATGACTTGCCAAGTAAAATGTCTCAAAGCATGGCTAAAATATCATTCTAACATGACACGCGAATCATTCGATGAGTTGGTCAAAATAACTCTTGATAACTAGATCTACAGCTAATATTATTCATAAATGTTTCGACGGTACGTTTATTGATTACGTATAAAAGGATCTGTCTGCGCAGAAGGTGATCATCATATGACCCATTTCTACACTTTTCGATATCGTAACATACTCTAAGATATTCATAAACTATCAAGTTTTAATATTCACATCCGCTTTACTGAACGAGCTTATCCTTTCCATGTTATATGTAATAAATAATTGTACCTCATAACTCACAACTGTGGTTTATTGAACGATAAACCACAATAGGAAGAAGACTATTTGTTAACTTACCTCGCTGAGACGGTTGCAGATATAGAATACGCCATCATTATAGCTACGGTGAAGGCAAACAGTCCAAGGTCCCCTATAACGTTGTCATGGAGCTGTTCATCTAGAGAGTCAGAGTGGGCGTATAATGTTTCTATATCTTCTCCCCTGTACCGCTCCAACACCTTCAGAAACTCGGTACACTGAAATTAAAAAAAAAAAAACAAATTTGAGCCATTGCTCGGTAAAAAAGGGGGTTTTAACCCTTAGGCTAAACAACATTTTGTGGACAGCTTAGATCAAGATCAGACTGCACAAAACGTCAGATCTTGGATTTAGACTGTCCAATAAGGTGATATTATTCCCAAAGATAGAACTGTAAAATAGCAATTTTTGGGTTAACAATATCCTCATAAATAAGTCGGTTGTTAAACAAAATGCATTTTATGAAAATGCATCCATGCTTATGTGATTATTTGCTGGGAATATTGCATCACGAAGATGCATTTACGCCTTTCTGCCAGAGCAAGGGTCCTATAATTGGTGTGCAACACGGGAAAAGGGACATTCGGACATCTGCGTAAAGTGTCGTCTCGGATCAGCCTGCGCAGTCCGCGCAGGCTGATCCGAGACGGCACTTTACGACTACATTAGATTTTGTGCTACAGTAGACATGCGCAAAACAGAAAATTGCACTAAAACGGAAAGTGTCGTCTCGGATTAGCCCGCGCGGACTGCGCAGGCTGATCCGAGACGACATTTTACGCAAATGTCCGAATGACCCTTTTCGCGTGTTGCACTCCATATCATTATTCTTCATGGTGTTTACGTCTTTTCAACATTATTTCACGTATTACTGGGTGGCTACTGCACCTATATATTAGTTTCTGGAAGTTTTCATAATACCAAATCTTCGCCAAACATCATTTCCGAGTCCTTGGTTGCGTTTCCATAAACGTTCTCTAAACACAGCTCAGCGGTCTGGGAAGAAATAGAGTTTATTTCATCAGCTTGTGGTTAATATTGGGAAATATTTGCCGAGAAAGGAAAAGGTATGCGAAAATAACGAGTGCCGTATTTCACGAGTTATTTTCGCGGACCTTTCCCTTTTGAGGCAAATATTTCCCCATATTAACCACAAGCTGATGAAATAAATTATATATTATATTTCCTCTGATTATTTTGTCGACAAATGCCACTTTTGAATCTATTTTAGCAAAATAGAACAACTAGTTCCAGATTTTCAACAGGAGGAAAAAATTCACTGTGACGGGAAATAATCCCCCCTTCTGAAATTATGACATTTCTGTACCCATAACATTTAAAAAAATAGACACATGAAATATAATATTGAGGCGTTATGCATTGTCTTATCATCATTCCTCAGAAAGAATTTACCGAGCTAGGAATCGACTCGTTTCAATCCACCTGCCCTATTATACTTTACATGGACAGACCTCCCCAAAGGTATAGGCAGGTACCACTAACTCACAAACTTACACATACATACTTATACGCCTTACAATGCAACATAGAGACGTATCGCAAACGAAAAGAAAGAGTCTTTAGACTATAATAATATTGATGTTTTACCCATTTGATGATATCATCCGTAGCGTCTATATCTGTGCGAAATCCGTACTCTATCTTGATGTACTCCATACCATGTAGATGGGTCTCGTTTCTATCGACTTGTCCTGTATGATACAAAAGTCGTTAAGCCGTTTATCAACTATTAATGAACCATAAATTCCACACTTGTTCAGATTAAATGCGTTTTCATATGACGAATTAACCCATTACCACACAATCCCTACTTTTGACGCCTCTGAGAAAGAAGCCTTTTGAAAACACTGTAGGAAAAGGAGAAAATACTGGTAACCAGCATTTTCTCCTTTTCCCACAGTGTTTTCTACCCTTCCCAGAACAAATTTCAATTTTTCAGTCACCTTTAGTTTGTAGTCTGCAAATGCTTTCAATTTGAACAAGTCTAAAATTTTGCCATGTGTTAAAGAGTTAAGTGAGGCATATACTGCTTTATACACTTGTTTTTTCATGTCCATCTCTTATTCTACCGCATGATTCAGTCTGTTGTTGAAATATAGTGTTACGGGAGACCACTCCTCCATGCATGTCTTCGTCCCGATTTAAATACAATATCTGACAACTGCGTCAGAGAGATATCTCTTTGGCTCAGTGGTTACATCTTCGCAAGCTAAGGCTGACAATTCACTACGTTACTCTACCATTGGCGGATCGAGGTTGATTTCTACGTTCACCCGATACGCTTTTTCATTGGATGCAGCCAGATCTAGCTGCAACGAATGAAATCGCTCGTTGCATTTCATCTTTGATAAAAACAGAACAAGGTCTCTACATTTCGAATAAAAGGTAAAACATGGAAACCCACGTGGATGTCTGCTTATCGCTTCATGTGTATTCGTAAGCGATTTGTAAAACGATATTTCATTTGCTTTTAGAAACATCATGTAAAGGGGAGTAATAACCAGCATCCAATAGAGGGCGCATCGCAGGAATTTCGAAATCGGGCTCAATCAGCCAAGGTAAGATCCACGAAGTGATCGTAAACTTGGCTCGCGAAGATGCAGTGGCTATGGTATTCGTCTTTTAATCTTCAAAAAACGAGGTTATTTGTCACTTCAAGGGTTCGAATCCCGCCAGATGCTGTTTGTATTTGAGCTATGCATTTATTTGTTTCTTTGTTACGGACTTCGTTCGTATGTATAAATTTTATTGATCTGTAATTCTATGACAATTTGCTTGTCGGTAAACAAATCCACTCTTATTCCAGAGCAAGGCCCAAGTATAATGATATAATACGGCTTGCAACATCCGAAAAAGGGGCATTCGGACAATTGCGTAATCCAAGACGACACTTTCCGTTTTTATGTCATTTTCTGTTTTGCGCATGTCTACTGTAGCCTAAAATCTAATGTAGTCGTAAAGTGCCGTCTCGGATTAGCCTGCGCGGACTGCGCAGGCTGATCCGAGACGACACTTTACGCAAATGTCCGAATGCCCCTTTTTTACGTATTGCAACAAGCCATATATACAGATAGTTTAGAACAGGCAAAAGACCATCATACAAACATACTAGGAGTTGAAAGAAGAAGGCATAACTAAAATATATATTTTTGTTATAATTCAGGGATGTAGATCCAAGAGGGCATGGTAAAAATATAATCATAATTCTAAAATGGCACGCGACTTTGGCTCTATAAACACAGTGCAAGGAAAACGTGGTAATATCTGCGACAATCCATGTAGAGTGACGTCATCCTATATCGAGTGACATCATTCAATGAGTGAGTTATTCAATGGAACATAATCTTCATCCGCGTTTTTACTCTTAGTTTGAACTTGTTTTCCTTTCATTAAGAATTGGCCAAGTTAGAATCGAAATAATCTTCTTTCTATCGTGGTATATCGTTCAATAAACCACGTTGTGAGTTATGAGGCGCAATGAATAACCCACTCGGGCTATCGCCCTCGTGGATTATTTATTGTGCCTCATAACTCACAACTGTGGTTTATTGAACGATATACCACGATAGAAAGAAGATTATTTCTTAATTATACTCTAAAAGATGCATGAGAGAATGTTATTAGTTGTACGGTCAAGTGGCAGGGGACTTGGAAACTTGTTCACGGCTGTGGTTAACCTAGTCCAAATATTTAGACGTACACATGCTTGTTTGCCGTTCAACATTTATTTTTCGGACATTTCACATTTTACTTTTCTTTTGCATGTTACGTCTAAACGGGCCCTACTTAGTTCTATGTAGCAAATTTGATTTCCTAAAATCCGGGATAATGGTGACAAAGCACGCAAGTAAACATGATAGATAACTTAACTGGATACAAATTTACTTTTCTGACTCTGAAAAAGGGCCACATTCATGATATATTCATCTTGAGTTCAATCGTGTAACTTTTTCCAACACAAAAGCCGCCATGTTTACAAGCATATTTCGGGTTAAATAAAAAAACGAATTTCCGAACAATTTTTGAACGAAATCCGATTAGGCCCCCCCCCCCCCCCCCCCGCACGGATTGTAACCTTAGATTTGGCAACCATTTTCTGAAGTTCTGTTTACCAAAATTATTTCTAAAACCTTAACATAAATTAATGTGAAATGCCTGTATAATCATAGTCCCTACTTGAATCATGTATATATTCAACGATAACAACATATTCAGCCTTCGGTCTTGTGCGAGAAGCTGAATTTAGACATGGGAAACCCCAGCCTCATTGTGTGGCTTTATATATCCATTGGACAGTTCATGAAAAATATACTGTATACCAGAACTCAAGTAAAATGCTTCCTATCACCAGAAGTAACTGTTTGCATCATATAAATGAACTGTTCAAAGTCAATTAGCTCAGTTTTTGAAGCGCGATGAACGGGACGGACGTATGTAAAATTTACCGTCTATTGGTCTTCTCTTGACAGCTGCACTAGAATACCAGAAAATAAAAAAATACACTTTTTGCAGTATTTCTGTTCGAGCAAATTTGTACGAAAATCAAGTGGAATTGAAATTCATGAAATAAATTTTGGCTACACGCGAAACCTCACGCCAAAAAAAAAAATAATAAAGTGTCATTTTTTCCCTTGTCTCATGTGAAATGACAGTTATGCAGTAACTTGACACCCTTATTGATATTATCTTTCTCAAATTATGCGGAAATACGTATCCATAAATTTACAGACATGAAAAATTGATTGGTGCAAAAAACGCAGAAACCCATGACACAACAGAATGTTCCGTTAGACTCGGCCCGGTCAGAGACTTCAGACCGTCTTTTCAGCTTTTTAATTACTTTAAACAGAAAATTTTCATAATTATCTTGATCTAACAGACTTGTTTTGCTGCAAGTCATAAATATGCAATTTAGAATCATTATTATCCAACCCTCTAATATGAACTTAACCACAGATTTACAGCTCAGGGGTTAAGTGTGCCCTGAGCGGAAATACTGGTTTCGGTTCCTTCTATCAATTTATTAGCAGTTGTGAAGGAGGACTAGGAATTTTCTTCGAAACTACTTTATCATAAATCACCTGAAAATATTCAGTGTCGTATTCAAAGAGCGAGTGGTCTGGAAAAACGTCATAAAATACCACTAAAACCGACCTTTCTTTAAAAAATATGCATACGGTCCTGTTTTGGTTGCAGTTCCTAAATAAACAAGAGTGAAACTATTGTCTGCATTTAAATAAGGGGTTCGTAAAAAAAGGTGACGTCTTTCACTTCATCGTGCCTAAGAAAACCGGGATGCATTTAGGGTTAAAAAACGTACCCCGCGAAAACACATCGATCGACGATAGATCTCATTTCTCTTTGATGAAATGAAGCTTTTCAACACTTTCCAACGTTAAAGTTTACCTAAATAGTTGGAGCCTTACTGTCGTACGTTCATTTATGTCCATGTCTTTATCTACGTAAAAGAAGGCCATGCACATAAAACATCATAAAATCCGATATGTAACACTCAACCATTAATTAAAGAAATTTATCACTCTATTTAACACACAACATCCAAAAAGTATCAGAAACTCGGGTTGGACGGGAATCCGGCGAAATCGATTCAGAAAACGTGGGAACGAACTAGATTTGGGACGAGTTACTGGGACATTGTTTCGACGTTTCTTTTATTTATGAATAGTCTTAAAACTCGATAACCGTCTGTAATGGACCATTAAACGATTCAGTACTTCTTTCTGGGCAAAATTATATTTGTGAATGAGGGTTGCCCCTTTCTGTAACACTTTAATGGAGGTAAAGGAATTTCGTTTAAAGAATTTCGTTTACTTGCCGTTAACCCGCGATAACTACACATTTACATACCGGTTTTACTTCAAAAATAGGGTAGTGTGAAATAGAAGCGGATTTAAGTCATAAAACGTAAGTGTTTTACAACAAAGTCTTTAATATCGGTTCAATATTGATTTATCTTGTTACCGATACCAGTTTCATTGAGCATTTTGCATTTTCAATATCCAAATTTGTTGCTCAAACAGCGACAAGATTTGATGTCGGAGTTTGCTAAAGGAACCTATGAAGGGCCCGATAAGACCCTACGTACACGATGAATGTCAAAATGTGAAATAACGTACGTAGGGTCTTATAAATAGGACTATGGTTAATCATGTCGCCCCAGCCGAAGGCGAGGTGGCGACATGATTCACTACAGCCGTGAACAAGTTTCCAAGTCCCCTGCCACTTGACCGTACAACGAATTTATTATACGCAAAGTTTTACCCTTTCAAAGGGCGTTAAGAGAAATTTTCCTGTTTTCTAATTTCACGAATTGAGTATGCTGACGAAATAGAAATTCCCGTCTGTGTGCCCCAATTCAATGAAAACTGACGTCACTGGAAACTGACGTCACTAAAAACGTGCAGTTTAGTGCATAAATGTGCAGTCTGGTGATCAATCGACGCCGCCATTTTGGATGATGTATTGCACGTGTAGATATGTTTACGGGGCACTCAAAAGGGAACTGGTTTTAGGTGCTTTGTGCCAGGGAACATGATATTATGTTCCCGGCATGTTAACCAATCAGATCACGAGAAATTTCTTTGCAGTATAATAATAGCTTATGGCATACCTCCAATATATGTCTTGTAGTTAGACACGCCTTCCGAAGATACAAACCATGGAAACATGACATTCTGTTGCTCTACTGCGTTCATAAACTCGTTTGTCCAAAACACCGAACCCTCCACAAAACACCTGCCATTAACTAGAGCACAGATGTCCGTCAACTGCAGGGGGAAATATTATTCTTATATTTACTTTTAGCCGTATTTTGATACTTCTTTGACAGTTAATTTCTTGCTTTATAATAATATTTTAGACTGGCCCACTTTGAAATCTTTCTTTTAACTCTTTACCAAACAACAAAATTTTAGACTGGTCCAAATTGAAAGCACTTGCAGACAACAAAATAAACATAACTCAAAATTTGAACTTTGTTTCCAGCAGGGTAGAAAACATTGTGAGAAAAGGAGAGAATGTTGGTTACAAACATTTTCTCCTTTTCCCACAATGTTTTCAAAAGGCTTCTATCTCAGGGTCGTAAAAAACAAGAATTGTTTGGTAAAGGGTTAAAAACAACATAATAAAAGCAAATAAAATGATGGAAATTGCTTCTAAAAAAGCATCGTTAGAAAATGAGAAAATACTGTTTACCAACAATTTCTCCTTTTCACACAATGTTCTCACAAGGCTTCAAGATTTGGGATGTCAAATTACGTTATTCTTATTAGAAGTTTAAATATGTACTTCAATCAATCCAAATGTGTACTTTTGGAAATAAACGTAGAAAACACTTTTTTGCGGCTGAGGAGATCCTTTCAGTAATATTTACAATCTTGATGTTTTAAGGTTCGTTTCACAATTTTTCCAAGCTTCGATTAAGTTTAAAAGGAAAAGAAGACGTTCGAATTTTTCATAGAATGAAAAGCAATGTGTGTGTCGTGTAACTGAAATTGTTCGAATCAAGGTCATCAAGCCTTTTCCAGTCCTAGTTTTATTGATAAGTTACATGAATATTATGGGCAACAACGGATCTCCCTGTTTGAGTCCTATCGAAATTCGAGAAAGAAAGGAAATAGAAATTTACAGCTGATCAGTAATTTTGACACTCACTTTATCAGTACTATGAATTAATCTTGATTTTTCATTCATATTACAGCTGACGCCACAAAAGAGTAGTTCAAAATGTATTACCATGCACCTATACATTAATATCTGCCGTCATTAGTTGACAGCTGCGTTTAACGACACTTAAATGTTCATGGGAAAACTATAATTGGCTTGCAACACGCCAGAAGGGGCATTCGGACATTTACGTAAAGTGTCGTCTCGGATCAGCCTGCGCAGGCTAATCCGAGACGGCACTTTACGACTACACTAGAGTTTTTGCAACAGTAGACTTGCACAAATCAGGAAATTACATAAAAACGGAAAGTGTCGTCTCGGATTAGTCTGAGCGGACTGCGCAGGCTGATCCGAGACGACACTTTACGCAGATGTCCGAATGTTCCTTTTTGCGTGTTGCCGCCCATATTTGGTTGTTAATAAATGAACTTCAATGACGTCAAAATAACTCTTGATAACTAGATCTACAGCTAATATTATTCATAAATGTTTCGACGGTACGTTTATTGATTACGTATAAAAGGATCTGTCTGCGCAGAAGGTGATCATCATCTGACCCATTTCTACACTTTACGATATCGTAACATATTCTGAGATATTCATAAACTATCAAATCTTAATATTCACATCCGCTTTACAGAACGAGCTTATCCTTTCCATGTTATGTAAATAGGGAGCACTTTGTACCAGAAAGTAGTTCCGGTAGGATGCGTTTCTATAATTTTATTCCACATGCTATAATTTTACTGTAATTTTTTTTTCTTCTTCTTTTTTTTCATAGTTGATAAATTTGCAAAACTATCTTATTTAATAGAATCTGCTGCTTTAGAAACAGTTGCATATATGGCTCGCAACACGCAAAAAGGGACATTCGGACATCTGCGTAAAGTGTCGTTTCGGATCAGCCTGCGCAGTCTGCGCAGGCTAATCCGAGACGGCACTTTACGACTACATTAGATTTTGTGCTACGGTAGACTTCCGCAAAGCAGAAAATTACATAAAATCGGAAAGTATCGTCTCGGATTAGCCTGCGCGGACTGCGCAGGCTGATCCGAGACGACACTTTACGTAAATGTCCGAAAGCCCCTTTTCGCGTGTTGCAAGCCAATTATCATGATGCTATATATCTCAAAGGCTCACTCATGTCAGATCCTATATATGTGAAACTTACCCGAATTTCAGTTCCGTCGTCCCTTGCTGCAACGATCTGACTAATGACGTCATGTAGTGACGAAACCTCAACAAGGGCGTTTCCCTCCAGTAAATTTCCTGTCTTGGAGCGTACCAGTACTGCTGCCCATTTTCCAATCTGGTTTAGTTGAAGCTTCTGGAAATTGGTTCTTGACGTGTCTGGAAATATTTCTTGAACTCTTTCCTCGTCCTTCCTTGCTTGGGAACCTGAATGTATATTTAGAAGGATGGGTATAACTGGCTTTTTTCTTTAACTCGAGAAAGCTCAATAGGTCAAATATGGATATGACTAGATTTCTAGTTTGACGTATTAGATTTTTTGAAAACGCATAAACTCATATCTAAAAAAGCTGCAGCAGAATAATTGGCTACCCGTGACAAAACGGGAGAAGAAAATTTACAAAGTAAAAATTTAAACAAGAGGGCCAAGATGACCCAGGATCGCTCACCTGAATTTTTGAGAGGAAAATATCTGATTTTTCTTTTTAACTTTGGGAACACAATCATTATTTTGCCAAGCTATTTAGAAAATGTCACCTGTAAAAGTCATTTCTTAATCTGTGACCGCCCCTACAATCATAACAACAGCAATGATTCTGATGAATAAAAATTCTGGAAATAAATTTTTCAATAGATCACCCAAGGAAAATTTCTTTAAGAAGAGCAAATGCTCGATAGTGACTAAAAACATAAGTCGAACAAGAGCACCACATGCAGGTGCCTACAATTGCCTGTTGTTTTTCGACGGATAAAAAAGTTCTAACAATTTTTGAGGGTCACCCAATGAACATTGCAGTGAAATTATTTCAAAATCTGACCGGCTGTTTCAGTGAAGAAAAATTTTAAAAAAGAATTCTTTATGTCCATACAGTGTAAATAGCCAACAGCCACCTGAGCCATGTTTCTTTAAAATTTCTCTAACAATTTGCAAAAATGGTCACCCAAAGAACATTGTTGTGAAATTACATGTATTTCAAAATCTGACCACCTGTTTCAGAGTAGAAGAATCTTTAAAAATGTCTTCATGTCCAAGTGCCCCCACCCACACACCCCCGACCCAATCAGAGCCACATTTCTTGACGAATCAGCATTTTGCAAACAATTTTTGAAAAGGGTCACGAAATGAACATCATATAGTGCATGCAGCCCCCAGTCACCAGAGCCATGTTTCTTGACGGATTGAAATTTCGCGCCAAAGATTTGAAAACGGTCACCAAAGGAACATCTCTGTGAAATTATGTCGAAATGTGACCATAGACGTTTATCCTAAGAATCTATACGGAAAAAAAGCTAAAAAAGTAGTCAGCTATAGTGAAAGAGTAATAAGCTGTAGTGAAAAAGTAGTCAGCTAGAGTGAAAAAATAGTCAGCTATAGTAAAAAAGTAGTCAGCTATACTGAAAACTTAGCCAGCTTAACTGAAAAAATAATCAGCTATACTGAAAAAAAAAACAGTATGGGTTAACCTGTTACCACACATTGCCTACTTTTGACGACCCTGAGAGAGAAGCCTTTCAAAAACACTGTGGGAAAACGGGAAAATGCTGTTAACAAGCATTTTCTCTTTTTCCCACAATGTTTCTACTCTTCACAAAACAAATTTCAAGTCATTTTTATTTTGTCGTCTGCAAATGCTTTCGATTTGGACAAGCCTAATATATTGTAGTTTGGTAATGAGTTAACAAAATCATGTTGCATGACACCTAAAAGAAGTAATGTTTAGAAGATATGCTTTACATGGAGCGACAGGTTATGTTTATTAATGAAGATAGATCTTTGTCCTGGATTTCACAAATAATTAAAAAAAAATCCCTCTGTCAATCATTTTTGTTTCAAAATGCAGAGTAATAATTGTATTTCATTTTTATGTTCTTTTGATCTCTCAATCCTATTTAGTACGTTTTGGGGGAAAATTTCAAGTCACTAGCTTCAGTGTATATTACTTTCATAGTAGAGGCCAGTAGTTCAGTCGACAGTGTAAGAGACTTAAAACCATGAAGGTTGCTGGTTAGAATCTCTAGCTCAGCTTTATTATTTCCCTGGACTGATATCAGTCATTGCGACGCCATTCCTTTTCAACAACTGATTACTTGACGATGTTCGTAACGACAAAGATGACATTTTCAGGCCTAGAGGCTGCTTTCATAAACACTGTAACACAAGAACAAAATGCTTGTAGTGAGAAATGTCTCCTTTTGCATCTAAGCCTTTAATTAACTCATTACCGACAAAATTTTAGGTTTGTCCAAATCGAAAGCATTTGCCGACGACAAAATAAAAGTGACTGAAAATTAGAAATTTGTTTTTGAAAGGGTAGAAAACATTGTGTAAAAAGGAGAAAATGCTGGTTACCAGCATTTTCTCCTTTTCCCACAATGTTTTCAAGAGGCCTTTTTCTCAGGGTCGTCAACAGTAGGGATTGTGTGGTAATTGGTTATATGTATCATACACAACCTCTTAACTCCTTACCAGTCGACAAAATTTTGGCGTCTCGAGATGTATTGGCAGACAATGCTTTACTTTACATCTACAGGGGAGTTTTCTTTCTAATGTTTGTTGAATAAGAGATTGTACAGTAAAGGATAAAAGACGTTTTGAAAAAAAACGAAGCAATGAAAAAAGGAGATATCTTTAACCCTTTAGCTCTTAAGGCATTTCTGTGGTATCTCTAATTGACCCTAAATAACAGCAAGGATGAAGCCGTTTTTATGAGTAGCATAGATAGCATAGAAAACATTGAGACAAAAGGTGAAATTGCTCGTCACGAGCAATTTCACCTTTTGCCACAATGTTTTCCAAAGGCTCCAACAAGCAATGCGTAGAAATGAGTTTCTATAGAGTAAAGGGTTAAACCCATCTATCACGTTTATAACTAGGTCTTTTCTTTCGTTATTTGACAAACTGTTCCAAAACAAGTGATCTTTTGTAGATTATATTTTTATATTATCGGAATTATCTCCAAATCAAGTAATGCTAACTGGCTCCTTCAGAGCAAACCTAGAAGCTGTGCGTTAACAAGGAGCGTTTAAAGCATTCGTTTGGCAATACATTTTATGTTTTTTTGTCGGGGCGGGGGAAGGGGGTTTTAATCTTCCTCGTAACTAATTTCACTTTTGACTCCGCGAAGGTATATTCATGTCAGATTGCATCAATTATTCTATGTGCACAAATAATTCACTGGGTTCTTTTGCTTTCGGTAATCACCCGAAACATGGTTAAGTTTCAATGCTTGATAACAGCAGTTAATAAATATGCGGGAAATTATGCTACCAAGGACCCTCCGAATAAAAAAGTGTACAATTTTGACCAATCAAAATTTATTATCTATTCGTTCTTTATCAGTAGCAAGAAGTAGGACAAGCGCATTCAGCTACGCCCATAAGATAGTTGTACCTTGTGGTAAGTAAACTCTTTCTGCATCGATGATAAGCTCTAGTCGAATCAGACCAACACCAAGCGCTAGGTTGATAAAAATAGTAACAAGAAGGAATTTCCAGGGATGCCCTGCTATAATTCTTCCGAACGAGGCAAATCCATCTCCAATCCTCTTCTCAACTCTTTCATAGAATGTCAATTTTTCCTTTTGTTTGTCCTCAGTCTGAATTGAAAAAATAAAATTTCCAGGTGCATCAAGGTACATCTACATACAGAAACTTGTAAAGGATTAACGACAAAATTTTAGACTGGCCAACTTCAAAGGTATTTGCAAGCGACAAGTTTAAATCTTAAGAAGACATAATTCCGCAAAAAAGGATTGGAACAAAAGCAAAACTGAGATTTACTCTCCAATTTCCGGTTATCGAATGTACGGTATAAAGAACAAGTCTAATGAGCACATATACAAAATGAAGAGATAGCTAAAAGAAGGGGAGGGTACAAATGGGTGCTGAATGTTTGGTCTACAGGCGAAGATGCCTCCAAAAAGCAGACATAAGTGACACGATAAAAATCACAATCAGGCCGTCACTAGTACGTTTACAATGTTCAGAAGGGCAAGTGAATACAGACCGAGGTTTCGTGTGCGAATACTGCTTGAACTCAGTTGCATTAGGGGATCAACCTAGTTATTTATTTTAATTGATTAATTGATAAATTCGTATTTTTCTGTCTGACTGAAATATCTATGCAAATATCAGAGGTCGCAGTGTACTCTTAGATTAATATCGGATTGAACAGTGACAATACTCAAGAGAGCGAGAGAAAACAGAATGCGCTAATTTTTCGTGTTCAGCATACATAAAATTTGTTCAGTTGAGTAAGCTCTGTATCAACGGTAAATTTTGGACTTTTTTTTTTTAAAAATCATGAAGAATTTGTAGTTGAAAAAAGTAAATGTGGCTATACTTAAATGTTACTCGAATGACGAGAATCCTCTCTAAAATGGTAGAAAAAGATCTGGAAAAGAAGGAAATGTACTCTTTTCGCGCCGTGTTTTCGAAAGCCCATTTATTCATGGTCGTCAAAACTTGAGACTGCTTGATATGGGATAAAAATAGAATGACAAGTATCAGCCACAGATAACTGCTGAAAAAGCTAATACATTTATAAAGTAAAATTAGTAAAGATTTCTTTCAGCATCTCTGTTCATCTTCATTTTAGATATGAAAAACGGGCGACTAAGAAATGAGAGAAAAGACAGAAAGAAAAGTTCGTGTACAAAAGAAAGACGAAACAAAACAATTATCAAGAGTATAAATGAACAAAGCAATATAAGGGTGATGAATTAAAAAAGGGGAACACACAAGAATGGTAGCATTGCACATAAAACAAAAGAATTTATAATGTATAGCTTCCTCTATGAAATTAAGGATAATGCCACACCGCCAACCCGTCGATTTTGCAAAGAACTATCGATGGTTTAAAAGCAAAGGAAAGTGTGGCAGATTTTATCAAGTATTGCATATGAAAAAATGGTGTGGAAAAAAATGCTAAAAGTGCGAATAAATGTAGTCGATGTGCGTCGATCAATCATTTATTTTTTGCTCCTAGATTTTTTCAACATCTTGCCTTCATGGGGCGAAAAGTCGGTCTTGCATCATGATGAGTTAATTTACATTTGACCCTTTACCAAAACGAGCCAAAGATTTTACGACCTTGAAGAAGAGGGCGTTTGAAACGTCGTGAAAAAAAGAGAAAAAATACTGGTAAAACATATTTCCTTCTTCCCAGATGAGTTGTACCTCAGACAAATCCCACCGTTTGAGCAACCTTTAATGTTGTCTGCAAATGGTTTCAATATGGACGCATGTAAATGTTTATGGTCTTCTTATAGATTAAAATGCGTTCTTTTTTAGTAATTTAGCAATGAAGATATATCTGTCACGAGAAGTGATCGATCCAAAAGGCGTTCAAGGAAATACATAAAGGCACAACTTTTGGATGAGTGATCACCTTGCATTTTATATTTATCATATGTAATTGTAATTCAGCAGAAATCGAATATCATAAAATTTAACCCTTTACCACACAATCCAAAGTTTTCAAGACTCTAGGGAAAAGGCCTTTTAAAAACACAGGGGGGGGGGGGTAAAGAAGAGAACACTTGCAGCCAACACTTTTCTCCTTTCCTGAACAGCCCGCCTGGTGGCTCAGTGGTGAGCATATCGGACTCATGACCTGGTTGTTGTGAGTTCGATACCCGGTTGAGGCGAACTTTCTTTCCGGCGTATTTTCGCCTCTTACCTCTGCTGAAGCAAGTGAGAAAAGTAGTCGGTGCCTTTGGAAAGAAAGTTGTGTTAGTACTAGTGTGAGAAAGCCAAGAAACATTTGCGTCGCCAACAACCATGATATGACCTTAGCTGTTAATGTGGTGTTAAACACCAATACAACCAACTTTGCTGAACAGTACTTTCTGCCCTTTTAAAACAATTTCAGGTATTTTGTAATACTTCTTTTATTGTCTGTATATGTTTTCAATTTGACAGGTCCAGAATTTTCAGTCGTTTGGTAGAGACTTTAAACAACCGATTCTTTCGGCGTTCCTGAACAAGCTGGAACTTTCTACCTTCTGCTTAATATTGATATATACTGACTGACTTTTGAAACGCATCACTCACATAAAATCCTTAATAACTATAGTTTTGTATAAGATTCAGTCTTAATACAGCATTAGAAAAATTGCCAAGAATCTTTCAGCATTTCATTTGCATTCACATTAAAATCGGTTATTCATTGACTTTGTAAGAGCCAGTAACCTAATTTTGTGATCTGTTTGTCATTTCCTTTTACTCTTTACCACACGAGAAAATTTTAGACTGGTCTAAGTTGAAAGCATTTGCAGATGACAAAATAAAGGTGACTAAAAAATAGAAATTTGTTATGGGAAGGGTAGAAAACACTGTGGGAAAAGGAGAAAATGCTGGTTACCAGCATTTTCTCCTTTTCCTACAGTGTTTTCAAAAGGCTTCTTTCTCAGGGGCGTCAAAAGTAGGGATTGTGTGGTAATGGGTTAAAGGAAAAATATTTGATGAATAAAGTGATGCGTCTCTAAAGTCTCTCAGTATATATATAGGATATGACATAAGTTAGCGTTTGAGATACAGAGAACATTTATTATTTTGGCTGCGCCACTCGTGACAGTATTACCTATGAAGTTAATTCGATGAAATACAGTTCGATCTTTACCGAAAACACTTGAAGAAACAAAATTTAATATTCTTCATGTAGTTATTTGATGCTTGTTACCCTCCTCCCCCATTTTTTGTCTGGTCTTTCGTCAAAATCAGTACATTTGTTTTCAGCAATTCCTCATGGCATGTCCTCCTCCTCCATATAGCAAAACACTACAGTATCATCTTAACTGAGAAAATGTGAAAACTATGAGTTCAATATTGAAATTTGAAGACCATACATGTATATCTTATTTTGTGCAAAGCCGAAGGAAATAAACCCTACTTAACTCAATTTTTCTCAGGCAAATGAGAAAAGCAATCAGATATGTTATTGGAAATGGCATGTTAAAATACACTAGGTGAAACCATCGATCGTGGAAATACTACTTTTTGGTTGAAAATAGCATTATTCGCTCATACCCTTCTATTGGAGAAATGATACAAAAATGTCTACCGATCGCTTGGTCCTGTGCTTTTTCGTTCTAAAACCAATTCGTCACATGGCTTTTTCATCCCATGATTGCGCGCTACTCCATTTGATTGGACATGAATACTTATAGATCAAAATAATTTATTGTATTGTTGGGAATTAAATGTTTAGCAGCCAAAGATATTTCAAAATCGCAGTTTTCAGGTACAAACTTAATTATATTCCAAATATTTACATATATTTCGTTCTGTATTCATCATGCATCGGACTTTCAAGGGATATTACTCTTGACTCCTCCTAATGATTGAAAGAAGACCACCCATACTCAAATAATCCTAACTTTGTCGTGACTACTCTCCCTTCATCCAAAAAGGTATTCGCTTGCTTAATTGCTTGACACTTAAGTCAATATTCGATTAATATTTCTCTTTTTCTTTCATATTATTAATCCCACACCACGGGTCCTTGATAAATACCACATCAGCGTTCTCAACGCTTTGATTTCCTGTGGTTGAATGGCACACGTTGTTTACAAAGGTAACTGGTGCGTGAGAACTACTGCTTCTGCCTTCATCAGAAGAGTTTGAAAATAATTAGTCTTTGGAATAATCGGTCTTTTTCACTGGTCGTAACCACCAACCACCACAGCGTGATCCACCCTCATTTCTCTATAAACAACTAAGAATTCTTAACTCTTTACAACACCACAAAATTTTAGACTGGTTCCGAAATTGAAAGCATTTGCAGACGACAAAATAAAGGTGACTGAAAAATTGAAATTTGTTCTGGGAAGTGTAGAAAAGACTGTGAGAAAAGGAGAAAATGCCACAGTGTTTTCAAAAGGCTTCTTTCTCAGGGGCGTCAAAAGTAGGGATTGTGTAGTAGTGGGTTAATAGACAAGTCTATGGATTTTTTTAGCGAACCTTTTGTGATCTTAATACCTTTTTTTTTTCATACGAGTTTAATAAAATTTTATCTCAAATGCTTAATCGAGGTGGATTTTTTAATCACATGGTGATATTTCATATATCATAGATCAAGTTGCGAAACCATCTTCAAATGCATTCGCGGTAGTATCAATAAAACCTATTCAATTCTATGAACTACGTACAAAATGACATAAAAAATTGAATGAACATTCGTAACGAGTATATCACACGGAAAACAGCAGGGGGTTATGTAATAAATTGGAATGAATAAGCAGTAACTAAGGATCGGCCAAACATGTTGACATGTTTATCCGGGGAAGGTGTGTGTGTGTGGGGGGGGGGGGGTTAAAAAACTGCGTAGATTTACGCAGATTATTTGGTATAGACACATACGATACTTGCTTTACCCAAAGTTAGTGCCGCACAAAGTTATGCAAATATTTACTATAATCGTAAAATTATGCCCTGTTGTAAAACTTATTTTCGGGCTTAAATCTTCCTGCGAACGCAGTTAGCTGTAAAGTAGTAACCAAATATTACCATTTATTTAGTCGAGTACACCAAGGTCAAGTATCAGTTTTGTCAGCTATGCTAAACAAGAGCCGTCAGAGACGGGTTATGCTCCCCGAACAAGTGCTTGTGTTAAAATATAAGAAATTGATATAAATTCACTTATTTTATCCTAGAAGAACCTGTTCATGCCCCCCAAAATTTGAAGTGAAAAGGCAATCACTATCTTAGAGATAGCCAACACAAACTTGTAGAGGACAATAAGCCCAATAAGCCCCCTTTAAGCCCCCTTTTCCCATAAGACAATATTGGATCATTGCAATAAATACAACGGGTGTGTGGTTTGTGGCATTTTTGAAAAATAATTCAAAATTCGAAATTTCATAAAATTCTGAGCAGTCATGTATTAAACATTACATAAAACAATTCTTTACATGAAGCCCCCTTTTTCCGAGTCGCAGCCTGAAATTGAGAAAAAGGAAGAGAGGTACCTGGGCAACGTTCCAACAAGTTCAGATTTGAAATTTCACAAAGGTTTGAGCACTGATAAAGGAGAACCTAGTGAAAAACAATTTTTTCCATGAAGTCCCCTTTTTCCGTGAAGCAGCCTTAATTTGAGAAACCAGGAAAGACGTATTTGCGCATTAATAATTTATAGATTGCAAAAACAAAGGGCACATGTTGAAACTTGTAAAACAAGATATAACCATGAAATATTGACAAAAACTGAACAAGATATTAGTAAAAATTGCAATTTTTTACAAGAAACCCCCTTTTTCCATGACAGAGGGTCAAATTAAAAAAACACATAGATAAAGAAACAAGAGCACATGGTGAAACTCTGAAAAAACAATATAACCATGAAGTTTAATGAAATTTTGACCAAAACTGAATGAAATATTAGTAAAAATTAGAATTTTGCAAGAAGCCCCCTTTTTCCATGACAGAACGTCAACTTTAAAAATGTCCAGATTGAAAATAGCAAGAGCACATGCTAAAACTTTCCATAAACAATATAACCATGAAGTTTCATGATATTCTGACAAAAACTGAATGAGATATTGTTAAAAATTGCAATTTTGCATTAAGCCCCTTTTTTCCATGACACGGGGTCAAATTGAAAATCCGGGAAAACTATATCGGCGCATTACCCTAAGGAGTTCATATATGAAGTTTCATCCAATTTGGTCCAAGGGTTGTGGAGAAATCGCTTCGGACGGACGGACGGACAGACGGACGGACGGAAGGACGGACGGACGGAAGGACGGACGGAAGGACGGACGGACGGACAGACGGACGGACAGACGAAGCGGCGACTATATGCTCGCCCTTCGGGGAGCATAAAAACAAATAGACTTTGAAGAAAACACGTTTTTTGACATGTTTATAATCAGCCTAGCATTATAAAAAACGTGAATACCCGTGTTACAAACCTTTTACAAAACAATCCCTGTTTTTTACGACCCCGACATAGAGGCCTTCTGAAAAAATTGTTGAAAAAAGGAGAAAATGCTGGTAACCAGCATTTTCTCCTTTTCTCACAATGTTTCCTACCATGCTGAAAACAAATTTAATTTTTTGAGTTACGTTTATGTTGTAGTCTGCAACTGCTTTCAATTTAGACCAGCCAAAAATTTTGTTTTTCCCGGTAAAATTTCAGTCTATTTGATACTGTCGACCCAAGATCAGACTACAAGCTTTGTGCAACCTGATCTTAATCCAGATTGTCCGGCAAAGGGCACTAAGTCGTCCTTACGTGCCTTAAGGTAACACGATCCTTGGAGTACGTGATATGTTGTATTGGGGTTTAACGCCACTTTAACAGCTAAGGTCATATCATGGCGGTCGGTGGCGCACATGTGTTTCATGGCTTTCTCACACCGTACTTACACTACTCTCTTTCCAAAGCCACCGACTACTTTTCTGACATGCTTCAGCAGAAGTGAGAGGCGAAAATACGCCGGAAAGAAAGTTCGCCTCAACCGGGTATCGAACTCACAACCACCAAGTCATGAGTCCGACACGCTCACCACTGAGCCACCCGGGCGGGCAGTACGTGATATATCAATGAAGTTAAGGTCAAATGACCCGAGTAAAAGGCGTAGCTAGCCCTATGAGGTCAGATTTTTCAGTCGATAAGAAATTTCAAATCTATAAATTTACTACAAAAATATCCCGATTTTTTACGACCATAATTGAAGGAGCTCTTGAAACATTGTATATAGGAAAAAAGGAGCAAATGCTGGTAACCAGCATTTTCTCCTTTTTTCCCACCACGTTTCAACCTATTCAAAGGGAAATTATACCATTTAAAAATCCCCTTAACTGTCATCTGTACATTCCTTCAAATGGATGAGTATAAAACCGTTTGAAGGGTGGTAAAAGGTTAGTAGGATTGACAGACGAAGAGTTATTGAATTATCAATTTTGAAACTATTTTGTCCGTAAATAGTAAGAGAAATGATGAAACAGCAGTTGCCTGTTTTTTCTCATTATTTGCATATACTTGAAAGGGGAACATTACAATTAAGATCAAGTTATTTATGCCCCTCCCTCTATCAGAAAGGTGCAACATTTATTTACATTATCTCCTGCTAGATGGCATTCTATAATTCGCTTTGTCTGCCAAACAACATCTTCTTGAGCCAAGTTTACGATCACTGCGTGGATCACTACGTCAATCGCCTTTACGTACCTTGGCTGATTGAGCCCGATTTCGAGATTCCTGCGATGTGCTGTCTATTTGATGCTGGTTATTACCCCCCCTTTACATCATATTTCTAAAAGCCAATGAAATATCGTTTAAAAAACAGCTTACGAATACACATGAAGCGATAAGCAGACATCCACGTGGGTTGCCATGTTTACTTTCTATTCGAAAGGTAGGGACCTTATTCTATTTCCATCAAAGATGAAATGCTATGAGCGATTTCATTCGTTGCAGTTAGAGCTGGCTGCATCCAATCAAAAGCGTATCGGGGGAATGTAAAAATCAAGCTCGATCCGCCAAGGGTAAAGTAGCATTGTGAATCGTCAGCCTTGGCTTGCAATGATGGCCAAACAGCTGAATTCTTAGTTTAGTTTCAACATATTTATTTTACATCGATTGAGAAACAAGTTCTTACAACTTATACTAATCTCTCTCGATTCTGCTTCCTGGGAACTACACCAGTACTCGCGCTGAATGTGTGGGCCAATGAAAAATCCCGAAGTTGACATCCGCTCCCGGGTATCAAACACAGGACCCTTAGGTTATATGGCCGACGCTCTACCTCACGATTTGCTTGATATAATGAATTCTTAACCCTTTCCCAAATGGCAAATTTTGGATCAGACCAAATTGAAAGCACTATGCAGATAACAAATTAACAGCTGCTAAAAAGATGATTTTTCTATATGATAGGGTAGAAAACATTGTGGGAAAAGGAGAAAATGCTGGTTACCAGCATTTTCTCCTTTTACCACAATGTTTTCAAAAGGCTTCTATTCCTGACCCGTAAAAAACCAGGGATTATTTGGGAAAGGGTTAAGTAGACTTGCCCTTCAGTATCGACTAAATTTACCAAAAGCAAACAGTTGCAACACAGGTCAGCCAGCGCGCATTGCGCAGGTCGACGTATTCGATACTTTTCACAGATCATGACCAAATTACAGAACTCAGCAGTTTTAACTTCGGTCACTCCAAATCATCCGCATTCAACCATGAATGGGGAGCTACGCACCTGAAAGTATTTAACTCTTTACCAAACAATCCCTGCTTTTAATGACCCTGAGATTGCAGCCTTTTTTTGAAAACATCAAAGGAGAAAACGCTTGCAACCAGCATTTTCTCCTTTTCCCACAATGTTTTCTACCCTGCCGGAAACAAATTCCATTTTTTGAGTTACGTTTAATTTGCCGTCTGCAAGTGCTTTCAATTTGGACCAGTCTAAAATTCTGACGTTTGGTGAAGGGTTAAATGTCAAAACTGCTTTGTCAGAATAGGTCACAAATATCGGACATTCTAGGACTCTTGGTTATATCAAATCAAAGGGCTGATGGTCCTGAGTGTCGCCTCATGTTATATGTAAATGCTTTCAACATAAGCCAATCAAAAATGTCGTAGTTTTCCAAACAGTTCAGTCGGGGCTATGAGACAGTTGTCATCTTTTCCCGCATGTTTCTTATACCCTTCAGTACTCGTCAGTAGCTATGACCGAGTTAGATCTTTTATTGACAGGTAGTACTCGAACCTCATAAACCTTATCACACACCAGCCTGGAACCTGGTAGTAATAGTTTCTAATCGGGCGGCGTAAGCCGGACGATTAGAGAGACCACAAATTTCGAAAATCCGTCTGCTCAGGGCAAACTGATCTAACTGCAAGCCATGACAGCTTCTACTTACGATCTTATAACACTAATACTAGCTGTTCTAACGCTATTACATTGAACTTTTAACCCTGACGACAGCTTATGAATGAAACAAGCGAGAATCCAGGAATATCAGATTATGTAAGCACATCTTCTAGTCGTCTGCTGTTCATCGGATCAATCGGCAAACTTCGAGTGATCCGTTGATCAGGTCATACAATGTTACGGGATCGGCCGAGTTTTGATGAGTTCTGTTCGTATATATAACATATGTTGAAAAGATGATAGGTCATTGGACTTGAGCAGGGATAAAAGTTGAAATGGAACCGAGTTTTTACGGTAACATCGCCTTGAGATAAGTTGAACATTTAGATTGTTTTGCCTTAGAGCAAACCGGTTTACATGCAACAGCTTTAAGTTAAAAATAGTATTCGGCTGTTTATTGTTAGCGAGATGAAGCTGTGATGGGTGTAGAGTTGGGTAAGGGATATGTCCCTAGTGGAGAGGTCATTATATAAACATTTTCAGACTGAACTGGTTATCTCACACTTGCAACCTTAGTAACCAGATAGTCCATTCACAATAGTGACCAGCATAGATCTGATTAGGCATCCCTCAGCTTAGGCTATATTAACCCTTGGACTGCTAAGCGCGACTGTGTGACCTTTTGTGGAGAATGTAGATCAAGATAAGACTGCACACTATGTGCAGTCTGATTTTGGATCTGTACTGTCCAATGAGGAGATATTTTTTCCCCTAAAATACCTTTAAATAATTAAAACTTTGAGTTTTACTGCAGTTTGAAAAGTTAATATCATTCATTTATCAGATTAAGGATTATATCGTTTTCACAGCCCTTCTTCCTGTTCTCCCATCCATGTTTCTTCTTGATAATATTCTAAGACTGAAACCAGTCTATCAAATGTTGACTAAACAATCCTGTTGGGCTTTAAAGGTGGGTATTTAGAATTTTCACATCACATCAAATTAAAATATATGTATATCATTGAAATCTATATGAAAAAACAATACAAGTCATCAATAATTAAGAATCATAAAACTACCAAAAAAAAAACAGTTTCATGGTATTCCCTTTAAAGGCTACGTAGCCTTTTAAGCTGTTTTTAGATTTCACGCCAAAAATTTAAAAAAACATTGTGGGAATAATGGCACGTGACTAATGACGCTTAAATTCCATAACATTACAGACATGTAATTATTTTTCATAATATACGTCGTATTCTTCGGACGCTATGTTTAAAGCTTCGTCGGTGTACTTCTGGTATGTAACTGAGCGAATTGCTCATGTAAAAATAGAACGTGTTTCTCCTCGTTGTCGTTAGGATATTGTTTTTTCTGAATGTAAAAAGCCATAACTTGGTGCTTTAACTCTTAACAAAACTATCCCGTTTCTTGATGACCAAGAGGACGACGGTCACTAAAAGCATTCTAAAGAAAATGCAGATAACGTTCATTAGACGACTCAGATCATCCACTAGTCTACATTTTGGTCTACATTTGATTAGTATGTGCAAATACTTTCGATTTGGACAAGCCTAAAATTATATAATTTGGAAAAGGGGTGAGGGCTCGGAAGATATTACATTCTTTGAAACAAATGTGGAAGAAATTGGCCAGCCAATGTTTTGGACAGAACGATCTTGCCAAGATCAATCTAGGCTGTCAAAACAATTAGGTAAGACAATAAACACGATTGCTTCTTTAAAATACTTGCAGCAAAAAGGAAATAATTTGTGTTATAATACAAGCATATTTTATACGACTTATTCAAACCATTTTAAAGTATGGATATTACTGATAGTATCAGACAATGTATTACCACACAGTTATCAAAGTTGAAAAAATTACAGAAAAGAATATTGGTATATTGTTAAACTTACTCAAAATGTTGATAGGTACTGTTATTCAGGATGGACGACATCTAAAGCTTGATGATGGGTACTATTGATCATATATTTAACGTTCTACTGCTGTTAGGCGGCAACCATATATCTTAAGCATTCCATTAAACTACTAATTTGTGAAGGACAGTAAAAAGAGGGGGCTCCTACATGATTCTGTTACAAGGTACATGATTTCTATCCCATACATAGTTCAGACAACTTCCATTCGATTTGTGATTTCAACCACTGTGGTTATTGAGTGTCGTCCGATTACAGTGTTGACAGCACTTTGATTATATTACTCCTTATCGTGGTCTCTTTGGACTATCCATACATACTTGTATCTTTGGCGATAAACTGATAATCAGTTCCTAAATCAATACCACTTTTGACAAAGCAACGTCCGAAAATACATTTAAAAAAATGGCTGGATTGAAACCAAGGCCATGCCATTCAAAGAAAAAAAAAAGACAAAACTTGTTTAACGCTGTTCTCAACGTTATTTCAGTTATATCGCAGCGGCAAGAGATCCTGTCCATGCTTCCCTGGATTTGTTTTTCCAGTACTGCACACAATTCTTTTTCCAAGTCACTGCCTGGAAACCCACATATATTTCGTCGAAAGAATGGTCAGCGGTGAGAGAAGAATGGATCCTGTCGCAATGACTATCAACACTCCTCGGGAAGAAACTGTCCGCTCGGCATCTCCGTGGTGTAATTTATCACACAAGTCATCATAAAATTAGGGATCAATTGAGTCCATTTTGTCGATCAATAAAATCATGCCGTAGACTTATCTTTTGACATAGAAGCGAATTTACAATAGAAGAAGATTTCGACCCAGGTCAACATGAGCAGATTGCGTAGCCTGATTTGGCTGATACTTTTGGCAGATGCTTTAAACTTTATTTTCACAAACCATAGCTCATACGTGATTACGCACACTAAACTGTAATCGGGCTGTGTAAAGCATTTGACAGATACTATGTTACTTAGCAACTATCAGCATTCATATCGATTGTGTTTTCGTTCTCTATATTACGTTATTAATCAACAAGTCCTAGCTTCTGAAGCAGATAGATCCAGGCGTTGCTATCGGTTATAACGAATTGTTTATTTCGCTTAGGCTCCTACGTTGCGGAATAATCTTTTGGAACAACAGAATTCCCAGTGTCAAATAGTTGTAGGAAAAGGAGAACAGGCTGTCTTTCTGATACAAATCGTATCATTTGTGCCAAAGTATTTTGCCGTCTGCAAGTGCTTTCAAATTGGACAAGTCTAGATTTTTTTGTTTGGTAAAGGGTTAACCCTTTACCAAACAAAAAAATCTAGACTTGCCAAAAATGATAGCTTTTGTATACGGCAAAAATAACGGCGACTCAATTATCCGCCTTTTGACATGTTATGAATATTTTCTTCTTTACCCCTTTGTGTTTTCTTTCTTGAAGTCTTCCGCTAAAATAGAATGGTAAAGGATTAAAAGCCTGGCATCAGACAGCGTTATGTGTAGATTCAAAGTTAGGCTACATATTCTTTACAGCCTGATCTTTACCATGGCCATTTTTTTTTTTCAAAATCTGATCTGCCTTTTCGGAGAAGAAGAATTTTTAAGAATTTCTTCATGTTTGTATACTGCAAATAGCCCTCAGTCATCAGAGCCATGTTTCTTGATGGATCAAAATTTCTCAAAGACTTTTTGAAAAAAAGTCAGCGAAGAAACATTACTGTGAAATTATTTCAAATCTGATCTTCCATTTCAGAGAAAAAGAACATTAAAAAATTTCTTCATGACCATATAGTGTAGGCAGTCGCCATTCACCAGAGCCATGTTTCTTGACAAATTTTAGTAGAGTGTCACCAGAGGAACATTTCTGCGAAATTATTTCAAAATCTGATTAGCCGTTTCAGAGAATAAGAATTCTTAAGAATTTCTTCATTGCCATAAGGCGCATGTAGCCCCTATACACCAGAACCATGTTTCTCGACGGATCAAAATTTCGCGGACAATTTTTTGAAAATTGTCATCCAAGAAACATCTCTGTAAAATTAGTTCAAAGTCTGACCAGCCATTTCAGAGAAAAATAATTTTCGCAATTTCTTCATTTCCGTAAAATGCAAGTAGCCCCATTTCACTAGAGCCACGTTTCCTGACGGATGAACAGTGCGCGAACAATTTTTGAAAAGGGTCACGCAAAGAACATCTCTGTGAAATTATTTCAAAATCTGACCAGGGGTTTCAGAGAAGAAGAATTTTTAAGATTTTCTTTATTTTTGTATGGTGCAAATAGCCCCCATTCACCATCAAAATTTCGTGAATAAGTTTTGAAAAGGGTCATCCAAGGAACCTCTCTGTGAAATTATTTCAAAATTTGATCAGCAGTTTCAGAGGAGAAGATTTTTAAAGAACTTCCTAGAAAATTTCATTTGGTTGCCATGGAAACCATATTTTTTGATGGAATCAAATTTTGTGACCAATTTTTTATAGAGGTCCTCCCAAGGAATATCCAAACCAAGTTTGGTCCAAATTGACACTATATGCTTACGGTCTTATTTATTTTGTCGCCTGCAAGTGCTTTGAAGTTGGACCAACCTAAAGTTTTGTCGATTGGTAAAGAGTTAAGTTTTGGTGCTGACAGAAAAAAGGTGACGCTCTATTGTTTCTTTACTGTTTACCAGGTTTTAAAACCCATTTTGCTGCCTGCATTTGATGCTTGGACCAACTGTTCATCAAGAGATGGTCATATACACATTATTTTCCATACCTTTCAACAATATGATTGAAAATTGAATGCATTTTAACATCACATCGTACACTTTTAGCCTCTACTGGGCCTTTACGGGACAACGGGACACCTTTATCTTCACCCATGTCCCTTCTATGTCACTGAACATAGCATGTCGTATAGGATAAATATTTTTGTTTGCATATTACACAGATTACGTTTGTACCCATACCCTGGGATCCAAATAAAGCCAATAGCAATTTTTAGACTATAAATAAGAATAAAATAATTGCATTTCGAGGTTGCTCTTATCTTGAATGTTTCGGCAAGGTGGACAGTGTAGATCAGTGATCAGACTGAACGTTCTGTGCCGTCTAATCTTGATCTTTATTGTCCTTTAGGCTAACCATGATAATGAAAAAAGCGCTCTAAGGGATGACATGGAGATGTGATAGTGTTATCACTCACATTGACCCCAATATTTTGACCTCGACGAAAGGTCAACCTGCTATTGAAAGCATGGGTGAAAGGATGGGATTAAGAAATAACCCTGAGCAATGTGTCTCTCTAAGTTTCTGACATTTTTTGTTGTTTGTTTTTTCGAGCCCTTCCACAAAAAATCTGCCCTTTGACGACTGTAAGAACATAGTGTCTAAAACATTGTGAGAAAATGCTTAAAACCCGCAATTTCTTTTTCCCAACATGTTGACAATCTCCCATCGTCAGAGTTAAATATCATGTGTTTCCTATAATTGATGTGATAGTTGTTTTGTTGCGTACGTATGTATGTTTGGTTGTTTGTTTGTTTGTTTGTTTGTTTGAACTTAATGATTAGATATCGGTATTATTTCAGTTATATCTTTAAATAAATGTTAGAAATACAAAAAATAATATTTTTGAAAACGTAAGTCTTTATGTGATATATCTATTAACCCTTTCCCAAACGACAATTTTTTTTTTACTCTTCCAAACCAAAAGAGTTTGCAGACGACAATTTTATATTTGGTGAAAATGGCAGAAAGTTCTCCAAAGGGTTAGAAAGTACTGTGGGAAAATGAGGAATTGCTCGTTACGCTTGGCTCGTAACAATATATAAACCAAACAAGATAAATTTTGACATTCACTTCCAAGGATGAGTCGATGTATAAAAGAAGGGTGGTACACCTGAGTTACCGGATAATTATCCATAAGCATAAGATCGTTACTAATTTGCACTGCATTTAACTTTTACACACACCAAAAACATTTTAGACTCGTGCAAACCCAATGAATATAAAGACACAATTTGTAAGTTCTACCGGCTGAAAGTCAGCAGAGCATAATGTCATGGTATGGTTTCCGTCGTCCGTTAGTCTTTTTTCTTGTTTATGTGATAAATCTACATTTGGTGTCAGATTGTCGTGAAACTTACACAATTTCTTTATCTTATGAATGGGTTGGACATTGTTGAAAAAAAAAAAAAACTTCTAACAAACAGTATCAGAAAAGTATCCATTTTAAGTTGAAAATGTCCATTTATTGTTTATATGATAAAGTCTCCATTTGTAATCAGATTTTTGTGAAACAGTTTGTTACTTCATCAATAGCTTGAACCATATTAATTTTGAAAAACAACCAAACAAAGAGTATAGGAAAAGTAGCCATTTGAAGTTGAAAATTTCCATTTCTTGCTTAAAAGTCCAGTTTTGATTTCACTCTTTTGAAACTTTAAAAAATTGCTTTGTTCATCAAGGGATTGAACTCTATTAAAAGTGAAGAAATTCTAGTATACTGTTACGGAAAGGCAGCCATTTGATAATTTGGTATTGTTTACCGAACAAAGTCCGATTTATTTGTCAAATTTCTTTGAAATTTGCTAGAATTGTTTCACACAAGACATACTGAAACCCTTCCAAATTTGGCTCGATTCAACCAATTAATTTTTTCAGTTAATTCAATTTTCAGTTTATCTTTTTGAATCATGAATTCATTATGTATGCTAGCAAAGACAGCACACTGCCACAAGAGCGATTTCAGGCCCCCAAGGGCCTTTAGTTTTTCGAATGAAATTATATGTGCTTGAAAAGGTCAGAAAATTATGGGAAAAGGAGAAAATGCATTTGAGTAGGTTTCCTGTAACCACAATGTTTCTCACTCCTTCTTTCCTAGGATGGATAAACTGCGAGATTGTATGTAAGAGAGTTACAATTTTTATCAATAACATGGAATGGGCTATAGAATTGGCGAACAAATAACAAAGTTATCGCATTCGAGTTATACGAAATAAAATAATTATACTAAAAAATAAGCTTACCTTTTTGTTTTGAGACAATTCCATATGAAAAACTGCATTGTCCGGGTAAGTATCCATTATGAGGGCTCTAGATGGGCTAGAACTTTGAAGTATTCATGTGTACGGCTCATTCGAAAATAGCCTGAAAATACAAAGAGAAAAAAAATAATGTCTCCGATAAAAAAGAAGATAATTTGGAGCTTTAGAACACACATGTATCCGTAAGGACACTTTCTCTGTTATTCTGTGTTCTCTCTCCATGTTTCTTTTTCTCTCTGTTTGTCTGTCTGACCCTGATATCTGTCTCACCCTCTGCCAAAAAAGTGCCGAGGTTTCCGTCATGTTTTTGTTTTGTTTTGTTTTGTTTTCAACAGAAATGCAAGTTCAAACATACAATGTCTATTTCGGAGCTGAATTCGCTTGTTTTTATCTAGATCTACTTCTTGTCATTTCTACATACGAATGAATGAAGAACAATTTGTGATTTGGTAAGAATTGTTGGCATGTTTATCGTCGGGTTACTTCAAAAACCTCGTAACAACACCTTCAAACAAGCTGTAGTTACGAGGTTTTTGAAGTAAACCGACGTTATTCTGTTGGCCCCGGCAGGCCTATTTTCACGGGAGGTTACTTTTTATTGTTACTGTCTTCATACTGAACCACAAAAAAGTTTGAATATTTAACATTCTAGTATTTTTTTTATCATCTATCTTTTTTAGAAGATATTACTTGTTCAAACTCTTGATTAACTGTCGTCTAAGTTTGTGCAGGTACTAGAAGTTTGTTTACCAAGAAAAAAAATAAAAAGAAATGACCCTCCCCTACAAAATGACCCGCGGGTCATTGTTCTACGAAAAGGAATCATCCGGGTCATTATTCTACGTAGAGAAATAACTCCAGGGTCATTGTTCTACGTAGAGAAATGACCACAGATAATAATTAGGCATGTTTGTGAGATAAAACATACCAGGACCCGTATTCACCAAGATTTTCTAAATTTGTAAGTTACCCAACTTCTGATTGGCTAGACCGAATGGTTTAGCCAATTAGAAGTTGTGTTACTTACAAATATAGAAAATTCCGCAGAATAAGAAAAGACCGTTCTTAAGAATGATTTTTGAATACTGGCTATGGGGATATTTATAGTTTTTGGTCGAAGTATTCATACGTAAATTAACGACGCACAGAAAGTGTTATGCACAGAACAGGTATGCCAGAGTGAGACCATCTTCGCGAGCCAAGGTTACGATCAGTACGTGGGTTTTAACTTGGCTGATTGAGCTCGATTTCGAGATTCCTGCGATGCGCCCTCTATTGGATGCTGGTTATTAACCCCCCCCCTTTACATCATATTCTGAAAGCCAATAAAATATCGTTTTACAAACCGCTTACGAATACATGTATTCAACATGAAGCGATAAGCAGTTATCCTTGCGGATTTCCATGTTTACCTTTTATTCGAAAGGTGGCGACCTTATTCTATTTTTATCAAAGATGAAATGCTACGAGCGATTTCATTCGTTGCAGCTAGAGCTGGCTGCATGCGATGAAAAAGCGAATCAGGGGAATGTAAAAATCAAGCTCGATCCGCAAAGGGTAGAGTAGCGTAGTGAATCGTCAGCCTTGGCTTGCGAAGATGGAGTGAGATATCCTAATTCTTTATTTTTTATTTCCGTTTTCATCTGCTATGACCTACTGAAAGCATTTTTAGAACGGTGTGGATCAATATCAGACAGTACAGAACGTCTCACTATTCCGACAAAAGAATCGTCAAGCATTGCAGACGATGGATTAAAAGTGGCCAAACAGACTGAGTTTCCTATATAAAGGGTAAAAAACATTATTATACTGCAAAGAAATTTCTCGTGATCTGATTGGTTAACATGCCGGGAACATAATATCATGTTCCCTGGCAAAAACCAGCTTCCCTTTTGAGTGCCCCGTAAACATCACTTTACGTGCAACACAACATCCAAACTGGCGGCGTCGGTCGATCACCAGACTGCACATTTATGCATCAAACTGCACGTTTTAGTGACGTCAGTTTCCAGTGACGTCAGTTTTCAATGAATTGGGGCACACAGAAGGGAATTTCTGTTTCTTCAGCATACTCGATTTAGGAAAATTTCGCTTAACGCGCTTTGAAGGGGTAAAACTTTGCAGTATAATAAATTCGTTGTACGGTCAGGTGGCAGGGGACTTGGAAACTTGTTCACGGCTGTGGTGAATCATGTCGCCGACTCGCCTTCGGCTCGGGGTGACATGATTAACCACAGCCTTGAACAAGTTTCCAAGTCCCCTGCCACCGGACCGTACAACTAATAATGTACATTCTAATATTGATCTTTACAGTCCACGAAGGCCTGTGTTCTTGTATATTGTTCTGAAAAAGGTACTATTACGCACATGCTAAAGACGGGTATTCTTTGTCATTTGTCAAAGGCATGAAATTGATATATATAGAATTACCAGATCAAAATCGGTGAGTCTTTATTTTCAGGATAGCTATCTTTCAAAAGACGTCTTTAAATTTGCAACTTGATACATATTTGCATGTTTGTCCACAAAAGAGGTGTATATACAATTTACATTTTCATTTTACGCGTTTACAAATATTGCCTGTTTTGACACCCTTAAAGATTTGTTTGTACGGTTATCAGCACTGTTTCGGTTACATCGCGGCGGCTAATATAATATCCCTGCTTTCCTTGAGTTTCTGGTAATCATTACTTCGCACAATGCTCTTCCAAAGCGACTGGGTGATTTTCCGCACGACTATCGTCGAAACAATGTTTAGCGATTAGTGAAAAATAACTCCTGCCGCCATGACTATCAATCCTCGAAAAAAAAATGGTCAATGTAGGGAATCTAACCAGCAAATCTATGAGTTCAAGCGCCATACGCTACCGACTGAGCTTCCAGGTTCGGTAGCAATTATGAGAGAAAAAACTTCTAAAAATGTTACAATGTAGGAAAAGAAGAAAATGCTGGTGGCGTCTCTTTTACTTCTTTCAAAAAAGCGAACGATGTTTATTTATGGAAATTACTACGTGTGCTTGTATGGTTTTGCACATTCTGACCTACAAGAATTTTTGTAAAATTAGATTGTGATTAAAAGAATGTATGTTTTTAAACTAAGTCCTGCCCAAACAAACAGTTAGTCCAACGTCATTTCTTCGAGGAAAAAGAAAACTATCATAGACAGGCAACCTAGCCCCAGCATTCACCAGAGATCCCTCCCTGTCTCCAGTTTCCCCTAAAAGATGTCCAATCTAAGTACAAAACCCTCTCAAGGAGGGGTATTTTGCGACACTCTCTGGCTACATCTACCCCGAACAGCAAAAAGAAACACACTGAAAAGCGTATGTTCTACGGCATTTTTCGTCTGAGATCCTTCTCAGGGTAGGGACGACACTAGAGACAGGGAAGGGGCCAAAGAAGACAAGAAGAGAAGAAGAGTCAAAGTCCAACGCCAATTTTACATGAGAAAAGCAAATCCTGACCCTCCACCCCCTCCCCCACAAAAAAAAAAGAAATAAGTCAAACGGCATTTTTGTCTGATAACCCTCCCAGGGAGAGGAAACTGTAGACAAAGCGGGATCTCTGGCGACAAGGAGAGGTTTCTGTCTATGGTGTGTGTGTGTAAGTAGGGGGGGATGGATTTTCCCTCATTTTGTCCAAATGACCCCCCCCACCTCTCACGGAAGGCAGCATGGTTACAAAACCTCTGTCGGGGAGCCAGCCTTGCGACAAAAATATTTCTTTTTGTCGCCAAACTCTTCCCTTTACTACTCCGCGAAGTGATCCTGATCTACACTGTTTTCGAAATCTTTTTGAATCGCCCACAGCAGGGACAGCTAAAGAGCACACGGGAAGATTATATTGAGATGACACTTATAAAATGGTCATGAATTACTTGAAAATAGGAAGTAAAATAAAACATACAAGATAGAGAATTCATTTTCTTCTCCAGGCATTGCTTTCGTTCTTATCCATCTTGCATAAAAAGTTTTCAAATAAAATTGTTTAAACTAAAGAATTCATGTTGAATTGTAAAGTGTCACTTAATTGAACCCGTTCATCACTCTCTTGTTCTGGGCTCGTATTCACCAACCATCCTTAAGAACGTTCTTTGTTTTACTCTCCAGAATTTTCTACATTTGCAAGTAACACAACTTCTGATTGGCTAAACAATTCGGTTTAGCCAATCAGAATTTGTGTTACTTACAAATTTAGAAAACCTTGGAGAATAAGACTAAGAAAATTCTCAAAAAATGGTTGGTGAATACGCTATTGAAACGTCATATAAGAAAAGAAGAAAATGCTTACTAGATAGATATCACCCGGAGGGTCCATAGATTGAATTTATAGCCAGCAAAACTATCAAGATTTTTTTCAACCGTCGAGAAAGGGCGCTTTTTTAACCCTCATGCTACTAAACACGACTCACTGACATTTTGTAGATTAAGATTAAACCGTGAATAAAGGAGCCGTCACACCATGACGTTCTGGTCAACGTTTTCTGACGTTTGAGGAAACGTTGTTAGTCGCCCGTGGTTGCTGGAATAGCGCCAGAGGAGCGTTGTGTGAACGCTAGTGAACGTCGGTGATCGACGGTGATCGCAGGAAATCGGTGGAGAACGCTAGTCCGGAAAAAAAGTTTTGAACATGCACAAAAGTTCTCACTGACACCAACGTTCTTCAACGTTTAATTCTAAACGCTGAAGATCGTAAAGAACGTTTGTGGAACGTTTTACTAACGTTCATCAAGCATTGCATGCGTTTGACTATCGATAGTCAGTCGTTACGCTAGCGATACATGGTTGTTACTACTTGTTTGCTTTGCAGTGAACGACTCACTAGCGACCTGTGAACGACCGCCGAACGGTTTTTTAGCGCACGCAGCGTGTGATTTAAGTGAAACAAACGTCCTTTTGGCGTCCATTGATCGTCATTCGAGCGTTTCCCGAACGTCCATGCATATGGAGTTATCAGAGGTATCTTACTAGGTCGCTGTTACACGCTTCTCGTACGTTAGATACACGCTAGTCATGCATTAGGCACACGTTAATAACACGCCAGATGTGCCATCCTCATTCTATAACGCTAAAAATTCGAACGATTGAAATGCTCAGAGAACGTTGACCAGAACGTCATGGTGTGATGGCTCCTTAACGTGCAATATGATCTTGGATCTAAGCTGACCAATGAGGGGATTTTTGGTTCGAATAAAGTTTATTTGAAATGGCGTAATTCGGTTTGAAAATTTTAGTTCAATTACAAGGCAAGATGAGGGTTAGGCCTATCATTAACGCTGGAAGAGAGTGTAAAACATTTTTAACGATCTACATGCCCTCAACATGTTGGGTCACATTATACATGTAGATCCATAGAACCCATTTTGTCTCATTTTGTCTCATTAAGGACTATTAAATCTTGAGGAAAAATGATCCATTGACATTCAGACATATACAGTACAACCTGTATTCAGAGACCACTCAAGGAAAGTACTGAAATTGGTCTCTTACAGTAGGTGGTCTTTAAATACAAGTTATATTAGGTTAATGTAAGAAGGGTTGTTGTATCAGAACAGTGGTCTCTTAAAGCAGGTGGTCTCTTAATACAGGTGGTCTCTAACACAGGTTTAATTGTATATCACAAGCAGCAAAATGGATAACGTTGAGCTTTCGTTTGATTTATGCGAATCTATAGAGCCGTAGAGTTAACCCTTTCCCAAACAACAAACTTTTGGACTGGACCAAATTGAAAGCATTTGCAGACGACATTTCAACTCTTGCTGAACAGATTATTTCTGTCTATGCTAGGGTAGAAAACATTGTGGGAAAAGGAGAAAATGCTGATTACCAGCATTTTCTCCTTTTCCCACAATGTTTTCAAAAGGCTACTATTCTAGACTTGTAAAAACCAGGGATTGTTTGGAAAAGGGTTAAAAGAACTGATTGTGTTTTGTTCAAAAAAGCAAAGGGGAATTTAGTGTTACAGGTGAACCACCAAATATTTGGTCTTCAAAGAAGGATATTAAAAGAAAATGAAACTTCTGAATGGAAGAAGAAAAAAACAGAAGCGAGAAAATTCTGGTTACTAGAATTTTTTAAATTTTCCACTGCGTTTTTTTTTTTTTTTTTTCACCGACCTATCCAGTGAAAAAAGAATTATTTAGAACATGACTAACTTGTTCTCTGTGGAGATACATTAATTTGTCGTTAGCAAGTGCCTTCAGATCTTCAGATCTAACGCGGTTCCTTTTTAGACAGATGGGAAAAATCGTTTTGTAATGAATCTAAGAGAGAAAACAACGATTTAAGAGAAAGAGATTTAAGGAAAGAGAAAACAAATACCTGCAGGTATGCAAGAAAATTAACAAATCCTAAACATTTTCTTATTCGGGTAATGTTTAGAATTTTCTTCAACCTCAAGCACCTCAATAATTTCTAAAATCCACTCATGTGTGTTATCGTAACACACAGTGTACACACCCGACGTTAATCTGAAACTGTGACTTATACGTAATATGCATAAATGTCGGACCTTGCTCACCTCTTATCGATTACAATATTATGTGTTTAAATAGCTTTATGGCTGTGAATATCAGATCTCCAGGGAGTGATTATAATTTCAATTAAAAGTATAAGTCACTCTCCACTAAACCCCAGGCTTATGGTATGGGTACTCATTAGAATCGTCTAATCGAGACGATTCTAATGAGTACCAACAGCATAGGGTTTCAAAGAGAAATAACGGGTATAGAATACCATCACACCCTCTTATCTGGAGCTCTCTGTGATGTTCAATAGATCTTGTAGGCCACTACACCCTTGAAGTTAATCCTAAACTTGATAGATTCTAAATAAGTAAAACGAGGCTTTGAACCCATTACTACACCATCCCTACTTTAAACGACCCTGGGAAAGAAGCCTGAAAACATTGCTGTTTACCAGCATTCTCTGCTTTTCCCACAATGTTTTCTACCCTTTCCAAAACAATTTTCAGTTTTTGAGCCTGATCGTTGTTTCCATGATGTATATGTAGGAAAGCAGCCAGTTGCTACAGAAATCTTGTTCAGAAAAGATAATACAGGAAAGCAGGGCTAGAAGCATGAACTGTCACGATGTGGTCGAAATGTTTTGAAAATGGGGTTAAATATCATAGAAAGAAAGAAGTATTTCAAATTGTCATTAGTATAAAGGGGGGGCTCTCTCTCTCGCTCTCTCTCTCTCTCTCTCTCTCTCTCTCTCTCTCTCTCTCTCTCTCTCTCTCTCTCTCTCTCTCTCTCTCTCTCTCTCTCTGAGGTGTAGGGGTTTGTGGGGAGGTGTAGGGGTTGTGGGAGGTGTAGGGGTTGTGGGGGGGTGTAGGGGTTGTGGGGGGTGTAGGGGTTGTGGGGGGATGTAGGGGTTGTGGGGGTGTAGGGGGTGGTGGGGAGGTGGGGCCATTCGACAAAGTACAAAGGAACACCACTTTTGTGGAGCTCAACTTTGTGACAAGCGTAACGCTTTAAGGCTTAGTAATATGCAATATATGCAGGTTTTTATTCACAATTTACAAGACGACACTACGGGTTGTTTATTTTGAAAACGAAACACGGGTTTGTCGACACCTCAACAGTTATTCAAGAAATATAAATGTTTTAATTTACTTCAGCTTGTCTTTATCTACTCTAGTAAATTGATTGAATTAAACGATTAGATAGAAAGAAGTGAAATTATCCTGTCTCTCCTTGAAACCAAACAAATACTTAAATTCTGTCTTAAAGTTAATACGAAAAGACAATTCATCCAACAACTATTTATAGAATTAAAACGCTAAGCCCTGAAAACCCGTACTGGTTTGCTGATAGACGTAGCCCGGGGGTACTAACTGTTTAAACCTTTGCCAAACAATGAAGACTTTTGACGACCCGAATGAAAATTATCGTCTGCAGATGATTTCAATTTGAAAAGGGCTAAAAATTTGTCGTCTGGTAAGGGTTTTTAAACAACAAAACAAAAGAAGTGGACACTATGAGTAACCGATATGGATGAAAAAAATCTTCTTGCAGTAGCTCCTTTCTTCATATTTCTTCTTGTAAAAGAGAACAATTCATTAACAAAAATTTGTCAGGTAAAAATACTTTCTTTGAGAAACAAGCAATCATTGTGGTGAAAGGAAAATGTCTGTAGGTAAAAGGCATTTGAAACGTAAGGAAAATGTATTTTCTCTTTTTTCCACGACGTTTTAAACTGGAATTTTTTAAAAGCTCTGTCCCTGGCTGTGGTTCCAGATTTCTCTTTCTTTTACTCTCTCTCTCTCTCTCTCTTCCTCTCTCTCTCTCTCTGTTCTGGTGTGAGAAAGCCAGGAAACACATGACTGTGTGCATTTGACATTTTGATATGACCTAAGCTGTTAAAACAACGTTTAACTCCGATAAAAAAACAAACAAATGTAGGTATTCCAGCTCATTTTTCCCGGAAGATAGGTATAGTAGTATATTTACCATACGAAATATTTTTAGACTGGTCCAAATAGAAAGCTTAATTGAAATTTGGTTTGGGAAGGCAAGAAAACGATCTGGGAAGAGAAGAAAATGCTGCATGGTCACCAGGTATTTTCTTGGGGGCGTTAAAAGTAAGAATTGTGTGGTAAAGGGTTAGGAGCTCTTCAAAATTGCAGCTTCGCCTTTTCCTTTCCGAGAATTGATGATAATAATTGCGACAGGATTCATTCCTTTCTCGCCGCTAATATTGTTGTTGATCAAAGAGAATTACATGCAAAAGCAGCCAGTAGCTTGTGAAGACTTGCGCCGAGCACTAGTAATAGAAACTCAAGAAAACCATACATTGGTCCACTTGCCGTCGACATATAGCTGAGATAATGTTGAAAATGACGTTAAACGCCATACGAGCGAAAGCGGCCACTGGACTACCAGCATTTTGTCCTTTTCCCACCATGTTTGCTACCCTGCTGGAAACGAATTTCAATTTTTGAGTTATCTTTTGAGTTATGTTTTGTACATAATTTCAGCTGTACTGAGGCGGCCAGTGCACCTATTTCTGCTTTTATAGATCTTTTCGAAATTCAGTCTTTCAACGACAATTGACTTTGTCGGACATGAAAGATTGATAAAGAGAGAGGAAGCGAGGGAGAAAATGTGAGAGAAAGAGAGAGAGACAAAGAAAACACAGAGAGAGAAAGAAACAAAGAAAATCAGAGAGAGAGAGAGAGAGAGAGAGAGGATATGAAAGAAATAGAAAGGGTACCAGAGCTGGGGACAGGGGCACGGCCAAAGCCTATAAAAGATGGCGTTTGCAAAACATCGTGAGAAACCCTCATTCCTTACGTTTCAATTGCTTTTTTCCTACAATCATTTTTCCTTTCGCCACAATGATTGCTTGTCTTTCAAAACCAGTATTATTGCATGACAATTTTTGTTAACTAAGTGTTTAATTTTACAGAAGAATTATGAAGAAAGGAGCTACTATCAATTTTTTTTTTTCATCTATATCGGGTATGCATAATATTCACGTCTTTTGTTCTGTTAGTTTCAACAGTTAGTACCCCCCAGGCTACGTCTATCAACAAGTCATTACGGGTTTCCAGGGCTTGGTGTTTTAATTCTATTTATAGTTTTTGGGTGAATTACTTTTTCGTATTAATTTTAAGACAGAATTGAAGTATTTGTTTGGTTTCAAGGACAGAAGGGTGTATATAACTTCTTTCTATCTAATCGTTTAATTGAATCAATTTAGTAGAGTAGATAAAGACAAGCTGAAATAAAGTAAAACATTTATTATTCTTGAATTACTGTTGAGGTGTCTACAGACCCGTGTTTCGTTTTGAATATAAACAACCCGTAGTATCGTCTTGTAAATTGTGAATAAAAACCTGCATATATTGCATATTACTAAGCCTTAAAGCGTTACGCTTGTCACAAAGTTGAGCTCCACAAAAGTGGTGTTCCTTTGTACTTCGTCAATTGGCCCCCACCCCACCCCACCCCACCCCACCCCACCCCACCCCACCCCACCCCACCCCACCCCTCCCCTCCACCCCACCCCACTCCACCCCACCTCCCCCCCACCCCACCCCCCACCCCACCCCACCTCCCCCCCACCCCACCCCACCCCACCTCCCCTCCACACCACCCCACCCCACCCCACCCCACCCCACCCCACCCCCACCCGAGAGAGAGAGAGAGAGAGAGAGAGAGAGAGAGAGAGAGAGAGAGAGAGAGAGAGAGAGAGCGCAATTAGGTACAAAAAGTCACAAAGTTGAGCTCGAAGTGGTGTTCCTTTGTACTTTGTCAATTGGCCCTACACCCCTCCAGAGAGAGAGAGATATATATATATATATCTTTTGTCATGTCATCCTTTTGAATTCTACCTCTTATCAATTAAAAAAAAAATAGAAGAAACAAATACGTTTTAATTTATTTAAAGTTTTTGGTTTGGAGATAGAATCTAGAACAATTAGGTACAAAAAGTGCAAAAAATATCCGTATTATATTGTTACACGTGATATTGAGCACTTCATTGTTACAATCCAATTTACATCGAACATATTTCAGAGAATTTGTTCTATCCCCAGCAATCGTAGGTGGGTGGGTTGTAGCAATATGCTCAGACTGATTTCAAACACTCTCCATTTACAACAAAACAGGCTTTATTTGTGAGTTTAAACTAGCACTTACACATACACACACGAAAACACACAGGGAAAAAAACATTTTGAGATTTCAACGTTCTTTATTGAACTTACTTATAAATCAATTAAGAACAATCATTTAGAGATAATTATCCCCTGAACTATAGAAAGAAAATGATATTAGCTTTGTCCGCCTAGGTTTCACTGTCAATATTTCCTGAGATGTTACTTTGTAAATGCACAATGCCATAATACAGTAACAATCAGTCTATTACTCTTTTTTTTTCTTTACAGAATAGACTTCATTTTGCTAGCTGATCAAAATTATGGATTATTTACGATCAATCTCAAGAAACAATAACAAAGCTACATACTTTGATCTTTATGAAAATATTGTGACAAAAGGTGACGTTGCTCGTCACAAGCAACTTCACCTTTTGTCACAATGTTTTCACAACGAGCAAAGCATATAGCTCCGTTATTGTTCTGGTAAAGTTCTGGTTAAAGTTTAAAGTACACCAGACAGACAAAAATTAAGCGTGGGTCATATGATGGGATAAGTATTTCGAAGGGTAACAAACATTGTACTAAAAGGACAAAGTGCTCATTACAGGCATTTTCTCCTTTGCTGGTAATATTTTCCAAAGCTTCTAAATGAGTATCGCAAAATCACGGCTGAAAGGGTAGAAAACATTGTGAGAAAAGGAGAAAGACCTCACTTCAAACACTTTCTATTTTCCTACAATGTTTTTAAAAACCTACAGGGTTTAAATCAGGACTTATCCAAGGGTTCACAGATCATCAGCAATCTTTAATTCTATTCTGTGATCAAACTCAAATACCTCCCAAAGCACTGAATTCGAGTTCTGTACACACTTTGACCATTTAATCCTTAGGAAAAAGATAGAAGTGTCAAAATTACCTGATAAGCTTATTTCGGATTGTTGGAAAATTATATAACAATGTATTTAATATGATAGCTTGATTTGTTTATGCACATGTTTTCATTTAGTAGCCGCCATTGTTACTGTGAAAAATACACCGTTTGAATGGATTAATTGGAGATAGAACAATACATGACATATAAACAACGTACTTAGAACAAAATGGTTTCCAAAGTGCTCAGGTCATATGACGTCATTATTACATTCTGATTGGGAAATCGACTTAAAACACAATTTTTCGGAGATAGAACAAGTTAACACTAAAAATCTGGAGATAGAACAAGTTAACACTAAAAATCTTCTAAACTAGAGCTTATATCACATAACTGATTTTACGAGGAGATAGTACTCTTTAAGACGATTCCACGATTCCAACGATGTATATATATCTCAAATTTTGCAAAAATGGAGTAAGAACACAATTATAATACATCGACGACTTGCTGCTATCTCTTGTAAATCAATATTGGGAAAAAATGTACAATGTCCCCTTTACACTATATTCTTTCCACGCCACTTGCCGCTATCTTACGTAAATTAACACTGTCAAAAAATGTACAATGTTGCAGGAAAAATTAATCATGTAGCAGTAACTATCACAAATCTTTCAAAAGATTTGGGCATGCTTGGTATCTGTATTGTAACCCCTTTATTACTAGCCCTGTATGTAGATGAACTATGTGATGACTGACAACAGATCACTTGTTGCAATCATTGAACTGCTATCGTACTTCTTGTCTGTAATGGTTAACTCAATTTTCCTCTACAGAGAAAATATGGACATTTAAAAAAAGAAAGATAGACAATTTGTTGTTTTCGGCTGGTCTGCTGTGCAAATCAAAATTGTGTATTGTATTTGTTTGATAAAATGAAATTTTGCCCTGTGAGACTTCATTATATCATTTTTACAGATAATTCATTTCGATTCCACTGGTTGCACCTGGATTGCTTAACTTCAAAACTTAAAATTAATCAACTTAAAAAAAGGAGTTGCACTGGTTTCTTAGATTTTATAATTTCATAATACTTTTGTTTGATCGCTTTGCATTGCATTTCTTGTAAGTGCGCCCAACATGACCACTGTTGTTAACGGGCCATAAAACCCCATTCATTCATTCATTGCACTGGTTTCTTTTCCTAGAGAGAACATATAGGGAATTGACTTGTGAAATTAAATTATTTAGCAATATTAGTTTTAGTGATTGATTTTCTATACTTAAGTCACAGAGAAACTACAATAATTGTTTTGATATATAATTTCTGGTACTTTATTTATAAACATTCATACAACACGAAATACATGTATGAATGATAATTGTTAGAAATTATATGAAGAAATCAAATGAATAGTAATTTATGATCTTTCATGTTTAAAAAAAAACATCATGGGTCATTCAGTAACAGGTTGAATATATTTTTACTGTTCATTATTTCTACATTACGAGTACGCCTCCGATATGAGAGTGGGTAATTGGGAAGTCTGCATATGCACATATACATGTACATGTGTTATTTGTTGAGAAATTATTTGTTTTTGAGATTCAAGAACTTGTAGCTGAGTCCCAGTAGCTCAGTTTGTAGCTTGGAAACAGGAGGTGGCTGGTTTGATCCCTGGTTCGGCCAATTTCCTTCAAAGGATTAGTTTAAACATATTTATTTTACATCGATTGAGAAACAAGTTCTGACAACTTATACTAATCTCTCTCGATTCTGCTCTCGATTCTTCAAATGATTGATGATAGTTATTGTGAAAGGATTCATTCTTCTCTCACCGCTGACTCTTGCTTCCACGATGGCTATATGGAAAGGCATCAGTGGCTTGAAAAGAATATTGTGCCAAGTACTGGTAAAAGAAACTCAAGCAAAGCATGGATACATGAACTGGCTTCATAATCTTCATGATATAACTGAATAATGTTGAAAATGGAGTTAAACTCCATATCATCAATCAATCAAGCACGTTCAGTCTTTGCTGTATTACATTTACAATGATTCTCATTACTTAGTACATAATTGGCAAGAAAGATGTAAAGTCTATGTGGCAATTGTCAATCTTTGTCATTGACTACACTCTTTCATCAGTGTAGTTTGTTCTTCTTACTCCTTGATTGTTTAGGTTTTGAGAAGAGGTAACTTTTAACAATAGCTTTTAGTTCATTTTGCGTCTTAGTTGTACCTTTATTTTTGAGATACTTTTTCCTCGGTGCCTTATCAAGTCTGCCTTTACGACACTTAATCAATTATGCTGAATTTGCAGAAAGGAAACACAAGGCTATAATTACTATTATAAATATTATTCTTATTATCATTTTAAGGCACCAATAAACAACAGATTCAGATTGCAAGTATTATCAAGAAATGTGCATTCTTCTCCATATAGTCCACCATTGGAACCCTCATCTTCATTTAATTAAAATGCACGCATATAATTCCTTTTTTTCTTCAATAATTGATATGATTTTTTTGTAATTCTGAGTGACTATGTAGTAAAATATTGAAAGTGAAATCACTGAATGAAAATTTACTTAACAATTTGAATAAATAATATATATAAATTTAATCTTTTATTCATTCATTTCTTCTCTGAAACATCTCAATCTGAAATTAATAGCTCTTGCTGTAGAGACTAGGGATAAATAGGAATACGGTCCGTTTGGTGGGGCGGGTGGGGGGGGTACAAGTGTGTGTTTGTGTGTGTGGGGGTGTGGATGTGTGGGTGTGGGGGTTTGATATGTTTGTTTACTCACTAAAATGGACCAAAATAAAAGGAAAATTATGTCTTTAAATCTTACTTTTTAATCATTGTTTTTTTTTTTTTCGCGTTTCCTATGGTTTTGTCTTCGGTTATTTACTATGTTAATCGGATCATGGGAGGTTTTGTATGATATGTTCTACAAAAGTCATGATATTTTCTCCTTCCTCAAACATTTTAGTATTTCTATAGATGTCTAAATTTGTGATGAGGTGGCTCCTTAATCCATTTATTGAAGGTTTATATAGTTTATTTCTGCAAAAAAAAAATATATATATTTCCGAAAGAAATATTTCTAATTTAATATTTGTTGCGTTTGAGCCCAAAAGTAAAATACAGCTATAAATGTCCACAGTTTGATCCAGATTTTTTTAAATTCCTGTGATTCTACTTATCCAAGTTTTCGTGTATGTACATTCGTAGAATAAATGTGTAATTGTTTCAACATCTGTGCCACAAAATGTACATAAATTCGTATCTATCGGCTTCATTTTAAAAAGTAAGGCGTTTGTTGCAATAATCCGATGCACTATTCTTGTTTGTAACCATTGGGTGTAAGTATCTCGTGTGTATTTGAATACGTTTCCGTGAATTTGTTTCCAATCTATATTTAAACCATTATAATAATTATGTAGACCATTTGTTCCTACTTGTTGGTGTTTCATCGTTTTTTGTAAGAGTATTATAAAAGTGTTTGTTTATGTCGTTTTTAGTTATTATATGAAAAAAATAATTGTTAATTTAAGGATTATGACATTCATTCAAAAATGTATGTGTAACTGGAAATGGAATATCCTACTGTGAAAAGAAAGCTTTAATTGAATTTAAAATACTATAATAGTTTAAAATTTATTCCATTCTTGGTTGCAGTTTTGATTTCATTTAAATCTTTAAAACATCCGTCGTTGCTCAACACGTCTTTAACATATCTTATACCACATTTGTATAAGATTGCGTTGTAGATATACTTGGAGTCTATCGTAATGTTTCCGTTATAAAACAGAGGCATGGTCATTATTTCCGACAATTTTTTAAATATATTTAGATTTTAAAACATCTATCTAAAATTCATTTTCATTTTGCCTAGAATTTTTTTGCAGTATAAGGTACCAAAGTTTAAAAATCTCTGGATATAAAAATGTTGGTGATAAATTTGGTTTTATCAAAATTGACTTGAAGACCAGAAAAGTGAAAAATGTTTAAGCAGCTCCAAAGTACTATTGATCGTTTTTTCTGACCTGCCTAGAAAAAGGGTTGTATCACCTGCGAATTAAGATATTAAGTATTCTATGTTTTTTATCTTTATTCTGGTGATATTCTTATCATTTTTTTATTTTGATATTCAAAATCCCTGTGCAAAGAAGTCTGAGATCATTTTAAGAGAAGTTAGAAACCGTGGTCTTCAGTCCCTCGGTCAAGGTCAGGAATCGTTCGGGAACCTACTACTTCCAGTCATACTCCAGAAATTACCTGCAGAGGTTAAGCGAAATATGATCTTGGAGGAAGCGATTGGCGACTTCCTGAACCACTTTGAAAACGGAAATAAACATTTTAGAATCAGGCAATCCAATCCTTAACACTCATGACCATTTGGCCACTGCATCTTTTCTTACCGGCGCCGGGGAAACACAAAACAAAAATCGTCCACTGCGGATGACGGACCCTTACAAACCCGAAGAGTATAAATACCACTTTTGTAGTGGTCGGAATTTGGCTTGGAGACGGGCCATCTGCTGTCCAATCGAAAATCGGATTTTTACTGTCCGGGCCATTTACGTCGACGTCATCATCAACAACGACAACAGATTACATTATGAACGTCATTTCGACCCAGCCCAGCGGTGAATATATTCAGCGTTTCTGGAAATTAGAATCTATAGGGATTCAACTTTCGAAGGAAGAACAATTGTCTAGTGACTTAGAATCATACAAGTCAAATTGCATTAGCTTCAATGATGGACGATATACTGCTTCGTTCCCCTGGAAACCCGATTACGAAGAGCTATCCGATAATTATAATATCACGTTAAGAAGAACCCAAAATTCAACACACCAGTGCATCCAGAAGATTCTACGCAGATGCAACACGTGCCACTGAGTGACTGGAAGACTGTATGCCGCGCCTGACCCACCACCTTTACCTAAGATGCGAGTTCAAGACACACAGCAATTTACAGTGACCGGGACTGATTTTACCTAAGCTCTACATGTGCGTAGCAAAACGGGAGATGAGAAAGCGTACATATGTCTCTTCACATGAGCTACTACACGAGCTGTTCACTTAGAGGTCGTTCGCGATTTGACAGAAACTACATTTCTACAGGCGTTCAGGAGATTAAATGGTAGAAAGTCCCTACCGAAGATTATGGTGTCTGACAACGGAACTACTTCTCATGCTGCAGCCAACACAATACGTCGGTTGATGAAGTCTACCTCTGTCCAAGATACATTATACAACCAGGGTACAGAGTAGAAGTTTATAACCAAGCGCGCGCCATGGTTCGGTGGTTGGTGGGAGAGACTCATAGGACTTACCAAAACAACTATTAAAAAAGTTATTGGGAAGGCATACGTACCTTACGATACCGTTCAAACAATAGTTACGGAGATAGTATGCGTCATGAAAGATCGCCCGTTAACGTATACGACGTCAGAAGCAGCAGACCCAGAACCCCTTACGCCAGCACATCTGTTATACGGGAGACGCATAACTACCCTACTGTACGATGATAAATTGTCAGAACCAAAACCCTTCACTCACGATACAGTCACCAAACAAGCGAGAGTACAAACTACACTCATCAACCACTTTCGAGATAGATGGCGACATGAATACCTAACGTCTTTACGCCAGTACCACAAAACTACGAGACAAAACGATCAATCAATTAAAGTTGGCGATGTGGTACTTAAACACGACGAGACACACGGAGGGAAATGGAAAATGGATACAATCGAGCAACTAATGACGGGAAGAGATGGTTTGACACGATCAGCGTTGGTACGCACCGGGAATGGACAATCTACTACAAGACCTTGGAGACGGGTACTTATTCGCACCCGGGAGGATGTCGTGCGGACGTCGGCGGAAACAACGAGCGTGACTTTGGCGGGAACGACGAGACGTTGGCGGGAGAGACAAACAGACGATGACGTTGTTTGGGCGGGTTGCTGTGATTGCTCATTTCCGTATGAATCTTATAACAAATAAGTCCCATTCGAAACACGACGCGAGTCGGTCGCTCATTTTAATCCACTACATTTGTCAATTACAAGAGGCCTAACAATTACCTTATGTCCGACTAAATCATTGCCCAATTACAAATGAACATCTATAAAGGGTATTTCTTTCACACCAACCGCCACTGGACCATTAATTAATGTTGATTAAATTTGGTTTAGGACCAGTAGATGAATGAAACGGTTTTCGATGGTTTGATTTTTTTATGAAGGAGACCTTATGTGTCAAGGCAAAGTTGTCTGCTAGGCAACCAGCTTCCTCTAAAGTACCTACTGCTTTTTCAGCTAAGATTTTTTTTTTAATATCATGGTAAATGCACCATTAAATTCTTCAACCAACAATAACTGTCTAAGTTTTCCACGATCTGAATCTATTTTCTTTGAATGGCATCATCGATCAAAGAATAATAGCTCTTTAGTTCTAACAAATACATTATGGGTGTAGCAACTTTCTTTTTCTGCAAATTTGTCTATATGGTTCAGGTACCAATTCATAAGCGTTTAGAACCAATTTTAAAACATTATCATTATTAGAAAGGTGTCCATTACTTAACCGAGAAAAAATATCACGAACCTTTCTAGTTTCAACGCTTTGCAAGTAGTAATTTCCGATGTTCTTTTGACCATTTCAAATTTTCAGCACTTCTTTCAAAATGTAAAAACGTACATGTATTTATAAATTTAATACTGTAACAAATTCAAAATGATTTCAAAGTATACCCAAAGTGACTAGATTATCAATCCCGAACAGTCCCCAATTTCTGTAATAGGATAATCGTAACGAGAAAGAAAATCAGGAAGAGGTCTTTAACAATTAACAACATTTATCAATGAATAAATACAAAACAGTACAGTGTGAGTTAATTTTTAATGGTTTTTTTACCTTAGAACAAGAAATAGAATAAGTCCTTTAAAATAAAGACTTATTTTAGACTAAAAAAGGTATGAAATTATTTGCCTCCTTTAACCTAAATTAACAATAGTTTTAACTGGCAAATAAATATGAACAGCCTGTTTAAGAAATAACTTTTTTCAACTTACAGATATAAATTCCATTTACATCCAATACTTTTCTCCAATTCTGTATCCTCAAGACTAAAAGGCTATATTGAAAATCCCAATCTACCGACTAAGTCACCCCTATTCATATCAGATTGAAAAGTTCTAGATTCGTCTTTTCTATGGAGATGGCAACATGGATTGGAAAATATTTACTTACAACCAGTTTCTAGAAATAACCACAATGGTACAATCAATGAACCAATATCTACAATACTCTTTATGTAGAGTGAAAACATGTTGCATGTATATCCTATTCACATAACATGGGTTAAACCGTTTTCATAGCCCATCTTCCCTCCAGCATTGGCACAACCATTTTATATGCTCACCATCATGTTTTTTCTTGAGTCAGTCGGTCAACCGTTGACCAAACAATCCTGTGCGCCTTTAAAAACGTGGGAAAATCTGCGACACTTTCTTTTTTTCCTTACAGCGATTTTCATCATTAGAAAGATTTTGTCATTTGGTAGAGTTAGTTGATGGAGGAAAAGAAAGTCTGAAATTGCAATACAAACTTAAGTTCACTTAACCTCATATTCTCCATGTTTCAATCAACTGATCTGGGAGAGCGAAGATACAGATCAAATTGCACAAAATATACAATCAGATCTTGGATCTGAGTCTTCAGATCTATTCCAATCAAGCCAAAATTGGCCCTGCAGTACTCAGAATGCTTCTTCCTCGCTATATCTATTTCATTAATTCAGTGCTTTAACCCTTTACTCCATAGATACTCATTTTGACGTATCAATAACAGACAGCTTTTGAAAACATTGTGGGAAAAGGAGAAATTTCTCGTAATGAGGAATTTCTCATTTTCCCACAATGTTTTCCACCCAATTACGTATTTATATCCTCATTTGCCCATATTTTTTACATCATATTTTTATTTGCTGCTGAAATGGAAGAGCCTCAAATTGGCATATGGGGTAATAGGTTAAGTGTAAAACTCAGTTACATGTTAGTCTCATCTGCTATTCCATGTTGATTGATTCTCAACCTCTCCATATTTCAGATTAAGAGCACAAGGTTTACTTTGTGATGCTCTCGCTCATCATAATGACTCAAATACATTGACCCTTGTCGTCCAAGTACAAGAAAAGTAGCTAAGACCTTAATTGTATTTTTATGTGGGATGTATGTAAGTGAAAAATATGTAAAGACGATGAAATTTAAATGTTTTAATATTACTTTTCTCACTGTTAAAGGCCATAACTGTATCTTAAATCGAAATTTCACGTTTTTGACGAACCCGAGGACGACAACTGTTAAAAACATTGTAGCAAAAGAAAAATGCTGATAGCTGTGGTTTTCATATTTCCTTTGTTTTTACGTTTTCAACATTTCCAATCACTATTTAGTCTTCATTTCATTCGTAATATGCCCATGATTTCGATTTGGACAATTCTAAAAATATATCATTCGGTAATAAAGAGTTTAGGGTAAAGTAAATATTACACTTCTTTAAGTAATGTGGGAGAAATTAGCCAGCCAATGCTCTGGACAGGGTGATTTTGCCTAGGACAATTTAGCCAGCCAAAACCAATAGGTAGTACAATAATTTATCTAAATAAACACCATACATTGTCAAAAGTGGAAACAATAAAAGGCCGACTAGCGACCAAAAGTGAACAACTTCATAGTCATAATACAAACGTATTTTATATGACATTCCCATAATCATTCTAAAGTATGGCTATTCTTGTGGCGCCGCCTGAAGCGGCGGCACTATATTTTTATTCGGTTTTGTAAAGTGCCTATGGAGGCAGCCATATTGAACTGGTTCCATGCTTTGTTTAAACATCCATCTATATCTACTGTACTTTGATTACCAGATCGGGGTCCATATTAACTTTTTTTATTTATTTGTGGGATTTTTTTTAATATATAATAATTATATTGTACTTTCATCGTTAGAAGGATAAAAAGGCCGGATTGTAGACATATCAACATTTTCCTTTCGAAAAATAATAATAAAGATCTGTTTCGAAAATCAAGTCACGTGATAAAAAATTATCTGTCACAAATTTTCGAAGCCGCCATTTTAAATATCTTACCCTGGAAAAGAGATATTTTCAAGCTCTTTGACCCTAGAGCAGCCTATGTGGTACTTGTGACCCCCGTTATATTTTTGTTCTAGTGTTGTATGGATTGTAGAAATATTGTTTTCCTATCGCGATTGTGTTTTTAAGACCAGCTGACTGTAACTAGGTCAATGTTTGAGCGGGTGACAGATCGGTCCCCCTAAACACAGAACCTTACCGAACCTTACAGCTAACCTTACCGAACCAAAGTTTTGTTTGGGCAATACTGTGTTTGTATGACATTAAAAAGTATATTTTCTATTTCACAAACAGTTTGATAGTTATAATTGGAAAGAAAATATAGCCATTTGTGATACATGACGAAATATTTGGACCCTATTGTTCAACAAACCTAAAAACTCGCGTGACTGCTCATTCATTGCCGACAAATGTCCGTTTGTGTAGACAAAATCTTACAAGGGCGACGATTTTCTCCACATATACTATACTGGATGTTAAACGTGACAAAATGAGTCAGGTGATCAACAATATGATTCCTACTGAGCTGTTAACCCATTACCATACAATCCCTACTTTTGACGCCTCTGAGAAAGAAGCCTTCAGAAAACATTGTGGAAAAAGGAAAAAATGCTGGTAACCAGCATTTTGTCCTTTTCCCACAATGTTTTCTACCCTTCACAAAACAAATTTCAATTTTTCAGCCACTTTTATTTTGTCGTCTGCAGATGCTTTCGCTTTGGGCAGTCTTAAAATTTTGTCGTTTGATAACGAGTTGAACGATCACGTGATTTTCATAAACGGTTTAATGCGGCCCAATGCATTGTGCCCTGTTACAGAAATAAGTGGTTTGCGGCGCCATTGATGTTCAGCATCAATATTTTCTTGTTGATAATGATATTGGTGGCTGATTTATAATGTGTAGGAATTCTATCGAATAGAAAGTTCAAATAACTACGATTTATTCGGTGATTTCAAACCATTGTGGTCATTCAATGTCGATCGATTACAATGCTGATAGCAATTTGATTACTCTCAGCTTAATGGTTTCATTTGAACTATTTAGTAGGTCAGGGGTAAGTTTAAACATATTTTATTGCCAAGTTATGTTACACGAATAAAATTTACAATACAGAATAATATACATAATTATTTCATGCCTTAGGATAGCGAGAAATAGCAGTGAAAATATTTTTCGATCTTACACTGGTACCACCAGTAAAAATACCGATTTTCACGTTCTTGTTGCGTAGGTAAATTGCGCGTGCCTGACAACCAGATGGGAAATATGACGTCATATACCTTACATTTCTCGCGCTTGACGTAACGTTGCTATGCTGGAGGGGTACACCACGGGGAATAAGGGGAAAAACTGTACTGAATTTTGATAAAGCTCTTCCCAGAATGGGTTAAAGCATTAAATAAATAGAATGTTTGTTTTTTTCGGTGAAAGATCGAAATTCATTTCATTTCGTGAACACCATCGATAATATTTTCGCGAGTGGCGCAGCCACTCGCGAAAATATTACCGATGGTGTCTACTCGATGAAATAAATTTCGATCTTTCACCGAAAAAAACAAATATGCTCTATTTAAACGACTAAGCAAACGAGTCTGACCAGAAGTTATTACAGCTTAGATTCGGTCTAAGTTTATAAAATGACATTTTTTTAGAGCCGCCCATTTTCACTTTTGGCTTTCGAAATATTACATTTGTTTTTTTTATTTTTTTTTTTGAACGACCATTTTGTTCCAGTTATTCTCAAACTTGGTAACGGCAATTAACAAGTCAAGTTATATTAGTGGAAAAGAAGGAAATCCGTTTCTTAAGTATATACAAAAGAAGATAAAAAACACCAGATTTTAAATGATTACTAGTAGATGAATCATAAATTCGGGCGAATTGGTTAAATATTTATCGTTTGCTGCTACAGGACTAATTGAATCGTCCAGTATCCTTTATATAAGTTTAGGAAAAGGAGAAAATGCTGGTAACCAGCATTTTCTCCTTTTCCCACAGTGTTTTTTACCCTTCCGAGATCAGATTTAAATTTTTCAGTCACCTTTATTTTGTCTTCTGCAAATGCTTTCAATTAGAACCAGTCTAAAATTTTGTCGTGTGGTAAAAAGTTAAGTACAATGTATAAATGTGCATATTAAATAGTTATGGGATATACCAGGTTACCACATGCTTCTCGTCCACAAATCTTTCAATTATTATTACTCTATTTCTTAACAAAGTGTTTTATTACGGTGGGTGCCAATTTTGCAGTTCTGACAGACAACCTCGCAAGGCGAGTATTGAACTCTGTACTTCCAGGTTCTAAGGTGAACGTCCTGCTACGTCACTACGAAGGCTTTCAATTACAGCAAGGCAGTTTAAGACTTAGTATCCCTTTATACAAACACTATTGGCTTGCAACATGCAAAAAGGGGCATTCAGACATTTGCGTAAAGTGTCGTCTCGGATCAGCCTGCGCAGTCCGCGCAGGCTGATCCGAGACGGCTCTTTACGACTATATTAGACTTGGGCAAAACAGAAAATTACATCCAAAAGGAAAGTGTCCTTTCTGATTAGCCTGCGCTGAGTGAGATGGCTGAACCGAGACGACATCTTATGCCTCAGTCACAAAATAACGAACTACCGCCGGACGGCGAGTTTTTTTAGGAGATTTTGACGCAATCGTCCGGGGACCGCACGGCGACCGTCCGGTGGCAGTTCAATTTGAACGGCGGCAGTTCAATTTTGAGACGCCGTCCGGCGCCCGTTCGAGTTTTAAAACAAAGTTATAATTGGACGGCGACCGGACGATTTTTTGGCCATCGGAGAGCCCGTTAAATCATCGTCCGGGCACCGTCTAGGCACTGTGCGGTGACCGGACGATGCCTTCAGAGATCGGACGGCGCCCGGCCGATTTTTATGAAAAAGTTTATCTCTAAATCGTCCAGCGACCGGACGGTCATCGGGCGGCGACCGGACAGTCTCCGTCTAGGCGCCGGGCGGAGCCCGGACAGGTACCGCCCGATTATGAATATTTGTACGGGCACCGTCCGGTGACCGTCAGATCGCTGTGCGGCATTGATTTTGTTGAGTCTTTCCGGACGGCGACCGGACGGCAAACATATACTTTGGCGACATGAGAATATCATAAAAGTGTATATGAATGTCTTACTTAAAACGTGGCTACAGAGGCGTGTCATCCTCGGACAATATGACACGCCTCTGTAGCTAGCCAGACGGCGGCACAAAGTTCAAAAGATGTCCGTCCGATCGCCGTCCTTTCGCCGCCCGATGACCGTCCGGTTGCCGCCCGGTGCCTTTCTGAACTGAAAACTGCACGCACGGCATTTCCAAAGAAACTGCCGTCCGATGCCCGTTTGATTTGTGACTGCTTGGGCAAAATGTATGAAAATCGTACGGCGCCCGGACGATGTCCCAAATTTTTGAATCGGCGAAGTTGGAAGAAAACGTCCGGTGCCTGTTTTATTTGTGACCTAGGCATTTCGTATCTCCTTTTCGCGTGTTGCAGGCAATATATATAGCCATAAAATTATATCTACCTGTGGAATAGACCAGTGTAACGTTACTGCTTATATAAGAAAAATTATTTCATGCTTTCCGGTAGGATATCGAGAAATAGCAGTGAAAATATTTTTCGATCTTACACTGGTACCACCAGTGAAAATACCGATTTTCACGTTCTTGTTGCCTAGGTAAATTGCGCGTGCCTCACAACCAGATGGGAAATATGACATCATATACCTTTCATTTCTGGCGCTTAACGTAATATTGTAATGCGTTGCTATGCCGGAGGGGTACGCCACGGGGTATTACGGAAAAAAACTGTACTGGATTTTGATAAAGCTCCTCCCAGAAAGGGTTAAAAGCTGCGCCACTTGTGAAAATATTACCGATGGTGTTCACTCGATGAAATAAATTTCGATCTTTCTCCGAAAAAGACAAATATCCTCTATTTATTTCATGCTTTCAGGTAGGATATCGAGAAATAGCAGTGAAAATATTTTTCGATCTTACACTGGTACCACCAGTGAAAATAAAATACCGATTTTCACGTTCTTGTTGCCTAAGTAAATTGCGCGTGCCTCACAACCAGATGGGAAATATGACATCATATATCTTTCATTTCTAGCGCTTGACGTAATATTGTAATGCTTAGCTATGCGGGAGGGGTACGCCACGGGGAATAACGGAAAAGAACTGTACTGGATTTTGATAAGCTCCTCCCAGAAAGGGTTAAAAGCATGAAATAAATAGAATATTTGTTATTTTCGCAGCCACTCGTGAAAATGCTAACGATGGTGTTCACTCGATGAAATAAATTTCGATCTTTCACCGAAAAAAGAAACCAAATATCCTCTATAACTTACTGAATCGACATAAGATAGAATGGTCCATTGACACTCAGAAATTTATCAGTAGAAAAAAGGTGTTGACCCATGTCAATCTGTGCCAAAAGAAGGCTGAAATGGATTGATATGCTTTGCAGATGGATCACACCTTCTTTCACAGAGAGGACTCAGTTAATTTAAAGTGTGTGCCGTTTGGAGGGAAAGGGGAACCTGGTGCAAATAGACTGAATATTGAAGTGCTAAATGTCAGCATAATTTATCATTTCAAACTTGAAAAGAAAGACTAAAATAATTGCAATTTATAGACTTCCTTTAGCGATAATATTTCAGCATAGAGGACAGTGTACATAAATTTCAGACTGCATATTTTTGCAGTCTGATCCTTATCTACATTTTTTCGCAAACCCATCAACATGTCTAGTTTTAAAAGGCTTTCTTAACCCATTACCAAACGACAATATTTTAGACTGGTCCAAATTCAAAGCATTTGCAGATGACAAAATAAAAGTGACTGAAAATTTGAAATTTGTTTTGTGATGGGTATAAAAACATTGTGGGAAAAGGAGAAAATGCTGGTTACCAGCATTTTCTCCTTTTCCCACAATGTTTCTAAAGGCTTCTTTCTCAGGGGCGTCAAAAGTAGGGATTGTGTGGTAATGAGTTAAGGCTACAGTATAATAGATTCATGCAAGTACTAATTTATGGAAGGAAGTACATGTACTTATTGGGTTCAAATTGTATACAATACGTGAACCTTTTACTGCTTAGTCCATACCACACAATCAAAACTTTTAACGACTCTGACGAAAAGACCTGTTGAAAACATTGTGGGTAAAGGAGAAAATGCTGCTTCTTTTTCTGCAGTATTTCCTAACCTATCATGGACAAATTTAACCATTTAAGTCACTTTTGATTTGCCGACTTTAAATGCTTTTGAACAAATCGAAATTTTAACCGTTTGGTAAGAGTTAGACATCATTACTGGTTGATGCTGTTTTCAACACGATTTCAATTTGTCAGCCAATGTACATATCCATGGATGTTTTTCCAGAGTTTCTCTTTCCAAGGATATAGCTGCTTTCCAATATAACCATTGTTGAAACAATGGTCAGCAGTGAGAGAGGAATTAATCCTGTTGCAAAGACTCTCATCAATCATCTGAAAGAAATTGGCCGAGCGGGAGATCGAACCAGGGACCCCTTGTTTTAAAGGCCTGTACTCCATCGACTAGGCTATAATGCATTGTGTACATATTTTTAAACGTTTTTCAAGAGCTTTTATTAACAAAAGTTTGAACTAACAGGATCTTTTTTTTATAATTCTGTGAAAACATGTCAAGGTTTGGTAACATATATATAGTCCACTGCAGTCTCCATCGTCATTTGTTAAAATTTCACGTTTAGAATCTGGCTGTCCGCACTCGCCTTTGATCTATTAACAGTTCTTAAATGTCTTTGCAAATTTCTTTTTTTCAACAATAAAAACACTCCCCTAAAATCACATTATAGGACCGGAAGCATTGTATGTGACTAAGGATTCTACACTTCAGCTATCTGATGCTTTACCGTGACCAAATCTACAACAAGAAAATATTGATGCATAACATCAATGCCGCCGCAAATCAGTTTTTTTCCGAAATAAAGCACATTACAACATTTCAAATTAACTTAAGTAAATTTATGCAGAACTGTATTAGAAATGAACTGAGAAGCCATAAACAATCCTTATAATGCAACCCGTAACTTAAAAAACAATCATCATATTACTATTTTTACTATTCGCTATAAAATACCACATGACACTGAAGTATAAGTCGAGACACTTTGATCTCCTGAAAAATAAAGAGTTATGCAACTGTGTATCTGTTCGACCTGATATGACACAAAAAACTGTGTATCTGTGTATCTGTTCGACCTGATATGACACAAAAAACTAAGGACATTGACCCAAATAATTTAGTAGAACATGGTCAAAATCTAATAAGATCCACCAACACTGATGAGAGGGGATTTGTCTCCAAAAACCAGAACGAGCCTGCACTGGAAAATGCGAGAATAGGAAACTTTGCACGAAAAGAATCTATCAAAACAGGTACCCAAACTGACCAGTCATACAGATTTTCTGAAAGAATGAGGGAGAACACGCGCAAACATAATATTGGTAATAATGAACCAACGGTGTTTAATCTTTCCTCAAAAAGACTGACTTGTCATCAAGAGAAAGTACTCAACTACGCCTTAAGTTTGTCCCTACAAACTTGAATATTGATTTGACAGAGCTTATAACAGATTTAAAAGAATGGGAAAGGCGAATGAGGTTAGCTGAATACTTTGCCGATAGGGATGACAGTAGCCAAGACTTCATTGAAAACCAGTACAGAAAGAAATCGGACTGGACACCTCCAGAAGGAAGGGATAAATGGCTTGATCTATATTTAGAATCCGTTTCGAAAGAAATTATCCAAAATGTAAATCGACATCCACAAACCAATATGACTGACAAAGAGTTAAGAGCAATACAAGAACTAGTAATGGACAATTCGATTATAATACGTCCGGCAGATAGGGGTAGTGGTATTGCTATTATTGACACAGATGAGTATATCAGTAAGATAGAAAAGGAATTACAGGATACAACAACATACAAACAAATGGATCGAGATATCACAAAGGATGTCGCTAAGAAAGCGGAAAAAATCGTAAATAGGCTACACAGAAATGGGTATATCACTAAAGACATGAAAAATTATATGCTACCTAAAAATGCGCGACCGGGAAAGGTTAAAGGGAATCCAAAAATCCACAAGCCAGATATACCATACAGAATTATTATTAGTGGTATCGGGCATGCTACTGAAAAGATAGCAGAGATAGCAGAAAAAGAGCTCGACCAACATGTAAAATCATTACCTTCTTATATTCAGGACACTTTTGATTTCATTAATAAACTAAAAACTTTGCCACAACCCTTACCGAAGAACGCGATACTTTTCTGTATGGATGTTAAGTCCCTTTACCCAAGTGTACCAAAATCCGAAGGGAGAAGAGCTTGCGAGATGGCCCTTAACACCAGGAGTGATCGAACTATTCCAACTGAGGAGGTCATAGAAATGATAGACTTGACATTAGAAAATAATAATTTCGAATTCAATGGGAAACATTATTTACAAATTGATGGAACAGCAATAGGCAGTCGGCTAGGAATGAACTATGCATCCACATATATGGGGGAATGGGAAAAGAACCTTTTATCTAAAACCAAAATGGATCCGCAAGCATACTTCAGATATGTGGATGATGTATGGGGTATTTGGTTACATGGTGAGCAATCCTTGAAAGAATTTCATGACTTAGCTAATTCCATCCATCCAAGAATAAAGGTAGACCTTAGATATGCTTACGACAAGATAGAGTTCCTAGATACATTGACGAAGATAGAAAATGGATTCATTACTACAACACTGTATGAAAAGCCAACCGACAGACACTTATACTTACATCGTAAATCAGACCACCCGAGATCAGTGAAAAAGTCAATACCATATGGATTAGCTATTAGGGCCAAAAGAATTAGTCAGACAGAGGTGGAATATGTTAGAGAAAGAAAAAAGATAAAAGAGAGGCTGGTTCACAGAGGGTATAAAGGGTACGAGGTGGAAGTGGGTTTAAAAAAAGCCGATGTAAAGAACCGAGATTGTCTCCTGAAACACCGAAAGAAAAGTAGCTCGAAAATGACCCGAGTTCCATTGGTATTGACGTACTGTAGATCCCTACCAAACATCAAAAAGATTTTAGAAAGCAATCACAGAATTTTAAAGAAGTCGGATAGGCTAAGGAAAATTTTCAAGGACTTACCAATAATCTCCTACAAAAGAGACCAAAACTTAGCTGACCTGTTAGTCCACAAGAAAACAAACAAATCCTTAAAAGGTAAATCACCAATTATAAAATACAAGGAACATGAGATCAAAGGATGTGGGAGGAATTGTACAATCTGTTCAATGCATGTTATTTCACCCATCGTAGATAAAAAAGGTAATCCGGTTAAAACAGATGTATCAATTAACTGCCGTACGCAAAATATCGTATATGGGATCTATTGTGCCGAATGTGAAAGTCTGGTGTACGTTGGTGAAACGAGGAATATGCTGAAGACCAGAATCCATAACCATCTGTCTAATATAAGACACAATAATATACACGAACCTGTTCCAAGACATTTCAATCAAAGTGACCATAGCATCAAGGATTTCTACTATGTCGGGCTGGAGCGGATGAAAGAAGAAAGAACCCTCTACCGACGCCAGAGAGAGGCTCGATTAATACAGAGACATTGCCTGGCAGAACAAGGCCTGAACATTAGGCAGATGAACATAAAACATTGCTAACTATATTTGTCCTGCGACTGGTGGGTCTGGTCCTTTGGGCATTTGTGCAGTGTCGCCTCGGATTAGCCTGCGAATCCCTCGTGGGCTGATCCGTGGCAGCACATAACGCTGACATTGGATTTGGTCTTGGTGTGGGCTATTTTAAGAAAGGCGATTCAAACGGGTTTGGACGATGTCGATTTGGATCGGCCTGCGAGATATGCGCAGACTGATCCAATGCGGCACCTTGGGTAGATGCCTGAGGGCCCGGGTATGCTTGTCGCAGGTCATTGTTTCTTTGCTGTTCGAGTTGGAGAGGTCCTTTTATGTGTTGTACTGAGCTGAGGCCGCCTTCACGGTTAACGCAGGCTGTCTTGGATCGGTACAATACTCATTCTTTTATTTAACCCTTTACCACACAATCCCTAGTCTTTACGACCCTGAGGTAGAGGCCTTTAGAGAACATTGTGGGAAAAGGAGAACATGCTGGTAACCAGCATTTTCTTCCTTTCCCATAATGTTGTCTACCCTTCTGGAAACAGATTTCAATTTTTGAGTTACATTTTTTTGTCGTCTGCGAGTGCTTTCAATTTAGATCAGTATAAAAATTTTGTCTTTTGGTAAAGGGTCAACATCTTGTCATGCGACGGAACTTCGGATTTGGCCTGTTGGAGGGCATTTGCGGAAGACAGACTGGGTGTGTGACTGAGGCTGTAGTCTGTTTTGTGGAGGCGTGGATGACAGTGTGGGAGTGGGAGAGCATTTTCTTCTTTTCCCGTGATGTTTTTGGAAACTTTCTCTCTCGGAATCCTTAAATGTTGGGATTGTTTGGTGAAGGATTAAATAGAATTGGAGATCGGGTGAATGTCGAAGGCCCTGGGAGGAAAGTTTTTTTGGGGCGCTGTGGGAGGAGAGGAATGATGGTTAACTAGCAATTCCTTCTTTTCCTGCAGTGTTTTCTGCCCTTCTACTCACGGATTTTATCTTTTTGGTCGCATCTAGTTTGCCGCTGGTAATTGATTTCAATTAGGCAAAGTCTACAATTTTGTGATTTAGTAATGAACTAAGAAAAATATTCAATGCTGTATAAAATTGATGGTTATTTTAGAATGTATATTTCTTTCCTTAACCCTTTACCATACAATCAAGAGTTTTCACGACCCTGAGGACGAGGTCTTCTGGGGGGCATTGTGGGGGGGGGGGGGAAATGTTGGTAATCAGCATTTCCCTCTTCTTCCACAGTGTTTTCTACCCTTTCCAATTCGGATTTCAACATTTGGGTCGGATCAGTTTTGTCGTCTACAAATGCGTTGTATTTGGACTGGTCTAGGATATTGGCGTTTGGTAAAGAGTTAAATCTATGCGATGAATTTATAACTGATAAACTTATATTGGTAATGTCCAAGCTTAGGCCTGGTCCTTTATTATGGGCTCGATCTCCTGGCAATTGGTGGGTATGAACTATGCTTTGTGGGGAATGTATTGATGCATCTCCAAGGTATTGACCCATGTCAGCGCAGGCTGGCATGGACTGCAATCTCCCAATTTCCTGTATGTCTAAGTAATGGTTTACCTCCTGATTCGGTCGGGTACTAGACAGGGTAGACTTTATGGATCCGTGATTATGTATTGAATTGCTTGGTATTCTATATCACGGAGATGCATTGGACCCCTTTTGTCAGAGCATGGTTCAGATACATTCTTGGTCTGGGTTCGGGCCCATTTGGCGGGATGAGAGCTGCAACGACTTCATCCCGGGACTTTGTATTAGTTGTTTACGTGACGTCAACGTTACCTTGACGTTGCGTAAACAACTGAACATTACTGCAGGCATTTTATCACAGGATCACACTTGAAGAAGGCGGTTGTACCGCCGAAAGCTTGTGTTTATTTTATAATTAAACGTTACATATCTCAAGAAGAGGTTATATCATGGTTTTTGAAAGTAAAAAAAAAAAAACAGCCCACGATGTCCTCAAAAATGTATTCAGTCTTGCCAAACAATCAAATGATTGGTTAATCTTCACAACTCTGAGAAGTAAGAGGAAAAGGACATTTTCTTTTGGTTCAAAACAGGGCAATATTTCACTGTCAAAGCCTTTCTAGGCAATCTGATTTTTTGTCTACACGGTCACAAAATTCAGTGTAACTGTCTTCGATAAACGAAGTAGAAGACGACAAGGATTGTGTTATGCAATATCCATATGGAAATTTCTTGCATAAATTAGAATTTGTTTTCATACCGGACCACATGCCATAATCGACTCGTTCGATTTTTTTTAGTCTTAATTTCATAAATTGGCGCAAGCCATGCACTTGGATACTTGGCGTTCATGTACTCTTGCTGTTTGTGTCGATTTAAAATGAGACGCGTAGAATGTTCAGTCTAGACTAATCTTAGGTCTTCGCTGTCCTTCAGTTTTCGTTGAATATCAGAGCAAAATAGTCTTGAGACTGTGGCAGCATTTAAGAAAATATAATTCGATTTTTTTCTTGAGTTGTTTAACTCTGAACGTTTCATACCCTTTTCATATCCTTCTCATACCCAATCTTTTCTTAACGAAGAACCCTTTGCTGCAAAAGACAAAAGAGTACAATAAGTTTGGATGAAATTTTGCACAATTTTAATCTTAAAACAAGAAATAAAGTAAGTCCCTCAAAACTAAGAATTATGTCTAGACAACAAAAAGTCTGAAATTTCTGGTTCCTAAAACCTAGATTAACAATAGTCTTAACTTGCAAATATATATGAGCAACCTGTGTTTAGGAAATATATTATTCCAACTTACAGATCTATGAATTAAACACTTCACTAATTCTGAATCCTCAAAGCAACCAGTCTAACTTCAAAATCGTTTTCCACCAAGTAGGTCAATCCTATTTTATCAGCTTTGAAAAGTCTGGCTAGTCTTTTCTAGAAAGAAGACAACATGGATCGGTAAACAACGTGTTCAACCCTTTACCAGACAATCCCTAGTTTTTATGACCCTGAGAAAGAAACCTTTTGAAAACATTTTGGAAAAAGCAGAAAATGCTGGTTTCTCCTTTTCCCACATTTTTTTCAACCCTTCCCATAAGAAATTTCAGTATATTTATTACATTTATTTTGCTATCTTCAAATGCTTTCAATTTGGACCAGTCTAGTATTTTGTTGTTTGGTAAAGGGTTAATAACAACCTGTTTCTAAAAACCACTCTGGAAAACCAATGAATGTCAATTTCTACAATACTCTGTATATATAGAGTGAAAGTGATAATGAAGCAGGTAACATGTTTATCCTATTTGCATAACACTTCCCCTTATAAAAAAAAAGTATTAAGAATTAAAACTTTCTTTTGATAGAACATAAAGCATGTAAACAAACATATAAATACATAAAGTTAAATGTTAACTAGTTACGGGTTAAATTCTAGACAAGGTATCAGGAATAATATTATATCTACCTTTTATGTGTCTGATATCCATTTTATATTGTTGTAAAATCAACTCCATCAGAGTAAACTCCGATTCTGGTTTTTCATTTTATGGATAACAATCAGAGGATTATGCTCACTATATACAATGATAGGTGCAGGAGCAGACGACAAATACATTTCAAAATATTTAAGTGCAAGAATGAGACATAGACACTTTGTTTCTATTCTTGAGCAGTTAATCTAATGTTTGTTAAACTTTTAAGAAAAATAACTGACTGGATTATCTGTACCATTACAACTTTCTTGAAGTAAAACACTACCTGCACCAGTATCACTAGCATCTAAAGCAAGCTTAAATCCTTTTCAAAATAAGAAGCTAAAGGAACTGATTCACTTTTTAGTATGGCTTTTACTTTATGGAAACCTTTTTGACCATCATTTCATACAAAATATTTTACGTTAGATATTATAATGTTAAGGTGTTGAAATGTACACATCTCTTTCGCTCTTTCAGCGAGAGGAATACGCCAAAATCCTTTTGGAGGATCAAATGTGGTTATATACTTCTGTCAATATTTTCAGTGCAGTTTTGGCACTGGAAATGAATCAGTCTTGGCTTTGGTTAAAGGATACAGGGAAAACGTTCACTTTGATTAGGTTCTATGAAGTCATAATCCAATAGATGCTTAATTCCCTCTATAAGATGCCCTTGTTTCTTGAGATTCTTTCGATAATGATGTTGTTTCACTCATTTTGAATGTTCAATGTCCACATTGTATCTGTCCGTGTTGGAATATCAGAGAACAAGTTAACATATTCAGAAATTAACCTTTTTTTAATTCATTTTTTTAATTATCATCTAACTGTGATTTTTGTTATCTAAATGTCTTAAAATGTCAGAATTCTGAAGTTTTGCAAAAAAAAAAAAAAAAGGATTAGACTCATCAAAGTTCATTATACATTACGTTTTCTCTAAATGATTAAGAATTTTGTGATCAGTTTTATTGATACCTAAATGACCTGAAATAGGTGTTTCATAATCTAAGCTTAATTATATCTGATCTATAAGATTTAGGAGCGACGGCTTGATGGTTGATAGCCAACTCATGATCAGCTGAGACTTCAGGAGGGCGCCACTTTCTCATGAATATATTCATTTTTTTATAAAAAAAAAAAAAAAAAAAAAAAAAAAAAAACAGGTTTCTTGAAAGATCACTTTCACTGACAGCTTTTTGAAATAAAGGTACACATTCTGGATCAATGAGTTGTCCTAACTCAGTTTTGACCTTGACATTGTATCATGGCCTTCATTAACTAAAGGTGGAGATGTGTGATCCTATTCTGATGAATTATGTTTAGAATCTGTCTGACTCTCAGACGGGTATTGCGGCATAGATCTGTTAATTTCATTTTTAAATAAATGGCCGGTCAACTGGCATTCTTTGCCATAGCTCCAATAACTGCACATGACGGGTAAAGGTAAGGAATTTCTTCCTTTATCGGATCGGGTGATTGATATATGCAAGGTGTGTCAGTTACAAGAGGACTAACAATTATCTTATTTCCTGCTAAAGTATAGCGTAATAACAAATGACGCCTTTAAAATGTAATCTTTTTCTGACACCAACAGTCACTAGACCATTAAATGAGTATGAAAAAAGTAAATGTTATGAAGCGGAACATAAACCAGGAGCCACATTTTACACCCTTGATAAGGACACTAGTCCCTGAAGAAGTCTTCTCAGAAAAAGGTAGGTTGTCTGCTGAAATAGGAGATTGAGGAGGTCTAGTATCGTGTAAAATTTAACATCTTGTACAGTCTATTGCTTTGAAAGTGGACAAGTTCAAATTTGGATTGTAGAGATTCTGCACTTTAAGTCAAAGTTGGCAAAATCACTTTTTAGTGACACAAAACAATCTGACATGAATGGTTCATAAATCTCCATAACGGTATCTATCTGATCAGTCTCAGGTACCTTGGCCGTGACAGGGACTTGTTCCTTAAAACGTGACTGAGGCGTAGACTTTACTGAATGAAGTAAGGCCTGTAGGCTTATTGCCTTCTTGGTTTTCCAGTTTTCTTTTTAATACGGGACATTCAGAAATAATATGAGCGGATTCTTTGCAACAATTACAAGATAGTTGAGAAATGGGATTTTGGCCTTTGGCTTCATAAGGAGACTTGGATTTGGGACTGTCCTGATTGGAGATGTCATTATGTTGATCAAAGTTTGGTTTAGGATCAACTAAATGGATAGAATGGTTTTCGAGGATTTGGTTTACTTATAAACAGGCTTTATGGGTCAAGGCAGAGTTATCCGGTAGGCAAGCAGATTCTCCTAAAGTTTCAATTTCTTTCTCGTCTAAGAAAGTGTTCATATCTGAATTAATGCATCTTTTGAATTCTTCAACTAACAATTATTGTCATAAGTTTTCCATAATCTGAGTCTACTTTCTTTGAATGACGCCACCTTCAAATAATTGTTGCTTACATCTACATTCAACATGGGTTTGGCCATTTTCTTTCCCTTTTTCCTAATTTTTTGTCTATATGCTTCAAGTACCGATACATAAGTCTTTTTGAAATCAATTCCGCAACATTATCGTAATCAGAAAGCTGTAAATTACCAAGTTGAAGAAAAAATATCGCGAGCCTTTTCAGTAACAAAGCTTTGCAAAATTAAATTCCAGTGTTCCCTTTGGCCATTTCAAATTTTCAGTAAATCTTTCAAATGTGAAAAGTATTTATCAACCTCCTGTTCCTGAATGGAAGAAAATCAGTCTGAGGTGTTTTGTTATGTCAAAGTCATTAATCACATGCAAAGATGGTTTTCCTTTATTTTCTATTTCCAATTCTTTCATTTCTATTTCTTCTTTTTTTTCTTATCCGAACTATAATTATTTTTCTTTCATTCTCTCCCCTTGTTCTAATTTGATTTTTTCCCATGTAACTAATATTCTTTTTTCCATTTGTAGTTTCAATTTTTCTAATTCAATATTGACTTTACCGTCTGTCTCAGATACAAGAATGAGAGACAGAGCAGACGAATAAAATATTTCTTCATCAACTAAAAAATGAACAATAGAATTCTAAATTTCATGCTCTAACATACAGTAGTACCTTAAATGACAGTCAGTTTACAATGAGAAGCAAGATCTAATAAATCAAACGTTTTTGCAAAATTTAACAACTCCTAAGAAGGCTCAGAATTTTTTGTTCAATAGCAAAAGTGTTTTAAATGATAAGATTCAGTCAAACGAGCTCTTCAACGGCTTTTTAGAAGACGATCTCGATGCTATTCTGACAGCCATGACGGCCGTTTGACGATAAATTGGAGAATGAGGCAGCCTACATTTAAACATTGATAATCATTTGGCAAAAACTTTCTAAAGTATCTATAAATTTCAATTTTTAATTCAGTCCTACCTACTGTGGCCCGATTATGCATCTAAGGAGAACCATACGAACCAAGTTGTAAAAGAATGATTACCAACGGATAGTTTGAGTGAAGCTGTACAATGCTGCTCCACTGTTTTAGATTATTTTGAAGTGATATTTAATGATGAGAGACGAGGTTCACACGACTAGAAGTAGTATCCATCCATTCATGTGTTTAGGTAACGCTTTCAGTGTCTCCATTACCGCATGTTACTGGCTGGTCTCTCTTCTAAACAAAGTAATTCCTTGGATCCACAACGTCCAGTTTAATGCAGAGAAATGACTCCCATTAGAAAATAACCCACGGACATTTCTCGACGTAGAGGAATGACCCATGGGTCATTTCTCTACGTCGAGAAATGGCCCATCGGTCATTCCTCTACGTCGAGAAATGATCCGTGGGTCATTTTTGTAATGGGGGTCATTTCTCTACATTACATCGGCAAGGAGATATTTTTCTCAAAAAAAAAAAAAAAAAAGAAGTTTGAAGTAACATTATTCTGGCTATTCTATCGGGTTGAGAGTTTCATTTAACTCATTACCACATGCGGAAATTTTGGACTGGTCCAAATTCAAAGCATTTGCAGACGACAAAATAAAGGTGACTGAAATATTGAAATTTGTTCTGGAAGGGGTAGAAAACACTGTGGGAAAAGGAGAAAATGCTGGTTACCAGCATTTTCTCCTTTTCCCACAGTGTTTTCAAAAGGCTTCTTTCTCAGGGGCGTCAAAAGTAGGGATTGAGTGGTAATGGGTTAAGTTAAGCATGACAAGGTATAAGGTGTGCTATTTAATGAGTAGAAGTGTTCATTTGTATCTCTGCAATCTTTGCAAGTAAAACACAGAGAAAAGCGAGTACCACACAGACTTCCATGGAAACGGACTGGACTCTATTTCCGTGCGAGGTGTTTATTTCACACTCCGGTAATACGTAATATTCTCTGAAAATTTCAAATACAGTTGTCGTCACATCGCCGCATTTGTGGTCCAAAATATGATAAAAACATTTGTACAGGTATTCCATTTCTCTGAAAAAAAAGGAAAACAAAGATTAACCCCTATATCTGCAAAATAAATGGAACGAAACTTTTGAGCCGATAAAAAATTAAAAAGAAATCGCTATTTCGAAGGTATTTATTTGGGGGGAAATGTCCCATCGGAAAATGTGAATAAAAGATGCACGTTTTGTACTGTCTAAGCTTGATCTACATTGTCTACATAATGTCAGTTAGTCGCACCTGGGACCATAAAGGTTAACCCAGATAGCTCTAAATATTACAATTCCAGGAGTACGCTTGTGGTTGTGTTCGGCTTACGTCAATATCGTATACTATTATACCATTCTGCAGATAGTGTAGGTAGGGATCAGACGGCACTTTTTCTGCAGTATGATAGTGCATCTACAATTTCTGCCACCATGCAACATCTTTACCTTGAAACTATAAGGTTTATCCGTTTATGCTATGGATAAAGTCAATCAGCCAAATCATTCAGTGATTAGCTCGATAACCCAGTCGATCACGTACAGAGCTTAAAACCTAGTGGTCTCTGATTTGATCCCCTGTCCGCTTAAATGCTTTACGAGGACAGATGATTTGATTTCAGACCGTTTTCTTTTTTTCTTGACTGTAACACATATTATATGCGGAGCCTTAAGAACGATTAAATTACAACTTCGGTTGTTATAGCAGATAAGGGGGTAAAGTTTAATGATACGCCCTTAAAGCCATAGGGAAAGAAAAAAAATGGTAAAATTTGATTGGCTGAAGAATGGTCCAGAATTTAGTCAACTACATGTATGTAAACATTGATGAAATTACAGATCAGATGGTGTTTGGAATAAATAAATATATTGGAAATGTTCGATATGACACCGGAAACGTCATAACAATGATTTCTTTGATAGCCTCCAGGAAATGAAACGCATTTTCTATCGATCCTTGTCTATGCAACATTCACTGTCTATACAGCAAGATTAACCGGAACAACACTTACACACATGTCAGGTTCCTAGCATCACTTGGTAGAATATTTTTGCACGATGCAAGTTCACGGGACAGTTCATTTAACACACATCTTCGGTTATTAGCGAACTCTGAAACATGAAATATTATCTCTTAACATCAGATATATCTTGGGTTGTAAAACTCTGTTCAGATCGCATTTGCAAACAATGAAGACGATCTAGAGCGTGCTGTCTGAACTTGGATATATATTATCCCATTTGGAGAGTTTTTTTCCCCGACCAGGGGAAATTAAGAAAAACATGTCATATTTATGTTTTAACTGCTGGCTTTAACAAGGTTGATATATTAATTGCTCGACAAGTTGTATTATTTTGTTCAAAAGTCAACGAATATTTGATATTTTTAATAAGATTATATCTCAAGAACCATATACTTGATCGAGTGTGAAAACATGTACATTTCTATTTGAAATTTGTATGACCAATTCCCTTCTTTTACATGTGTGTACTACACGGACAAAAAGATATTTCTAAGAAATTTACACACCAAGACTTTATTTGAAGTATAGGTTCTTTTCATTAATCATACTGTAGCTCTCCGAGACTATCAGGTATTTTTGCTGAATTTATCGGAGAACTAAAGGCGGCAATAATTACAAATAAAGAGTATAATTACTAAGCTTTGACTTCGTTCAGCACAACTTGTTTAGCATCACATGAACAGTCATTAATGACCGAGTAGAGTAACTACGAATTGAATCTATAAAGGCTAAATTCTTAAACCCCATACCACATAATCCCAAGTTTGAATGACCTTCGTAAAGGATACTTTTAGAAACAATAATGGGGAAAATGCTGGTAATCCGAATTTCTCAACACAGTTTGTATTCCATCAGAGACAAAATCAATCAGCTGAGCCCAATTTAAAGTCGTCTGCAGATGATTTCAATTTCGATCAGTCTACGAATTTGTCTTTTAGTAATGCGTTAAAAATGAAGGCAGTTCTGTAAGAAAAAAATATCTGGTTCCGAAGTACTACGAATTAGCCACTGCATTCCAATTATCGCCAATTATTGGCATCTCCTTTTGTATTGTTTTACCTTGTGACTCAATATTCGTACACACAGACTCGACAAAGAGATAATGCTGTTCGTAGCTTGCTTGACGATCATTGTATGCAGGTAACTGTTTACACAGTTCTTCTAAAGCACCGGTGTAGGCGCAAACAGCGTCTTCTTTTCCACTGAAAAGGTTGTAAGAAGTCAAATTCTTCAAAGATTTGATAGTAAGTTATCATTTCCCTATCATTAGTGCGGCGACCCAAATAAGTACCCTTTGAATCTCCTGTAACTGTCCTATAGACAACAGGTAAAGGTGCCGTCACACCATGACGTTCTGGTCAACGTTCTCTAAGCGTTTTGAAAATCGTTCGATTTTTGAGCGTTCTAGAATGAGGATTTCACATCTGGCGTGTTATTAATGTGTGCCTAACGCATGACTAGCGTGTATCTAACGTACGAGAAGCGTGTAACAGCGACCAAGTAAGATACCTCTGATATCTCCATATGCATGGACGTTCGGTAAACGCTCGAATGACGCTAAATGAACGCCAAAATGACGTTTGTTTCACTTTAGTCACACGCTCCGTGCGCTAGGAGACCGTTCAGCGGTCGTTGACAAGTCGCCAGTGAGTCGTTCACTGCAAAGAAAACGATTAGTAACAACCAAGTATAACGCTACCGTAACGACTGACTAGCGATAGCTGAACGCGTGTAATGCTCGATGAACGTTAGTAAAACGTCCCAAAACGTTCTTTAACGATCTTCAGCGTATAAAATTAAATGTTGAAGAACCTTGGTGTCAGTGAGAACTTTTGTGTGTGTTCAAAACTTTTTTCCGGACTAGCGTTCTCCGCCGATTCCCGGCGATCACCGACGATCACCGACGTTCACTAGCGTTCACACAACGCTCCTCTGGCGTAATCCCAGCGACCATGGGCGACTAACAACGTTTCCTCAAACGTCAGAAAACGTTGACCAGAACGTCATGGTGTGACGGCTCCTTAACAATTAGTTTATCAATGAGAGATATTATATGTAATACGCACCAATCAAATAGCGCATAATATATTGCCTATATAACCGTTTTGAAATAATGAAGCAATTCTTTTTTCAAAATATTTTTTTTCTGATAGAAAAAAGAAAAATGCTTCAAATTAAATTAAAGCAAGAAGAAAGGATAAAATTTATATTTATATTTTGATATGTCCAATCCCATTTCTTTAAAACTTTACAATTCTGACATTTTTAGAAATTTAACTTAATAAAAAACACAAACTGGCACATTTAGATAATAATAAAAATGAAGAATTTAAAATTCTGAATATGAGCAGCTATTCCCTGATATTCCAACACGGACAGATACAATATACCATGCTGTGGACATTAAACATTCAAAACCAGTGCAATAATGAATTCCAAGAAATTGGAACATCTTAAAGAGGAAATCAAATATCTATTGGACAATGACTTTATTATAATGTAGTCAAAGTGAATGAAGTTCTCCCTGTATTCTTGTACCAAACCAGATGGAGCTTTTCCTATGTGCACTGACTATAGAAAGGTTGACTATGTGACCGAGACTGATTCGTTTCCTGCGCTAGGATTAGATGCCTGCATTGGTCATGCTAAAAATGTAACCAAATTCGATCTTCCAAAATGATTTTGGCAAATTACTCTCACTGAAAGAACTAAAGAGATCTCTGCATCTATTACTCCTGGTTGACTTTATCAGTACAAAGTTATACCGTTAAAGCAAAAAAAGTAAAATCGCCGGCAACATTTTTACGTCTTATTAAGATGATAACGTCTGGATTGGACGATTGAAGGTCTTACATCGATGACGTCATCATTCACAGCGATAATTGAGATTATCATCTGAAGACTTTCGGACAATTTTTTGACAGACTGTTTTCTTGTTAAAGGTGAATGTCGTTTTGACAGTCATCATTCCATATAATCTGTTTTCGTCTGCCGAGAAGTGGCTCAGTAATGACAAAACAATAACCACAGAATTTTCAGTAGTAACCTGCCATAACAAGAAATCTTACAAGTTGTCTTTTGCATGTACGTACACGCAAATCAGAAATAGCTTTTACTTTAGCTTCAACGGGTTATACATGTCCTTGTCCAACAACATGGTCCAAATATGTTAAACTAGCATAACCTTGCCAAAGTAAAAGCCATACTAAAAAGTAAATCAGTTCTTTTAGCTCCTAATTTCGAAACAGAATTTAAGCTTGCAGCAGATGCTAGTGAAAATATGCAGGTGGTATTTTACTTGAAGAAGATTGTAATTGTGTAGATCATCCAGTTAGTGATTTTTCTAAAATGTTTGACAAAGATCAGAAAAACTACTCGAAAATTTAAAAAGAGTGTTAATGTCTCATTCTTGCTCTTCAGCTCTTCCTAATACATTTTCTGTCATCTCCTGAACCCATCATTATATATAGTGATCATAATCTACTAATTTTTATCCATAAAATGAAAAACAAGAACCAGCATTTACACCGGCGGGGTCTGTTTTTACAAGAATACCGGTATAACATGGATATCAGACACATAAAAGGTAGGGATAATATTATCCCTGATGCTTTGTCTAGAGTTTAACTTGAAATTAGTTTACATTTATCTTTATGTGTAATAACATTTCCATGCACACTTAAGTGTAATGACATGCTTATAGTCTAACAGAAGAAAGTTTTACTTCTTAAAACTTTCTTAGGAAGGGAAGTGTTATATAACTAGGATATACATATAACCTGTTTTCATTATCACATTCATTTATATATACAGAGTATTCTAGAAACATAAAGAACATTCACTGATTTTTCCCCATTGTGTTTTTTTAGAAAGAGGTTGTTATTAAACAAGTTGTTTACCAATCCGTGTTGCCATCTTTCTAGAATAGACTAATCTACTACTTTTGCAGCTGATATGACTAGAAGTGACTTACTTATCATGATTTTAAACTTGTGACTTTGAGGATTTTACAGAATGAGTGAGAAGTGTTTGATTTAACTTGGGATTTAGATCTTTAAGTTATAATTGCTATTTCTTAAGCAGGTTGCTCATATCTATTTGCAAAATAGAACTATTGTTATTTTAGGTTTTAGGAACCAGAAATTTCATACTTTTTGTAATGTAAAAGTAATTCTTAATTTTAACTAACTCTAATTTTTTGTTATAAAATACATAAAAAAAAAAAAAAAACAAATGTCAAAGTTTCATTCAAAATTAAATCTTATTCTACTCTTTTGTCTATATTCCTTAATAGATATTGTTAACTGTTAAAGCTTGTTGCTGGTTTTCTTTCTGTTAAGCTTGTCTCGTAACAATCGAACCAGGAAAATAACTGATTCTACTGGGCTTCAGACTGTTTTAATGCATTATAATTCAACAATTTTAATTCCAAAGTCTTGCATTATCTTTTAAAGTCTACCATCCGGCTGAATCCTGCTTACAGTCTCAGGTAAACGCAAAGATCGACTAAAAGATCCAATTTTATTAAAGACACCTAGAAAGATGGGGAATTCAGCCCTGTTCTTACATACAGGCATCCGCATTGGCCATGATGTACAACTCATTAGCTCACCACTGTATGGACGGGAAGATAAATTTGAAGAATTTTAACCCTTGCGTTGCTAAATAACTCAAACAAAAATATTTTAAATTTGATTTCAACAGAACTGTTTTGGACATTGTAGATCAAAGATCAGAGTCTAATCTTGATCTGCACTGTTCACAAAATCGACCCGAGCCGCGCTCAGCAACTTTACGGTGGCAAGAATTGAAATACTGTTTAACGAAGAAAAAGTTCTCTGTCCTCTAATGTAAGGTGAAGCATGGTGAAATAAAAAGGAAGCCTCCCACAAGCCATACTTCTTTTTCTAAAAGCTTTTCTTTGAGCAGTGTGTATATGTGGGAGTTATCGAAAACAATAAACATTATTTTTATCAGTATTGTTGTGGTAGTAAACTGTTGTTGCTGTTGTTATCATCATCATCAAAGTGCATGCTGAAAAAAATACCTACCGGCACATGGACTCCCCATACCCAATGGCTTTATTGTACTCTTCAAATACAGTTTTGGACACGCTTCTATCGTTATACTCGGCCAGTATCGAATCCAGATTGAGCTGGCAAGTAGATTTACTTGTGCAACCTAGAAAATATATCAACACTTTGACTGCCCAGTTTCACGCATGGCACTATTGTAGATAGTGTAGACGAAGACCACATATTACAGAATGTCTATTTCCGATCAACACTGGTCAATATTTGGTGTCCGCTGGTCTGTTCTGGTTTTCTCTAAAGAAAGTCTATATCATTTAACCCATATCCATTTTTCCCGGTGAAAGATCCATATACATGTATAATTAATTAAAGCCCTATTTACAGGATGATAACACGAACTGTAAGACTTAAATATGCATAAATACCCTTTTCATATCCTTCTCATACACAATGTTTTCTTAACGAAGAACCCTTTGCTGCAAAAGACAAAAGAGTACAATAAGTTTGGATGAAATTTTGCACACTTTTAATCTTAAAACAAGAAATAAAGTAAGTCCCTCAAAACTAAGAATTATGTCTAAGCAACAAAAAGTCTGAAATTTCTGGTTCCTAAAACCTAGTTAACAATAGTCTTAACTTGCAAATATATATGAGCAACCTGTGTTTAGGAAATATATTATTCCAACTTACAGATCTATGAATTAAACACTTCACTAATTCTGAATCCTCAAAGCAACCAGTCTAACTTCAAAATCGTTTTCCACCAAGTAGGTCAATCCTATTTTATCAGCTTTGAAAAGTCTGGCTAGTCTTTACTAGAAAGAAGACAACATGGATCGGTAAACAACGTGTTCAACCCTTCACCAGACAACCCCTAGTTTTTATGACCCTGAGAAAGAAACCTTTTAAAAACATTTTGGAAAAAGCAGAAAATGCTGGTTTCTCCTTTTCCCACATTTTTTTTTCAACCCTTCCCATAACAAATTTCAGTATATTTATTACATCTATTTTGCTGTCCGCAAATGCTTTCAATTTGGACCAGTCTAGTATTTTGTTGTTTGGTAAAGGGTTAATAACAACCTGTTTCTAAAAACCACTCTGGAAAACCAATGAATGTCAATTTCTACAATACCCTGTATATATAGAGTGAAAGTGATAATGAAGCAGGTAACATGTTTATCCTATTTGCATAACACTTCCCCTTATAAAAAAAAGTATTAAGAATTAAAACTTTCTTTTGATAGAACATAAAGCATGTAAACAAACATATAAATACATAAAGTTAAATGTTAACTAGTTACGGGTTAAATTCTAGACAAGGTATCAGGAATAATATTATATCTACCTTTTATGTGTCTGATATCCATTTTATATTGTTGTAAAATCAACTCCATCAGAGTAAACTCCGATTCTGGTTTTTCATTTTATGGATAACAATCAGAGGATTATGCTCACTATATACAATGATGGGTGAAGGAGCAGACGACAAATACATTTCAAAATATTTAAGAGCAAGAATGAGACATAGACACTTTGTTTCTATTCTTGAGCAGTTAATCTGATGTTTGTTAATCTTTTAAGAAAAATAACTGACTGGATTATCTGTACCATTACAATTTTCTTGAAGTAAAACACTGCACCAGTATCACTAGCATCTAAAGCAAGCTTAAATCCTTTTCAAAATAAGAAGCTAAAGGAACTGGTTCACTTTTTAGTATTATGGCTTTTACTTTATGGAAACCTTTTTGACCATCATTTCATACAAAACATTTTACGTTAGATATTATAACGTTAAGGTGTTGAAATGTACACATCTCTTTAGCTCTTTCAGCGAAAGGAATTCGCCAAAATCCTTTTTGGAGGATCAAATGTGGTTATATACTTCACGCATGGCACTATTGTAGATAGTGTAGACGAAGACCACATATTACAGAATGTCTATTTCCGATCAACACTGGTCAATATTTGGTGTCCGCTGGTCTGTTCTGGTTTTCTCTAAAGAAAGTCTATATCATTTAACCCATATCCATTTTTCCCGGTGAAAGATCCATATACATGTATAATTAATTAAAGCCCTATTTACAGGATGATAACACGAACTGTAAGACTTAAATATGCATAAATATGTATGAAAACTGACAAATTGGTTAACGTGGTGGATAAAAAGAAAGTGAAAAATGAGAAGTAGTTAATCATGAATGAGAAACGACATACTAATGAACTACAGCGAATAAACAACGAATATCAACAAACGTCAGCCACTTCCGAACGAAAATCTTGCGTGTCGTCTCCATGCGCACAGAACTAATTCCTACGAAGAAATCTGAAAGAACGTCAGTAACCAACGGGCCACTAAGCGCACGACGCTCTAGGTTTTTGCTAACAGTATAGAGGAAGATCACGCGGTAAAAAACATGGAGTTTGATTTTGAAATACATTGTCCGATAGGACGATATCTTTCCCTTCCCCGACCGAAATATTCGGGTTTTGATAATGTTAAATCACAGGAAGTAATTTATAATTTGTTTGAAAATTTCCTCCTTCGAATGCCACAGAAGAGATAACAAACCGCTGGCGAACTGTGGACGAACAAACCGTTTGTACTGTCGAAATCTTTTGACGCAGTCATTGAATAACAATTTATGCGAACGTAGTCCATCAAAATTTAAACGATCTTATACTGGAGAGCTGACAAACACTCGCATATGTCTACGGATGCCATTGCCACTGTATTCTAACATACGCCGCGTTTATTCTTTATCGTATAAAAGTGCCTTTTAAGATCACGACATTGATGGGTCAAATATTAAAATTGGTGTTAAACAATCTTCTGGTCAACAAACTCTTTACTTGAAGGCAGAAACAGGGGTTCCCGTGCACTTGTTATCCAGGTAAACAGCACGTACTAGTCAGCCAGATGGAAATATGACGGAATTTATCCTACATTTCTCGCGCTTCACGTAATACTGTATTGCGTTCTTATGCGGAAAGGATACAGAACGTGAAGTTATCAAAAACAACAGTACTTGATTTTGATGTAAGTCCCCTAAGAAAGGGGTTAGAAGCAGGAGTGAACATATATCTTCAATATCTCCCACTCATAAAACTGTATACTTCAATTATAAGACTAAATGAAATGCAAGGCCCACTTACTGCATAACTGATCTGATGATTCGAAAAGCAGCCATTTGTCTAAGTATACATCTTCTTTAAACAGATCGAAGAAAGGAAGGTTGTTCTGTAAAGTGACATTCTCACAATCTTTGTAAGACTCTAGCATACACGTCAAATTGCTGCGGTATTGCTCTCTAAGAAGACAAAAAATATCCATCGAGAGGTAACTCCTTCAAAATTCGCAACCATCACTGCTACTTTTTTTTTACCTTTTACCACAAAATCTCAAATTCTAACGACCATAAATAATAAAACTTTTTAATAACAATGTAGGAAAAGAAAAAATGATGGTAACCATGATTTTCTCCTTTGCCAAAACCTGTACATGATGACATGATGAAGCATTCATATAAAGAAGGGACGACTACAAAGTATTATTAATGTACAACAAAATATACTTATATGGAGATAAATATACATAACAAGAGAAGTTAGCATTGCTACAGAGATAGCATTGTTAAAGAGATGTTTTGGTGTAAACATGGAAGGTTTAGAGATAAAATAATTTCCAGAGAATGTCCAGAAGGGACACTGCACGGTGTAACATGGTCCGCCTACAGGCCGGATCGCAATTCGTTTAGTTTCTTTCTTTTAAATTACCTGTAGTCATTAGATTAGATACCAATACAAATAGACACATGTGTGCCCGTAATAGGGTCCGTTTTCACCAACCATTCTTATGAACGTTTCTGTCTTAACCCTCTACCCCATAAGGCATTTCTATGGTATCTCTAATTGACCCTAAATAACAGCAAGGATGAAGCTGTTTCTTATGTGTATATGACACCTTTTGATAGCATAGAAAATATTGTGGCAAAAGGTGAAATTGCTCGTCACGAGCAATTTCACCTTTTGCTACAATGTTTTCCAAACGCTCCTACAAGAAATGCGTTGAAATGAGTATCTATGGAGTAAAGGGTTAATCTTCAAGATGCTCTGACTGAAAATAATATGACTTTTGATTGGCTAAACCAAACGGTTAAGCCCATCAGAATTTCATTTCCTTTCACATTGACAAAATTCTGAAGAATAAGACTAAGAATGTTCTTTAGAATAGTTGGTGAATACGGACACATGGCAGAAAATAGGAAGATATCTGCAGACACTAAGTCTTGTTTAAAGACGTTTATGACAAATTCTTCCCACGGACAGATTTTTTTTAAACTTTGCACATACAAAGCTTATCATGTCTCTTGTAGATTATAATGATAGAAAAAGGGGGTCCCCGTGCTCATTTCTGAGAAATTCGCTTTTGAAAAAGGTATATACAGTTCCAAAATTCAGCATATACTAGATTTAACACTCTTTCCTTTAATTGTCAATTAAACAGGTACATTGCCAGAAGAATATACAAATATACATCACTTTAAAGAAAATTAATTCAGTTTTGCACAAAAAACATATGAAAGCCTGGTTCTGAGAATGGTAAATGTACCAATATGCATTTTATATATAGACCATTGAGTTAAAAAGGAAGATAATTTGACAGGGTTAAGGGTTAATTTTCAATAAAAACATACTTTCTAACGGACAGATTTTTTTTAAATTTTCCACAATCATGGTACTTATAAATCTTGACAATAAGAAAAAATAAAAATGGCACCTACCCGTGCTTCTTTCCCCAAGAAACAGGGATGAAGGTCACGTTGGACGTTAATTTTTTTCCAAGGAAAACTATATAATAGAAGCTCAGCAGACATAGTGGGAAAGAAGAAATTTCTCATGCTCATTAAAAGCGATTTCTCCTTTTCCCACATTAATTTTGGTTCCTATACTCCTTCAAAAAATGAACATAGCCTATATACCTCAAATTCATATCAAACCCTTCATTATCTACATGTTTTTTTTTTTTTTTTTTTTTTTTTTTTTTAATTTGCATACATGATTTACGGCTCATAGAAATGCATAAAAAAGAAATGTCTCTGGAAAAAATGGGATAAAAGCTCGACAGACATGATGGAAAAAGGAAAAATTGTTCAGTAGAAGAAATTTCTCCTTTTCCCACAGTATTTTTCAAAGAGGAAATAGCCATACTTCCAAAAATATGTATACTTCAACAGCTTCAATTTTCTGCCTGTTTCATTGTTTGCTGTGTAACTGGACTTTTTTCCAGCTAGTACTTTACCAGTCATATCATCCTTACACTGGCAGGCCAGTCTTGATGCTATCACCTTCATCCTGAAAGGATAGCATGACAACTGGCCTGCCAGTGTCGGGAAAACGTCAGAAGCTGTATCATTTTCAGCGTTGGATGGCTGACATAGCGTAAAAAATTTCTTTTTCCACGACAAATAAGCATTCGTTTTGATGAAAACTTCCCCTTTTTATTGCGACCATAGAATACCATGGCTAGTGCAACCGTGCTAGTACTATCCGTAGAATGTTCGGTCCGCTGTTACTATTGCCATATGTGCGAAAAATACACAGTAGCGCTGATAGTTTTACTTTCTGTGAGGAATACACATGCGCAGTATGGATGCGCGTAAACATTTATACCAAACGTCGTTAAATGAGATCAACCGTTTCAAAGATCGAGTACAAAAAGAGGAAGCGTCGAAAGGGTCGGGATCAATAAATATAGGTGAAATACAAAGCAATCTTTTAGTAACAGGCAGCCTTTAATCGTGGCAATCAGATTTAATCCTTAACGTTCTAATTAAGTAACACGAAACTTTCAAACACTTAGTTAATGTAGGACCTGTGTAATGGAAAACAGCTATTTCCACTAAAATATCATCCTGCAAAATTAGCTATAATTAGAAATGAGTATTATTTAACTACTTTCACCGATTCTTTTTTTTTTCCATTTTTTCCTCTTTTGAATTATCATTTATAAATCTAAAACCACTATAGTCTCAATTCAAAAAGAGATAATAATTACCTCCCTTTTCAGAAAACTAGCAAAAGTATCAAAAAATAATTTCAAGATAGACATAAACGGAATATCTGATCCATTAGAAATGTGCAAAAATATTATTTCTGCATAATTTATCAACCAATTAGAATTTTTACCCCACCGGAAGCGCATTACACAGGTCTTACCTTAAAGATCGAATGTTGCTATTTAAGTGGTATTTTTTAAGGGAAAATGTCTGATTATCGTTCCATGCAGTATGATCTTGATCTACGCTGTCTGCAAAAGTCCTTAAGGTGCTTTGACCTATTTAAGGGTTAGTCTCTACTTGAATTAAGAACTTACAAGCACACACGGCTTAATGGGATGTCAAATGCAACATTTATCAGAAATTCTGGCAATATGTCAACATAACACTCTTCGAACAATCTGTCTCTGGCTTCACATCCCTTTGTCCTTAGGTAATCTGTAAAGGTTCGAGTCATTTTCTGGCTAAATGGTGCCTAAGGCATCTCCATGATGTCTAATACCAGAGTTCCAGATACGAGGAGTTATTTTGATTTCAAACTTAAAAAATATTAATTACTCTCCTTTAAACCCTATGTTATGGGTACTCGTTAGAATCGTCTCATCGAGACGATTCTAACGAGTACCCATAACATAGGGATTGGAAGAGAAATAATGCATTAGGAATTCAATAACTCCATCTTACCTGGAGCTCTGTATTCCGAACAAGTCATCACATACATGTAATTATGGATCCACGAAAATCGTTTTATCTCACAGCCGACTGATTAATGAGGTAAAATGGTCCTTTGACATGCGGAAGATTGGCCTATAACAAAAAGTTACTGGCATTTTCTCCTTTTCACACGATGTGTTCAACATCTTCCTTCCTCAAGATCGTTAAAATTCGGATTTACTAATGGGTGTTACAGGGTTAATAGAGAAGTAACTTTATCACGGGCAAAGCTCACTAATTTGTCTTGTGTCCTTCATAAAAACAAGACTACATGGTCTCAGTCATGGTTTGCCATGGAATAATGCAGGGGTACCAAGTCGAATCAAACCATGTACATCCTAATATCAAATTCCCCATGAGAACCACTTGGTAACCTAACAGCTAATAGGTAGGTACAAACTTGTGATTGGTTGCACCCGTCAGCTTTTTTTTTTTTTGGTTACCTCTTTACCAAGCAATCCCGAATTTTAGGAACTCTGAGTAAGAAAGTACTTGAAAACATACTGGGAAAGGACAAAAATGCTGGTAACCATCGTTTCCTACCCTTCGCAAAACATTATTTTTAATTTTTGAGTCGCATTTACTTTTTCGACCTCAGATGCTTTCAATTTGGACTGGTCTAATATTCTATTGTTTGGTAAAGAGTTAGGCAATCCTCCGATGTCTGTTGTAGTTTATTCGTTGTACATCTTGCATCTTAAACTATTTTCTTTGACTTCCTGTCGACTCACAACACCACTTGGTAGTTTTCAACTACACGGCATTAAAAAAAATCAAACACCATCCTCTGAGAAATTGGTAGGTGTAAATCATACTTTAATTTCATTTTTAGCGCCCTTTTTGAGGGATACCATCTTCGCGAGCCAAGGTTACGATCCGTACGTGGATCTTACTTTGGCGGATCGAGCCCGATTTCGAGATTCCCTCGATAGGCCCCCTATTGGATGCTGCTTATCATCTCCCTTCAAATAATATTTCCTATAGCTAATGAAATATCGTTTTACAAACCGCTTACGAATACAATAATTCAACACGAAGCTGTAACCACAAACGTACTTCGACATTCTACGGTCAGGTGCTGGGATCCAGCCTTAAAGACGTTTATGACAAATTCTTCCAACGGACAGATTTTTTTTAAACTTTGCACATACATGTACAAAGCTCATCATGTCTCTTGTAGATTACAATGAAAAAGTAGGGGGGTCCCCGTGCTCGTTTCAGAGAAATTCGCTTTTGAAAAAGGTATATACAGTTACAAAATTCAGCATAATAGTGGATTTAACACACTTTCCTTCAATAGTCAGTTAAACAGGAAAATTGCCAGAAGAATATACAAATAGACATCACTTTAAAGAAAAATAATTCAGTTTTGCACAAAAAACATATGAAAGCCTAGTTCTGAGCATGGTGAATGTACCAATATGCATTTTATATATAGACCTTTGAGTTAAAAAGGGAAATAATTTGACCGGGTTAAGGGTTAATTTTCAATAAAAACATACTTTCTAGCGGAGAGATTTTTTTTTAAATTTCCACAGTCATAGTACTTATAAATCTTGACAATAAAAAAAAATAAAAATGGCACCTACCCGTGCTTCTTTCCCCAGGAAACAGGGGTGAAGGTCACATTGGAAGTTAATTTTTTCGAAGGAAAGCTATACATGTATAATAGAAGCTCAGCAGTGGGAAAGAAGAAATTGCTCATGCTCATTAAAAGCGATTTCTCCTTTTCCCACCTTAATTTTGGATCCTATACTCCTTCAAAAAATGAACATAGCCTATATACCTCAAATTCATATCAAACCCTTCATTGTCTACATGTGGTTCTTTTTTTTTTTTTATAAATTTGCATACATGATTATGGCTATACGGCTCATAGAAATACAAAAAAAGAAATGTCTGTGGAAAAAATGGGATAAAAGCTCGGCTGACATGATGGAAAAATGAAAAATTATTCAGTAGAAGAAATTTTTTCCTTTTCCCACAGTATTTTTCAAAGAGGAAATAGCTATACTTCAAGAAATAGGTATACTTCAACAGCTTCAATTTTCTGCCTGTTTCATCGTTTGCTGTGTAACTGTACTTTTTTTCCAGCTAGTTCTTTACCAGTCACACCATCCTTACACTGGCAGGCCATTTTTGATGCTATCACCTTCTCCTGAAAGGATAGCATGACAACTGGCCTGCCAGTTTCAGGAAAACGTCAGAAGCTGTATCGTTTTCACCGTTGGATGACCGACATTGCGTAAGAAATTCCTTTTTTCACGACAAATAAGCATTCGTTTTGATGAAAACTTCCCCTTTTTATTTCGACCATAGAATACCATCATCCATGGCTAGTGCAACCGTACTAGAACCATCCGTATAATGTTCTACTTGTAAAAGTGCACCGTCGGTCCGCTGTTACTATTGCCATTTGTGCGTAAAATACACAATAGTGCTGATAGTTTTACTGTCTGTGAGAAATACACATGCGCAGTATGGATGCGCGTAAACATTTATACCAAACGTCGTTAAACCTATGATAATTGATTGGTCACACTGAAACTTTCTGTAAATATTGTTCGTCTATGTTTTTTTTTTTGTAATAAATCATTACAGATCCTGCACACATTCACTTTCTATTTTTATCCGAAAGGTCGCGACCTTGTTCTATTTCCATCAAGCTACGGGCGATTTGATTCGTGCAGTAAGGGCTAGCTGCAACCAATTAAAATGCGTATCGGGGGAATGTCGAAATCAAGCTCGATCCGCCAAGGGTAGAGTAGCGTAGTGGATCGTCACCCTTGGCTTGCGAAGATGGGATAGATATAGAAAGTTTTGAGGTTGTGAAACCTTTACCAGTATTTTCTTTTTTTCCCCGTAATTTTTTCAGTAGTTTTCAAGAGGATTATTAAAACTCGGGATTGTTCGGTAACGGTTTGATAAACATTTTATGTTTATACGATATGTAAGCTAACCAGGGTCCACGTTAATGATATTTTAACCCTTTACCACACCATGACGACATTTAAGACCCTTGAAAGAGACGGCTTTAGAAAACATTGTGGGAAAAGGAGAAAATGCTGGTTACCAGCATTTTCTCCTTTCCCCACAAAGTTTTCTACGCAATCAAAGAAAACTCATTTCATATGAGCCACATTGAAACTGTTATAAGCATATGTTTTCAACTCTAAGACAGGTCTAAAATCTTGTCATGTGGTAAAGGGTTAATCTCCCTTCACGGTCCAAACAGTACTGGGACAAGACGTAGGGCTTCTTTAATATTAGCCTAACCCCTTCATTTTCGACAAAGTGGCGTCCGATTATATAAAAGGAGAATTTAAGAACGAATCGAGCTTAAAAGCAGACTAAAAGGAAGCTGGCAATAGAAAGAAACATAGGTAAAAATCCAATAGGATTAAACTCCCCAACTGCCCCCATCCCTCCCTCCCTCTCTCTCTCTCTCTCTCTCTCTCTAAGTCTTCCTTTCTCTCTTTTTCTATCATTTTCCTACTCTCTTCTTTCTCTCTCGCTCGTTTTCACTCACTTGGACTCTCTATCCCCTCAACGCATATGTATGCATGGTTAAGATACATGCATGTATACTTACCGTGGTGTCCGTGGTCGTGAGGTAGAGCGTCGGCCTCATAACCTAAAGGTCCTGAGTTCGATTCCCGGGAGCGGGTGTCAACTTTGGGATTTTTCATTGGCCCACACATTCGGCGCGAGTACTGGTGTAGTTCCCAGGAAGCAGAATCGAGAGAGATTAGTATAAATTGTCAGAACTTGTTTCTCAATCGATGTAAAATAAATATGTTTAAACTAACTTACCGCATAACAGAGAGGTTGTATTAAATATACTAAGATTTTGCGGGATGTAGTCGATGAACAAAAACTGTGTCTTTTCAACTGTTACGTTGGGACATGCTGTCAAATTTGTCAGTATACAATCGACTGCACCATCGTTTGAGGTCCTTATTGTACAAAAATAGAATATCTAACTTAACCACCTTTAATAAAATCTCTAAACGACTCTAGTCAAAAGGTATCAAAAACCTTACCGGAAAAGAAAAAAAGCTGGTAACCAGCATTTTCTCCTTCTCCTACGATGTTTTACAACCACATTAAAGTCAAACACTCAGCCAATTTTCATATGTCTCTTGCGGAGGCGTTAACCCATTACCACACAATCCCTACTTTTGACGACCCTGAGAAAGAAGCCTTTGGAAAACATTGTTGGGAAAAGGAGAAAATGCTGGTAACCAGCATTTTCTCCTTTTCCCTCAATGTTTTCTAACATGCTGGAAACAAATTTCAATTTTTGAGCTACGTTTATTTTGTCGTCTGCAAGTGCTTTCAATTTGGACAAACCCAAAATTTTGTCGTTTGGTAATGACTTAAATTTGGTCAAGGCTAAAATGTTGTCGTTTGGTACATAATAATTTAACATATCATTATTAACATCTTGTTTTACACAAAAACCGCTAGTAAATTTATTCTACGACTTGAGTAGGTTATTAGAGACACATTTCACTGACATAATACAACAGACAAACTTTAACGTTCTAAAATTCTGAGTTTGCAACAACATTCCAGACTCAACTCGCAAAAGAATGGAACTATCCTGTTATCTGAGTTAAAGTTCTTTATTTTGTACAGTTAAGTCTATTAACCCTTTCCCAAACGATAAATTTTCGACTCTTCCAAACTCAAAGAGTTTGCAGACGACAATTTCAAATTTGATAAAAATGGCAGAAAGTTCTCAAAATTGGGTAGGAAACACTGTGGCAAAAGGAGAAATTGCTCGTTACGAGCAATTTCTCCTTTTCCCACAGTGTTTTGAAAAGACTTGTACTGCAGACACGTAAAAACCAGGGCTTGTTTGGGAAAGGGTTTTGTCAAGACGGGATTTGAGAGTATTTCCACACTAAAAACAGTTTTTTAAGTGTTAACCCATTACCACACAATCCCTACTTTTGACGCCCCTGAGAAAGAAGCCTTTGGAAAACATTTTGGGAAAAGGAGAAAATGCTGGTATCCAGCATTTTTTTCCTTTTCCCACAATGTCTTCTATCTTTGACAAAACAAATATGAAATTTTCAGTCATTTTTATTTTGTCGCCTGCAAATGCTTTCGATTTGGACAAGCCTAAAATTTTGTTGTTTGGTAATTAGTTAATGTAATTGAAATGTATTTTCTACCAAACACTACGTAAGTCATTTCCTTAGGTCATCAGTGGATCTGCAGTGAAATAAAAGACTTAAGTTTTGTCTTAAGACTAGGCCCAGGACTTGTACGAATTACTAAGTAGTTGCCTTGATATTGTTAAATTAATTATGAAAGCGTAGTAAAATACACTTCATTCATTCATTCATTCATGTACCTGCAGAACTCATCCCGCACAGCCAAATAGACGTAGTCCGAGTCCACACCATTACCAAGTGGGACGTAGGTTCTGTTATAGACAGATTGTAACGTGGCGTTGATGCCTTGTTCCAGGGTTTGAAAACACGGAGCAACGGTATTTAAAACATCACTACAGTCCGCTTGCACTCCGCTGTACAACCAAACTGAAAGCATAGGAAGGAATGTTCACCTTTACCCTTGAACTGATAAGCGCCCTCACTCACCTGTAACGGACAGTGTAGATCAAGATAAGTTATGCATTGCGAAGAAATCATCCCAGTGTTCACACAAGACTGAACGTTTTTACTCAGACTAAACCCTACGAGTCTATTTGACACTTGCAGAGAAAAGTTCTTCTAGTTCCATTTATTGCCGCAGAAAGTCTAAACAGGCAACGACTTTCCATCTGGCTCGGGAATTAACTATGTCTCAACCAACATCCTTTCATTAGAGTCGGGTGATTAATCAGCTCTAATAACATTTAAAAAATCTTTTCGTACCTAGGTGTACTAACAGACAGAGTACACACTTTAAGCATATCCGGGTCTTTAATTCCATATTCGAAATAAACAGTGATTTATAAAGAAGACATGTAAATCCCAACTGTTACAACTGTTGTGTGAACATTACAATCAAAATAAATCGTAGTTATCAAAAAACTTAATCGACGATTTTATTCTTAAACAATTTTCCAATTCACAGACTGTGTCGAGTATTTGGGCGTGTCCAATAGGATTTTAAAGCTGTGACGACAAGCGTTCGAAAGCTAGTCCTCCTTTCCTACTATTGTGCAAGCTTCTAGTATCCCGCTCTAAGAGCCGGCTTTTAGAGCCGGTGTAAAGCAGAGAAATGACCCCCATTACAAAATGACCGACGGGTCATTTCGCGACGTCGAGGAATAAAGGTACTTATTCCACTAGGTTACAAAATGACACACGGGTCATTTCTCGACGTCGAGGAATGACCCGGGTCATTCCTCTACGTCGAGAAATGACCCGTGTGTCATTTTGTAATGGGGGTCATTTCTCTGCATTACACCGGATTTGCCAGTCAGAGGTTGTAGAACAAGCATTAGGTCCCATATTGATTTTCTGATGGTTCCCCGATCTACGATACCCAAACGTTGATGGAGAGAAATAGTGTTTTGAGAAAAAAAGCAGGCGCTTTACTGCACAGTGGATCTAGATTAGAAGATTTAATTTCTAGGCTAATAGTACAAACGCAAATATTGAGATTTCTAACTTTATTTTCCGGAAAGAGATTACATTATCAGATAGAGTCTATGTCTATGTGTATTCTGTATATATGCAAAAGCAAAGTAAGTTCATGTTTTTGGTTGCTAGTGCATAAATAATCCAGACAGCAATTAACCCCTTACCCCATAAGGCATTTCTATGGTATATCTTACTGACCTTAAATAACAGCAAGGACAAAGCCGTTTCTAATGTGTACATTACACCTTTTGATAGTATAGAAAACATTGTGACAAAAGGTGAAATTGCTCGTCACAAGCAATTTCACCTTTAGGCCACAATGTTTTCCCAGAAATGAGTAACTATGGAGTATAGGGTTAATTTGCTCTTCTGAAGGATATCGGTTGTTCCTCTGGAAGACAACAAGATCGTTTCTTGTAATGTATTGCTATTCTCAAGCACCCCGTAATTAGAAGGTGATGATTCATCATCACCTTCTTATGCCATCCGACTGGGGTTTTCCACCCGAGCACGCATTACACCCCAGTTTCGAAAAAAATAGGTCCTCAAAGATTAATGAACAGACGCCTCTCTGTCATTTGATATGTACAAATAATATGCGGATTAAAAATCAGTATATGCCATTCACACAAACAATGAATCCCAAAACACCCAAACCCACTGAAAAATACCCCAAAACACCCCAAAACACTCGAAAATTACCCAAAAATATGCCATTTCACCTCAAAAGAATTCTAACATTTAAAAATGCATGCAAAATGCTTAGATACACGATTTTATGGAAATCAGCCATGAACTTTTGCTATCAATTTAAGTATTTTAGGTCTTCCATACGCTTAACTTCGAAATAGTTAATGTACTTTGTTATGTACATACCCAGTTATTCCTAGCTTTGTTCATGTGTGTATCTATTTTTTGAATGGTTTTCCCCTGTTACTATTTTTAGAACTGGATTTTCTCTTGTGGAATATTGTGCTGGAAGTTTCCAGGCCTTTTTACAATCTGATTACTAGAAATTATGCAACTGATTTTAACATGAATTTTCTGGAAGTTTCTTTGTTATTATAAAAGGAAAAGCTTTTTACATCTCAGTGTTCACTAGTTAATACATGATTGCCAGACTACAGTGGGGATTATCTTGTGTCATAAGTGCTTGGATTACATTCAGTTTGGATTCGGATCAGACTAGACTAAAGTGAGGATTACTTCGTGTGTTTGGATTATATTCAGTTTGGATCAGGATCAGATTGGAATTAAGACTGGAATAGTTTGTCTTCTGAATTTAACGTCTAAGGTATTGTTTTGTACTATTGTAATATTGTCACTGTTTATTTGATATTTTTGTTAATAAATTCTGTTAATTGTTATCGTTTGTTGCTGGCTTCTTCTTTCTAGTTACGCCTGACTCGTAACAGAAATTGGGGGCTCGTCCGGGATTGGAAACTAGACTAACGCATTCGTTTTCCTTTTGGGATTAACCATCGATTGGAAAATAAGACTAACGCATTCGTTTACTAATCAGTAATTATAATACAATTTTGTACTTGAATCCAGCAACAAACAAACATGTCTTTTGACTTAGATAAATTTACGGCTGAACCGTCTGTGGAGTTATTGAATTTGGGTAAAAAGACTGATTTGCTTAATCTTGCGAAGCACTATAAATTGTCTGAAATAAAATCTTCAATGCGTAAACATGAAATTAAGAACATTTTGGTACAATATTTTGTTGATGAGGAGATTTTCAATGAAAATGCTCTTTCCCTGATAGTTGACGTTCAGTCAGTTTCAAGTTCGAAAGAACTTGAATTAAAACTTCAGATCAGACAGTTAGAAATAGAAAGAGAAAGGGAAAGACAGAGAGAAGAAAGGGAAGAGAGAGAGAAGGAGAGAGAATTTCAATTAAGAATGAGGGAAATAGAAATGCAAGAAAGAGCAAATCAGCCGAAGCAAAAGATTGAATACAATTTCGATGTTACAAAACATATTAGGCTTGTTCCTCCATTTCAAGAAAAAGAAGTTGATAAATACTTCCTACACTTTGAAAAAGTTGCAGAAAACTTAAATTGGCCAAGAGAGCACTGGACTTTGCTTCTGCAAAGTGTTTTGATAGGCAAAGCTCGTGAAATTTATACACAACTAGGTGTTGAACAATGTCATCATTATGAGACTGTTAAAGAACTTATTCTCAAAGGTTATGAGCTGGTCCCAGAAGCATATAGACAAAAATTTAGAAATTGTAAAAAAGATTCTAACCAGACTCATGTTGAATTTGCTAGAAACAAAGAACAGTTATTTGATAGATGGTGCTGTTCTAAGAAAATAGACCAAAATTTTGATAAACTCAGACAACTTATGTTAGTTGAAGAATTCAAACGTTGTATTCAATTTGATGTTAAGACATTCTTAGACGAAAAACAAGTTGAAACTTTAGAAGAGGCAGCTCGTCTGGCTGATAATTACTACCTTACACATGAAGTCTCTTTTATTTCTAAACCCAAACCTACTTCCTCACATCCCCAAAATAAATCTATGTCTGGTAATTCATCTGGCATGCCCAGTCAATCCAATACACCCAAACCCAATTCTACTAGTGAAACCAAAAGTCAATATCCCTTATCTCGACCCACTTGTAACTATTGTAAGAAACCTGGTCACCTTGTTTCTGAATGTTTGAAATTAAAAAGGAAGTTAGAAAGTGATGAAGCCAAACCAACAGGGCTCACCACTCATAGGCCAAGGCCACAGTCTTCTACTAAAACCAATACAATTGACATAGTCACAAAACCCAAGTCTGATTCTACTATGGAGATTTTTGAACCATTTATGTTGAATGGTTTTGTATCACTTTCAGGTGATAATTGCCCACCTACCCCTATTAAAATTTTAAGAGACACAGGAGCTTCTCAATCTCTTATTTTAGCAGATATACTGCCTTTTTCTGAGAAGACTTCTTCCGGTACTAGTGTCCTTATTCAGGGTGTAGAGTGTGGAACTGTTAATATCCCTCTCCATTACGTTAATTTGTCATCAGATTTGGTTACTGGGCCTGTGGTTATTGGTATTAAACCTTCCTTACCATTTAAAGGTGTCCATTTACTGCTAGGCAATGACTTAGCTGGAGATAAGGTTGTGGTTAATCCACTTGTAACTGACACACCAAATATAGGTCAAACAGATGACCCTATCGAGCAGGAAATTCCTGACTTGTATCCTTCTTGTGCAGTTACCCGAGCTATGGCTAAAAAGGCCATTTTGAAAAACTCAAACTCTGACATTGACTTGACGGATACTTTTATCGGTCAATATTTTAATAATGAGATTAAAAAGTCTCTTGATCCCAGTTTGTCTGATACTCAGACAGACTCTTCAATGTCTTGTCATTCACTACCACGGTCTATTGACCAAGGTCACGACACGCTGTCAAAGTCACAGCTTATCCAGGAACAGCAAACTGATCCTGAGATTTCAAAATTAATTTTTAGGGCTTTACCTGAAGATGAAATTTCACAGGTCCCAATGTGTTACTATATAAAGAATGGGATTCTTATGAGAAAATGGCGACCATTTGATGTCCCAGCTGATGATGAATGGGCTGTTTACCACCAAATTGTGGTTCCAAAGTCATATCGTCATGAAATACTAAGTATAGCCCATGAAAGTCCTATGTCAGGTCATCTAGGTATAAACAAGACCTATCACAAAATTATTACTCATTTTTATTGGCCTGGTCTCAAATCAGATGTCTCTAAATATTGTAAAACTTGCCATACATGTCAAATGGTAGGTAAACCCAACCAAACCATTCCCAAAGCTCAATTACAACCTATTCCTGCTTTTGATGAACCTTTCAGTAGGATACTTATAGATTGTGTTGGTCCTTTACCTCGAACCAAGTCAGGAAATGAGTATCTCTTAACAATTATGTGTACTTCTACACGTTTTCCTGAAGCTATTCCCTTAAGGAACATCAAAACAAAGTCAATAGTCAAAGCTCTTATAAAGTTTTTCACATTTGTTGGTCTTCCAAAATCAGTTCAGTCTGATCAAGGGTCAAATTTTATGTCTGGTATATTCCAACAGGTTATGCATGAATTAGGGATTAAGCAATATAGGTCATCCGCTTATCATCCTGACAGTCAAGGTGCTTTAGAAAGATTTCATCAGACATTAAAAAAATTGATAAGATCATATTGCTTTGACACTGAAAAAGATTGGGATGAGGGCATCCATTTGTTACTATTTGCAGCCAGAGAATCTGTACAAGAATCTCTTGGTTTCAGTCCTTTTGAATTAGTTTTTGGCCATTCTGTTCGTGGACCTTTAAAACTTTTGAAGGAGAAATTTCTCTCAAATGATGAAACACCCTTGAATTTACTACAGTATGTTTCTGACTTCAGAAATAGACTGTCTAGGGCATGTGAGGTTGCTAGGTCTAATCTTAAAACGTCTCAGGGCAAAATGAAAGCAAGATATGACAACCATGTTATAGATAGAAAATTTAAACCAGGTGACAAAGCCCTTGCTCTTTTGCCAATACCTGGCAGACCTTTACAGGCAAGATATTTTGGACCCTACACTATTGACAAGAAAACAAGCGATTTAAACTATATAATTAATACTCCAGGAAGGCGTAAAAACAAACAAATGTGTCATGTAAATATGTTAAAGGAATACTTTGACAGAGATAGCTCTATTTCAAAACCAATTACAGTTGTAAACACTGTCCCACAAGAATCAAATGTATCTGATCTTGAAGTAAATTCGGACTTTATTGATAAATCTGATCCTGGTCCATCTAAACTTGAGAATTCTGATATTTTGAGAAATCTTAACAACAAACTATCTCACTTGGAACCATCACAGCAGGAAGAGCTGAAACAGTTGATACATGAATATGAACATTTATTTCCGGATATCCCCACAAGAACAGATAAAATCTATCATGATGTCATTGTGGAAGATTCGAAACCAATAAAGCAAATCCATATAGAATGAATCCTTTGAAACAGAAATACCTCCAAGATGAAATAAAATACTTACTGGAAAATGACTTTATTGAACCTAGCCAGAGTAATTACAGTTCACCATGTATATTAGTACCTAAATCAAATGGAACTTATAGAATGTGTACTGACTATCGTAAAGTGAACGCTGTGACAAAAACAGACTCTTTTCCAATACCAAGAATTGATGACTGTATTGACAAAGTTGGAAATTCTAAATATGTCACCAAATTTGACCTGCTAAAAGGATTCTGGCAAGTTCCACTGACTGATAGAGCAAAAGAAGTATCAGCCTTTGCTACTCCAAACGGTCTGTACCAGTACAAAGTTATGCCGTTTGGGATGAAAAATTCTCCTGCAACGTTTCAGCGACTTGTAAACAACGTTATATGTGGATTAGATGGTTGTGATGCATATATTGACGACGTCATCATCTACTCAGACAGTTGGAGTGACCACCTTCAAAGAATCAGGAAGTTCTTCGACAGACTCAGTAAAGCGAAACTGACTGTGAATCTTGCAAAAACTGAATTTTGTCATGCTACTGTAACATTTCTAGGACATCTTGTGGGACAGGGTCAAGTTAAACCTTTAGAAGCTAAAGTCAATGCTATCTCTGAGTTTCCTGTGCCTAAATGTAAAAGACAGCTGATGCGATTTCTTGGTATGGCTGGCTACTATAGGAAATTCTGTAAAAATTTCTCAGGTATTGCTGAACCTTTAACAAATTTACTTAAAAAAAGCACAAAGTTCAAATGGAATGACAAATGTCAAGATGCATTTGATCGTCTGAAAGCCATACTAAAGAGCGCACCAGTTCTCTTGGCACCTGATTTTGACAAATGTTTCAAATTAGCTGTTGATGCAAGTGATGTTGGTATTGGTGCTGTTCTTTTACAAGAAGATAATAATGGTATTGATCACCCAGTTTGTTACTTTTCTAAGAAATTTAACAAACATCAGAAAAATTACTCTACCATAGAAAAAGAGTGTATTGCTTTAATTCTGGCAATCCAGCAGTTCGAAGTTTATTTAACCTCTTCATCTTCACCAATTGTTGTATTCAGTGATCATAACCCTTTAAGTTTTCTACACAAACTTAAGAATAAGAATCAAAGATTACTGAGGTGGAGTTTATTGCTTCAAGAGTTTAATCTTGACATAAGACACATAAAAGGGAAAGATAACATTATACCAGATGCTCTTTCAAGAGTTTGAAATTTCAATAGTCGTTTTTCCCTAAATCATGTTCAAACTGAATTTTTAAATTGTACTTTCATTACCTTGATTATTTTCATTAGTCTGAAATAATTAATATTTGAGTTTGTCATTTCCTATGTATACTTCAGATAAAGTATCATATACATGTATATAAATAATATTGCAAAAAAGAAAGATTTATTTCATAAACCTTTCTTTTTCTTTTCAAGGGGGGAAGTGTTATGTACATACCCAGTTATTCCTAGCTTTGTTCATGTGTGTATCTATTTTTTGAATGGTTTTCCCCTGTTACTATTTTTAGAACTGGATTTTCTCTTGTGGAATATTGTGCTGGAAGTTTCCAGGCCTTTTTACAATCTGATTACTAGAAATTATGCAACTGATTTTAACATGAATTTTCTGGAAGTTTCTTTGTTATTATAAAAGGAAAAGCTTTTTACATCTCAGTGTTCACTAGTTAATACATGATTGCCAGACTACAGTGGGGATTATCTTGTGTCATAAGTGCTTGGATTACATTCAGTTTGGATTCGGATCAGACTAGACTAAAGTGAGGATTACTTCGTGTGTTTGGATTATATTCAGTTTGGATCAGGATCAGATTGGAATTAAGACTGGAATAGTTTGTCTTCTGAATTTAACGTCTAAGGTATTGTTTTGTACTATTGTAATATTGTCACTGTTTATTTGATATTTTTGTTAATAAATTCTGTTAATTGTTATCGTTTGTTGCTGGCTTCTTCTTTCTAGTTACGCCTGACTCGTAACAACTTGATTAATTGAGAATGCCATCTAGCGGGAGATAAATAGAGAATACGTACCTAGTGTTGTAGAATATCAAAAATATCTAACGAGGTTGGGAGAATTGATAATTGTCGAGCCTTGGCGAGACAATTATCAATTCTCACAACCGAGTTAGATATTTTTGATATTCTACAACACTAGGTACGTATTCTATTTATCTTTCAACGTCTGACTGGTCGGTTTTTGTTATTCCTGTTTATTATTCAACAAGAAAATACACGAATTTATCGCTATATGCAAATTAGCTAATGATACAGCACGCGCTTTTAATCAATACACAAACAATTTACTCACAGACGTACAAGCCTGCACAAAAAAAGAAGTTCAAGATGTTTCTTCGTTTTTGTACATAGTCAAACGTTTTCAAAAAAACAAACCAACAGAAATTGAATTTTTGTCAATATTGTAACAGAAATCAAGTGTGCATTTGACCAGAAATACGTTGGATAAGCCGTCGCTTAAAAAAAAAATATGTCACGGGTAACCGGCAAACTGTTTGTGTACTCTCAAACGGTCGTGTAGTACAAACCATTGAATTTTAAACGCAGGAGAAAAGTACATAGAGTTTTTGACAATTCTATCGATCAGATAAGATTATGATATGGATACACATTTAATGTGCCGACGTTTAAGACGGTTCCGTAGAACATTGGAGTTGTCACACTGCTATTCCTAGTGGAGATATTCAAGTTTAGAATATGCAGCTGTTCGGGTATGGCGGGTGGAGTTAGATCTACTTGGCCTTCACACACTGGATTTTCATGGACTCTAGCTTCATTTGCAAATGCGAATTGATTGGAAAGCTGAGATTGGGCTGTGGAGATTTGAGACAAGCTATTACTGGGTGGGGGACAGTGATTTTCAAGACCTGACAGCCGGTGAAAGGTACGTGTCACCGCTGCTTGTGTTTGCCAAAATGTTTGACCATATTTTGTCCCGTTTCCACGATATTTTCTAGACGTTTCAAAACTAATTTCAAGATGCGCGTTGAATTTGATTTGTCATCTGCAAATGATTTCAATTTGGACTGTTGTATAATTTTTGTAAAAGGGTTACATTACGTATTTTTTCTCTGATATATTGAAAACAATGTGGGAAATGGATAAAATGTGCGTAACAAAATTTTTTCATCCTCCTCCTTACACTGTTTAAAAACCTTTCTTCCCTATGGTGGATAATTTGGAATCGTGTGCTAAAGGGATAAATTGTTTTGAAGTATGTATGAGAAAGAAAATCAAATATGCCAACATATAGAATTTCAAGGAAACTCTCCCCTCGAGTAGATTTGCCACTCTCATAGTCACTGTGCTATTCTGTAAATCTTCATTCAGAAAATCAAGAAAATGTGCTCATAACAAGACAATTTTCCATTACTAGATCTACAATGCTTTCTACTGTAAAAGTCTGCTTACTCTGAAAAAGACATAATTATGATGTAAAGGGTTACTCTGCTGATTTTCTCTCCCATAATTAGGCATTCAATTTATAATTTCTTTTTTCTAATTTCAGAGCAAGACAACTCAAAATTTTAACTGAAATAAGGCATGGAGTTATGGAAGAAGTTTTAGTAAACATTTAAAGATTTTGGAAGACAGTCAGCATTTTACCTGCCTACAGAACTACACCATGCCTGCAGTGTGACATATTCTGTATTTGTTTAATTTAAATAAAGACAACAAAAGTACTGTTTTTGTTCTATAGATCTTTTTTTCTAGCGACTGTTGTCTTGCTTGGATTTGTGTAATGACAAAATGTCAACAAGAGGTCATGTTTTAGGTCGAAAGTAGTTCCGGCATGTGCTATAAATATCCGTGGTATATCATTGTTCTAAAAATAACCGTGGTATATAAAAAAAAATATATCATGGGTGATATTGCATGGATATTCGCGTAGTTGAAAGATAATATGGCGTACGTGTCTGGGATAGAAACCGAAAGTAGATAACGATTATGATCAATTAAGTTGAATTGCTGATTACTGCTTTATTCGGACCCTAAAACAGTAGCGACAAGGATATTTCAAGCCCTCCGTATACAGTACATATAACCTGAAATATGAAACGATGGGTAAAATACAGCAATTTCGACCGTACATTGACAGTTGCACTGAGAAATACGCTAATCTAAGCTCTGTGGTTTTATGTAGCGAACAGCATCGATGATGATGAAAGCTGATTCTTTTATTATCTGCATGTGAATCTAAGACTTAAGCCTGCTCTGTAACTTTGTTACACCTCAAAAGCTTAATGGTAAGACTTTCGACCATTTAGATAACCTGCAAACCGAAACTGTCATCATGATAGAACGATTTACGTTTTTCTGTTAATAGCGAAGTGAAAATTAACTGTAAACCAGAGGTTGGTAGAATCAATGTTGCTGAGTGAATCATGTGAGTATGGGACAATTCTAGATGTGTCGAGTGTGTGTGTGTGTGTGGTTTTTTTTTTTTGGTGTGTCAGAGTGTTACAGAACATTGAACATTATTCAGAGAACTTTATTGTTAGAAGAAGAGTTGACTTTGAAACAGGCAGTTGATGTGGCTGTAAGTATGGAATTGGTAGAGACTGAAGCAACAGAAACAAAGGGCCCATGATACAGTGTTCACACAGTGGTTTAGGGGTGGTAAAGCTAGTTGTGACAGTCAGAATTGTTTTTACAAGAATGCCAAGTGTCATAGCTGTAAAGGTCAGGTCATGTAAGCTAGATGTCTCCAAAAAGGCCATAAAAAGACCAACAGAAAATCACAGCCCATGGAATAACAGGAGAAGAGAAATTAAAGAATGTCCAAAATTCACTTTCTGAATCAACATCAAACTTTGGTGTCTGAAAATTAGAATGAGGGAGAGTGGCCAAATTTCACAAGTACATCAAAGTCAAAATTTTGGAAACCCAAGACCTGTATGGGTTGCATTACAGAACAAAATCAAAACAGAATTACAAACACTAGTGTATAGTGGAAAAGGTCCAAACTTTGGATGGGCAACTCCAAAATTGTCCTGTACAGGCTTATCTTCATTGTCTCCAGCTAATTGGTTGATTGTCTCCAGCTAATTTGTTGAAGGGCTCCTTGCATAACTTAACTAGGAAGTGAAAGTTGCCAAAATTAATGGAGGTGGTAATATCGCTGTACATATCGGCCAGTCCTGTGAAAGGTTGTAAGTTCTCTAAAAAACTAAACTAGAATGTTTGACTGATACATTTACATTAAGAGTTAGGAAAAGTATTCTTGTAAGTTGTGGCATAACAAGTCTTATCTCTCTACCAAACTACAAAATTTTAGATTTCTTCAAATTGACAGTATTTGCTGCCGACAGAATAAATGTGACTCAAAAATTGAAATTTGTGCTGGGAAGGGTAGAAAACACTGTTGAAAAAAGAGAAAATGCTGGTAACCAGCATTTGTCCTTTTTCCTAAAATGTCTCACAAGCCTTTTATTGTTAGGGTCATTAAAAGTCAGGATTGCGAGGTAAAGTTTTAAACTTCCTGACACTGAGGTTTCATGAGAAATATGAGACATTGTTGCAAAAGGAGAAAATGGGGGTTGCAAGCATTTTCCTGTCTCTACATATGTTCTCTTTGTTGACTTTTGCCAGACTTGAAGATACAATCTTATTTCTAAAATTTTCGTTGAAACTGGGTTTTTTCTTACCATGAGAAAGTTTAAACATTGTGGCAATGTGAGAAAAAGCTGGTAGTATGTTTTTTTCCTTTCGACAAAACATTTTCATTACCTTTTAACATTATTTACATCCTTTTACCCATTACCACACAATCCTGCTCTTGACGACTCTGTGAAGGAAGCTCTAGAAAACATTGTCAGAAAAGGAGAATAAACAAATTTGAAATTTTCAGTCACTTTTACTTTGTCGTCTGCAAATGCTTTCAATTTGAATTTATAAACCTAAAATATTGTTGTTTGGTAATGAGTTAAGGCATTACCTATATTTGTCTGCTGCAATTGCGCTCAAATTTGAGAGTAAGAAATTATCTTACCTGGCAAACAGAATCTTTTTTTAGCAAAAAGTTCTGCCCAGGATATTTGAAATAATAGTGTTTGGAAGATTAGCCCTTTACTGCATGATGATGACTTAACAATTTGAAAGAGAAAGCTTTTGAATACATTGTGGGAAACGGATCCAGCATTTTCCCCTTCCCACAGTGTTTTCCACCCTATCAAAGAAGAATCATTTGATATGAGCCACACTGAAACTATCATCTGCAAATGCTTTCTACTCAAACAGGTCTGAAATTTTGTTGTGTGGGAAAGGGTAAAATAAAGATGATAACAAAAATGTGCCAAGGGAAACCATTATTCAACCAAGCAATGTGTCCTCTTCCCGTAATGTTTTTCATCCAAAATGTGACTGAATAGAGCTTGGGAAACAATAAACGTGTTTAACTCTTTTCCACACAATTTTTAGGTTTGAAGACCCTGAAGAAAAAGGCTTTTGAAAACATTGTGGGAAAAGAAAGAATTGTTGGTAACCAGCATTTTGTTCTTTTTCCACATCAAAATCTTTACCCTTCACCAAACAATCCCTGGTTTTTATGGCCCTGAGATAGAAGCTTTTTAAAAACAGTGCCGTAAAAGGATAAAAATGCTGGTAACCAGCATTTTCTCCTTTTCCCACAATGACTTTTTACCCTGCTAGAAACAATTAACAATTTTTGCGTTGCCTTTAATTTGTTGTCTGCAAGTGCTTTCAATTTGGACCAGTCTAAAGAGTTAACCCTTTACCAAACAGTCCCTTGTTTTCACGACCCTGAAGAGGAGGCCTTTTGAAACATTGTTGGAAAAGGATGAAATGATGGTTACCAGCATTTTCTCCGTTTCCCAACATGTTTTCTACTCTGTAATAAAACTACACGTCATCTGTGTCTCTGTCAGGTTTGTTGCCTGCAGATGCTATCAATTTGGAATGGTCTAAAATGTTTGTGTGGGAAAAGGTTAGACAGATACTGTCATTTTTGCCCAGTTTTATTTGTCATCTGCAGATTCTTTTAATTTGGACTGGTCTAAAACTTTGCTGTGCTGCAAAGAATTACATAGTTTTTTTTTTATAGGAATATTGATCGAATTGATAGAAAGTATTATTTAATTTCATGTATTGACATGATTTTCTATTTAATTAAACTGTTAAACTGTTAAAATATTATTTAGCTCATATACTGTTTCTAAAGTCTGTCAAAGTCTGACCACTTTTCTCCATTTTGAAGAACTAATCCAATTTTCAGGCGAGAGGGAAGTAGCTTCTCCTCAAATTCTGAGAGTTGGCAAAGGCCCGAGTATTCAAACCTGACAATACAGTTAGAATTTAAGGACATTTCAATATCATGTTTAACCCTGTATTTGATACAGCAGAGTATCCAGCACCAACAGCGGAAAATATGTTCATAAAATTAGATTGCAAACAAAACTTTAAAGAAATTGACATGTGTCATGTGCACTAACATGTATAATTAAATGAGCAGTCGCACAAATATGTGACAAGTTCATAATATGTGGGTCATTACTGATACTGTATAAGTGGGAATTATTGTGATGTGGAAATTTCTGTTATTTTACGAATTCGAAAAATTTGCAAAATTTCATGTATGCATGTTTTACCAGAAATATACCAACAAATAATAAGTGTTTTGAATTTGCAAACATAATCAGTAATTCAATTTTTTGACACATGTACATGTATGTCGTAGGCCAGGTGCAGATCTGCAATCTGCCTAGACCAAATTGGCATTATAATTTTCTGTAGACCAAAATAGATTCTTTTCCAATCTTTTTTAATCATATTAATTCACATGTGTTTACAACTGAGAGTCTCTGTTTTCCACATTGCTTTTTCTTTTCTGAACAGCAAAACATTAAAAAAAAGAATCTTACTCAGAATTTCTTTTTAAACTTTTATGTTGGTGTTTAAGTTGAATAAGATTGTTTATATGTAGTTGCACCGTACTAAACGAGAAAATATTCCAATTTGGTCGAGGCAGATTGTGGAGCTGCCTAGTCAAACTGGAATCTTATATTGGTCTAGGCAGAATTGCATTTTGGTAAAGGCAGATTCCATATCTGTCTAGATTCCAGTTTGGACTACAGCAAACCCCCCCCCCCCACACACACACACCCATGTGTATGTGTGAGTTTGTAAAACCTACCAAACGGGGAACTTTGTAAGAGTGCACACCAACAACCGGGTACCACCTACCAAACGGGGACGTCCCCTTTTGGTCTTTAGTATAAATTCGCATTCCAGACCCTCTCATTATCAACATGTCAAATTTAATTAGTAATCTGGCGCGTACCCCGATTAGACTATTAGCAGCACACACACATTATACACATATTCTGATATAATGCGAATTTGTGTGTATATGTTGGAATGCAGGTCCCCGTTTGTGCTGTAAAAAAATCACATACTTTACCGCCATTTACAGTGGGTTGAACGAAAGGTTTCGAAGACAAGCAAAATGAAGACAGCTTAGCGCTATCGTAGTTTTAAATGTATCAGTTGTAATTTCATGGTGAAACAACGTGAAAATAGAAGGATTTCTATTTAACGACTTTGGTCAAAGTTACGCGAAAAGCAATAATCATCTAAACAAAGACATTCAAGAAAATATGATTACAAGCCAGTTCTTAGCTACTGTATGTAGCTTATAAGCCTTTTTCTGAAAATAAATTCTTAACAGACTTTTTTCTAGCAAATAGTGCACCGGCTGTTTTTTTTCACGAAAACAAAACATCGAAGGACAGTGATACATCAAATAAATTTCGAGATACATTATTTCGACGTTTCCTGCCAAGTCTGACTCAAAAACCCTCAGCAAATAGTGTAGATCAAGATTACATTGTACTGTAGGTACAGTTATGTATCCACACTGTCCAATAAGCTCTCGCTCTCTCTCTCTCTCTCTCTCTCTCTCTCTCTCTCACCCCTCTCTCTCTCTCTCTCTCTCACACACACACACACACACACACACACAGATACGACAAGTACTACTTAGCTGGGAATAACATGGAATAACCATGTTTCAAATATAGAAATATAATGATAATATAGCAAAGTGTTATAAAATGTTATTACTCATTGGAATATAAACTATCAAATCTAATAGTTAATGCGGATCTTATAAAAGAGGCAAGTTTAATTATAAAATCCAGTCGAGTTCTTTTCCGCTCTTCCCCGTGGCGTACCTCTCCCGTATAGCAACGCATTACAATATTCGTCAGGCGCGAGAAATATAAAGTATATGACGTCATATTTCCTATCTGGTTGTGAGGCTGCGCCACTCGTGAAAATATTACCGATGATGATCATTCGATGAAATAACTTTCGATCTTTCATCGAAAAGACAACAAACAAATTTATTTCATGCCTTTAACCCGTTCTGAGAGGAGCTTTATCAAAATCCAGTCGAGTTCTTTTCCTTTATTCTCCGTGTCGTACCTCACCCGCGTAGCAACGCATTACAATATTACGTCAAGCGCGAGAAATAAAAAGTATATATGAAGTCATATTTCCTATTTGGTTGTGACGGACGCGCAATTTACGTAGGCAACAAGAACGTGAAAAATTTCTCGTTATCCTACTGGAAAGCATGAAATAATGCACATTATTCTCTCCCCAAATTGCTTTCTGTTAGGTCGAAATCATCCTTTTGGGTTAGGTCGATGTTAGGTCGAAATCATCCTTTTGGGTTAGTTTGAAATTGACATTATACAATATTCTGTTGATGTTTGCGTTAAAAGACGAGATGAAAAATAGAAGAGTGAGATGAAAAAAATACTGTTGCAATGATTTACTTCAGTTGTACAGTCTCTTTATGTCATTCACTTAGATCAGACAATACTCTAGCTGTACTTACATGTATGTAAAGTCACAACATGTACCGGTAGGTTTAACGAATATTTTGCATTGTGGTAGTCAATATTTTTCTGTTATAATAAACATCTGTTTTGAACAAGTAATGGGCACCTACATGCTATATACCCCACTTTCTTAACCCATTACAACACAATCCCTACTTTTGACGACCCTAAGAAAGAAGCCTTTTGAAAACACTGTGGGAAAAGGAGAAAATGCTGGTAACCAGCATTTTCTCCTTTTCCCACAATGTTTTCTACCCTTCACAAAACAAATTCAAATTTTCAGTCACTTCTATTTTGTCGTCTGCAAATGCTTTTGATTTGGACAAGCCAAAAATTTTGTCGTTTGGTAATGACGTAAACCCTTTATTACACGCAGTGTTACAATCAAACAGACGTGATGGCGTATTTAGATCATCTGCTAGATCATGTGGCAATATTTTTTAATCATATTATTACACATTGGCACCAGCTTTATCAAGTTGCAATGTTTTATTCTTTCCTTTGACGAATACCAATGAAATAAAATGATTCGATTTCAAAATGCCTGCTGGATAGTGTTAGGGGTCATGTTGGGGTTTCTGTGGATGAAATGAAATGATGCATATTGAAAATTGAAGCTAAATAAAGGTATTGATCTTGCTTTATATGTAGTTCATATATGTAGCCTAGTTGTTTTTACTTATCGCATCTTAAGTACCGTGAACTTATATTCCACATGGCTAAAACAGACAAACCAATAAAACTGAAACGGTCAAGTTTTTGCAGCAAACTCGAAGAATCCATTCAATTAATTTAGGAGGTCAAAGTTGAGGATTCTTTTTGTCCGGCATTGTAATATAACTCTTTAAAAGAAACTCATTTTTATTTATTTATTTATTTATTTATCTATTTACACTTTGGCTTTTCGATGACAATTTTATCAAACAGGTATATCACGTGATAAGAAGGAAGAAGGACCAGGGAAACTAAAAGCACCGGGTAAATTTGGTGTGACAAAAGTAGAATAGATTTGCTTTGGAATACAAGTAGCAAAGATAGAGTTTGAAGTGTTTTATGGTTCAGTTGTGTTTTACCCTTCATCAGACGATATAATTTCAGACATCTTTACCCCTTTATTACACAATGACGACTTTAAACACCCCTGAAAGAGAAGGCTTTTGAAAACATTGCGGGAAAAGGTGAAAATGCTGGTTACCAGCATTTTCTCCTTTTCACACAATGTTTTCTACTCTTTCAAAGAAAACTAATTTCATATTAGCCACATTGAAGCTGTCATCAGCAGATGCTTTCAATTCGGACAGGTCTAAAATCTTGTAGTGTGGTAAAGGGTTAATTAAAAAGTGCCACAGGCAAAGCAAAAGATTTTGTGACATGTTTCGATTGTCCTCACATATCCTGTGGAAAGAAGACCTTGAAATGACGGTTGACAACGGTATCTCTATGACTGTTAGTTTCCGATCTGCGAAAATATATCTGTTCACCAAATCAAACGATTCTTCATCTAAAGAAATCGGACCACCGTTTGGTGCTTATTTCTCTTTCTAGCATTCACCTGTCCTTAAGTCTATTTTACAGCCAAGGCACCTGTTAGCCGGTGCCCGAGTAATGTTTTAAACTTTTCAGAACGCCAAATGTGTTCTATAACCTAGAAGAGTATAATTTCTAAGATCGGTATTTTTTATAACTGTTCGCTGCGCTACGCAGTCTTCTGGCGTCGTCATTTCAAATTTCCTATTTTTTACCGGTCTTTTTCGTTTGTTTGTGTACTGTCTGTTAAATAACAGACAGTACACAATTCGATCACATTCAAATTTTCTGTGATGACATCAAAGTTTCAGAAGATAATGTAAAAAGAAGCAGAAATGATTTCAAATATCGAAAATATTCGTACCTGATCGGAGTTCATACAAAAACGTGCATGGAAACAATGGCTTGCCCCGTTGTAATGCAGAGAAATGACCCCCATTAGAAAATGTCCCATGGGTCATTTTTCTACGTAGAGGAACGACCCATGGGTCATTTCTCTGCGTAGAGGAATGACCCGTGGGTCATTTCTCTACGTAAAATAATGACCCGGGTCATTTTGCTACGTAGTGAAATGACTTCTGGGGTCATTTCTCTACATAGAATAATGACCCGGGTCATTTTGTAGGTGAGGGTAATTTCTGTACATTACACCGCCAAACGACACCTCCTGATTAATTTTGTGAATTTAAAGTAATAATAAAACTTATTTTTTATTAGAGACTTAATATGAAGTGAAATAATATCATCAAGGATGAAATTTGTGAAAATGAATATCTTGGCGCTAGAAATTGCTTGTTTATGAAATTTGTCACGAAGTTCTGGGACAACCGTCGTACAGAACGTGCAGTCTGATTTTTTATCCATAACGCCTGCTCCTTTAGTCATACCTATATGTCATCAAGAGCACGGAAAGCGGGTACCAACGTTGGCTTCATTTGTTTGATTTTCAGCGAAGTGTCAAAGTAGAAAAAGGGAATAACTGTGTCAGAATAGTTTTATTGTTATTTGTACTTACTGTTAGAGCTTCCCTTTTGATTGTTTACAAATTGCCCGAGTTTAACCTTTTACCACACAGCAGCATTTTAGACCTATCCAAACCGAAAGCATTTGTAGGCGATAATTTCTCAGTGGCCCAAATGATGCAATTTTTCTTTGATAGAGTAGAAAATTTTTTGGGAAAAGGAGAAAATGCTGGAATGCAGCTAACTTTATTTAAGTTTCGTTTCAGTGTATATTTTGTACTTTTATTATTTTATCCAAAACAGAAACATTGCAATTCATCCTCAGAAAACGACACTATTGCCCCCGTCACAATAATAATCATCAATCCTCAGGCAAAAACTAGCTTAGTCGGGGATTAGAAACAGTGACTCACTGTACGCCACCGACTGCGCGACCGAGGCTCGACCCATAGATAACATTCTATACCTTTTTATTCTGTTAAATTATAATAATTATTATAATTATTTTTGCTACAGGTCTAAAGATGGACGATGAGGATGACGATTATGGCAAAGGACACTTTAAAACAAGATCCTACCGCGTGTTTGGGGATATAATTTGTAAGTGTGATATGCAATTACTGTTTTTTGTCTCTTTTCATATGTCCAACAATAATAAGGCCAAAGATACATTATCAGTTGTACGGTCAGGTGGCAGGGGACTTGGACACTTGTTCACGGCTGTTCACAACCATGTCTTGGGCTCAGTGACGACATGATTCGGGATAGCCGTGAACAAGTTTCCAAGTTCCCTGCCACCTAACCCTACAAGGAATTTATTATACTGCAAAGTTTTACCATTCCAGCGTTTGTTAAGCGAATTTTACCTGTTTTTGGTTTAGAATATGAGTACGCTCGCTGACGAAGAAAAATTTTCCCTCTGAGTGCCCCAATTCAATGAAAACTGACGTCACTGTGAACTTACGTCACTGAAACATTGCTTATATACGCGCTGAAACGTGCAGATCGATGAATAATACTGATGTAAATCTTGATTGACGACGCCATTTTGGATGTTGTTGACACATTAGTCATGTGTACGGGGCTTCCGAAAGGGAAACTGCTTTTATGTTGCGTCTGTCAGTGTACATGATATATTTGTTCGGACATATCATCCAATCACATCACGAGAAATTTTTTTTGCAGTATAATGATATTTCTTTTACGGTTAGGTGGCAGGGGACTTGGATTTGTTTGCCAATGTACACCAAGATATGTTCCGTGCATATAGTCCCATTAGATTGCACGATGTTTCTTTGAAGTATCATGATAATGATTAAGTTTCCTATTCTTTTGGTTTTAAGTTAATCAAAAACATTCCCAAGGGTTTTGACTACATTATTTTCTGTTGGCATTCGTCAACTAGTAATAAGCCCAAGTGTACATTTTTTAAGCTCGTTTTTTTAGCCAAAAGTTAAGGGGTCGTCGTGGCTCGACTTTATATTATCCAATTTTTTCAAAAGGCTTCTTTCTCTAAATAATTAAAACTCAGAACTGTTTGGTAAATGGGTTAACTCAGAGTTCATATGGCTGGCAACACGCAAAAAAGGGGCATTCGGACATCTGCGTAAAGTGTCGTCTCGGATCAGTCTGTGCAGTCCGTGCAGGCTAATCCGAGACGGCACTTTCCGTTTATATGATTTTTTCTGTTTTGCAGAAATCTACTCAAGGACAAAATATAATGAAAACGGAAAGTGCCGTCTCGGATTAGCCTGCGCGGACTGCGCAGGCTGATCCGAGACGACACTTTACGCAAATGTCCGAATGTCCCTTTTAGCGTGTTGCAAGCCATATAGAGTTAATTGGCTATACCTCTACTTTAAGGTCCTGATTTCTCCTATGAAGCTACCACGTGTCATCCTCAAAACATGGTTACCCCGGATACCAGAACATTAAAAAATGTTCGTGGACGGACGGTCAACATTGGAACAGCCCTGAAGAATTATCGCGGGGTGCTTGGAACCAAACCATTCAGCAAGACGGGTAGATTCTACTTTGAGGTCGTGGTATATTTCTTTATCAAGCGCCAGCTACGAAATGATCTTATTTTTGAAGTGGCTATCGCCAGAAAGTCTGAAATCGACAGGAACTACACAGTCGATGGATCTCCACATGCGTGGACTGTATGCGCGCGCAGATGTCCTTTATGTCGGACTGTATGTCTGATGACGTTTCACAATGGTGTCAGGCTGTATCACAACCCTCTGACGGAAAACGCTCCACCCGGAACTACTTTGCGGACCACGATCGGATTTCTGGTTGATATGAACGCCAAACATTGGTACATTGTTGACGCAAAGAACCGACGCCTTTTCTTTCGTTTCAAATGTATCGACACCTCAAAACCTCTCTGGCCAGTCTTTGGAGCTTATAGCTCTGAATATGTGAGCGTGTCACTCGCTCTGAAAACAGGCAAGGATATCCAAGCAGTTCCGGACATTCCGTCGGAGCAGGAGCATTAGACATATTTGTCATACCAATGAAATATTTCCCTTCGGAAAAGAAAAGGGAAAAAAACAACAAAGAGATGACGGGAGAAAATGTAAAAAAAGAGAAGATAATGTAAAACCTGAATGGCAACCTGTGTTAAGCAAGTAACTTGATCAAACATAGTCCACTTGGAGTCCAAAAAGAGGGCAAATACGTAAGCTATTTACCAAACGACAATATTCTAGGCTTGTCCAAATCGAAAGCATTTGCAGATGACAAAATGAAAGTGACTGAAAATCTGAAATTTGTTTTGTGAAGAGTAGAAAACATTGTGGGAAAAGGAGAAAATGCTGATTTGCTCCTTTTCCCGCAATGTTTTCAAAAAGTTTCTATCTCAAGGTCATTAAAACAAAGACTTATTTTGGTTAAAGTTAGATGATACAAGTGATAAGCAAGCATCTGTGTTATCTACTTTACTATCAAATAAACGACCTTTAAATAGCTACAAGTGCAATTTTGCTGTCGGACGATGAGACAATTTAGTTATAATAGAAAAATGGAACTGTGGACAGTATAGATTAGAGATGAAAATACACGTTATTTACAGTCTGATCTTGATTTTCATTGTCCACATAAGCTTCTTGTTCGTCAAAGGTTAGTACAGTTTGATTTGTTCCTCGGAGACTTGCTCTCAGACAGAGAGAGATAGAGTTTAATTAGCAACACTCTGTGAACAGGGTATTTAATGCATTCACGGAAAGTATCGACCCAGTTTAGCCTGCACAGTCTGTAGCTGATCTCTTACATGTCCGAGGATCATTTTACCTCATGATTAACCTGTTGTAAGATAAAATAGGTTCTATGAATCAATAACTATTGGAGAAGTCATCAGAACTCTCCTACAGTGTTGAGTTTAAGAGACAGACTGCCACAGAATTTGCTATAATTCTATTTCTTCTGGCGTTATTGTTCTGATACAGAGTCTGTTTCGTCATGGTTTTCAACTTTTGTAAAGAAAGCGAAATGAAAAGAAAAAAAACGAAACAGGAAATAGACGTGGTTTATTTTTATAAATGACGAAAAACAGAAAAGATTTAATTTAGTTATTTGCCATAGCTGCAAATAACCTCCCTAATAATTGTATTTTTTTTTTTTTTTTTCATTAACCAAATATTCCAAGCAGAAGAAAAAAGAAGAATTTCTTTAAAAAAAAAAGAAAGAGAGAAAGAAGACCGCTGGACAAGATCATGAAAACGCGACAAGAAAGTCAAATTACCGTCATGTAAAGCTTATGAGGTTTCTACGCAGCGGCTTTTTTACTCGTTTGTTTACATTTACCAAAATATATTTATAACGCGTCACTGACAGTCATTTAGCAACAACATAAACAACTTCGATGAAGTTATTCACATCTGTTTATTTGTTGGTGAAAACTTCAATCGGAATTAATAAACCACTTTAAAAATTAATGTGCGAACTGTTTGTCAACTGAAATATAGTTTTAAAGATTTCGATAGAACCTCAAGTTTTCTTTCATGAGAGGAGCCTTACAGTTCTCAGAAAGGTAAGTCGGTGTATTTCCGGGCGATGACCCATCACCCGAGGTATGCCGAAAGGCAACCTTTTTACCAAAGCATGGTTTGTGAACATGGAGAGCTAAATGATTTACTACAGGTTGGACTGTGTTTACCTACCTACAGTACAGGTCAATGCAATTTGATTCATTGGTTTGTGTTAAGGAATGAAGATGAGCTTTTTTTTTTGTTTTCATGGGGGTATGAAAAAAAAAACCCGTATCACTCTGTATGAAATCGCAAAGCAAAAAAACAAAAAGGATTGGGCAGACTGACCTGGGTTAAGACTTTTTTGCAGATGAATTAACCCATTAGCACATAATCCCTACTTTTGACGGCCCTGAGAAAGAAGCCTATAGAAAACACTGTGGGAAAAGGAGAAAATGCTGGTAACCAGCATTTTCTCCTTTTCCCACAATGTTTTCTACCCTTCACAAAACAAATTTCAAATTTTCAGTCAATTTTGTTTTGTCGTCTGCAATTTCTTTCAATTTTGACAAATCTAAAATTTTGTCGTTTGGTAATGGGTTAAGCCCCCTTCTAACTGAGTGTCGCTCAAACGCTCAAACGCATGTGTAACTGATGTCAAACTAACACTGCCATATATTATAAGCGGATGACCTAGAGTGGAATTTAGACTTTACTTTTTTTATTAATTAAAATTTCTTTTTTATTCATTTTTTTATAGTGATTTGGGGATTTAGATGTTTGCTAAAAATGAAATGTTACTAGCACTTTTATGATTTTTAAAACGTGGCTGTGCCTCATTTTGCACCATAATGCTTTCTTAACATTTTCGTGTGATATTTATACTTATAGCTGCAGTTTTCTTTCTCATTATGACCTTATCTTATTTACAAATGCTACTTGAGTCGACTTGTTGTGTACGATTGAAAGACAAATATTTCTATTTTATTTCATGCTTTCCGGTGGGATATCGAGAAATAGCAGTGAAAATATTTTTCGATCTTACACCAGTGAAAATACCGATTTTCACGTTCTTGTTGCCTAGGTAAATTGCGCGTGCCTAACAACCAGATGGGAAATATGACGTCATATACCTTACATTTCTCGCGCTTGACGTCACGTTGCTATGCGGGAGGGGTACGCCACGGGGAAAGATGGAAAAGAATTGTACTGAATTTTGATAAAGCTCCTCCCAGAAAGGGTTAAAAGCATAAAATAAATAGAATATTTGTTTTTTTCGGTGAAAGATCGAAATTTATTTCATCTCGTGAACAGCATCGGTAATATTTTCACTCGTGGCTGCGCCACTCGTGAAAATATTACCGATGGTGTCCACTCGATGAAATAAATTTCGATCTTACACCGAAAAAAACAAATATCCTCTATATCACGGCGGGGAATCACGTGACACAACAACAACAACAATGACCGACATTTGAAGAAATTCTCCCACTTCAGGTAAGAAAATCTTCAATAATTCCGTTAATACATGACCGACTGGAATTTGGTTTGAAGCAGAGAAGGCGGAAGGACTCCAGGGATTTGCTTGATGTGTTAGATTTTTTAAACAACACCTGATAAAAAAGTTATTGACGAGCAAACAAATTATCCAGGGTAAAAAATTTGTTAGCTCTCTATGACGTCAGTTTTCATTGAATTGGGGCACGTAGAAGGAAAATTGTATGTCTTCAGCGTACTCAGTACATTTATAAACGGGAAAATTTCGGTGTATACACATAGGAAGTGTAAAACTTTGCAGTATAATAAATTCGTTGCGCGGTCAGGTGTCCGGGGACTTGGAGATTTGTTCTCGGCTATGGCAAATCATGTCTCCATCTCGCCTTCGGGTAAGAAGGGAAATTGTTCACGGCTATAGCGAATCATATCGCCACCTCGCCTTCGGCTTGGGGCGACATAATTCGCCACAGCCGTAAATAAGTTTCCAAGTCCCCTGCCACCTGACCGTACAACTGATAGTGTCTGTTAATGTTTTTGTTGTTTTATGAGTGTTTTTTGTAGCAGGGAATCTTTTTTTCCACCATGTCTTAAATGTTTATTGTAAAGATTTGGTGACAGGAATTGCATACACCGACTTGATTGAAGTTCTGTATAGATATTCTTGTTTGAAATAAAAAGTAAACAGGTGACATATTTTTATTATCATAATAGATTTAGACAAGTCAAGAGAGATATTTTCGATATACAGCCACAACAAGGGATTTCCATTTCATCTTCTTTTCAATGGCCCTTCACATTACCTCTCTATATGAATAAGTCATAAAAATTTATTTTACTCAGTTAAGAATCTTATAGCCCTAGGTTGTGGATACCTTCTGTGCTTATCGGTGATCGAGAATAAGTTAATGTAAAAAAGTATTGTAAGGAACTCTCTGTTAACAAGTTGTGAAATATGAGTTAACCCATTACCACACAATCCCTACTTTTGACGCCGCTGAGCAAGAAACCTTTTGAAAAAACTGTTGGAAAAGGAGAAAATGCTGGTAACCAGCATTTTCTCTTTCTTCCCACAGTGTTTTCTACCCTTCCCAGAACAAATTTCAATTTTTCAATCACCTTTATTTTGTCGTCTACAAGTGCTTTCGATTTGAACCAGTCTAAAATATTGTCGTTTGGTAATGGGTAACCCTTGACCACACAATGACGACTTGTAACAACCCTGTAGGAGAAGCCTTTTGAAAACATTGTGGGAAAAAGAGAAAATGCTGGTAACCAGCATTTTTCCTTTTTTTCCACAAAGTTTTCTTTCCTATCAAAGAAAAAATGCACCATTTGAGCCACTTTGAAATTTTCGAGCGCAAATGCTTTCAATTTGGATTGGTCTTAAATTTTGCTGTGTGGTAATGGGTTAAATAAGTGCATAATATTTTGGTTTTGCGCGAAAACGTTTTAGCGAAAGCAATACCTCTGGTCACGAGCAATGTCTGTCTGATATTGTTTTTTGTCTCAAAGCTTTCACACAATTTTCTGAATGATGTAAAAAAAATAGTTTGTAAGTGATTTCCATTCAGATAAATTCAGTGCATCACACGGATCTTTTATCGCTTATCACGCGGTGATTTTCATTCTTTACAATTATCATTAGAAATCTATAACTGAACCATACTCTGTGAATAGGCTGATAAATGTTGGTTTTTTTCCGTGGTGCTGTATACAACGCAAGTGACCACATAATTATTGACCTTTATCCATTTTCTCTAACAACCGAGTGAATCACGAGGTAAAATGGCCCCTTGGACATGCATAAAAATAACATATCGCTAAAGTTTCGACTCATGTCAGTCTGCGCGAAATGACACAGGCTTACATGGCTCGATACTCTTTGTAAATGCATGATAGATAGCCTCTTCACAAACATCTTCGCGAGCCAAGGTTACTATCAAGTGCTACGTGGATATTACCTTGGCTGATTGAGCCCAATCGCGAGATTCCTTCGATGCGCCCGCTTTTGGATGTTGGTTATTACCCCCTTTACATCACATTTCTAAAAGCCAATGAAATATCGTTTTACAAACCGCTTACGAATACTCATGAAGCGATAAGCAGACATCCCGCGGGTTTCTATGTTTATTTTCTATTCGAAAGGTAGCGACCTTATTCTATTTCTATCAAAGATGAAATGCTACGAGCGATTTCATTCATTGCAGTTAGAGCTGGCTGCATCCAATGAAAAGGCGTATTGGGGGGATGTTAAAATCAAGCTCGATCCGCCAAGGGTACAGTAGCGTAGTGAATCGTCAGCCTTGGCTTGCAAAGATGCTTCACAAAGTGTATGACTCAACATGGTTAAATCAACACATCAGCTATTATTATACTGCAAAGAAATTTCTCGTGATCTGATTGGTTAACAAGCCGGGAACATAATATCATGTTCCCTGGCAAAAACCACTTAAAACCAGTTTCCTTTTTGAGTGCCCCGTAAACATCACTTCAAGTGCATCACAACATCCAAAATGGCGGCGTCGGTCGATTACCAGACTGCACATTTATGCACCAAACTGCACGTTTTAGTGACGTCAGTTTCCAGTGACGTCAGTTTTCAGTGAATTGGGGCTCACAGAAGGGAATTTCTGTTTCTGCAGCATACTCGATTCGTGAAATTATAAAACGGGAAAATTTCGCTTAACGCGCTTTGAAGGGGTAAAACTTTGCAATATAATAAATTCGTTGTACGGATAACCTCAGCCGTGAACAAGTTTCCAAGTCCCCTGCCACCTGACCGTACAACTAATAATGTCTCTGTCATTATCCACGTTCGTTGTCCTAAATGGCCTGCCAAACTTGAAAAGCCGCATTCGGACATGTGCGTAAAGTGTCGTTTCGGATTAGCCTGCGCGGACTGCGCAGGCTAATCCGAAACGACACTTTACGCACATGTCCGAAACTACACTCCGTTTTTATGTAATTTTATGTTTTGCCTATCTGTGCTGTATCACATAATATAATGTACTCGCAAGGTGCCGTCTCGGATTTGCCTGCGCCGACGGCGCGGGCTGATCAGAGACGACACTTTACGCAAATGTTGGAATGCCCATTTCCGCGTGTTGCAGGTCAAATGTGAGTTATCGTGGCGCCACATGAGCGGCGGCACTATATTTTTATTCGCTTTGAAAAGTACCTATGGAGGCAGCCATATTGTTTACTCGGCTTCCAGTCATTTCGTAATAAGAATATTTCGTACCTAGGCTATTTCGTACAATTTTGGTTATTTCGTACCCACAATGATCATTTCGTATCAATTTTGGACAATTCATACCCAGTTTTATATATCAATTTGTTGATGTAGAACCTAGTTTTACTACTATTCTCTTGTGATGTTTGCCGAATGACAACTGCTTTTGTGCATAGCTCCAAATCAACTTGTTTTAAATAAATTTCGCCGAAGAATATCTATAATTGTGTCTTACCATTATTGGTTCTTTCTTTGTTACGTTTTAAGTTGCATTCTCAGGATATTTCTTTTACTTCTCAGTTTCTTTCTCATCGATTTCTGCATAAATTTACTTTGGACTGTTTGAAATGCTGTAATGTGCCTTATTTCAGAAACAACTGATTTGCGGCGCCATTGATGTTTTGCATCAAAATTTTCTTGTCGACATATTTGGTTGAATGGCTAACAAGGCTGTGCGTCTATAACAGCATTTTGTCGTAGGAGCTTACAGCGACAGCGATGGTTCGAAGATTCTTGCAAGTGCTAAACAGTGTCTTCAATGAGCCTTGAAGTCTAAACACGACCGACGTCTAGACTCTTTAACCCTTTACTCCATAGATACTCATTTCTACGTATTGCTTGTAGGAGCCTTTGGAAAACATTGTGGCAAAAGGTGAAATTGCTCGTGACGAGCAACTTCACCTTTTGCCACAATGTTTTCTACACTATCAAAAGGTGTCATATACATATAAGAAACGGCTTCATCCTTGCTGTTATTTAGGGTCATTTAGAGATACCATAGAAATGCCTTATGGGATAAAGGGTTAACTCAAGCCTTTTTGCTGACAACAAATCAAATTAGAATCACTCAGAATCTATAGATCTAATTTTATCAAAGTGTTTGTTTTTCCGATAACTGTTAAGATATGTTTGCTTGTATTACATTGTATTTTGGGTCGATGGCCTACATGTACAATAAAGAATTGAATTTGAAAAAAAAAATGTAATTCCAAACAAGGTTTGTTTCTTGGAGGATAGAAAACAGAGATTGTAAAGGGAGAAAAGTTTCGTAACCAGCTTTATCTCCTGTTCCAATGATGATTTCAAAAGCGTATTCCTCAGGGTAGTAAAGGCATTGTCAAGGATCAATTTTATTTATAATATATACAAAAATTTGGAACCAAGTCCAATTTTATTACGAAAATAGCGATCTTAACAAAGCAGTAACAAGAGAATTAGTTTAAAAAATATGATATACATGTACAAACAAATCATGTAGGCCTAAGTAATTAGTTAGTATTGAAATAGTTTATTTTAACTCTTTACCACACAATCCCTACTTTTAACGACCCTGAGAAAGATACCTCTAGAAAACATTGTGGGAAAAGGAGAAAATGCTGGTGACCAGCATTTTCTCCTTTTCCCACAATTTGTTTTACTCTTCACAAAACAAATTTCAAATTTTCAGTCAATTTTATTTTGTCGTCTGCAAATGCTTTCAATTTGGACAAGCCTAAAATATTGTCATTTGGTAATGGGTTAAATAGACACGTGTACGAATCACAAAGTTCAAGTTCCTTTTTTCAAACAAGGTAGGAGTGCAATAATACTGCAACCATAGATAGATAGATAGATAGATAGATAGATAGATAGTGCCATATTATGTAAGTCTCTCTCTCTCTCTCTCTCTCTCTCTCTCTCTCTCTCTCCCTCCTTCTCTATCTCACGTTTCCGATAAATAACGACGGGAAATGTTATATCAATAACTCAATGTATTACGCTTGCAGTAAGGCAAAGAAATGTATCTATTATAATTTGAAAGAATCAGGCATAAAAACCAAACGGTAACTTGACAATTGTAGCTCTACCCGCGACTAAATGAACCTTTAAGTCACTAACAGTCTTAATCTTGTACTACAAAATCCTGGGTTTTAAATTGAAAACACTTTGGAAAAAGGACAAAAATGCTGACAATCAGCAATTTATCGTTTGTCAATATCGTTTTTTTACCCTATCAAATAAAATTCCAACATTGTCGCTACACTTGATTTTTCATCAGCAAATGCTTTCATTTTGAATAAGTCTACAATTTTCTCGTGTAATGGAAAAAAATAAACACAGTAAGACTTATGAAATATCAAGCACATTGTGGTTCATTAACTTAAATCCAGGATACAAATATTCATAAATGGAGGGACTTTCTACACGTTCCCAAATCTATTAGCGCCAAATACACGATTTGATCTCTTTCAACAATTGTACATTTTTTATACAACCTGCTGAAAGTGGGAAAAATTTGTGCAGTTTAATCCTAATAATGTTATCCGCACCAGTCCCTGTCCTCGCCAGTGACACCGAAAACGTAGTAGGTGTTGTAATAAAATTTGCAAATTTATGAAGACAAACATGATACTGTATGAGGTACTCGCCATTTACTCGAATTTAGATCTTTTAAGCCTTTACTCCATAAGGCATTTCTATGGTATCTCTAAATGACCTTAAGTAACAGCAAGGATGACACCTTTAATTTTGATAGTGTAGAAAACATAGTGGCAAAAGGTGATATTGCTGGTCACGAGCAATTTCACCTTTTGCTACAATGTTTTCCAAAGGCACCTACAAGCAATGCGTAGAAATGAGTATCTATGGAGTAAAGGGTTAATGAACATGCCCCTTCCCTCTTTCGTTCACACTCATCGACTTATCGGATCACTGGTTATCTAAATAATACATGTATTACCATGTTTAAGGCCTGTGGACAACCTTTCTTTAGGTCTTTAGATCAAATATAACAACAACAACAACAACAACAACAAAATCAACAATGGACAAATGTCTATCTACATGTGTCGTATGCACCGCACTTCTAAATATTTTCCATTTGTCAATTTCTGCTAGATCTATATATACATGTAGACACTACCGATGATGTTCACGAGATAATTTAACTTGCAATGAAAACAAAAACCCAAATATTCTATTTAGTTATTTCTTTGAAAAGAAAATACCTTATGGTACAGTGTAAATGGAAGATCAGAATGCACGTTTTTTCGCAGTCTGAGTTTGATCTACACCGTCCCCAAAAAGTCTGCGAGTTCAGGGTCCATATTCACCAGCCATTCTTAAGAATTTTTTGTCTTATTCTTCAAACTTTTTAGACTGTGAAAGTAACAGAACTTCTGATTGGCTAAACCATTTGGTTTAGCCAATCAGAAGTTCTGTTACTTTCACATTGGCAAAATTCTGAAGAATAAGAATAAGAATGTTCTTAAGAGTGGCTGGTGAATACGGGCGCTGATTAGTAGCGTAAAGTTTAATATTTGTCGTATGGTGCACCTATTTAATAACCTTTCATTTTCTTCATCCATTCCCCTGGTTTCGTTGACATCGTTTCCCAATGGTAGTCACCTGCCCTTATATCCGGATATATCTTATAGACGGTGGATTTCTGATCAAAGTCATAGAGATTTGTATCTTTTTTCTTATCTTTACTCTCAGCTTTCTTTTCCTTAACACCAGCTTTTCTTATGTGGTCACTGTGCTTACTTTTACCTTTGTCTTTATGAGGAACCGTTGTGTCTCTATATTCACTTGATAATTTCGGCCCTCCATTTGCTATTTTGCCATTCTTAATTGGTACCTTCGGAGCACCATTCGGTGTTACGCTTTCCATTGGAATTCCCGAAATCCCAGGTCCTCCATTTGGTAGATCTATCATTCTTATATTTTGATCATTATTCAACAGTCTATATCCGACGCCATTGCTTGGATTTTGCTTCGGAATATACCCGTTTCCGGTGTAATGGCTGTCCTCATGTCTTTTTGAGCTTTTTAGTTTTCTCTTACTGGATTTCTTTGATTTATTTGATTTAAAGTTTCCAGGTCCTATCCATGACAGAACAACTGGCAATAATAACAGGGCATGCGCCCAACCGAAACTCAGAACGAAGGCAACAACAGCCGCAAATGTTCTAAAGATATATGATTGCGCAGCTCCCAAGAACGCTATACCTAATAAGGATGAAATCGCTCCATGCGTTATGGGTGATCCAGTTTTATCGATGGCTCCTCTTACCCGTATATTTCGGGTATCCCCGGGGGATGCCATATAGCCGTGACATATATGAGCTGTAAAATCCACCGAAAATCCTATTCCCATTATGATCTGCACCATGGTTATCGCACTGAGAGATACGTCTATATAGTACATGTAACCGAGTACGCCTGTCATAATCAGGGCTACTGCTATGGTACAAAACAAAATCAAAACTGGATGTGGCATAAAGAAACACGTAATTATCAGAACAACAAACAAAGCTATTCCCATCGTTAGCATCGTTTGAGGGAACACCAACACATATTGTTCAAAAAGTATAAAATTTGGATAAAATGCGAAGCATTCCAATTCGAATTCATCAGCAAGATCACGTGACTGTAACATCAGATCTCCTTCTTCCTGGCTGCCAGCCAAGTCTGTAGATCTTCCATAAAATCGAGATGCTGTTATTTTGGTTCTAGAAGGATCTATCACGACGTCATTTTTGAATGAAGAAAATAAAGAATTACTGAGAAACGCCTCTAGCCCGACTATAAACGCTTCTTCACTTGCATTTGTGTAATATGGAGTATTTATGTATGTTTTAAGCCAATTCACCTCAAAATCGGGTTCGAAGAGGTCTTCTCCTTTCACTTTTGTCATAAACCTTTCAATTAATTGTTGTATGTGTAATTCCGAGTAATTACAGTGTTGAGTTATGATGAATGGCACTGGTGTTTGTCGCGGAAAGAAATTTTCTTCTGTCGCAGCATATGCGAAGTAATACGACGTATCACTAGCAAGTTGTGAGAATCGCAATCCTTGTTTTAAATTGATACATCCGTATATCGCACCAACAAGATATCCAATAAATATCAAACATATTACTATCTTCAACGGGGTGACAAGCACTATTTTCGGCAGAAGCCATCTTGGAAATTTGTCAAGCAAGCTTTCAGCCTCGTCACGTGATGTCGGAGGTCTTCCGGTGCAACAAAATAAATATGGCGTTTTGTGATCTTCAGTTTTCGCCTGTTCCTTTGTTTTTATCGTTCTGCACGTGAACCAGTGCCTCTTCTGCTCAACACGTGTTTCATTGAGGGCAATAAAGGCGCCAAATATCACAATGTTGTTTATATAACAGAATGTAACTGAAATTCCTGAAAAAATAAACGAAGTCAACAAAAGTTTAAGACTTAACCCTTAGGCTGCTAAGCTCGGCTTATTGACCTTTTTGCGGACAGTGTATATCAAGATCAGACTGCACAGAACGTGCAGTCTGATCTTGATCTACACTGTCCGATAAGGAGATATTATTCCCCCAAAACATAACTTTGAAATTGCGATGTTTAGGGTTTTACGATCAAACAGAAAATTTCATGTTAGTTATTTGGCAGGTTTATGGGTTAAATTCGCTGAAGAGAACTCTTGTTCCCTACCTGTTTTAGTGTTGAACCCAGGATCAACGGTTTTTGTGGACATTGTAGATGAGGACCAAAATGCACAGAGCAGGCAATCTGATCTAGGATCTACAGTGATCGTTACTTTACCAAAAAATCTTAGAAATGAAATTATACCTTCATATTTTGTAATGACTGATAACTATAAGTTCATCTATTTAGCCTTGAGTGGGTTAACCTTTTATCATTTCCCAAGTTTTTATATCTAGCCTGTGAAAAGAAGCTTTGCAAACATTGCGGGAAAAGGAAAATATAGGTTACCAGCATTTTCTCATTTTCCCGCCACGCTTTCTATGCTTTCAAACACTCTATACCAGACCAATGTAATGGGTCTAAACATTGTGGATACAGTGAAACAGTTTATAACCAGCATTTTCTCCTTTTTCCAAACTGTTTTCAAAAGCCTTGGCTCTCAGGGTTATAAATTTTCTGGAGTGTATGGCAAAGGGGGAGTAATGTCAAGTGGTAAGGCGTCCCTGCTCAGGATTGATGGGACAATCTGCATTTCTCCTTTTCACACATTGTCATGTATTTTGTCCAAGACATATTGCACCTTTTGAACGACGTTCAATTTGTTGTCTGCAAGTAATTTTTAATCTAAAAAATGTCTAAAGTTTTGTCGACTGGAAGAGGTTAAACACACGATTTGAAGCTTACTAGCTTTGTCGTCCGCAAACACTTTCAATGTGAACCGGTCTAAAAATCATTTTTGGAAGTCGATTACGTCAGTAATCGGTCTTCCTATGTGAACGCTCAGGCATTTGGGAAATCACCCAACAACACCAATATTCAACCAGCGAAAAAAAAGTTCTATGAAATTCAAGCATTTCAACATATAAAACGATTGAATTTCAGATAAGAAATGAAATAAGTCAAACTATTGCACTAAACAGATATTTTCTTTGAACTGTTATGACATTTCAATGAATAATTATCAAATCTTAATATTTGTTAATACACAGATCCTATATTTTTCTATATGAATGCGGACGAATCTAGCCATTCGGCATTAGTCAGGTGTTGAGAGGGTGTCGCACCACTGCTAGACTGCTTCCGGTTCGTAGTAGTCCCAAGTGAAAATTTGCAGTAGCACTTTTGTTGCACTGTTGTATGGGGCTAAGAGAGCTTGGTGGTATATAATTTAGATTTGCTTCAAATATAGGCATTGGGGGACCACTTAGATGTATTTTTATTGTGTATTGAGTGGACCATTTTGTGTCACTAGAGGATCAAAAACTTCGGGTCATGGCGGTGAACAGGTGTTTTTGAGAGGGAAAATTCTAGGGTGCCCGTTGTTTTTGAGATTTAGCGAAAAACGCAATCGGTTGACATGTTGTTTTTAATGCATTTTTTCGAAGGACTATGGACGTACTTTAGACAGCAAGAGACGGGAAAGCAAAATTTTTGCCATTAAGCGATCTGTGAGGCTTCAAAGATGACCAATTTCACTCTATTTTCAATATGGCCAAAAACCACAGGTGTGACACGAGAGCCATCAAATCGGCCGAGATGTTACGATTACCAATCAGGCACTATTTTATGAATGATATGTCACTCGGACCCATGTTCACATAAAAAAAAATAGCTTTCGTTGAAAACGCATCATTAATATTCTTACCTAAAAATTATTGGTTTGTTACATGTTTGTTTTTCAAGGCATTTACATTTTCAACAAATATTTGCTTGAATGTCTGAAGTAACCTAATTTATTCATACGCGCAACGTGACTTTCATCCACACCACAGCTTTAAAACGGCGGCGAGTGAAACGCAAGGAAGCAAGTCACAATTTGATCTGAACAAACCCAAGGCTGCAAAGGTAAAGTTCAATGTATTTTTTTCTTTTTTGAAATGTGTTTTTGTTTTAAACGTGAAGGACATTACGTCCTTCCTTAAGTATTGTTTAGAAACGAAGTAGGTCAGTGGTTGTTTATAAAGATTACAGTCGCCATTTTGATTGATTGTAAGCTCGTGAAAGCTTTACGCCTGCGTTTCAGAAGGCTACATTAGTATATAAATCTGAATGATTTGTATTCCATTTGCTGCCATAACTAGTTGAATGTATTGCTCTTCATCGAAGAAGAATATTTAACGAATCCCAAATGTCAACAGTCCTTACAGTGACTGGAAATTTCGACCGATAACAATTTCGTCCCATTACAATTTCGGCCCATTCTCCTAACGTGAGTTTACATGGTTTGCATTTGTGTAATAAATCTTACACCTTTATAATCTTTTAAACTTATTTTTCAGCACTAGGATTTTGCAGCCCTAAGGTGAAAGTATATTGAAATGTTGGAAAAATATAAAATGGTGATCTATTCTTCCCCTTTCATATAGTTAATTTTGACTTTAATGCTGTCAACCTGGATCTAACATATATATGCATTTAAATCTTTAAATTGGCTCAGACAAAAGTATTGCAGCTTTTGTACTTTCACTTAAAGGTGGCCCTTCAGATTTTTGGACGAAATTTATACAAAAATACTAAAATTCATCCTGATACTCCCAGTACCTTTTAAATTTCATTCATAAAACCCCAGTAGTCGAAAACCATCCGACAACAAGAGAAATTAGAGATTTACTACGGCCCAGGTCAACACCGACGGGAACCATGGTCTATTTTTAGATGAGCAACTTGCTCACTCACTTACCGGAAATACACAAGTGATGCTTCAAACACAGCGACTGAAGAAGAAGTTTATGGAAAATAACATGTTTGTTATGTTATGGAATTTATGAGTCATTAGTCACGTGCCAGTCACTTAACATTCCCACTATGCTTCTTTTGATTTTTGGTTTAAAATCTTAAAATACCTTAAGAGGCTACGTAGCCTTTTAAGGGAATACCATAAAAAAATGTATACAAAAAGTTTCATGGTATTGAAGTTTTTGAAGTTAATTGACATAATATTTAGTAGATTCATTCAATTTAGCTGGCAAGTATCTTGCAAAATTGATACCTGCTTCTGTAGAGAAAAGGGTTAAACATTAATATTGGGAAAAAACAAACTAAATGAATGTGCATGCAAAACCGAACAAAAGAAAGCTTTTGAAAACATTTTGGGAAAAGGAGAAAATGCTGGTAACCAATGTTTTCTTCTTTTCCCATAATGTGTTCTTATCCGTTACTGACAAATCTTATTACTTGTGCCACATTTACTATGTCTCTTGGAATTTCTTTCAATTTTGATCGGTCTGAATTCTGTTGTGTGGTAAAGAGTCAAATCTGATATAAAAGGTTTTTTGAAAATTGTGTTTGCATAGGTAAAAAGGCTGTACAGTATGTGTGCTTAACCCATTACCACACAGTCCCTACTTTTGACGCCTCTGAGAAAGAAGCCTTTTGAAAAGACTGTAGGAAAAGGAGAAAATGCTGGTAACCAGCGTTTTCTCCTTTTCCCACAGTGTTTTCTACCCTTCCAAGAACAAGTTTCAATTTTTCAGTCACCTTTATTTTGTCGTCTGCAAATGCTTTAGATTTGAACAAGTCTAAAATTTTGTCATTTGGAAATGAGTTAACTCTTTCCCAAACAACAGAATTTAAGAGTGGTCCAAATTGAAAGCCATGCTGATGACATAATAAATTTGGCTCAAAAATCGAAATTTGTTAAGGGAAGAATAGAAAACATTGTGAGAAAAGGAGATAATGATGGTTACCCACACTTTCTACTTTTCCTACAATATTTTCAAAAGGCTTCTGTCTCAGGATCGTTGAAAGTCGGGATTGTTTGGTAGTCTTAAGAGTTAAAGGTAACCATTGGCACTGTTGAGTTGATGCAGAATGCAAACCATTTTAGATATGTCTGTTCGGACTACTTTAGCTTTTAACAATTGCCACAGTCAGGGAGATTTGTCTGAAATGATTATGATCCTTGATTGAACATTAAAACCAATATTTTATCATCTACAAAAGATGTGAAGCATTCTTTAACCTTTTACCACTCAGTGATGAGTTTTGACACCCCAAGGAAAGAAGCCTCCTTTTCCCACAATATTTCTACTATGTCATAAGAACAATTGCAGCATTTGATTCAGATAATGAGATTGAAATTGTTGTCTGCAATTGCTTTCAATTTGGACAAGGCTAGAATGTTGTCAATTGGTAAAGGGGTTAGACCTGGTTTGTATGTGTTAGCATGATGCTTTCAAGTGGGATAAAGCAGTTAAGCTAAAAAAATGCGGGTTGAGCTTAACAGGAAGCCATAACCCCTATCTTGCCTATTGCAACATTGGTCATATTTGCTAATAGTGTAGACCAATGATCAACCTGCATAGCCATTCAGTCTGATGTTGGTCTGCACTGTTGGCAAATTTTACAGTGACTGAAATTCGGAAGCAAATCTAGAATAGTCTATTCTTGGAAATCAGCAGCATAAGAGGTAAAATTGACCCTTGAAAAGATTTTTGAAAAATGTTTTTGTTAAAGAAAAAATTGCTCAACAGTAAGGTGGGTAATTTTAGACAATCAAGGCCCTCTTCAATTCTTTGGACAATAACTTGATGTTGCATCAATCTACAATATGCATCTTTGATAAAAGAAGAATGTTAAGTTAAATACTGTTCAGATTTTTGTATGGCTATCATTTGGTTATATTTCTTTGTATCTGTTTCAGGAAGAGATTGTGAAGATTGTGCAGGTCAGAGGGACAGACGTCCAGGTCAAGACAGTTAAGATCTCAAGATGGCACAGATGACTTAAAGGTGTTACTCTGGAGGGAGTGGAGGGAGATGAGTTCAAAGAACCTAATGGGTCAATACATATAGCTAACAATTATTGTTGTCAATACATACAGAGACGAGATGTCAGTGTCAACCAAAACAAAGACTGAAATTAAGGTATTAAATCCACTCTAGTCTTCCCAGTTTATCCCTAGTGCTCATGGTGAACAGTTGTGATGGGTTGGTATTTTGACTATTGTGTGTCTGTTCACCATTAGCACAAGCACATTTACATGTTGCTCCTGAAGTTCTATTTGACAAAGCCCAGAAAAGCAATGTCACAAACTGGCTTTCAGTATCTTTAACAGAATCACTAAGATGTAAAAGGATTATTAAACTTTCGACAGTACTGTCCTCAAGTTAACCCATTACCACGCAATCCCTACTTTTGACGACCTTTGGAAACAAGCCTTTTGAAAACATTGTGGGAAAAGGAGAAAATGCTGGTAAGTCGCATTTTCTCCTTTTCCCACAATATTTTCTACCCCTCACAAAACAAAGTTCAAATTTTCATTCACATTTATTTTTGGTCTGCAAATGCTTTCAATTTGGACAAGCCTAAAATATTGTCATTTGAGTAATGAGTTAATCTCTTTCAGACCTTGCATGGCCCAACGTAAGATCTGGAAAAAGATTGATCATATGCCGTTTGTTTACTAACATGTTGGGACATTCTTATTGGTGTATCAGCATTGATGATAATTCAACATTCTTTTTCAGGAGACTGAAATAGGGCTATCTTGACTCACTTGTTTCCTCAGTCGTTTGCTATTGAAAATAATAGAACCACTGTGATTCTCTAAAATTCTCAAAGTAACTGTGACTCAAATTATATACTTCCATTATCACCAGAAATTCTATTTTCTATGGGCATAGGTCAAGAAAAGTGCAGAGATACTGCAGAAAATCCTTACATTGCTAATGCATATTGCAGCTGATTGTTAGGAAACATAGTTAACCCATTACCACAGAATCCCTCCTTTTGACGACCCTAAGAAAGAAGCTTTTAGAAAACAGTATAGGAAAAGGAGCAAATGCTGGTAACCAGCATTCTCACAATGTTTTCTACCCTCCACAAAACAAATTTCAAATGTTCAGTTTTTTTATTTTTTGGTCTGCAAATGCTTTTGATTTGGGCAAACCTAAAATATTGTTGTTTGGTAATGTTAACTGCTACTTACACAAATTAGTGTGAAAAATAGCCCAGAATATTTTTTTGTGTGGGAATTTCATACTAACTTGTTTGTTTGATTTTCAAAAGTAAATTTTTTTTTTTAATTTCAATGGCTTTTTTTTTTTCAGACTTGCCAGGAGCCATCCTCCCAAGTAGAAGGGGAGTTGCAGGCATACATTGCAGAAAACAAGTACACCATCATTAAGAGCGACTACGTAAAGCGCTAAACTACAGCAGAGCAGACTCCGACTAATCTCTACAAAAGAAGATGTGTACGTGCGTGCGTCCGTTAACCTTTTTCTTTAACCCTTTCCCAGACGGCAAAGTTTGGACCAGACCAAATTCAAAGCATTTTGCCGATGACAAATTAACAGTTGCTTAAAAGATGATTTTTCTATATGATAGGGTAGAAAACATTGTGGGAAAAGGAGAATATGCTGGTTACCAGCATTTTCTCCTTTTCCCACAATGTTTCCAAAAGGCTTCTATTTCTTTCCCGTAAAAACCAGGGATTGTTTGGGAAAGAGTTAAAAAAACTTCTCCTCAGAAACTATGGACTGGATTTCTACCAAATTTTACAGGAATGTTCCTTAGGTGGTTCTGTTTCAAATTCCTTCAAATAATTGTGTTCCATGAATAATTCTGGTTGCCATGGCAACCAAAGTAAAATATCTTTAAAAATCTTCTTCTCCCAAACTGCTAATTGGATAGCATTATTTTTTTGCAGGAATGTTCCTTAGATAGAGGTCTCCAGAATTCCTTTAAAAAAAAAAAAGATCCGTCAAAAAACATGGCTTTTATGGGAGACTCATTTTCCTTTTATAGTATAAAGTAAAATCTTTGAAAAATTTCTTCTCTCATACTATTCATTTTGATTTCATTGTTGTATTGGAGGTTAGTTCCTATGCTGGTAAGTCTTTACCATACAATCCTGACTTTTAACGACCCTAAAGAAGAAGTCTTTAGAAAACACTCTTGGAAAAGGAGAAAATGCTGGTAATCAGCATTTTCTCTTTTTCCTTCAGTGTTTTCTACTCTATCAAGGAGAGAAACCATCATTTCATCAATGTTTAATTTGTTGTCTGCAAATGATTTCAGTTTGGTCACATCCCAAATTTTGTCGTTTGGTAAAGAGTTAAAGATGGTTGCTTTACATAATCTATAATCCTTTTCATATAAAACAAGAGAACCTCTACACTTTGATTAGTTCTGGTAAATGTTTGTTGACCTACTAGTGACCTAGTACAAAGAGGGACAGGGCTTCACTGTTGTGATAAGGCATTTTGGTATCCAATCAAACTGATCCCTGACAAAGAAGACTTTAGAAAACATTGTGGAAAAAGGAGAAAATGCTGGTAACCTTTTCCCACAATGTTATCTACCCTTCACAAAACAACCTTTAAATTTTCAGTCACTTTTATTTTTTCATCTACAAAATGCTTTCTATTTTGACAACCCTAAAATGTTGTTATTTGGTAATGAGTTAACTATAACCAGAAGACAAAATTTTTATAACTGGCCATACTTGAAAGATGTTGCAGACAACATAATAAATCTTCAAATTAGTAAAACTTGTATCAAAAAGGGTAGAAATTATTGTGTAAAACTAAGAAAATGCAGATTACTTTTATTTTCTTTTTTCTAACGTTTTCATAGCTTTTTATACGCCCGTCGAAGACGGGACGTATTATGGGATCACCCGTGGCGTCCGGGCGGGCGGGCGGGCGGCGTCCAGTTCTTTGCCCGGAGCATATCTCCAAAACTATACAAGCTAGGGTTATGAAATTTTATGGGTGGATAGATCTCATCGAGGGGGAGTGCAGTGCACAGGAATCATAACTCTTGCTTGCTTAATTTTTGAGTTATTGCCCTTTGTTGTTTTTCATACTTGAATTTTGTCCGGAGCATATCTCCAAAACTATACTAGCTAGGGTTATGAAATTTCATGGGTGGATAGATCTCATTGAGGGGGAATGCAGTGCGCAGGAAATATAACTCTTGCTTGCTTAATCTTTGAGTTATTGCCCTTTGTTGTTTTTCATATTTGAATTTTGTCCGGAGCATATCTCCAAAACTATAGTAGCTAGAGTTATGAAATTTCATGTGTGGATAGATCTCATTGAGGGGGAGTGCAGTGCACAGGAATCATAACTCTTGCTTTCTTAATTTTTGAGTTATTGCCCTTTGTTGTTTTTCATACTTGAATTTTGTTCGGAGCATATCTCCAAAACTGTAGTAGCTAGGGTTATGAAATTTTATGGGTGGATAGATCTCATCAAGGGAGAGTGAAGTGCACAAGAATCATAACTCTTGCTCACTTAATTTTTGAGTTATTGCCCATTGTTTTTTTTCATACTTGAATTTTGTCCGGAGCATATCTTCAAAACTATAGTAGCTAGGGTTATGAAATTTCATGGGTGGATAGATCTCACCGAGGGAGAGTGCAGTGCACAGGAATCACAAGTCTTGCTTGCTTAATTTTTGAGTTATTGGCCTTTGTCATTTTTATACGCCCGTCGAAGACGGGACGTATTATGGGATCACCTGTGGCGTCCGTGCGGGCGGCATCCAGTTCTCTGTCCGGAGCATATCTCCAAAACTATTCTAGCTAGGGTTATGAAATTTCATGGGTGGATAGATCTCATCAAAGGGGAGTGCAGTGCGCAGGAATTATAACTCTTCCGTGCTTAATTTTTGAGTTATTGCCATTTGTTGTTTTTCATACTTGAATTTTGTCCGGAGCATATCTCCACAACTATACTAGCTAGGGTTATGAAATTTCATGGGTGGATAGATCTCATCAAGGGAGAGTGTAGTGCGCAGGAATCATAACTCTTGCTTGCTTAATTTTTGAGTTATTGCTCTTTGTCGTTTTTCATGCTTGAATTTTGTCCGGAGCATATCTCCAAAATGTACTAGCTAGGGTTATGAAATTTCATGGGTGGATAGATCACATCAAGGTGGAGTGCAGTGCGCAGGAATTATAACTCTTGTTTGCTTAATTTTTGAGTTATTGCCCTTTGTTGTTTTTCATACTTGAATTTTGTCCGGAGCATATCTCCAAAACTATACTAGCTAGGGTTATGACACTTCATGGGTGGATAGATCTCATCAAGGGGGAGTGCAGTGCGCAGGAATCATAACTCTTGCTCGCTTAATTTTTGAGTTATTGCCCTTTGTCGTTTTTCATACTTGAATTTTGTCCAGAGCAAATCTCCACAACTATACAAGCTAGGGTTATGAAATTTCATGCGTGGATAGATCTCATCAAGGGGGAGTGCAGTGTGCAGGAATCATAACTCTTGTTTGTTTTTTTTTTTTGAGTAATTGCCCTTTGTCGTTTTTCATACTTGAATTTTGTTCGGAGCATATCTCCAAAACTATACTAGCTAGGGTTATGAAATTTCATGGGTGGATAGATCACATCAAGGGTAAGTGCAGTGCACAGGAATCATAACTCTTGCTTGCTTAATTTTTGAGTAATTGCCCTTTGTCGTTTTTCATACTTGAATTTTGTCCGGAGCATATCTCCAAAACTATATTAGCTAGGGTTATGAAATTTCATGGGTGGATAGATCTCATCAAGGGAGAGTGCAGTGCACAGGAATCATAACTCTTGCTCGCTTAATTTTTGAGTTATTGCCCTTTGTTTTTTTCATACTTGATTTTTGTCCAGGGCATATCTCCAAATTTATTCTACCTAGGGTTATGAAATTTCATGGATGGATAGATCTTATCAAGCGGGAGTGGAGTGCTCAGGAACCATAACTCTTGCTTTCTTAATTTTTGAGTTATTGCCCTTTGTTTTTTTTATACTTGAACTTTGTCCGGAGCATATCTCCAAAACTATACTAGCTAGGGTTATGAAATTTCATGGGTGGATGAATCTCACTGAGGGGCAGTGCAGTGCGCAGGAATCATAACTCTTGCTTGCCTAATTTTTCAGTTAGTGTCCTTTGTTGTTTTTCATACTTGAATTTTGTCCGGTGAATATCTCCAAAACTATACTAGCTAGGGTTATGAAATTTCATGGGTTGATAGATCTCATCAAGGGGGAGTGCAGTGCACAGGAATCATAACTCTTGTTTGCTTAATTTTTCAGTTTTTGCCCTTTGTTTTTTTTTTATACTTGAATTTTGTCCGGTGCATGCCCCAGCTTTACAACTTGGGGTAAGACGGGCGTATCTTGCGACAATTTGCCGATCTTGTTTATACTTGAATTTTGTCCGGTGAATATTTCCAAAACTATACTAGCTAGGGTTACGAAATTTCAAGGGTGGATAGATCTCACCGAGGGGGAGTGCAATGCACAGGAATCATAACTCTTGCTTGCTTTATTTTTTAGTTATTGCCATTTGACGTTTTTCATACTTGATTTTTGTTAGGAGCATATCTCCAAAACTATACCAGCTAGGGTTATGAAATTTCATGGGTGGACAGATCTCATCGATTGGGAGTGCAGTGCACAGGAATAACAACTCTTACTTGCTTTATTTTTGAGTTACTGCCCTTTGTTGTTTTTCATACTTGAATTTTGTCCGGTGCATGCCCCGGCTTTACAACTTGGGGTAAGACGGGCGTATCTTGCGACAATTTGCCGCTCTTGTTTTCTTTTAAAGTGACCTAAAATGCAGGAATGAATGGTAATTGTTAAAAACTTCTCTTCACCGTTACAGAAAAATCAGGCCTGTGGAGCGATACAGGCGCTCAAGCGCCTCTAGTTTATAGACTTGAGGTAGAATGCTTTCGGAAACATTTTCGGTATACGAGAAAGTGCTTGTAATGCATATTTACTCCATTGGTCACCATGTTTTCTTTCTTCAAAAGGCTACTGCACACTTTGAGCAAAAGTTCATTTCTTGTTTGCAAATCTTTTCAAGAATAAATTTTTTTTATGTAGATAGAGTGATAGATTGATATTTTACATGCACATCATCTGGCTAGTCAGGTTTTTGTGTATATATTTTCACTTGATTACTTTTTGGTACATGTTCATTATATTTTTGCCACTACCTTTATGTTTACATGCTGTATCTTACTATATTTGCCTGTTCTTTAACCAATTAACCCTTTACCAAATCATCCCTGGTTTTCACGACCCTGAGATAGAAGGCTTTTGAAAACCTTGTTGGAAAGGGAAAAAATGCTGGTTACCAGTAATTTCTCCTTTTTCCACAGTGTTTTCCGCCTTGCCTGAAAGAAAACTTTAATTTTTGAGTCGCCTTTATTTTGTTGTCTGCAAGTGCTTTCAATTTAGACCAGTCTAAAATTTTGTTGTTTAATAAATAGTTACTAGCAGACAAAAATTAAATTGTCCCAGATTTCAGCAGACAATTTCAAAAAACGGCCAAAAAAGTGGAAAAGGTACTGAAAGGATAAATATAAACATTATTGGAAAGAGACACTATTTGGATTATATGAAGAAAGCATTGTGTTGCAATGTACCAGTGTTTATCTGTAGATTCCTTTGACATAGTGTGCAAGTTGTTGGCTAAATACATGTACTCATGTTTTCTTTTTAAAAATCATCATCAAGTATAAGATTTTGAGCTTTTTTTACTTTCATTTATTTGCAACTCAAAGCATCAGCAGAGATGAAAATGCTTGTCACAAGCATTTTTACCTTTGGACACAGTGTTTTCAAAAATATACCGAACAACTTTAAAAATCGGGCTAGTTGGCTATGGGTTAAGTTTTGATTCAAGGGCCATTTATTTCTCTTTATACAAGTGGTATGGTCCTTAAATTTGTCTTAGAAGTATTCTCTGCATTAAACAAATTTAACAGTATGAGAATATACTCTAGCTGAAGTATTAAAATATACTTTCAATGTTCATCATACTACCAATTAAAAAAAATATCAGAAAGATATTTACAAGCTATTATTACTTATTTTGATGTTTCGAAAATATAAGAAAAATATGAGATTTTTGTTTTGGTCCCTTGAAATATTATGCAATAAAAGCCACATTTTCTTTTTTATGCAGTGCAAAGGTAACTCTTTACTACACGACAACATTTTAGACTGGTTCAAAATGAAAGCATTTGCAGACGACAATATAAAGGTGACTGAAAAATTGAAATTGGTTCTGGGAAGGGTAGAAAATACTGTGGGAAAAGGAGAAAATGCTGGTTACCAGCATTTTCTCCTTTTCCTACAGTGTTTTCAAAAGGCTTCCTTTTCAGGGGCGTCAAAAGTAGGGATTGTGTGGTAATGGGTTAAACTTCCTAGTCTTTTTGCGAGCCTTTTTGACAGGTCTTAATTGAGACAAAGCACTGGGATAAGAATGTAACACTTAGTATTCAATTGTTTTCTACTTTTGCCATAATATTTTCAAGCTGCTTCTCTCCAAGAGTAGTCAAAAGTCGTCATTGTGTGCGAAAGGGTATTGACATGTCCTGCTTGAGATGGAGGTGTTTATTCACAAATATACTGTTTACTTGTTTTAACTACCTTTACATAATATTCATTTTGTTGTGGTACTCGATTCATGTTACGAGAAGATGATACTTCTTTCAAATTAAAGTGAAAAAAAAAAAAAGAAGCTTTGTTTCTGTTCTTCTTTTTGTTTAACTGTTTCACCTTAAATAGTATTGAGTTTTTTGACTATTTCACTCAGCACATGATGAGAAACTTTTGGTCACATCCAAATTGAACGCATCTTCAAACCAGGGGGAACGATTTCTTCATTTACTCAATCTAATTCTAAAATCGACTTCCATGAGTACTTTCAGTACTTTGATTTATCTTGTAAAGAAGTAGAGTTCATTTCATCAGCTTGTGATTAATACGGGGAAATATTTGCCGATAAAAGGAAAAGGTATGCGAAAATAACGAGTGTCGTAAGGCACGAGTTATTTCCGCGGATATTTCCCTTTTAAGGCAAATATTTTCCGATATTAACCACAAGCTGATGGTATAAATTATATATTATATTTCCTCTGATTATTTTGTCAACGAATCCACTTTTAAAACTAGTGATCTCAAGTTAATTAACCAGATTTTCGGCAGGAGGCAAATAGTCACTGTGACGAGGAAATAATTCCCCCCCCCCCAGCTTGAATGACGTCATTTCTTTACCCATAACATTTCTAAAAGTAGAAGCATGAACTATAAAGTTTTAGATGATTAAAAGCATAGTAACAAAGGACAAACCTGTGTAAATACAAAAGTTCCTCACGCTGATAAATGTTGATGTTGCACCGCAGCCGAACGCAAGTAAATCTGTCAGTGTAGTGATTGTAATGCCGACACCGGATACTCGCATGGTTTCCGCCAGTTTATCGGAGACCGTTGTCTGTGTTTGGGCCCCAGAGAGGCCCGAGAGCAGAATAAACATATCATCTATACCGATACCTGAAACATTATGGAGCGTTTAATCTTTAGGCTAGCTAAGCAAATCTTTGATCTGTTTTGGGCGAAACGTAATTTATCCATTGCAAATTAAAACAAAATGGATTCATTCTATTTTGAGTTTGATTTCAATTAATTAACAAGATATATCTGTAGAAATAAATGTCGAAGAAGAAAGACCTAAAAGTTCTGTTATTTACGGTTAAGGTTATTACATGCGTAAGGTACACACCCTTTTCCAATAGGCAAGCCTCAAATCTATCGTGTGCTAGATGATAGGCCTACAAAAAATTATCATACCTGACACCAGAAAGGGAGAGACGCCGACTATGCTGACAAACTCTATGCCAATGGCTGCACAGAGACCGATAGCGGAAAGTATGGACAGGCCGGTCGCGAGCCAACCTGCAGCACCGAGCCAGACCCGCTGACCAACACTGTCTGTCAATCTATTGATAAAATGGAAATGAAAAACAATTTTCTTCATCGATAAAAACAAAGACAAATTTGCAGATGACAAATTTAATTTTCATATGGTTCAATGATGGTTCAAGTGTATTAAACGTTGTGGGAAAAGGAGAAAACGCTACCAGCATTTTCTCCCTTTCCGGGAAGGTTTTCAAAGGCCTTCTTTCTCAAATTAGTTAAAAGACAGATCGTTTGATAACGGCAAGAGCTAAACTAGTATATAGTTGATTAAAGAGACATCCCTCCAACACAGTTGTTGGGTATTGTATTTAAGTCGGGACGAAGATATGCATGAAGGAGTGGTCTCCCATAATAACTTTACGATTTTTCTTGCGTGGAAAAGAAATATCATCGTTAAGGCCAACGCAGATTCACGACTGAAGTCAGTTCTTAACTTGCACTTTCCTGTGAAATGCATCTAGTCTGTTTCATTAGCCTGAGGTTTGACTCTAACTTTTATTGAAAGTGTACATTTCTCCATACTATCTTTATTTTTCAGTGTTAATGTAAACAGAAGTTCTGGACAGTTAAATATCAACAAATGACCGAAATTATTCACGATACACAAAGCCTTACGCCAAGGTCAAATTAGAGCCCAAATCGTACAAGATCCTTAGAGGTTTACGTCAATGTTTGTCATAAATTCTATGCTGACGTATTATGTGTCTTTTATGTCTAAATTATTCAAGACGATGAGAACATAAATCAAACTTAAGTATAGCTTTAATTTTCACATGAATTAATCCCCTTTAAAAAAAGTAATAATATTTCATACCAAAATGCTCTCTAGGTTGTAAAACAATGCTGAATCATCAGCGTTTTTTTAACCAATCCCCAAAAGTGCCTAGTGTTTTAAAGCTTTCCCAAACAATCCCTGGTTTTACGGGTCTGGAATAGTAGCCTTTTGAAAACATTGAGGGAAAAGGAGAAAATGTTGGTAACCAGCATTTTCTCCTTTTCACACAATGTTTTCTACCCTATCATAGACAGAAATCATCGTTTCAGCAAGAGTTGAATTGTCGTCTGCAAATGCTTTCAATTTGGTCTTGTCCAAAAATTTGTCGTTTGGGAAATGGTTACGGACCACAATAACGGATTTTGACATAGTTGTTAGAAATGGAGAAAATGTGTATCGCCAGCATTTTCTCCTTTTCCAACAATAATTACGATATATTATAATTTCATCGACTGAGTCACATTTAATATGTCCTCTGTAAATGTTTTCAGTTTGGACAAGCCTAAGCCCAAGATTGTGTCATTCGGTCGACACTGTTCGCATTAGAAAAAGAGAAAAAAACACCCTTCAAGTTTGGGACAAGCCTTTTCGCTGGTTCAATAAAGTTCAAAGCACTGAAAATACTGTGGAAAAACAGGGAGTTGAGCATTTTCTCCCGTTAGATAACATTCTACCAATACACATCTATCTGACTTTGGCATTCTGGGTACGGTACGGACTATTTTTCAAAACGACAACCGTTACTTTGAATTTCAAGATAAATAACGTTTACTCAATTCAACTTTACCTGGTGCGATTCATTCAGCTATGATCAGCTTGCATGTTACCAATGCAGCGGCTATGTATTAGAACAGTCCCTACAGGCTTGGGTAATAGCTTTGATATAAGCCCCTTTTCCTTGGTATTTATGGGATCGGAGATTCGTCGTAGCAGACAGGTCGAATCTTCGACGAATATGACATGCGCAGACAACGGAGAGTTGTGAAGAAACAATTAAGCTATGGTCTGTAGACAGCGGTTTAATGCATCTGCAAAAAGGACTGGATTGTGTCAGCCTGTCCTGTCCTCGCAGGCTGACTCTCGTGGCAAATCTTTGCCATCGATCAATTTTCTCCTTGTCAAAGGACCAGTATATGTCATGATTACGTTGATTGTTAGACAACCTAGATTTTACTGGTTCATCACTATCTAATGACTTGCCAAGTAAAATGTCTCAAAGCATGGCTAAAATATCATTCTAACATGACACGCGAATCATTCGATGAGTTGGTCAAAATAACTCTTGATAACTAGATCTACAGCTAATATTATTCATAAATGTTTCGACGGTACGTTTATTGATTACGTATAAAAGGATCTGTCTGCGCAGAAGGTGATCATCATATGACCCATTTCTACACTTTTCGATATCGTAACATACTCTAAGATATTCATAAACTACCAAGTTTTAATATTCACATCCGCTTTACTGAACGAGCTTATCCTTTCCATGTTATATGTAATAAATAATTGTACCTCATAACTCACAACTGTGGTTTATTGAACGATAAACCACGATAGGAAGATAGCCCTCGAGGATTATTTATTGCGCCTCATAACTCACAACTGTGGTTTATTGAACGATAAACCACAATAGGAAGAAGACTATTTGTTAACTTACCTCGCTGAGACGGTTGCAGATATAGAATACGCCATCATTATAGCTACGGTGAAGGCAAACAGTCCAAGGTCCCCTATAACGTTGTCATGGAGCTGTTCATCTAGAGAGTGAGAGTGGGCGTATAATGTTTCTATATCTTCTCCCCTGTACCGCTCCAACACCTTCAGAAACTCGGTACACTGAAATTAAAAAAAAAACAAATTTGAGCCATTGCTCGGTAAAAAAGGGGGTTTTAACCCTTAGGCTAAACAACATTTTGTGGACAGCTTAGATCAAGATCAGACTGCACAAAACGTCAGATCTTGGATTTAGACTGTCCAATAAGGTGATATTATTCCCAAAGATAGAACTGTAAAATAGCAATTTTTGGGTTAACAATATCCTCATAAATAAGTCGGTTGTTAAACAAAATGCATTTTATGAAAATGCATCCATGCTTATGTGATTATTTGCTGGGAATATTGCATCACGAAGATGCATTTACGCCTTTCTGCCAGAGCAAGGGTCCTATATCATTATTCTTCATGGTGTTTACGTCTTTTCAACATTATTTCACGTATTACTGGGTGGCTACTGCACCTATATCATCCTCGGATACCCCGGGGTCTCCCTGTTTGCTACGCTACATCGACCCCTGGGACAATTAATTGAATTTCCCTCGCTTTACCGCTGGCCGAATGCTGGCTTTTCATTGGTTCCATCATCATTTTGTGATGGGCGAGTGGACTGTACGCTATGACGTTTCGTATCGATTTTCGGCGGCTGATTCAAAGTTTTATTGGTCAATTGTCCCAGGGGTCGATGTAGCGTAGCAAATAGGGAGACCCCGGGGTATCCGAGGATGCACCTATATATTAGTTTCTGGAAGTTTTCATAATACTAAATCTTCGCCAAACATCATTTCCGAGTCCTTGGTTGCGTTTCCATAAACGTCCTCTAAACAAAGCTCAGCGGTCTGGGAACAAATAATTTCATCAGCTTGTGGTTAATATTGGGAAATATTTGCCGAGAAAGGGAAAGGTATGCGAAAATAACGAGTGCCGTATTTCACGAGTTATTTTCGCTAACCTTTCCCTTTTGAGGCAAATATTTCCCCATATTAACCACAAGCTGATGAAATAAATTATATATTATATTTCCTCTGATTATTTTGTCGACAAATGCCACTTTTGAATCTATTTTAGCAAAATAGAACAAGTAGTTCCAGATTTTCAACAGGAGGAAAAAATTCACTGTGACGGGAAATAATCCCCCCTTCTGAAATTATGACATTTCTGTACCCATAACATTTAAAAAAATAGACACATGAAATATAATATTGAGGCGTTATGCATTGTCTTATCATCATTCCTCAGAAAGAATTTACCGAGATAGGAATCGACTCGTTTCAATCCACCTGCCCTATTATACTTTACATGGACAGACCTCCCCAAAGGTATAGGCAGGTACCACTAACTCACAAACTTACACGCACATACTTATATGCCCTAACAATGCAACAGAGAGACGTATTGCGTACGAAAACGAAAAAAAAAACTATTATTATACTGATGTTTTACCCATTTAATGATATCATCCGTAGCGTCTATATCTGTACGAAATCCGTACTCTATCTTGATGTACTCCATACCATGTAGATGGGTCTCGTTTCTATCGACATGTCCTGTATGATACAGAAGTCGTTAAGCCGTTTATCAACTATTTATGAACCATAAATTCCACACTTGTTCAGATTAAATGCGTTTTCATATGACGAATTAACCCATTACCACACAATCCCTACTTTTGACGCCTCTGAGAAAGAAGCTTTTGAAAACACTGTAGGAAAAGGAGAAAATACTGGTAACCAGCATTTTCTCCTTTTCCCACAGTGTTTTCTACCCTTCCCAGAACAAATTTCAATTTTTCAGTCACCTTTATTTTGTAGTCTGCAAATGCTTTCAATTTGAACAAGTCTAAAATTTTGCCATGTGTTAAACAGTTAAGTGAGGCATATACTGCTTTATGCACTTGTTTTTTCATGTCCATCAATTATTCTACCGCATGATTCAGTCTATTGTTAAAATATAGTGTTACGGGAGACAACTCCTCCATGCATGTCGTCGTCCCGATTCAAATACAATATCTGACAACTGCGTCAGAGAGATATCTCTTTGGATCAGTGGTTACAGCTTCTCAAGCTAAGGCTGACAATTCACTACGTTACTCTACCATTGGCGGATCGAGGTTGATTTCTACGTTCACCCGATACGCTTTTTCATTGGATGCAGCCAGCTCTAGCTGCAACGAATGAAATCGCACGTAGCATTTCATCTTTGATAAAAATAGAACAAGGTCTCTACCTTTCGAATAAAAGGTAAAACATGGAAACCCACGTGGATGTCTGCTTATCGCTACATGTGTATTCGTAAGCGGTTTGTAAAACGATAGTTCATTTGCTTTTAGAAACATCATGTAAAGGGGAGTAATAACCAGCATCCAATAGAAGGTGCATCGCAGGAATTTCGAAATCGGGCTCAATCAGCCAAGGTAAAATGCACGAAGTGGTCGTAAACTTGGCTCGCAAAGATGCAGTGGTTATGGTATTCGTCTTTTAATCTTCGAAACACGAGGTTATTTGTCACTTCAAGGGTTCGAATCCCGCCAGATGCTGTTTGTATTTGAGCTATGCATTTATTTGTTTCTTTGTTACGGACTTCGTTCGTATGTATAAATTTTATTGATCTGTAATTCTATGACAATTTGCTTGTCGGTAAACAAATCCACTCTTATTCCAGAGCAAGGCCCAAGTATAATGATATAATACGGCTTGCAACATCCGAAAAAGGGGCATTCGGACAATTGCGTAATCCAAGACGACACTTTCCGTTTTTATGTCATTTTCTGTTTTGCGCATGTCTACTGTAGCCTAAAATCTAATGTAGTCGTAAAGTGCCGTCTCGGATTAGCCTGCGCGGACTGCGCAGGCTGATCCGAGACGACACTTTACGCAAATGTCCGAATGCCCCTTTTTTACGTATTGCAACAAGCCATATATACAGATAGTTTAGAACAGGCAAAAGACCATCATACAAACATACTAGGAGTTGAAAGAAGAAGGCATAACTAAAATATATATTTTTGTTATAGTTCAGGGATGTAGATCCAAGAGGGCATGGTAAAAATATAATCATAATTCTAAAATGGCACGCGACTTTGGCTCTATAAACACAGTGCAAGGAAAACGTGGTAAAATCTGCGACAATCCATGTAGAGTGACGTCATCCTATATCGAGTGACATCATTCAATGAGTGAGTTATTCAATGGAACATAATCTTCATCCGCGTTTTTACTCTTAGTTTGAACTTGTTTTCCTTTCATTAAGAATTGGCCAAGTTAGAATCGAAATAATCTTCTTTCTATCGTGGTATATCGTTCAATAAACCACGTTGTGAGTTATGAGGCGCAATGAATAACCCACTCGGGCTATCGCCCTCGTGGATTATTTATTGTGCCTCATAACTCACAACTGTGGTTTATTGAACGATATACCACGATAGAAAGAAGATTATTTCTTAATTATACTCTAAAAGATGCATGAGAGAATGTTATTAGTTGTACGGTCAAGTGGCAGGGGACTTGGAAACTTGTTCACGGCTGTGGTTAATCTAGTCCAAATATTTAGACGTACACATGCTTGTTTGCCGTTCAACATTTATTTTTCGGACATTTCACATTTTACTTTTCTTTTGCATGTTACGTCTAAACGGGCCCTACTTAGTTCTATGTAGCAAATTTGATTTCCTAAAATCCGGGATAATGGTGACAAAGCACGCAAGTAAACATGATAGATAACTTAACTGGATACAAATTTACTTTTCTGACTCTGAAAAAGGGCCACATTCATGATATATTCATCTTGAGTTCAATCGTGTAACTTTTTCCAACACAAAAGCCGCCATGTTTACAAGCATATTTCGGGTTAAATAAAAAAACGAATTTCCGAACAATTTTTGAACGAAATCCGATTAGGCCCCCCCCCCCCCCCCCGCACGGATTGTAACCTTAGATTTGGCAACCATTTTCTGAAGTTCTGTTTACCAAAATTATTTCTAAAACCTTAACATAAATTAATGTGAAATGCCTGTATAATCATAGTCCCTACTTGAATCATGTATATATTCAACGATAACAACATATTCAGCCTTCGGTCTTGTGCGAGAAGCTGAATTTAGACATGGGAAACCCCAGCCTCATTGTGTGGCTTTATATATCCATTGGACAGTTCATGAAAAATATACTGTATACCAGAACTCAAGTAAAATGCTTCCTATCACCAGAAGTAACTGTTTGCATCATATAAATGAACTGTTCAAAGTCAATTAGCTCAGTTTTTGAAGCGCGATGAACGGGACGGACGTATGTAAAATTTACCGTCTATTGGTCTTCTCTTGACAGCTGCACTAGAATACCAGAAAATAAAAAAATACACTTTTTGCAGTATTTCTGCTCGAGCAAATTTGTACGAAAATCAAGTGGAATTGAAATTCATGAAATAAATTTTGGCTACACGCGAAACCTCACGCCAAAAAAAAAAAATAATAAAGTGTCATTTTTTCCCTTGTCTCATGTGAAATGACAGTTATGCAGTAACTTGACACCCTTATTGATATTATCTTTCTCAAATTATGCGGAAATACGTATCCATAAATTTACAGACATGAAAAATTGATTGGTGCAAAAAACGCAGAAACCCATGACACAACAGAATGTTCCGTTAGACTCGGCCCGGTCAGAGACTTCAGACCGTCTTTTCAGCTTTTTAATTACTTTAAACAGAAAATTTTCATAATTATCTTGATCTAACAGACTTGTTTTGCTGCAAGTCATAAATATGCAATTTAGAATCATTATTATCCAACCCTCTAATATGAACTTAACCACAGATTTACAGCTCAGGGGTTAAGTGTGCCCTGAGCGGAAATACCGGTTTCGGTTCCTTCTATCAATTTATTAGCAGTTGTGAAGGAGGACTAGGAATTTTCTTCGAAACTACTTTATCATAAATCACCTGAAAATATTCAGTGTCGTATTCAAAGAGCGAGTGGTCTGGAAAAACGTCATAAAATACCACTAAAACCGACCTTTCTTTTAAAAATATGCATACGGTCCTGTTTTGGTTGCAGTTCCTAAATAAACAAGAGTGAAACTATTGTCTGCATTTAAATAAGGGGTTCGTAAAAAAAGGTGACGTCTTTCACTTCATCGTGCCTAAGAAAACCGGGATGCATTTAGGGTTAAAAAAACACGTACCCCGCGAAAACACATCGATCGACGATAGATCTCATTTCTCTTTGATGAAATGAAGCTTTTCAACACTTTCCAACGTTAAAGTTTACCTAAATAGTTGGAGCCTTACTGTCGTACGTTCATTTATGTCCATGTCTTTATCTACGTAAAAGAAGGCCATGTACATAAAACATCATAAAATCCGATATGTAACACTCAACCATTAATTAAAGAAATTTATCACTCTATTTAACACACAACATCCAAAAAGTATCAGAAACTCGGGTTGGACGGGAATCCGGCGAAATCGATTCAGAAAACGTGGGAACGAACTAGATTTGGGACGAGTTACTGGGACATTGTTTCGACGTTTCTTTTATTTATGAATAGTCTTAAAACTCGATAACCGTCTGTAATGGACCATTAAACGATTCAGTACTTCTTTCTGGGCAAAATTATATTTGTGAATGAGGGTTGCCCCTTTCTGTAACACTTTAATGGAGGTAAAGGAATTTCGTTTAAAGAATTTCGTTTACTTGCCGTTAACCCGCGATAACTACACATTTACATACCGGTTTTACTTCAAAAATAGGGTAGTGTGAAATAGAAGCGGATTTAAGTCATAAAACGTAATTGTCTTACAACCAAGTCTTTAATATCGGTTCAATATTGATTTATCTTGTTACCGATACCAGTTTCATTGAGCATTTTGCATTTTCAATATCCAAATTTGTTGCTCAAACAGCGACAAGATTTGATGTCGGAGTTTGCTAAAGGAACCTATGAAGGGCCCGATAAGACCCTACGTACACGATGAATGTCAAAATGTGAAATAACGTACGTAGGGTCTTATAAATAGGACTATGGTTAATCATGTCGCCCCAGCCGAAGGCGAGGTGGCGACATGATTCACTACAGCCGTGAACAAGTTTCCAAGTCCCCTGCCACTTGACCGTACAACGAATTTATTATACGCAAAGTTTTACCCTTTCAAAGGGCGTTAAGAGAAATTTTCCTGTTTTCTAATTTCACGAATTGAGTATGCTGACGAAATAGAAATTCCCGTCTGTGTGCCCCAATTCAATGAAAACTGACGTCACTGGAAACTGACGTCACTAAAAACGTGCAGTTTAGTGCATAAATGTGCAGTCTGGTGATCAATCGACGCCGCCATTTTGGATGATGTATTGCACGTGTAGATATGTTTACGGGGCACTCAAAAGGGAACTGGTTTTAGGTGCTTTGTGCCAGGGAACATGATATTATGTTCCCGGCATGTTAACCAATCAGATCACGAGAAATTTCTTTGCAGTATAATAATAGCTTATGGCATACCTCCAATATATGTCTTGTAGTTAGACACGCCTTCCGAAGATACAAACCATGGAAACATGACATTCCGTTGCTCTACTGCGTTCATAAACTCGTTTGTCCAAAACACCGAACCCTCCACAAAACACCTGCCATTAACTAGAGCACAGATGTCCGTCAACTGCAGGGGGAAATATTATTCTTATATTTACTTTTAGCCGTATTTTGATACTTCTTTGACAGTTAATTTCTTGCTTTATAATAATATTTTAGACTGGCCCACTTTGAAATCTTTCTTTTAACTCTTTACCAAACAACAAAATTTTAGACTGGTCCAAATTGAAAGCACTTGCAGACAACAAAATAAACATAACTCAAAATTTGAACTTTGTTTCCAGCAGGGTAGAAAACATTGTGAGAAAAGGAGAGAATGTTGGTTACAAACATTTTCTCCTTTTCCCACAATGTTTTCAAAAGGCTTCTATCTCAGGGTCGTAAAAAACAAGAATTGTTTGGTAAAGGGTTAAAAACAACATAATAAAAGCAAATAAAATGATGGAAATTGCTTCTAAAAAAGCATCGTTAGAAAATGAGAAAATACTGTTTACCAACAATTTCTCCTTTTCACACAATGTTCTCACAAGGCTTCAAGATTTGGGATGTCAAATTACGTTATTCTTATTAGAAGTTTAAATACGTACTTCAATCAATCCAAATGTGTACTTTTGGAAATAAACGTAGAAAACACTTTTTTGCGGCTGAGGAGATCCTTTCAGTAATATTTACAATCTTGATGTTTTAAGGTTCGTTTCGCAATTTTTCCAAGCTTCGATTAAGTTTAAAAGGAAAAGAAGACGTTCGAATTTTTCATAGAATGAAAAGCAATGTGTGTGTCGTGTAACTGAAATTGTTCGAATCAAGGTCATCAAGCCTTTTCCAGTCCTAGTTTTATTGATAAGTTACATGAATATTATGGGCAACAACGGATCTCCCTGTTTGAGTCCTATCGAAATTCGAGAAAGAAAGGAAATAGAAATTTACAGCTGATCAGTAATTTTGACACTCACTTTATCAGTACTATGAATTAATCTTGATTTTTCATTCATATTACAGCTGACGCCACAAAAGAGTAGTTCAAAATCTATTACCATGCACCTATTCTTTAATATCTGCCGTCATTAGTTGACAGCTGCGTTTAACGACACTTAAATGTTCATGGGAAAACTATAATTGGCTTGCAACACGCCAGAAGGGGCATTCGGACATTTGCGTAAAGTGTCGTCTCGGATCAGCCTGCGCAGGCTAATCCGAGACGGCACTTTACGACTACACTAGAGTTTTTGCAACAGTAGACTTGCACAAATCAGGAAATTACATAAAAACGGAAAGTGTCGTCTCGGATTAGTCTGAGCGGACTGCGCAGGCTGATCCGAGACGACACTTTACGCAGATGTCCGAATGTTCCTTTTTGCGTGTTGCCGCCCATATTTGGTTGTTAATAAATGAACTTCAATGACGTCAAAATAACTCTTGATAACTAGATCTACAGCTAATATTATTCATAAATGTTTCGACGGTACGTTTATTGATTACGTATAAAAGGATCTGTCTGCGCAGAAGGTGATCATCATCTGACCCATTTCTACACTTTACGATATCGTAACATATTCTGAGATATTCATAAACTATCAAATCTTAATATTCACATCCGCTTTACAGAACGAGCTTATCCTTTCCATGTTATGTAAATAGGGAGCACTTTGTACCAGAAAGTAGTTCCGGTAGGATGCGTTTCTATAATTTTATTCCACATGCTATAATTTTACTGTAATTTTTTTTTCTTCTTTTTTTTTTTTCATAGTTGATAAATTTGCAAAACTATCTTATTTAATAGAATCTGCTGCTTTAGAAACAGTTGCATATATGGCTCGCAACACGCAAAAAGGGACATTCGGACATCTGCGTAAAGTGTCGTTTCGGATCAGCCTGCGCAGTCCGCGCAGGCTAATCCGAGACGGCACTTTACGACTACATTAGATTTTGTGCTACGGTAGACTTCCGCAAAGCAGAAAATTACATAAAATCGGAAAGTATCGTCTCGTATTAGCCTGCGCGGACTGCGCAGGCTGATCCGAGACGACACTTTACGTAAATGTCCGAAAGCCCCTTTTCGCGTGTTGCAAGCCAATTATCATGATGCTATATATCTCAAAGGCTCACTCATGTCAGATCCTATATATGTGAAACTTACCCGAATTTCAGTTCCGTCATCCCTTGTTGCAACGATCTGACTAATGACGTCATGTAGTGACGAAACCTCAACAAGGGCGTTTCCCTCCAGTAAATTTCCTGTCTTGGAGCGTACCAGTACTGCTGCCCATTTTCCAATCTGGTTTAGTTGAAGCTTCTGGAAATTGGTTCTTGACGTGTCTGGAAATATTTCTTGAACTCTTTCCTCGTCCTTCCTTGCTTGGGAACCTGAATGTATATTTAGAGGGATGGGTATAACTGGCTTTTTTCTTTAACTCGAGAAAGCTCAATAGGTCAAATATGGATATGACTAGATTTCTAGTTTGACGTATTAGATTTTTTGAAAACGCATAAACTCATATCTAAAAAAGCTGCAGCAGAATAATTAGCTACCCGTGACAAAACGGGAGAAGAAAATTTACAAAGTAAAAATTTAAACAAGAGGGCCAAGATGACCCAGGATCGCTCACCTGAATTTTTGAGAGGAAAATATCTGATTTTTCTTTTTAACTTTGGGAACACAATCATTATTTTGCCAAGCTATTTAGAAAATGTCACCTGTAAAAGTCATTTCTTAATCTGTGACCGCCCCTGCAATCATAACAACAGCAATGATTCTGATGAATAAAAATTATGGAAATAAATTTTTCAATAGATCACCCAAGGAAAATTTCTTTAAGAAGAACAAATGCTCGATAGTGACTAAAAACATAAGTCGAACAAGAGCACCACATGCAGGTGCCTACAATTGCCTGTTGTTTTTCGACGGATAAAAAAGTTCTAACAATTTTTCAGGGTCACCCAATGAACATTGCAGTGAAATTATTTCAAAATCTGACCGGCTGTTTCAGTGAAGAAAAATTTTAAAAAAGAATTCTTTATGTCCATACAGTGTAAATAGCCAACAGCCACCTGAGCCATGTTTCTTTAAAATTTCTCTAACAATTTTCAAAAATGGTCACCCAAAGAACATTGTTGTGAAATTACATGTATTTCAAAATCTGACCACCTGTTTCAGAGTAGAAGAATCTTTAAAAATGTCTTCATGTCCAAGTGCCCCCACCCACACACCCCCGACCCAATCAGAGCCACATTTCTTGACGAATCAGCATTTTGCAAACAATTTTTGAAAAGGGTCACGAAATGAACATCATATAGTGCATGCAGCCCCCAGTCACCAGAGCCATGTTTCTTGACGGATTGAAATTTCGCGCCAAAGATTTGAAAACGGTCACCAAAGGAACATCTCTGTGAAATTATGTCGAAATGTGACCATAGACGTTTATCCTAAGAATCTATACGGAAAAAAAGCTAAAAAAGTAGTCAGCTATAGTGAAAGAGTAATAAGCTGTAGTGAAAAAGTAGTCAGCTAGAGTGAAAAAATAGTCAGCTATAGTGAAAAAATAGTCAGCTATAGTAAAAAAGTAGTCAGCTATACTGAAAACTTAGCCAGCTTAACTGAAAAAATAATCAGCTATACTGAAAAAACAAACAGTATGGGTTAACCTGTTACCACACATTGCCTACTTTTGACGACCCTGAGAGAGAAGCCTTTCAAAAACACTGTGGGAAAACGGGAAAATGCTGTTAACAAGCATTTTCTCTTTTTCCCACAATGTTTCCTCTCTTCACAAAACAAATTTCAAGTCATTTTTATTTTGTCGTCTGCAAATGCTTTCGATTTGGACAAGCCTAATATATTGTAGTTTGGTAATGAGTTAACAAAATCATGTTGCATGACACCTAAAAGAAGTAATGTTTAGAAGATATGCTTTACATGGAGCGACAGGTTATGTTTATTAATGAAGATAGATCTTTGTCCTGGATTTCACAAATAATTAAAAAAAAATCCCTCTGTCAATCATTTTTGTTTCAAAATGCAGAGTAATAATTGTATTTCATTTTTATGTTCTTTTGATCTCTCAATCCTATTTAGTGCGTTTTGGGGGGAAATTTCAAGTCACTAGCTTCAGTGTATATTACTTTCATAGTAGAGGCCAGTAGTTCAGTCGACAGTGTAAGAGACTTAAAACCATGAAGGTTGCTGGTTAGAATCTCTAGCTCAGCTTTATTATTTTCCCTGGACTGATATCAGTCATTGCGACGCCATTCCTTTTCAACAACTGATTACTTGACGATGTTCGTAACGACAAAGATGACATTTTCAGGCCTAGAGGCTGCTTTCATACACACTGTAACACAAGAACAAAATGCCTGTAGTGAGAAATGTCTCCTTTTGCATCTAAGCCTTTAATTAACTCATTACCGACAAAATTTTAGGTTTGTCCAAATCGAAAGCATTTGCCGACGACAAAATAAAAGTGACTGAAAATTAGAAATTTGTTTTTGAAAGGGTAGAAAACATTGTGTAAAAAGGAGAAAATGCTGGTTACCAGCATTTTCTCCTTTTCCCACAATGTTTTCAAGAGGCCTTTTTCTCAGGGTCGTTAAAAGTAGGGATTGTGTGGTAATTGGTTATATGTATCATACACAACCTCTTAACTCCTTACCAGTCGACAAAATTTTGGCGTCTCGAGATGTATTGGCAGACAATGCTTTACTTTACATCTACAGGGGAGTTTTCTTTCTAATGTTTGTTGAATAAGAGATTGTACAGTAAAGGATAAAAGACGTTTTGAAAAAAAACGAAGCAATGAAAAAAGGAGATATCTTTAACCCTTTAGCTCTTAAGGCATTTCTGTGGTATCTCTAATTGACCCTAAATAACAGCAAGGATGAAGCCGTTTTTATGAGTAGCATAGATAGCATAGAAAACATTGTGACAAAAGGTGAAATTGCTCGTCACGAGCAATTTCACCTTTTGCCACAATGTTTTCCAAAGGCTCCAACAAGCAATGCGTAGAAATGAGTATCTATATATGCTACCAAGGACCCTCCGAATAAAAAAGTGTACAATTTTGACCAATCAAAATTTATTATCTATTCGTTCTTTATCAGTAGCAAGAAGTAGGACAAGCGCATTCAGCTACGCCCATAAGATAGTCGTACCTTGTGGTAAGTAAACTCTTTCTGCATCGATGATAAGCTCTAGTCGAATCAGACCAACACCAAGCGCTAGGTTGATAAAAATAGTAACAAGAAGGAATTTCCAGGGATGCCCTGCTATAATTCTTCCGAACGAGGCAAATCCATCTCCAATCCTCTTCTCAACTCTTTCATAGAATGTCAATTTTTCCTTTTGTTTGTCCTCAGTCTGAATTGAAAAAATAAAATTTCCATGTGCATCAAGGTACATCTACATACAGAAACTTGTAAAGGATTAACGACAAAATTTTAGACTGGCCAACTTCAAAGGTATTTGCAAGCGACAAGTTTAAATCTTAAGAAGACATAATTCCGCAAAAAAGGATTGGAACAAAAGCAAAACTGATAGATTTACTCTCCAATTTCCGGTTATCGAATGTATTATGTACGGTATAAAGAACAAGTCTAATGAGCACATATACAAAATGAAGAGATAGCTAAAAGAAGGGGGGGTTACAAATGGGTGCTGAATGTTTGGTCTACAGGCGAAGATGCCTCCAAAAAGCAGACATAAGTGACACGATAAAAATCACAATCAGGCCGTCACTAGTACGTTTACAATGTTCAGAAGGGCAAGTGAATACAGACCGAGGTTTCGTGTGCGAATACTGCTTGAACTCAGTTGCATTAGGGGATCAACCTAGTTATTTATTTTAATTGATTAATTGATAAATTCGTATTTTTCTGTCTGACTGAAATATCTATGCAAATATCAGAGGTCGCAGTGTACTCTTAGATTAATATCGGATTGAACAGTGACAATACTCAAGAGAGCGAGAGAAAACAGAATGCGCTAATTTTTCGTGTTCAGCATACATAAAATTTGTTCAGTTGAGTAAGCTCTGTATCAACGGTAAATTTTGGACTTTTTTTTTTTAAAAATCATGAAGAATTTGTAGTTGAAAAAAGTAAATGTGGCTATACTTAAATGTTACTCGAATGACGAGAATCCTCTCTAAAATGGTAGAAAAAGATCTGGAAAAGAAGGAAATGTACTCTTTTCGCGCCGTGTTTTCGAAAGCCCATTTATTCATGGTCGTCAAAACTTGAGACTGCTTGATATGGGATAAAAATAGAATGACAAGTATCAGCCACAGATAACTGCTGAAAAAGCTAATACATTTATAAAGTAAAATTAGTAAAGATTTCTTTCAGCATCTCTGTTCATCTTCATTTTAGATATGAAAAACGGGCGACTAAGAAATGAGAGAAAAGACAGAAAGAAAAATTCGTGTACAAAAGAAAGACGAAACAAAACAATTATCAAGAGTATAAATGAACAAAGCAATATAAGGGTGATGAATTAAAAAAGGGGAACACACAAGAATGGTAGCATTGAACATAAAACAAAAGAATTTATATTGTATAGCTTCCTCTATGAAATTAAAGGATAATGCCACACCGCCATCCCGTCGATTTTGCAAAGAACTATCGATGGTTTAAAAGCAAAGGAAAGTGTGGCAGATTTTATCAAGTATTGCATATGAAAAAATGGTGTGGAAAAAAATGCTAAAAGTGCGAATAAATGTAGTCGATGTGCGTCGATCAATCATTTATTTTTTGCTCCTAGATTTTTTCAACATCTTGCCTTCATGGGGCGAAAAGTCGGTCTTGCATCATGATGAGTTAATTTACATTTGACCCTTTACCAAAACGAGCCAAAGATTTTACGACCTTGAAGAAGAGGGCGTTTGAAACGTCGTGAAAAAAAGAGAAAAAATACTGGTAAAACATATTTCCTTCTTCCCAGATGAGTTGTACCTCAAATCCCACCGTTTGAGCAACCTTAAATGTTGTCTGCAAATGGTTTCAATATGGACGCATGTAAATGTTTATGGTCTTCTTATAGATTAAAATGCGTTCTTTTTTAGTAATTTAGCAATGAAGATATATCTGTCACGAGAAGTGATCGATCCAAAAGGCGTTCAAGGAAATACATAAAGGCACAACTTTTGGATGAGTGATCACCTTGCATTTTATATTTATCATATGTAATTGTAATTCAGCAGAAATCGAATATCATAAAATTTAACCCTTTACCACACAATCCAAAGTTTTCAAGACTCTAGGGAAAAGGCCTTTTAAAAACACAGGGAGGGGGGGGGGGGTAAAGAAGAGAACACTTGCAGCCAACACTTTTCTCCTTTCCTGAACAGCCCGCCTGGTGGCTCAGTGGTGAGCATATCGGACTCATGACCTGGTTGTTGTGAGTTCGATACCCGGTTGAGGCGAACTTTCTTTCCGGCGTATTTTCGCCTCTCACCTCTGCTGAAGCAAGTGAGAAAAGTAGTCGGTGCCTTTGGAAAGAAAGTTGTGTTAGTACTAGTGTGAGAAAGCCAAGAAACATTTGCGTCGCCAACAACCATGATATGACCTTAGCTGTTAATGTGGTGTTAAACACCAATACAACCAACTTTGCTGAACAGTACTTTCTGCCCTTTTAAAACAATTTCAGGTATTTTGTAATACTTCTTTTATTGTCTGTATATGTTTTCAATTTGACAGGTCCAGAATTTTCAGTCGTTTGGTAGAGACTTTAAACAACCGATTCTTTCGGCGTTCATGAACAAGCTGGAACTTTCTTACCTTCTGCTTAATATTGATATATACTGACTGACTTTTGAAACGCATCACTCACATAAAATCCTTAATAACTATAGTTTTGTATAAGATTCAGTCTTAATACAGCATTAGAAAAATTGCCAAGAATCTTTCAGCATTTCATTTGCATTCACATTAAAATCGGTTATTCATTGACTTTGTAAGAGCCAGTAACCTAATTTTGTGATCTGTTTGTCATTTCCTTTTACTCTTTACCACACGAGAAAATTTTAGACTGGTCTAAGTTGAAAGCATTTGCAGATGACAAAATAAAGGTGACTAAAAAATAGAAATTTGTTATGGGAAGGGTAGAAAACACTGTGGGAAAAGGAGAAAATGCTGGTTACCAGCATTTTCTCCTTTTCCTACAGTGTTTTCAAAAGGCTTCTTTCTCAGGGGCGTCAAAAGTAGGGATTGTGTGGTAATGGGTTAAAGGAAAAATATTTGATGAATAAAGTGATGCGTCTCTAAAGTCTCTCAGTATATATATAGGATATGACATAAGTTAGCGTTTGAGATACAGAGAACATTTATTATTTTGGCTGCGCCACTCGTGACAGTATTACCTATGAAGTTAATTCGATGAAATACAGTTCGATCTTTACCGGAAACACTTGAAGAAACAAAATTTAATATTCTTCATGTAGTTATTTGATGCTTGTTACCCTCCTCCCCCATTTTTTGTCTGGTCTTTCGTCAAAATCAGTACATTTGTTTTCAGCAATTCCTCATGGCATGTCCTCCTCCTCCATATAGCAAAACACTACAGTATCATCTTAACTGAGAAAATGTGAAAACTATGAGTTCAATATTGAAATTTGAAGACCATACATGTATATCTTATTTTGTGCAAAGCCGAAGGAAATAAACCCTACTTAACCTAATTTTTCTCTGGCAAATGAGAAAAGCAATCAGATATGTTATTGGAAATGGCATGTTAAAATACACTAGGTGAAACCATCGATCGTGGAAATACTACTTTTTGGTGGAAAATAGCATTATTCGCTCATACCCTTCTATTGGAGAAATGATACAAAAAAGTCTACCGATCGCTTGGTCCTGTGCTTTTTCGTTCTAAAACCAATTCGTCACATGGCTTTTTCATCCCATGATTGCGCGCAACTCCATTTGATTGGACATGAATACTTATAGATCAAAATAATTTATTGTATTGTTGGGAATTAAATGTTTAGCAGCCAAAGATATTTCAAAATCGCAGTTTTCAGGTACAAACTTAATTATATTCCAAATATTTACATATATTTCGTTCTATATTCATAATGCATCGGACTTTCAAGGGATATTACTCTTGACTCCTCCTAATGATTGAAAGAAGACCACCCATACTCAAATAATCCTAACTTTGTCGTGACTACTCTCCCTTCATCCAAAAAGGTATTCGCTTGCTTAATTGCTTGACACTTAAGTCAATATTCGATTAATATTTCTCTTTTTCTTTCATATTATTAATCCCACACCACGGGTCCTTGATAAATACCACATCAGCGTTCTCAACGCTTTGATTTCCTGTGGTTGAATGGCACACGTTGTTTACAAAGGTAACTGGTGCGTGAGAACTACTGCTTCTGCCTTCATCAGAAGAGTTTGAAAATAATTAGTCTTTGGAATAATCGGTCTTTTTCACTGGTCGTAACCACCAACCACCACAGCGTGATCCACCCTCATTTCTCTATAAACAACTAAGAATTCTTAACTCTTTACAACACCACAAAATTTTAGACTGGTTCCGAAATTGAAAGCATTTGCAGACGACAAAATAAAGGTGACTGAAAAATTTAAATTTGTTCTGGGAAGTGTAGAAAAGACTGTGGGAAAAGGAGAAAATGCCACAGTGTTTTCAAAAGGCTTCTTTCTCAGGGGCGTCAAAAGTAGGGATTGTGTAGTAGTGGGTTAATAGACAAGTCTATGGATTTTTTTAGCGAACCTTTTGTGATCTTAATACCTTTTTTTTTTCATACGAGTTTAATAAAATTTTATCTCAAATGCTTAATCGAGGTGGATTTTTTAATCACATGGTGATATTTCATATATCATAGATCAAGTTGCGAAACCATCTTCAAATGCATTCGCGGTAGTATCAATAAAACCTATTCAATTCTATGAACTACGTACAAAATGACATAAAAAATTGAATGAACATTCGTAACGAGTATATCACACGGAAAACAGCAGGGGGTTATGTAATAAATTGGAATGAATAAGCAGTAACTAAGGATCGGCCAAACATGTTGACATGTTTATCCGGGGAAGGTGTGTGTGTGGGGGGGGGGTTTAAAAAACTGCGTAGATTTACGCAGATTATTTGGTATAGACACATACGATACTTGCTTTACCCAAAGTTAGTGCCGCACAAAGTTATGCAAATATTTACTATAATCGTAAAATTATGCCCTGTTGTAAAACTTATTTTCGGGCTTAAATCTTCCTGCGAACGCAGTTAGCTGTAAAGTAGTAACCAAATATTACCATTTATTTAGTCGAGTACACCAAGGTCAAGTATCAGTTTTGTCAGCTATGCTAAACAAGAGCCGTCAGAGACGGGTTATGCTCCCCGAACAAGTGCTTGTGTTAAAATATAAGAAATTGATATAAATTCACTTATTTTATCCTAGAAGAACCTGTTCATGCCCCCCAAAATTTGAAGTGAAAAGGCAATTACTATCTTAGAGATAGCCAACACAAACTTGTAGAGGACAATAAGCCCAATAAGCCCCCTTTAAGCCCCCTTTTCCCATAAGACAATATTGGATCATTGCAATAAATACAACGGGTGTGTGGTTTGTGGCATTTTTGAAAAATAATTCAAAATTCGAAATTTCATAAAATTCTGAGCAGTCATGTATTAAACATTACATAAAACAATTCCTTACATGAAGCCCCCTTTTTCCGAGTCGCAGCCTGAAATTGAGAAAAAGGAAGAGAGGTACCTGGGCAACGTTCCAACAAGTTCAGATTTGAAATTTCACAAAGGTTTGAGCACTGATAAAGGAGAACCTAGTGAAAAACAATTTTTTCCATGAAGTCCCCTTTTTCCGTGATGCAGCCTTAATTTGAGAAACCAGGAAAGACGTATTTGCGCATTAATAATTTATAGATTGCAAAAACAAAGGGCACATGTTGAAACTTGTAAAACAAGATATAACCATGAAATATTGACAAAAACTGAAGAAGATATTAGTAAAAATTGCAATTTTGCATTAGGGCCCCTTTTTCATTTTACAAGAAACCCCCTTTTTCCATGACAGAGGGTCAAATTAAAAAAACACATAGATAAAGAAACAAGAGCACATGGTGAAACTCTGAAAAAACAATATAACCATGAAGTTTAATGAAATTTTGACCAAAACTGAATGAAATATTAGTAAAAATTAGAATTTTGCAAGAAGCCCCCTTTTTCCATGACAGAACGTCAACTTTAAAAATGTCCAGATTGAAAATAGCAAGAGCACATGCTAAAACTTTCCATAAACAATATAACCATGAAGTTTCATGATATTCTGACAAAATCTGAATGAGATATTGTTAAAAATTGCAATTTTGCATTAAGCCCCTTTTTTCCATGACACGGGGTCAAATTGAAAATCCGGGAAAACTATATCGGCGCATTACCCTAAGGAGTTCATATATGAAGTTTCATCCAATTTGGTCCAAGGGTTGTGGAGAAATCGCTTCGGACGGACGGACGGACGGACGGACGGACGGACGGAAGGACGGACGGACGGACGGACGGACGGACGGACGGAAGGACGGACGGACGGACAGACGGACGGACGGACAGACGAAGCGGCGACTATATGCTCGCCCTTCGGGGAGCATAAAAACATATAGACTCTGAAGAAAACACGTTTTTTGACATGTTTATAATCAGCCTAGCATTATAAAAAACGTGAATACCCGTGTTACAAACCTTTTACAAACAATCCCTGGTTTTTTACGACCCCGACATAGAGGCCTTTTGAAAAAAATGTTGAAAAAAGGAGAAAATGCTGGTAACCAGCATTTTCTCCTTTTCTCACAATGTTTCCTACCATGCTGAAAACAAATTTAATTTTTTGAGTTACGTTTATGTTGTAGTCTGCAACTGCTTTCAATTTAGACCAGCCAAAAATTTTGTTTTTCCCGGTAAAATTTCAGTCTATTTGATACTGTCGATCCAAGATCAGACTGCAAGCTTTGTGCAACCTGATCTTAATCCAGATTGTCCGGCAAAGGGCACTAAGTCGTCCTTACGTGCCTTAAGGTAACACGATCCTTGGAGTACGTGATATGTTGTATTGGGGTTTAACGCGACTTTAACAGCTAAGGTCATATCATGGCGGTCGGTGGCGCACATGTGTTTCATGGCTTTCTCACACCGTACTTACACTACTCTCTTTCCAAAGCCACCGACTACTTTTCTGACATGCTTCAGCAGAAGTGAGAGGCGAAAATACGCCGGAAAGAAAGTTCGCCTCAACCGGGTATCGAACTCACAACCACCAAGTCATGAGTCCGACACGCTCACCACTGAGCCACCCGGGCGGGCAGTACGTGATATATCAATGAAGTTAAGGTCAAATGACCCGAGTAAAAGGCGTAGCTAGCCCTATGAGGTCAGATTTTTCAGTCGATAAGAAATTTCAAATCTATAAATTTATTACAAAAATATCCCGATTTTTTACGACCATAATTGAAGGAGCTCTTGAAACATTGTATATAGGAAAAAAGGAGCAAATGCTGGTAACCAGCATTTTCTCCTTTTTTCCCACCACGTTTCAACCTATTCAAAGGGAAATTATACCATTTAAAAATCCCCTTAACTGTCATCTGTACATTCCTTCAAATGGATGAGTATAAAACCGTTTGAAGGGTGGTAAAAGGTTAGTAGGATTGACAGACGAAGAGTTATTGAATTATCAATTTTGAAACTATTTTGTCCGTAAATAGTAAGAGAAATGATGAAACAGCAGTTGCCTGTTTTTTCTCATTATTTGCATATACTTGAAAGGGGAACATTACAATTAAGATCAAGTTATTTATGCCCCTCCCTCTATCAGAAAGGTGCAACATTTATTTACATTATCTCCTGCTAGATGGCATTCTATAATTCGCTTTGTCTGCCAAACAACATCTTCTTGAGCCAAGTTTACGATCACTGCGTGGATCACTACGTCAATCGCCTTTACGTACCTTGGCTGATTGAGCCCGATTTCGAGATTCCTGCGATGTGCTGTCTATTTGATGCTGGTTATTACCCCCCCTTTACATCATATTTCTAAAAGCCAATGAAATATCGTTTAAAAAACAGCTTACGAATACACATGAAGCGATAAGCAGACATCCACGTGGGTTGCCATGTTTACTTTCTATTCGAAAGGTAGGGACCTTATTCTATTTCCATCAAAGATGAAATGCTATGAGCGATTTCATTCGTTGCAGTTAGAGCTGGCTGCATCCAATCAAAAGCGTATCGGGGGTATGTAAAAATCAAGCTCGATCCGCCAAGGGTAAAGTAGCATTGTGAATCGTCAGCCTTGGCTTGCAATGATGGCCAAACAGCTGAATTCTTAGTTTAGTTTCAACATATTTATTTTACATCGATTGAGAAACAAGTTCTTACAACTTATACTAATCTCTCTCGATTCTGCTTCCTGGGAACTACACCAGTACTCGCGCTGAATGTGTGGGCCAATGAAAAATCCCGAAGTTGACATCCGCTCCCGGGTATCAAACACAGGACCCTTAGGTTATATGGCCGACGCTCTACCTCACGATTTGCTTGATATAATGAATTCTTAACCCTTTCCCAAATGGCAAATTTTGGATCAGACCAAATTGAAAGCACTTTGCAGATAACAAATTAACAGCTGCTAAAAAGATGATTTTTCTATATGATAGGGTAGAAAACATTGTGGGAAAAGGAGAAAATGCTGGTTACCAGCATTTTCTCCTTTTACCACAATGTTTTCAAAAGGCTTCTATTCCTGACCCGTAAAAAACCAGGGATTATTTGGGAAAGGGTTAAGTAGACTTGCCCTTCAGTATCGACTAAATTTACCAAAAGCAAACAGTTGCACCACAGGTCAGCCAGCGCGCATTGCGCAGGTCGACGTATTCGATACTTTTCACAGATCATGACCAAAATACAGAACTCAGCAGTTTTAACTTCGGTCACTCCAAATCATCCGCATTCAACCATGAATGGGGAGCTACGCACCTGAAAGTATTTAACTCTTTACCAAACAATCCCTGCTTTTAATGACCCTGAGATTGCAGCCTTTTTTTGAAAACATCAAAGGAGAAAACGCTTGCAACCAGCATTTTCTCCTTTTCCCACAATGTTTTCTACCCTGCCGGAAACAAATTCCATTTTTTGAGTTACGTTTAATTTGCCGTCTGCAAGTGCTTTCAATTTGGACCAGTCTAAAATTCTGACGTTTGGTGAAGGGTTAAATGTCAAAACTGCTTTGTCAGAATAGGTCACAAATATCGGACATTCTAGGACTCTTGGTTATATCAAATCAAAGGGCTGATGGTCCTGAGTGTCGCCTCATGTTATATGTAAATGCTTTCAACATAAGCCAATCAAAAATGTCGTAGTTTTCCAAACAGTTCAGTCGGGGCTATGAGACAGTTGTCATCTTTTCCCGCATGTTTCTTATACCCTTCAGTACTCATCAGTAGCTATGATCGAGTTAGATCTTTTATTGACAGGTAGTACTCGAACCTCATAAACCTTATCACACACCAGCCTGGAACCTGGTAGTAATAGTTTCTAATCGGGCGGCGTAAGCCGGACGATTAGAGAGACCACAAATTTCGAAAATCCGTCTGCTCAGGGCAAACTGATCTAACTGCAAGCCATGACAGCTTCTACTTACGATCTTATAACACTAATACTAGCTGTTCTAACGCTATTACATTGAACTTTTAACCCTGATGACAGCTTATGAATGAAACAAGCGAGAATCCAGGAATATCAGATTATGTAAGCACATCTTCTAGTCGTCTGCTGTTCATCGGATCAATCGGCAAACTTCGAGTGATCCGTTGATCAGGTCATACAATGTTACGGGATCGGCCGAGTTTTGATGAGTTCTGTTCGTATATATAACATATGTTGAAAAGATGATAGGTCATTGGACTTGAGCAGGGATAAAAGTTAAAATGGAACCGAGTTTTTACGGTAACATCGCCTTGAGATAACTTATCATTTAGATTGTTTTGCCTTAGAGCAAACCGGTTTACATGCAACAGCTTTAACGTAGTGGACCCGTAATAGAACACAGCTATTTCCACTATAATATTACCCTAGAAAATTTGCTAAGATTAAAATTGAGCACTATTGTACTACTTTCACCGAGCCACTTTTTCTTTTTTGTCCTTCCTAGAATTATCATTTATAAATCTATAACTACTATAATTTCATTACAAATGGATATGATAATTACCTCCCTTTTCTGGAAACTAACAAAATTATCAACAAATAATTTCAAGACGGACCCCGAAGGAATTTCTGTTCGGTCAAAAATGTGCAACAGTATCATATCTGTACAAAATATGTCTTATCAACTGTCCAGAAATTTTATGCCATGCTGCACTATGCTTATTACGGGTCCACTACCTTAAGTTAAAAATAGTATTCGGCTGTTTATTGTTAGCGAGATGAAGCTGTGATGGGTGTAGAGTTGGGTAAGGGATATGTCCCTAGTGGAGAGGTCATTACATAAACATTTTCAGACTGAACTGGTTTTCTCACACTTGCAACCTTAGTAACCAGATAGTCCATTCACAATAGTGACCAGCATAGATCTGATTAGGCATCCCTCAGCTTAGGCTATATTAACCCTTGGACTGCTAAGCGCGACTGTGTGACCTTTTGTGGAGAATGTAGATCAAGATAAGACTGCACACTATGTGCAGTCTGATTTTGGATCTGTACTGTCCAATGAGGAGATATTTTTTCCCCTAAAATACCTTTAAATAATTAAAACTTTGAGTTTTACTGCAGTTTGAAAAGTTAATATCATTCATTTATCAGATTAAGGATTATATCGTTTTCACAGCCCTTCTTCCTGTTCTCCCATCCATGTTTCTTCTTGATAATATTCTAAGACTGAAACCAGTCTATCAAATGTTGACTAAACAATCCTGTTGGGCTTTAAAGGTGGGTATTTAGAATTTTCACATCACACCAAATTAAAATATATGTATATCATTGAAATCTATATGAAAAAACAATACAAGTCATCAATAATTAAGAATCATAAAACTACCAAAAAAAAACAGTTTCATGGTATTCCCTTTAAAGGCTACGTAGCCTTTTAAGCTGTTTTTAGATTTCACGCCAAAAATTTAAAAAAGCATTGTGGGAATAATGGCACGTGACTAATGACGCTTAAATTCCATAACATTACAGACATGTAATTATTTTTCATAATATACGTCGTATTCTTCGGACGCTATGTTTAAAGCTTCGTCGGTGTACTTCTGGTATGTAACTGAGCGAATTGCTCATGTAAAAATAGAACGTGTTTCTCCTCGTTGTCGTTAGGATATTGTTTTTTCTGAATGTAAAAAGCCATAACTTGGTGCTTTAACTCTTAACAAAACTATCCCGTTTCTTGATGACCAAGAGGACGACGGTCACTAAAAGCATTCTAAAGAAAATGCAGATAACGTTCATTAGACGACTCAGATCATCCACTAGTCTACATTTTGGTCTACATTTGATTAGTATGTGCAAATACTTTCGATTTGGACAAGCCTAAAATTATATAATTTGGAAAAGGGGTGAGGGCTCGGAAGATATTACATTCTTTGAAACAAATGTGGAAGAAATTGGCCAGCCAATGTTTTGGACAGAACGATCTTGCCAAGATCAATCTAGGCTGTCAAAACAATTAGGTAAGACAATAAACACGATTGCTTCTTTAAAATACTTGCAGCAAAAAGGAAATAATTTGTGTTATAATACAAGCATATTTTATACGACTTATTCAAACCATTTTAAAGTATGGATATTACTGATAGTATCAGACAATGTATTACCACACAGTTATCAAAGTTGAAAAAATTACAGAAAAGAATATTGGTATATTGTTAAACTTACTCAAAATGTTGATAGGTACTGTTATTCAGGATGGACGACATCTAAAGCTTGATGATGGGTACTATTGATCATATATTTAACGTTCTACTGCTGTTAGGCGGCAACCATATATCTTAAGCATTCCATTAAACTACTAATTTGTGAAGGACAGTAAAAAGAGGGGGCTCCTACATGATTCTGTTACAAGGTACATGATTTCTATCCCATACATAGTTCAGACAACTTCCATTCGATTTGTGATTTCAACCACTGTGGTTATTGAGTGTCGTCCGATTACAGTGTTGACAGCACTTTGATTATATTACTCCTTATCGTGGTCTCTTTGGACTATCCATACATACTTGCATCTTTGACGATAAACTGATAATCAGTTCCTAAATCAATACCACTTTTGACAAAGCAACGTCCGAAAATACATTTTAAAAAATGGCTGGATTGAAACCAAGGCCATGCCATTCAAAGAAAAAAAAAAGACAAAACTTGTTTAACGCTGTTCTCAACGTTATTTCAGTTATATCGCAGCGGCAAGAGATCCTGTCCATGCTTCCCTGGATTTGTTTTTCCAGTACTGCACACAATTCTTTTTCCAAGTCACTGCCTGGAAACCCACATATATTTCGTCGAAAGAATGGTCAGCGGTGAGAGAAGAATGGATCCTGTCGCAATGACTATCAACACTCCTCGGGAAGAAACTGTCCGATCTTAAGTTCGAACCAGTGACCTTTTGTTCCCAAGTTCAGTGCGTTAGGTACCCATTGTGAAACCAAGGCTCGGCATCTCCGTGGTGTAATTTATCACACAAGTCATCATAAAATTAGGGATCAATTGAGTCCATTTTGTCGATCAATAAAATCATGCCGTGGACTTATCTTTTGACATAGAAGCGAATTTACAATAGAAGAAGATTCCGACCCAGGTCAACATGAGCAGATTGCGTAGCCTGATTTGGCCTATACTTTTGGCAGATGCTTTAAACTTTATTTCCACAAACCATAGCTCATACGTGATTACGCACACTAAACTGTAATCAGGCTGTGTAAAGCATTTGACAGATACTATGTTACTTAGCAACTATCAGCATTCATATCGATTGTGTTTTCGTTCTCTATATTACGTTATTAATCAACAAGTCCTAGCTTCTGAAGCAGATAGATCCAGGCGTTGCTATCGGTTATAACGAATTGTTTATTTCGCTTAGGCTCCTACGTTGCGGAATAATTTTTTGGAACAACAGAATTCCCAGTGTCAAATAGTTGTAGGAAAAGGAGAACAGGCTGTCTTTCTGATACAAATCGTATCATTTGTGCCAAAGTATTTTGCCGTCTGCAAGTGCTTTCAAATTGGACAAGTCTAGATTTTTTCGTTTGGTAAAGGGTTAACCCTTTACCAAACGAAAAAATCTAGACTTGCCAAAAATGATAGCTTTTGTATACGGCAAAAATAACGGCGACTCAATTATCCGCCTTTTGACATGTTATGAATATTTTCTTCTTTACCCCTTTGTGTTTTCTTTCCTGAAGTCTTCCGCTAAAATAGAATGGTAAAGGATTAAAAGCCTGGCATCAGACAGCGTTATGTGTAGATTCAAAGTTAGGCTACATATTCTTTACAGCCTGATCTTTACCATGGCCATTTTTTTTTTCAAAATCTGATCTGCCTTTTCGGAGAAGAAGAACTTTTAAGAATTTCTTCATGTTTGTATACTGCAAATAGCCCTCAGTCATCAGAGCCATGTTTCTTGATGGATCAAAATTTCTCAAAGACTTTTTGAAAAAAAGTCAGCGAAGAAACATTACTGTGAAATTATTTCAAAATCTGATCTTCCATTTCAGAGAAAAAGAACATTAAAAAATTTCTTCATGGCCATATAGTGTAGGCAGTCGCCATTCACCAGAGCCATGTTTCTTGACAAATTTTAGTAGAGTGTCACCAGAGGAACATTTCTGCGAAATTATTTCAAAATCTGATTAGCCGTCTCAGAGAATAAGAATTCTTAAGAATTTCTTCATTGCCATAAGGCGCATGTAGCCCCTATACACCAGAACCATGTTTCTCGACGGATCAAAATTTCGCGGACAATTTTTTGAAAATTGTCATCCAAGAAACATCTCTGTAAAATTAGTTCAAAGTCTGACCAGCCATTTCAGAGAAAAATAATTTTCGCAATTTCTTCATTTCCGTAAAATGCAAGTAGCCCCATTTCACTAGAGCCACGTTTCCTGACGGATGAACAGTGCGCGAACAATTTTTGAAAAGGGTCACGCAAAGAACATCTCTGTGAAATTATTTCAAAATCTGACCAGGGTTTTCAGAGAAGAAGAATTTTTAAGATTTTCTTTATTTTTGTATGGTGCAAATAGCCCCCATTTACCATCAAAATTTCGTGAATAAGTTTTGAAAAGGGTCATCCAAAGAACCTCTCTGTGAAATTATTTCAAAATTTGATCAGCAGTTTCAGAGGAGAAGATTTTTAAAGAACTTCCTAGAAAATTCCATTTGGTTGCCATGGAAACCATATTTTTTGATGGAATCAAATTTTGTGACCAATTTTTTATAGAGGTCCTCCCAAGGAATATCCCAACCAAGTTTGGTCCAAATTGACACTATATGCTTACGGTCTTATTTATTTTGTCGCCTGCAAGTGCTTTGAAGTTGGACCAACCTAAAGTTTTGTCGATTGGTAAAGAGTTAAGTTTTGGTGCTGACAGAAAAAAGGTGACGCTCTATTGTTTCTTTACTGTTTACCAGGTTTTAAAACCCATTTTGCTGCCTGCATTTGATGCTTGGACCAACTGTTCATCAAGAGATGGTCATATACACATTATTTTCCATACCTTTCAACAATATGATTGAAAATTGAATGCATTTTAACATCACATCGTACACTTTTAGCCTCTACTGGGCCTTTACGGGACAACGGGACACCTTTATCTTCACCCATGTCCCTTCTATGTCACTGAACATAGCATGTCGTATAGGATAAATATTTTTGTTTGCATATTACACAGATTACGTATGTACCCATACCCTGGGATCCAAATAAAGCCAATAGCCATTTTTAGACTATAAATAAGAATAAAATAATTGCATTTCGAGGTTGCTCTTATCTTGAATGTTTCGGCAAGGTGGACAGTGTAGATCAGTGATCAGACTGAACGTTCTGTGCCGTCTAATCTTGATCTTTATTGTCCTTTAGGCTAACCATGATAATGAAAAAAGCGCTCTAAGGGATGACATGGAGATGTGATAGTGTTATCACTCACATTGACCCCAATATTTTGACCTCGACGAAAGGTCAACCTGCTATTGAAAGCATGGGTGAAAGGATGGGATTAAGAAATAACCCTGAGCAATGTGTCTCTCTAAGTTTCTGACATTTTTTGTTGTTTGTTTTTTCGAGCCCTTCCACAAAAAATCTGCCCTTTGACGACTGTAAGAACATAGTGTCTAAAACATTGTGAGAAAATGCTTAAAACCCGCAATTTCTTTTTCCCAACATGTTGACAAACTCCCATCGTCTGAGTTAAATATCATGTGTTTCCTATAATTGATGTGATAGTTGTTTTGTTGCGTACGTATGTATGTTTGGTTGTTTGTTTGTTTGTTTGTTTGTTTGAACTTAATGATTAGATATCGGTATTATTTCAGTTATATCTTTAAATAAATGTTAGAAATACAAAAATAATATTTTTGAAAACGTAAGTCTTTATGTGATATATCTATTAACCCTTTCCCAAACGACAATTTTTTTTTTACTCTTCCAAACCAAAAGAGTTTGCAGACGACAATTTTATATTTGGTGAAAATGGCAGAAAGTTCTCCAAAGGGTTAGAAAGTACTGTGGGAAAATGAGGAATTGCTCGTTACGCTTGGCTCGTAACAATATATAAACCAAACAAGATAAATTTTGACATTCACTTCCAAGGATGAGTCGATGTATAAAAGAAGGGTGGTACACCTGAGTTACCGGATAATTATCCATAAGCATAAGATCGTTACTAATTTGCACTGCATTTAACTTTTACACACACCAAAAACATTTTAGACTCGTGCAAACCCAATGAATATAAAGACACAATTTGTAAGTTCTACCGGCTGAAAGTCAGCAGAGCATAATGTCATGGTATGGTTTCCGTCGTCCGTTAGTCTTTTTTCTTGTTTATGTGATAAATCTACATTTGGTGTCAGATTGTCGTGAAACTTACACAATTTCTTTATCTTATGAATGGGTTGGACATTGTTGAAAAAAAAAAACTTCTAACAAACAGTATCAGAAAAGTATCCATTTTAAGTTGAAAATTTCCATTTATTGTTTATATGATAAAGTCTCCATTTGTAATCAGATTTTTGTGAAACAGTTTGTTACTTCATCAATAGCTTGAACCATATTAATTTTGAAAAACAACCAAACAAAGAGTATAGGAAAAGTAGCCATTTGAAGTTGAAAATTTCCATTTCTTGCTTGAAAGTCCAGTTTTGATTTCACTCTTTTGAAACTTTAAAAAATTGCTTTGTTCATCAAGGGATTGAACTCTATTAAAAGTGAAGAAATTCTAGTATACTGTTACGGAAAGGCAGCCATTTGATAATTTGGTATTGTTTACCGAACAAAGTCCGATTTATTTGTCAAATTTCTTTGAAATTTGCTAGAATTGTTTCACACAAGACATACTGAAACCCTTCCAAATTTGGCTCGATTCAACCAATTAATTTTTTCAGTTAATTCAATTTTCAGTTTATCTTTTTGAATCATGAATTCATTATGTATGCTAGCAAAGACAGCACACTGCCACAAGAGCGATTTCAGGCCCCCAAGGGCCTTTAGTTTTTCGAATGAAATTATATGTGCTTGAAAAGGTCAGAAAATTATGGGAAAAGGAGAAAATGCATTTGAGTAGGTTTCCTGTATTCACAATGTTTCTCACTCCTTCTTTCCTAGGATGGATAAACTGCGAGATTGTATGTAAGAGGGTTACAATTTTTATCAATAACATGGAATGGGCTAGTATTGGCGAACAAATAACAAAGTTATCGCATTCGAGTTATACGAAATAAAATAATTATACTAAAAAATAAGCTTACCTTTTTGTTTTGAGACAATTCCATATGAAAAACTGCATTGTCCGGGTAAGTATCCATTATGAGGGCTCTAGATGGGCTAGAACTTTGAAGTATTCATGTGTACGGCTCATTCGAAAATAGCCTGAAAATACAAAGAGAAAAAAAATAATGTCTCCGATAAAAAAGAAGATAATTTGGAGCTTTAGAACACACATGTATCCGTAAGGACACTTTCTCTGTTATTCTGTGTTCTCTCTCCATGTTTCTTTTTCTCTCTGTTTGTCTGTCTGACCCTGATATCTGTCTCACCCTCTGCCAAAAAAGTGCCGAGGTTTCCGTCATGTTTTTGTTTTGTTTTGTTTTGTTTTCAACAGAAATGCAAGTTCAAACATACAATGTCTATTTCGGAGCTGAATTCGCTTGTTTTTATCTAGATCTACTTCTTGTCATTTCTACATACGAATGAATGAAGAACAATTTGTGATTTGGTAAGAATTGTTGGCATGTTTATCGTCGGGTTACTTCAAAAACCTTGTAACAACACCTTCAAACAAGCTGTAGTTACGAGGTTTTTGAAGTAAACCGACGTTATTCTGTTGGCCCCGGCAGGCCTATTTTCACGGGAGGTTACTTTTTATTGTTACTGTCTTCATACTGAACCACAAAAAAGTTTGAATATTTAACATTCTAGTATTTTTTTATCATCTATCTTTTTTAGAAGATATTACTTGTTCAAACTCTTGATTAACTGTCGTCTAAGTTTGTGCAGGTACTAGAAGTTTGTTTACCAAGAAAAAAAATAAAAAGAAATGACCCTCCCCTACAAAATGACCCGCGGGTCATTGTTCTACGAAAAGGAATCATCCGGGTCATTATTCTACGTAGAGAAATAACTCCAGGGTCATTGTTCTACGTAGAGAAATGACCACAGATAATAATTAGGCATGTTTGTGAGATAAAACATACCAGGACCCGTATTCACCAAGATTTTCTAAATTTGTAAGTTACCCAACTTCTGATTGGCTAGACCGAATGGTTTAGCCAATTAGAAGTTGTGTTACTTACAAATATAGAAAATTCCGCAGAATAAGAAAAGACCGTTCTTAAGAATGATTTTTGAATACTGGCTATGGGGATATTTATAGTTTTTGGTCGAAGTATTCATACGTAAATTAACGACGCACAGAAAGTGTTATGCACAGAACAGGTATGCCAGAGTGAGACCATCTTCGCGAGCCAAGGTTACGATCAGTACGTGGGTTTTAACTTGGTTGATTGAGTTCGATTTCGAGATTCCTGCGATGCGCCCTCTATTGGATGCTGGTTATTAAACACCCCCCCCCCTTTACATCATATTCTGAAAGCCAATAAAATATCGTTTTACAAACCGCTTACGAATACATGTATTCAACATGAAGCGATAAGCAGTTATCCTTGCGGATTTCCATGTTTACCTTTTATTCGAAAGGTGGCGACCTTATTCTATTTTTATCAAAGATGAAATGCTACGAGCGATTTCATTCGTTGCAGCTAGAGCTGGCTGCATGCGATGAAAAAGCGAATCAGGGGAATGTAAAAATCAAGCTCGATCCGCAAAGGGTAGAGTAGCGTAGTGAATCGTCAGCCTTGGCTTGCGAAGATGGAGTGAGATATCCTAATTCTTTATTTTTTATTTCCGTTTTCTTCTGCTATGACCTACTGAAAGCATTTTTAGAACGGTGTGGATCAATATCAGACAGTACAGAACGTCTCACTATTCCGACAAAAGAATCGTCAAGCATTGCAGACGATGGATTAAAAGTGGCCAAACAGACTGAGTTTCCTATATAAAGGGTAAAAAACATTATTATACTGCAAAGAAATTTCTCGTGATCTGATTGGTTAACATGCCGGGAACATAATATCATGTTCCCTGGCAAAAACCAGCTTCCCTTTTGAGTGCCCCGTAAACATCACTTTACGTGCAACACAACATCCAAACTCGCGGCGTCGGTCGATCACCAGACTGCACATTTATGCATCAAACTGCACGTTTTAGTGACGTCAGTTTCCAGTGACGTCAGTTTTCAATGAATTGGGGCACACAGAAGGGAATTTCTGTTTCTTCAGCATACTCGATTTAGGAAAATTTCGCTTAACGCGCTTTGAAGGGGTAAAACTTTGCAGTATAATAAATTCGTTGTACGGTCAGGTGGCAGGGGACTTGGAAACTTGTTCACGGCTGTGGTGAATCATGTCGCCGACTCGCCTTCGGCTCGGGGTGACATGATTAACCACAGCCTTGAACAAGTTTCCAAGTCCCCTGCCACCGGACCGTACAACTAATAATGTACATTCTAATATTGATCTTTACAGTCCACGAAGGCCTGTGTTCTTGTATATTGTTCTGAAAAAGGTACTATTACGCACATGCTAAAGACGGGTATTCTTTGTCATTTGTCAAAGGCATGAAATTGATATATATAGAATTACCAGATCAAAATCGGTGAGTCTTTATTTTCAGGATAGCTATCTTTCAAAAGACGTCTTTAAATTTGCAACTTGATACATATTTGCATGTTTGTCCACAAAAGAGGTGTATATACAATTTACATTTTCATTTTACGCGTTTACAAATATTGCCTGTTTTGACACCCTTAAAGATTTGTTTCGACGGTTATCAGCACTGTTTCGGTTACATCGCGGCGGCTAATATAATATCCCTGCTTTCCTTGAGTTTCTGGTAATCATTACTTCGCACAATGCTCTTCCAAAGCGACTGGGTGATTTTCCGCACGACTATCGTCGAAACAATGTTTAGCGATTAGTGAAAAATAACTCCTGCCGCCATGACTATCAATCCTCGAAAAAAAAATGGTCAATGTAGGGAATCTAACCAGCAAATCTATGAGTTCAAGCGCCATACGCTACCGACTGAGCTTCCAGGTTCGGTAGCAATTATGAGAGAAAAAACTTCTAAAAATGTTACAATGTAGGAAAAGAAGAAAATGCTGGTGGCGTCTCTTTTACTTCTTTCAAAAAAGCGAACGATGTTTATTTATGGAAATTACTACGTGTGCTTGTATGGTTTTGCACATTCTGACCTACAAGAATTTTTGTAAAATTAGATTGTGATTAAAAGAATGTATGTTTTTAAACTAAGTCCTGCCCAAACAAACAGTTAGTCCAACGTCATTTCTTCCGAGGAAAAAGAAAACTATCATAGACAGGCAACCTAGCCCCAGCATTCACCAGAGATCCCTCCCTGTCTCCAGTTTCCCCTAAAAGATGTCCAATCTAAGTACAAAACCCTCTCAAGGAGGGGTATTTTGCGACACTCTCTGGCTACATCTACCCCGAACAGCAAAAAGAAACACACTGAAAAGCGTATGTTCTACGGCATTTTTCGTCTGAGATCCTTCTCAGGGTAGGGACGACACTAGAGACAGGGAAGGGGCCAAAGAAGACAAGAAGAGAAGAAGAGCCAAAGTCCAACGCCAATTTTACATGAGAAAAGCAAATCCTGACCCTCCACCCCCTCCCCCACAAAAAAAAAAGAAATAAGTCAAACGGCATTTTTGTCTGATAACCCTCCCAGGGAGAGGAAACTGTAGACAAAGCGGGATCTCTGGCGACAAGGAGAGGTTTCTGTCTATGGTGTGTGTGTGTAAGTAGGGGGGGATGGATTTTCCCTCATTTTGTCCAAATGACCCCCCCCACCTCTCACGGAAGGCAGCATGGTTACAAAACCTCTGTCGGGGAGCCAGCCTGGCGACAAAAATATTTCTTTTTGTCGCCAAACTCTTCCCTTTACTACTCCGCGAAGTGATCCTGATCTACACTGTTTTCGAAATCTTTTTTAATCGCCCACAGCAGGGACAGCTAAAGAGCACACAGGAAGATTATATTGAGATGACACTTATAAAATGGTCATGAATTACTTGAAAATAGGAAGTAAAATAAAACATACAAGATAGAGAATTCATTTTCTTCTCCAGGCATTGCTTTCGTTCTTATCCATCTTGCATAAAAAGTTTTCAAATAAAATTGTTTAAACTAAAGAATTCATGTTGAATTGTAAAGTGTCACTTAATTGAACCCGTTCATCACTCTCTTGTTCTGGGCTCGTATTCACCAACCATCCTTAAGAACGTTCTTTGTTTTACTCTCCAGAATTTTCTACATTTGCAAGTAACACAACTTCTGATTGGCTAAACAATTCGGTTTAGCCAATCAGAATTTGTGTTACTTACAAATTTAGAAAACCTTGGAGAATAAGACTAAGAAAATTCTCAAAAAATGGTTGGTGAATACGCTATTGAAACGTCATATAAGAAAAGAAGAAAATGCTTACTAGATAGATATCACCCGGAGGGTCCATAGATTGAATTTATAGCCAGCAAAACTATCAAGATTTTTTTCAACCGTCGAGAAAGGGCGCTTTTTTAACCCTCATGCTACTAAACACGACTCACTGACATTTTGTAGATTAAGATTAAACCGTGAATAAAGGAGCCGTCATACCATGACGTTCTGGTCAACGTTTTCTGACGTTTGAGGAAACGTTGTAAGTCGCCCGTGGTTGCTGGAATAGCGCCAGAGGAGCGTTGTGTGAACGCTAGTGAACGTCGGTGATCGACGGTGATCGCAGGAAATCGGTGGAGAACGCTAGTCCGGAAAAAAAGTTTTGAACATGCACAAAAGTTCTCACTGACACCAACGTTCTTCAACGTTTAATTCTAAACGCTGAAGATCGTAAAGAACGTTTGTGGAACGTTTTACTAACGTTCATCAAGCATTGCATGCGTTTGACTATCGATAGTCAGTCGTTACGCTAGCGATACATGGTTGTTACTACTTTTTTGCTTTGCAGTGAACGACTCACTAGCGACCTGTGAACGACCGCCGAACGGTTTTTTAGCGCACGCAGCGTGTGATTTAAGTGAAACAAACGTCCTTTTGGCGTCCATTGATCGTCATTCGAGCGTTTCCCGAACGTCCATGCATATGGAGTTATCAGAGGTATCTTACTAGGTCGCTGTTACACGCTTCTCGTACGTTAGATACACGCTAGTCATGCATTAGGCACACGTTAATAACACGCCAGATGTGCCATCCTCATTCTATAACGCTAAAAATTCGAACGATTGAAATGCTCAGAGAACGTTGACCAGAACGTCATGGTGTGATGGCTCCTTAACGTGCAATATGATCTTGGATCTAAGCTGACCAATGAGGGGATTTTTGGTTCGAATAAAGTTTATTTGAAATGGCGTAATTCGGTTTGAAAATTTTAGTTCAATTACAAGGCAAGATGAGGGTTAGGCCTATCATTAACACTGGAAGAGAGTGTAAAACATTTTTAACGATCTACATGCCCTCAACATGTTGGGTCACATTATACATGTAGATCCATAGAACCCATTTTGTCTCATTTTGTCTCATTAAGGACTATTAAATCTTGAGGAAAAATGATCCATTGACATTCAGACATATACAGTACAACCTGTATTCAGAGACCACTCAAGGAAAGTACTGAAATTGGTCTCTTACAGTAGGTGGTCTTTAAATACAAGTTATATTAGGTTAATGTAAGAAGGGTTGTTGTATCAGAACAGTGGTCTCTTAAAGCAGGTGGTCTCTTAATACAGGTGGTCTCTAACACAGGTTTGATTGTATATCACAAGCAGCAAAATGGATAACGTTGAGCTTTCGTTTGATTTATGCGAATCTATAGAGCCGTAGAGTTAACCCTTTCCCAAACAACAAACTTTTGGACTGGACCAAATTGAAAGCATTTGCAGACGACATTTCAACTCTTGCTGAACAGATTATTTCTGTCTATGCTAGGGTAGAAAACATTGTGGGAAAAGGAGAAAATGCTGATTACCAGCATTTTCTCCTTTTCCCACAATGTTTTCAAAAGGCTACTATTCTAGACTTGTAAAAACCAGGGATTGTTTGGAAAAGGGTTAAAAGAACTGATTGTGTTTTGTTCAAAAAAGCAAAGGGGAATTTAGTGTTACAGGTGAACCACCAAATATTTGGTCTTCAAAGAAGGATATTAAAAGAAAATGAAACTTCTGAATGGAAGAAGAAAAAAACAGAAGCGAGAAAATTCTGGTTACTAGAATTTTTTAAATTTTCCACTGCGTTTTTTTTTTTTTTTCACCGACCTATCCAGTGAAAAAAGAATTATTTAGAACATGACTAACTTGTTCTCTGTGGAGATACGTTAATTTGTCGTCAGCAAGTGCCTTCAGATCTTCAGATCTAACGCGGTTCCTTTTTAGACAGATGGGAAAAATCGTTTTGTAATGAATCTAAGAGAGAAAACAACGATTTAAGAGAAAGAGATTTAAGGAAAGAGAAAACAAATACCTGCAGGTATGCAAGAAAATTAACAAATCCTAAACATTTTCTTATTCGGGTAATGTTTAGAATTTTCTTCAACCTCAAGCACCTCAATAATTTCTAAAATCCACTCATGTGTGTTATCGTAACACACAGTGTACACACCCGACGTTAATCTGAAACTGTGACTTATACGTAATATGCATAAATGTCGGACCTTGCTCACCTCTTATCGATTACAATATTATGTGTTTAAATAGCTTTATGGCTGTGAATATCAGATCTCCAGGGAGTGATTATAATTTCAATTAAAAGTATAAGTCACTCTCCACTAAACCCCAGGCTTATGGTATGGGTACTCATTAGAATCGTCTAATCGAGACGATTCTAATGAGTACCAACAGCATAGGGTTTCAAAGAGAAATAACGGGTATAGAATACCATCACACCCTCTTATCTGGAGCTCTCTGTGATGTTCAATAGATCTTGTAGGCCACTACACCCTTGAAGTTAATCCTAAACTTGATAGATTCTAAATAAGTAAAACGAGGCTTTTAACCCATTACTACACCATCCCTACTTTAAACGACCCTGGGAAAGAAGCCTGAAAACATTGCTGTTTACCAGCATTCTCTGCTTTTCCCACAATGTTTTCTACCCTTTCCAAAACAATTTTCAGTTTTTGAGCCTGATCGTTGTTTCCATGATGTATATGTAGGAAAGCAGACAGTTGCTACAGAAATCTTGTTCAGAAAAGATAATACAGGAAAGCAGGGCTAGAAGCATGAACTGTCACGATGTGGTCGAAATGTTTTGAAAATGGGGTTAAATATCATAGAAAGAAAGAAGTATTTCAAATTCTCATTAGTATAATCTCTCTCTCTCTCTCTCTCTCTCTCTCTCTCTCTCTCTCTCTCTCTCTCTCTCTCTCTCTCTCTCTCTCTCTCTCTCTCTCTCTCTCTCTCTCTCTCTCTCTCTCTCTCTCTCTCTCTCGGGGGGGTGTAGGGGTTGTGGGGGGGTGTAGGGGTTGTGGGGGGTGTAGGGGTTGTGGGGGGATGTAGGGGTTGTGGGGGTGTAGGGGCCATTCGACAAAGTACAAAGGAACACCACTTTTGTGGAGCTCAACTTTGTGACAAGCGTAACGCTTTAAGGCTTAGTAATATGCAATATATGCAGGTTTTTATTCACAATTTACAAGACGACACTACGGGTTGTTTATTTTGAAAACGAAATACGGGTTTGTCGACACCTCAACAGTTATTCAAGAAATATAAATGTTTTAATTTACTTCAGCTTGTCTTTATCTACTCTAGTAAATTGATTGAATTAAACGATTAGATAGAAAGAAGTGAAATTATCCTGTCTCTCCTTGAAACCAAACAAATACTTAAATTCTGTCTTAAAGTTAATACGAAAAGACAATTCATCCAACAACTATTTATAGAATTAAAACGCTAAGCCCTGAAAACCCGTACTGGTTTGCTGATAGACGTAGCCCGGGGGTACTAACTGTTTAAACCTTTGCCAAACAATGAAGACTTTTGACGACCCGAATGAAAATTATCGTCTGCAGATGATTTCAATTTGAAAAGGGCTAAAAATTTGTCGTCTGGTAAGGGTTTTTAAACAACAGAACAAAAGAAGTGGACACTATGAGTAACCGATATGGATGAAAAAAATCTTCTTGCAGTAGCTCCTTTCTTCATATTTCTTCTTGTAAAAGAGAACAATTCATTAACAAAAATTTGTCAGGTAAAAATACTTTCTTTGAGAAACAAGCAATCATTGTGGGGAAAGGAAAATGTCTGTAGGTAAAAGGCATTTGAAACGTAAGGAAAATGTATTTTCTCTTTTTTCCACGACGTTTTAAACTGGAATTTTTTAAAAGCTCTGTCCCTGGCTGTGGTTCCAGATTTCTCTTTCTTTTACTCTCTCTCTCTCTCTCTCTCTCTTCCTCTCTCTCTCTCTCTGTTCTGGTGTGAGAAAGCCAGGAAACAGATGACTGTGTGCATTTGACACTTTGATATGACCTAAGCTGTTAAAACAACGTTTAACTCCGATAAAAAACAAACAAATGTAGGTATTCCAGCTCATTTTTCCAGGAAGATAGGTATAGTAGTATATTTACCATACGAAATATTTTTAGACTGGTCCAAATAGAAAGCTTAATTGAAATTTGGTTTGGGAAGGCAAGAAAACGATCTGGGAAGAGAAGAAAATGCTGCATGGTCACCAGGTATTTTCTTGGGGGCGTTAAAAGTAAGAATTGTGTGGTAAAGGGTTAGGAGCTCTTCAAAATTGCAGCTTCGCCTTTTCCTTTCCGAGAATTGATGATAATAATTGCGACAGGATTCATTCCTTTCTCGCCGCTAATATTGTTGTTGATCAAAGAGAATTACATGCAAAAGCAGCCAGTAGCTTGTGAAGACTTGCGCCGAGCACTAGTAATAGAAACTCAAGAAAACCATACATTGGTCCACTTGCCGTCGACATATAGCTGAGATAATGTTGAAAATGACGTTAAACGCCATACGAGCGAAAGCGGCCACTGGACTACCAGCATTTTGTCCTTTTCCCACCATGTTTGCTACCCTGCTGGAAACGAATTTCAATTTTTGAGTTATCTTTTGAGTTATGTTTTGTACATAATTTCAGCTGTACTGAGGCGGCCAGTGCACCTATTTCTGCTTTTATAGATCTTTTCGAAATTCAGTCTTTCAACGACAATTGACTTTGTCGGACATGAAAGATTGATAAAGAGAGAGGAAGCGAGGGAGAAAATGTGAGAGAAAGAGAGAGAGACAAAGAAAACACAGAGAGAGAAAGAAACAAAGAAAATCAGAGAGAGAGAGAGAGAGAGGATATGAAAGAAATAGAAAGGGTACCAGAGCTGGGGACAGGGGCACGGCCAAAGCCTATAAAAGATGGCGTTTGCAAAACATCGTGAGAAAACCCTCATTCCTTACGTTTCAATTGCCTTTTTCCTACAATCATTTTTCCTTTCGCCACAATGATTGCTTGTCTTCCAAAACCAGTATTATTGCATGACAATTTTTGTTAACTAAGTGTTTAATTTTACAGAAGAATTATGAAGAAAGGAGCAACTATCAATTTTTTTTTTTCATCTATATCGGGTATGCATAATATTCACGTCTTTTGTTCTGTTAGTTTCAACAGTTAGTACCCCCCAGGCTACGTCTATCAACAAGTCATTACGGGTTTCCAGGGCTTGGTGTTTTAATTCTATTTATAGTTTTAGGGTGAATTACTTTTTCGTATTAATTTTAAGACAGAATTGAAGTATTTGTTTGGTTTCAAGGACAGAAGGGTGTATATAACTTCTTTCTAACTAATCGTTTAATTGAATCAATTTAGTAGAGTAGATAAAGACAAGCTGAAATAAAGTAAAACATTTATTATTCTTGAATTACTGTTGAGGTGTCTACAGACCCGTGTTTCGTTTTGAATATAAACAACCCGTAGTATCGTCTTGTAAATTGTGAATAAAAACCTGCATATATTGCATATTACTAAGCCTTAAAGCGTTACGCTTGTCACAAAGTTGAGCTCCACAAAAGTGGTGTTCCTTTGTACTTCGTCAATTGGCCCCGACCCCACCCCACCCCACCCCACCCCATCCCACCTCCCCTCCACCCCACCCCACCCCACCTCCCCTCCACCCCACCCCACTCCACCCCACCCCACCCCACCCCACCCCACCCCACCCCAGAGAGAGAGAGAGAGAGAGAGAGAGAGAGAGAGAGAGAGAGAGAGAGAGAGAGAGAGAGAGAGAGAGCGCAATTAGGTACAAAAAGTCACAAAGTTGAGCTCGAAGTGGTGTTCCTTTGTACTTTGTCAATTGGCCCTACACCCCACCAGAGAGAGAGATATATATATATATATCTTTTTTCATGTCATCCTTTTGAATTCTACCTCTTATCAATTAAAAAAAAAAAATAGAAGAAACAAATACGTTTTAATTTATTTAAAGTTTTTGGTTTGGAGATAGAATCTAGAACAATTAGGTACAAAAAGTGCAAAAAATATCCGTATTATATTGTTACACGTGATATTGAGCACTTCATTGTTACAATCCAATTTACATCGAACATATTTCAGAGAATTTGTTCTATCCCCAGCAATCGTAGGTGGGTGGGTTGTAGCAATATGCTCAGACTGATTTCAAACACTCTCCATTTACAACAAAACAGGCTTTATTTGTGAGTTTAAACTAGCACTTACACATACACACACGAAAACACACAGGGAAAAAAACATTTTGAGATTTCAACGTTCTTTATTGAACTTACTTATAAATCAATTAAGAACAATCATTTAGAGATAATTATCCCCTGAACTATAGAAAGAAAATGATATTAGCTTTGTCCGCCTAGGTTTCACTGTCAATATTTCCTGAGATGTTACTTTGTAAATGCACAATGCCATAATACAGTAACAATCAGTCTATTACTCTTTTTTTTTCTTTACAGAATAGACTTCATTTTGCTAGCTGATCAAAATTATGGATTATTTACGATCAATCTCAAGAAACAATAACAAAGCTACATACTTTGATCTTTATGAAAACATTGTGACAAAAGGTGACGTTGCTCGTCACAAGCAACTTCACCTTTTGTCACAATGTTTTCACAACGAGCAAAGCATATAGCTCCGTTATTGTTCTGGTAAAGTTCTGGTTAAAGTTTAAAGTACACCAGACAGACAAAAATTAAGCGTGGGTCATATGATGGGATAAGTATTTCGAAGGGTAACAAACATTGTACTAAAAGGACAAAGTGCTCATTACAGGCATTTTCTCCTTTGCCGGTAATATTTTCCAAAGCTTCTAAATGAGTATCGCAAAATCACGGCTGAAAGGGTAGAAAACATTGTGAGAAAAGGAGAAAGACCTCACTTCAAACACTTTCTATTTTCCTACAATGTTTTTAAAAACCTACAGGGTTTAAATCAGGACTTATCCAAGGGTTCACAGATCATCAGCAATCTTTAATTCTATTCTGTGATCAAACTCAAATACCTCCCAAAGCACTGAATTCGAGTTCTGTACACACTTTGACCATTTAATCCTTAGGAAAAAGATAGAAGTGTCAAAATTACCTGATAAGCTTATTTCGGATTGTTGGAAAATTATATAACAATGTATTTAATATGATAGCTTGATTTGTTTATGCACATGTTTTCATTTAGTAGCCGCCATTGTTACTGTGAAAAATACACCGTTTGAATGGATTAATTGGAGATAGAACAATACATGACATATAAACAACGTACTTAGAACAAAATGGTTTCCAAAGTGCTCAGGTCATATGACGTCATTATTACATTCTGATTGGGAAATCGACTTAAAACACAATTTTTCGGAGATAGAACAAGTTAACACTAAAAATCTGGAGATAGAACAAGTTAACACTAAAAATCTTCTAAACTAGAGCTTATATCACATAACTGATTTTACGAGGAGATAGTACTCTTTAAGACGATTCCACGATTCCAACGATGTATATATATCTCAAATTTTGCAAAAATGGAGTAAGAACACAATTATAATACATCGACGACTTGCTGCTATCTCTTGTAAATCAATATTGGGAAAAAATGTACAATGTCCCCTTTACACTATATTCTTTCCACGCCACTTGCCGCTATCTTACGTAAATTAACACTGTCAAAAAATGTACAATGTTGCAGGAAAAATTAATCATGTAGCAGTAACTATCACAAATCTTTCAAAAGATTTGGGCATGCTTGGTATCTGTATTGTAACCCCTTTATTACTAGCCCTGTATGTAGATGAACTATGTGATGACTGACAACAGATCACTTGTTGCAATCATTGAACTGCTATCGTACTTCTTGTCTGTAATGGTTAACTCAATTTTCCTCTACAGAGAAAATATGGACATTTAAAATAAGAAAGATAGACAATTTGTTGTTTTCGGCTGGTCTGCTGTGCAAATCAAAATTGTGTATTGTATTTGTTTGATAAAATGAAATTTTGCCCTGTGAGACTTCATTATATCATTTTTACAGATAATTCATTTCGATTCCACTGGTTGCACCTGGATTGCTTAACTTCAAAACTTAAAATTTATCAACTTAAAAAAAGGAGTTGCACTGGTTTCTTAGATTTTATAATTTCATAATACTTTTGTTTGATCGCTTTGCATTGCATTTCTTGTAAGTGCGCCCAACATGACCACTGTTGTTAACGGGCCATAAAACCCCATTCATTCATTCATTGCACTGGTTTCTTTTCCTAGAGAGAACATATAGGGAATTGACTTGTGAAATTAAATTATTTAGCAATATTAGTTTTAGTGATTGATTTTCTATACTTAAGTCACAGAGAAACTACAATAATTGTTTTGATATATAATTTCTGGTACTTTATTTATAAACATTCATACAACACGAAATACATGTATGAATGATAATTGTTAGAAATTATATGAAGAAATCAAATGAATAGTAATTTATGATCTTTCATGTTTAAAAAAAAACATCATGGGTCATTCAGTAGCAGGTTGAATATATTTTTACTGTTCATTATTTCTACATTACGAGTACGCCTCCGATATGAGAGTGGGTAATTGGGAAGTCTGCATATGCACATATACATGTACATGTGTTATTTGTTGAGAAATTATTTGTTTTTGAGATTCAAGAACTTGTAGCTGAGTCCCAGTAGCTCAGTTTGTAGCTTGGAAACAGGAGGTGGCTGGTTTGATCCCTGGTTCGGCCAATTTCCTTCAAAGGATTAGTTTAAACATATTTATTTTACATCGATTGAGAAACAAGTTCTGACAACTTATACTAATCTCTCTCGATTCTGCTCTCGATTCTTCAAATGATTGATGATAGTTATTGTGAAAGGATTCATTCTTCTCTCACCGCTGACTCTTGCTTCCACGATGGCTATATGGAAAGGCATCAGTGGCTTGAAAAGAATATTGTGCCAAGTACTGGTAAAAGAAACTCAAGCAAAGCATGGATACATGAACTGGCTTCATAATCTTCATGATATAACTGAATAATGTTGAAAATGGAGTTAAACTCCATATCATCAATCAATCAAGCACGTTCAGTCTTTGCTGTATTACATTTACAATGATTCTCATTACTTAGTACATAATTGGCAAGAAAGATGTAAAGTCTATGTGGCAATTGTCAATCTTTGTCATTGACTACACTCTTTCATCAGTGTAGTTTGTTCTTCTTACTCCTTGATTGTTTAGGTTTTGAGAAGAGGTAACTTTTAACAATAGCTTTTAGTTCATTTTGCGTCTTAGTTGTACCTTTATTTTTGAGATACTTTTTCCTCGGTGCCTTATCAAGTCTGCCTTTACGACACTTAATCAATTATGCTGAATTTGCAGCAAGGAAACACAAGGCTACAATTACTATTATAGATATTATTCTTATTATCATTTTAAGGCACCAATAAACAACAGATTCAGATTGCAAGTATTATCAAGAAATGTGCATTCTTCTCCATATAGTCCACCATTGGAACCCTCATCTTCATTTAATTAAAATGCACGCATATAATTCCTTTTTTTCTTCAATAATTGATATGATTTTTTTGTAATTCTGAGTGACTATGTAGTAAAATATTGAAAGTGAAATCACTGAATGAAAATTTACTTAACAATTTGAATAAATAATATATATAAATTTAATCTTTTATTCATTCATTTCTTCTCTGAAACATCTCAATCTGAAATTAATAGCTCTTGCTGTAGAGACTAGGGATAAATAGGAATACGGTCCGTTTGGTGGGGCGGGTGGGGGGGTACAAGTGTGTGTTTGTGTGTGTGGGTGTGTGGATGTGTGGGTGTGGGGGTTTGATATGTTTGTTTACTCACTAAAATGGACCAAAATAAAAGGAAAATTATGTCTTTAAATCTTACTTTTTAATCATTGTTTTTTTTTTTTTTCGCGTTTCCTATGGTTTTGTCTTCGGTTATTTACTATGTTAATCGGATCATGGGAGGTTTTGTATGATATGTTCTACAAAAGTCATGATATTTTCTCCTTCCTCAAACATTTTAGTATTTCTATAGATGTCTAAATTTGTGATGAGGTGGCTCCTTAATCCATTTATTGAAGGTTTATATAGTTTATTTCTGCAAAAAAAAAAAATATATATTTCCGAAAGAAATATTTCTAATTTAATATTTGTTGCGTTTGAGCCCAAAAGTAAAATACAGCTATAAATGTCCACAGTTTGATCCAGATTTTTTTAAATTCCTGTGATTCTACTTATCCAAGTTTTCGTGTATGTACATTCGTAGAATAAATGTGTAATTGTTTCAACATCTGTGCCACAAAATGTACATAAATTCGTATCTATCGGCTTCATTTTAAAAAGTAAGGCGTTTGTTGCAATAATCCGATGCACTATTCTTGTTTGTAACCATTGGGTGTAAGTATCTCGTGTGTATTTGAATACGTTTCCGTGAATTTGTTTCCAATCTATATTTAAACCATTATAATAATTATGTAGACCATTTGTTCCTACTTGTTGGTGTTTCATCGTTTTTTGTAAGAGTATTATAAAAGTGTTTGTTTATGTCGTTTTTAGTTATTATATGAAAAAAATAATTGTTAATTTAAGGATTATGACATTCATTCAAAAATGTATGTGTAACTGGAAATGGAATATCCTACTGTGAAAAGAAAGCTTTAATTGAATTTAAAATACTATAATAGTTTAAAATTTATTCCATTCTTGGTTGCAGTTTTGATTTCATTTAAATCTTTAAAACATCCGTCGTTGCTCAACACGTCTTTAACATATCTTATACCACATTTGTATAAGATTGCGTTGTAGATATACTTGGAGTCTATCGTAATGTTTCCGTTATAAAACAGAGGCATGGTCATTATTTCCGACAATTTTTTAAATATATTTAGATTTTAAAACATCTATCTAAAATTCATTTTCATTTTGCCTAGAATTTTTTTGCAGTATAAGGTACCAAAGTTTAAAAATCTCTGGATAAAAAATGTTGGTGATAAATTTGGTTTTATCAAAATTGACTTGAAGACCAGAAAAGTGAAAAATGTTTAAGCAGCTCCAAAGTACTATTGATCGTTTTTTCTGACCTGCCTAGAAAAAGGGTTGTATCACCTGCGAATTAAGATATTAAGTATTCTATGTTTTTTATCTTTATTCTGGTGATATTCTTATCATTTTTTTTATTTTGATATTCAAAATCCCTGTGCAAAGAAGTCTGAGATCATTTCAAGAGAAGTTAGAAACCGTGGTCTTCAGTCCCTCGGTCAAGGTCAGGAATCGTTCGGGAACCTACTACTTCCAGTCATACTCCAGAAATTACCTGCAGAGGTTAAGCGAAATATGATCTTGGAGGAAGCGATTGGCGACTTCCTGAACCACTTTGAAAACGGAAATAAACATTTTAGAATCAGGCAATCCAATCCTTAACACTCATGACCATTTGGCCACTGCATCTTTTCTTACCGGCGCCGGGGAAACACAAAACAAAAATCGTCCACTGCGGATGACGGACCCTTACAAACCCGAAGAGTATAAATACCACTTTTGTAGTGGTCGGAATTTGGCTTGGAGACGGGCCATCTGCTGTCCAATCGAAAATCGGATTTTTACTGTCCGGGCCATTTACGTCGACGTCATCATCAACAACGACAACAGATTACATTATGAACGTCATTTCGACCCAGCCCAGCGGTGAATATATTCAGCGTTTCTGGAAATTAGAATCTATAGGGATTCAACTTTCGAAGGAAGAACAATTGTCTAGTGACTTAGAATCATACAAGTCAAATTGCATTAGCTTCAATGATGGACGATATACTGCTTCGTTCCCCTGGAAACCCGATTACGAAGAGCTATCCGATAATTATAATATCACGTTAAGAAGAACCCAAAATTCAACACACCAGTGCATCCAGAAGATTCTACGCAGATGCAACACGTGCCACTGAGTGACTGGAAGACTGTATGCCGCGCCTGACCCACCACCTTTACCTAAGATGCGAGTTCAAGACACACAGCAATTTACAGTGACCGGGACTGATTTTACCTAAGCTCTACATGTGCGTAGCAAAACGGGAGATGAGAAAGCGTACAAATGTCTCTTCACATGAGCTACTACACGAGCTGTTCACTTAGAGGTCGTTCGCGATTTGACAGAAACTACATTTCTACAGGCGTTCAGGAGATTAAATGGTAGAAAGTCCCTACCGAAGATTATGGTGTCTGACAACGGAACTACTTCTCATGCTGCAGCCAACACAATACGTCGGTTGATGAAGTCTACCTCTGTCCAAGATACATTATACAACCAGGGTACAGAGTAGAAGTTTATAACCAAGCGCGCGCCATGGTTCGGTGGTTGGTGGGAGAGACTCATAGGACTTACCAAAACAACTATTAAAAAAGTTATTGGGAAGGCATACGTACCTTACGATACCGTTCAAACAATAGTTACGGAGATAGTATGCGTCATGAAAGATCGCCCGTTAACGTATACGACGTCAGAAGCAGCAGACCCAGAACCCCTTACGCCAGCACATCTGTTATACGGGAGACGCATAACTACCCTACTGTACGATGATAAATTGTCAGAACCAAAACCCTTCACTCACGATACAGTCACCAAACAAGCGAGAGTACAAACTACACTCATCAACCACTTTCGAGATAGATGGCGACATGAATACCTAACGTCTTTACGCCAGTACCACAAAACTACGAGACAAAACGATCAATCAATTAAAGTTGGCGATGTGGTACTTAAACACGACGAGACACACGGAGGGAAATGGAAAATGGATACAATCGAGCAACTAATGACGGGAAGAGATGGTTTGACACGATCAGCGTTGGTACGCACCGGGAATGGACAATCTACTACAAGACCTTGGAGACGGGTACTTATTCGCACCCGGGAGGATGTCGTGCGGACGTCGGCGGAAACAACGAGCGTGACTTTGGCGGGAACGACGAGACGTTGGCGGGAGAGACAAACAGACGATGACGTTGTTTGGGCGGGTTGCTGTGATTGCTCATTTCCGTATGAATCTTATAACAAATAAGTCCCATTCGAAACACGACGCGAGTCGGTCGCTCATTTTAATCCACTACATTTGTCAATTACAAGAGGCCTAACAATTACCTTATGTCCGACTAAATCATTGCCCAATTACAAATGAACATCTATAAAGGGTATTTCTTTCACTGGACCATTAATTAATGTTGATTAAATTTGGTTTAGGACCAGTAGATGAATGAAACGGTTTTCGATGGTTTGATTTTTTTATGAAGGAGACCTTATGTGTCAAGGCAAAGTTGTCTGCTAGGCAACCAGCTTCCTCTAAAGTACCTACTGCTTTTTCAGCTAAGATTTTTTTTTAATATCATGGTAAATGCACCATTAAATTCTTCAACCAACAATAACTGTCTAAGTTTTCCACGATCTGAATCTATTTTCTTTGAATGGCATCATCGATCAAAGAATAATAGCTCTTTAGTTCTAACAAATACATTATGGGTGTAGCAACTTTCTTTTTCTGCAAATTTGTCTATATGGTTCAGGTACCAATTCATAAGCGTTTAGAACCAATTCTAAAACATTATCATTATTAGAAAGGTGTCCATTACTTAACCGAGAAAAAATATCACGAACCTTTCTAGTTTCAACGCTTTGCAAGTAGTAATTTCCGATGTTCTTTTGACCATTTCAAATTTTCAGCACTTCTTTCAAAATGTAAAAACGTACATGTATTTATAAATTTAATACTGTAACAAATTCAAAATGATTTCAAAGTATACCCAAAGTGACTAGATTATCAATCCCGAACAGTCCCCAATTTCTGTAATAGGATAATCGTAACGAGAAAGAAAATCAGGAAGAGGTCTTTAACAATTAACAACATTTATCAATGAATAAATACAAAACAGTACAGTGTGAGTTAATTTTTAATGGTTTTTTTACCTTAGAACAAGAAATAGAATAAGTCCTTTAAAATAAAGACTTATTTTAGACTAAAAAAGGTATGAAATTATTTGCCTCCTTTAACCTAAATTAACAATAGTTTTAACTGGCAAATAAATATGAACAGCCTGTTTAAGAAATAACTTGTTTCAACTTACAGATATAAATTCCATTTACATCCAATACTTTTCTCCAATTCTGTATCCTCAAGACTAAAAGGCTATATTGAAAATCCCAATCTACCGACTAAGTCACCCCTATTCATATCAGATTGAAAAGTTCTAGATTCGTCTTTTCTATGGAGATGGCAACATGGATTGGAAAATATTTACTTACAACCAGTTTCTAGAAATAACCACAATGGTACAATCAATGAACCAATATCTACAATACTCTTTATGTAGAGTGAAAACATGTTGCATGTATATCCTATTCACATAACATGGGTTAAACCGTTTTCATAGCCCATCTTCCCTCCAGCATTGGCACAACCATTTTATATGCTCACCATCATGTTTTTTCTTGAGTCAGTCGGTCAACCGTTGACCAAACAATCCTGTGCGCCTTTAAAAACGTGGGAAAATCTGCGACACTTTCTTTTTTTCCTTACAGCGATTTTCATCATTAGAAAGATTTTGTCATTTGGTAGAGTTAGTTGATGGAGGAAAAGAAAGTCTGAAATTGCAATACAAACTTAAGTTCACTTAACCTCATATTCTCCATGTTTCAATCAACTGATCTGGGAGAGCGAAGATACAGATCAAATTGCACAAAATATACAATCAGATCTTGGATCTGAGTCTTCAGATCTATTCCAATCAAGCCAAAATTGGCCCTGCAGTACTCAGAATGCTTCTTCCTCGCTATATCTATTTCATTAATTCAGTGCTTTAACCCTTTACTCCATAGATACTCATTTTGACGTATCAATAACAGACAGCTTTTGAAAACATTGTGGGAAAAGGAGAAATTTCTCGTAATGAGGAATTTCTCATTTTCCCACAATGTTTTCCACCCAATTACGTATTTATATCCTCATTTGTCCATATTTTTTACATCATTTTTTTATTTGCTGCTGAAATGGAAGAGCCTCAAATTGGCATATGGGGTAATAGGTTAAGTGTAAAACTCAGTTACATGTTAGTCTCATCTGCTATTCCATGTTGATTGATTCTCAACCTCTCCATATTTCAGATTAAGAGCACAAGGTTTACTTTGTGATGCTCTCGCTCATCATAATGACTCAAATACATTGACCCTTGTCGTCCAAGTACCAGAAAAGTAGCTAAGACCTTAATTGTATTTTTATGTGGGATGTATGTATGTGAAAAATATGTAAAGACGATGAAATTTAAATGTTTTAATATTACTTTTCTCACTGTTAAAGGCCATAACTGTATCTTAAATCGAAATTTCACGTTTTTGACGAACCCGAGGACGACAACTGTTAAAAACATTGTAGCAAAAGAAAAATGCTGATAGCTGTGGTTTTCATATTTCCTTTGTTTTTACGTTATCAACATTTCCAATCACTATTTAGTCTTCATTTCATTCGTAATATGCCCATGATTTCGATTTGGACAATTCTAAAAATATATCATTCGGTAATAAAGAGTTTAGGGTAAAGTAAATATTACACTTCTTTAAGTAATGTGGGAGAAATTAGCCAGCCAATGCTCTGGACAGGGTGATTTTGCCTAGGACAATTTAGCCAGCCAAAACCAATAGGTAGTACAATAATTTATCTAAATAAACACGATACATTGTCAAAAGTGGAAACAATAAAAGGCCGACTAGCGACCAAAAGTGAACAGCTTCATAGTCATAATACAAACGTATTTTATATGACATTCCCATAATCATTCTAAAGTATGGCTATTCTTGTGGCGCCGCCTGAAGCGGCGGCACTATATTTTTATTCGGTTTTGTAAAGTGCCTATGGAGGCAGCCATATTGAACTGGTTCCATGCTTTGTTTAAACATCCATCTATATCTACTGTACTTTGATTACCAGATCGGGGTCCATATTAACTTTTATTATTTATTTGTGGGATTTTTTTTAATATACAATAATTATATTGTACTTTCATCGTTAGAAGGATAAAAAGGCCGGATTGTAGACATATCAACATTTTCCTTTCGAAAAATAATAATAAAGATCTATTTCGAAAAACAAGTCACGTGATAAAAAATTATCTGTCACAAATTTTCGAAGCCGCCATTTTAAATATCTTACCCTGGAAAAGAGATATTTTCAAGCTCTTTGACCCTAGAGCAGCCTATGTGGTACTTGTGACCCCCGTTATATTTTTGTTCTAGTGTTGTATGGATTGTAGAAATATTGTTTTCCTATCGCGATTGTGTTTTTAAGACCAGCTGACTGTAACTAGGTCAATGTTTGAGCGGATGACAGATCGGTCCCCCTAAACACAGAACCTTACCGAACCTTACAGCTAACCTTACCGAACCAAAGTTTTGTTTGGGCAATACTGTGTTTGTATGACATTAAAAAGTATATTTTCTATTTCACAAACAGTTTGATAGTTATAATTGGAAAGAAAATATAGCCATTTGTGATACATGACGAAATATTTGGACCCTATTGTTCAACAAACCTAAAAACTCGCGTGACTGCTCATTCATTGCCGACAAATGTCCGTTTGTGTAGACAAAATCTTACAAGGGCGACGATTTTCTCCACATATACTATACTGGATGTTAAACGTGACAAAATGAGTTAGGTGATCAACAATATGATTCCTACTGAGCTGTTAACCCATTACCATACAATCCCTACTTTTGACGCCTCTGAGAAAGAAGCCTTCAGAAAACATTGTGGAAAAAGGAAAAAATGCTGGTAACCAGCATTTTGTCCTTTTCCCACAATGTTTTCTACCCTTCACAAAACAAATTTCAATTTTTCAGCCACTTTTATTTTGTCGTCTGCAGATGCTTTCGCTTTGGGCAGTCTTAAAATTTTGTCGTTTGATAACGAGTTGAACGATCACGTGATTTTCATAAACGGTTTAACGCGGCCCAATGCATTGTGCCCTGTTACAGAAATAAGTGGTTTGCGGCGCCATTGATGTTCAGCATCAATATTTTCTTGTTGATAATGATATTGGTGGCTGATTTATAATGTGTAGGAATTCTATCCAATAGAAAGTTCAAATAACTACGATTTATTCGGTGATTTCAAACCATTGTGGTCATTCAATGTCGATCGATTACAATGCTGATAGCAATTTGATTACTATCAGCTTAATGGTTTCATTTGAACTATTTAGTAGGTCAGGGGTAAGTTTAAACATATTTTATTGCCAAGTTATGTTACACGAATAAAATTTACAATACAGAATAATATACATAATTATTTCATGCTTTCCGGTAGGATATCGAGAAATAGCAGTGAAAATATTTTTCGATCTTACACTGGTACCACCAGTAAAAATACCGATTTTCACGTTCTTGTTGCGTAGGTAAATTGCGCGTGCCTGACAACCAGATGGGAAATATGACGTCATATACCTTACATTTCTCGCGCTTGACGTAACGTTGCTATGCTGGAGGGGTACACCACGGGGAATAAGGGGAAAAACTGTACTGAATTTTGATATTTAAAGCTCTTCCCAGAATGGGTTAAAGCATTAAATAAATAGAATGTTTGTTTTTTTCGGTGAAAGATCGAAATTCATTTCATTTCGTGAACACCATCGATAATATTTTCGCGAGTGGCGCAGCCACTCGCGAAAATATTACCGATGGTGTCTACTCGATGAAATAAATTTCGATCTTTCACCGAAAAAAACAAATATGCTCTATTTAAACGACTAAGCAAACGAGTCTGACCAGAAGTTATTACAGCTTAGATTCGGTCTAAGTTTATAAAATGACATTTTTTTAGAGCCGCCCATTTTCACTTTTGGCTTTCGAAATATTACATTTGTTTTTTTTATTTTTTTTTTGAACGACCATTTTGTTCCAGTTATTCTCAAACTTGGTAACGGCAATTAACAAGTCAAGTTATATTAGTGGAAAAGAAGGAAATCCGTTTCTTAAGTATATACAAAAGAAGATAAAAAACACCAGATTTTAAATGATAACTAGTAGATGAATCATAAATTCGGGCGAATTGGTTAAATATTTATCGTTTGCTGCTACAGGACTAATTGAATCGTCCAGTATCCTTTATATAAGTTTAGGAAAAGGAGAAAATGCTGGTAACCAGCATTTTCTCCTTTTCCCACAGTGTTTTTTACCCTTCCGAGATCAGATTTAAATTTTTCAGTCACCTTTATTTTGTCTTCTGCAAATGCTTTCAATTAGAACCAGTCTAAAATTTTGTCGTGTGGTAAAAAGTTAAGTACAATGTATAAATGTGCATATTAAATAGTTATGGGATATACCAGGTTACCACATGCTTCTCGTCCACAAATCTTTCAATTATTATTACTCTATTTCTTAACAAAGTGTTTTATTACGGTGGGTGCCAATTTTGCAGTTCTGACAGACAACCTCGCAAGGCGAGTATTGAACTCTGTACTTCCAGGTTCTAAGGTGAACGTCCTGCTACGTCACTACGAAGGCTTTCAATTACAGCAAGGCAGTTTAAGACTTAGTATCCCTTTATACAAACACTATTGGCTTGCAACATGCAAAAAGGGGCATTCAGACATTTGCGTAAAGTGTCGTCTCGGATCAGCCTGCGCAGTCCGCGCAGGCTGATCCGAGACGGCTCTTTACGACTATATTAGACTTGGGCAAAACAGAAAATTACATCCAAAAGGAAAGTGTCCTTTCTGATTAGCCTGCGCTGAGTGCGATGGCTGAACCGAGACGACATCTTATGCCTCAGTCACAAAATAACGAACTACCGCCGGACGGCGAGTTTTTTTAGGAGATTTTGACGCAATCGTCCGGGGACCGCACGGCGACCGTCCGGTGGCAGTTCAATTTGAACGGCGGCAGTTCAATTTTGAGACGCCGTCCGGCGCCCGTTCGAGTTTTAAAACAAAGTTATAATTGGACGGCGACCGGACGATTTTTTGGCCATCGGAGAGCCCGTTAAATCATCGTCCGGGCACCGTCTAGGCACTGTGCGGTGACCGGACGATGCCTTCAGAGATCGGACGGCGCCCGGCCGATTTTTATGAAAAAGTTTATCTCTAAATCGTCCAGCGACCGGACGGTCATCGGGCGGCGACCGGACAGTCTCCGTCTAGGCGCCGGGCGGAGCCCGGACGGGTACCGCCCGATTATGAATATTTGTACGGGCACCGTCCGGTGACCGTCAGATCGCTGTGCGGCATTGATTTTGTTGAGTCTTTCCGGACGGCGACTGGACGGCAAACATATACTTTGGCGACATGAGAATATCATAAAAGTGTATATGAATGTCTTACTTAAAACGTGGCTACAGAGGCGTGTCATCCTCGGACAATATGACACGCCTCTGTAGCTAGCCAGACGGCGGCACAAAGTTCAAAAGATGTCCGTCCGATCGCCGTCCTTTCGCCGCCCGATGACCGTCCGGTTGCCGCCCGGTGCCTTTCTGAACTGAAAACTGCACGCACGGCATTTCCAAAGAAACTGCCGTCCGATGCCCGTTTGATTTGTGACTGCTTGGGCAAAATGTATGAAAATCGTACGGCGCCCGGACGATGTCCCAAATTTTTGAATCGGCGAAGTTGGAAGAAATCGTCCGGTGCCTGTTTTATTTGTGACCTAGGCATTTCGTATCTCCTTTTCGCGTGTTGCAGGCAATATATATAGCCATAAAATTATATCTACCTGTGCAATAGACCAGTGTAACGTTACTGCTTATATAAGAAAAATTATTTCATGCTTTCCGGTAGGATATCGAGAAATAGCAGTGAAAATATTTTTCGATCTTACACTGGTACCACCAGTGAAAATACCGATTTTCACGTTCTTGTTGCCTAGGTAAATTGCGCGTGCCTCACAACCAGATGGGAAATATGACATCATATACCTTTCATTTCTGGCGCTTAACGTAATATTGTAATGCGTTGCTATGCCGGAGGGGTACGCCACGGGGTATTACGGAAAAGAACTGTACTGGATTTTGATAAAGCTCCTCCCAGAAAGGGTTAAAAGCTGCGCCACTTGTGAAAATATTACCGATGGTGTTCACTCGATGAAATAAATTTCGATCTTTCTCCGAAAAAGACAAATATCCTCTATTTATTTCATGCTTTCAGGTAGGATATCGAGAAATAGCAGTGAAAATATTTTTCGATCTTACACTGGTACCACCAGTGAAAATAAAATACCGATTTTCACGTTCTTGTTGCCTAAGTAAATTGCGCGTGCCTCACAACCAGATGGGAAATATGACATCATATATCTTTCATTTCTAGCGCTTGACGTAATATTGTAATGCTTTGCTATGCGGGAGGGGTGCGCCACGGGGAATAACGGAAAAGAACTGTACTGGATTTTGATAAAGCTCCTCCCAGAAAGGGTTAAAAGCATGAAATAAATAGAATATTTGTTATTTTCGCAGCCACTCGTGAAAATGCTAGCGATGGTGTTCACTCGATGAAATAAATTTCGATCTTTCACCGAAAAAAAAAACAAATATCCTCTATAACTTACTGAATCGACATAAGATAGAATGGTCCATTGACACTCAGAAATTTATCAGTAGAAAAAAGGTGTTGACCCATGTCAATCTGTGCCAAAAGAAGGCTGAAATGGATTGATATGCTTTGCAGATGGATCACACCTTCTTTCACAGAGAGGACTCAGTTAATTTAAAGTGTGTGCCGTTTGGAGGGAAAGGGGAACCTGGTGCAAATAGACTGAATATTGAAGTGCTAAATGTCAGCATAATTTATTATTTCAAACTTGAAAAGAAAGACTAAAATAATTGCAATTTATAGACTTCCTTTAGCGAGAATATTTCAGCATAGAAGAGTGTACATAAATTTCAGACTGCATATTTTTGCAGTCTGATCCTTACCTACATTTTTTCGCAAACCCATCAACATGTCTAGTTTTAAAAGGCTTTCTTAACCCATTACCAAACGACAATATTTTAGACTGGTCCAAATCCAAAGCATTTGCAGATGACAAAATAAAAGTGACTGAAAATTTGAAATTTGTTTTGTGATGGGTATAAAAACATTGTGGGAAAAGGAGAAAATGCTGGTTACCAGCATTTTCTCCTTTTCCCACAATGTTTCTAAAGGCTTCTTTCTCAGGGGCGTCAAAAGTAGGGATTGTGTGGTAATGAGTTAAGGCTACAGTATAATAGATTCATGCAAGTACTAATTTATGGAAGGAAGTACATGTACTTATTGGGTTCAAATTGTATACAATACGTGAACCTTTTACTGCTTAGTCCATACCACACAATCAAAACTTTTAACGACTCTGACGAAAAGACCTGTTGAAAACATTGTGGGTAAAGGAGAAAATGCTGCTTCTTTTTCTGCAGTATTTCCTAACCTATCATGGACAAATTTAACCATTTAAGTCACTTTTGATTTGCCGACTTTAAATGCTTTTGAACAAATCGAAATTTTAACCGTTTGGTAAGAGTTAGACATCATTACTGGTTGATGCTGTTTTCAACACGATTTCAATTTGTCAGCCAATGTACATATCCATGGATGTTTTTCCAGAGTTTCTCTTTCCAAGGATATAGCTGCTTTCCAACATAACCATTGTTGAAACAATGGTCAGCAGTGAGAGAGGAATTAATCCTGTTGCAAAGACTCTCATCAATCATCTGAAAGAAATTGGCCGAGCGGGAGATCGAACCAGGGACCCCTTGTTTTAAAGGCCTGTACTCCATCGACTAAGCTATAATGCATTGTGTACATATTTTTAAACGTTTTTCAAGAGCTTTTATTAACAAAAGTTTGAACTAACAGGTTCTTTTTTTTATAATTCTGTGAAAACATGTCAAGGTTTGGTAACATATATATAGTCCACTGCAGTCTCCATCGTCATTTGTTAAAATTTCACGTTTAGAATCTGGCTGTCCGCACTCGCCTTTGATCTATTAACAGTTCTTAAATGTCTTTGCAAATTTCTTTTTTTCAACGATAAAAACACTCCCCTAAAATCACATTATAGGACCGGAAGCATTGTATGTGACTAAGGATTCTACACTTCAGCTATCTGATGCTTTACCGTGACCAAATCTACAACAAGAAAATATTGATGCATAACATCAATGCCGCCGCAAATCAGTTTTTTTCCGAAATAAAGCACATTACAACATTTCAAATTAACTTAAGTAAATTTATGCAGAACTGTATTAGAAATGAACTGAGAAGCCATAAACAATCCTTATAATGCAACCCGTAACTTAAAAAACAATCATCAATGGAAGACAAAATCGTAGCCATTCTTCGGCAAAATTTAACATAAATTCTATTGGAGCTATGTACAAAAGCAGCTGACATTCGAGAAACAATCCAAGAAAATAGTATTAAAACTATGTTCTGAATTACCAAATTGATATTAAAAACTGGGTATGAAATGACCAAAGTGGGTACGAAATAATCGAAGGGAGTACAAAATGACCAAGATATAAAGAATAGGTGGATACGACAAGACAAAAAAATTGTACGAAATGGGCTATGTACGAAATGACATAGTTACGAAAAGACTTGAAGCCGAGTAAACAATATGGTTGTCTCCATAGGTACTTTTCAAACGTGAATAAAAATATAGTGCCGCCGCTCATGCGGCGCCACAATCAAGCTCGGAAGAAATCTACAGATGTATCCTTTGCAAGCCTATATAGGCTAATAGTAACTGGAAGGTTAAATTCAGTGGACAGGTATACTACATGTGGAATACAGGGGTTATCTTTCTGTCGGGATCTCTACATGTATCTATATTAGGCAAGGTATGACGTCATTCTACCTATTTAACCTTTCTCCTGCTAAAGAAGTGAAATGAATCATTCAAGCGAATAGTAAAACTCATAATTCCGCTACTTTAATGTTTATCTATAGGGAAGTGTATCTATCTATTAGACAGTGAAGATCAGAAGATCAGACTAAACGTTCGAGCAAGTCTGAATTTGATCTACATCGCCCTTCCTGGAGTCGTGCTAAGCGACCTAAGGGTCAATAACATCTAACACAATCGACGCGTTTCATTGATCATGTGACATCCCAAAAAACCATCCTCAGTCCTTGCAAGAAATCTGAACTCGGCGTATGTACCGTCCTACATTAAGAAAGTACAAATCTATCTTTTTCTTCATCTTCTCATTTATCAGTGATTTGCCAAACACTGGCATTCAATATTTAGTAATAAATTTGTGAAGTTTGCTATAATTATAGGAATCCGAATAGCTTCCTTTAACCCTTTCCCAAACGACAAATTTTGGACCAGACCAAATTGAAAGCATTTTGCAGCTGACAAATTAACAGTTGCTAAAAAGATGATTTTTCTATATGATAGGGTAGAAAACATTGTGGAAAAAAGAGAAAATGCTGGTTACCAGCATTTTCTCCTTTTCCCTCAATGTTTTCAAAAGGCTTCTATTCATGACCCGTAAAAACCAGGGTTTGTTTGGGAAAGGATTAAGACATCATTTCAACTAGTTGGCTGCAAAAATAATTTTATCTGACAGAGGGGACTGCGACACTAAGTCTTGCTGATTAAAAGAAAATAGACATTTAGACACGCTCTACAAAAAGGGGACAAAGTGCTTCTCCGTAGTGCATTATACTAAGCAAGCCTGGATCCATATGATCCAATTAGTCTAACATTTGACTGGATATATAGAGTTTATTTCATCAGCTTGTGGTTAATATGGGGAAATATTTGCCGAAAAACTTTAAAGGGAAAGGTATGCGAAAATAACGAGTGCCAAACAATGCCGACTTTTGACGCCCATGGAAAACAAGGCTTTTGGAAACATTTTGGGAAAAGGAAAAAATGCTGGGAACCAGCATTTTCTCCTTTTCCCACAATGTTTTCTACCCTGTCAAAGAAACATTGCACCATTTGAGCCATACTGAAATTATCGTCTACAAATACTTTCAATTTGGACAAGGCCAAAATTGTGTCGTCTGGTAAAGGTTTAACAAAAGGCAAATTGAAAGTATTTGTAGGCGACAAAATAAATGTGGCCCATGGTTTCTATCTTTTAGAGTATAGAAAATTATTCCTGAAAAGGAGAACATGCTCGTCAAAAGTCTTCTTCCAGACGTTGAAATTTGAACCCGAAACAATAAACCGGATCTGGAACTATTGAACATGCATATACATGTACATCTTTTGTCGAAATGTTTTTAAATCCACAAAGCTCTTATGACATGTGACTGTTTGGTAAATGGTTGTAACTTTCCCTGTGGAGACTTCATGCAGTTTTCTTGCCACGAGCAGACCTAGATCTATAATCCATATCCTTCTAAATAAGTAAAGCTTTGAATCAAACGTAGAAACAATGACACTGTTATTTCAAATTTATTATTTTCTTTTTTTTTTTTGGGGGGGGGGGAAATATCTTCCTATTGGACAATGTAGATATAGATTTCACGTTCTGTTCAATCTGGTCTTGGTCAACACTGTCCGCAAAAGGTCGGCGAGTCGCGTGTTGCAGCTTAAAGGTTAAATATTGGTGAGTGTAGACCGAGCTTTTTACTTCCAGCATTTTACAAAAAAAGAAACATTTATCAAAAAGTCTTTTTAAATTGTACAGGAATTGATTTGCACTTTACCTTTCAACGAATATATTACGACCATTCTCTGGCAGAAGGATATATTTAATGCACCTCGTGAGGCGATAACCCATTACCACACAATCCCTACTTTTGACGCCTCTGAGACAGAAACCTGTCTGGTAACCAGCATTTTCTCCTTTTCCCACAATGTTTTCTACCCTTCACAAAACAAATTTCAAATTTTCAGTCACTTTTATTTTGTCGTCTGCAAATGCTTTAAATTTGGACCAGTCTAAAATAGTGTCGTTTGGTAATGGGTTAAACCATACAAATCATTATGGATCAACAAAATTAATTTTCTTTCTGACAGCTGATTTAATTCGCAGCCTGGTGTCGATCTTTATATCAACAGTAGGGATGCTCAGGGCTGCAAGGTACCTATCTGAGCGGTTTGGGACTTCAAGAGACAATGCAAGACTTGGACATTTAATTTGTGGTTATGTTTATGTTCAAAACCGCATATTTTCCCCTAAATATCAGTGCTAAATGCATCATTTGTACCTTTTAATGTTTAACCTTAAAAACACACACACACACACACAAAACGAACGAACAAATAAAGCCAATTTACATTTCTGTTCGGATGGCAAAAAATTCAACTGTTCCATATCTGAAAGTAAAAAAAAAAACAGCCCACGATGTCCTCAAAAATGTATTCAGTCTTGCCAAACAATCAAATGATTGGTTAATCTTCACAACTCTGAGAAGTAAGAGGAAAAGGACATTTTCTGTTGGTTCAAAACAGGGCAATATTTCACTGTCAAAGCCTTTCTAGGCAATCTGATTTTTTGTCTACACGGTCACAAAATTCAGTGTAACTGTCTTCGATAAACGAAGTAGAAGACGACAAGGATTGTGTTATGCAATATCCATATGGAAATTTCTTGCATAAATTAGAATTTGTTTTCATACCGGACCACATGCCATAATCGACTCGTTCGATTTTTTTTAGTCTTAATTTCATAAATTGGCGCAAGCCATGCACTTGGATACTTGGCGTTCATGTACTCTTGCTGTTTGTGTCGATTTAAAATGAGACGCGTAGAATGTTCAGTCTAGACTAATCTTAGGTCTTCGCTGTCCTTCAGTTTTCGTTGAATATCAGAGCAAAATAGTCTTGAGACTGTGGCAGCATTTAAGAAAATATAATTCGATTTTTTTCTTGAGTTGTTTAACTCTGAACGTTTCATACCCTTTTCATATCCTTCTCATACCCAATGTTTTCTTAACGAAGAACCCTTTGCTGCAAAAGACAAAAGAGTACAATAAGTTTGGATGAAATTTTGCACAATTTTAATCTTAAAACAAGAAATAAAGTAAGTCCCTCAAAACTAAGAATTATGTCTAGACAACAAAAAGTCTGAAATTTCTGGTTCCTAAAACCTAGATTAACAATAGTCTTAACTTGCAAATATATATGAGCAACCTGTGTTTAGGAAATATATTATTCCAACTTACAGATCTATGAATTAAACACTTCACTAATTCTGAATCCTCAAAGCAACCAGTCTAACTTCAAAATCGTTTTCCACCAAGTAGGTCAATCCTATTTTATCAGCTTTGAAAAGTCTGGCTAGTCTTTTCTAGAAAGAAGACAACATGGATCGGTAAACAACGTGTTCAACCCTTTACCAGACAATCCCTAGTTTTTATGACCCTGAGAAAGAAACCTTTTGAAAACATTTTGGAAAAAGCAGAAAATGCTGGTTTCTCCTTTTCCCACATTTTTTTCAACCCTTCCCATAAGAAATTTCAGTATATTTATTACATTTATTTTGCTATCTTCAAATGCTTTCAATTTGGACCAGTCTAGTATTTTGTTGTTTGGTAAAGGGTTAATAACAACCTGTTTCTAAAAACCACTCTGGAAAACCAATGAATGTCAATTTCTACAATACTCTGTATATATAGAGTGAAAGTGATAATGAAGCAGGTAACATGTTTATCCTATTTGCATAACACTTCCCCTTATAAAAAAAAAGTATTAAGAATTAAAACTTTCTTTTGATAGAACATAAAGCATGTAAACAAACATATAAATACATAAAGTTAAATGTTAACTAGTTACGGGTTAAATTCTAGACAAGGTATCAGGAATAATATTATATCTACCTTTTATGTGTCTGATATCCATTTTATATTGTTGTAAAATCAACTCCATCAGAGTAAACTCCGATTCTGGTTTTTCATTTTATGGATAACAATCAGAGGATTATGCTCACTATATACAATGATGGGTGCAGGAGCAGACGACAAATACATTTCAAAATATTTAAGAGCAAGAATGAGACATAGACACTTTGTTTCTATTCTTGAGCAGTTAATCTGATGTTTGTTAATCTTTTAAGAAAAATAACTGACTGGATTATCTGTACCATTACAACTTTCTTGAAGTAAAACACAACCTGCACCAGTATCACTAGCATCTAAAGCAAGCTTAAATCCTTTTCAAAATAAGAAGCTAAAGGAACTGGTTCACTTTTTAGTATGGCTTTTACTTTATGGAAACATTTTTGACCATCATTTCATACAAAATATTTTACGTTAGATATTATAATGTTAAGGTGTTGAAATGTACACATCTCTTTCGCTCTTTCAGCGAGAGGAATACGCCAAAATCCTTTTGGAGGATCAAATGTGGTTATATACTTCTGTCAATATTTTCAGTGCAGTTTTGGCACTGGAAATGAATCAGTCTTGGCTTTGGTTAAAGGATACAGGGAAAACGTTCACTTTGATTAGGTTCTATGAAGTCATAATCCAATAGATGCTTAATTCCCTCTATAAGATGCCCTTGTTTCTTGAGATTCTTTCGATAATGATGTTGTTTCACTCATTTTGAATGTTCAATGTCCACATTGTATCTGTCCGTGTTGGAATATCAGAGAACAAGTTAACATATTCAGAAATTAACCTTTTTTTAATTCATTTTTTTAATTATCATCTAACTGTGATTTTTGTTATCTAAATGTCTTAAAATGTCAGAATTCTGAAGTTTTGCAAAAAAAAAAAAAAAAAAAAAAGGGATTAGACTCATCAAAGTTCATTATACATTACGTTTTCTCTAAATGATTAAGAATTTTGTGATCAGTTTTATTGATACCTAAATGACCTGAAATAGGTGTTTCATAATCTAAGCTTAATTATATCTGATCTATAAGATTTAGGAGCGACGGCTTGATGGTTGATAGCCAACTCATGATCAGCTGAGACTTCAGGAGGGCGCCACTTTCTCATGAATGTATTCATTTTTTTATAAAAGAAAAAAAAAAAAAACAGGTTTCTTGAAAGATCACTTTCACTGACAGCTTTTTGAAATAAAGGTACACATTCTGGATCAATGAGTTGTCCTAACTCAGTTTTGACCTTGACATTGTATCATGGCCTTCATTAACTAAAGGTGGAGATGTGTGATCCTATTCTGATGAATTATGTTTAGAATCTGTCTGACTCTCAGACGGGTATTGCGGCATAGATCTGTTAATTTCATTTTTAAATAAATGGCCGGTCAACTGGCATTCTTTGCCATAGCTCCAATAACTGCACATGACGGGTAAAGGTAAGGAATTTCTTCCTTTATCGGATCGGGTGATTGATATATGCAAGGTGTGTCAGTTACAAGAGGACTAACAATTATCTTATTTCCTGCTAAAGTATAGCGTAATAACAAATGACGCCTTTAAAATGTAATCTTTTTCTGACACCAACAGTCACTAGACCATTAAATGAGTATGAAAAAAGTAAATGTTATGAAGCGGAACATAAACCAGGAGCCACATTTTACACCCTTGATAAGGACACTAGTCCCTGAAGAAGTCTTCTCAGAAAAAGGTAGGTTGTCTGCTGAAATAGGAGATTGAGGAGGTCTAGTATCGTGTAAAATTTAACATCTTGTACAGTCTATTGCTTTGAAAGTGGACAAGTTCAAATTTGGATTGTAGAGATTCTGCACTTTAAGTCAAAGTTGGCAAAATCACTTTTTAGTGACACAAAACAATCTGACATGAATGGTTCATAAATCTCCATAACGGTATCTATCTGATCAGTCTCAGGTACCTTGGCCGTGACAGGGACTTGTTCCTTAAAACGTGACTGAGGCGTAGACTTTACTGAATGAAGTAAGGCCTGTAGGCTTATTGCCTTCTTGGTTTTCCAGTTTTCTTTTTAATACGGGACATTCAGAAATAATATGAGCGGATTCTTTGCAACAATTACAAGATAGTTGAGAAATGGGATTTTGGCCTTTGGCTTCATAAGGAGACTTGGATTTGGGACTGTCCTGATTGGAGATGTCATTATGTTGATCAAAGTTTGGTTTAGGATCAACTAAATGAATAGAATGGTTTTCGAGGATTTGGTTTACTTATAAACAGGCTTTATGGGTCAAGGCAGAGTTATCCGGTAGGCAAGCAGATTCTCCTAAAGTTTCAATTTCTTTCTCGTCTAAGAAAGTGTTCATATCTGAATTAATGCATCTTTTGAATTCTTCAACTAACAATTATTGTCATAAGTTTTCCATAATCTGAGTCTACTTTCTTTGAATGACGCCACCTTCAAATAATTGTTGCTTACATCTACATTCAACATGGGTTTGGCCATTTTCTTTCCCTTTTTCCTAATTTTTTGTCTATATGCTTCAAGTACCGATACATAAGTCTTTTTGAAATCAATTCCGCAACATTATCGTAATCAGAAAGCTGTAAATTACCAAGTTGAAGAAAAAATATCGCGAGCCTTTTCAGTAACAAAGCTTTGCAAAATTAAATTCCAGTGTTCCCTTTGGCCATTTCAAATTTTCAGTAAATCTTTCAAATGTGAAAAGTATTTATCAACCTCCTGTTCCTGAATGGAAGAAAATCAGTCTGAGGTGTTTTGTTATGTCAAAGTCATTAATCACATGCAAAGATGGTTTTCCTTTATTTTCTATTTCCAATTCTTTCATTTCTATTTCTTCTTTTTTTTCTTATCCGAACTATAATTATTTTTCTTTCATTCTCTCCCCTTGTTCTAATTTGATTTTTTCCCATGTAACTAATATTCTTTTTTCCATTTGTAGTTTCAATTTTTCTAATTCAATATTGACTTTACCGTCTGTCTCAGATACAAGAATGAGAGACAGAGCAGACGAATAAAATATTTCTTCATCAACTAAAAAATGAACAATAGAATTCTAAATTTCATGCTTTAACATTCAGTAGTACCTTAAATGACAGTCAGTTTACAATGAGAAGCAAGATCTAATAAATCAAACGTTTTTGCAAAATTTAACAACTCCTAAGAAGGCTCAGAATTTTTTGTTCAATAGCAAAAGTGTTTTAAATGATAAGATTCAGTCAAACGAGCTCTTCAACGGCTTTTTAGAAGACGATCTCGATGCTATTCTGACAGCCATGACGGCCGTTTGACGATAAATTGGAGAATGAGGCAGCCTACATTTAAACATTGATAATCATTTGGCAAAAACTTTCTAAAGTATCTATAAATTTCAATTTCTAATTCAGTCCTACCTACTGTGGCCCGATTATGCATCTAAGGAGAACCATACGAACCAAGTTGTAAAAGAATGATTACCAACGGATAGTTTGAGTGAAGCTGTACAATGCTGCTCCACTGTTTTAGATTATTTTGAAGTGATATTTAATGATGAGAGACGAGGTTCACACGACTAGAAGTAGTATCCATCCATTCATGTGTTTAGGTAACGCTTTCAGTGTCTCCATTACCGCATGTTACTGGCTGGTCTCTCTTCTAAACAAAGTAATTCCTTGGATCCACAACGTCCAGTTTAATGCAGAGAAATGACTCCCATTAGAAAATAACCCACGGTCATTTCTCGACGTAGAGGAATGACCCATGGGTCATTTCTCTACGTCGAGAAATGGCCCATGGGTCATTCCTCTACGTCGAGAAATGATCCGTGGGTCATTTTTGTAATGGGGGTCATTTCTCTACATTACATCGGCAAGGAGATATTTTTCTCAAAAAAAAAAAAAAAAAAAAGAAGTTTGAAGTAACATTATTCTGGCTATTCTATCGGGTTGAGAGTTTCATTTAACTCATTACCACATGCGGAAATTTTGGACTGGTCCAAATTCAAAGCATTTGCAGACGACAAAATAAAGGTGACTGAAATATTGAAATTTGTTCTGGAAGGGGTAAAAACACTGTGGGAAAAGGAGAAAATGCTGGTTACCAGCATTTTCTCCTTTTCCCACAGTGTTTTCAAAAGGCTTCTTTCTCAGGGGCGTCAAAAGTAGGGATTGAGTGGTAATGGGTTAAGTTAAGCATGACAAGGTATAAGGTGTGCTATTTAATGAGTAGACGTGTTCATTTGTATCTCTGCAATCTTTGCAAGTAAAACACAGAGAAAAGCGAGTACCACACAGACTTCCATGGAAACAGACTGGACTCTATTTCCGTGCGAGGTGTTTATTTCACACTCCGGTAATACGTAATATTCTCTGAAAATTTCAAATACAGTTGTCGTCACATCGCCGCATTTGTGGTCCAAAATATGATAAAAACATTTGTACAGGTATTCCATTTCTCTGAAAAAAAAGGAAAACAAAGATTAACGCCTATATCTGCAAAATAAATGGAACGAAACTTTTGAGCCGATAAAAAATTAAAAAGAAATCGCTATTTCGAAGGTATTTATTTGGGGGGAAATGTCCCATCGGAAAATGTGAATAAAAGATGCACGTTTTGTACTGTCTAAGCTTGATCTACATTGTCTACATAATGTCAGTTAGTCGCGCCTGGGACCATAAAGGTTAACCCAGATAGCTCTAAATATTACAATTCCAGGAGTACGCTTGTGGTTGTGTTCGGCTTACGTCAATATCGTATACTATTATACCATTCTGCAGATAGTGTAGGTAGGGATCAGACGGCACTTTTTCTGCAGTATGATAGTGCATCTACAATTTCTGCCACCATGCAACATCTTTACCTTGAAACTATAAGGTTTATCCGTTTATGCTATGGATAAAGTCAATTAGCCAAATCATTCAGTGATTAGCTCGATAACCCAGTCGATCACGTACAGAGCTTAAAACCTAGTGGTCTCTGATTTGATCCCCTGTCCGCTTAAATGCTTTACGAGGACAGATGATTTGATTTCAGACCGTTTTCTTTTTTTCTTGACTGTAACACATATTATATGCGGAGCCTTAAGAACGATTAAATTACAACTTCGGTTGTTATAGCAGATAAGGGGGTAAAGTTTAATGATACGCCCTTAAAGCCATAGGGAAAGAAAAAAAATGGTAAAATTTGATTGGCTGAAGAATGGTCCAGAATTTAGTCAACTACATGTATGTAAACATTGATGAAATTACAGATCAGATGGTGTTTGGAATAAATAAATATATTGGAAATGTTCGATATGACACCGGAAACGTCATAACAATGATTTCTTTGATAGCCTCCAGGAAATGAAATGCATTTTCTATCGATCCTTGTCTATGCAACATTCACTGTCTATACAGCAAGATTAACCGGAACAACACTTACACACATGTCAGGTTCCTAGCATCACTTGGTAGAATATTTTTGCACGATGCAAGTTCACGGGACAGTTCATTTAACACACATCTTCGGTTATTAGCGAACTCTGAAATATGAAATATTATCTCTTAACATCAGATATATCTTGGGTTGTAAAACTCTGTTCAGATCGCATTTGCAAACAATGAAGACGATCTAGAGCGTGCTGTCTGAACTTGGATATATATTATCCCATTTGGAGAGTTTTTTTCCCCGACCAGCGGAAATTAAGAAAAACATGTCATATTTATGTTTTAACTGCTGGCTTTAACAAGGTTGATATATTAATTGCTCGACAAGTTGTATTATTTTGTTCAAAAGTCAACGAATATTTGATATTTTTAATAAGATTATATCTCAAGAACCATATACTTGATCGAGTGTGAAAACATGTACATTTCTATTTGAAATTTGTATGACCAATTCCCTTCTTTTACATGTGTGTACTACACGGACAAAAAGATATTTCTAAAAAAGTTACACACCAAGACTTTATTTGAAGTATAGGTTCTTTTCTTTAATCATACTGTAGCTCTCCGAGACTATCAGGTATTTTTGCTGAATTTATAGGAGAACTAAAGGCGGCAATAATTACAAATAAAGAGTATAATTACTAAGCTTTGACTTCGTTCAGCACAACTTGTTTAGCATCACATGAACAGTCATTAATGACCGAGTAGAGTAACTACGAATTGAATCTATAAAGGCTAAATTCTTAAACCCCATACCACATAATCCCAAGTTTGAATGACCTTCGTAAAGGATACTTTTAGAAACAATAATGGGGAAAATGCTGGTAATCCGAATTTCTCAACACAGTTTGTATTCCATCAGAGACAAAATCAATCAGCTGAGCCCAATTTAAAGTCGTCTGCAGATGATTTCAATTTCGATCAGTCTACGAATTTGTCTTTTAGTAATGCGTTAAAAATGAAGGCAGTTCTGTAAGAAAAAAATATCTGGTTCCGAAGTACTACGAATTAGCCACTGCATTCCAATTATCGCCAATTATTGGCATCTCCTTTTGTATTGTTTTACCTTGTGACTCAATATTCGTACACACAGACTCGACAAAGAGATAATGCTGTTCGTAGCTTGCTTGACGATCATTGTATGCAGGTAACTGTTTACACAGTTCTTCTAAAGCACCGGTGTAGGCGCAAACAGCGTCTTCTTTTCCACTGAAAAGGTTGTAAGAAGTCAAATTCTTCAAAGATTTGATAGTAAGTTATCATTTCCCTATCATTAGTGCGGCGACCCAAATAAGTACCCTTTGAATCTCCTGTAACTGTCCTATAGACAACAGGTAAAGGCGCCGTCACACCATGACGTTCTGGTCAACGTTCTCTAAGCGTTTTGAAAATCGTTCGATTTTTGAGCCTTCTAGAATGAGGATTTCACATCTGGCGTGTTATTAATGTGTGCCTAACGCATGACTAGCGTATATCTAACGTACGAGAAGCGTGTAACAGCGACCAAGTAAGATACCTCTGATATCTCCATATGCATGGACGTTCGGTAAACGCTCGAATGACGCTAAATGAACGCCAAAATGACGTTTGTTTCACTTTAGTCACACGCTCCGTGCGCTAGGAGACCGTTCAGCGGTCGTTGACAGGTCGCCAGTGAGTCGTTCACTGCAAAGAAAACGATTAGTAACAACCAAGTATAACGCTACCGTAACGACTGACTAGCGATAGCTGAACGCGTGTAATGCTCGATGAACGTTAGTAAAACGTCCCAAAACGTTCTTTAACGATCTTCAGCGTATAAAATTAAATGTTGAAGAACCTTGGTGTCAGTGAGAACTTTTGTGTGTGTTCAAAACTTTTTTCCGGACTAGCGTTCTCCGCCGATTCCCGGCGATCACCGACGTTCACTAGCGTTCACACAACGCTCCTCTGGCGTAATCCCAGCGACCATGGGCGACTAACAACGTTTCCTCAAACGTCAGAAAACGTTGACCAGAACGTCATGGTGTGACGGCTCCTTAACAATTAGTTTATCAATGAGAGATATTATATGTAATACGCACCAATCAAATAGTGCATAATATATTGCCTATATAACCGTTTTGAAATAATGAAGCAATTCTTTTTTCAAAATAATTTTTTTCTGATAGAAAAAAGAAAAATGCTTCAAGTTAAATTAAAGCAAGAAGAAAGGATAAAATTTATATTTATATTTTGATATGTCCAATCCCATTTCTTTAAAACTTTACAATTCTGACATTTTTAGAAATTTAACTTAATAAAAAACACAAGAACCAGCATTTACACCGGCGGGGTCTGCTTTTACAAGAATACCGGTATAACATGGATATCAGACACATAAAAAGTAGGGATAATATTATCCCTGATGCTTTGTCTAGAGTTTAACTTGAAATTAGTTAACATTTATCTTTATGTGTAATAACATTTCCATGCACACTTAAGTGTAATGACATGCTTATAGTCTAACAGAAGAAAGTTTTACTTCTTAAAACTTTCTTAGGAAGGGAAGTGTTATATAACTAGGATATATAAAATATATATAAAAAATCAGTGAATGTTCTTTATGTTTCTAGAATACTCTGTATATATAAATGAATGTGATAATGAAAACAGGTTACATATTATGTAACCTGTTTTCATTATCACATTCATTTATATATACAGAGTATTCTAGAAACATAAAGAACATTCACTGATTTTTCCCCATTGTGTTTTTTTAGAAAGAGGTCGTTAGTAAACAAGTTGTTTACCAATCCATGTTGCCATCTTTCTAGAATAGACTAATCTACTACTTTTGCAGCTGATATGACTAGAAGTGACCTACTTATCATGATTTTAAACTTGTGACTTTGAGGATTTTACAGAATGAGTGAGAAGTGTTTGATTTAACTTGGGATTTAGATCTTTAACTTATAATTGCTATTTCTTAAGCAGGTTGCTCATATCTATTTGCAAAATAGAACTATTGTTATTTTAGGTTTTAGGAACCAGAAATTTCATACTTTTTGTAATGTAAAAGTAATTCTTAATTTTAACTAACTCTATTTTTTTGTTATAAAATACATAAAAAAAAAAAAAAAAAAATGTCAAAGTTTCATTCAAAATTAAATCTTATTCTGCTCTTTTGTCTTTATTCCTTAATAGATGTTAACTGTTAAAGCTTGTTGCTGGTTTTCTTTCTGTTAAGCTTGTCTCGTAACAATCGAACCAGGAAAATAATTGAATCTACTGGGCTTCAGACTGTTTTAATGCATTATAATTCAACAATTTTACTTCCAAAGTCTTGCATTATCTTTTAAAGTTTACTATCCGGCTGAATCCTGCTTACAGTCTCAGGGTGTTCCTGTTGTAAATGCAAAGATCGACTAAAAGATCCAATTTTATTAAAGACACCTAGAAAAACGGGGAATTCAGCCCTGTTCTTACATACAGGCATCCGCATGGGCCATGATTGTACAACTCATTAGCTCACCACTGTAAGGACGGGAAGATAAATTTGAAGAATTTTAACCCTTGCTTTGCTAAATAATTCAAACAAAAATATTTTAAATTTCATTTCAACAGAACTGTTTTGGACATTGTAGATCAAAGATCAGAATCTAATCTTGATCTGCACTGTTCACAATATCGACCCGAGTCGCGCTCAGCAACTTTACGGTGGCAAGAATTGAAATACTGTTTAACGAAGAAAAAGTTCTCTGTCCTCTAATGTAAGGTGAAGCATGGTGAAATAAAAAGAAAGCCTCCCACAAGCCATGCTTCTTTTTCTAAAAGCTTTTCTTTGAGCAGTGTGTATATGTGGGAGTTATCGAAAACAATGAACATTATTTTTATCAGTATTGTTGTGGTAGTAAACTGTTGTTGCTGTTGTTATCATCATCATCAAAGCGCATGCTGAAAAAATACCTACCGGCACATGGACTCCCCATACCCAATGGCTTTATTGTACTCTTCAAATACACTTTTGGACACGCTTCTATCGTTATACTCGGCCAGTATCGAATCCAGATTGAGCTGGCAAGTAGATTTACTTGTGCAACCTAGAAAATATATCAACACTTTGACTGCCCAGTTTCACGCATGGCACTATTGTAGATAGTGTAGACGAAGACCACATATTACAGAATGTCTATTTCCGATTAACACTGGTCAATATTTGGTGTCCGCTGGTCTGTTCTGGTTTTCTCTAAAGAAAGTCTATATCATTTAACCCATATCCATTTTTCCCTGTGAAAGATCCATACATGTATAATTAATTACGGCCCTATTTACAGGATGATAACACGAACTGTAAGACTTAAATATGCATAAATACGTATGAAAACTGACAAATTGGTTAACGTGGTGGATAAAAAGAAAGTGAAAAATGAGAAGTAGTTCATCATGAATGAGAAACGACATACTAATGAACTACAGCGAATAAACAACGAATATCAACAAATGTCAGCCACTTCCGAACGAAAATCTTGCGTTTCGTCTCCATGCGCACAGAATTAATTCCTACGAAGAAATCTGAAAGAACGTCATTAACCAACGGGCCACTAAGCGCACGACGCACTAGCTTTTTGCTAACAGTATAGAGGAAGATCACGCGGTAAAAAACGTGCAGTTTGATCTTGTAACTGCATTGTCCGATAGGACGATTTATTATATACCTAGCCGTGAAACCCTGGAATTTCCCAGTGTAATAAATTTTGATATCATCACTAGTGACGATATCAACTTTCACTTTCACTTCCTGCCGTAAGAACTACTTTTTCTTCATTAATCACTTACAGATAGAGTTAATTGTAAGTTCTATATTTTCAACCAGACAATCCGACTGCTTTTCTCAGTCTAAATAAATAATAATAATAATAATGTTAATAAGGTATATAATAAATAGAATAATCAACTGGTTATTTTTGATATGAAAAATATCTCACTCGGATGCGTTGTAAGGCGTTAAAAAAAACTCGTGCTGCGCACTCGTTTTATCAACGCCTAACAACGCATCCTCGTGAGATATTTTTCATATAAAAAATAACCAGTTGATTATCCTCTATATCTTTCCCTTCCTCGACCGAAATATTCGGGTTTTCATTGTCGATTCACCTTATCAGCAGGATAATGTTAATTCGCAGGAAGTAATTTAAAATTTGTTTGAAAATTTCCTCGTTCGAATGTCACAGTAGAGATAACAAACCGCTGGCGAACTGTGGACGAACAAACCGTTCGCACTGTCGAAATCTTTTGACACACTCATTGAAAAACAATTTATGCGAACGTAGTCCATCTAAATTTAAACGATCTTATACTGGAGAGCTAACAAACGCTCGCATATGTCTACGGATGCCATTGCCACTGTATTCTAACTTACGCCGCGTTTATTCTTTATCGTATAAAAGTGCCTTTTAAAATCACGACATTGATGGGTCAATTATTAAAATTGGTGTTAAAGAATCTTCTGGTCAACAAACTCTTTTCTTGAAGGCAGAAACAGGGGTTCCCGTGCACTTGTGCACCAGTCAGCCAGATGGAAATATGACGGAATTTACCCTATATTTCTCGCGCTTCACGTAATACTGTATTGCGTTCTTATACGGAAAGGATACGCCACGGGAAGTTATCAAAAACAACAGTACTTGATTTTGAGGTAAGTCACCTAAGAAATGGGTTAGAAGCAGGAGTGAATATTATATCTTCAATATCTCCCACCCATAAAACTGTATACTTCAATTATAGGACTAAATGAAATGTAAGGCCCACTTACTGCATAACTGATCTGATGATTCGAAAAGCAGCCATTTGTCTAAGTATACATCTTCTTTAAACAGATCGAAGAAAGGAAGGTTGTTCTGTAAAGTGACATTCTCACAATCTTTGTAAGACTCTAGCATACACGTCAAATTGCTGCGGTATTGCTCTCTAAGAAGACAAAAAATATCGATCGAGAAGTGAACTCCTTCAAAATTCACAACCATCACTGCTACTTTTTTTTTAACCTTTTACCACAAAATCTCAAGTTCTAACGACCATAAAGAATAAAACTTTTTAATAACAATGTAGGAAAAGGAAAAAATGATGGTAACCACGATTTTCTCCTTTGCCAAAACCTGTACATGATGACATGATGAAGCATTCATATAAAGAAGAATAGACTACAAAGTATTATTAATGTACAACAAAATATACTTATATGGAGATAAATATACATAACAAGAGAAGTTAGCATTGCTACAGAGATAGCATTGTTAAAGAGATGTTTTGGTGTAAACATGGAAGGTTTAGAGATAAAATAATTTCCAGAGAATATCCAGAAGGGACACTGCACTATGTAACAAGGTCCGCCTACAGGCCGGATTGCAATTCGTTTAGTTTCTTTCTTCTGGAATACCTGTAGTCGTTAGATTACATACCAATACAAATAGACACATGTGTGCCCGTAATATGGTCCGTTTTCACCAACCATTCTTATAAACGTTTCTGTCTTAATCTTCAAGATACTCTGACTGTGAAAGTAATATGACTTCTGATTGACTAAACCAAACGATTAAGCCCATCAGAATTTCATTTCCTTTCACACTGACAAAATTTTGAAGAAAAGGACTAAGAATGTTCTTTAGAATAGTTGGTGAATACGGACCCATGGCAGAAAATAGGAAGATATCTGCAGACACTAAGTCTTGTTTAGATGAGATCAACCGTTTCAGAGATCGAGTGCAAAAAGAGAAAGCTTCGAAAGGGTCAGGATCAATAAATATAGGTGAAATACGAAGCAATCTTTTAGTAAGAAGCAGCCTTTAATCGTAGCAATCAGATTTAATCCTTAACGCTCTAAATAAGTAACATGAAACTTTCAAACAATTAGTTAATGTAGGACCTGTGTAATGGAAAACAGCTATTTCCACTAAAAAATATCATCCTACAAAATTAGCTATAATTAAAATGAGTATTTTTGAACTACTTTCACCGATTCTTTTTTTTTTTTTCCATTTTTTCCTCTTTTGAATTATCATTTATAAATCTAAAACCACTATAGTCTCGATTCAAAAAGAGATAATAATTACCTCCCTTTTCAGAAAACTAGCAAAAGTATCAAAAAATAACTTCAAGATAGACATAAACGGAATATCTGATCCGTTAGAAATGTGCAAAAATATTATTTCTGCATAATTTATCAACCAATTAGAATTTTTACCCCACAGGAAGTGCATTACACAGGTCTTACCTTAAAGATCGAATGTTGCTATTTAAGTGGTATTTTTTAAGGGAAAAATGTCTTATTATCGTTCCATGCAGTCTGATCTTGATCTACGCTGTCTGCAAAAGGCCTTAAGGTGCGTTGACCTATCTAAGGGTTAGTCTCTACTTGAATTAAGAACTTACAAGCACACACGGCTTAATGGGATGTCAAATGCAACATTTATCAGAAATTCTGGCAATATGTCCTCATAACACTCTTTGAACATTCTGTCTCTGGCTTCACATCCCTGTGTCCTTAGGTAATCTGAAAAGGTTCGAGTCATTTTCTGGCTAAAAGCTGCCTAAGGCATTTCCATGATGTCTAATACCAGAGCACCAGATACGAGGAGTTATTTTGATTTCAAACTTAAAAAATATTAATTACTCTCCTTTAAACCCTATGTTATGGGTACTCGTTAGAATCGTCTCATCGAGACGATTCTAACGAGTACCCATAACATAGGGATTGGAAGAGAAATAATGCATTAGGAATTCAATAACTCCATCTTACCTGGAGCTCTGTATTCCGAACAAGTCATCACATACATGTAATTATGGATCCACGAAAATCGTTTTATCTCACAGCCGACTGATTAATGAGGTAAAATGGTCCTTTGACATGCGGAAGATTGGCCTATAACAAAAAGTTACTAGCATTTTCTCCTTTTCCCACGATGTGTTCAACATCTTCCTTCCTCAAGATCGTTAAAATTCGGATTTACTAATGGGTGTTACAGGGTTAATAGAGAAGTAACTTCATCACGGGCAAAGCTCACTAATTTGTCTTGTATCCTTCATAAAAACAAGACTACATGGTCTCAGTCATGGTTTGCCATGGAACAATGCAAGGGTACCAAGGCGAACCAAACCATGTACATCCTAATATCAAATTCCCCATGAGAACTACTGGGTAACCTAACAGCTTATCAGTAAGCACAAACTTCTGGTCAGTTGAACCCGTTAGCTTTGTTTCGGTTACCTCTCTACCAAGCAATCCCGAATTTTAGGGACTCTGAGTAAGAAAGTACTTGTAAACATACTGGGAAAGGAAAAAATGCTAGTAACCATCGTTTCCTACCCTTCACTAAACATTTTTTTTTAAATTTTTGAGTCGCATTTACTTTTTTGTCCTCAGATGCTTTCAATTTGGACTGGTCTAATATTCTATCGTTTGGTAAAGAGTTAGGCCATCCTCCGATGTCTGTTGTAGTTTATCCGTTGTACATCTTGCATCTTAAACTATTTTCTTTGAATTCCTGTCGACTCACAACACCACTTGGTAGTTTTCAACTACACGGCATTAAAAAAAATCAAACACCATCCTCTGAGAAATTGGTAGCTGTAAATCATACTTTAATTTCAGTTTTAGTGCCCTTTCTGAGGGATACCATCTTCGCGAGCCAAGGTTACGATCCGTACGTGGATCTTACTTTGGCGGATCGAGCCCGATTTCGAGATTCCTTCGATAGGCCCCCTATTGGATGCTGCTTATTATCTCCCTTTAAATAATATTTCCAATAGCTAATGAAATATCGTTTTACAAACAGCTTACGAATACAATAATTCAACACGAAGCTGTAACCACAAACGTACTTCGACATTCTACGGTCAGGTGCTGGGATATAGCCTTAAACCTATGTTAATTTATTTGTCACACTGAAACTCTCTGTAAATATTGTTCGTCTATGTTTTTTTCGGTAATAAATCATTACAGATCCTGCACACATCCACGGAGGTATTCATGTTTACCTTCTATTTTTATCCGAAAGGTCGCGACCTTGTTCTGTTTTCATCAAGCTACGAGCGATTTGATTCGTGCTGTAAGGGCTAGCTGCAACCAATGAAAATGCGTATCGGGGAATGTCGAAATCAAGCGCGATCCACCATGGGTAGAGTTTAGTTTAGTTTAAACATATTTATTTTACATCGATTGAGAAACAAGTTCTTACAACTTATACTAATCTCTCTCGATTCTGCTTCCTGGGAACTACACCAGTACTCGCGCCGAATGTGTGGGCCAATGAAAAATCCCAAAGTTGATTCCCGCTCCCGGGTATCGAACTCTGGACCTTTAGGTTATGAGGCCGACGCTCTACCTCACGACCACGGACACCACACATGGGTAGAGTAACGTAGTGGATTGTCACCCTTGGCTTGCGAAGATTGGATACATATAGGAGGTTTTTAGGTTGTAAAACTTTTACCAGTATTTTCTCTTTTTTTCCCGCAGTTTTTTTTTAGTAGTTTTCAAGAGGATTATTAAAACTCGGGATTGTTCGGTAACGGTTTGATAAACATTTTATGTTTATACGCTATGTAAGCTAACCAGGGTCCACGGTAATGATATTTTAACCCTTCACCACACAATGACGACATTTAACACCCTTGAACGAGACGGCTTTAGAAAACATTGTGGGAAAAGGAGAAAATGCTGGTTACCAGCATTTTCTCCTTTTCCCACAATGTTTTCTACGCAATCAAAGAAAACTCATTTCATATGAGCTACATTGAACCTGTTATAAGCAAATGCTGTCAACTCAGACAGGTCTAAAATCTTGTCATGTGGTAAAGGGTTAATCTCCCTTCAGGGTCCAAACAGTACTGGGACAAGACGTAGGGCTTCTTTAATATTAGGCAAACCCCTTCATTTTCGACAAAGTGGCGTCCGATTATATAAAAGGAGAATTAAAGAACGAGTGAGCTTAAAACCAGACTAAAAAAGGAAGCTGGCAATAGAAAGAAGCATATGTAAAATCCACTTTTATTATTAACCGAGCAGTGAAATCCTGGAATTTCCCAGTTTAATAAATTTTGATATCATCACTAGTGACGTTATCAACTTTCACTTTCACTTCCTTACGTAATTTGGGAACTACTTTTTTTTTTTCGACTACATCTTTTTCGACTTTCAAACGCAAAATTACAAATAATTATGTTGAAAAGGTATATAATAAATAGAATAATAAACTGGTTATTTTTGATATGAAAAATATCTCACTCGGACGCGTCGTACGGCGTTAAAAAAACTCGTGCTGCGCACTCGTTTTTTCAACGCCTAACAACGCATCCTCGTGAGAAATTTTTCATATAAAAAACAACCAGTTGATTATCCTCTATGGATTTAACTCCCCACCTGCCCCCATCTCTCCCTCCCTCTCCCTCTCTCTCTCTCTTAATCTTCCCTTCTCTCTCTAAATCTTCCTTTCTCTCTTTCTCTATCCTTTTCCCACTGTATTCTTTCTCTCTCGCTCTTTTTCACTCAGTCGGACTCTCTATCCCCTCAACGCATATGTATGCATGGTTAAGATAGATGCATGTATACTTACCGTGGTGTCCGTGGTCGGCCTCATAACCAAAAGGTCCTGAGTTCGATTCCCGGGAGCGGGTGTCAACTTTGGGATTTTTCATTGGCCCACACATTCGGCGCGAGTACTGGTGTAGTTCCCAGGAAGCAGAATCGAGAGAGATTAGTATAAGTTGTCGGAACTTGTTTCTCAATCGATGTAAAATAAATATGTTTAAACTAACTTACCGCATAACAGAGAGGTTGTATTAAATATACTAAGATTTTGCGGGATGTAGTCGATGAACAAAAACTGTGCCTCTTCAACTGTTACGTTGGGACATGCTGTTAAATTTGTCAGTATGCAGTCGACTGCACCATCGTTTGAGGTCCTTGGTGTACAAAAATAGAATATCTAACTTAACCATCTTTAATGCAATCTTTTAACGACTCTAGTCAAAAGGTATCAAAAACCTTACCGGAAAAGAAAAAAAGCTGGTAACCAGCATTTTCTCCTTCTCCTACGATGTTTTACAACCACATTAAAGTCAAACACTCTGCCAATTTTCATATGTCTCTTGCGGAGGCGTTAAGTCATTACCACACAATCCCTATTTTTGACGACCCTGATAAAGAAGCCTTTGGAAAACATTGTTGGGAAAAGGAGAAAATGCTGGTAACCAGAATTTTCTCCTTTTCCCTCAATGTTTTCTAACATGCTGGAAACAAATTTCAATTTCTGAGCTACGTTTATTTTGTCGTCTGCAAGTGCTTTCAATTTGGACAAACCCAAAATTTTGTCGTTCGGTAATGAGTTAAATTTGGTCAAGGCTAAAATGTTGTCGTTTGGTACATAATAATTTAACATATCATTATTAACATCTTGTTTTACACAAAAACCGCTAGTAAATTTATTTTACGACTTGAGTAGGTTATTAGAGACATATTTCACTGACATATACAGACAAACTGTTACGTTTTAAAATTCTGAGTTTGCAACAACATTCCAGACTCAACTAGCAAAAGAATGGAACTACGCCTGTTATCTCAGTTAAAGTTCTTTATTTTGTACAGTTAAGTCTATTAACCCTTTCCCAAACGATAAACTTTCGACTCTTCCAAACTCAAAGAGTTTTCAGACGACAATTTCAAATTTGATAAAAATGGCAGAAAGTTCTCAAAATGGGTAGAAAACACTGTGGCAAAATGAGAAATTGCTCGTTACGAGCAATTTCTCCTTTTCTCACAGTGTTTTCAAAAGACTTGTACTGCAGACACGTAAAAACCAGGGCTTGTTTAGGAAAGGGTTAAAGCGTTATGTCAAGACGGGATTTGAGAGTATTTCCACACTAAAAACAGTTTTTTAAGTGTTAACCCATTACCACACAATACCTACTTTGGACGCCCCTGAGAAAGAAGCCTTTGGAAAACATTGTGGGAAAAGGAGAAAATGCTGGTAACCAGCATTTTCTCCTTTTCCCACAATGTTTTCTATCCTTCACAAAACAAATATGAAATTTTCCGTCATTTTTATTTTGTCGCCTGCAAATGCTTTCGATTTGGACAAGCCTAAAATTTTGTTGTTTGGTAATTAGTTAATGTAATTGAAATGCATTTTCTACCAAACACTACGTAAGTCATTTCCTTAGGTCATCAGTGGATCTGCAGTGAAATAAAAGACTTAAGTTTTGTCTTAAGACTAGGCCCAGGACTTGTACGAATTACTAAGTAGTTGCCTTGATATTGTTAAATTAATTATGAAAGCGTAGTAAAATACACTTCATTCATTCATTCATTCATGTACCTGCAGAACTCATCCCGTACAGCCAAATAGACGTAGTCCGAGTCCACACCATTACCAAGTGGGACGTAGGTTCTGTTATAGACAGATTGTAACGTTGCGTTGATTCCTTGTTCCAGGGTTTGAAAACACGGAGCAACGGTATTTAAAACATCACTACAGTCTGCTTGCACTCCGCTGTATAGCCAAACTGAAAGCATAGGAAGGAATGTTCACCTTTACCCTTGAACTGATAAGCGCCCTCACTCACCTGTTACGGACAGTGTAGATCAAGATAAGTTACGCATTGCGAAACAATCATCCCAGTCTTCACACAAGACAGAACGTTTTTACTCAGACTAAACCCTACGAGTATAATGACACTTGCAGAGAAAAGTTCTTTTAGTTCTATTTATTGCCGCAGAAAGTCTAAACAGGCAACGACTTTCCATCTGGCTCGGGAATTAACTATATCTCAACCAACATCCTTTCATAAGAGTCGGGGATTAATCAGTTTTAATAACATTTAAAAAATCTTTTCGTACCTAAGTGTACTAATAGACAAAGTACACACTTTAAGCATATCCGGGTCTTTAATTCCATATTCGAAATAAACAGTGGTTCATAAAGAAGACATGTAAATCCCAGTTGTTACAACTGTTGTGTGAACATTACGATCAAAGTAAATCGTAGTTATCAGAAAACTTAATCTGCGATTTTATCCTTAAACAATTTTCCAATTCACAGAGTGTGTCGAGTATTTGGGCGTGTCCAATAGGATTTTAAAGCTGTGACGACAAGCGTTCGAAAGCTAGTCCTCCTTTCCTAATATTGTGCAAGCTTCTAGTATCCCGCTCTTAGAGCCGGCTTTTAGAGCCGGTGTAATGCAGAGAAATGACCTCCATTACCACTCTCTTGCACTCCGGATCATTCAAATTCACCTCTGTATTGGGCTCAGAAAGTAGTCCGTCATTACGTGATACTTTCGTCACATGACCAGAACTCAAAATGGCGATACAAACGCCGGTGAAAGAAAGACCAATATCGATTACTTTATGTGCTGTTGAAACAGCATACGACCAATCAGACTAAGTGGTAGGAAATGTGAAAAAGACGGATTTTCTGAAAAGCTTGAATGTCTTTTAAAGGACCATAACTTGTTTTTCTAATCTTATAACCTAAGATTTATCAGTGTGTCAAAACTGTTGTCATCATTCATTGGCGCAGCCATTTTTGTTAAACTTGGCGTAAGATTCTGATCAGTAAAGAGGCTTGAAAGAAATAGTTCCATTTTATATAGGTAAATTCATCAGTTTGAACGCACCTATAATGTATCCAGAATCATATTTCCTTTGTCTACCTTATAATTTTACACATGAAACAGTTAAACAGTAACAAAACATCTTTTCCTCGGTTTGACAAGATTCTTGTCATTTAACCCATCGCAGAGATGTATGTGAGAGTAAAGAACGACAACTCTGCTTGGAGATTGCTCCATTACAAAATGACCCACGGTCATTTCTCTACGTCGAGAAATGACCCGAGGGTCATTTTGTAATGGGGGTCATTTCTCTGCATTACACCGGATTTGCCAGTCAGAGGTTGTAGAACAAGCATTAGGTCCCATATTGATTTTCTGATGGTTCCCCGATCTACGATACCCAAACGTTGATGGAGAGAGGAACAGGATTAAATAATGGATAGTGTTTTGAGAAAAAAAGCAGGCGCTTTACTGCACAGTGGATCTAGATTAGAAGATTTAATTTCTAGGCTAATAGTACAAACGCAAATATTGAGATTTCTAACTTTATTTTCCGGAAAGAGTTTACATTATCAGATAGAGTGTATGTCTATGTGTGTTCTGTATATATGCAAAAGCAAAGTAAGTTCATGTTTTTGGTTGCTAGTGCATAAATAATCCAGACAGCAACTAACCCCTTACCCCATAAGGCATTTCTATGGTATATCTTACTGACCTTAAATAACAGCAAGGACAAAGCCGTTTCTAATGTGTACATTACACCTTTTGATAGTATAGAAAACATTGTGACAAAAGGTGAAATTGCTCGTCACAAGCAATTTCACCTTTAGGCCACAATGTTTTCCAAAGGCTCTTACAAGCAATGCGTAGAAATGAGTAACTATGGAGTATAGGGTTAATTTGCTCTTCTGAAGGGTATCGGTTGTTCCTCTGGAAGACAACAAGATCGTTTCTTGTAATGTATTGCTATTCTCAAGCACCCCGTAATTAGAAGGTGATGATTCATCATCACCTTCTTATGCCATCCGACTGGGGTTTTCCACTCGAGCACGCATTACACCCCAGTTTCGAAAAAAATAGGTCCTCAAAGATTAATGAACAGACGCCTCTCTGTCATTTGATATGTACAAATAATATGCGGATTAAAAATCAGTATATGCCATTCACACAAACAATGAATCCCAAAACACCCAAACCCACTGAAAAATACCCCAAAACACTCGAAAATTACCCAAAAATATGCCATTTCACCTCAAAAGAATTCTAACATTTAAAAATGCATGCAAAATGCTTAGATACACGATTTTATGGAAATCAGCCATGAACTTTTGCTATCAATTTAAGTATTTTAGGTCTTCCATACGCTTAACTTCGAAATAGTTAATGTACTTGATTAATTGAGAATGCCATCTAGCGGGAGATAATATGGCGTACGTGTCTGGGATAGAAACCGAAAGTAGATAACGATTATGATCAATTAAGTTGAATTGCTGATTACTGCTTTATTCGGACCCTAAAACAGTAGCGACAAGGATATTTCAAGCCCTCCGTATACAGTACATATAACCTGAAATATGAAACGATGGGTAAAATGCAGCAATTTCGACCGTACATTGACAGTTGCACTGAGAAATACGCTAATCTAAGCTCTGTGGTTTTATGTAGCGAACAGCATCGATGATGATGAAAGCTGATTCTTTTATTATCTGCATGTGAATCTAAGACTTAAGCCTGCTCTGTAACTTTGTTACACCTCAAAAGCTTAATGGTAAGACTTTCGACCATTTAGATAACAGTAGTAGGGGAAGCTAGCCTGGGTACAGTGTACCCAGTCTCGCTACCCAGAGGGGGTTTTGTACCCAGAGTGCCTACCCTAGGGTAGGCACTCTGGGTACATTCCGGTCGAATCCGGTAATTTTTTGGTCAATTTGGGTAATTTTTTGGTTTTCGCCGTCATTTTGTCCGCCATCTTGGATTTTTTGCCTACCCCCGGGTAGGCATTCTGGGTACTGTGGGTACCCAGAGTACCTACCCGGGGGTAGGCACTCTGGGTACTGTGGGTCTGAGTTTTCTTACTCTTTGGAGCCTTGGAATGTAACTCATTTGAGAAGGAAGATTGACAATTTTAGAGAAAGATAGATCTTTTCTTGGTAAATGGTAGCCCTGAAAAGGGCTGTTTTGTTTTGGAGGTTGTGTTTTTTACGCACAACCCCCAACTTTCCTGCAAGCAGGACAGCTGCTTGCCGTCCGCCTTCTGAGCCTTCTTAGCTCCTGCTCGTCCAAGTCAAACTTCAACGAGAACGGTGGCTCGTCATCGTCATCCCAGCATTCTGTTACTGGGATGACGAATTCCTCCTTTTCCGTTGCTGGTGGAGCTGGCTGCGGTGGTGGTGGTGGTGGTGGAGCTGGGTGGGGTGGGATTTGGGCTAACTCCCAAAAGTCCCACCCCATAAACAGCATTCTCTCCCCAAAGACAGGTTGTCTTTCTGTCTTCACTGTCTCAACCTCAATCTTTTTCAGCTGACGCTCTGCCTTCTCTAACTTTAGCTGGAGAGTCTCCGCTGTTCTCATGAGATTTCTCAACGTCTTTTTCATGTCTTCCATCGTGAAATGAAAATGACAATAATGAAATAGAGCCGGCTTTTATAGCTTTACAGGAGGATTGACCTACTTTGACTCTGAATTAAGAGCGCGTTCCTGGCAGAAAGCACCTCAGAATTAACGTTGTCCAATCAGAATTAACGTTATATTTCTGTATCGGACAATGTTTATTCTTGCTCTATGAAGGAAAAAAGAGCTGTGCTATTTGAGTGTTACTGATACTTGACAATTTTTAAAGAAAGATCTTTTCATGGTAAATGGTAGCCCTGAAAAGGGCTGTTTTTGTGTAGAATACACTTTTTTATCCTCCCCTTTTTCTTTCCATACTTTCTGCTGCATTTAGGATCTGTATGAGATGTTCAACTTCACGCCTGATACGTCTCATACGTTGTCTTTCTTCTATCCAGTAAAGTAATGTGAGGATAATTGTCAATCCAAACATTGTAAAATATTGGCTTAGCTCTACGATAGTCGAGTAGCGAATGAGAGTTTCACGGAAAATAGTGATTACATATATACAGTTACACTTTCTTAAGTCTTTTGAGTTTTTGACAATTTGAAAAGAAAGATCTTTTCTTGGTAAATGGTAGCCCTGAAAAGGACTGTTTTTGACAAAAGATTGGACTGGAAAAGACTGGAGAGACTGGCTGGACTATCAAGTGGACGTTACCTCCGGTTTATCCCAGCAAGATGAGGAGTTAGCTGATAGATCTTAGGAAATAAGTACCAGAAATGATCAAACTGATACTGCAAGGAAGACATGTTGATCTATTCGAAAACTGGCAAGCGAATGATAAATGTATGGAAAATATCGCTGGCTTTTATACGCCAACAGGAGGATTGACCTACTTCGGTTCCGAATTAACGCTGTCCAATCAGAAACATCGATATATTTCTCTATTGGTAAATGTTTTATTGTTGACCAATCCATAGCTTTGTTACATTTTCTTGTTCGGGTTAGGAAAAACAAGAGTTTGACTAGGTTGTGGGTTTTTTGAGAGAACAAAATTGACAAATTGAAAAGAAAGATCTTTTCTTGGTAAATGGTAGCCCTGAAAAGGGCTTTTTAAAGAAGGATTTGATGAATTGTCAAGCCCTACTGTTCTTCTAGACGATTTACTGGGATGATTTCACATCCGCAGAACTCGCAACAAACTGTAGACCCTTCATCATCATCATAGAATCCGTCGTCTGGGTCTGGACAGTTGTGCTTTTGTCCAAGATAGTCTAGGAGTGTGAAGCATTTCCCCACACTCTATTTGACATCTGCTCCCGCAGTGAGGACAGAGAAGAATCTGAACCATACTGAAGCGTTTATGTTTTTTCTGTGAGAAAACATTGTCTTTATATAGTTCACAGTATGGATTGACCTACTTTTAACTCAGAATTAACGCTGTCCAATCAGAATCAACGTTATATTTCTCTATCGGTAAATGTTTTATTGTTGACCAATCCATAGCTTTGTTACATTTTTTCTTGTTCGGGTTAGGAAAAACTAGAGGATGGTTGGGGATAAGGCTTGTGACTATTTTTTAGTTTTTGACAATTTGAAAAGAAAGATCTTTTCTTGGTAAATGGTTAGCCCTGAAAAGGGCTGTTTCTTGAGGTTGTTTTTTCCACTTCTAATGACAACAACCGAAATTTGCCTGGCAAATGGGGCATACTCCAACTCTTTTTGTGATCGTCATTGCTCCGTTATTGAAAGTTATCTTTCTTCCAAATTTGACATCAACCAAAATAATGTCAGGTGTTGTCTTTAAGAAAAGCTGAACTAATCTTTCACCGAGATCTTTGTACGGCTGCGATATACGTTGTAGTTGTCGTTTTTCCTCCTCTTGTACGAGCTGAGTGTTTAGTAGCAATAGCTGCTGGCCAGCATCTAGATAGTCTCGGAGAGACTCACGCAGTTGATGGTTGATTTCCTCCATATTGTTCTCCTCCATGGATATTGATTTTAACTTTCGAACTGCTCGAGAGCTGAGAGTCGAATGATGAATGTATGGGGGAATATCGGCGTTTTTATACGCTAACAGGAGGATTGAAAAATTTAAGAGCGCGGACCTGGCGGAAAGCACATACATTTTTCCCCCAACCTATGTTGTCATGCTAAATATAGCAAAAAGTTATGACTCGTAGCATGGGGAAAAAATGTAAGCAGAACGGGGTCTTTGGAAAAAACAGAATGAAAAACTCGACTGTTTTTAAAACTTTTTTATTGAACAGAACTGAAACAATAAACATATTTACAATGAACATCAATGAACATAATAATCAATGAACTGTTAACATTAAAGATCATTTTTGAAAAATGTTTTTTATGTTTTTTCACTGTCTGTGGGGGAAAGTCTCTGAAATTTTCTTGTATAGAATTCCATAGTGTTGATTAAACCACAATGTTACATCTCGATCGTTTCGATGGTGTTCCGTTGAGAGGAATTTCTGTTGAAGATATTTCTGTATATTGTACCCTCTAGCAGCAGCATCCAATGCGAAGATACAGTAAATTCCGCAAAGTTTACCTTGTAGACTTTGAAGAGTTTGTCGATTGTATTTCCACGATGAAGAATGATTGTCTAAAAAGTTAATGATTTCTGACTCAAGTGGTGGTAGTCCGTAGGGATCAAAGTATAGTACATTGTCATTATTATCAAATATCACAGCAACCCAGTGTTCTCCTGGTCTGTTTGATCTTTCTGTATTCACAATGTAAGCTTTCACATGTTTGGGTTTTTGTCGAGGTAGCTGGTCTTTTGCACAGACTTTTGCCTGTAGATTTTTTATCCAGATTCCATGATCCAATATGTATTGAATTTCAGAAGTATACATCACGTCTTTTTTCTATTCACTTTCTTTCCAGACTTGTTTTACTTTGTCACACCAGTATTGTAAGCACGACTCCGTGATTTCAGATAAAATGTTTTGTTTTATATTTTGCCATAATCTGTAGGCTTCCACATAGTCACTTTCATCGAGTTTCATCTCCATTAATTCAGGATACCATTTTTCCATGATTCTGTATGGATTTAATTCCATCATAGCTTTTTCTATGAACATATCTGTATGTTTTTGTCTGTCCTTGAATAAACATAGTTCGTGCTGTATTTGGCTGGGATGATCCACTTGACATCCAAAACACTGGTTGTGAACTTCACTGGCTATCAGATTTTGTAATTCTTGAATCATATGTTTTTCAAAGCTGTTGTGAATGTCATTTTTCCGAGTAGAAAGACACTTCGAGGTGGAATATTTCACTTTTTCTGCTTCTCTTCTCAGTGATATAGCAAATCTGAGTCCCAACATTGTTTATTAGTTCTTTTTTTAGTCCTGAAAAGGACTGTTTTTCAATACTATACTCTTTAGTCCTGAAAAGGACTGTTTTTGTGAAAAGTTGTCTTTCGATATACACTCTCTTTTTTAGCCCTGAAAAGGACTGTTTTTTCTGATGTATCTTCCAAAAGTTAATAATCTGTGATGACCTCTCTCAAACTGTTGATTTCAATCTGATTGTCAAATTCAGCAAAGACAATAACGTTGATCACTGTGGCCAGAGCTTGGGCGAATTGAAGCTCAATTCGAAGACTTCCAGTTTTTATAGGATGAAGTTGACCTTCTTCACTGCCTTGATCAGCTGTCAAATCGTATCCCCACAAACAGTATCCACCAACATAGTCTTCTTTGGCAATATCAAATGATTTATTGAGTCCAAAGGCTGAGACAGCCTGATACATAGACAAATATGATTTCAAATACAGCCCATTTTCAAAGTCAGGCTCAAAGGGTCTGTTATGAATACTGTGACCATTACATGATACATCTAATTTTGACAGATTAAAATGTTGAAAGAAAAATGGGTTGTTAGCATAACCCCCATTATAAGCAGCATTTGTTACCATTGCAATGAAAATACGTTTCGGAAGCTGTCCTTGAAACAAATGATCTTCAATTTTAGACTGCAGACCATTACCGATGGTAAACGTTTTTACTTCTACCCTGCGGATAGGAATTTTCATGTTTTGCTGAGCAATAACGTGATTTAGATCATTTGCAACAACAGGTAGCAATTCAACATTTCGTACATGAAGACTAACTGTTTCCATTACAATTTTTGCATTTGGTGCAGCAGTACCTCCTGTAAGACAAAAGGTTGATGAAGCTCTGTTTAATCTAAGTCTGATTTCAATTCCGTTAGGCAAATATTTTTCTTGTTGAAATAGATCAAGATGCAATCGTCCGAAAAGCTCTGCGGTTTTGCTTAGTGCGATTACACCGATTCTTTCTTTTAGTCCATCATTATCCCCATCATTGTTGAGTGTTTCGAAATGATTAGTGGTGTCTTCAACCCAAAGTACGCCAGCTTTCAAAAATGTAGACTTGCTGTCGGCATTATATGACAGAAGATTTTCGATATACGCTCTGTATGGATAGGTATCTGAATTACTGCTGATTAGTTTATTATTTAGATACAAATCGATGCTGCTAAACATACTATGCAGGAAATTGTTTACAGGCGCCACATTTGAACCAGCGTCTAAGTTACTACCGTCGGCTTTAACGATTTTGAATTTGATATACAAATACGATTGTGACAAATCTGTCCAATGTTCGGTTTGAGGCGGTATAATGAATTCTATCGGTGAATTGTTTGTCAAAGATGCTATTGGAAAATGTTCAACCCATTGACTTTCTTGCATTGTTGTCATTGTAGGTGGTACAGAAAGAACATTGAGCTCTGATTTACTGCATTCACAAGACCCGTTTTGCATCATTTTTTCAATTTTTTTCAATCAAATATATCAAGAGGTCTTGGTCTAGTATAATGATTTCTTTGTCTCTTATTAATGATCTTACCGCTGTGAGATCGAGAAGATAAATGACGTGATTTTTGTGATTTTCTTTTATTTATCCCCGTCATTAGCTTTTGGGCTAAATTATGAACAGATTGTTTCCCCCGTGAAACTGCAACTTTTTTGGGGTTTTTACCATGTAAAAAGATATCCTTTGCTGCACCTAAGCCTCGTCTGATTCCTTCTTTTTTTACAGCATTGAAGCCAGATTTGACCAGGGGTTTAAGTAATGGAGTTATTGTTTTAAGTGCTGATTTAAATAGGAAACCTAGTCCATATCCATACTGGTGTTTTACGCCGCGATAAACTGGTAACATTTTTTAAAGAAATAAATATCTTTTATTTTTTCTGTCTGAAATGCAACTTAACGATTGTCTTACCAGTAATGAAATGAAATGGTATACCAGAATCCCCTGTTATTTGAATGTGAATAATATCGAAATCAGATTTCGAAACGGGGACATAATGCGGTAATATAATTTCATGGTTGATATGCTGGGATTCATAATTATTTTCACTTGGTTTGAACGGTAGAACACGAAGTATGGGAGCAAGTGTATCACCCACTATAGTGTGTTCAGCAACATCTGAATAAACAAACAGATGATTGTACCCAGCATCAATGTTAGGAGTGTATTTAAATGCATCTAAAATATTTCTACCCGGAAAAATTGTCTCATGTTTTAATACTGGTGATCCTCCCAGTTTTAAAAACAGAGCTGGGTGAAATTTGATTCCGGTTCTTGTAATATTTTTGATTGCCAATTTCGGGCGTTTGGACGAGGTTGAATAGCTAACAGACACTACCATTGAATGCTTCAGAAAGATAGCACCTAGGCTATTTTGAATCAAATCTTCAATTACCTCTATAACATGTTTTGGTGAAGTGTAACTGCCTGGTGGAAAAGTAAATAAAATTGACCATTTTACTGCATCACCCTTATCGTTTCGTCTTAATGGAGATATCTGCATATTATCTCTTCTTTTATCTACCGCTGCTGCTGCATTGTATAAACTAAGATCTGACGTTATAATTTCGAACTTTGCTTCTTGTTCACTTATGTTTAAAAACTGAGAGGGGGTAATAAGTTGAACTAATGCAACTTCCCAATTTTCCCTGTCAATATGAATTGTCTTTGGTAAATGAACTTTAAAACAACACTGTGTGTTGTTCGGATAAAGGTTTATGGAACTATCGCTAGGCAGAGTAACATAAAATGAATTCATTTTTTAAATATTTTTGATTATTTTTTACTGTCAACGAAATCAAGCCCTGGTTGTTTTTGTCCTGACTTTGTGAATTTTAACCCCGGAGATGGGAGAATATACCCCAGTGAACTACTTAACAGTACCAACCACAATTCACGATCCTGACTTTGAATACTTAAATGTACTATTGAGGTTGCAATAATTGCGTAAATAACTATAATCTGTGAAATATACGTAAACTGATTCTTTGGAACACGATTTCCACAGCCATTGTAATTTTTAGTACTACCACTATCGACACTTTCTGTCCCAGATTCAATGTTTGACTGTGAATTCATCATAAATGTGCTGACTTTTTATTAAAAAATCTTGTAGATTTTTATAACTTATAAGATTTTCCGATCAAGACACCAAATGGGATTCTGGTATCCAACTTTGAAATTTTTTTGGATAACCTTTCCAACTGACTTTTATTTCTTTGATACTTTTTTTACCCTCACGTCTTGTACGTCTATCAAGAACTGAATCAATTTCATAAATTTCATCATCTTTTATCAATTGAAGTTCATATTCATAATAAGTTCCCAAAATTTGTTCGCCCTCTAAATCTTTTATTTTATAGGTGATAGGTGAAAATGTCTTGTTAACATGAGTGATTTCAAATATTTCTTGTGTCCAATTTGGCAAATAACCCTTATCAAATGTACGTTTTGTTTTATTAATCCGAACACGATCTCCAATTTTGAATTTTGGCTTTTTTGTCATTGCAATTGCCGATAAACGAGGATACAGATTTCTTGAAATTTCTGCCTCATTTGATTTTGTTACCATTGCAGGAGATGTTTTGATACTTCTGTGAAAAGTATGATTGTAATTCTTAACTAAAGAATTCAATACGTCAATGTATCGTCTTGTTTTCTTGTACGTAAAGTATTTCCACATTCTCGTTTTTAAAGTTCGTTGAAATCTTTCAACAATGCTTGCTTTCGTCTCTGGATTTTCAGTAGTAAAGAAATGAATCTGATTCTTTTTCAAGTATTGCTGAAACAGTTTGTTTTTGAATTCCGAACCTTTATCTGTTTGAAGTGATAAAGGTTTTCGTTTTGATTTCTGAACAATAGACTGAAATGCTCGAATTAAAGTTTTTCCCATCTTATTTGGAATAGGGATAACCCATGAAAATCTTGAAAACACGTCAATTACACAAAGTAAATATTTCTTGTTATCATTTTGTTTTGCCAAATGTTGCATGTTAGCCAAATCAGCCTGCCATTGATAGTCTATACCACTTACAATAGTTTTTCGTCTTTCAAAACGACGACGGATTGGTTTGTGTAAGGTATAGGTGGATTCACCTCGTAACCACTCTTGAACATCTTTGTATCTTATTCCTTTCAAAACAGATTTCGCAGCGTGATACAATTGCTTTATTCCAGTAAATGCAACAGTACTTTTGGGATCATAAAACAATTTTCTTAACACGTAGTCAAGTTTGTAACCAAGTTTATCAAGTTTAGACTTTACCAGGGCTCCCATGACTGAAGTGTTTTACGGCTAGGGGGCTTTTTTATAGTTGTTGGTGGAGTTAACAACTCTTTAGTATAGAATTGTTTCAGTCTTTCTTTTTCTTCGGGCTTCATGTAGGGAGTAGATTCTTTTATTCTTTTCACAGATTTTTTATCACTTTTTGCAGACGATTTCCTTGCACTTTTTTGTACGCTTTTTGGCGTGTGAAATAAGTGATCGGATTCGCCATAGGATACTTCATCTTCGCTCAGTGATTTATCATGAGCTTTTTGCATCCATCTCCACCTACTAGAGTTGCCAATAACTTCTTGCGGTATATTGCTTTCATGTAATGCCTTTGAAAAAGTTTTCCATCCTTTGGGTTCAGTGCCTTTTCTCTGACGAATTGCATCATTGATAAGATCGATGATATTGGAACCATGAATGCGTGCACCTTTGTAGGACACGACTCCTTGTTCGTCCCAAGTTAAATTACTGTTATCTTTTATCATATTCAAAAGTAACTCAGCTTTTCTTTTCATGGTTTTTGGTACACTTTGCAAAATTTGATCATGCAAGGCAACAGATGCTGATTTCTGTGCACTATCATCGCTTTTTGTCGTTGAAAGTGAATTGATCGAAGTTGGTCTTGCTTTTTGAAGTGAATTTTGTAACTTAAACAAAGTTTCACCATACCTTTGAGCCTTTTCTGTTTCTGACAAATCGGTACTTTGTAAAATACGTCCCATGTCCTGCTGAAGATGTGCTACATCTACAACTTGCGGGTTGGGTGGTAAACGAGGCTTATGATATTGTTCGACTTTCCAACGATTCATATTTTCTAAAACTTGGTAAGGCACGATAACCATTTTTCTAACAGACATGATGCGATTTCTTTTTGGAAAAAAATCTTAAAATAATTACAAGGCCTTAATAGCCCCTCCTATTCCTCCGATAACGGCTTTTCCTAACAGTGGTAATAATGCAGGTGCAAGCAATTGAAGAAATCTACCTTTTTGATTTAATATTTGTTTTTTATTTTTTACAGAGGCTGATTTCGAAGCTAAACGTCTGAGATGCTGTCGGCTTGAATACAATTTCTTCTTCTGAGCTGATGATAAATGTACATTGCCTTTTAAAACGTTATGACAGCATTCCGATATACATCTTATCACTTCTGGTGGCGAATCTTTTACAAGTTTTTTACGTATTTTTGGCGTAGACTGTATCATGGCCATAACCATTGAACCATGTTTTTTTATCAGAGGCGTTTTCCTCTTCATGTTGACTTTATCTCGATTTCAGATTAAATGATAATAAAAGATCCATGTCACTATCATTTATAGCTGATTATACCTATAAGTTTTTTAAAGAAAACTTTTTTTAAGAAAACTTTTTTAAGAAAATTGTGAATAGAGATCATCGGTCATCGCAGAGGAGCTCTCCACGGATCTATTGACGGGTATGGTTCTTCCTTTCCCAATGTGAAGTATCCTATTTTCTTTGTCAAGTTTATATCTTCCTGTGCCGAGGTTATATCGCAGCATATCTTGCACCAGCTGCATATAATTTTTTAATCCTTTTTTATGTTCAGTCAATGTATTTGGAGACCACGACACGGATGGAATTTTTTGAAACGCCAATTTTTTACCTGGTAATATAAATCTTGAATATTTTCTTCGGTAATCCCGTATTCTATCACCAAATATAGCCTCTCTAGATTTCGGATACCGTTGATGTTCTGAAATGCTACTTCTTACAGGGGTTCCTACAGGGGTTCCTACAGGGTTTCCTACAAGGCTTCGCTTTCGGGTAGTAACAAATCTTTCATCAATCGTAATTGGAGCACGTCTTTTCGGAGATTTTTTCTTCGGAGATTTCTTTTTTGCTGGAGCACGCTTTCTGGGAGTACGCTTTTTCGGAGATTTCCTCTTTTTCGGAGATTTCCTCTTTTGCGGAGCACGCTTTCGCGGTGCACGTTTTCGAGTTTGTCTTTCAGCTCCAAATTTTCTGATGGTTTTTACTCCATCCCATCTCAGCAAGCTTCTGATAATGACACCACCTAGAAACCCTCCCCCTCCAGGTTTTAAAATGATTTTACGTTTACTTTCCCCGTCTATGGATGGATCTGCCAACCGTTCAATATCTGCTCTATGTTTTGTCATGTACGTCGTGGTTTGTTTTGGCAATTTGATTTTATTTTCGATGATGTTTCTCGCAGCCAACGTAAACCATTTTAAAATTTCTTGCAATCCTGCTTTTAACACAGCTTCTCTTTCATGTCTATTGGTTTGTTGACTTAAATTTCGCAAAGCATCTAAAACCGAACTCGATGTGTATGGTAAAGCCATGTTTACTCACGGACGTGAATCATGGAAATGATATATGTTCGAAATGTGATTCTCTTTTAAAGCAAGAGTTTTGCATAAAGTTTTTCAACAAAAAAACTTTTTTTAAGCAGGAGAATAAATAATGGGTCCTCTTTCATCTGCTTGTGTATACCAACGATAAAATATATCTGGTCGTAGTCTTAATTCTTTGTTGGTTTGTGAATGAAAATCTATGACTAAATATCCATGATCCATCGATATAGCATCTTCATAAGCAGGTAACAAATGTGGGGCTTGCATTTGATGAGCTAGTGTTTTAATCTGATTCTTATCTCGTTCATTTCGAAATAAAATCATATATCTGGAATTAAGACTGATGGTTCGACTCGATTTCGATTGCTGAAACATATTTTGCGTGATGTAAATCACACTTGCATTACGATGGTGTCCTTTTCTTGTAAACCAAAGTTTAATTTTTTCCTCATCTTTTTCACCCAACATGTCATCAAAGACGATTAAATGTGGAATGGATGCATCACTGACAATTTCGTTTTCGTGGTCGGGAATTCCCTCCACGAATTTTATCAATTCGAACTGTGAATTAAACTTTTCCTGCATAAGATTGTAAGCATGCTGCCATTCTTTGTAACACCAGACAACTCTTTCAGGAACGATATTGAACAAGTCTTCTCGATAGTCAATTAATTTATGAACGAACTCTGTTTTTCCACAACCGCTCGGTCCTGTGATGAAAATATTACACGGGTGTTGAAATAATATGGATTGTGCATCCATCTCATATTTTTAAAAACTTTTTTTAAACTTTTCTCTTTAAAGGGCATTGATAAAATGACAACACCATTGAAAATGAAAGCATTTTTATTGAACAGAACTGAACAATGAAAAAATCACAATGAAACATTTTTTTTACAATAAAAAAATCACAATGAAACATTCACAATGAAATATTGACAATAAAATATTGACAATACAGTATAGCATATAACATTTTTTACAATGAATTATTTACAATGAATTATTTACATTGCAAATTCACAAATACCATGAGTTTCCCATTTGTCTTCATTTTCCGTAATGTCTTTGTGCAATTGCTCATACCCCAAAAACATTGGATATTCACTGTCCATATCGTTGAAATCGCGTAGTCCTATGAATGGAGAAACATGTCTATGAACGTTTTTTGTTGAAAGAGATGAATATACGATTTCTTCTGTAACATCTCTATCAAATAGAATATACCCTACCATGGTCTCCACTGATTCCCCGTTGGAATGAACAGATCCTCTTTTGTAGCGTAAGTAAAAGTCAAATATAACTGATTTCATTTTCAGCACGTTAAGAAAACTTTCTTCTATTGTCCCTATGATAAAAAATGTCCATCGACTTGTGGATCGAAACAGGCTAGCGATATCACCGCCTTTTATTTGCCTTTCTGCTAAATAAGCTTTGAGAATAAGATCCATACCCGAATCGTTCACCATCAACACAATAAAGTTCATTATACCATACACTTTGCAGGACTTTTCTCCTTTGGCAATCTTTTTATGCAATTTATCTATCCAAAGTTTCACACAGTTGAATTTAATGGTAAGCTGTGTTTGTTCATCGAGTGTGTGCAGTTGAACAAATTCTCCATAAATTTTTTCACGTAGTTCTATCGGTAACGGTAGCTCAGTTGTCATTTTTTCCACCAGCGACTAATATTTTTCCGTCTTACTTTGTCTGTTTGCCACAAAACAATGTAAATATAGAATTATTTTCTCCGACTTTTATAACCATAGGGTACAGTATCAGTACCATTTACAATAACTCTTTTGGTGTATACAGAGCGAAACGTTTTTGTCTGCGGTTCACTGGTAACCGTTCTATCTCTATGCCTTTTAATTTTGCAATCGTACTGAATTTTGATTTCTATTGTGCGATCCAAAGCACATTTTGAATATGTATCGAAATTCACCACCCGATTTGTATTGTGATCCAGAGTAATTCCCTTCACTTTACATTTGCTTATCTCCTTTCCATCTTTTGTTTTCATTTTGTAAGCATAATTTTTAGGTCCAAGTCCTCTGAATTGAGTAATTTTACAACCAGGCTCTTCATCAGTCCATTTTCCTAGTCTACTGTTAATAATGGGAGGATTCCATAATTCAGGATCATGAATGTACATACAACTATCTGTATCGAAATACAGAACTCTATCTTTTAACTTTTCGAGAATACTGTACAATTCCAACCTCGCATAAGCTGTTACGTAAGACCCTACTACCACATTGGCTGTAGCGTGGGTATCAATATGTTCCAGCTTTGTTTCGTAGTTAACCAAGATGAATGGACAGTCCTCGTCAAAAATTTCTACATGCTTTACAATGAAATTGGGGTTGGTGACTAATTCGAAATATTTAGACGGATCACTGATGTATTCCGTCTGGGTCATTTTTTCACGCTGGGCTAATTTTCCCCAAAGACAGTTCAACATAATCTTAGCAAATGATCTTCTCCCGGGATTTTTTTGAATACAACTTGGATCGAGACGAACCCCTTCTGCCTTCTCATATTCACAAACGAATTGTTCTTTTTCAGAGTCTGATTGACACCATTCTGGGTAACCACTGGCTTCTTGCTTAATTTTCAAGAAATTGTCCACATAGCCTTTAAAGAACTGATCTGACACAGAATTGAAATGCCAAATTTCATACACTTGCAATAATTGATAACCGCAGTCAAGAGCTTTGAATAATTCAAAAGTAACCCAAGTTCCGACCAAAGCCCTCTCTTCTTCACCATGGGTACAAATGCTTGAACTTTCTTCTGCACATTTCATACAGAGTGGGAACATCATTTTGTTGTTACAGTGAACTGGGAGAACGGGGTGAAACAAATCAGTTGGAGGTAAAACTTTGCATTTGATTAAACCCTCATACTGACGAATATTGTTCATGTCAATATTCTCAACAGACAGAATTTCCGGTTGGCCTACAGGATAGGATTTGTATTTACAAACGTAAGGGTACAGAGAACAGACATCAATGTACTTGATTTCCTTCTTGCTTTTTTCATCAACATCATAGGCAATTTTTTTTGCATTACATCTTCCCCCAGACAAACCCTCCCTCGGATCGATGGGGTCACAGTGTGGATATAACTTTTCAATGCGTTTTTTGTACTCTTTATCCTTCATCTTAGCATCAAATTCGTGCTCCCAGATGTAGACTACATTATACCCCATTTTTTCGATATCTGCTATACGTTCAAAAGTATATTTGTACAATTCAGACATGGGTCTACCATTGATGGGGTTGATCTGTTTTCGATCTGTATAACATACAGGACATCCATGATACAAATCCCCAAGGAATTCATAGACAGTGTTTGATTGACGGTGAAAACCATCTACAGTATATCTTCCGATTTGAACTTCCCCACCATTTTTTGCATGGCGAATATTAATACCTTTTTCCTGAGCTACGCTTTGAATCCAACGTATCGCTTTCATAGAAAAACGACGTCTGGATGAGTCTTTACTTGAAATGATGGCGATTTGATTTTCTGGCAAATATTTGCATCGCCAGACTTTGTTACAGGCATCGGCGATGGTAATCGCCTCTAAAAATGGACAAATACCACCCTGTTCGATAAACTGCTTTCTGAATTCACCACATCCTCGTCTTAGGATATCAACATCTGACCTAAAGTACAATTCCATCTCTTTTTGAAAATTGAATTCCTCACCCCTTTGAGCTTTGTCATTATACCAGACTATGAATTTTGACCTAGCCTCTTCAGACATTGAGTCGGGCTTGTAATAAGACATATCCAAGTAGGGTCCAATGTAGCTCCAAAATTCATCTGTATTTGCCCAGTGAGGAAAGTAACCTTTTTTCATTTCTTGAAGACCAAATGTGGCTGGAAATTTTGCCAAACCGAAGTTCATGAAATTGAAAGAATCGATCAGACGCACACCATTCAGTTCTAACTTCATAATATTGTTTCCATGCATGATCAATTTTGGAAGTTTTAACCCAACTTTGACAATATAGTTAAGAATGAACTGCCCGTCATAACCTTTAAAATTATGGGCTATGGCCGTGACTCCTTTGTGATGTTTTGAAAAGAGCCACTTGCAAAATTGAGTCAAAGTTTCTTCTCCTTGAAAAATAACTTCCCTTCCCTCTTCAAAATCACTGCATGTACAACAGTGAAAATCAAGTGGTTTATCGATACAATCATCACATGCTCTGTGTGCAATACAATAATTCGGAATGTGTACCCCCGTGTCTTGTTCACATTCAAAATCAAAGAAAATGAACTGTGGTTTTTTGACTACAGAAGAACTCGCCTCGTCATCGCTGTCATGATTCGTCTTACTTTGGTAAGGCTGAATATAACATCGATGAGAAAAGTCAACAATTTTCTTACAGATATGACACCTTTTCTTTCCATTGCAGATATGATTTTTCTTTCTAAAATGATATTGTGCACCACATTTCGAACAGAGTTTCACTAATTCACAGATGGATTTCTTTTCTTTACCTTGAACTTCTCTGTGATTTTCAAAGCATAAAACACTAAAAAATCGCCTACGACAGTAACTGCAAACATATTCTTTGCATTCTGATGGGCATTTTCCTTTACGATAACAACCTTTGCAGATTTTTGAGCAAACATGACTTTCCCGCTGAGAGTAACCCACATCGCAAAACTCACAATAATATGTACAAGAAAAAAACCCTTTGATGGATTTGATGTAATCATAATGGTTTTGATGAAAGTACAAATGTATGATCTTACTATTGATTGTCACTTCTGGATGTTCAAATATTTTCCTCGTTTTGGAATGTTGGTCGTGAACTTTAATGACATAGTCTTTTTCATACAAGAACGATTGGATTTTTTTGAATTCGTCAATTCCTACAGCCTGTGTTGGAGAAACTCCAGCTTCGTTCATCAATTTCTCAGCTTCAGTCTTTTGAAAAGGACGGTTTGAACGACGAATATTATTCCATCTCCTATTCCATGCTTCACTGTTGTCACGTTCAATATGGCAAATTCCCACAACAACGGCTCTTGCAAAACATAGTTGGTCATGATTGTCAATTTGAATAATGGATTGTTTCTTCTTGGCAAAAACCTTTGAATCCAATTCCGATGATTTGTATTTCATTTTTCCGCTACCACATGGCGGTGTTGTATGTGTAATGTCAAATGTCATAGATCCATCGTTCAAGACAAATTCTGTATTCGACTGTAAAACTCGTTCAATTTCATTCAACATAGTCTCACCTTGCAACTGTTCTGTAGATAAAAAGGGAATATGAATTCCCATATCCAATGAAGGATGATTGATACTAATTCTAATCATATCCGACGGGTTAGCATTTAACTTTCGAATGATTTCATGGGTAACATCATCAAATAATCCAAGCAGCCTCTGAGGTGATAATTCTTCAAATTTCTTAAAACTCACTGACAGCACATGTGATTCTGTTCTAAATTTTCTCGACTTTTTTTTACCCCTCTCTGTTAAGTCGTATAGACTTTTCATGTCTAAAGTAGAGCTGTTGCTTTCTTCTTTTTTATCCACGAACATTTTTTTCTTTTTCGGTGAAAAGTTATCATCTTCACTATCACTTTCTTCTTTCAACGGCATAGATTTTTTCTTTTTTGGTGGAAATGACTCATCGTCACTATCACTTTCTTCTTTCAACGGTATAGATTTTTTCTTTTTTGGTGGAAATGACTCATCGTCACTTTCGCTGTCTGAATAGTCTACTATTCTTTTTCTTTTACTCATCGTTTTAGCTCTGACTGAAAAAACAGAAATGTAGGAACTGAGAGAAAACCTAACAATTTATAGAGTCTTTTCCCGCAACAGTGTATAAATAGAGACGGTGGCTGTGAAAAGCTCATCATTCTTCTGATCAATCTCAGACATTACAGTTGATAAAAGAAAATGAGCGAGTTCAAGCTGCAAAATACATCACCGCTTAGAAAGAGGGTGTATCTGTATGTTAATCCATACACCCACGATTATGAGATCAGCAATATTCCGTCAAAGTATCAAGTTAAACATATCGGAAACTACGTGGGATCATTTTTATCCCACCAACATTTAGAAGAAAAAGATGTTTACCGCATTACCAGATACAGAGTTTTGGATCAAGCAACGATCGATAAACGATATGGGGTGGATGGCAAGAGAACAAATATTTGTTTTACATGCAACCAAGCAGGACATTGGGCCAGAGATTGTCCAGAAAAAGAAAAGCAGACAGGAACAATCGTTTTTGTCTACGTGAATCCACACAGTCATGACATCGAAATTTCACCATCGTATTACAAGGGTATCGATCTCCAACGTATGAAATACGTTGGGGCACTACATTCATTCTGCACATCATTCTACAGTGAAGATACATGGAAAAAAAGTTCACCACAGTCTACATCATCCATTGAAACTCAGACCGCCGACATGCAGACCGACAACACGGATATCAGCGATGCAAAGATCTGTAAAATAGCAGATGATTTGGAGATATTAGCGAAAAATCTGCATAAAGGAAAAGTCATAGATCTCAAAGAAAACGAATTTTATGCAGGGTCGGATTGTCCGCCGACCGAAGAGGAAGAACCAGAGGAAAAACGGCAGAAAAAGGAAAAGAACTGTTTCTTCTGCAAATCAACAAAACACGGGGATAAAATCTGTCCAGATATGGTATTAAAAAACAATGAAAGGGGAAGAAAACGTAAGAGTAAATGTGAATCTGACATTCCGAAGAAAAAAAGAAAGCAGTCTGAGTGAAAAAAAGTTTTTTCAACACAATATTGACTTTAAACAATAAGACTTGACTTATATTTTTTCGTTCATTTTGTTTTTACAGTTCATGACTTGTTTTTCATTGTACATAAGTTCTAAAATAAAAAAACAAAAAAATTCTCTTCATTCCTTATAATTCATAGTGCAGTAAAACTGCTGGTTCATGACGTAACAATGATGTATACGTGACGTCACTATAGTATTGAACATTTGCAGGTTCGGTAGCTTTAGTACTAGAAGTTCAATACGCTATGTGGATTGTGACTATTTTTTAGAGAACAAAATTGACAATTTGAAAAGAAAGATCTTTTCTTGGTAAATGGTAGCCCTGAAAAGGGCTGTTTTTAGCTAAATAAGCTATATCCTTTACCATTGCAGTGAAGGATACAGTTTATTTAGTTTTACCTGCCAACCACAATTACTTGTTGGCGGTATAAATTTCTCCAAGCTGGGGTAAATACCCCCCATCTGCACCATCGGAGCACGACACCTCCAATCGTGCCCCCTTCTAGCGAAGAACTCGCAAAGTGCCTTAAACTTGGCCATTTTTCTTTCCTCCTCTGCCAATTCTTCCTCCTCTCGTCTTCTCGCTTCTTCTTCTTCTTTCTCTCTTTTCAACCGCTCCTCCTCCTCTCGTCTTTTCGCTTCTTCTTCTCTTTTCATCTTTTTTCCAAAAAACAGTCGACGGAAAAAATTCTTCATCGTTGAAATGAAAATGGCAATAATGAAATAGAGCCGGCTTTTATAGCTTTGCAGGAGGATTGACCTACTTTTGACTCAGAATTAACGCTGACCAATCAGAATTAACGTTATATTTCTCTATCGGAAAATGTTTAATGTTGACCAATCGAATCGTTCGTTATATCACTGCTTTTCAGTACCTCTGCACTCTAGCGGTAAGCACCCAGGATTGACCTACTTCGGTTCAGAATTAACGCTGTCCAATCGAATCGTTAGTTATATCGGTAGGGGAATTCGATTGGATAGCGTTAATTCTGAACCGAAGTAGGTCAATCCTCCTGCTAGCGTATAAAAACGCCCATATTTTTCCAATACATTCATCATCATTCGACTCTCAGCTCTCGAGCAGATAGAAGTTAAAAATCAATATGGAATACAACTTAGACGATTTCAACTTAGACGCTTTCCTACCAATGGAAAACAATGGAGACATTCTTTCATCAGCTATAAATTCAACAATCATCAACCCGGCGACAGTACTTGACAACATTTTCGAAGAGGTGAAACAGTTAAACTCGAAACAAGATTCTACATTGTCTCGGATCTTAAAAGAACTGGAAACTTTAAACAAACATTTGGAGGAGATTAAAACTTTAAACACAAACACCGAACGGTTGTGGAAAAACATTGAGACAATACGCCATCAAAGTCAGCGCATTTCAGCAGTTCCAGTAAAGATTCCGGTGGAGTTTGACTTTGATAAGACAAATTTTCACAAGTTAGTGGACTCTATCGTAGCTGTTGTGAAGAAAGAAAAACAGCCAAAGGAAAAGCAGCCAAGAACAACAAAACGGAAGTCAGCGGAAGACGATAGCCATCTTCACAATCGACAACAAGTTGACCAGAAGAGACCTACACCGATAATGACAGGACAGGGCAAATATGGGAAAAACATTGATAATTTCAATGACTTCAAGATCCCAAAGATCCTGAAAAAGCCAAAGAAAAGCTGCCGTTAGAGAGTGTTACGGGAGACCACTCCTTCCTGCATGGCATATACTCCCGATTTAAATACAATACCTGGCTATTGCGTCAGGGAGATATCTTTTTGGCTCAGTGGTTAGGGTATTGGCTTTGCGTCCGGGAGTTCGGAGTTCGAATCCCGCTCCGATCCTTATTTCTGCCATGCATTTATTCATTTGTTTCTTTGTTACGGACTTCGTTCGTAAGATGGGGGCTCGTCCGGGATTGGCCATTGAGCCATTAATCCCATTTGTTGTCCAAAATCGGACTTCCTGCCTAATAAGGCTTTGAGTCATCAATAAATGATGACTTTAAGAGGGGGTGTGTTACGGGAGACCACTCCTTCCTGCATGGCATATACTCCCGATTTAAATACAATACCTGGCTATTGCGTCAGGGAGATATCTCTCTGGCTCAGTGGTTAGGGTATTGGCTTTGCGTCCGGGAGTTCGGAGTTCGAATCCCGCTCCGATCCTTATTTCTGCCATGCATTTATTCATTTGTTTCTTTGTTACGGACTTCGTTCGTAAGAAGAGAAAACCATCTATAGGCGAGAAAAAACAAATCAGCCCTTTTCAGGGCTACCATTTACCAAGAAAAGATCTATCTTTCTCTAAAATTGTCAATCTTCCTTCTCAAATGAGTTACATTCCAAGGCTCCAAAGAGTAAGAAAACTCAGACCCACAGTACCCAGAGTGCCTACCCCCGGGTAGGTACTCTGGGTACCCACAGTACCCGGGGGTAGGCAAAAAATCCAAGATGGCGGACAAAATGACGGCGAAAAACAAAAAATTACCCAAATTGACCAAAAAATTACCGGATTCGACCGGAATGTACCCAGAGTGCCTACCCTAGGGTAGGCACTCTGGGTACAAAATCCCCTCTGGGTAGCGAGACTGGGTACACTGTACCCAGGCTAGCTTCCCCTACTACTATTAACCTGCAAACCGAAACTGTCATCATGACAGAACGATTTACGTTTTTCTGTAAATAGCGAAGTGAAAATGAACTGTAAACCAGAGGTTGGTAGAATCAATGTTGCTGAGTGAATCATGTGAGTATGGGACAATTCTAGATGTGTCGAGTGTGTGTGTGTTTTTTTTTTTGTGTGTCAGAGTGTTACAGAACATTGAACATTATTCAGAGAACTTTATTGTTAGAAGAAGAGTTGACTTTGAAACAGGCAGTTGATGTGGCTGTAAGTATGGAATTGGTAGAGACTGAAGCAACAGAAACAAAGGGCCCATGATACAGTGTTCACACAGTGGTTTAGGGGTGGTAAAGCTAGTTGTGACAGTCAGAATTGTTTTTACAAGAATGCCAAGTGTCATAGCTGTAAAGGTCAGGTCATGTAAGCTAGATGTCTCCAAAAAGGCCATAAAAAGACCAACAGAAAATCACAGCCCATGGAATAACAGGAGAAGAGAAATTAAAGAATGTCCAAAATTCACTTTCTGAATCAACATCAAACTTTGGTGTCTGAAAATTAGAATGAGGGAGCGTGGCCAAATTTCACAAGTACATCAAAGTCAAAATTTTGGAAACCCAAGACCTGTATGGGTTGCATTACAGAACAAAATCAAAACAGAATTACAAACACTAGTGTATAGTGGAAAAAGGTCCAAACTTTGGATGGGCAACTCCAAAATTCTCCTGTATAGGCTTATCTTCATTGTCTCCAGCTAATTGGTTGATTGTCTCCAGCTAATTTGTTGAAGGGCTCCTTGCATAACTTAACTAGGAACTGAAAGTTGCCAAAATTAATGGAGGTGGTAATATCGCTGTACATATCGACCAGTCCTGTGAAAGGTTATAAGTTCTCTAAAAAACTAAACTATGTTTGACTGATACATTTACATTAAGAGTTAGGAAAAGTATTCTTGTAAGTTGTGGCATAACAAGTCTTACCTCTCTACCAAACTACAAAATTTTAGATTTCTTCAAATTGACAGTATTTGCTGCCGACAGAATAAATCTGACTCAAAAATTGAAATTTGTGCTGGGAAGGGTAGAAAACACTGTTGAAAAAAGAGAAAATGCTGGTAACCAGCATTTGTCCTTTTTCCTAAAATGTCTCACAAGCCTTTTATTGTTAGGGTCATTAAAAGTCAGGATTGCGAGGTAAAGTTTTAAACTTCCTGACACTGAGGTTTCATGAGAAATATGAGACATTGTTGCAAAAGGAGAAAATGGGGGTTGCAACCATTTTCCTGTCTCTACATATGTTCTCTTTGTTGACTTTTGCCAGACTTGAAGATACAATCTTATTCCTAGAACTTTCTTTGAAACTGGGTTTTTCTTACCATGAGAAAGTTTAAACATTGTGGCAATGTGAGAAAAAGCTGGTAGTATGTTTTTTTCCTTTCGACAAAACATTTTCATTACCTTTTAACATTATTTACATCCTTTTACCCATTACCACACAATCCTGCTCTTGACGACTCTGTGAAGGAAGCTCTAGAAAACATTGTCAGAAAAGGAGAATAAACAAATTTGAAATTTTCAGTCACTTTTACTTTGTCGTCTGCAAATGCTTTCAATTTGAATTTATAAACCTAAAATATTGTTGTTTGGTAATGAGTTAAGGCATTACCTATATTTGTCTGCTGCAATTGCGCTCAAATTTGAGAGTAAGAAATTATCTTACCTGGCAAACAGAATCTTTTTTTAGCAAAAAATTCTGCCCAGGATATTTGAAATAATAGTGTTTGGAAGATTAGCCCTTTACTGCATGATGATGACTTAACAATTTGAAAGAGAAAGCTTTTGAATACATTGTGGGAAACGGATCCAGCATTTTCCCCTTCCCACAGTGTTTTCCACCCTATCAAAGAAGAATCATTTGATATGAGCCACACTGAAACTATCATCTGCAAATGCTTTCTACTCAAACAGGTCTGAAATTTTGTTGTGTGGGAAAGGGTAAAATAAAGAAGATAACAAAAATGTGCCAAGGAAAACCATTATTCAACCAAGCAATGTGTCCTCTTCCCGTAATGTTTTTCATCCAAAATGTGACTGAATAGAGCTTGGGAAACAATAAACGTGTTTAACTCTTTTCCACACAATTTTTAGGTTTGAAGACCCTGAAGAAAAAGGCTTTTGAAAACATTGTGGGAAAAGAAAGAATTGTTGGTAACCAGCATTTTGTTCTTTTTCCACATCAAAATCTTTACCCTTCACCAAACAATCCCTGGTTTTTATGGCCCTGAGATAGAAGCTTTTTAAAAACAGTGCCGTAAAAGGATAAAAATGCTGGTAACCAGCATTTTCTCCTTTTCCCACAATGACTTTTTACCCTGCTAGAAACAATTAACAATTTTTGCGTTGCTTTTAATTTGTTGTCTGCAAGTGCTTTCAATTTGGACCAGTCTAAAGAGTTAATCCTTTACCAGACAGTCCCTTGTTTTCACGAACCTGAAGAAGAGGCCTTTTGAAACATTGTTGGAAAAGGATGAAATGATGGTTACCAGCATTTTCTCCGTTTCCCAACATGTTTTCTACTCTGTAATAAAACTACACGTCATCTGTGTCTCTGTCAGGTTTGTTGCCTGCAGATGCTATCAATTTGGAAAGGTCTAAAATGTTTGTGTGGGAAAGGGTTAGACAGATACTGTCATTTTTGCCCTGTTTTATTTGTCATCTGCAGATTCTTTTAATTTGGACTGGTCTAAAACTTTGCTGTGCTGCAAAGAATTACATATTTTTTTTTTTTTATAGGAATATTGATCGAATTGATAGAAAGTATTATATAATTTCATGTATTGACATGATTTTCTATTTAATTAAACTGTTAAACTGTTAAAATATTATTTAGCTCATATACTGTTTCTAAAGTCTGTCAAAGTCTGATCACTTTTCTCCATTTTGAAGAACTTCTGCAATTCTCAGGCGAGAGGGAAGTAGCTTCTCCTCAAATACTGAGAGTTGGCAAAGGCCTGAGTATTCAAACCTGACAATACAGTTAGAATTTAAGGACATTTCAATATCATGTTTAACCCTGTATTTGATACAGCAGATTATCCAGCACCAACAGCGGAAAATATGTTCATAAAATTAGATTGCAAACAAAACTTTAAAGAAATTGACATGTGTCATGTGCACTAACATGTATAATTAAATGAGCAGTCGCACAAATATGTGACAAGTTCATAATATGTGGGTCATTACTGATACTGTATAAGTGGAAATTATTGTGATGTGGAAATTTCTGTTATTTTACGAATTCGAAAAATTTGCAAAATTTCATGTATGCATGTTTTACCAGAAATATACCAACAAATAATAAGTGTTTTGAATTTGCAAACATAATCAGTAATTCAATTTTTTGACACATGTACATGTATGTCGTAGGCCAGATGCAGATCTGCAATCTACCTAGACCAAATTGGCATTATAATTTTCTGTAGACCAAAATAGATTCTTTTCCAATCTTTTTTAATCATATTAATTCACATGTGTTTACAACTGAGAGTCTCTGTTTTCCACATTGCTTTTTCTTTTCTGAAGAGCAAAACATTAAAAAAAAAAATCTTACTCAGAATTTCTTTTTAAACTTTTATGTTGGTGTTTAAGTTGAGTAAGATTGTTTATATGTAGTTGCACCGTACTAAACGAGAAAATATTCCAATTTGGTCGAGGCAGATTGTGGAGCTGCCTAGTCAAACTGGAATCTTATATTGGTCTAGGCAGAATTGCATTTTGGTAAAGACAGATTCCATATCTGTCTAGATTCCAGTTTGGGCTACAGCAACCCCCCCCCCCCCACACACACACACACACCCATGTGTATGTGTGAGTTTGTAAAACCTACCAAACGGGGAACTTTGTAAGAGTGCACACCAACAACCGGGTACCACCTACCAAACGGGGACGTCCCCTTTTGGTCTTTAGTATAAATTCGCATTCCAGACCCTCTCATTATCAACATGTCAAATTTAATTAGTAATCTGGCGCGTACCCCGATTGGACTATTAGCAGCACACATACATTATACACATATTCTGATATGATGCGAATTCGTGTGTATATGTTGGAATGCAGGTCCCCGTTTGTGCTGTAAAAAAATCACATACTTTACCGCCATTTCCAGTGGGTTGAATGAAAGGTTTCGAAGACAAGCAAAATGAAGACAGCTTAGCGCTATCGTAGTTTTAAATGTATCAGTTGTAATTTCATGGTGAAACAACGTGAAAATAGAAGGATTTCTATTTAACGACTTTGGTCAAAGTTACGCGAAAAGCAATAATCATCTAAACAAAGACATTCAAGAAAATATGATTACAAGCCAGTTCTTAGCTACTGTATGTAGCTTATAAGCCTTTTTCTGAAAATAAATTCTTAACAGACTTTTTTCTAGCAAATAGTGCACCGGCTGTTTTTTTTCACGAAAACAAAACATCGAAGGACAGTGATACATCAAATAAATTTCGAGATACATTATTTCGACGTTTCCTGCCAAGTCTGACTCAAAAACCTTCAGCAAATAGTGTAGATCAAGATTACATTGTACTGTAGGTACAGTTATGTATCCACACTGTCCAATAAGCTCTCGCTCTCTCTCTCTCTCTCTCTCTCACCTCTCTCTCTCTCTCTCTCTCTCTCTCTCACACACACACACACACACACACACACACACAGATACGACAAGTACTACTTAGCTGGGAATAACATGGAATAACCATGTTTCAAATATAGAAATATAATGATAATATAGCAAAGTGTTATAAAATGTTATTACTCATTGGAATATAAACTATCAAATCTAATAGTTAATGCGGATCTTATAAAAGAGGCAAGTTTAATTATAAAATCCAGTCGAGTTCTTTTCCGCTCTTCCCAGTGGCGTACCTCTACCGTATAGCAACGCATTACAATATTCGTCAGGCGCGAGAAATATAAAGTATATGACGTCATATTTCCTATCTGGTTGTGAGGCTGCGCCACTCGTGAAAATATTACCGATGATGATCACTCGATGAAATAACTTTCGATCTTTCATCGAAAAGACAACAAACAAATTTATTTCATGCCTTTAACCCGTTCTGAGAGGAGCTTTATCAAAATCCAGTCGAGTTCTTTTCCTTTATTCCCCGTGTCGTACCTCACCCGCGTAGCAACGCATTACAATATTACGTCAAGCGCGAGAAATAAAAAGTATATATGAAGTCATATTTCCTATTTGGTTGTGACGGACGCGCAATTTACGTAGGCAACAAGAACGTGAAAAATTTCTCGTTATCCTACTGGAAAGCATGAAATAATGCACATTATTCTCTCCCCAAATTGCTTTCTGTTAGGTCGAAATCATCCTTTTGGGTTAGGTCGATGTTAGGTCGAAATCATCCTTTTGGGTTAGTTTGAAATTGACATTATACAATATTCTGTTGATGTTTGCGTTAAAAGACGAGATGAAAAATAGAAGAGTGAGATGAAAAAAATGCTGTTGCAATGATTTACTTCAGTTGTACAGTCTCTTTATGTCATTCACTTAGATCAGACAATACTCTAGCTGTACTTACATGTATGTAAAGTCACGACATGTACCGGTAGGTTTAACGAATATTTTGCATTGTGGTAGTCAATATTTTTCTGTTATAATAAACATCTGTTTTGAACAAGTAATGGGCACCTACATGCTATATACCCCACTTTCTTAACCCATTACAACACAATCCCTACTTTTGACAACCCTAAGAAAGAAGCCTTTTGAAAACACTGTGGGAAAAGGAGAAAATGCTGGTAACCAGCATTTTCTCCTTTTCCCACAATGTTTTCTACCCTTCACAAAACAAATTCAAATTTTCAGTCACTTCTATTTTGTCGTCTGCAAATGCTTTTGATTTGGACAAGCCAAAAATTTTGTCGTTTGGTAATGACGTAAACCCTTTATTACACGCAGTGTTACAATCAAACAGACGTGATGGCGTATTTAGATCATCTGCTAGATCATGTGGCAATATTTTTTAATCATATTATTACACATTGGCACCAGCTTTATCAAGTTGCAATGTTTTATTCTTTCCTTTGACGAATACCAATGAAATAAAATGATTCGATTTCAAAATGCCTGCTGGATAGTGTTAGGGGTCATGTTGGGGTTTCTGTGGATGAAATGAAATGATGCATATTGAAAATTGAAGCTAAATAAAGGTATTGATCTTGCTTTATATGTAGTTCATATATGTAGCCTAGTTGTTTTTACTTATCGCATCTTAAGTACCGTGAACTTATATTCCACATGGCTAAAACAGACAAACCAATAAAACTGAAACGGTCAAGTTTTTGCAGCAAACTCGAAGAATCCATTCAATTAATTTAGGAGGTCAAAGTTGAGGATTCTTTTTGTCCGGCATTGTAATATAACTCTTTAAAAGAAACTCATTTTTATCTATTTATTTATTTATTTATTTATTTATTTATCTATTTACACTTTGGCTTTTCGAAGACAATTTTATCAAACAGGTATATCACGTGATAAGAAGGAAGAAGGACCAGGGAAACTAAAAGCACCGGGTAAATTTGGTGTGACAAAAGTAGAATAGATTTGCTTTGGAATACAAGTAGCAAAGATAGAGTTTGAAGTGTTTTATGGTTCAGTTGTGTTTTACCCTTAATCAGACGATATAATTTCAGACATCTTTACCCCTTTATTACACAATGACGACTTTAAACACCCCTGAAAGAGAAGGCTTTTGAAAACATTGCGGGAAAAGGTGAAAATGCTGGTTACCAGCATTTTCTCCTTTTCACACAATGTTTTCTACTCTTTCAAAGAAAACTAATTTCATATTAGCCACATTGAAGCTGTCATCAGCAGATGCTTTCAATTCGGACAGGTCTAAAATCTTGTCGTGTGGTAAAGGGTTAATTAAAAAGTGCCACAGGCAAAGCAAAAGATTTTGTGACATGTTTCGATTGTCCTCACATATCCTGTGGAAAGAAGACCTTGAAATGACGGTTGACAACGGTATCTCTATGACTGTTAGTTTCCGATCTGCGAAAATATATCTGTTCACCAAATCAAACGATTCTTCATCTAAAGAAATCGGACCACCGTTTGGTGCTTATTTCTCTTTCTAGCATTCACCTGTCCTTAAGTCTATTTTACAACCAAGGCACCTGTTAGCCGGTGCCCGAGTAATGTTTTAAACTTTTCAGAACGCCAAATGTGTTCTATAACCTAGAAGAGTATAATTTCTAAGATCGGTATTTTTTATAACTGTTCGCTGCGCTACGCAGTCTTCTGGCGTCGTCATTTCAAATTTCCTATTTTTTACCGGTCTTTTTCGTTTGTTTGTGTACTGTCTGTTAAATAACAGACAGTACACAATTCGATCACATTCAAATTTTCTGTGATGACATCAAAGTTTCAGAAGATAATGTAAAAAGAAGCAGAAATGATTTCAAATATCGAAAATATTCGTACCTGATCGGAGTTCATACAAAAACGTGCATGGAAACAATGGCTTGCCCCGTTGTAATGCAGAGAAATGACCCCCATTAGAAAATGTCCCATGGGTCATTTTTCTACGTAGAGGAACGACCCATGGGTCATTTCTCTGCGTAGAGGAATGACCCGTGGGTCATTTCTCTACGTAGAATAATGACCCGGGTCATTTTGCTACGTAGTGAAATGACTTCTGGGGTCATTTCTCTACATAGAATAATGACCCGGGTCATTTTGTAGGTGAGGGTAATTTCTGTACATTACACCGGCAAACGACACCTCCTGATTAATTTTGTGAATTTAAAGTAATAATAAAACTTATTTTTTATTAGAAACTTAATATGAAGTGAAATAATATCATCAAGGATGAAATTTGTGAAAATGAATATCTTGGCGCTAGAAATTGCTTGTTTATGAAATTTGTCACGAAGTTTTGGGACAACCGTCGTACAGAACGTGCAGTCTGATTTTTTATCCATAACGCCTGCTCCTTTAGTCATACCTATATGTCATCAAGAGCACGGAAAGCGGGTACCAACGTTGGCTTCATTTGTTTGATTTTCAGCGAAGTGTCAAAGTAGAAAAAGGGAATAACTGTGTCAGAATAGTTTTATTGTTATTTGTACTTACTGTTACAGCTTCCCTTTTGATTGTTTACAAATTGCCCGAGTTTAACCTTTTACCACACAGCAGCATTTTAGACCTATCCAAACCGAAAGCATTTGTAGGCGATAATTTCTCAGTGGCCCAAATGATGCAATTTTTCTTTGATAGAGTAGAAAATTTATTGGGAAAAGGAGAAAATGCTGGAATGCAGCTAACTTTATTTAAGTTTCGTTTCAGTGTATATTTTGTACTTTTATTATTTTATCCAAAACAGAAACATTGCAATTCATCCTCAGAAAACGACACTATTGCCCCCGTCACAATAATAATCATCAATCCTCAGGCAAAAACTAGCTTAGTCGGGGATTAGAAACAGTGACTCACTGTACGCCACCGACTGCGCGACCGAGGCTCGACCCATAGATAACATTCTATACCTTTTTATTCTGTTAAATTATAATAATTATTATAAGTATTTTTGCTACAGGTCTAAAGATGGACGATGAGGATGACGATTATGGCAAAGGACACTTTAAAACAAGATCCTACCGCGTGTTTGGGGATATAATTTGTAAGTGTGATATGCAATTACTGTTTTTTGTCTCTTTTCATATGTCCAACAATAATAAGGCCAAAGATACATTATCAGTTGTACGGTCAGGTGGCAGGGGACTTGGACACTTGTTCACGGCTGTTCACAACCATGTCTTGGGCTCAGTGACGACATGATTCGGGATAGCCGTGAACAAGTTTCCAAGTTCCCTGCCACCTAACCCTACAAGGAATTTATTATACTGCAAAGTTTTACCATTCCAGCGTTTGTTAAGCGAATTTTACCTGTTTTTGGTTTAGAATATGAGTACGCTCGCTGACGAAGAAAAATTTTCCCTCTGAGTGCCCCAATTCAATGAAAACTGACGTCACTGTGAACTTACGTCACTGAAACATTGCTTATATACGCGCTGAAACGTGCAGATCGATGAATAATACTGATGTAAATCTTGATTGACGACGCCATTTTGGATGTTGTTGACACATTAGTCATGTGTACGGGGCTTCCGAAAGGGAAACTGCTTTTATGTTGCGTCTGTCAGTGTACATGATATATTTGTTCGGACATATCATCCAATCACATCACGAGAAATTTTTTTTGCAGTATAATGATATTTCTTTTACGGTTAGGTGGCAGGGGACTTGGATTTGTTTGCCAATGTACACCAAGATATGTTCCGTGCATATAGTCCCATTAGATTGCACGATGTTTCTTTGAAGTATCATGCTAATGATTAAGTTTCCTATTCTTTTGGTTTTAAGTTAATCAAAAACATTCCCAAGGGTTTTGACTACATTATTTTCTGTTGGCATTCGTCAACTAGTAATAAGCCCAAGTGTACATTTTTTAAGCTCGTTTTTTTAGCCAAAAGTTAAGGGGTCGTCGTGGCTCAACTTTATATTATCCAATTTTTTCAAAAGGCTTCTTTCTCTAAATAATTAAAACTCAGAACTGTTTGGTAAATGGGTTAACTCAGAGTTCATATGGCTGGCAACATGCAAAAAAGGGGCATTCGGACATCTGCGTAAAGTGTCGTCTCGGATCAGTCTGTGCAGTCCGTGCAGGCTAATCCGAGACGGCACTTTCCGTTTATATGATTTTTTCTGTTTTGCAGAAATCTACTCAAGGACAAAATATAATGAAAACGGAAAGTGCCGTCTCGGATTAGCCTGCGCGGACTGCGCAGGCTGATCCGAGACGACACTTTACGCAAATGTCCGAATGTCCCTTTTAGCGTGTTGCAAGCCATATAGAGTTGGCTATACCTCTACTTTAAGGTCCTGATTTCTCCTATGAAGCTACCACGTGTCATCCTCAAAACATGGTTACCCCGGATACCAGAACATTAAAAAATGTTCGTGGACGGACGGTCAACATTGGAACAGCCCTGAAGAATTATCGCGGGGTGCTTGGAACCAAACCATTCAGCAAGACGGGTAGATTCTACTTTGAGGTCGTGGTATATTTCTTTATCAAGCGCCAGCTACGAAATGATCTTATTTTTGAAGTGGCTATCGCCAGAAAGTCTGAAATCGACAGGAACTACACAGTCGATGGATCTCCACATGCGTGGACTGTATGCGCGCGCAGATGTCCTTTATGTCGGACTGTATGTCTGATGACGTTTCACAATGGTGTCAGGCTGTATCACAACCCTCTGACGGAAAACGCTCCACCCGGAACTACTTTGCGGACCACGATCGGATTTCTGGTTGATATGAACGCCAAACATTGGTACATTGTTGACGCAAAGAACCGACGCCTTTTCTTTCGTTTCAAATGTATCGACACCTCTAAACCTCTCTGGCCAGTCTTTGGAGCTTATAGCTCTGAATATGTGAGCGTGTCTCTCGCTCTGAAAACAGGCAAGGATATCCAAGCAGTTCCGGACATTCCGTCGGAGCAGGAGCATTAGACATATTTGTCATACCAATGAAATATTTCCCTTCGGAAAAGAAAAGGGAAAAAAACAACAAAGAGATGACGGGAGAAAATGTAAAAAAAGAGAAGATAATGTAAAACCTTTTTACCTCATGATTAACCTGTTGTAAGATAAAATAGGTTCTATGAATCAATAACTATTGGAGAAGTCATCAGAACTCTCCTACAGTGTTGAGTTTAAGAGACAGACTGCCACAGAATTTGCTATAATTCTATTTCTTCTGGCGTTATTGTTCTGATACAGAGTCTGTTTCGTCATGGTTTTCAACTTTTGTAAAGAAAGCGAAATGAAAAGAAAAAAAACGAAACAGGAAATAGACGTGGTTTATTTTTATAAATGACGAAAAACAGAAAAGATTTAATTTAGTTATTTGCCATAGCTGCAAATAACCTCCCTAATAATTGTATTTTTTTTTTCATTAACCAAATATTCCAAGCAGAAGAAAAAAGAAGAATTTCTTTAAAAAAAAAAAAGAAAGAGAGAAAGAAGACCGCTGGACAAGATCATGAAAACGCGACAAGAAAGTCAAATTACCGTCATGTAAAGCATATGAGGTTTCCACGCAGCGGCTTTTTTACTCGTTTGTTTACATTTACCAAAATATATTTATAACGCGTCACTGACAGTCATTTAGCAACAACATAAACAACCTCGATGAAGTTATTCACATCTGTTTATTTGTTGGTGAAAACTTCAATCGGAATTAATAAACCACTTTAAAAATTAATGTGCGAACTGTTTGTCAACTGAAATATAGTTTTAAAGATTTCGATAGAACCTCAAGTTTTCTTTCATGAGAGGAGCCTTACAGTTCTCAGAAAGGTAAGTCGGTGTATTTCCGGGCGATGACCCATCACCCGAGGTATGCCGAAAGGCAACCTTTTTACCAAAGCATGGTTTGTGCACATGGAGAGCTAAATGATTTACTACAGGTTGGACTGTGTTTACCTACCTACAGTACAGGTCAATGCAATTTGATTCATTGGTTTGTGTTAAGGAATGAAGATGAGCTTTTTTTTTGTTTTCATGGGGGTATGAAAAAAAAAACCCGTATCACTCTGTATGAAATCGCAAAGCAAAAAAACAAAAAGGACTGGGCAGACTGACCTGGGTTAAGACTTTTTTGCAGATGAATTAACCCATTTGCACATAATCCCTACTTTTGACGGCCCTGAGAAAGAAGCCTATAGAAAACACTGTGGGAAAAGGAGAAAATGCTGGTAGCCAGCATTTTCTCCTTTTCCCACAATGTTTTCTACCCTTCACAAAACAAATTTCAAATTTTCAGTCAATTTTGTTTTGTCGTCTGCAATTTCTTTCAATTTTGACAAATCTAAAATTTTGTCGTTTGGTAATGGGTTAAGCCCCCTTCTAACTGAGTGTCGCTCAACGTCCAAAATCAGTTAAGTTGCGCCAATGACTTAATTTCCAGTCACAGTCAAATGAAAAGATAATTTAGGCCTTTCAGTCTACTTCTGTATGTTACACATAGTCCAAATGATATTGCCAAAAATATAAATGTACAAATCCAAGATCTGAACACTTTGAATTTGAAAATTTGAAGCTGATTGTAGACATATACTAGCAAAAAGCCATGTCACAAACAAAATGTTATATTAACGGAAAATATTGCACAAACATAAACCACATAGTATGAATAAGGTACAGTTTATTTTATTCGTAAATGCCAAACAATTAGGCACAAGGTCGAAATAAAGCTTGTCATTTGTTAGTTCTTTTGATATTTTTGTCTGTTTACTGTCCCTTAAATCATAGTGAATTACGTTATACAAAGTAACACCACTGCATTAAAATGAAATACGAAAGATAGAGCACAAAACTTATTTTTTCTCTTTCTATAAGCATCATATTTAACAGCTAAAATAATGTTTCGGGTTTACCGTAAAAAAGAATAAACCACACTTTATTCAAATTAGAATTTTCAATTTTTCACATTTTTAGTGAATTACGTTACACATGTTTTCTAAGATACTAAACATGGGAAAGGAAATTAAACACCACTATGGGTAGACCATGTCCGCCTTTCTGATATGTCAAGATATCATTTATCTGTGTTAAGTAATAAGGATTCAAATTGCATTTTAGACGCTGGGGTGAATTACGTTACAGTGAATTACGTTACACTGAATGTAGGATGACTGGAACGAAACACTAAACTGTTCAAATACACGAGTTAATTTTGGCGTAAAAACTGACCTCATAGTTACATCATATGTAAATGTCATTTACTGGTGCTGTTTATCTTTTTTGACCTTGGTGGATGTGAATACTTTAAGGATTATTGGTTTATATCATTTAATTAGTGTGTATCCCTGCTCATAACATGTTTGATGTTCGATTTTTAAGATTGACATTTGTATTCTTCTATCTTGTCTAAATTAAAGAAATTAAAAGAGATATATTTGAATGTGATGTACGAATTATATGATAACGTAATTCACAAAAGCTGTAACGTAATTCACTTTCTTTCACTATGACCCTAGTGACTAAGAATACATTGTATCGTCCATGGTTGATGCAAAAAAAAATCCTTCAAGTGGCCCGGTAAGCCAAACACAGTCTGGATAACAGCCGACGCTATATTAATGGCTGTAAACGAACCAATTCGCATTGGAAAAACATATTTAAATTCCGACAGGAAGAAATTAACATCATTGAGCAGTTGTTTGGCCTATAAAAAGTAAACAATAATTGACGAGAGACAGTTTGTGTTACACTGAGTTTCTTTGATTCTTTACCACACAATCACAACTTTTAACGACCCTGACAAAGAGGCTCTTTGAACACAGTCCGAGAAAAGGAGAAAATGTTGGTAACCAGCATTTTCTCCTTTTCCCATGCTGTTTTCTACTCTTCCCATAACCAAATTCATTTTATAAGTCAGATTCATTTTGTTGTCTGCAAAGTCGTTCAAATTGGACTGGTTTTAAATTCTGTTGTTTGGTAAAGAGTTAACCCTTTCTCAAACAAACCCTGGTTTTTACGTGTCTGCAGTACAAGTATTTTGAAAACATTGTTGGAAAAGGAGAAACTACAATTTCTCCTTCTCCCGTAGTGTTTTCTACCCTTTTATAGACCATTCTGCCATTTTTATCAAATTTGAAATTATCGCCTGCAAACGCTTTCAATTTGGAGGAGTCTAAAATTTGTTCTTTTGGAAAGGGTTAAAAGTAATTTGATTTATTTTCCGAATAAATAAGTCACTTAAGTACAAGTGAATTACGTTATAGCTTTGACTTGAATTACATTACAACATTTTCATCATATAGTGAACAGTCTGTACTCATGTTTGTTATAATTTATGACTGGAACATTCTATAGCCTATTAGGAAATAGTAGACTTTTGCATTTTATTCGATTTTTATGCCCTGCACATAGTACATTTAGTAGTATTTGTAAAGTTGTATCTAAAACTGACGCAAATTGCTGCTGTTGAATCTCAAAAGTGTTATTATTCATTTCTTACAGTTTTAAAGGTCCATTTATTTTCAGTTTGCTACAGTATTCTTACAGGATTTGATTTTTTTAGTTTAATAAAAAGAGGTACATTTCTTAAATATTAGGTCATTTTAATTTTCTTCTATATGTGAATTACGTTGCAAGTTACCACTCCATAGTACAAGCTGACCCCAGTAAAATAGTTGCTTTCATCCATACCAAGTAAGCATTCATATAATGCAGGATAACATAGCTTCCTAATAAGCTATAAATGATCGTCAATTTCTTTCACACAGATCCACCACAATTACCGTATTTCGTAGAATTCGATGCGATTAAGATTTGCAACCAAAGATTTCATCACATGTTCAAATCAAAGAGATACTGCTTTCTCATTATGCAATATATGACCAAAATTTGACGCTTGTTCATTTTAAAGACACATATGCAGTGTTCAGATTTACACATGAAAGCAATATATCGTATCACGTTCATAGTAGATATTCATTTTATCAAGTCTCGGTTTTGTAACGTAATTCACGGCTGTTTTTGACCCACTTCTATAGGGTCTGATTTTTGTGCTTAAAAAATCCAATGCAAACACTTTAAGTATTGAATCTGTATATCAAAAGGTTGAAAGCATACAAAAAACAAGGTTGAATTAAATTTTGTGTTCCAAATATTATGGCCGAAATTACAGTGTAAATGGCGCAACTTAACTGATTTTGGACGTCAAACGCTCAAACGCATGTGTAACTGATGTCAAACTAACACTGCTATATATTATAAGCGGATGACCGAGAGTGGAATTTAGACTTTACTTTTTTTATTAATTAAAATTTCTTTTTTATTCATTTTTTTATAGTGATTTGGGGATTTAGATGTTTGCTAAAAATGAAATGTTACTAGCACTTTTATGATTTTTAAAACGTGGCTGTGCCTCATTTTGCACCATAATGCTTTCTTAACATTTTCGTGTGATATTTATACTTATAGCTGCAGTTTTCTTTCTCATTATGACCTTATCTTATTTACAAATGCTACTTGAGTCGACTTGTTGTGTACGATTGAAAGACAAATATTTCTATTATCACGGCGGGGAATCACGTGACACAACAACAACAACAATGACCGACATTTGAAGAAATTCTCCCACTTCAGGTAAGAAAATCTTCAATAATTCCGTTAATACATGACCGACTGGAATTTGGTTTGAAGCAGAGAAGGCGGAAGGACTCCAGGGATTTGCTTGATGTGTTAGATTTTTTAAACAACACCTGATAAAAAAGTTATTGACGAGCAAACAAATTATCCAGGGTAAAAAATTTGTTAGCTCTCTATGACGTCAGTTTTCATTGAATTGGGGCACGTAGAAGGAAAATTGTATGTCTTCAGCGTACTCAGTACATTTATAAACGGGAAAATTTCGGTGTATACACATAGGAAGTGTAAAACTTTGCAGTATAATAAATTCGTTGCGCGGTCAGGTGTCCGGGGACTTGGAGATTTGTTCTCGGCTATGGCAAATCATGTCTCCATCTCGCCTTCGGGTAAGAAGGGAAATTGTTCACGGCTATAGCGAATCATATCGCCACCTCGCCTTCGGCTTGGGGCGACATAATTCGCCACAGCCGTAAATAAGTTTCCAAGTCCCCTGCCACCTGACCGTACAACTGATAGTGTCTGTTAATGTTTTTGTTGTTTTATGAGTGTTTTTTGTAGCAGGGAATCTTTTTTTCCACCATGTCTTAAATGTTTATTGTAAAGATTTGGTGACAGGAATTGCATACACCGACTTGATTGAAGTTCTGTATAGATATTCTTGTTTGAAATAAAAAGTAAACAGGTGACATATTTTTATTATCATAATAGATTTAGACAAGTCAAGAGAGATATTTTCGATATACAGCCACAACAAGGGATTTCCATTTCATCTTGTTTTCAATGGCCCTTCACATTACCTCTCTATATGAATAAGTCATAAAAATTTATTTTACTCAGTTAAGAATCTTATAGCCCTAGGTTGTGGATACCTTCTGTGCTTATCGGTGATCGAGAATAAGTTAATGTAAAAAAGTATTGTAAGGAACTCTCTGTTAACAATATGTGAAATATGAGTTAACCCATTACCACACAATCCCTACTTTTGACGCCGCTGAGCAAGAAACGTTTTGAAAAAACTGTTGGAAAAGGAGAAAATGCTGGTAACCAGCATTTTCTCCTTTTTCCCACAGTGTTTTCTACCCTTCCCAGAACAAATTTCAATTTTTCAATCACCTTTATTTTGTCGTCTACAAGTGCTTTCGATTTGAACCAGTCTAAAATATTGTCGTTTGGTAATGGGTAACCCTTGACCACACAATGACGACTTGTAACAACCCTGTAGGAGAAGCCTTTTGAAAACATTGTGGGAAAAAGAGAAAATGCTGGTAACCAGCATTTTTCCTTTTTTTCCACAAAGTTTTCTTTCCTATCAAAGAAAAAATGCACCATTTGAGCCACTTTGAAATTTTCGTGCGCAAATGCTTTCAATTTGGATTGGTCTTAAATTTTGCTGTGTGGTAATGGGTTAAATAAGTGCATAATACTTTGGTTTTGCGCGAAAACGTTTTAGCGAAAGCAATACCTCTGGTCACGAGCAATGTCTGTCTGATATTGTTTTTTGTCTCAAAGCTTTCACACAATTTTCTGAATGATGTAAAAAAAATAGTTTGTAAATGATTTCCATTCAGATAAATTCAGTGCATCACACGGATCTTTTATCGCTTATCACGCGGTGATTTTCATTCTTTAAAATTATCATTAGAAATCTATAACTGAACCATACTCTGTGAATAGGCTGATAAATGTTGTTTTTTTTCCGTGGTGCTGTATACAACGCAAGTGACCACATAATTATTGACCTTTATCCATTTTCTCTAACAACCGAGTGAATCACGAGGTAAAATGGCCCCTTGGACATGCATAAAAATAACATATCGCTAAAGTTTCGACTCATGTCAGTCTGCGCGAAATGACACAGGCTTACATGGCTCGATACTCTTTGTAAATGCATGATAGATAGCCTCTTCACAAACATCTTCGCGAGCCAAGGTTACTATCAAGTGCTACGTGGATATTACCTTGGCTGATTGAGCCCAATTGCGAGATTCCTTCGATGCGCCCGCTTTTGGATGTTGGTTATTACCCCCTTTACATCACATTTCTAAAAGCCAATGAAATATCGTTTTACAAACCGCTTACGAATACTCATGAAGCGATAAGCAGACATCCCGTGGGTTTCTATGTTTATTTTCTATTCGAAAGGTAGCGACCTTATTCTATTTCTATCAAAGATGAAATGCTACGAGCGATTTCATTCATTGCAGTTAGAGCTGGCTGCATCCAATGAAAAGGCGTATTGGGGGGATGTTAAAATCAAGCTCGATCCGCCAAGGGTACAGTAGCGTAGTGAATCGTCAGCCTTGGCTTGCGAAGATGCTTCACAAAGTGTATGACTCAACATGGTTAAATCAACACATCAGCTATTATTATACTGCAAAGAAATTTCTCGTGATCTGATTGGTTAACAAGCCGGGAACATAATATCATGTTCCCTGGCAAAAACCACTTAAAACCAGTTTCCTTTTTGAGTGCCCCGTAAACATCACTTCAAGTGCATCACAACATCCAAAATGGCGGCGTCGGTCGATTACCAGACTGCACATTTATGCACCAAACTGCACGTTTTAGTGACGTCAGTTTCCAGTGACGTCAGTTTTCAGTGAATTGGGGCTCACAGAAGGGAATTTCTGTTTCTGCAGCATACTCGATTCGTGAAATTATAAAACGGGAAAATTTCGCTTAACGCGCTTTGAAGGGGTAAAACTTTGCAATATAATAAATTCGTTGTACGGATAACCTCAGCCGTGAACAAGTTTCCAAGTCCCCTGCCACCTGACCGTACAACTAATAATGTCTCTGTCATTATCCACGTTCGTTGTCCTAAATGGCCTGCCAAACTTGAAAAGCCGCATTCGGACATGTGCGTAAAGTGTCGTTTCGGATTAGCCTGCGCGGACTGCGCAGGCTAATCCGAAACGACACTTTACGCACATGTCCGAAACTACACTCCGTTTTTATGTAATTTTATGTTTTGCCTATCTGTGCTGTATCACATAATATAATGTACTCGCAAGGTGCCGTCTCGGATTAGCCTGCGCCGACGGCGCGGGCTGATCAGAGACGATACTTTACGCAAATGTTGGAATGCCCATTTCCGCGTGTTGCAGGTCAAATGTGAGTTATCGTGGCGCCACATGAGCGGCGGCACTATATCTTTATTCGCTTTGAAAAGTACCTATGGAGGCAGCCATATTGTTTACTCGGCTTCCAGTCATTTCGTAATAAGAATATTTCGTACCTAGGCTATTTCGTACAATTTTGGTTATTTCGTACCCACAATGATCATTTCGTATCAATTTTGGACAATTCATACCCAGTTTTATATATCAATTTGTTGATGTAGAACCTAGTTTTACTACTATTCTCTTGTGATGTTTGCCGAATGACAACTGCTTTTGTGCATAGCTCCAAATCAACTTGTTTTAAATAAATTTCGCCGAAGAATATCTATAATTGTGTCTTACCATTATTGGTTCTTTCTTTGTTACGTTTTAAGTTGCATTCTCAGGATATTTCTTTTACTTCTCAGTTTCTTTCTCATCGATTTCTGCATAAATTTACTTTGGACTGTTTGAAATGCTGTAATGTGCCTTATTTCAGAGACAACTGATTTGCGGCGCCATTGATGTTTTGCATCAAAATTTTCTTGTCGACGTATTTGGTTGAATGGCTAACAAGGCTGTGCGTCTATAACAGCATTTTGTCGTAGGAGCTTACAGCGACAGCGATGGTTCAAAGATTCTTGCAAGTGCTAAACAGTGTCTTCAATGAGCCTTGAAGTCTAAACAGGACCGACGTCTAGACTCTTTAACCCTTTACTCCATAGATACTCATTTCTACGTATTGCTTGTAGGAGCCTTTGGAAAACATTGTGGCAAAAGGTGAAATTGCTCGTGACGAGCAATTTCACCTTTTGCCACAATGTTTTCTACACTATCAAAAGGTGTCATATACATATAAGAAACGGCTTCATCCTTGCTGTTATTTAGGGTCATTTAGAGATACCATAGAAATGCCTTATGGGATAAAGGGTTAACTCAAGCCTTTTTGCTGACAACAAATCAAATTAGAATCACTCAGAATCTATAGATCTAATTTTATCAAAGTGTTTGTTTTTCCGATAACTGTTAAGATATGTTTGCTTGTATTACATTGTATTTTGGGTCGATGGCCTACATGTACAATAAAGAATTGAATTTGAAAAAAAAATGTAATTCCAAACAAGGTTTGTTTCTTGGAGGATAGAAAACAGAGATTGAAAAGGGAGAAAAGTTTCGTAACCAGCTTTATCTCCTGTTCCAATGATGATTTCAAAAGCGTATTCCTCAGGGTAGTAAAGGCATTGTCAAGGATCAATTTTATTTATAATATATACAAAAATTTGGAACCAAGTCCAATTTTATTACGAAAATAGCGATCTTAACAAAGCAGTAACAAGAGAATTAGTTTAAAAAATATGATATACATGTACAAACAAATCATGTAGGCCTAAGTAATTAGTTAGTATTGAAAAAGTTTATTTTAACTCTTTACCACACAATCCCTACTTTTAACGACCCTGAGAAAGATACCTCTAGAAAACATTGTGGGAAAAGGAGAAAATGCTGGTGACCAGCATTTTCTCCTTTTCCCACAATTTGTTTTACTCTTCACAAAACAAATTTCAAATTTTCAGTCAATTTTATTTTGTCGTCTGCAAATGCTTTCAATTTGGACAAGCCTAAAATATTGTCATTTGGTAATGGGTTAAATAGACACGTGTACGAATCACAAAGTTCAAGTTCCTTTTTTCAAATAAGATAGTAGTGCAATAATACTGCAACCATAGATAGATAGATAGATAGATAGATAGATAGATAGTGCCATATTATGTAAGTCTCTCTCTCTCTCTCTCTCTCTCTCTCTCTCTCTCTCTCCTTCTCTATCTCACGTTTCCGATAAATAACGACGGGAAATGTTATATCAATAACTCAATGTATTATGCTTGCAGTAAGGCAAAAAAATGTATCTATTATAATTTGAAAGAATCAGGCATAAAAACCAAACGGTAACTTGACAATTGTAGCTCTACCCGCGACTAAATGAACCTTTAAGTCACTAACAGTCTTAATCTTGTACTACAAAATCCTGGGTTTTAAATTGAAAACACTTTGGAAAAAGGACAAAAATGCTGACAATCAGCAATTTATCGTTTGTCAATATCGTTTTTTTACCCTATCAAATAAAATTCCAACATTGTCGCTACACTTGATTTTTCATCAGCAAATGCTTTCATTTTGAATAAGTCTACAATTTTCTCGTGTAATGGAAAAAAATAAACACAGTAAGACTTATGAAATATCAAGCACATTGTGGTTCATTAACTTAAATCCAGGATACAAATATTCATAAATGGAGGGACTTTCTACACGTTCCCAAATCTATTAGCGCCAAATACACGATTTGATCTCTTTCAACAATTGTACATTTTTTATACAACCTGCTGAAAGTGGGAAAAATTTGTGCAGTTTAATCCTAATAATGTTATCCGCACCAGTCCCTGTCCTCTACAGTGACACCGAAAACGTAGTAGGTGTTGTAATAAAATTTGCAAATTTATGAAGACAAACATGATACTGTATGAGGTACTCGCCATTTACTCGAATTTAGATCTTTTAAGCCTTTACTCTATAAGGCATTTCTATGGTATCTCTAAATGACCTTAAGTAACAGCAAGGATGACACCTTTAATTTTGATAGTGTAGAAAACATAGTGGCAAAAGGTGATATTGCTGGTCACGAGCAATTTCACCTTTTGCTACAATGTTTTCCAAAGGCACCTACAAGCAATGCGTAGAAATGAGTATCTATGGAGTAAAGGGTTAATGAACATGCCCCTTCCCTCTTTCGTTCACACTCATCGACTTATCGGATCACTGGTTATCTAAATAATACATGTATTACCATGTTTAAGGCCTGTGGACAACCTTTCTTTAGTTCTTTAGATCAAATATAACAACAACAACAACAACAACAACAAAATCAACAATGGACAAATGTCTATCTACATGTGTCGTATGCACCGCACTTCTAAATATTTTCCATTTGTCAATTTCTGCTAGATCTATATATACATGTAGACACTACCGATGATGTTCACGAGATAATTTAACTTGCAATGAAAACAAAAACCCAAATATTCTATTTAGTTATTTCTTTGAAAAGAAAATACCTTATGGTACAGTGTAAATGGAAGATCAGAATGCACGTTTTTTCGCAGTCTGAGTTTGATCTACACCGTCCCCAAAAAGTCTGCGAGTTCAGGGTCCATATTCACCAGCCATTCTTAAGAATTTTTTGTCTTATTCTTCAAACTTTTTAGACTGTGAAAGTAACAGAACTTCTGATTGGCTAAACCATTTGGTTTAGCCAATCAGAAGTTCTGTTACTTTCACATTGGCAAAATTCTGAAGAATAAGAATAAGAATGTTCTTAAGAGTGGCTGGTGAATACGGGCGCTGATTAGTAGCGTAAAGTTTAATATTTGTCGTATGGTGCACCTATTTAATAACCTTTCATTTTCTTCATCCATTCCCCTGGTTTCGTTGACATCGTTTCCCAATGGTAGTCACCTGCCCTTATATCCGGATATATCTTATAGACGGTGGATTTCTGATCAAAGTCATAGAGATTTTTATCTTTTTTCTTATCTTTACTCTCAGCTTTCTTTTCCTTAACACCAGCTTTTCTTATGTGGTCACTGTGCTTACTTTTACCTTTGTCTTTATGAGGAACCGTTGTGTCTCTATATTCACTTGATAATTTCGGCCCTCCATTTGCTATTTTGTCATTCTTAATTGGTACCTTCGGAGCACCATTCGGTGTTACGCTTTCCATTGGAATTCCCGAAATCCCAGGTCCTCCATTTGGTAGATCTATCATTCTTATATTTTGATCATTATTCAACAGTCTATATCCGACGCCATTGCTTGGATTTTGCTTCGGAATATACCCGTTTCCGGTGTAATGGCTGTCCTCATGTCTTTTTGAGCTTTTTAGTTTTCTCTTACTGGATTTCTTTGATTTATTTGATTTAAAGTTTCCAGGTCCTATCCATGACAGAACAACTGGCAATAATAACAGGGCATGCGCCCAACCGAAACTCAGAACGAAGGCAACAACAGCCGCAAATGTTCTAAAGATATATGATTGCGCAGCTCCCAAGAACGCTATACCTAATAAGGATGAAATCGCTCCATGCGTTATGGGTGATCCAGTTTTATCGATGGCTCCTCTTACCCGTATATTTCGGGTATCCCCGGGGGATGCCATATAGCCGTGACATATATGAGCTGTAAAATCCACCGAAAATCCTATTCCCATTATGATCTGCACCATGGTTATCGCACTGAGAGATACGTCTATATAGTACATGTAACCGAGTACGCCTGTCATAATCAGGGCTACTGCTATGGTACAAAACAAAATCAAAACTGGATGTGGCATAAAGAAACACGTAATTATCAGAACAACAAACAAAGCTATTCCCATCGTTAGCATCGTTTGAGGGAACACCAACACATATTGTTCAAAAAGTATAAAACTTGGATAAAATGCGAAGCATTCCAATTCGAATTCATCAGCAAGATCACGTGACTGTAACATCAGATCTCCTTCTTCCTGGCTGCCAGCCAAGTCTGTAGATCTTCCATAAAATCGAGATGCTGTTATTTTGGTTCTAGAAGGATCTATCACGACGTCATTTTTGAATGAAGAAAATAAAGAATTACTGAGAAACGCCTCTAGCCCGACTATAAACGCTTCTTCACTTGCATTTGTGTAATATGGAGTATTTATGTATGTTTTAAGCCAATTCACCTCAAAATCGGGTTCGAAGAGGTCTTCTCCTTTCACTTTTGTCATAAACCTTTCAATTAATTGTTGTATATGTAATTCCGAGTAATTATAGTGTTGAGTTATGATGAATGGCACTGGTGTTTGTCGCGGAAAGAAATTTTCTTCTGTCGCAGCATATGCGAAGTAATACGACGTATCACTAGCAAGTTGTGAGAATCGCAATCCTTGTTTTAAATTGATACATCCGTATATCGCACCAACAAGATATCCAATAAATATCAAACATATTACTATCTTCAACGGGGTGACAAGCACTATTTTCGGCAGAAGCCATCTTGGAAATTTGTCAAGCAAGCTTTCAGCCTCGTCACGTGATGTCGGAGGTCTTCCGGTGCAACAAAATAAATATGGCGTTTTGTGATCTTCAGTTTTCGCCTGTTCCTTTGTTTTTATCGTTCTGCACGTGAACCAGTGCCTCTTCTGCTCAACACGTGTTTCATTGAGGGCAATAAAGGCGCCAAATATCACAATGTTGTTTATATAACAGAATGTAACTGAAATTCCTGAAAAAATAAACGAAGTCAACAAACGTTTAAGACTTAACCCTTAGGCTGCTAAGCTCGGCTTATTGACCTTTTTGCGGACAGTGTATATCAAGATCAGACTGCACAGAACGTGCAGTCTGATCTTGATCTACACTGTCCGATAAGGAGATATTATTCCCCCAAAACATAACTTTGAAATTGCGATGTTTAGGGTTTTACGATCAAACAGAAAATTTCATGTTAGTTATTTGGCAGGTTTATGGGTTAAATTCGCTGAAGAGAACTCTTGTTCCCTACCTGTTTTAGTGTTGAACCCAGGATCAACGGTTTTTGTGGACATTGTAGATGAGGACCAAAATGCACAGAGCAGGCAATCTGATCTAGGATCTACAGTGATCGTTACTTTACCAAAAAATCTTAGAAATGAAATTATACCTTCATATTTTGTAATGACTGATAACTATAAGTTCATCTATTTAGCCTTGAGTGGGTTAACCTTTTATCATTTCCCAAGTTTTTATATCTAGCCTGTGAAAAGAAGCTTTGCAAACATTGCGGGAAAAGGAAAATATAGGTTACCAGCATTTTCTCATTTTCCCGCCACGCTTTCTATGCTTTCAAACACTCTATACCAGACCAATGTAATGGGTCTAAACATTGTGGATACAGTGAAACAGTTTATAACCAGCATTTTCTCCTTTTTCCAAACTGTTTTCAAAAGCCTTGGCTCTCAGGGTTATAAATTTTCTGGAGTGTATGGCAAAGGGGGAGTAATGTCAAGTGGTAAGGCGTCCCTGCTCAGGATTGATGGGACAATCTGCATTTCTCCTTTTCACACATTGTCATGTATTTTGTCCAAGACATATTGCACCTTTTGAACGACGTTCAATTTGTTGTCTGCAAGTAATTTTTAATCTAAAAAATGTCTAAAGTTTTGTCGACTGGAAGAGGTTAAACACACGATTTGAAGCTTACTAGCTTTGTCGTCCGCAAACACTTTCAATGTGAACCGGTCTAAAAATCATTTTTGGAAGTCGATTACGTCAGTAATCGGTCTTCCTATGTGAACGCTCAGGCATTTGGGAAATCACCCAACAACACCAATATTCAACCAGCGAAAAAAAAGTTCTATGAAATTCAAGCATTTAAACATATAAAACGATTGAATTTCAGATAAGAAATGAAATAAGTCGAACTATTGCACTAAACAGATATTTTCTTTGAACTGTTATGACATTTCAATGAATAATTATCAAATCTTAATATTTGTTAATACACAGATCCTATATTTTTCTATATGAATGCGGACGAATCTAGCCATTCGGCATTAGTTAGGTGTTGAGAGGGTGTCGCACCACTGCTAGACTGCTTCCGGTTCGTAGTAGTCCCAAGTGAAAATTTGCAGTAGCACTTTTGTTGCACTGTTGTATGGGGCTAAGAGAGCTTGGTGGTATATAATTTAGATTTGCTTCAAATATAGGCATTGGGGGACCACTTAGATGTATTTCTATTGTGTATTGAGTGGACCATTTTGTGTCACTAGAGGATCAAAAACTTGGGGTCATGGCGGTGAACAGGTGTTTTTGAGAGGGAAAATTCTAGGGTGCCCGTTGTTTTTGAGATTTAGCGAAAAACGCAATCGGTTGACATGTTGTTTTTAATGCATTTTTTCGAAGGACTATGGACGTACTTTAGACAGCAAGAGACGGGAAAGCAAAATTTTTGCCATTAAGCGATCTGTGAGGCTTCAAAGATGACCAATTTCACTCTATTTTCAATATGGCCAAAAACCACAGGTGTGACACCAGAGCCATCAAATCGGCCGAGATGTTACGATTACCAATCAGGCACTATTTTATGAATGATATGTCACTCGGACCCATGTTCACATAAAAAAAATAGCTTTCGTTGAAAACGCATCATTAATATTCTTACCTAAAAATTATTGGTTTGTTACATGTTTGTTTTTCAAGGCATTTACATTTTCAACAAATATTTGCTTGAATGTCTGAAGTAACCTAATTTATTCATACGCGCAACGTGACTTTCATCCACACCACAGCTTTAAAACGGCGGCGAGTGAAACGCAAGGAAGCAAGTCACAATTTGATCTGAACAAACCCAAGGCTGCAAAGGTAAAGTTCAATGTATTTTTTTCTTTTTTGAAATGTGTTTTTGTTTTAAACGTGAAGGACATTACGTCCTTCCTTAAGTATTGTTTAGAAACGAAGTAGGTCAGTGGTTGTTTATAAAGATTACAGTCGCCATTTTGATTGATTGTAAGCTCGTGAAAGCTTTACGCCTGCGTTTCAGAAGGCTACATTAGTATATAAATCTGAATGATTTGTATTCCATTTGCTGCCATAACTAGTTGAATGTATTGCTCTTCATCGAAGAAGAATATTTAACGAATCCCAAATGTCAACAGTCCTTACAGTGACTGGAAATTTCGACCGATAACAATTTCGTCCCATTACAATTTCGGCCCATTCTCCTAACGTGAGTTTACATGGTTTGCATTTGTGTAATAAATCTTACACCTTTATAATCTTTTAAACTTATTTTTCAGCACTAGGATTTTGCAGCCCTAAGGTGAAAGTATATTGAAATGTTGGAAAAATATAAAATGGTGATCTATTCTTCCCCTTTCATATAGTTAATTTTGACTTTAATGCTGTCAACCTGGATCTAACATATATATGCATTTAAATCTTTAAATTGGCTCAGACAAAAGTATTGCAGCTTTTGTACTTTCACTTAAAGGTGGCCCTTCAGATTTTTGGACGAAATTTATACAAAAATATTAAAATTCATCCTGATACTCCCAGTACCTTTTAAATTTCATTCATAAAACCCCAGTAGTCGAAAACCATCCGACAACAAGAGAAATTAGAGATTTACTACGGCCCAGGTCAACACCGACGGGAACCATGGTCTATTTTTAGATGAGCAACTTGCTCACTCACTTACCGGAAATACACAAGTGATGCTTCAAACACAGCGACTGAAGAAGAAGTTTATGGAAAATAACATGTTTGTTATGTTATGGAATTTATGAGTCATTAGTCACGTGCCAGTCACTTTACATTCCCACTATGCTTCTTTTGATTTTTGGTTTAAAATCTTAAAATACCTTAAGAGGCTACGTAGCCTTTTAAGGGAATACCATAAAAAAATGTATACAAAAAGTTTCATGGTATTGAAGTTTTTGAAGTTAATTGACATAATATTTAGTAGATTCATTCAATTTAGCTGGCAAGTATCTTGCAAAATTGATACCTGCTTCTGTAGAGAAAAGGGTTAAACATTAATATTGGGAAAAAACAAACTAAATGAATGTGCATGCAAAACCGAACAAAAGAAAGCTTTTGAAAACATTGTGGGAAAAGGAGAAAATGCTGGTAACCAATGTTTTCTTCTTTTCCCATAATGAGTTCTTATCCGTTACTGACAAATCTTATTACTTGTGCCACATTTACTGTCTCTTGGAATTTCTTTCAATTTTGATCGGTCTGAATTGTGTTGTGTGGTAAAGAGTCAAATCTGATATAAAAGGTTTTTTGAAAATTGTGTTTGCATAGGTAAAAAGGCTGTACAGTATGTGTGCTTAACCCATTACCACACAGTCCCTACTTTTGACGCCTCTGAGAAAGAAGCCTTTTGAAAACACTGTAGGAAAAGGAGAAAATGCTGGTAACCAGCGTTTTCTCCTTTTCCCACAGTGTTTTCTACCCTTCCAAGAACAAGTTTCAATTTTTCAGTCACCTTTATTTTGTCGTCTGCAAATGCTTTAGATTTGAACAAGTCTAAAATTTTGTCATTTGGAAATGAGTTAACTCTTTCCGAAACAACAGAATTTAAGAGTGGTCCAAATTGAAAGCCATGCTGATGACATAATAAATTTGGCTCAAAAATCGAAATTTGTTAAGGGAAGAATAGAAAACATTGTGAGAAAAGGAGATAATGATGGTTACCCACACTTTCTACTTTTCCTACAATATTTTCAAAAGGCTTCTGTCTCAGGATCGTTGAAAGTCGAGATTGTTTGGTAGTCTTAAGAGTTAAAGGTAACCATTGGCACTGTTGAGTTGATGCAGAATGCAAACCATTTTAGATATGTCTGTTCGGACTACTTTAGCTTTTAACAATTGCCACAGTCAGGGAGATTTGTCTGAAATGATTATGATCCTTGATTGAACATTAAAACCAATATTTTATCATCTACAAAAGATGTGAAGCATTCTTTAACCTTTTACCACTCAGTGATGAGTTTTGACACCCCAAGGAAAGAAGCCTCCTTTTCCCACAATATTTCTACTATGTCATAAGAACAATTGCAGCATTTGATTCAGATAATGAGATTGAAATTGTTGTCTGCAACTGCTTTCAATTTGGACAAGGCTAGAATGTTGTCAATTGGTAAAGGGGTTAGACCTGGTTTGTATGTGTTAGCATGATGCTTTCAAGTGGGATAAAGCAGTTAAGCTAAAAAAATGCGGGCTGAGCTTAACAGGAAGCCATAACCCCTATCTTGCCTATTGCAACATTGGTCATATTTGCTAATAGTGTAGACCAATGATCAACCTGCATAGCCATTCAGTCTGATGTTGGTCTGCACTGTTGGCAAATTTTACAGTGACTGAAATTCGGAAGCAAATCTAGAATAGTCTATTCTTGGAAATCAGCAGCATAAGAGGTAAAATTGACCCTTGAAAAGATTTTTGAAAAATGTTTTTGTTAAAGAAAAAATTGCTCAACAGTAAGGTGGGTAATTTTAGACAATCAAGGCCCTCTTCAATTCTTTGGACAATAACTTGATGTTGCATCAATCTACAATATGCATCTTTGATAAAAGAAGAATGTTAAGTTAAATACTGTTCAGATTTTTGTATGGCTATCATTTGGTTATATTTCTTTGTATCTGTTTCAGGAAGAGATTGTGAAGATTGTGCAGGTCAGAGGGACAGACATCCAGGTCAAGACAGTTAAGATCTCAAGATGGCACAGATGACTTAAAGGTGTTACTCTGGAGGGAGTGGAGGGAGATGAGTTCAAAGAACCTAATGGGTCAATACATATAGCTAACAATTATTGTTGTCAATACATACAGAGACGAGATGTCAGTGTCAACCAAAACAAAGACTGAAATTAAGGTATTAAATCCACTCTAGTCTTCCCAGTTTATCCCTAGTGCTCATGGTGAACAGTTGTGATGGGTTGGTATTTTGACTATTGTGTGTCTGTTCACCATTAGCACAAGCACATTTACATGTTGCTCCTGAAGTTCTATTTGACAAAGCCCAGAAAAGCAATGTCACAAACTGGCTTTCAGTATCTTTAACAGAATCACTAAGATGTAAAAGGATTATTAAACTTTCGACAGTACTGTCCTCAAGTTAACCCATTACCACGCAATCCCTACTTTTGACGACCTTTGGAAACAAGCCTTTTGAAAACATTGTGGGAAAAGGAGAAAATGCTGGTAAGTCGCATTTTCTCCTTTTCCCACAATATTTTCTACCCCTCACAAAACAAAGTTCAAATTTTCATTCACATTTATTTTTGGTCTGCAAATGCTTTCAATTTGGACAAGCCTAAAATATTGTCATTTGAGTAATGAGTTAATCTCTTTCAGACCTTGCATGGCCCAACGTAAGATCTGGAAAAAGATTGATCATATGCCGTTTGTTTACTAACATGTTGGGACATTCTTATTGGTGTATCAGCATTGATGATAATTCAACATTCTTTTTCAGGAGACTGAAATAGGGCTATCTTGACTCACTTGTTTCCTCAGTCGTTTGCTATTGAAAATAATAGAACCACTGTGATTCTCTAAAATTCTCAAAGTAACTGTGACTCAAATTATATACTTCCATTATCACCAGAAATTCTATTTTCTATGGGCATAGGTCAAGAAAAGTGCAGAGATACTGCAGAAAATCCTTACATTGCTAATGCATATTGCAGCTGATTGTTAGGAAACATAGTTAACCCATTACCACAGAATCCCTCCTTTTGACGACCCTAAGAAAGAAGCTTTTAGAAAACAGTATAGGAAAAGGAGCAAATGCTGGTAACCAGCATTCTCACAATGTTTTCTGCCCTCCACAAAACAAATTTCAAATGTTCAGTTTTTTTATTTTTTGGTCTGCAAATGCTTTTGATTTGGGCAAACCTAAAATATTGTTGTTTGGTAATGTTAACTGCTACTTACACAAATTAGTGTGAAAAATAGCCCAGAATATTTTTTTGTGTGGGAATTTCATACTAACTTGTTTGTTTGATTTTCAAAAGTAAATTTTTTTTTTTAATTTCAATGGCTTTTTTTTTTTTAGACTTGCCAGGAGCCATCCTCCCAAGTAGAAGGGGAGTTGCAGGCATACATTGCAGAAAACAAGTACACCATCATTAAGAGCGACTACGTAAAGCGCTAAACTACAGCAGAGCAGACTCCGACTAATCTCTACAAAAGAAGATGTGTACGTGCGTGCATCCGTTAACCTTTTTCTTTAACCCTTTCCCAGACGGCAAAGTTTGGACCAGACCAAATTCAAAGCATTTTGCCGATGACAAATTAACAGTTGCTTAAAAGATGATTTTTCTATATGATAGGGTAGAAAACATTGTGGGAAAAGGAGAATATGCTGGTTACCAGCATTTTCTCCTTTTCCCACAATGTTTCCAAAAGGCTTCTATTTCTTTCCCGTAAAAACCAGGGATTGTTTGGGAAAGAGTTAAAAAAACTTCTCCTCAGAAACTATGGACTGGATTTCTACCAAATTTTACAGGAATGTTCCTTAGGTGGTTCTGTTTCAAATTCCTTCAAATAATTGTGTTCCATGAATAATTCTGGTTGCCATGGCAACCAAAGTAAAATATCTTTAAAAATCTTCTCCTCCCAAACTGCTAATTGGATAGCATTATTTTTTTGCAGGAATGTTCCTTAGATAGAGGTCTCCAGAATTCCTTTAAAAAAAAAAAAGATCCGTCAAAAAACATGGCTTTTATGGGAGACTCATTTTCCTTTTATAGTATAAAGTAAAATCTTTGAAAAATTTCTTCTCTCATACTATTCATTTTGATTTCATTGTTGTATTGGAGGTTAGTTCCTATGCTGGTAAGTCTTTACCATACAATCCTGACTTTTAACGACCCTAAAGAAGAAGTCTTTAGAAAACACTCTTGGAAAAGGAGAAAATGCTGGTAATCAGCATTTTCTCTTTTTCCTTCAGTGTTTTCTACTCTATCAAGGAGAGAAACCATCATTTCATCAATGTTTAATTTGTTGTCTGCAAATGATTTCAGTTTGGTCACATCCCAAATTTTGTCGTTTGGTAAAGAGTTAAAGATGGTTGCTTTACATAATCTATAATCCTTTTCATATAAAACAAGAGAACGTCTACACTTTGATTAGTTCTGGTAAATGTTTGTTGACCTACTAGTGACCTAGTACAAAGAGGGACAGGGCTTCACTGTTGTGATAAGGCATTTTGGTATCCAATCAAACTGATCCCTGACAAAGAAGACTTTAGAAAACATTGTGGGAAAAGGAGAAAATGCTGGTAACCTTTTCCCACAATGTTATCTACCCTTCACAAAACAACCTTTAAATTTTCATTCACTTTTATTTTTTCATCTACAAAATGCTTTCCATTTTGACAACCCTAAAATGTTGTCATTTGGTAATGAGTTAACTATAACCAGAAGACAAAATTTTTATAACTGGCCATACTTGAAAGATGTTGCAGACAACATAATAAATCTTCAAATTAGTAAAACTTGTATCAAAAAGGGTAGAAATTATTGTGTAAAACTAAGAAAATGCAGGTTACTTTTATTTTCTTTTTTCTCACGTTTTCATAGCTTTTTATACGCCCGTCGAAGACGGGACGTATTATGGGATCACCCGTGGCGTCCGGGCGGGCGGGCGGGCGGCGTCCAGTTCTTTGCCCGGAGCATATCTCCAAAACTATACAAGCTAGGGTTATGAAATTTTATGGGTATATAGATCTCATCGAGGGGGAGTGCAGTGCACAGGAATCATAACTCTTGCTTGCTTAATTTTTGAGTTATTGCCCTTTGTTGTTTTTCATACTTGAATTTTGTCCGGAGCATATCTCCAAAACTATACTAGCTAGGGTTATGAAATTTCATGGGTGGATAGATCTCATTGAGGGGGAATGCAGTGCGCAGGAAATATAACTCTTGCTTGCTTAATCTTTGAGTTATTGCCCTTTGTTGTTTTTCATATTTGAATTTTGTCCGGAGCATATCTCCAAAACTATACTAGCTAGAGTTATGAAATTTCATGGGTGGATAGATCTCATTGAGGGGGAGTGCAGTGCACAAGAATCATAACTCTTGCTTTCTTAATTTTTGAGTTATTGCCCTTTGTTGTTTTTCATACTTGAATTTTGTTCGGAGCATATCTCCAAAACTATAGTAGCTAGGGTTATGAAATTTTATGGGTGGATAGATCTCATCAAGGGAGAGTGAAGTGCACAAGAATCATAACTCTTGCTCACTTAATTTTTGAGTTATTGCCCATTGTTGTTTTTCATACTTGAATTTTGTCCGGAGCATATCTTCAAAACTATAGTAGCTAGGGTTATGAAATTTCATAGGTGGATAGATCTCACCGAGGGAGAGTGCAGTGCACAGGAATCACAACTCTTGCTTGCTTAATTTTTGAGTTATTGGCCTTTGTCATTTTTATACGCCCGTCGAAGACGGGACGTATTATGGGATCACCTGTGGCGTCCGTGCGGGCGGGCGGGCGGCATCCAGTTCTCTGTCCGGAGCATATCTCCAAAACTATTCTAGCTAGGGTTATGAAATTTCATGGGTGGATAGATCTCATCAAAAGGGAGTGCAGTGCGCAGGAATTATAACTCTTGCTTGCTTAATTTTTGAGTTATTGCCATTTGTTGTTTTTCATACTTGAATTTTGTCCGGAGCATATCTCCACAACTATACTAGCTAGGGTTATGAAATTTCATGGGTGGATAGATCTCATCAAGGGAGAGTGTAGTGCGCAGGAATCATAACTCTTGCTTGCTTAATTTTTGAGTTATTGCCCTTTGTCGTTTTTCATGCTTGAATTTTGTCCGGAGCATATCTCCAAAACTGTACTAGCTAGGGTTATGAAATTTCATGGGCGGATAGATCACATCAAGGTGGAGTGCAGTGCGCAGGAATTATAACTCTTGTTTGCTTAATTTTTGAGTTATTGCCCTTTGTTGTTTTTCATACTTGAATTTTGTCCGGAGCATATCTCCAAAACTATACTAGCTAGGGTTATGACACTTCATGGGTGGATAGATCTCATCAAGGGGGAGTGCAGTGCGCAGGAATCATAACTCTTGCTTGCTTAATTTTTGAGTTATTGCCCTTTGTCGTTTTTCATACTTGAATTTTGTCCAGAGCATATCTCCACAACTATACAAGCTAGGGTTATGAAATTTCATGCGTGGATAGATCTCATCAAGGGGGAGTGCAGTGTGCAGGAATCATAACTCTTGTTTGCTTAATTTTTGAGTTATTGCCCTTTGTCGTTTTTCATACTTGAATTTTGTTCGGAGCATATCTCCAAAACTATACTAGCTAGGGTTATACTAGCATGGGTGGATAGATCACATCAAGGGTAAGTGCAGTGCACAGGAATCATAACTCTTGCTTGCTTAATTTTTGAGTAATTGCCCTTTGTCGTTTTTCATACTTGAATTTTGTCCGGAGCATATCTCCAAAACTATATTAGCTAGGGTTATGAAATTTCATGGGTGGATAGATCTCATCAAGGGAGAGTGCAGTGCACAGGAATCATAACTCTTGCTCGCTTAATTTTTGAGTTATTGCCCTTTGCTTTTTTCATACTTGATTTTTGTCCAGGGCATATCTCCAAATTTATTCTACCTAGGGTTATGAAATTTCATGGATGGATAGATCTTATCAAGCGGGAGTGGAGTGCTCAGGAACCATAACTCTTGCTTTCTTAATTTTTGAGTTATTGCCCTTTGTTTTTTTTATACTTGAACTTTGTCCGGAGCATATCTCCAAAACTATACTAGCTAGGGTTATGAAATTTCATGGGTGGATGAATCTCACTGAGGGGCAGTGCAGTGCGCAGGAATCATAACTCTTGCTTGCCTAATTTTTCAGTTAGTGTCCTTTGTTGTTTTTCATACTTGAATTTTGTCCGGTGAATATCTCCAAAACTATACTAGCTAGGGTTATGAAATTTCATGGGTGGATAGATCTCATCAAGGGGGAGTGCAGTGCACAGGAATCATAACTCTTGTTTGCTTAATTTTTCAGTTTTTGCCCTTTGTTTTTTTTTTATACTTGAATTTTGTCCGGTGCATGCCCCAGCTTTACAACTTGGGGTAAGACGGGCGTATCTTGCGACAATTTGCCGATCTTGTTTATACTTGAATTTTGTCCGGTGAATATTTCCAAAACTATACTAGCTAGGGTTACGAAATTTCAAGGGTGGATAGATCTCACCGAGGGGGAGTGCAATGCACAGGAATCATAACTCTTGCTTGCTTTATTTTTTAGTTATTGCCATTTGACGTTTTTCATACTTGATTTTTGTTAGGAGCATATCTCCAAAACTATACCAGCCAGGGTTATGAAATTTCAGGGGTGGACAGATCTCATCGATTGGGAGTGCAGTGCACAGGAATAACAACTCTTGCTTGCTTTATTTTTGAGTTACTGCCCTTTGTTGTTTTTCATACTTGAATTTTGTCCGGTGCATGCCCCGGCTTTACAACTTGGGGTAAGACGGGCGTATCTTGCGACAATTTGCCGCTCTTGTTTTCTTTTAAAGTGACCTAAAATGCAGGAATGAATGGTAATTGTTAAAAACTTCTCTTCACCGTTACAGAAAAATCAGGCCTGTGGAGCGATACAGGCGCTCAAGCGCCTCTAGTTTATAGACTTGAGGTAGAATGCTTTCGGAAACATTTTCGGTATACGAGAAAGTGCTTGTAATGCATATTTACTCCATTGGTCACCATGTTTTCTTTCTTCAAAAGGCTACTGCACACTTTGAGCAAAAGTTCATTTCTTGTTTGCAAATCTTTTCAAGACTAAATTTTTTTTATGTAGATAGAGTGATAGATTGATATTTTACATGCACATCATCTGGCTAGTCAGGTTTTTGTGTATATATTTTCACTTGATTACTTTTTGGTACATGTTCATTATATTTTTGCCACTACCTTTATGTTTACATGCTGTATCTTACTATATTTGCCTGTTCTTTAACCAATTAACCCTTTACCAAATCATCCCTGGTTTTCACGACCCTGAGATAGAAGGCTTTTGAAAACCTTGTTGGAAAGGGAAAAAATGCTGGTTACCAGTAATTTCTCCTTTTTCCACAGTGTTTTCCGCCTTGCCTGAAAGAAAACTTTAATTTTTGAGTCGCCTTTATTTTGTTGTCTGCAAGTGCTTTCAATTTAGACCAGTCTAAAATTTTGTTGTTTAATAAATAGTTACTAGCAGACAAAAATTAAATTGTCCCAGATTTCAGCAGACAATTTCAAAAAACGGCCAAAAAAGTGGAAAAGGTACTGAAAGGATAAATATAAACATTATTGGAAAGAGACACTATTTGGATTATATGAAGAAAGCATTGTGTTGCAATGTACCAGTGTTTATCTGTGGATTCCTTTGACATAGTGTGCAAGTTGTTGGCTAAATACATGTACTCATGTTTTCTTTTTAAAAATCATCATCAAGTATAAGATTTTGAGCTTTTTTTACTTTCATTTATTTGCAACTCAAAGCATCAGCAGAGATGAAAATGCTTGTCACAAGCATTTTTACCTTTGGACACAGTGTTTTCAAAAATATACCGAACAACTTTAAAAATCGGGCTAGTTGGCTATGGGTTAAGTTTTGATTCAAGGGCCATTTATTTCTCTTTATACAAGTGGTATGGTCCTTAAATTTGTCTTAGAAGTATTCTCTGCATTAAACAAATTTAACAGTATGAGAATATACTCTAGCTGAAGTATTAAAATATACTTTCAATGTTCATCATACTACCAATTAAAAAAAATATCAGAAAGATATTTACAAGCTATTATTACTTATTTTGATGTTTCGAAAATATAAGAAAAATATGAGATTTTTGTTTTGGTCCCTTGAAATATTATGCAATAAAAGCCATATTTTCTTTTTTATGCAGTGCAAAGTTAACTCTTTACTACACGACAACATTTTAGACTGGTTCAAAATGAAAGCATTTGCAGACGACAATATAAAGGTGACTGAAAAATTGAAATTGGTTCTGGGAAGGGTAGAAAATACTGTGGGAAAAGGAGAAAATGCTGGTTACCAGCATTTTCTCCTTTTCCTACAGTGTTTTCAAAAGGCTTCCTTTTCAGGGGCGTCAAAAGTAGGGATTGTGTGGTAATGGGTTAAACTTCCTAGTCTTTTTGCGAGCCTTTTTGACAGGTCTTAATTGAGACAAAGCACTGGGATAAGAATGTAACACTTAGTATTCAATTGTTTTCTACTTTTGCCATAATATTTTCAAGCTGCTTCTCTCCAAGAGTAGTCAAAAGTCGTCATTGTGTGCGAAAGGGTATTGACATGTCCTGCTTGAGATGGAGGTGTTTATTCACAAATATACTGTTTACTTGTTTTAACTACCTTTACATAATATTCATTTTGTTGTGGTACTCGATTCATGTTACGAGAAGATGATACTTCTTTCAAATTAAAGTGAAAAAAAAAAAGAAGCTTTGTTTCTGTTCTTCTTTTTGTTTAACTGTTTCACCTTAAATAGTATTGAGTTTTTTGACTATTTCACTCAGCACATGATGAGAAACTTTTGGTCACATCCAAATTGAACGCATCTTCAAACCAGGGGGAACGATTTCTTCATTTACTCAATCTAATTCTAAAATCGACTTCCATGAGTACTTTCAGTACTTTGATTTATCTTGTAAAGAAGTAGAGTTCATTTCATCAGCTTGTGATTAATACGGGGAAATATTTGCCGATAAAAGGAAAAGGTATGCGAAAATAACGAGTGTCGTAAGGCACGAGTTATTTCCGCGGATATTTCCCTTTTAAGGCAAATATTCTCCGATATTAACCACAAGCTGATGGTATAAATTATATATTATATTTCCTCTGATTATTTTGTCAACGAATCCACTTTTAAAACTAGTGATCTCAAGTTAATTAACCAGATTTTCGGCAGGAGGCAAATAGTCACTGTGACGAGGAGATAATTCCCCCCCCCCAGCTTGAATGACGTCATTTCTTTACCCATAACATTTCTAAAAGTAGAAGCATGAACTATAAAGTTTTAGATGATTAAAAGCATAGTAACAAAGGACAAACCTGTGTAAATACAAAAGTTCCTCACGCTGATAAATGTTGATGTTGCACCGCAGCCGAACGCAAGTAAATCTGTCAGTGTAGTGATTGTAATGCCGACACCGGATACTCGCATGGTTTCCGCCAGTTTATCGGAGACCGTTGTCTGTGTTTGGGCCCCAGAGAGGCCCGAGAGCAGAATAAACATATCATCTATACCGATACCTGAAACATTATGGAGCGTTTAATCTTTAGGCTAGCTAAGCAAATCTTTGATCTGTTTTGGTCGAAACGTAATTTATCCATTGCAAATTAAAACAAAATGGATTCATTCTATTTTGAGTTTGATTTCAATTAATTAACAAGATATATCTGTAGAAATAAATGTCGAAGAAGAAAGACCTAAAAGTTCTGTTATTTACGGTTAAGGTTATTACATGCGTAAGGTACACACCCTTTTCCAATAGGCAAGCCTCAAATCTATCGTGTGCTAGATGATAGGCCTACAAAAAATTATCATACCTGACACCAGAAAGGGAGAGACGCCGACTATGCTGACAAACTCTATGCCAATGGCTGCACAGAGACCGATAGCGGAAAGTATGGACAGGCCGGTCGCGAGCCAACCTGCAGCACCGAGCCAGACCCGCTGACCAACACTGTCTGTCAATCTATTGATAAAATGGAAATGAAAAACAATTTTCTTCATCGATAAAAACAAAGACAAATTTGCAGATGACAAATTTAATTTTCATATGGTTCAATGATGGTTCAAGTGTATTAAACGTTGTGGGAAAAGGAGAAAACGCTACCAGCATTTTCTCCCTTTCCGGGAAGGTTTTCAAAGGCCTTCTTTCTCAAATTAGTTAAAAGACAGATCGTTTGATAACGGCAAGAGCTAAACTAGTATATAGTTGATTAAAGAGACATCCCTCCAACACAGTTGTTGGGTATTGTATTTAAGTCGGGACGAAGATATGCATGAAGGAGTGGTCTCCCATAATAACTTTACGATTTTTCTTGCGTGGAAAAGAAATATCATCGTTAAGGCCAACGCAGATTCACGACTGAAGTCAGTTCTTAACTTGCACTTTCCTGTGAAATGCATCTAGTCTGTTTCATTAGCCTGAGGTTTGACTCTAACTTTTATTGAAAGTGTACATTTCTCCATACTATCTTTATTTTTCAGTGTTAATGTAAACAGAAGTTCTGGACAGTTAAATATCAACAAATGACCGAAATTATTCACGATACACAAAGCCTTACGCCAAGGTCAAATTAGAGCCCTAATCGTACAAGATCCTTAGAGGTTTACGTCAATGTTTGTCATAAATTCTATGCTGACGTATTATGTGTCTTTTATGTCTAAATTATTCAAGACGATGAGAACATAAATCAAACTTAAGTATAGCTTTAATTTTCACATGAATTAATCCCCTTTAAAAAAAGTAATAATATTTCATACCAAAATGCTCTCTAGGTTGTAAAACAATGCTGAATCATCAGCGTTTTTTTAACCAATCCCCAAAAGTGCCTAGTGTTTTAAAGCTTTCCCAAACAATCCCTGGTTTTACGGGTCTGGAATAGTAGCCTTTTGAAAACATTGAGGGAAAAGGAGAAAATGTTGGTAACCAGCATTTTCTCCTTTTCACACAATGTTTTCTACCCTATCATAGACAGAAATCATCGTTTCAGCAAGAGTTGAATTGTCGTCTGCAAATGCTTTCAATTTGGTCTTGTCCAAAAATTTGTCGTTTGGGAAATGGTTACGGACCACAATAACGGATTTTGACATAGTTGTTAGAAATGGAGAAAATGTGTATCGCCAGCATTTTCTCCTTTTCCAACAATAATTACGATATATTATAATTTCATCGACTGAGTCACATTTAATATGTCCTCTGTAAATGCTTTCAGTTTGGACAAGCCTAAGCCCAAGATTGTGTCATTCGGTCGACACTGTTCGCATTAGAAAAAGAGAAAAAAACACCCTTCAAGTTTGGGACAAGCCTTTTCGCTGGTTCAATAAAGTTCAAAGCACTGAAAATACTGTGGAAAAACAGGGAGTTGAGCATTTTCTCCCGTTAGATAACATTCTACCAATACACATCTATCTGACTTTGGCATTCTGGGTACGGTACGGACTATTTTTCAAAACGACAACCGTTACTTTGAATTTCAAGATAAATAACGTTTACTCAATTCAACTTTACCTGGTGCGATTCATTCAGCTATGATCAGCTTGCATGTTACCAATGCAGCGGCTATGTATTAAAACAGTCCCTACAGGCTTGGGTAATAGCTTTGATATAAGCCCCTTTTCCTTGGTATTTATGGGATCGGAGATTCGTCGTAGCAGACAGGTCGAATCTTCGACGAATATGACATGCGCAGACAACGAAGAGTTGTGAAGAAACAATTAAGCTATGGTCTGTAGACAGCGGTTTAATGCATCTGCAAAAAGGACTGGATTGTGTCAGCCTGTCCTGTCCTCGCAGGCTGACTCTCGTGGCAAATCTTTGCCATCGATCAATTTTCTCCTTGTCAAAGGACCAGTATATGTCATGATTACGTTGATTGTTAGACAACCTAGATTTTACTGGTTCATCACTATCTAATGACTTGCCAAGTAAAATGTCTCAAAGCATGGCTAAAATATCATTCTAACATGACACGCGAATCATTCGATGAGTTGGTCAAAATAACTCTTGATAACTAGATCTACAGCTAATATTATTCATAAATGTTTCGACGGTACGTTTATTGATTACGTATAAAAGGATCTGTCTGCGCAGAAGGTGATCATCATATGACCCATTTCTACACTTTTCGATATCGTAACATACTCTAAGATATTCATAAACTATCAAGTTTTAATATTCACATCCGCTTTACTGAACGAGCTTATCCTTTCCATGTTATATGTAATAAATAATTGTACCTCATAACTCACAACTGTGGTTTATTGAACGATAAACCACGATAGGAAGATAGCCCTCGAGGATTATTTATTGCGCCTCATAACTCACAACTGTGGTTTATTGAACGATAAACCACAATAGGAAGAAGACTATTTGTTAACTTACCTCGCTGAGACGGTTGCAGATATAGAATACGCCATCATTATAGCTACGGTGAAGGCAAACAGTCCAAGGTCCCCTATAACGTTGTCATGGAGCTGTTCATCTAGAGAGTCAGAGTGGGCGTATAATGTTTCTATATCTTCTCCCCTGTACCGCTCCAACACCTTCAGAAACTCGGTACACTGAAATTAAAAAAAAAACAAATTTGAGCCATTGCTCGGTAAAGAAGGGGGTTTTAACCCTTAGGCTAAACAACATTTTGTGGACAGCTTAGATCAAGATCAGACTGCACAAAACGTCAGATCTTGGATTTAGACTGTCCAATAAGGTGATATTATTCCCAAAGATAGAACTGTAAAATAGCAATTTTTGGGTTAACAATATCCTCATAAATAAGTCGGTTGTTAAACAAAATGCATTTTATGAAAATGCATCCATGCTTATGTGATTATTTGCTGGGAATATTGCATCACGAAGATGCATTTACGCCTTTCTGCCAGAGCAAGGGTCCTATATCATTATTCTTCATGGTGTTTACGTCTTTTCAACATTATTTCACGTATTACTGGGTGGCTACTGCACCTATATCATCCTCGGATACCCCGGGGTCTCCCTGTTTGCTACGCTACATCGACCCCTGGGACAATTAATTGAATTTCCCTCGCTTTACCGCTGGCCGAATGCTGGCTTTTCATTGGTTCCATCATCATTTTGTGATGGGCGAGTGGACTGTACGCTATGACGTTTCGTATCGATTTTCGGCGGCTGATTCAAAGTTTTATTGGTCAATTGTCCCAGGGGTCGATGTAGCGTAGCAAATAGGGAGACCCCGGGGTATCCGAGGATGCACCTATATATTAGTTTCTGGAAGTTTTCATAATACTAAATCTTCGCCAAACATCATTTCCGAGTCCTTGGTTGCGTTTCCATAAACGTCCTCTAAACAAAGCTCAGCGGTCTGGGAACAAATAATTTCATCAGCTTGTGGTTAATATTGGGAAATATTTGCCGAGAAAGGGAAAGGTATGCGAAAATAACGAGTGCCGTATTTCACGAGTTATTTTCGCTAACCTTTCCCTTTTGAGGCAAATATTTCCCCATATTAACCACAAGCTGATGAAATAAATTATATATTATATTTCCTCTGATTATTTTGTCGACAAATGCCACTTTTGAATCTATTTTAGCAAAATAGAACAAGTAGTTCCAGATTTTCAACAGGAGGAAAAAATTCACTGTGACGGGAAATAATCCCCCCTTCTGAAATTATGACATTTCTGTACCCATAACATTTAAAAAAATAGACACATGAAATATAATATTGAGGCGTTATGCATTGTCTTATCATCATTCCTCAGAAAGAATTTACCGAGATAGGAATCGACTCGTTTCAATCCACCTGCCCTATTATACTTTACATGGACAGACCTCCCCAAAGGTATAGGCAGGTACCACTAACTCACAAACTTACACGCACATACTTATATGCCCTAACAATGCAACAGAGAGACGTATTGCGTACGAAAACGAAAAAAAAACTATTATTATACTGATGTTTTACCCATTTAATGATATCATCCGTAGCGTCTATATCTGTACGAAATCCGTACTCTATCTTGATGTACTCCATACCATGTAGATGGGTCTCGTTTCTATCGACATGTCCTGTATGATACAGAAGTCGTTAAGCCGTTTATCAACTATTTATGAACCATAAATTCCACACTTGTTCAGATTAAATGCGTTTTCATATGACGAATTAACCCATTACCACACAATCCCTACTTTTGACGCCTCTGAGAAAGAAGCTTTTGAAAACACTGTAGGAAAAGGAGAAAATACTGGTAACCAGCATTTTCTCCTTTTCCCACAGTGTTTTCTACCCTTCCCAGAACAAATTTCAATTTTTCAGTCACCTTTATTTTGTAGTCTGCAAATGCTTTCAATTTGAACAAGTCTAAAATTTTGCCATGTGTTAAAGAGTTAAGTGAGGCATATACTGCTTTATGCACTTGTTTTTTCATGTCCATCAATTATTCTACCGCATGATTCAGTCTATTGTTAAAATATAGTGTTACGGGAGACAACTCCTCCATGCATGTCGTCGTCCCGATTCAAATACAATATCTGACAACTGCGTCAGAGAGATATCTCTTTGGATCAGTGGTTACAGCTTCTCAAGCTAAGGCTGACAATTCACTACGTTACTCTACCATTGGCGGATCGAGGTTGATTTCTACGTTCACCCGATACGCTTTTTCATTGGATGCAGCCAGCTCTAGCTGCAACGAATGAAATCGCACGTAGCATTTCATCTTTGATAAAAATAGAACAAGGTCTCTACCTTTCGAATAAAAGGTAAAACATGGAAACCCACGTGGATGTCTGCTTATCGCTACATGTGTATTCGTAAGCGGTTTGTAAAACGATAGTTCATTTGCTTTTAGAAACATCATGTAAAGGGGAGTAATAACCAGCATCCAATAGAAGGTGCATCGCAGGAATTTCGAAATCGGGCTCAATCAGCCAAGGTAAAATGCACGAAGTGGTCGTAAACTTGGCTCGCAAAGATGCAGTGGTTATGGTATTCGTCTTTTAATCTTCGAAACACGAGGTTATTTGTCACTTCAAGGGTTCGAATCCCGCCAGATGCTGTTTGTATTTGAGCTATGCATTTATTTGTTTCTTTGTTACGGACTTCGTTCGTATGTATAAATTTTATTGATCTGTAATTCTATGACAATTTGCTTGTCGGTAAACAAATCCACTCTTATTCCAGAGCAAGGCCCAAGTATAATGATATAATACGGCTTGCAACATCCGAAAAAGGGGCATTCGGACAATTGCGTAATCCAAGACGACACTTTCCGTTTTTATGTCATTTTCTGTTTTGCGCATGTCTACTGTAGCCTAAAATCTAATGTAGTCGTAAAGTGCCGTCTCGGATTAGCCTGCGCGGACTGCGCAGGCTGATCCGAGACGACACTTTACGCAAATGTCCGAATGCCCCTTTTTTACGTATTGCAACAAGCCATATATACAGATAGTTTAGAACAGGCAAAAGACCATCATACAAACATACTAGGAGTTGAAAGAAGAAGGCATAACTAAAATATATATTTTTGTTATAATTCAGGGATGTAGATCCAAGAGGGCATGGTAAAAATATAATCATAATTCTAAAATGGCACGCGACTTTGGCTCTATAAACACAGTGCAAGGAAAACGTGGTAAAATCTGCGACAATCCATGTAGAGAGACGTCATCCTATATCGAGTGACATCATTCAATGAGTGAGTTATTCAATGGAACATAATCTTCATCCGCGTTTTTACTCTTAGTTTGAACTTGTTTTCCTTTCATTAAGAATTGGCCAAGTTAGAATCGAAATAATCTTCTTTCTATCGTGGTATATCGTTCAATAAACCACGTTGTGAGTTATGAGGCGCAATGAATAACCCACTCGGGCTATCGCCCTCGTGGATTATTTATTGTGCCTCATAACTCACAACTGTGGTTTATTGAACGATATACCACGATAGAAAGAAGATTATTTCTTTATTATACTCTAAAAGATGCATGAGAGAATGTTATTAGTTGTACGGTCAAGTGGCAGGGGACTTGGAAACTTGTTCACGGCTGTGGTTAATCTAGTCCAAATATTTAGACGTACACATGCTTGTTTGCCGTTCAACATTTATTTTTCGGACATTTCACATTTTACTTTTCTTTTGCATGTTACGTCTAAACGGGCCCTACTTAGTTCTATGTAGCAAATTTGATTTCCTAAAATCCGGGATAATGGTGACAAAGCACGCAAGTAAACATGATAGATAACTTAACTGGATACAAATTTACTTTTCTGACTCTGAAAAAGGGCCACATTCATGATATATTCATCTTGAGTTCAATCGTGTAACTTTTTCCAACACAAAAGCCGCCATGTTTACAAGCATATTTCGGGTTAAATAAAAAAACGAATTTCCGAACAATTTTTGAACGAAATCCGATTAGGCCCCCCCCCCCCCCCGCACGGATTGTAACCTTAGATTTGGCAACCATTTTCTGAAGTTCTGTTTACCAAAATTATTTCTAAAACCTTAACATAAATTAATGTGAAATGCCTGTATAATCATAGTCCCTACTTGAATCATGTATATATTCAACGATAACAACATATTCAGCCTTCGGTCTTGTGCGAGAAGCTGAATTTAGACATGGGAAACCCCAGCCTCATTGTGTGGCTTTATATATCCATTGGACAGTTCATGAAAAATATACTGTATACCAGAACTCAAGTAAAATGCTTCCTATCACCAGAAGTAATTGTTTGCATCATATAAATGAACTGTTCAAAGTCAATTAGCTCAGTTTTTGAAGTGCGATGAACGGGACGGACGTATGTAAAATTTACCGTCTATTGGTCTTCTCTTGACAGCTGCACTAGAATACCAGAAAATAAAAAAATACACTTTTTGCAGTATTTCTGCTCGAGCAAATTTGTACGAAAATCAAGTGGAATTGAAATTCATGAAATAAATTTTGGCTACACGCGAAACCTCACGCCAAAAAAAAAAATAATAAAGTGTCATTTTTTCCCTTGTCTCATGTGAAATGACAGTTATGCAGTAACTTGACACCCTTATTGATATTATTTTTTTCAAATTATGCGGAAATACGTATCCATAAATTTACAGACATGAAAAATTGATTGGTGCAAAAAACGCAGAAACCCATGACACAACAGAATGTTCCGTTAGACTCGGCCCGGTCAGAGACTTCAGACCGTCTTTTCAGCTTTTTAATTACTTTAAACAGAAAATTTTCATAATTATCTTGATCTAACAGACTTGTTTTGCTGCAAGTCATAAATATGCAATTTAGAATCATTATTATCCAACCCTCTAATATGAACTTAACCACAGATTTACAGCTCAGGGGTTAAGTGTGCCCTGAGCGGAAATACCGGTTTCGGTTCCTTCTATCAATTTATTAGCAGTTGTGAAGGAGGACTAGGAATTTTCTTCGAAACTACTTTATCATAAATCACCTGAAAATATTCAGTGTCGTATTCAAAGAGCGAGTGGTCTGGAAAAACGTCATAAAATACCACTAAAACCGACCTTTCTTTTAAAAATATGCATACGGTCCTGTTTTGGTTGCAGTTCCTAAATAAACAAGAGTGAAACTATTGTCTGCATTTAAATAAGGGGTTCGTAAAAAAAGGTGACGTCTTTCACTTCATCGTGCCTAAGAAAACCGGGATGCATTTAGGGTTAAAAAACACGTACCCCGCGAAAACACATCGATCGACGATAGATCTCATTTCTCTTTGATGAAATGAAGCTTTTCAACACTTTCCAACGTTAAAGTTTACCTAATTAGTTGGAGCCTTACTGTCGTACGTTCATTTATGTCCATGTCTTTATCTACGTAAAAGAAGGCCATGCACATAAAACATCATAAAATCCGATATGTAACACTCAACCATTAATTAAAGAAATTTATCACTCTATTTAACACACAACATCCAAAAAGTATCAGAAACTCGGGTTGGACGGGAATCCGGCGAAATCGATTCAGAAAACGTGGGAACGAACTAGATTTGGGACGAGTTACTGGGACATTGTTTCGACGTTTCTTTTATTTATGAATAGTCTTAAAACTCGATAACCGTCTGTAATGGACCATTAAACGATTCAGTACTTCTTTCTGGGCAAAATTATATTTGTGAATGAGGGTTGCCCCTTTCTGTAACACTTTAATGGAGGTAAAGGAATTTCGTTTAAAGAATTTCGTTTACTTGCCGTTAACCCGCGATAACTACACATTTACATACCGGTTTTACTTCAAAAATAGGGTAGTGTGAAATAGAAGCGGATTTAAGTCATAAAACGTAAGTGTCTTACAACCAAGTCTTTAATATCGGTTCAATATTGATTTATCTTGTTACCGATACCAGTTTCATTGAGCATTTTGCATTTTCAATATCCAAATTTGTTGCTCAAACAGCGACAAGATTTGATGTCGGAGTTTGCTAAAGGAACCTATGAAGGGCCCGATAAGACCCTACGTACACGATGAATGTCAAAATGTGAAATAACGTACGTAGGGTCTTATAAATAGGACTATGGTTAATCATGTCGCCCCAGCCGAAGGCGAGGTGGCGACATGATTCACTACAGCCGTGAACAAGTTTCCAAGTCCCCTGCCACTTGACCGTACAACGAATTTATTATACGCAAAGTTTTACCCTTTCAAAGGGCGTTAAGAGAAATTTTCCTGTTTTCTAATTTCACGAATTGAGTATGCTGACGAAATAGAAATTCCCGTCTGTGTGCCCCAATTCAATGAAAACTGACGTCACTGGAAACTGACGTCACTAAAAACGTGCAGTTTAGTGCATAAATGTGCAGTCTGGTGATCAATCGACGCCGCCATTTTGGATGATGTATTGCACGTGTAGATATGTTTACGGAGCACTCAAAAGGGAACTGGTTTTAGGTGCTTTGTGCCAGGGAACATGATATTATGTTCCCGGCATGTTAACCAATCAGATCACGAGAAATTTCTTTGCAGTATAATAATAGCTTATGGCATACCTCCAATATATGTCTTGTAGTTAGACACGCCTTCCGAAGATACAAACCATGGAAACATGACATTCTGTTGCTCTACTGCGTTCATAAACTCGTTTGTCCAAAACACCGAACCCTCCACAAAACAACTGCTATTAACTAGAGCACAGATGTCCGTCAACTGCAGGGGGAAATATTATTCTTATATTTACTTTTAGCCGTATTTTGATACTTCTTTGACAGTTAATTTCTTGCTTTATAATAATATTTTAGACTGGCCCACTTTGAAATCTTTCTTTTAACTCTTTACCAAACAACAAAATTTTAGACTGGTCCAAATTGAAAGCACTTGCAGACAACAAAATAAACATAACTCAAAATTTGAACTTTGTTTCCAGCAGGGTAGAAAACATTGTGAGAAAAGGAGAGAATGTTGGTTACAAACATTTTCTCCTTTTCCCACAATGTTTTCAAAAGGCTTCTATCTCAGGGTCGTAAAAAACAAGAATTGTTTGGTAAAGGGTTAAAAACAACATAATAAAAGCAAATAAAACGATGGAAATTGCTTCTAAAAAAGCATCGTTAGAAAATGAGAAAATACTGTTTACCAACAATTTCTCCTTTTCACACAATGTTCTCACAAGGCTTCAAGATTTGGGATGTCAAATTACGTTATTCTTATTAGAAGTTTAAATACGTACTTCAATCAATCCAAATGTGTACTTTTGGAAATAAACGTAGAAAACACTTTTTTGCGGCTGAGGAGATCCTTTCAGTAATATTTACAATCTTGATGTTTTAAGGTTCGTTTCGCAATTTTTCCAAGCTTCGATTAAGTTTAAAAGGAAAAGAAGACGTTCGAATTTTTCATAGAATGAAAAGCAATGTGTGTGTCGTGTAACTGAAATTGTTCGAATCAAGGTCATCAAGCCTTTTCCAGTCCTAGTTTTATTGATAAGTTACATGAATATTATGGGCAACAACGGATCTCCCTGTTTGAGTCCTATCGAAATTCGAGAAAGAAAGGAAATAGAAATTTACAGCTGATCAGTACTTTTGACACTCACTTTATCAGTACTATGAATTAATCTTGATTTTTCATTCGTATTACAGCTGACGCCACCAAAGAGTAGTTCAAAATCTATTACCATGCACCTATACATTAATATCTGCCGTCATTAGTTGACAGCTGCGTTTAACGACACTTAAATGTTCATGGGAAAACTATAATTGGCTTGCAACACGCCAGAAGGGGCATTCGGACATTTGCGTAAAGTGTCGTCTCGGATCAGCCTGCGCAGGCTAATCCGAGACGGCACTTTACGACTACACTAGAGTTTTTGCAACAGTAGACTTGCACAAATCAGGAAATTACATAAAAACGGAAAGTGTCATCTCGGATTAGTCTGAGCGGACTGCGCAGGCTGATCCGAGACGACACTTTACGCAGATGTCCGAATGTTCCTTTTTGCGTGTTGCCGCCCATATTTGGTTGTTAATAAATGAACTTCAATGACGTCAAAATAACTCTTGATAACTAGATCTACAGCTAATATTATTCATAAATGTTTCGACGGTACGTTTATTGATTACGTATAAAAGGATCTGTTTGCGCAGAAGGTGATCATCATCTGACCCATTTCTACACTTTACGATATCGTAACATATTCTGAGATATTCATAAACTATCAAATCTTAATATTCACATCCGCTTTACAGAACGAGCTTATCCTTTCCATGTTATGTAAATAGGGAGCACTTTGTACCAGAAAGTAGTTCCGGTAGGATGCGTTTCTATAATTTTATTCCATATGCTATAATTTTACTGTAATTTTTTTTTCTTCTTTTTTTTTTTCATAGTTGATAAATTTGCAAAACTATCTTATTTAATAGAATCTGCTGCTTTAGAAACAGTTGCATATATGGCTCGCAACACGCAAAAAGGGACATTCGGACATCTGCGTAAAGTGTCGTTTCGGATCAGCCTGCGCAGTCCGCGCAGGCTAATCCGAGACGGCACTTTACGACTACATTAGATTTTGTGCTACGGTAGACTTCCGCAAAGCAGAAAATTACATAAAATCGGAAAGTATCGTCTCGGATTAGCCTGCGCGGACTGCGCAGGCTGATCCGAGACGACACTTTACGTAAATGTCCGAAAGCCCCTTTTCGCGTGTTGCAAGCCAATTATCATGATGCTATATATCTCAAAGGCTCACTCATGTCAGATCCTATATATGTGAAACTTACCCGAATTTCAGTTCCGTCATCCCTTGCTGCAACGATCTGACTAATGACGTCATGTAGTGACGAAACCTCAACAAGGGCGTTTCCCTCCAGTAAATTTCCTGTCTTGGAGCGTACCAGTACTGCTGCCCATTTTCCAATCTGGTTTAATTGAAGCTTCTGGAAATTGGTTCTTGACGTGTCTGGAAATATTTCTTGAACTCTTTCCTCGTCCTTCCTTGCTTGGGAACCTGAATGTATATTTAGAGGGATGGGTATAACTGGCTTTTTTCTTTAACTCGAGAAAGCTCAATAGGTCAAATATGGATATGACTAGATTTCTAGTTTGACGTATTAGATTTTTTGAAAACGCATAAACTCATATCTAAAAAAGCTGCAGCAGAATAATTGGCTACCCGTGACAAAACGGGAGAAGAAAATTTACAAAGTAAAAATTTAAACAAGAGGGCCAAGATGACCCAGGATCGCTCACCTGAATTTTTGAGAGGAAAATATCTGATTTTTCTTTTTAACTTTGGGAACACAATCATTATTTTGCCAAGCTATTTAGAAAATGTCACCTGTAAAAGTCATTTCTTAATCTGTGACCGCCCCTACAATCATAACAACAGCAATGATTCTGATGAATAAAAATTCTGGAAATAAATTTTTCAATAGATCACCCAAGGAAAATTTCTTTAAGAAGAGCAAATGCTCGATAGTGACTAAAAACATAAGTCGAACAAGAGCACCACATGCAGGTGCCTACAATTGCCTGTTGTTTTTCGACGGATAAAAAAGTTCTAACAATTTTTGAGGGTCACCCAATGAACATTGCAGTGAAATTATTTCAAAATCTGACCGGCTGTTTCAGTGAAGAAAAATTTCAAAAAAGAATTCTTTATGTCCATACAGTGTAAATAGCCAACAGCCACCTGAGCCATGTTTCTTTAAAATTTCTCTAACAATTTGCAAAAATGGTCACCCAAAGAACATTGTTGTGAAATTACATGTATTTCAAAATCTGACCACCTGTTTCAGAGTAGAAGAATCTTTAAAAATGTCTTCATGTCCAAGTGCCCCCACCCACACACCCCCGACCCAATCAGAGCCACATTTCTTGACGAATCAGCATTTTGCAAACAATTTTTGAAAAGGGTCACGAAATGAACATCATATAGTGCATGCAGCCCCCAGTCACCAGAGCCATGTTTCTTGACGGATTGAAATTTCGCGCCAAAGATTTGAAAACGGTCACCAAAGGAACATCTCTGTGAAATTATGTCGAAATGTGACCATAGACGTTTATCCTAAGAATCTATACGGAAAAAAAGCTCAAAAAAAGTAGTCAGCTATAGTGAAAGAGTAATAAGCTGTAGTGAAAAAGTAGTCAGCTAGAGTGAAAAAATAGTCAGCTATAGTGAAAAAATAGTCAGCTATAGTAAAAAAGTAGTCAGCTATACTGAAAACTTAGCCAGCTTAACTGAAAAAATAATCAGCTATACTGAAAAAAAAACAGTATGGGTTAACCTGTTACCACACATTGCCTACTTTTGACGACCCTGAGAGAGAAGCCTTTCAAAAACACTGTGGGAAAACGGGAAAATGCTGTTAACAAGCATTTTCTCTTTTTCCCACAATGTTTCTACTCTTCACAAAACAAATTTCAAGTCATTTTTATTTTGTCGTCTGCAAATGCTTTCGATTTGGACAAGCCTAATATATTGTAGTTTGGTAATGAGTTAACAAAATCATGTTGCATGACACCTAAAAGAAGTAATGCTTAGAAGATATGCTTTACATGGAGCGACAGGTTATGTTTATTAATGAAGATAGATCTTTGTCCTGGATTTCACAAATAATTAAAAAAAAATCCCTCTGTCAATCATTTTTATTTCAAAATGCAGAGTAATAATTGTATTTCATTTTTATGTTCTTTTGATCTCTCAATCCTATTTAGTGCGTTTTGGGGGAAAATTTCAAGTCACTAGCTTCAGTGTATATTACTTTCATAGTAGAGGCCAGTAGTTCAGTCGATAGTGTAAGAGACTTAAAACCATGAAGGTTGCTGGTTAGAATCTCTAGCTCAGCTTTATTATTTCCCTGGACTGATATCAGTCATTGCGACGCCATTCCTTTTCAACAACTGATTACTTGACGATGTTCGTAACGACAAAGATGACATTTTCAGGCCTAGAGGCTGCTTTCATGAACACTGTAACACAAGAACAAAATGCTTGTAGTGAGAAATGTCTCCTTTTGCATCTAAGCCTTTAATTAACTCATTACCGACAAAATTTTAGGCTTGTCCAAATCGAAAGCATTTGCCGACGACAAAATAAAAGTGACTGAAAATTAGAAATTTGTTTTTGAAAGGGTAGAAAACATTGTGTAAAAAGGAGAAAATGCTGGTTACCAGCATTTTCTCCTTTTCCCACAATGTTTTCAAGAGGCCTTTTTCTCAGGGTCGTCAAAAGTAGGGATTGTGTGGTAATTGGTTATATGTATCATACACAACCTCTTAACTCCTTACCAGTCGACAAAATTTTGGCGTCTCGAGATGTATTGGCAGACAATGCTTTACTTTTCATCTACAGGGGAGTTTTCTTTCTAATGTTTGTTGAATAAGAGATTGTACAGTAAAGGATAAAAGACGTTTTGAAAAAAAACGACGCAATGAAAAAAGGAGATATCTTTAACCCTTTAGCTCTTAAGGCATTTCTGTGGTATCTCTAATTGACCCTAAATAACAGCAAGGATGAAGCCGTTTTTATGAGTAGCATAGATAGCATAGAAAACATTGTGACAAAAGGTGAAATTGCTCGTCACGAGCAATTTCACCTTTTGCCACAATGTTTTCCAAAGGCTCCAACAAGCAATGCGTAGAAATGAGTATCTATAGAGTAAAGGGTTAAACTCATCTATCACGTTTATAACTAGGTATTTTCTTTCGTTATTTGACAAACTGTTCCAAAACAAGTGATCTTTTGTAGATTATATTTTTATATTATCGGAATTATCTCCAAATCAAGTAATGCTAACTGGCTCCTTCAGAGCAAACCTAGAAGCTGTACGTTAACAAGGAGCGTTTAAAGCATTCGTTTGGCAATACATTTTATGTTTTTTTGTCGGGGCGGGGGAAGGGGGTTTTAATCTTCCTCGTAACTAGTTTCACTTTTGACTCCGCGAAGGTATATTCATGTCAGATTGCATCAATTATTCTATGTGCACAAATAATTCACTGGGTTCTTTTGCTTTCGGTAATCACCCGAAACATGGTTAAGTTTCAATGCTTGATAACAGCAGTTAATAAATATGCGGGAAATTATGCTACCAAGGACCCTCCGAATAAAAAAGTGTACAATTTTGACCAATCAAAATTTATTATCTATTCGTTCTTTATCAGTAGCAAGAAGTAGGACAAGCGCATTCAGCTACGCCCATAAGATAGTTGTACCTTGTGGTAAGTAAACTCTTTCTGCATCGATGATAAGCTCTAGTCGAATCAGACCAACACCAAGCGCTAGGTTGATAAAAATAGTAACAAGAAGGAATTTCCAGGGATGCCCTGCTATAATTCTTCCGAACGAGGCAAATCCATCTCCAATCCTCTTCTCAACTCTTTCATAGAATGTCAATTTTTCCTTTTGTTTGTCCTCAGTCTGAATTGAAAAAATAAAATTTCCAGGTGCATCAAGGTACATCTACATACAGAAACTTGTAAAGGATTAACGACAAAATTTTAGACTGGCCAACTTCAAAGGTATTTGCAAGCGACAAGTTTAAATCTTAAGAAGACATAATTCCGCAAAAAAGGATTGGAACAAAAGCAAAACTGATAGATTTACTCTCCAATTTCCGGTTATCGAATGTATTATGTACGGTATAAAGAACAAGTCTAATGAGCACATATACAAAATGAAGAGATAGCTAAAAGAAGGGGGGGGGGTTACAAATGGGTGCTGAATGTTTGGTCTACAGGCGAAGATGCCTCCAAAAAGCAGACATAAGTGACACGATAAAAATCACAATCAGGCCGTCACTAGTACGTTTACAATGTTCAGAAGGGCAAGTGAATACAGACCGAGGTTTCGTGTGCGAATACTGCTTGAACTCAGTTGCATTAGGGGATCAACCTAGTTATTTATTTTAATTGATTAATTGATAAATTCGTATTTTTCTGTCTGACTGAAATATCTATGCAAATATCAGAGGTCGCAGTGTACTCTTAGATTAATATCGGATTGAACAGTGACAATACTCAAGAGAGCGAGAGAAAACAGAATGCGCTAATTTTTCGTGTTCAGCATACATAAAATTTGTTCAGTTGAGTAAGCTCTGTATCAACGGTAAATTTTGGACTTTTTTTTTTAAAAAATCATGAAGAATTTGTAGTTGAAAAAAGTAAATGTGGCTATACTTAAATGTTACTCGAATGACGAGAATCCTCTCTAAAATGGTAGAAAAGATCTGGAAAAGAAGGAAATGTACTCTTTTCGCGCCGTGTTTTCGAAAGCCCATTTCATGGTCGTCAAAACTTGAGACTGCTTGATATGGGATAAAAATAGAATGACAAGTATCAGCCACAGATAACTGCTGAAAAAGCTAATACATTTATAAAGTAAAATTAGTAAAGATTTCTTTCAGCATCTCTGTTCATCTTCATTTTAGATATGAAAAACGGGCGAATAAGAAATGAGAGGAAAGACAAAGGAAAGTTCGTGTACAAAAGAAAGACGAAACAAAACAATTATCAAGAGTATAAATGAACAAAGTAATATAAGGGTGATGAATTAAAAAGGGGAACACACAAAAATGGTGGCATTGCACATAAAACAAAAGAATTTATAATGTATAGCTTCCTCTATGAAATTAAAGGATAATGCCACACCGCCATCCCGTCGATTTTGCAAAGAACTATCGATGGTTTAAAAGCAAAGGAAAGTGTGGCAGATTTTATCAAGTATTGCATATGAAAAAATGGTGTGGAAAAAAATGCTAAAAGTGCGAATAAATGTAGTCGATGTGCGTCGATCAATCATTTATTTTTTGCTCCTAGATTTTTTCAACATCTTGCCTTCATGGGGCGAAAAGTCGGTCTTGCATCATGATGAGTTAATTTATATTTGACCCTTTACCAAAACGAATCAAAGATTTTACGACCTTGAAGAAGAGGGCGTTTGAAACGTCGTGAAAAAAAGAGAAAAAATACTGGTAAAACATATTTCCTTCTTCCCAGATGAGTTGTACCTCAGACAAATCCCACCGTTTGAGCAACCTTTAATGTTGTCTGCAAATGGTTTCAATATGGACGCATGTAAATGTTTATGGTCTTCTTATAGATTAAAATGCGTTCTTTTTTAGTAATTTAGCAATGAAGATATATCTGTCACGTGAAGTGATCGATCCAAAAGGCGTTCAAGGAAATACATAAAGGCACAACTTTTGGATGAGTGATCACCTTGCATTTTATATTTATCATATGTAATTGTAATTCAGCAGAAATCGAATGTTATAAAATTTAACCCTTTACCACACAATCCAAAGTTTTCAAGACTCTAGGGAAAAGGCCTTTTAAAAACACAGGGGGGGGTAAAGAAGAGAACACTTGCAGCCAACACTTTTCTCCTTTCCTGAACAGCCCGCCTGGTGGCTCAGTGGTGAGCATATCGGACTCATGACCTGGTTGTTGTGAGTTCGATACCCGGTTGAGGCGAACTTTCTTTCCGGCGTATTTTCGCCTCTCACCTCTGCTGAAGCAAGTGAGAAAAGTAGTCGGTGCCTTTGGAAAGAAAGTTGTGTTAGTACTAGTGTGAGAAAGCCAAGAAATATTTGCGTCGCCAACAACCATGATATGACCTTAGCTGTTAATGTGGTGTTAAACACCAATACAACCAACTTTGCTGAACAGTACTTTCTGCCCTTTTAAAACAATTTCAGGTATTCTGTAATACTTCTTTTATTGTCTGTATATGTTTTCAATTTGACAGGTCCAGAATTTTCAGTCGTTTGGTAGAGACTTTAAACAACCGATTCTTTCGGCGTTACTGAACAAGCTGGAACTTTCTACCTTCTGCTTAATATTGATATATACTGACTGACTTTTGAAACGCATCACTCACATAAAATCCTTAATAACTATAGTTTTGTATAAGATTCAGTCTTAATACAGCATTAGAAAAATTGCCAAGAATCTTTCAGCAGTTCATTTGCATTCACATTAAAATCGGTTATTCATTGACTTTGTAAGAGCCAGTAACCTAATTTTGTGATCTGTTTGTCATTTCCTTTTACTCTTTACCACACGAGAAAATTTTAGACTGGTCTAAGTTGAAAGCATTTGCAGATGACAAAATAAAGGTGACTAAAAAATAGAAATTTGTTATGGGAAGGGTAGAAAACACTGTGGGAAAAGGAGAAAATGCTGGTTACCAGCATTTTCTCCTTTTCCTACAGTGTTTTCAAAAGGCTTCTTTCTCAGGGGCGTCAAAAGTAGGGATTGTGTGGTAATGGGTTAAAGGAAAAATATTTGATGAATAAAGTGATGCGTCTCTAAAGTCTCTCAGTATATATATAGGATATGACATAAGTTAGCGTTTGAGATACAGAGAACATTTATTATTTTGGCTGCGCCACTCGTGACAGTATTACCTATGAAGTTAATTCGATGAAATACAGTTCGATCTTTACCGAAAACACTTGAAGAAACAAAATTTAATATTCTTCATGTAGTTATTTGATGCTTGTTACCCTCCTCCCCCATTTTTTGTCTGGTCTTTCGTCAAAATCAGTACATTTGTTTTCAGCAATTCCTCATGGCATGTCCTCCTCCTCCATATAGCAAAACACTACAGTATCATCTTAACTGAGAAAATGTGAAAACTATGAGTTCAATATTGAAATTTGAAGACCATACATGTATATCTTATTTTGTGCAAAGCCGAAGGAAATTAACCCTACTTAACTCAATTTTTCTCAGGCAAATGAGAAAAACAATCAGATATGTTATTGGAAATGGCATGTTAAAATACACTAGGTGAAACCATCGATCGTGGAAATACTACTTTTTGGTTGAAAATAGCATTATTCGCTCATACCCTTCTATTGGAGAAATGATACAAAAAAGTCTACCGATCGCTTGGTCCTGTGCTTTTTCGTTCTAAAACCAATTCGTCACATGGCTTTTTCATCCCATGATTGCGCGCTACTCCATTTGATTGGACATGAATACTTATAGATCAAAATAATTTATTGTATTGTTGGGAATTAAATGTTTAGCAGCCAAAGATATTTCAAAATCGCAGTTTTCAGGTACAAACTTAATTATATTCCAAATATTTACATATATTTCGTTCTGTATTCATCATGCATCGGACTTTCAAGGGATATTACTCTTGACTCCTCCTAATGATTGAAAGAAGACCACCCATACTCAAATAATCCTAACTTTGTCGTGACTACTCTCCCTTCATCCAAAAAGGTATTCGCTTGCTTAATTGCTTGACACTTAAGTCAATATTCGATTAATATTTCTCTTTTTCTTTCATATTATTAATCCCACACCACGGGTCCTTGATAAATACCACATCAGCGTTCTCAACGCTTTGATTTCCTGTGGTTGAATGGCACACGTTGTTTACAAAGGTAACTGGTGCGTGAGAACTACTGCTTCTGCCTTCATCAGAAGAGTTTGAAAATAATTAGTCTTTGGAATAATCGGTCTTTTTCACTGGTCGTAACCACCAACCACCACAGCGTGATCCACCCTCATTTCTCTATAAACAACTAAGAATTCTTAACTCTTTACAACACCACAAAATTTTAGACTGGTTCCGAAATTGAAAGCATTTGCAGACGACAAAATAAAGGTGACTGAAAAATTGAAATTTGTTCTGGGAAGTGTAGAAAAGACTGTGGGAAAAGGAGAAAATGCCACAGTGTTTTCAAAAGGCTTCTTTCTCAGGGGCGTCAAAAGTAGGGATTGTGTAGTAGTGGGTTAATAGACAAGTCTATGGATTTTTTTAGCGAACCTTTTGTGATCTTAATACCTTTTTTTTTTCATACGAGTTTAATAAAATTTTATCTCAAATGCTTAATCGAGGTGGATTTTTTAATCACATGGTGATATTTCATATATCATAGATCAAGTTGCGAAACCATCTTCAAATGCATTCGCGGTAGTATCAATAAAACCTATTCAATTCTATGAACTACGTACAAAATGACATAAAAAATTGAATGAACATTCGTAACGAGTATATCACACGGAAAACAGCAGGGGGTTATGTAATAAATTGGAAGGAATAAGCAGTAACTAAGGATCGGCCAAACATGTTGACATGTTTATCCGGGGAAGGTGTGTGTGTGTGTGGGGGGGGGGGGTTAAAAAACTGCGTAGATTTACGCAGATTATTTGGTATAGACACATACGATACTTGCTTTACCCAAAGTTAGTGCCGCACAAAGTTATGCAAATATTTACTAAAATCGTAAAATTATGCCCTGTTGTAAAACTTATTTTCGGGCTTAAATCTTCCTGCGAACGCAGTTAGCTGTAAAGTAGTAACCAAATATTACCATTTATTTAGTCGAGTACACCAAGGTCAAGTATCAGTTTTGTCAGCTATGCTAAACAAGAGCCGTCAGAGACGGGTTATGCTCCCCGAACAAGTGCTTGTGTTAAAATATAAGAAATTGATATAAATTCACTTATTTTATCCTAGAAGAACCTGTTCATGCCCCCCAAAATTTGAAGTGAAAAGGCAATTACTATCTTAGAGATAGCCAACACAAACTTGTAGAGGACAATAAGCCCAATAAGCCCCCTTTAAGCCCCCTTTTCCCATAAGACAATATTGGATCATTGCAATAAATACAACGGGTGTGTGGTTTGTGGCATTTTTGAAAAATAATTCGAAATTCGAAATTTCATAAAATTCTGAGCAGTCATGTATTAAACATTACATAAAACAATTCTTTACATGAAGCCCCCTTTTTCCGAGTCGCAGCCTGAAATTGAGAAAAAGGAAGAGAGGTACCTGGGCAACGTTCCAACAAGTTCAGATTTGAAATTTCACAAAGGTTTGAGCACTGATAAAGGAGAACCTAGTGAAAAACATTTTTTTCCATGAAGTCCCCTTTTTCCGTGATGCAGCCTTAATTTGAGAAACCAGGAAAGACGTATTTGCGCATTAATAATTTATAGATTGCAAAAACAAAGGGCACATGTTGAAACTTGTAAAACAAGATATAACCATGAAATATTGACAAAAACTGAACAAGATATTAGTAAAAATTGCAATTTTGCATTAGGGCCCCTTTTTCATTTTACAAGAAACCCCCTTTTTCCATGACAGAGGGTCAAATTAAAAAAACACATAGATAAAGAAACAAGAGCACATGGTGAAACTCTGAAAAAACAATATAACCATGAAGTTTAATGAAATTTTGACCAAAACTGAATGAAATATTAGTAAAAATTAGAATTTTGCAAGAAGCCCCCTTTTTCCATGACAGAACGTCAACTTTAAAAATGTCCAGATTGAAAATAGCAAGAGCACATGCTAAAACTTTCCATAAACAATATAACCATGAAGTTTCATGATATTCTGACAAAAACTGAATGAGATATTGTTAAAAATTGCAATTTTGCATTAAGCCCCTTTTTTCCATGACACGGGGTCAAATTGAAAATCCGGGAAAACTATATCGGCGCATTACCCTAAGGAGTTCATATATGAAGTTTCATCCAATTTGGTCCAAGGGTTGTGGAGAAATCGCTTCGGACGGACGGACGGACAGACGGACGGACGGAAGGACGGACGGACGGACGGACGGACGGACGGACGGACGGAAGGACGGACGGAAGGACGGACGGACGGACGGACGGACGAAGCGGCGACTATATGCTCGCCCTTCGGGGAGCATAAAAACAAATAGACTTTGAAGAAAACACGTTTTTTGACATGTTTATAATCAGCCTAGCATTATAAAAAAGCGTGAATACCCGTGTTACAAACCTTTTACAAACAATCCCTGTTTTTTTACGACCCCGACATAGAGGCCTTTTGAAAAAAATGTTGAAAAAAGGAGAAAATGCTGGTAACCAGCATTTTCTCCTTTTCTCACAATGTTTCCTACCATGCTGAAAACAAATTTAATTTTTTGAGTTACGTTTATGTTGTAGTCTGCAACTGCTTTCAATTTAGACCAGCCAAAAATTTTGTTTTCCCCGGTAAAATTTCAGTCTATTTGATACTGTCGATCCAAGATCAGACTGCAAGCTTTGTGCAACCTGATCTTAATCCAGATTGTCCGGCAAAGGGCACTAAGTCGTCCTTACGTGCCTTAAGGTAACACGATCCTTGGAGTACGTGATATGTTGTATTGGGGTTTAACGCCACTTTAACAGCTAAGGTCATATCATGGCGGTCGGTGGCGCACATGTGTTTCATGGCTTTCTCACACCGTACTTACACTACTCTCTTTCCAAAGCCACCGACTACTTTTCTGACATGCTTCAGCAGAAGTGAGAGGCGAAAATACGCCGGAAAGAAAGTTCGCCTCAACCGGGTATCGAACTCACAACCACCAAGTCATGAGTCCGACACGCTCACCACTGAGCCACCCGGGCGGGCAGTACGTGATATATCAATGAAGTTAAGGTCAAATGACCCGAGTAAAAGGCGTAGCTAGCCCTATGAGGTCAGATTTTTCAGTCGATAAGAAATTTCAAATCTATAAATTTATTACAAAAATATCCCGATTTTTTACGACCATAATTGAAGGAGCTCTTGAAACATTGTATATAGGAAAAAAGGAGCAAATGCTGGTAACCAGCATTTTCTCCTTTTTTCCCACCACGTTTCAACCTATTCAAAGGGAAATTATACCATTTAAAAATCCCCTTAACTGTCATCTGTACATTCCTTCAAATGGATGAGTATAAAACCGTTTGAAGGGTGGTAAAAGGTTAGAAGGATTGACAGTCGAAGAGTTATTGAATTATCAATTTTGAAACTATTTTGTCCGTAAATAGTAAGAGAAATGATGAAACAGCAGTTGCCTGTTTTTTCTCATTATTTGCATATACTTGAAAGGGGAACATTACAATTAAGATCAAGTTATTTATGCCCCTCCCTCTATCATAAAGGTGCAACATTTATTTACATTATCTCCTGCTAGATGGCATTCTATAATTCGCTTTGTCTGCCAAACAACATCTTCTTGAGCCAAGTTTACGATCACTGCGTGGATCACTACGTCAATCGCCTTTACGTACCTTGGCTGATTGAGCCCGATTTCGAGATTCCTGCGATGTGCTGTCTATTTGATGCTGGTTATTACCCCCCCTTTACATCATATTTCTAAAAGCCAATGAAATATCGTTTAAAAAACAGCTTACGAATACACATGAAGCGATAAGCAGACATCCACGTGGGTTGCCATGTTTACTTTCTATTCGAAAGGTAGGGACCTTATTCTATTTCCATCAAAGATGAAATGCTATGAGCGATTTCATTCGTTGCAGTTAGAGCTGGCTGCATCCAATCAAAAGCGTATCGAGGGAATGTAAAAATCAAGCTCGATCCGCCAAGGGTAAAGTAGCATTGTGAATCGTCAGCCTTGGCTTGCAATGATGGCCAAACAGCTGAATTCTTAGTTTAGTTTCAACATATTTATTTTACATCGATTGAGAAACAAGTTCTTACAACTTATACTAATCTCTCTCGATTCTGCTTCCTGGGAACTACACCAGTACTCGCGCTGAATGTGTGGGCCAATGAAAAATCCCGAAGTTGACATCCGCTCCCGGGTATCAAACACAGGACCCTTAGGTTATATGGCCGACGCTCTACCTCACGATTTGCTTGATATAATGAATTCTTAACCCTTTCCCAAATGGCAAATTTTGGATCAGACCAAATTGAAAGCACTTTGCAGATAACAAATTAACAGCTGCTAAAAAGATGATTTTTCTATATGATAGGGTAGAAAACATTGTGGGAAAAGGAGAAAATGCTGGTTACCAGCATTTTCTCCTTTTACCACAATGTTTTCAAAAGGCTTCTATTCCTGACCCGTAAAAAACCAGGGATTATTTGGGAAAGGGTTAAGTAGACTTGCCCTTCAGTATCGACTAAATTTACCAAAAGCAAACAGTTGCAACACAGGTCAGCCAGCGCGCATTGCGCAGGTCGACGTATTCGATACTTTTCACAGATCATGACCAAATTACAGAACTCAGCAGTTTTAACTTCGGTCACTCCAAATCATCCGCATTCAACCATGAATGGGGAGCTACGCACCTGAAAGTATTTAACTCTTTACCAAACAATCCCTGCTTTTAATGACCCTGAGATTGCAGCCTTTTTTTGAAAACATCAAAGGAGAAAACGCTTGCAACCAGCATTTTCTCCTTTTCCCACAATGTTTTCTACCCTGCCGGAAACAAATTCCATTTTTTGAGTTACGTTTAATTTGCCGTCTGCAAGTGCTTTCAATTTGGACCAGTCTAAAATTCTGACGTTTGGTGAAGGGTTAAAAGTCAAAACTGCTTTGTCAGAATAGGTCACAAATATCGGACATTCTAGGACTCTTGGTTATATCAAATCAAAGGGCTGATGGTCCTGAGTGTCGCCTCATGTTATATGTAAATGCTTTCAACATAAGCCAATCAAAAATGTCGTAGTTTTCCAAACAGTTCAGTCGGGGCTATGAGACAGTTGTCATCTTTTCCCGCATGTTTCTTATACCCTTCAGTACTCATCAGTAGCTATGATCGAGTTAGATCTTTTATTGACAGGTAGTACTCGAACCTCATAAACCTTATCACACACCAGCCTGGAACCTGGTAGTAATAGTTTCTAATCGGGCGGCGTAAGCCGGACGATTAGAGAAACCACAAATTTCGAAAATCCGTCTGCTCAGGGCAAACTGATCTAACTGCAAGCCATGACAGCTTCTACTTACGATCTTATAACACTAATACTAGCTGTTCTAACGCTATTACATTGAACTTTTAACCCTGATGACAGCTTATGAATGAAACAAGCGAGAATCCAGGAATATCAGATTATGTAAGCACATCTTCTAGTCGTCTGCTGTTCATCGGATCAATCGGCAAACTTCGAGTGATCCGTTGATCAGGTCATACAATGTTACGGGATCGGCCGAGTTTTGATGAGTTCTGTTCGTATATATAACATATGTTGAAAAGATGATAGGTCATTGGACTTGAGCAGGGATAAAGGTTGAAATGGAACCGAGTTTTTACGGTAACATCGCCTTGAGATAAGTTGAACATTTAGATTGTTTTGCCTTAGAGCAAACCGGTTTACATGCAACAGCTTTAAGTTAAAAATAGTATTCGGCTGTTTATTGTTAGCGAGATGAAGCTGTGATGGGTGTAGAGTTGGGTAAGGGATATGTCCCTAGTGGAGAGGTCATTACATAAACATTTTCAGACTGAGCTGGTTTTCTCACACTTGCAACCTTAGTAACCAGATAGTCCATTCACAATAGTGACCAGCATAGATCTGATTAGGCATCCCTCAGCTTAGGCTATATTAACCCTTGGACTGCTAAGCGCGACTGTGTGACCTTTTGTGGAGAATGTAGATCAAGATAAGACTGCACACTATGTGCAGTCTGATTTTGGATCTGCACTGTCCAATGAGGAGATATTTTTCCCCCTAAAATACCTTTAAATAATTAAAACTTTGAGTTTTACTGCAGTTTGAAAAGTTAATATCATTCATTTATCAGATTAAGGATTATATCGTTTTCACAGCCCTTCTTCCTGTTCTCCCATCCATGTTTCTTCTTGATAATATTCTAAGACTGAAACCAGTCTATCAAATGTTGACTAAACAATCCTGTTGGGCTTTAAAGGTGGGTATTTAGAATTTTCACATCACACCAAATTAAAATATATGTATATCATTGAAATCTATATGAAAAAACGATACAAGTCATCAATAATTAAGAATCATAAAACTACCAAAAAAAAACAGTTTCATGGTATTCCCTTTAAAGGCTACGTAGCCTTTTAAGCTGTTTTTAGATTTCACGCCAAAAATTTAAAAAAGCATTGTAGGAATAATGGCACGTGACTAATGACGCTTAAATTCCATAACATTACAGACATGTAATTATTTTTCATAATATACGTCGTATTCTTCGGACGCTATGTTTAAAGCTTCGTCGGTGTACTTCTGGTATGTAACTGAGCGAATTGCTCATGTAAAAATAGAACGTGTTTCTCCTCGTTGTCGTTAGGATATTGTTTTTTCTGAATGTAAAAAGCCATAACTTGGTGCTTTAACTCTTAACAAAACTATCCCGTTTCTTGATGACCAAGAGGACGACGGTCACTAAAAGCATTCTAAAGAAAATGCAGATAACGTTCATTAGACGACTCAGATCATCCACTAGTCTACATTTTGGTCTACATTTAATTAGTATGTGCAAATACTTTCGATTTGGACAAGCCTAAAATTATATAATTTGGAAAAGGGGTGAGGGCTCGGAAGATATTACATTCTTTGAAACAAATGTGGAAGAAATTGGCCAGCCAATGTTTTGGACAGAACGATCTTGCCAAGATCAATCTAGGCTGTCAAAACAATTAGGTAAGACAATAAACACGATTGCTTCTTTAAAATACTTGCAGCAAAAAGGAAATAATTTGTGTTATAATACAAGCATATTTTATACGACTTATTCAAACCATTTTAAAGTATGGATATTACTGATAGTATCAGACAATGTATTACCACACAGTTATCAAAGTTGAAAAAATTACAGAAAAGAATATTGGTATATTGTTAAACTTACTCAAAATGTTGATAGGTACTGTTATTCAGGATGGACGACATCTAAAGCTTGATGATGGGTACTATTGATCATATATTTAACGTTCTACTGCTGTTAGGCGGCAACCATATGTCTTAAGCATTCCATTAAACTACTAATTTGTGAAGGACAGTAAAAAGAGGGGGCTCCTACATGATTCTGTTACAAGGTACATGATTTCTATCCCATACATAGTTCAGACAACTTCCATTCGATTTGTGATTTCAACCACTGTGGTTATTGAGTGTCGTCCGATTACAGTGCTGACAGCACTTTGATTATATTACTCCTTATCGTGGTCTCTTTGGACTATCCATACATACTTGTATTTTTGGCGATAAACTGATAATCAGTTCCTAAATCAATACCACTTTTGACAAAGCAACGTCCGAAAATACATTTAAAAAAATGGCTGGATTGAAACCAAGGCCATGCCATTCAAAGAAAAAAAAAAAGACAAAACTTGTTTAACGCTGTTCTCAACGTTATTTCAGTTATATCGCAGCGGCAAGAGATCCTGTCCATGCTTCCCTGGATTTGTTTTTCCAGTACTGCACACAATTCTTTTTCCAAGTCACTGCCTGGAAACCCACATATATTTCGTCGAAAGAATGGTCAGCGGTGAGAGAAGAATGGATCCTGTCGCAATGACTATCAACACTCCTCGGGAAGAAACTGTCCGATCTTAAGTTCGAACCAGTGACCTTTTGTTCCCAAGTTCAGTGCGTTAGGTACCCATTGTGAAACCAAGGCTCGGCATCTCCGTGGTGTAATTTATCACACAAGTCATCATAAAATTAGGGATCAATTGAGTCCATTTTGTCGATCAATAAAATCATGCCGTAGACTTATCTTTTGACATAGAAGCGAATTTACAATAGAAGAAGATTCCGACCCAGGTCAACATGAGCAGATTGCGTAGCCTGATTTGGCCTATACTTTTGGCAGATGCTTTAAACTTTATTTCCACAAACCATAGCTCATACGTGATTACGCACACTAAACTGTAATCAGGCTGTGTAAAGCATTTGACAGATACTATGTTACTTAGCAACTATCAGCATTCATATCGATTGTGTTTTCGTTCTCTATATTACGTTATTAATCAACAAGTCCTAGCTTCTGAAGCAGATAGATCCAGGCGTTGCTATCGGTTATAACGAATTGTTTATTTCGCTTAGGCTCCTACGTTGCGGAATAATCTTTTGGAACAACAGAATTCCCAGTGTCAAATAGTTGTAGGAAAAGGAGAACAGGCTGTCTTTCTGATACAAATCGTATCATTTGTGCCAAAGTATTTTGCCGTCTGCAAGTGCTTTCAAATTGGACAAGTCTAGATTTTTTCGTTTGGTAAAGGGTTAACCCTTTACCAAACGAAAAAATCTAGACTTGCCAAAAATGATAGCTTTTGTATACGGCAAAAATAACGGCGACTCAATTATCCGCCTTTTGACATGTTATGAATATTTTCTTCTTTACCCCTTTGTGTTTTCTTTCTTGAAGTCTTCCGCTAAAATAGAATGGTAAAGGATTAAAAGCCTGGCATCAGACAGCGTTATGTGTAGATTCAAAGTTAGGCTACATATTCTTTACAGCCTGATCTTTACCATGGCCATTTTTTTTTTCAAAATCTGATCTGCCTTTTCGGAGAAGAAGAATTTTTAAGAATTTCTTCATGTTTGTATACTGCAAATAGCCCTCAGTCATCAGAGCCATGTTTCTTGATGGATCAAAATTTCTCAAAGACTTTTTGAAAAAAAGTCAGCGAAGAAACATTACTGTGAAATTATTTCAAAATCTGATCTTCCATTTTTCCAATTTTTTGAAAATTGTCATCCAAGAAACATCTCTGTAAAATTAGTTCAAAGTCTGACCAGCCATTTCAGAGAAAAATAATTTTCGCAATTTCTTCATGAACAGTGCGCGAACAATTTTTGAAAAGGGTCACGCAAAGAACATCTCTGTGAAATTATTTCAAAATCTGACCAGGGTTTCAGAGAAGAAGAATTTTTAAGATTTTCTTTATTTTTGTATGGTGCAAATAGCCCCCATTCACCATCAAAATTTCGTGAATAAGTTTTGAAAAGGGTCATCCAAGGAACCTCTCTGTGAAATTATTTCAAAATTTGATCAGCAGTTTCAGAGGAGAAGATTTTTAAAGAACTTCCTAGAAAATTCCATTTGGTTGCCATGGAAACCATATTTTTTGATGGAATCAAATTTTGTGACCAATTTTTTATAGAGGTCCTCCCAAGGAATATCCCAACCAAGTTTGGTCCAAATTGACACTATATGCTTACGGTCTTATTTATTTTGTCGCCTGCAAGTGCTTTGAAGTTGGACCAACCTAAAGTTTTGTCGATTGGTAAAGAGTTAAGTTTTGGTGCTGACAGAAAAAAGGTGACGCTCTATTGTTTCTTTACTGTTTACCAGGTTTTAAAACCCATTTTGCTGCCTGCATTTGATGCTTGGACCAACTGTTCATCAAGAGATGGTCATATACACATTATTTTCCATACCGTTCAACAATATGATTGAAAATTGAATGCATTTTAATATCACATCGTACACTTTTAGCCTCTACTGGGCCTTTACGGGACAACGGGACACCTTTATCTTCACCCATGTCCCTTCTATGTCACTGAACATAGCATGTCGTATAGGATAAATATTTTTGTTTGCATATTACACAGATTACGTTTGTACCCATACCCTGGGATCCAAATAAAGCCAATAGCCATTTTTAGACTATAAATAAGAATAAAATAATTGCATTTCGAGGTTGCTCTTATCTTGAATGTTTCGGCAAGGTGGACAGTGTAGATCAGTGATCAGACTGAACGTTCTGTGCCGTCTAATCTTGATCTTTATTGTCCTTTAGGCTAACCATGATAATGAAAAAAGCGCTCTAAGGGATGACATGGAGATGTGATAGTGTTATCACTCACATTGACCCCAATATTTTGACCTCGACGAAAGGTCAACCTGCTATTGAAAGCATGGGTGAAAGGATGGGATTAAGAAATAACCCTGAGCAATGTGTCTCTCTAAGTTTCTGACATTTTTTGTTGTTTGTTTTTTCGAGCCCTTCCACAAAAAATCTGCCCTTTGACGACTGTAAGAACATAGTGTCTAAAACATTGTGAGAAAATGCTTAAAACCCGCAATTTCTTTTTCCCAACATGTTGACAAACTCCCATCGTCTGAGTTAAATATCATGTGTTTCCTATAATTGATGTGATAGTTGTTTTGTTGCGTACGTATGTATGTTTGGTTGTTTGTTTGTTTGTTTGTTTGTTTGAACTTAATGATTAGATATCGGTATTATTTCAGTTATATCTTTAAATAAATGTTAGAAATACAAAAAATAATATTTTTGAAAACGTAAGTCTTTATGTGATATATCTATTAACCCTTTCCCAAACGACAATTTTTTTTTTACTCTTCCAAACCAAAAGAGTTTGCAGACGACAATTTTATATTTGGTGAAAATGGCAGAAAGTTCTCCAAAGGGTTAGAAAGTACTGTGGGAAAATGAGGAATTGCTCGTTACGCTTGGCTCGTAACAATATATAAACCAAACAAGATAAATTTTGACATTCACTTCCAAGGATGAGTCGATGTATAAAAGAAGGGTGGTACACCTGAGTTACCGGATAATTATCCATAAGCATAAGATCGTTACTAATTTGCACTGCATTTAACTTTTACACACACCAAAAACATTTTAGACTCGTGCAAACCCAATGAATATAAAGACACAATTTGTAAGTTCTACCGGCTGAAAGTCAGCAGAGCATAATGTCATGGTATGGTTTCCGTCGTCCGTTAGTCTTTTTTCTTGTTTATGTGATAAATCTACATTTGGTGTCAGATTGTCGTGAAACTTACACAATTTCTTTATCTTATGAATGGGTTGGACATTGTTGAAAAAAAAAAAAAACTTCTAACAAACAGTATCAGAAAAGTATCCATTTTAAGTTGAAAATTTCCATTTATTGTTTATATGATAAAGTCTCCATTTGTAATCAGATTTTTGTGAAACAGTTTGTTACTTCATCAATAGCTTGAACCATATTAATTTTGAAAAACAACCAAACAAAAAGTATAGGAAAAGTAGCCATTTGAAGTTGAAAATTTCCATTTCTTGCTTGAAAGTCCAGTTTTGATTTCACTCTTTTGAAACTTTAAAAAATTGCTTTGTTCATCAAGGGATTGAACTCTATTAAAAGTGAAGAAATTCTAGTATACTGTTACGGAAAGGCAGCCATTTGATAATTTGGTATTGTTTACCGAACAAAGTCCGATTTATTTGTCAAATTTCTTTGAAATTTGCTAGAATTGTTTCACACAAGACATACTGAAACCCTTCCAAATTTGGCTCGATTCAACCAATTAATTTTTTCAGTTAATTCAATTTTCAGTTTATCTTTTTGAATCATGAATTCATTATGTATGCTAGCAAAGACAGCACACTGCCACAAGAGCGATTTCAGGCCCCCAAGGGCCTTTAGTTTTTCGAATGAAATTATATGTGCTTGAAAAGGTCAGAAAATTATGGGAAAAGGAGAAAATGCATTTGAGTAGGTTTCCTGTAACCACAATGTTTCTCAATCTTTCTTTCCTAGGATGGATAAACTTCGAGATTGTGTGTAAGAGGGTTACAATTTTTATCAATAACATGGAATGGGCTAGTATTGGCGAACAAATAACAAAGTTATCGCATTCGAGTTATACGAAATAAAATAATTATACTAAAAAATAAGCTTACCTTTTTGTTTTGAGACAATTCCATATGAAAAACTGCATTGTCCGGGTAAGTATCCATTATGAGGGCTCTAGATGGGCTAGAACTTTGAAGTATTCATGTGTACGGCTCATTCGAAAATAGCCTGAAAATACAAAGAGAAAAAAAATAATGTCTCCGATAAAAAAGAAGATAATTTGGAGCTTTAGAACACACATGTATCCGTAAGGACACTTTTTCTGTTATTCTGTGTTCTCTCTCCATGTTTCTTTTTCTCTCTGTTTGTCTGTCTGACCCTGATATCTGTCTCACCCTCTGCCAAAAAAGTGCCGAGGTTTCCGTCATGTTTTTGTTTTGTTTTGTTTTGTTTTCAAAAGAAATGCAAGTTCAAACATACAATGTCTATTTCGGAGCTGAATTCGCTTGTTTTTATCTAGATCTACTTCTTGTCATTTCTACATACGAATGAATGAAGAACAATTTGTGATTTGGTAAGAATTGTTGGCATGTTTATCGTCGGGTTACTTCAAAAACCTCGTAACAACAGCTTCAAACAAGCTGTAGTTACGAGGTTTTTGAAGTAAACCGACGTTATTCTGTTGGCCCCGGCAGGCCTATTTTCACGGGAGGTTACTTTTTATTGTTACTGTCTTCATACTGAACCACAAAAAAGTTTGAATATTTAACATTCTAGTATTTTTTTATCATCTATCTTTTTTAGAAGATATTACTTGTTCAAACTCTTGATTAACTGTCGTCTAAGTTTGTGCAGGTACTAGAAGTTTGTTTACCAAGAAAAAAAAAAATAAAAAGAAATGACCCTCCCCTACAAAATGACCCGCGGGTCATTGTTCTACGAAAAGGAATCATCCGGGTCATTATTCTACGTAGAGAAATAACTCCAGGGTCATTGTTCTACGTAGAGAAATGACCACAGATAATAATTAGGCATGTTTGTGAGATAAAACATACCAGGACCCGTATTCACCAAGATTTTCTAAATTTGTAAGTTACCCAACTTCTGATTGGCTAGACCGAATGGTTTAGCCAATTAGAAGTTGTGTTACTTACAAATATAGAAAATTCCGCAGAATAAGAAAAGACCGTTCTTAAGAATGATTTTTGAATACTGGCTATGGGGATATTTATAGTTTTTGGTCGAAGTATTCATACGTAAATTAACGACGCACAGAAAGTGTTATGCACAGAACAGGTATGCCAGAGTGAGACCATCTTCGCGAGCCAAGGTTACGATCAGTACGTGGGTTTTAACTTGGCTGATTGAGCTCGATTTCGAGATTCCTGCGATGCGCCCTCTATTGGATGCTGGTTATTAACCCCCCCCCCCCTTTACATCATATTCTGAAAGCCAATTAAATATCGTTTTACAAACGGCTTACGAATACATGTATTCAACATGAAGCGATAAGCAGTTATCCTTGCGGATTTCCATGTTTACCTTTTATTCGAAAGGTGGCGACCTTATTCTATTTTTATCAAAGATGAAATGCTACGAGCGATTTCATTCGTTGCAGCTAGAGCTGGCTGCATGCGATGAAAAAGCGAATCAGGGGAATGTAAAAATCAAGCTCGATCCGCAAAGGGTAGAGTAGCGTAGTGAATCGTCAGCCTTGGCTTGCGAAGATGGAGTGAGATATCCTAATTCTTTATTTTTTATTTCCGTTTTCATCTGCTATGACCTACTGAAAGCATTTTTAGAACGGTGTGGATCAATATCAGACAGTACAGAACGTCTCACTATTCCGACAAAAGAATCGTCAAGCATTGCAGACGATGGATTAAAAGTGGCCAAACAGACTGAGTTTCCTATATAAAGGGTGAAAAACATTATTATACTGCAAAGAAATTTCTCGTGATCTGATTGGTTAACATGCCGGGAACATAATATCATGTTCCCTGGCAAAAACCAGCTTCCCTTTTGAGTGCCCCGTAAACATCACTTTACGTGCAACACAACATCCAAACTGGCGGCGTCGGTCGATCACCAGACTGCACATTTATGCATCAAACTGCACGTTTTAGTGACGTCAGTTTCCAGTGACGTCAGTTTTCAATGAATTGGGGCACACAGAAGGGAATTTCTGTTTCTTCAGCATACTCGATTTAGGAAAATTTCGCTTAACGCGCTTTGAAGGGGTAAAACTTTGCAGTATAATAAATTCGTTGTACGGTCAGGTGGCAGGGGACTTGGAAACTTGTTCACGGCTGTGGTGAATCATGTCGCCGACTCGCCTTCGGCTCGGGGTGACATGATTAACCACAGCCTTGAACAAGTTTCCAAGTCCCCTGCCACCGGACCGTACAACTAATAATGTACATTCTAATATTGATCTTTACAGTCCACGAAGGCCTGTGTTCTTGTATATTGTTCTGAAAAAGGTACTATTACGCACATGCTAAAGACGGGTATTCTTTGTCATTTGTCAAAGGCATGAAATTGATATATATAGAATTACCAGATCAAAATCGGTGAGTCTTTATTTTCAGGATAGCTATCTTTCAAAAGACGGCTTTAAATTTGCAACTTGATACATATTTGCATGTTTGTCCACAAAAGAGGTGTATATACAATTTACATTTTCATTTTACGCGTTTACAAATATTGCCTGTTTTGACACCCTTAAAGATTTGTTTGTACGGTTATCAGCACTGTTTCGGTTACATCGCGGCGGCTAATATAATATCCCTGCTTTCCTTGAGTTTCTGGTAATCATTACTTCGCACAATGCTCTTCCAAAGCGACTGGGTGATTTTCCGCACGACTATCGTCGAAACAATGTTTAGCGATTAGTGAAAAATAACTCCTGCCGCCATGACTATCAATCCTCGAAAAAAAAAATGGTCAATGTAGGGAATCTAACCAGCAAATCTATGAGTTCAAGCGCCATACGCTACCGACTGAGCTTCCAGGTTCGGTAGCAATTATGAGAGAAAAAACTTCTAAAAATGTTACAATGTAGGAAAAGAAGAAAATGCTGGTGGCGTCTCTTTTACTTCTTTCAAAAAAGCGAACGATGTTTATTTATGGAAATTACTACGTGTGCTTGTATGGTTTTGCACATTCTGACCTACAAGAATTTTTGTAAAATTAGATTGTGATTAAAAGAATGTATGTTTTTAAACTAAGTCCTGCCCAAACAAACAGTTAGTCCAACGTCATTTCTTCCGAGGAAAAAGAAAACTATCATAGACAGGCAACCTAGCCCCAGCATTCACCAGAGATCCCTCCCTGTCTCCAGTTTCCCCTAAAAGATGTCCAATCTAAGTACAAAACCCTCTCAAGGAGGGGTATTTTGCGACACTCTCTGGCTACATCTACCCCGAACAGCAAAAAGAAACACACTGAAAAGCGTATGTTCTACGGCATTTTTCGTCTGAGATCCTTCTCAGGGTAGGGACGACACTAGAGACAGGGAAGGGGCCAAAGAAGACAAGAAGAGAAGAAGAGCCAAAGTCCAACGCCAATTTTACATGAGAAAAGCAAATCCTGACCCTCCACCCCCTCCCCCACAAAAAAAAAAGAAATAAGTCAAACGGCATTTTTGTCTGATAACCCTCCCAGGGAGAGGAAACTGTAGACAAAGCGGGATCTCTGGCGACAAGGAGAGGTTTCTGTCTATGGTGTGTGTGTGTAAGTAGGGGGGGGGGATGGATTTTCCCTCATTTTGTCCAAATGACCCCCCCCCCCACCTCTCACGGAAGGCAGCATGGTTACAAAACCTCTGTCGGGGAGCCAGCCTGGCGACAAAAATATTTCTTTTTGTCGCCAAACTCTTCCCTTTACTACTCCGCGAAGTGATCCTGATCTACACTGTTTTCGAAATCTTTTTGAATCGCCCACAGCAGGGACAGCTAAAGAGCACACAGGAAGATTATATTGAGATGACACTTATAAAATGGTCATGAATTACTTGAAAATAGGAAGTAAAATAAAACATACAAGATAGAGAAATCATTTTCTTCTCCAGGCATTGCTTTCGTTCTTATCCATCTTGCATAAAAAGTTTTCAAATAAAATTGTTTAAACTAAAGAATTCATGTTGAATTGTAAAGTGTCACTTAATTGAACCCGTTCATCACTCTCTTGTTCTGGGCTCGTATTCACCAACCATCCTTAAGAACGTTCTTTGTTTTACTCTCCAGAATTTTCTACATTTGCAAGTAACACAACTTCTGATTGGCTAAACAATTCGGTTTAGCCAATCAGAATTTGTGTTACTTACAAATTTAGAAAACCTTGGAGAATAAGACTAAAAAAATTCTCAAAAAATGGTTGGTGAATACGCTATTGGAACGTCATATAAGAAAAGAAGAAAATGCTTACTAGATAGATATCACCCGGAGGGTCCATAGATTGTATTTATAGCCAGCAAAACCATCAAGATTTTTTTCAACCGTCGAGAAAGGGCGCTTTTTTAACCCTCATGCTACTAAACACGACTCACTGACATTTTGTAGATTAAGATTAAACCGTGAATAAAGGAGCCGTCACACCATGACGTTCTGGTCAACGTTTTCTGACGTTTGAGGAAACGTTGTTAGTCGCCCGTGGTTGCTGGAATAGCGCCAGAGGAGCGTTGTGTGAACGCTAGTGAACGTCGGTGATCGACGGTGATCGCAGGAAATCGGTGGAGAACGCTAGTCCGGAAAAAAAGTTTTGAACATGCACATGCACAAAAGTTCTCACTGACACCAACGTTCTTCAACGTTTAATTCTAAACGCTGAAGATCGTAAAGAACGTTTGTGGAACGTTTTACTAACGTTCATCAAGCATTGCATGCGTTTGACTATCGATAGTCAGTCGTTACGCTAGCGATACATGGTTGTTACTACTTGTTTGCTTTGCAGTGAACGACTCACTAGCGACCTGTGAACGACCGCCGAACGGTTTTATAGCGCACGCAGCGTGTGATTTAAGTGAAACAAACGTCCTTTTGGCGTCCATTGATCGTCATTCGAGCGTTTCCCGAACGTCCATGCATATGGAGTTATCAGAGGTATCTTACTAGGTTGCTGTTACACCGAAGCTTTTCCCAATAAGAACAATAACGGTAACTCTGTATTGACGATCATTGGACTATTCGACCCAGGATTAGTTCGACACTCAATAAAATCGGCAAACGGCGATTTTGGTCACAATTTTGAAAAGGTAAGAGTGCTGTAATGAGTTAATTTGCCTATATTTTATCTACTCCTGCACTACAATGTTTTACACCAAGCTATTTATAGAAGAGAATGGTTGAATGGATTTAATATTGTGGATAGATCTGCTGCAGTGATTCTAATCAAGGAACAGAGTTGAGAATACCGGTAAATAGGCTCTTTCCTTTACATTTATGCCGAATATACATCGAGTTTAGTTGAAATACATGTTTTCGAAAACTGTATAAAACACGAACCTCTGAATGTAAACAATTAATATGTTAATCAAATTTCAAATAAATTCTTTCCCTATAAGGCCACATTCGGAACGTGTGACGTTGTCATGACGTCATCTTCAACAGACCTGATGTCACACTCATTATAGAAAGGCCCTAGAACGGTTAGCTTGATATCATTATGTTAACCCTTTATCACACAATCCCAAGTCTTAACTTAATGAAGAAAAGAGGAAAACAGTGTGTGAAAAGGAGAAAATGCTAGTAACCATCATTCACACAATGTTTTCTACTTATTCAAAAACAAATCTCAGCATTTAAGTCAAAGTTTCTTCTCTTCAGATGCTTTCAATAGATCTATGGATTAGTCTAAAATTTTGTAAGGAGGTAAAGGGCTGATTGTTATTTTGCACACAAGAAAAAAAAAGAAGAATCTACTATAATTGTAGGCACTGTCCCACCAAAGGTTATTCGCACAATTCTGCAGGATACCTACTTTACGAACTGGGCTACAAGGGTAGGGGTCACAATCCCCATCAATGGTCTCAATCTGAGTCATTTCATTGTAAATCTGCTAAATTATTAACATGAGGTATTGCACCATTGATAGTGTTTGTAATGAGCATAAATAGGAGGTTCCAGAGGGTTGGTTAAATGCAGGCCTATAATTTGTAGATTAATGAAACTCCTTAGAAAGAGTAAACATTGATGACTGGAGACATTGACCCATCATTTGTAATAGATCTACCTATCATAACACCTATTCTATGAAAATTGGGCATTAGGATAGATGTCACAGAATACATTGAGTGGCCCTGGACAGGTTGTTTCAATCAATAAAATGGGGAAAAAAAAAAACCCAACTAACTAAAGACCTTTCAAAAGGCCAAGAAATTGACAACCTATTTACCTGTTAACTCTCAACCTAAAACCTACCTACATGTACCAACCTATCTATCTGTCACCCGATCAACCTATCTACCGACAAACCTACTGATATACATATCACACAACCTACCTACTTACCTATCTACATGTATGACCTATCAACTGATATACCAACCAACAACCTACTTACCTATCAAACGACCAACCTAGGCCTACATACCTATCCAACAACCTACCAACCAACCTACCTTTCTACCAATCTGTCTACTACCTATCAATGCAAACCTACCTACATACCAACTAACTAACCTATAACTCACTGATCTGCTTTCCTGCCTGCCTGCTTGTTTGCATACATGCCTGGATTCCTAACTACCTTTGTATGTACAGACCCGGAAAGACAATGTTTCTTTGCTACTGACCACAAATTTTAATAAAGGTAATATTGCCTCAGAGGTTAAAAGACAAAATTATTCCTGTGAACACTGGTACTGCCCCAGTACAGTTCACTGTTTTTTCCCCTGATATGCACATTAAAAATTATTCTATAGGGTTAGGTGTCACAACCTAAATAAAGGTTGAGCAATAATTGTGTCATACATGTATTTCTACTTTTGCCTTATACATGAAAAAAAAACATCCAGTGTGGTCTGGTGGGATTGCTGCATTAAAGCACATTGTATATTATCTCTGATACCCACTGTAAATAATGGCCTAAAGGGGATGTGTGACTGCCCAATGAATGGGCCTTAAGAGAAGTTCAATAATAATGTCATATTTGAAATTTTGGGAAAAAAACAAACAGAACAAAAGAGAAAAAAAGTCTGTATCTGGTGGTACTTCCCCACTGTTCAAAGCTTCTTGTTTCTATGATGTAAGTAATGGGCTTGGGGTAGGTGTAACAATCCCAATGCTTGGGTTCCTGAGGGGTCAGTATAAATAATAAGGTCATATTTGTGACTTTTTTCCCAGACTTTGAAAAACCAAAGTCTGTGTGCTTGTGATACTGCCCCACAAAAACTTACTGTTTTGATTATCACTAATATCTACTGTATATAATAAGCCATAGGGTTAGGAGTCACAATCCCAGTAAAGGGGCTCAAGAGGGTTAGGTGAATGATAACGCTTTACATGTATTTGCAAATTTCCACAGGGATAGAAAACAAAACAAATTCTTGTGTCTGGTGGTACTTCCCAAATAAAACTTACTGTCTTTATTACCTTTGATATCTATTGCAATTAAGAGGCTTCAAAGATAGATGTCACAATCCCAATAAATTGGGTCCCTAAGGGATAGGTCAAGAAGAAATTTTGTGTATCTTGTGGTACTTCCCCAATGATGCTTACTGTCTTGATAATCATTAATAGGTACTGTATATAATTAGCTTTAGTGGTAGGTGCCACAAATCTCAATAAAGGGGCTCCAGAGGGGTCGGCAAATGTTTATGTTGAATGTCTAATAATTCCTTCAGAAAAAGAAACTTAAAAAAAATTGTGTCTGGTGGTACTGCCCCACTGCAGTTCATTATTTTTATTATCCCTGATATGCATTGTAAATTAAAAGCTGTTAAGGTAGGTGTCACAATCCCTTAAAAGGGACTGCAGAAGGGATTGTCAATAATTACCATTTATTTGTGATTTTATCTAATGGATAAAAAGAGAAGAAAAAAAGAATGTGTCTGGTGGCATTGCCCCACTGAAGGTTATTGCTTTTATAATCTCCAATATCCACTGTACACAATGCACAAATGGGGTAGGTGTCACAATCCCAATAAATTGGCCCAAGAGGGTTCCCTCATTAACAGCATCAAATTTATTATTTTTTCCTGAAGTATATTGGAAATTTAAGAAAAATCCTGTGTCTCGTGGTACTGCCCCACCCAATCTTATTGCTTTTATTATCCTTGATATCCACTGAAAATAATGGATGAATAGGGGCGGTTGACACAATGAAGGGGTCCAAGAGGGGCAGGTCAATAAGTATGTTAAATTTGTGCTGCAGCCTCAGGTATGCAGTAAAGAAGGAAAAAAATATTGTGTCTGATGGTACTGCCCCACTAAAGCTTATTATTTTTATAATCCTCACTATCCATGGTAAATAGTGGACTACAGGGGTAGGTGTCACAATCCCAATAAATGGTCCAAAGAGGGGTCCATCAATAATAACATCAAATTAGTTATTTTTGTCTCAATGACAAACAGATGTAAGAAAAGTTCTGTGCTTTGTGGTACTGCCCCAATCAGTCTTATTGCAAGTGTTATTCTTGATATCTCCTGTAGATAATGGGGTATAGGGGTAGGTGTCACAATCCCAATAAAGGGGCCCCAAAGGGGCTGGTCAATAAGTATGTTAAATTTGTCTTGTTGCCTCTCATGAATGCAGAAACAAAGGAAAAACAAATCCTGTATCTGGTGGTACAGCCCCAATTAAGCTTAGTATATTTTTTATCCCTGATGAACACTGTAAATAAAAAACTGTATGGGTTGGTGTCACAATCCCTTAAAATGGGCTTCAGAAGGGTCGTTCAATAATTATGTTTTATCTGTGATTTTTCCGCTGGGATTGAAAAAGAAATAAAAATATTGTGTCTGATGGTACTGCCCCACTAAGGCTTATTATTTTTATTATCCTTAATGTCCACTGTAAATAATAAACTATAGGGGTAGGTGTCACAATCCCAATAAATGGGCCAAAGAGGGGTCAATCAATAATAACATCAAATTTGCTATTTTGCCTCAATGACAAAAAGACATAAAAAAAATTCCTATGTTTGGTGGTACTGCGACACTTAATCTTATTGCATTTGTTTTCCCCAATATCCACTCAAAAAAATTTATAGGAAAAGGTGTCACAATCCCAATGAATGGGCCGTAAAGGGGCTAGTCAATAAGTACGTTCAATTTGTCTTGTTGCCTTATGAATGCGGAAACTAAGGGAAAAAAAATCCTGTGTCTGGTGGTACTGCCGCAAACAAAATTAGTATATTTTTTATCCCTGATATCCACTGTAAATAAAAAAATTGTATGGGTTGGTGTCACAATCCCTGTAAAGGGGCTTTAGAGGGGTCAGTCAATAATTATGTTTTATCTGTGATTTTACCACTGGGATTGAAAAAGAAAAAAAATATTGTGTCTTATGGTACTGCCCCACTAAGGCTTATTGTTTTTATTATCGTCAATGTCCACTGTAAAAAATGGACTACAGGGGTAGTTGTCACAATCCCAAGAAATGGGCCAAAGATGGGTCAATCAATTATAACATCAAATTTGCTATTTTTGCCTAAATGACAAAAAGACATAAGAAAATTCCTATATCTGGTGGTACTGCCCTACTCAATCTTATTGCATTTGTTATCCCTGATACCCACTTTAAAAAATGGGGCATAGGAGTAGGTGTCACTTTCCCGATGAAAGGGCCCTGAAGGGGCTGGTCAATAAGGATGTTAAATTTGTCTAGTTGCCTCATGAATGCAGAAACAAAGGGAAAAAAATCCTGTATCTGGTGGTACTGCCCCAATTACGCTTAGTATATTTTTCATCCCTGATAAACACTGTAAATAAAAATCTTTATGGGTTGGTGTCACAATCCCTTAAAAGGGGCTTCAGAGGGGTCGGTCAAAAATTATGTTTTATCTGCATTTTATTCTGCTGGGATTGAAAAAGAAATAAAAAATATTGTGTCTTATGGTACTGCCCCTCTAAGGGTTATTGTTTTTATTATCCTCAATGTCCACTGTAAACAATGGACTACAGGGGTAGGTGTCACAATCCCAAGAAATGGGCCAAAGAGGGGTCAATCAATAATAACATCAAATTTGCTATTTTGCCTCAATGACAAAAAGACATAAGAAAATTCCTATGTCTGGTGGTACTGCCCCACTCAATCTTATTGCATTTGTTATCCCTGATATGCACTCTAAAACATGGGGTACAGGAGTAGTTGTCACAATCCCAATGAAAGGGCCCTGAAGGGGTTGGTCAATAAGTACGTTAAATTTGTCTTGTTGCCTCATGAATGCAGAAACAAAGGGAAAAACAAATCCTGTATCTGGTGGTACTGCCCCAATTAAGCTTAGTATATTTTTTATCCCTGATATCCACTGTTCATAAAAAACTGTATGGGTTGGTGTCAATAATAGACTACAGGAGTAGGTGTCACAATCCCAAGAAATGGGCCAAAAAGGGGTCAATCAATAATAACATCAAATTTGCTATTTTGCCTCAATGACAAAAAGACATAAGAAAATTCCTATGTTTGGTGGTACTGCCCCACTCAATTTCATTGCATGTGTTATCCCTGATACCCACTCTAAAAAATGAGGTATAGGAGTAGGTGTCACAATCCCAATGAAGGGGCCCTGAAGGGGTTGGTCAATAAGTATGTTAAATTTGTGTTGTTGCCTCATGAATGCAGAAACAAAGGGAAAAAAATCCTATGTCTGGTGGTACTGCCCCAATTACCCTTAGTATATTTTTCATCCCTGATATACACTGTAATTAAAAAAATTTATGTGTTGGTGTCACAATCTCTTAAAAGGGCTTCAGAGGGGTTGGTCAATGATTATGTTTTTTCTGCGATTTTTTCCGCTTGGATTGAAAAAGAAAATAAGATATTGTGTCTGACGGTACTGCCCCACTAAGGCTTATTGTTTTTATTATCCTCAATGTCCACTGTAAACAATGGACTACAGGGGTAGGTGGTACTGCACCACTCAATCTTATTGCTTTTGTTATCCCTCATATGCACTCTAAAAAATGGGGTATAGGAGTAGGTGTCACAATCCCAATGAAGGGGCCCTAAAGGGGCTGGTGAATAAGTATGTTAAATTTGTCTTGTTGCCTCATAAATGCAGAAACAAAGGAAAAACAAATCATATATCTGGTGGTACTGCCCCAATTAAGCTTAGTATATTTTTTATCCCTGATGAACACTGTAAATAAAAGACTGTATGGGTTGGTGTCACAATCCCTGTTAAGGGGCTTCAGAGGGGTCGGTCAATAATTACGGCTGGGATTGAAAAAGAAAAAAGAAATATTGTGTCTTATGGTACTGCCCCACTTAGGCTTATTGTTTTTATTATCCTCAATGTCCACTGTAAATAATAGTCTACAGGGCTAGGTGTCACAATCCCAATAAATGGGCCAAAGAGGGGTCAACCAATAATAACATCAAATTTGTAATTTTGCCTCAATGACAAAACGACATAAGAAAATTCCTATGTTTGGTGATACTGCCCCACTCAATCTTTTTGCATTTGTTATCCCTGATACCCACTCTAATAAATGGGGTATAGGAGTAGGTGTCACAATCTAAATGAAGGGGCCCTGATGGGGCTGGTCAATAAGTATGTTAAATTTGTCTTGTTGCCTCATGAATGCAGAAACAAAGGGAAAAAAATCCTGTATCTGGTGGTACTGCCCCAATTAAGCTTAGTATATTTTTTATCCCTGATATACACTGCAAATAAAAAACTGTATGGGTGGGTGTCACAATCCCTAAAAAGGGGCTTTAAAAGGGTCGTTCAATAATTACGTTGTGATTTTACCACTGGGAATAAAAAAAAAAAAAAAATTGTCTTATGCTACTGCCCCACAAAAGCTTATTGTTTATATCATCCTCACTATCAACTGTACATAATGGACAACAGTGGTAGGTGTCACAATCCATTTAAATGGGCCAACGAGGGGTCAATCAATAATAACATCAAACCTGCTGTTTTTGCCTCAGTGACAAAGAGATACAAGAAAATTCCTATTTCTGGTGGTACTGCCCCACTCAATCTTATTGCATTTGTTATCCCTGATATCCACTCTAAAAGATGGGGTATTAGAGTAGGTGTCACAATCCCAATGAAGGGGCCAAAAAGGGGCTGGTCATTAAGTATGTTCAATTTGTCTTGTTGCCTCTTGAATGCAAAAAACAAACGCAAAGAAAAATCCTGTGTTTGGTGGTACTGCCCCATTTAAGCTTAGTATTTTTTTTATCCCTGATATTTACTGTAAATAAAAAACTGTATGGGTTGGTGTCACAATCCAGGAAAAGGGGCTTTAAAGGGGTCAGTCAATAATTAAGTTTCATTTGTGATTTTACTGTTGGGATTAAAATATATATATATATATATATATTGTGTCTGATGGTACTGTCCCTAAAGCTTATTGTTTTTATTATCCTCAATGTCCACTGTAAAAAATGGACTATAGGGGTATGTGTCACAATCCCAATAAATTGGCCAAATAGGTGGGTCAATCAATAATAACATCAAATTTGCTATTTTGCCTCAATGACAAAAAGACATAAGAAAATTCCTATGTCTGGTGGTACTGCCCTACTCAATCTTATTGCATTTGTTATCCCTGATATCCAATCTAAAAAATGGGGTATAGGAGTAGGTGTCACAACGGTAATGAAGGGGCCCTAAAGGGGCTGGACTTAAAGTATATAATTTGTGTTGTTGCCTCATGAATGCAGAAGCAAAGGGAAAAACAAAGTCTGTATCTGGTGGTACTGCCCCAATTAAGCTTAGTATATTTTTTATCTGTGATATACACTGTTAATAAAAAACTGTATGGGTTGGTGTCACAATCCCTGAAAAGGGGCTTTAGAGGGATCGGTCAATAATTATGTTTTATCTGTGATTTTACCACTGGGATTGAAAAAGAAAAAAAAAATATTGTCTCTTATGGTACTGCCCCACTAAGGCTTATTGTCTTTATTATCCTCAATGTCCACTGTAAAAAATGGACTACAGGGGTAGGTGTCACAATCCCAATAAATGGGCCAAAGAGGGGTCAATCAATAATAACATCAAATTTGCTATTTTGCCTCAATGACAAAAAGACATAAGAAAATTCCTATATCTGGTGGTACTGCCCCACTCAATCTTATTGCATTTGTTATCCCTGATATCCACTCTAAAAATGGGATATAAGAGTAGGTGTCACAACCCCAATAAAAGGGTCCTAAAGGGGCTGGTCAATAAGTATGTTAAATTTGTCTGGTTGCCTCATGAATGCAGAAACAAAGGGGAAAAAAATCCTGTGTCTGGTGGAACTGCCCCAATTAAGCTTAGTATATTTTTTATCCCTGATATCCACTGTACATAAAAAATTGTATGGGTTGGTATCACAATCCCTTAAAAGGGGCTTTAGAGGGGTCGGTCAATAATTATGTTTTATTTGTGATTTTATCGCTGGGATTGTTAAAGAAAAAAAAATTGTGTCTGATGGTACTGCCCGACAAAAGCCTATTATTTTTATTATCCTCAATGTCCACTGTAAAAAATGGACTACAGGAGTAGGCGTCACAATCCCAATAAATGGGCCAAAGAGGGTCAATCAATAAAAACATCAAATTTGCTATTTTGCCTCAATGACAAAAAGACATAAGAAAATTCCTGTGTCTGGTGGTACTGCCCCACTCAGTCTTATTGGATTTGTTATCCCTGATATGCACTCTAAAAAATGGGGTATAGAAGTAGGTGTCACAATCCGAATGAAGGGGCTTTAAAGGGGCTGGTCAATAAGTATGTTAAATTTGTCTTGTTGCCTCATGAATGCAGAAACAAAGGGGAAAAATCCTGTGTCTGGTGGTACTGCCCCATTTAAGCTTAGTATATTTTTTATCCCTGATATGCACTGTAAATAAAAAACTGTATGGGTTGATGTCACAATCCCTGAAATGGGGCTTTAGAGGGGTCGGTTAATAATCACGTTTTATCTGTGGTTTTACTGCTGAGATTAAAAAGAAAAAAAATATATTGTGTCTTATGGTACTGCCCCACTAAGGCTTATTGTTTTTATTATCCTCAATGTCCACTGTAAATAATGGACTACAGGGGTAGGTGTCACAATCCCAATAAATGGGCCAAAGAGGGGTCAATCAATAATAACATCAAATTTGTAATTTTGCCTCCATGACAAAAAGACATAAGAAAATTCCTATGTCTGGTGGTACTGCCCCACCCAATCTTATTGCATTTGTTATCCCTGATATCCACTCTAAAAGATGGGGTACAGGAGTAGGTGTCACAATCCCAATGAAGGGGCCCTAAAGGGGCTGGTGAAAAAGTATGTTAAATTTGTCTTGTTGCCTCATGAATGCAGAAATCAAGGGGAAAAAAATCTGTATCTGGTGGTACTGCCCCAATTAAGGTTAGTATATTTTTTATCCCTGATATACACTGTAAATAGAAAACTGCATGGGTTGGTGTCACAATCCCTTAAAAGGCGCCTTTAGAGGGGTCGGTCAATAATTATGTTTTATCTGGGATTTTACCTCTTGGATTGAAAAAGAAAAAAAAAATGTGTTTTATGGTACTGCCCCACTAAGGCTTATTGTCTTTATTATCCTAAATGTCCAATGTAAAAAATGGACTACAGGGGTAGGCGTCACAATCCCAATAAATGGGCCAAAAGAGGGGTCAATCAATATTAATATCAAATTTGCTTTTTTGCCTCAATGACAAGAAGACATAAGAAAATTCCTATATCAGGTGGTACTGCCCCACTCAATCTTACTGCATTTGTTATCACGATATCCACTCTAAAAAATGGGATATAAGAGTAGGTGTCACAATCCCAATGAAGGGGCCGTAAAGGGGCTGGTCAATAAGTATGTTAAATTTGTCTGGTTGCCTCATAAATGCAGAAAGAAAGGGAAAAAAACTGTGTCTGGTGGTACTGCCCCAATTAAGCTTAGTATATTTTTTATCCCTGATATCCACTGTACATAAAAAACTGTATGGGTTGGTGTCACAATCCCTTAAAAGGGGCTTTAAAGGGGTCAGTCAATAATTATGTTTTATTTGTGATTTTATCGCTGGGATTGTAAAAGAAAAAAATATTGTGTCTGATGGTACTGCCCCACAAAAGCCTATTATTTTTATTATCGTCAATGTCCACTGTAAAAAATGGACTACAGGGGTAGGTGTCATAATCCCGAGAAATGGGCCAAAGAGGGGTCAATCAATAATAACATCAAATTTGCTATTTTGCCTCAATGACAAAAAGACATAGGAAAATTCCTGTGTCTGGTGGTACTGCCACACTCAGTATTATTAGATTTGTTATCCCTGATATCCACTCTAAAAAATGGGGTAAAGGAGTAGGTGTCACAATCCCAATGAAGAGGTTCTAAAGGGGCTTGTCAATAAGTATGTTAAATTTGTCTTGTTGCCCCATGAATGCAGAAACAAAGGGGGAAAAAATCCTGTGTCAGGTGGTACTGCCCCATTTTAGTTTAGTATATTTTTTATCCCTGATATGCACTGTAAATAAAAAACTGTATGGGTTGATGTCATAATCCCTGAAATGGGGCTTTAGAGGGGTCGGTTAATAATCACAATTTATCTGGGATTTTACCTCTTGAATTGAAAAAGAAAAAAAAAATTGTGTTTTATGGAACTGCCCCACTAAGGCTTATTGTCTTTATTATCCTAAATGTCCACTGTAAAAAATGGACTACAGGGGTAGGTGTCACAATCCCATTAAATGAGCCAAAGAGGGGTCAATCAATAATAACATCAAATTTGCTATTTTGCCTAAATGACAAAAAGACATAAGAAAATTCCTATGTATGGTGGGACTGCCCCAATCAATGTTATTGCATTTGTTATCCCTGATATGCACTGTAAAAAAAAGGGTATAGGAGTAGGTGTCACAATCCCAGGAAACGGGCCCTGAAGGGTTGGTCAATAAGCATGTAAAATTTGTCTTGTTGCCTCATGAATGCAGAAACAAAGGAAAACAAAATCCTGTATCTGGTGGTACTGCCCCAATTAAGCTTAGTATATTTTTTATCCCTGATATACACTGTAAATAAAAAACTGTATGGGTTGGTGTCACAATCCCAGAAAAAGGGGCATTAGAGGGGGCGGTCAATAATTATGTTTTATCTGTGATTTTTCCGTTGGGATTGAAAAAGAAAAAGAAATTGTGTCTTATGGTACTGCCCCACTAAGGCTCATTGTTTTTATTATCATCAATGTCCACTGTAAATAATGGACTACAGGGGTAGGTGTCACAATCCCAATAAATGGGCCAAAGAGGGGTCAATCAATGATAACATCAAATTTGCTATTTTGCCTCAATGACAAAAAGACATAAAAAAATTCCTATGTATGGTGGGACTGCCCCAATCAATGTTATTGCATTTGTTATCCCTGATATCCACTCTAAAAAATTGGGTATAAGAGTAGGTGTCACAATCCCAATAAGGGGGGCCCTAAAGGGGCTGGTCAATAAGTATGTTAAATTTGTCTTGTTGCCTTATAAATGCAGAAACAAAGGAAAAAAATCCTGTATCGGGTGGTACTGCCCCAATTAAGCTTATTAATTTTATTATTCTTAATGTCCACTGTAAAAAATGGACTACAGGGGTAGGCGTCACAATCCCAATAAATGGGCCAAAGACAGGTTTATCAATAATAACATCAAATTTGCTATTTTGCCTCAATGACAGAAAGACATAAGAAAGTTCCTATATCTGGTGGTACTGCCCCACTCAATCTCATTGCACTTGTTTTGCCTGATATCCACTCTAAAAAATGGGGTATAATAGTAGGTGTCACAATCCCAATGAAGGGGCCCTAAAGAGGCTGGTCAATAAGTATGTCAAATTTGTCTTGTTGCCTCATGAATGCAGAAACAAAGGAAAAAAAATCTTGTGTCTGGTGGTACTGCCCCAAATATGCTTAGTATATTTTTTATCCCTGATATACACTGTAAATAAAAACCTGTATGGGTTGGTGTCACAATCCCTGAAAAGGGGCTTCAGAGCGGTCGGTCAATAATTATGTTTTAACTGTGATTTTACCGCTGGGATTAAAAAAAAAAAAATCATTGTGTCTGATGGTACTGCCCCATTAAAGCTTATTGTTTTTATCATCCTCACTATCCACTGTACATAATGGACTACAGGGGTAGGTGTCACAATCCCATTAAATGGGCCAAAGAGGGGTCAATCAATAATAACATCAAATTTGCTATTTTGCCTCAATGACAAAAAGACATAAGAAACTGCCTATATCTGGTGGTACTGCCCCACTCAATCTTATTGCATTTGTTATCTCTGATATACACTCTAAAAAATTGGGTATAAGAATATGTGTCACAATCCCAATGAGAGGCCCTACAGGGGCTGGTCAATAATTATGTTAAATTTGTCTTGTTGCCTCATGAATGCAGAAACAAAGGAAAAACAAATCCTGTATCTGGTGGTACTGCCCCAATTAAGCTTAGTATATTTTTAACCCTGATATACACTGTAAATAAAAATCTGTATGGGTTGGTGTCACAATCCCTAAAAATGGGCTTCAGAAGGGTCGTTCAATAATTATGTTTTTTCTGTGATTTTTCCGCTGGGATTGAAAAAGAAAAAAAAATATTGTGTCTGATGGTACTGCCCCACTAAGGCTTATTATTTTTATTATCCTTAATGTCCAATGTAAATAATGGACTACAGGGGTAGGTGTCACAATCCCAATAAATGGGCCAAAGAGGGGTCAATCAATAATAACATCAAATTTGCTATTTTGCCTCAATGACAAAAAGACATAAAAAAATTCCTATGTCTGGTGGTACTGCCCCACTCAATCTTATTGCATTTGTTATCCCTGATATCCACTCTTAAAAATGGGGTATAAGAGTGGGTGTCACAATCCTATTAAAGGGGCCCTAAAGGGGTTGGTCAGTAAGTATGTTAAAGATGTCTTGTTGCCTCATGAATGCAGACACAAAGGAAAAAAATCCCGTGTCTAGTGGTACAGCCCCAATTAAGCTTAGTATATTTTTTATGCCTGATATACACTGTAAATAAAAAACTGTATTGGTTGGTCTCACAATCCCTGGAAAGGGGCTTCAGAGAGGTCGGTCAATAATTACGTTTTATCTGTGATTTTACCGCTGGGATGAAAAAAGAAAAAAAATATATTGTGTCTGTTGGTACTGCCCCGCTAAGGCTTATTGTTTTTATTATCGTCTATGTCCACTGTAAAAAATAGACTACAGGGGTAGGTGTCACAATCCCAATAAATGGGCCAAAGAGGGGTCAATCAACAATAACATCAAACATGCTATTTTTGCCTCAATGACAAAAAGACATAAGAAAAATCCTCTGTCTGGTGGTACTGCCCCACTCATTCTTAGTGCATTTGCTATCCCTGATATCCACTGCAAAAAATGAGGTGTAGGAGTAGATGTCACAATCCCAATGAAGGGGCCCTAAAGGGGCTGGTCAATAAGTATGTTAAAGCTGCCTTGTTTCCTCAGGAATGGAAAACAAAACAAAATCCTTTGTCTGATGGTACTGCCCCACAGAATCTCATAGTTTGATAATCACCGATAACCTCTGTAAAGAATAGCCTCTAGGCTAAGGTGTCACAATCCCACTGAAGGGGCACCAGAGTGTCAGTCAATTATGACGTCATATTTGTCATGTTCTTTGGGGACAGAAAAATGAAGCAATCGAAAACAAAATTTGTGTCTCAAGGTACTGCCCAACTGAAGCTTATTGTTTTAATTGATCGAGCAACAATTTTCAAGTGGTAATGCCCCACTTAACTTTATTTTAATACTTAACCATGCAAACTACAGTTAATATTGAGCGATAAGGGTAGGTGTCACTGTCAGTACTCCTCTGAAAAAGTCCGACCAGAGATTGTTTTATGCCAATTTATGTATTTTAATATTGCATCACTGACGGTAAGAAAAAAGGACTTTCCAGTGACAGGCGGTATTGTGAATTTTGGGCTATTACAGTAAGTGATATAATCCGCATATGGTGTGCAACACGCGAAAAGGGACATTTGGACATCTGCGTTAAGTGTCGTCTCGGATCAGCCTGTGCAGTCCGCGCAGGCTAATCCGAGACGGCACTTTACGACTATATTAGATTTTGTGCTACAATAGACATGCGCAAAACAGAAAATTGCACTATAACGGAAAGTGCTGTCTCGGATTAGCCTGCGCAGACTGCGCAGGCTGATCCGAGATGACACTTTCCGCAAATGTCCGAATGTCCTTTTTCTCATGTTGCAAGCCACATAGGAGCCTTAGAGGGTCTTTTCAATTATTTGTAGTGTTGTATCACAGATAGAAATAATAATAATAATAATAATAAACATACCTATGACAGCAGGTTTTGTTCCTCTGAAGCTTCTGGGCAGAGTTAAAAACGATAACTACTGCAAAATTTGCATTTTATGGGTAGTTATGGGCGATATTGGTAGGTGTCGTAATACCTATGTATTCACACACACTTTCAGACTAAATTAAATAAATTATCCTAGATTTTTGTGTTTAACTGCGGACTTACAACCTTAGCGTAAAGCTTGACAAATACCATGCAGAAATAGTAAGCACACTATTGTTTCCATGAAAGCCGAAAGCCGTACGCACTGATTTTGTTGTGGGTCGAAATAGTTATGGGCCGATTTGTCCATTTACAGTCTATACAGAGTTACCGTTATTGTTCTTATTGGGAGAAGCTTATTGGGAGAACGCTTGATTTTATCCGCTGTTACACGCTTCTCGTACGTTAGATACACGCTAGTCATGCATAAGGCACACGTTAATAACACGCCAGATGTGCCATCCTCATTCTATAACGCTAAAAATTCGAACGATTGAAATGCTCAGAGAACGTTGACCAGAACGTCATGGTGTGATGGCTCCTTAACGTGCAATATGATCTTGGATCTAAGCTGACCAATGAGGGGATTTTTGGTTCGAATAAAGTTTATTTGAAATGGCGTAATTCGGTTTGAAAATTTTAGTTCAATTACAAGGCAAGATGAGGGTTAGGCCTATCATTAACGCTGGAAGAGAGTGTAAAACATTTTTAACGATCTACATGCCCTCAACATGTTGGGTCACATTATACATGTAGATCCATAGAACCCATTTTGTCTCATTTTGTCTCATTAAGGACTATTAAATCTTGAGGAAAAATGATCCATTGACATTCAGACATATACAGTACAACCTGTATTCAGAGACCACTCAAGGAAAGTACTGAAATTGGTCTCTTACAGTAGGTGGTCTTTAAATACAAGTTATATTAGGTTAATGTAAGAAGGGTTGTTGTATCAGAACAGTGGTCTCTTAAAGCAGGTGGTCTCTTAATACAGGTGGTCTCTAACACAGGTTTAATTGTATATCACAAGCAGCAAAATGGATAACGTTGAGCTTTCGTTTGATTTATGCGAATCTATAGAGCCGTAAAGTTAACCCTTTCCCAAACAACAAACTTTTGGACTGGACCAAATTGAAAGCATTTGCAGACGACATTTCAACTCTTGCTGAACAGATTATTTCTGTCTATGCTAGGGTAGAAAACATTGTGGGAAAAGGAGAAAATGCTGATTACCAGCATTTTCTCCTTTTCCCACAATGTTTTCAAAAGGCTACTATTCTAGACTTGTAAAAACCAGGGATTGTTTGGAAAAGGGTTAAAAGAACTGATTGTGTTTTGTTCAAAAAAGCAAAGGGGAATTTAGTGTTACAGGTGAACCACCAAATATTTGGTCTTCAAAGAAGGATATTAAAAGAAAATGAAACTTCTGAATGGAAGAAGAAAAAAACAGAAGCGAGAAAATTCTGGTTACTAGAATTTTTTAAATTTTCCACTGCGTTTTTTTTTTTTTCACCCACCTATCCAGTGAAAAAAGAATTATTTAGAACATGACTAACTTGTTCTCTGTGGAGATACGTTAATTTGTCGTCAGCAAGTGCCTTCAGATCTTCAGATCTAACGAGGTTCCTTTTTAGACAGATGGGAAAAATCGTTTTGTAATGAATCTAAGAGAGAAAACAACGATTTAAGAGAAAGAGATTTAAGGAAAGAGAAAACAAATACCTGCAGGTATGCAAGAAAATTAACAAATCCTAAACATTTTCTTATTCGGGTAATGTTTAGAATTTTCTTCAACCTCAAGCACCTCAATAATTTCTAAAATCCACTCATGTGTGTTATCGTAACACACAGTGTACACACCCGACGTTAATCTGAAACTGTGACTTATACGTAATATGCATAAATGTCGGACCTTGCTCACCTCTTATCGATTACAATATTATGTGTTTAAATAGCTTTATGGCTGTGAATATCAGATCTCCAGGGAGTGATTATAATTTCAATTAAAAGTATAAGTCACTCTCCACTAAACCCTAGGCTTATGGTATGGGTACTCATTAGAATCGTCTAATCGAGACGATTCTAATGAGTACCAACAGCATAGGGTTTCAAAGAGAAATAACGGGTATAGAATACCATCACTCCCTCTTATCTGGAGCTCTCTGTGATGTTCAATAGATCTTGTAGGCCACTACAGCCTTGAAGTTAATCCTAAACTTGATAGATTCTAAATAAGTAAAACGAGGCTTTTAACCCATTACTACACCATCCCTACTTTAAACGACCCTGGGAAAGAAGCCTGAAAACATTGCTGTTTACCAGCATTCTCTGCTTTTCCCACAATGTTTTCTACCCTTTCCAAAACAATTTTCAGTTTTTGAGCCTGATCGTTGTTTCCATGATGTATATGTAGGAAAGCAGCCAGTTGCTACAGAAATCTTGTTCAGAAAAGATAATACAGGAAAGCAGGGCTAGAAGCATGAACTGTCACGATGTGGTCGAAATGTTTTGAAAATGGGGTTAAATATCATAGAAAGAAAGAAGTATTTCAAATTCTCATTAGTATAAAGGACTTAAACAAACTCTCTCTCTCTCTCTCTCTCTCTCTCTCTCTCTCTCTCTCTCTCTCTTATTATAATTTCATAATACTTTTGTTTTATCGCTTTGCATTGCATTTCTTGTAAGTGCGCCCAACATGACCACTGTTGTTAACGGGCCATAAAACCCCATTCATTCATTCATTGCACTGGTTTCTTTTCCTAGAGAGAACATATAGGGAATTGACTTGTGAAATTAAATTATTTAGCAATATTAGTTTTAGTGATTGATTTTCTATACTTAAGTCACAGAGAAACTACAATAATTGTTTTGATATATAATTTCTGGTACTTTATTTATAAACATTCATACAACACGAAATACATGTATGAATGATAATTGTTAGAAATTATATGAAGAAATCAAATGAATAGTAATTTATGATCTTTCATGTATAAAAAAAAACATCAAGGGTCATTCAGTAACAGGTTGAATATATTTTTACTGTTCATTATTTCTACATTACGAGTACGCCTCCGATATGAGAGTGGGTAATTGGGAAGTCTGCATATGCACATATACATGTACATGTGTTATTTGTTGAGAAATTATTTGTTTTTGAGATTCAAGAACTTGTAGCTGAGTCCCAGTAGCTCAGTTTGTAGCTTGGAAACAGGAGGTGGCTGGTTTGATCCCTGGTTCGGCCAATTTCCTTCAAAGGATTAGTTTAAATATATTTATTTTACATCGATTGAGAAACAAGTTCTGACAACTTATACTAATCTCTCTCGATTCTGCTCTCGATTCTTCAAATGATTGATGATAGTTATTGTGAAAGGATTCATTCTTCTCTCACCGCTGACTCTTGCTTCCACGATGGCTATATGGAAAGGCATCAGTGGCTTGAAAAGAATATTGTGCCAAGTACTGGTAAAAGAAACTCAAGCAAAGCATGGATACATGAACTGGCTTCATAATCTTCATGATAAAACTGAATAATGTTGAAAATGGAGTTAAACTCCATATCATCAATCAATCAAGCACGTTCAGTCTTTGCTGTATTACATTTACAATGATTCTCATTACTTAGTACATAATTGGCAAGAAAGATGTAAAGTCTATGTGGCAATTGTCAATCTTTGTCATTGACTACACTCTTTCATCAGTGTAGTTTGTTCTTCTTACTCCTTGATTGTTTAGGTTTTGAGAAGAGGTAACTTTTAACAATAGCTTTTAGTTCATTTTGCGTCTTAGTTGTACCTTTATTTTTGAGATACTTTTTCCTCGGTGCCTTATCAAGTGTGCCTTTACGACACTTAATCAATTATGCTGAATTTGCAGAAAGGAAACACAAGGCTATAATTACTATTATAAATATTATACTTATTATCATTTTAAGGCACCAATAAACAACAGATTCAGATTGCAAGTATTATCAAGAAATGTGCATTCTTCTCCATATAGTCCACCATTGGAACCCTCATCTTCATTTAATTAAAATGCACGCATATAATTCCTTTTTTTCTTCAATAATTGATATGATTTTTTTGTAATTCTGAGTGACTATGTAGTAAAATATTGAAAGTGAAATCACTGAATGAAAATTTACTTAACAATTTGAATAAATGATATATAGAAATTTAATCTTTTATTCATTCATTTCTTCTCTGAAACATCTCAATCTGAAATTAATAGCTCTTGCTGTAGAGACTATGGATAAATAGGAATACGGTCCGTTTGGTGGGGCGGGTGCGGGGGTACAAGTGTGTGTTTGTGTGTGTGGGTGTGTGGATGTGTGGGTGTGGGGGTTTGATATGTTTGTTTACTCACTAAAATGGACCAAAATAAAAGGAAAATTATGTCTTTAAATCTTACTTTTTAATCATTGTTTTTTTTTGTTTTTTTTTTCGCGTTTCCTATGGTTTTGTCTTCGGTTATTTACTATGTTAATCGGATCATGGGAGGTTTTGTATGATATGTTCTACAAAAGTCATGATATTTTCTCCTTCCTCAAACATTTTAGTATTTCTATAGATGTCTAAATTTGTGATGAGGTGGCTCCTTAATCCATTTATTGAAGGTTTATATAGTTTATTTCTGCAAAAAAAAAAAAAAATATTTCCGAAAGAAATATTTCTAATTTAATATTTGTTGCGTTTGAGCCCAAAAGTAAAATACAGCTATAAATGTCCACAGTTTGATCCAGATTTTTTTAAATTCCTGTGATTCTACTTATCCAAGTTTTCGTGTATGTACATTCGTAGAATAAATGTGTAATTGTTTCAACATCTGTGCCACAAAATGTACATAAATTCGTATCTATCGGCTTCATTTTAAAAAGTAAGGCGTTTGTTGCAATAATCCGATGCACTATTCTTGTTTGTAACCATTGGGTGTAAGTATCTCGTGTGTATTTGAATACGTTTCCGTGAATTTGTTTCCAATCTATATTTAAACCATTATAATATGTAGACCATTTGTTCCTACTTGTTGGTGTTTCATCGTTTTTTGTAAGAGTATTATAAAAGTGTTTGTTTATGTCGTTTTTAGTTATTATATGAAAAAATAATTGTTAATTTAAGGATTATGACATTCATTCAAAAATGTATGTGTAACTGGAAATGGAATATCCTACTGTGAAAAGAAAGCTTTAATTGAATTTAAAATACTATAATAGTTTAAAATTTATTCCATTCTTGGTTGCAGTTTTGATTTCATTTAAATCTTTAAAACATCCGTCGTTGCTCAACACGTCTTTAACATATCTTATACCACATTTGTATAAGATTGCGTTGTAGATATACTTGGAGTCTATCGTAATGTTTCCGTTATAAAACAGAGGCATGGTCATTATTTCCGACAATTTTTTAAATATATTTAGATTTTAAAACATCTATCTAAAATTCATTTTCTATTTTGCCTAGAATTTTTTTGCAGTATAAGGTACCAAAGTTTAAAAATCTCTGGATAAAAAATGTTGGTGATAAATTTGGTTTTATCAAAATTGACTTGAAGACCAGAAAAGTGAAAAATGTTTAAGCAGCTCCAAAGTACTATTGATCGTTTTTTCTGACCTGCCTAGAAAAAGGGTTGTATCACCTGCGAATTAAGATATTAAGTATTCTATGTTTTTTATCTTTATTCTGGTGATATTCTTATCATTTTTTTATTTTGATATTCAAAATCCCTGTGCAAAGAAGTCTGAGATCATTTCAAGAGAAGTTAGAAACCGTGGTCTTCAGTCCCTCGGTCAAGGTCAGGAATCGTTCGGGAACCTACTACTTCCAGTCATACTCCAGAAATTACCTGCAGAGGTTAAGCGAAATATGATCTTGGAGGAAGCGATTGGCGACTTCCTGAACCACTTTGAAAACGGAAGTAAACATTTTAGAATCAGGCAATCCAATCCTTAACACTCATGACCATTTGGCCACTGCATCTTTTCTTACCGGCGCCGGGGAAACACAAAACAAAAATCGTCCACTGCGGATGACGGACCTTTACAAACCCGAAGAGTATAAATACCACTTTTGTAGTGGTCGGAATTTGGCTTGGAGACGGGCCATCTGCTGTCCAATCGAAAATCGGATTTTTACTGTCCGGGCCATTTACGTCGACGTCATCATCAACAACGACAACAGATTACATTATGAACGTCATTTCGACCCAGCCCAGCGGTGAATATATTCAGCGTTTCTGGAAATTAGAATCTATAGGGATTCAACTTTCGAAGGAAGAACAATTGTCTAGTGACTTAGAATCATACAAGTCAAATTGCATTAGCTTCAATGATGGACGATATACTGCTTCGTTCCCCTGGAAACCCGATTACTAAGAGCTATCCGATAATTATAATATCACGTTAAGAAGAACCCAAAATTCAACACACCAGTGCATCCAGAAGATTCTACGCAGATGCAACACGTGCCACTGAGTGACTGGAAGACTGTATGCCGCGCCTGACCCACCACCTTTACCTAAGATGCGAGTTCAAGACACACAGCAATTTACAGTGACCGGGGCTGATTTTACCTAAGCTCTACATGTGCGTAGCAAAACGGGAGATGAGAAAGCGTACATATGTCTCTTCACATGAGCTACTACACGAGCTGTTCACTTAGAGGTCGTTCGCGATTTGACAGAAACTACATTTCTACAGGCGTTCAGGAGATTAAATGGTAGAAAGTCCCTACCGAAGATTATGGTGTCTGACAACGGAACTACTTCTCATGCTGCAGCCAACACAATACGTCGGTTGATGAAGTCTACCTCTGTCCAAGATACATTATACAACCAGGGTACAGAGTAGAAGTTTATAACCAAGCGCGCGCCATGGTTCGGTGGTTGGTGGGAGAGACTCATAGGACTTACCAAAACAACTATTAAAAAAGTTATTGGGAAGGCATACGTACCTTACGATACCGTTCAAACAATAGTTACGGAGATAGTATGCGTCATGAAAGATCGCCCGTTAACGTATATGACGTCAGAAGCAGCAGACCCAGAACCCCTTACGCCAGCACATCTGTTATACGGGAGACGCATAACTACCCTACTGTACGATGATAAATTGTCAGAACCAAAACCCTTCACTCACGATACAGTCACCAAACAAGCGAGAGTACAAACTACACTCATCAACCACTTTCGAGATAGATGGCGACATGAATACCTAACGTCTTTACGCCAGTACCACAAAACTACGAGACAAAACGATCAATCAATTAAAGTTGGCGATGTGGTACTTAAACACGACGAGACACACGGAGGGAAATGGAAAATGGATACAATCGAGCAACTAATGACGGGAAGAGATGGTTTGACACGATCACCGTTGGTACGCACCGGGAATGGACAATCTACTACAAGACCTTGGAGACGGGTACTTATTCGCACCCGGGAGGATGTCGTGCGGACGTCGGCGGAAACAACGAGCGTGACTTTGGCGGGAACGACGAGACGTTGGCGGGAGAGACAAACAGACGATGACGTTGTTTGGGCGGGTTGCTGTGATTGCTCATTTCCGTATGAATCTTATAACAAATAAGTCCCATTCGAAACACGACGCGAGTCGGTCGCTCATTTTAATCCACTATATTTGTCAATTACAAGAGGCCTAACAATTACCTTATGTCCGACTAAATCATTGCCCAATTACAAATGAACATCTATAAAGGGTATTTCTTTCACACCAACCGCCACTGGACCATTAATTAATGTTGATTAAATTTGGTTTAGGACCAGTAGATGAATGAAACGGTTTTCGATGGTTTGATTTTTTTATGAAGGAGACCTTATGTGTCAAGGCAAAGTTGTCTGCTAGGCAACCAGCTTCCTCTAAAGTACCTACTGCTTTTTCAGCTAAGATTTTTTTTTTAATATCATGGTAAATGCACCATTAAATTCTTCAACCAACAATAACTGTCTAAGTTTTCCACGATCTGAATCTATTTTCTTTGAATGGCATCATCGATCAAAGAATAATAGCTCTTTAGTTCTAACAAATACATTATGGGTGTAGCAACTTTCTTTTTCTGCAAATTTGTCTATATGGTTCAGGTACCAATTCATAAGCGTTTAGAACCAATTCTAAAACATTATCATTATTAGAAAGGTGTCCATTACTTAACCGAGAAAAAATATCACGAACCTTTCTAGTTTCAACGCTTTGCAAGTAGTAATTTCCGATGTTCTTTTGACCATTTCAAATTTTCAGCACTTCTTTCAAAATGTAAAAACGTACATGTATTTATAAATTTAATACTGTAACAAATTCAAAATGATTTCAAAGTATACCCAAAGTGACTAGATTATCAATCCCGAACAGTCCCCAATTTCTGTAATAGGATAATCGTAACGAGAAAGAAAATCAGGAAGAGGTCTTTAACAATTAACAACATTTATCAATGAATAAATACAAAACAGTACAGTGTGAGTTAATTTTTAATGTTTTTTTTACCTTAGAACAAGAAATAGAATAAGTCCTTTAAAATAAAGACTTATTTTAGACTAAAAAAGGTATGAAATTATTTGCCTCCTTTAACCTAAATTAACAATAGTTTTAACTGGCAAATAAATATGAACAGCCTGTTTAAGAAATAACTTTTTTCAACTTACAGATATAAATTCCATTTACATCCAATACTTTTCTCCAATTCTGTATCCTCAAGACTAAAAGGCTATATTGAAAATCCCAATCTACCGACTAAGTCACCCCTATTCATATCAGATTGAAAAGTTCTAGATTCGTCTTTTCTATGGAGATGGCAACATGGATTGGAAAATATTTACTTACAACCAGTTTCTAGAAATAACCACAATGGTACAATCAATGAACCAATATCTACAATACTCTTTATGTAGAGTGAAAACATGTTGCATGTATATCCTATTCACATAACATGGGTTAAACCGTTTTCATAGCCCATCTTCCCTCCAGCATTGGCACAACCATTTTATATGCTCACCATCATGTTTTTTCTTGAGTCAGTCGGTCAACCGTTGACCAAACAATCCTGTGCGCCTTTAAAAACGTGGGAAAATCTGCGACACTTTCTTTTTTTCCTTACAGCGATTTTCATCATTAGAAAGATTTTGTCATTTGGTAGAGTTAGTTGATGGAGGAAAAGAAAGTCTGAAATTGCAATACAAACTTAAGTTCACTTAACCTCATATTCTCCATGTTTCAATCAACTGATCTGGGAGAGCGAAGATACAGATCAAATTGCACAAAATATACAATCAGATCTTGGATCTGAGTCTTCAGATCTATTCCAATCAAGCCAAAATTGGCCCTGCAGTACTCAGAATGCTTCTTCCTCGCTATATCTATTTCATTAATTCAGTGCTTTAACCCTTTACTCCATAGATACTCATTTTGACGTATCAATAACAGACAGCTTTTGAAAACATTGTGGAAAAAGGAGAAATTTCTCGTAATGAGGAATTTCTCATTTTCCCACAATGTTTTCCACCCAATTACGTATTTATATCCTCATTTGTCCATATTTTTTACATCATATTTTTATTTGCTGCTGAAATGGAAGAGCCTCAAATTGGCATATGGGGTAATAGGTTAAGTGTAAAACTCAGTTACATGTTAGTCTCATCTGCTATTCCATGTTGATTGATTCTCAACCTCTCCATATTTCAGATTAAGAGCACAAGGTTTACTTTGTGATGCTCTCGCTCATCATAATGACTCAAATACATTGACCCTTGTCGTCCAAGTACAAGAAAAGTAGCTTTAAATGTAAATGTGATAAAAGATCAAGATTAGACTGTTCTATGAATGCAGTGCAGATCAATATAACAGATATACATTATTATTATATCTAAGACCTTAATTGTATTTATATGTGGGATGTATGTATGTGAAAAATATGTAAAGACGATGAAATTTAAATGTTTTAATATTACTTTTCTCACTGTTAAAGGCCATAACTGTATCTTAAATCGAAATTTCACGTTTTTGACGAACCCGAGGACGACAACTGTTAAAAACATTGTAGCAAAAGAAAAATGCTGATAGCTGTGGTTTTCATATTTCCTTTGTTTTTACGTTTTCAACATTTCCAATCACTATTTAGTCTTCATTTCATTCGTAATATGCCCATGCTTTCGATTTGGACAATTCTAAAAATATATCATTCGGTAAAGAGTTTCGGATAAAGTAATTATTACACTTTTTTAACCCTTTACCCAACAGTTCCTACTTTTGACGCCCCTGAGAAAGAAACCTTTAGAAAAGATTGTGGGAAAAGGAGAAAATGCTGGTAACCAGCATTTTCTCCTTTTCCCACAATGATTTCTACCCTTCACAAAACAAATTTCAAATTTTTCAGTCAATTTTATTTTGTCGTGTGCAAATGCTTTCAATTTGGACCAGTCTAAAATATTGTCGTTTGGTAATGGGTTAAGTAATGTGGGAGAAATTAGCCAGCCAATGTTCTGGACAGGGTGATTTTGCCTAGGACAATTTAGCCAGCCAAAACCAATAGGTAGTACAATAATTTATCTAAATAAACACGATAGATTGTCAAAAGTGGGAAAAAACAAAAGGCCGACCAGCGACCAAAAGTGAATAACTTCATAGTCATAATACAAATGTATTTTATATGACTTTCTCATACTCATTCTAAAGTATGGCTATTATCGATAATGATATTGGTGGCTGTTTATAATGTGTAGGAATTCTATCCTATAGAAAGTTCAAATAACTACGATTTATTTGGTGATTTCAAACCATTGTGGTCATTCAATGTCGATCAATTACAATGCTGATAGCAATTTGATTACTATCAGCTTGATGGTTTCCCTTGAACTATTTAGTAGGTCAGGGGTAACTTTTAACATATTTTATTGCCAAGTTATGTTACACGAATAAAATTTAGAATACAGAACAATATACATGTACATAATCAAACGACTAAGCAAGGGGGTTTGACCAGAAGTTATCACAACTTAGATTCGGTCTAAGTTTATAAAATTACATTGTTTCAGAGTCGCCCATTTTCACTTTTGGCTTTCGAAATATTACATTTTTTTCTAATTTTATTTTTGAACGACAATTTTGTTCCAGTTATTCTCAAACATGGTAATGGCAATTAACAGGTCAAGTTATAATAGTGGAAAAGAGGGAAATACGTTTCTTAAATATATACAAAAGAAGATAAAAACCATCAGATTTTAAAATTATAACTAAATGATTACTGGCAGATGAATCGTAAATTCGGGCGAATTGGTTAAATATTTATCGCTTGCTGCTACAGGACTAATTTAATCATCCAGTATCCTTTATATAAGTTTGTGCAGTCTTAAAAATCATTTTAATTGTCTTCAAAATTGAGATGATCGGATCCATACAATAGAATATTGATATTTAATCGATGAAATCGACGTAAATGTTGAAAGATATTATTTTGCTGATCCGTGTAATGTGTACATCTGAAAAAATAATGTTCAGCATCTTCTTGGTCATAACCGCACATACACCTTGAATTTTGAGATATATAATTAGGGAAAAGGTCAAAGTTAAGATTGCTGCATCTGTTACGAATCCTTGTATGTATGACAGAGAGATGGCGTTTACCGGCAAACTAGTGTTATGGAACATCAGAAACATGAAAGGTCTGTATGATACGAGATTTAAATAGCGATATAATCGTGAACATCATCGGTAATTGAAATCAGTGACAGACTCTGGCCCAGAAAAGTAGTTCGTACTTCTTTTAATAAATAATTAGCAATAAAAAGCAAACTAACACACATTTTTATTTTTCTATTTTTTCGAAGAAGTATCTCTGTCGCAGTCAAGTGATTTATTTCTCATAACGTTGTCTTACGAACGAAGTCCGTAACAAAGAAACAAATGAATAAATGCATGGCAGAAATAAGGATCGGAGCGGGATTCGAACTCCGAACTCCCGGACGCAAAGCCAATACCCTAACCACTGAGCCAAAGAGATATCTCCCTGACGCAGTAGCCAGGTATTGTATTTAAATCGGGAGTATGCCATGCAGGAAGGAGTGGTCTCCCGTAACAATTGCATAACACTATGTAATTGAACTGAGATCTGTGAAAAGTCGGGTTGAATACGTACTCTGTGGTGCATTGTATAAATCAGTTCGTTGCATTCATATGTTACAGTTCTGACAAACAACCCCAAAAAGCGAGTATTGAACCCTGGACCTCCAGGTTCCAAAGCGAGCGCTCTACTACGTTGCTACTAAAGCTAGCTCTATAGCGAGGCATTTTAAGTTCCTCCTTAAAGTACAATGTACAATGGTACATATTAAATATTTATGGGATAGACCAGTTTACCACATGCTTCTCGTCCACGAATCTTTCAATTACTGTTACTCTATTTCTCAACAAAGTGTTTTATTACGGTGGATGCCAATTTTGCAGTTCTGGCAGACAACCTCGCAAGGCGAGTATTGAACTCTGTACCTCCAGGTTCTAAGGTGAACGTCCTGCTACGTCACTACGGAGGCTTTCAATTACAGCAAGGCAGTTTAAGACTTAGTATCCCTTTATACAAACACTATTGGCTTGCAACATGCAAAAAGGGGCATTTAGACATTTGCGTAAAGTGTCGTCTCGGATCAGCCTGCGCAGTCCGCGCAGGCTGATCCGAGACGGCTCTTTACGACTATATTAGACTTGGGCAAAACAGAAAATTACATCCAAAAGGAAAGTGTCCTTTCTGATTAGCCTGCGCTGAGTGCGATGGCTGAACCGAGACGACATCTTATGCCTCAGTCACAAATAACGAACTGCCGCCGGACAGCGAGTTTTTTTAGGAGATTTTGACGCAATCGTCCGGGGACCGCACGGCGACCGTCCGGTGGCAGTTCAATTTGAACGGCGGCAGTTCAACTTTGAGACGCCGTCCGGCGCCCGTTCGAGTTTTAAAACAAAGTTATAATTGGACGGCGACCGGACGATTTTTTGGCCATCGGAGAGCCCGTTAAATCATCGTCCGGGCACCGTCTAGGCACTGTGCGGTGACCGGACGATGCCTTCAGAGATCGGACGGCGCCCGGCCGATTTTTATGAAAAAGTTTATCTCTAAATCGTCCAGCGACCGGACGGTCATCGGGCGGCGACCGGACAGTCTCCGTCTAGGCGCCGGGCGGAGCCCGGACGGGTACCGCCCGATTATGAATATTTGTACGGGCACCGTTCGGTGACCGTCAGATCGCTGTGCGGCATTGATTTTGTTGAGTCTTTCCGGACGGCGACCGGACGGCAAACATATACTTTGGCGACATGAGAATATCATAAAAGTGTATATGAATGTCTTACTTAAAACGTGGCTACAGAGGCGTGTCATCCTCGGACAATATGACACGCCTCTGTAGCTAGCCAGACGGCGGCACAAAGTTCGAAAGATGTCCGTCCGATCGCCGTCCTTTCGCCGCCCGATGACCGTCCGGTTGCCGCACAGTGCCTTTCTGAACTGAAAACTGCACGCACGGCATTTCCAAAGAAACTGCCGTCCGATGCCCGTTTGATTTGTGACTGCTTGGGCAAAATGTATGAAAATCGTACGGCGCCCGGACGATGTCCCAAATTTTTGAATCGGCGAAGTTGGAAGAAATCGTCCGGCGCCTGTTTTATTTGTGACCTAGGCATTTCGTATCTCCTTTTCGCGTGTTGCAGGCAATATATATAGCCATACAATTATATCTACCTGTGGAATAGACCAGTGTAACGTTACTGCTTATATAAGAAAAATTATTTCATGCTTTCCGGTAGGATAGCGAGAAATAGCAGTGAAAATATTTTTCGATCTTACACTGGTACCACCAGTGAAAATACCGATTTTCACGTTCTTGTTGCTTAGGTAAATTGCGCGTGCCTCACAACCAGATGGGAAATATGACATCATATACCTTTCATTTCTAGCGCTTAACGTAATATTGTAATGCGTTGCTATGCCGGAGGGGTACGCCACGGGGTATTACGGAAAAGAACTGTACTGGATTTTGATAAAGCTCCTCCCAGAAAGGGTTAAAAGCTGCGCCACTTGTGAAAATATTACCGATGGTGTTCACTCGATGAAATAAATTTCGATCTTTCTCCGAAAAAGGCAAATATCCTCTATTTATTTCATGCTTTCAGGTAGGATATCGAGAAATAGCAGTGAAAATATTTTTCGATCTTACACTGGTACCACCAGTGAAAATAAAATACCGATTTTCACGTTCTTGTTGCCTAAGTAAATTGCGCGTGCCTCACAACCAGATGGGAAATATGACATCATATATCTTTCATTTCTAGCGCTTGACGTAATATTGTAATGCTTTGCTATGCGGGAGGGGTGCGCCACGGGGAATAACGGAAAAGAACTGTACTGGATTTTGATAAAGCTCCTCCCAGAAAGGGTTAAAAGCATGAAATAAATAGAATATTTGTTATTTTCGCAGCCACTCGTGAAAATGTTAACGATGGTGTTCACTCGATGAAATAAATTTCGATCTTTCACCGAAAAAAAACAAATATCCTCTATAACTTACTGAATTGACATAAGATAGAATGGTCCATTGACACTCAGAAATTTATCAGTAGAAAAAAGGTATTGACCCATGTCAATCTGTGCCAAAAGAAGGCTGAAATGGATTTATATGTTTTGCAGACGGATCACACATTCTTTCACAGAGAGGACTCAGTTAATTTAAAGTGTGTGCCGTTTGGAGGGAAAGGGGAACCTGGTGCAAATAGACTGAATATTGAAGTGCTAAATGTCAGCATGATTTATTATTTCAAACTTGAAAAGAAAGACTAAAATAATTGCAATTTATAGACTTCCTTTAGCGAGAATATTTCAGCATAGAGGACAGTGTACATAAATTTCAGACTGCATATTTTTGCAGTCTGATCCTTACCTACATTTTTTCGCAAACCCATCAACATGTCTAGTTTTAAAAGGCTTTCTTAACCCATTACCAAACGACAATATTTTAGACTGGTCCAAATTCAAAGCATTTGCAGATGACAAAATAAAAGTGACTGAAAATTTGAAATTTGTTTTGTGATGGGTATAAAAACATTGTGGGAAAAGGAGAAAATGCTGGTTACCAGCATTTTCTCCATTTCCCACAATGTTTCTAAAGGCTTCTTTCTCAGGGGCGTCAAAAGTAGGGATTGTGTGGTCATGAGTTAAGGCTACAGTATAATAGATTCATGCAAGTACTAATTTATGGAAGGAAGTACATGTACTTATTGGGTTCAAATTGTATACAATACGTGAACCTTTTACTGCTTAGTCCATACCACACAATCAAAACTTTTAACGACTCTGACGAAAAGACCTGTTGAAAACATTGTGGGTAAAGGAGAAAATGCTGCTTCTTTTTCTGCAGTATTTCCTAACCTATCATGGACAAATTTAACCATTTAAGTCACTTTTGATTTGCCGACTTTAAATGCTTTTGAACAAATCGAAATTTTAACCGTTTGGTAAGAGTTAGACATCATTACTGGTTGATGCTGTTTTCAACACGTTTTCAATTTGTCAGCCAATGTACATATCCATGGATGTTTTTCCAGAGTTTCTCTTTCCAAGGATATAGCTGCTTTCCAATATAACCATTGTTGAAACAATGGTCAGCAGTGAGAGAGGAATTAATCCTGTTGCAAAGACTTTCATCAATCATCTGAAAGAAATTGGCCGAGCGGGAGATCGAACCAGGGACCCCTTGTTTTAAAGGCCTGTACTCCATCGACTAAGCTATAATGCATTGTGTACATATTTTTAAACGTTTTTCAAGAGCTTTTATTAACAAAAGTTTGAACTAACAGGTTCTTTTTTTTTATAATTCTGTGAAAACATGTCAAGGTTTGGTAACATATATATAGTCCACTGCAGTCTCCATCGTCATTTGTTAAAATTTCACGTTTAGAATCTGGCTGTCCGCACTCGCCTTTGATCTATTAACAGTTCTTAAATGTCTTTGCAAATTTCTTTTTTTCAACGATAAAAACACTCCCCTAAAATCACATTATAGGACCGGAAGCATTGTATGTGACTAAGGATTCTACACTTCAGCTATCTGATGCTTTACCGTGACCAAATCTACAACAAGAAAATATTGATGCATAACATCAATGCCGCCGCAAATCAGTTTTTTTTCCGAAATAAAGCACATTACAACATTTCAAATTAACTTAAGTAAATTTATGCAGAACTGTATTAGAAATGAACTGAGAAGCCATAAACAATCCTTATAATGCAACCCGTAACTTAAAAAACAATCATCATATTACTATTTTTACTATTCGCTATAAAATACCACATTACACTGAAGTATAAGTCGAGACACTTTGATCTCCTGAAAAATAAAGAGTTATGCAACTGTGTATCTGTTCGACCTGATATGACACAAAAAACTGTGTATCTGTGTATCTGTTCGACCTGATATGACACAAAAACTAAGGACATTGACCCAAATAATTTAGTAGAACATGGTCAAAATCTAATAAGATCCACCAACACTGATGAGAGGGGATTTGTCTCCAAAAACCAGAACGAGCCTGCACTGGAAAATGCGAGAATAGGAAACTTTGCACGAAAAGAATCTATCAAAACAGGTACCCAAACTGACCAGTCATACAGATTTTCTGAAAGAATGAGGGAGAACACGCGCAAACATAATATTGGTAATAATGAACCAACGGTGTTTAATCTTTCCTCAAAAAGACTGACTTGTCATCAAGAGAAAGTACTCAACTACGGCCTTAAGTTTATCCCTACAAACTTGAATATTGATTTGACAGAGCTTATAACAGATTTAAAAGAATGGGAAAGGCGAATGAGGTTAGCTGAATACTTTGCCGATAGGGATGACAGTAGCCAAGACTTCATTGAAAACCAGTACAGAAAGAAATCGGACTGGACACCTCCAGAAGGAAGGGATAAATGGCTTGATCTATATTTAGAATCCGTTTCGAAAGAAATTATCCAAAATGTAAATCGACATCCACAAACCAATATGACTGACAAAGAGTTAAGAGCAATACAAGAACTAGTAATGGACAATTCGATTATAATACGTCCGGCAGATAGGGGTAGTGGTATTGCTATTATTGACACAGATGAGTATATCAGTAAGATAGAAAAGGAATTACAGGATACAACAACATACAAACAAATGGATCGAGATATCACAAAGGATGTCGCTAAGAAAGCGGAAAAAATCGTAAATAGGCTACACAGAAATGGGTATATCACTAAAGACATGAAAAATTATATGCTACCTAAAAATGCGCGACCGGGAAAGGTTAAAGGCAATCCAAAAATCCACAAGCCAGATATACCATACAGAATTATTATTAGTGGTATCGGGCATGCTACTGAAAAGATAGCAGAGATAGCAGAAAAAGAGCTCGACCAACATGTAAAATCATTACCTTCTTATATTCAGGACACTTTTGATTTCATTAATAAACTAAAAACTTTGCCACAACCCTTACCGAAGAACGCGATACTTTTCTGTATGGATGTTAAGTCCCTTTACCCAAGTGTACCAAAATCCGAAGGGAGAAGAGCTTGCGAGATGGCCCTTAACACCAGGAGTGATCGAACTATTCCAACTGAGGAGGTCATAGAAATGATAGACTTGACATTAGAAAATAATAATTTCGAATTCAATGGGAAACATTATTTACAAATTGATGGAACAGCAATAGGCAGTCGGCTAGGAATGAACTATGCATCCACATATATGGGGGAATGGGAAAAGAACCTTTTATCTAAAACCAAAATGGATCCGCAAGCATACTTCAGATATGTGGATGATGTATGGGGTATTTGGTTACATGGTGAGCAATCCTTGAAAGAATTTCATGACTTAGCTAATTCCATCCATCCAAGAATAAAGGTAGACCTTAGATATGCTTACGACAAGATAGAGTTCCTAGATACATTGACGAAGATAGAAAATGGATTCATTACTACAACACTGTATGAAAAGCCAACCGACAGACACTTATACTTACATCGTAAATCAGACCACCCGAGATCAGTGAAAAAGTCAATACCATATGGATTAGCTATTAGGGCCAAAAGAATTAGTCAGACAGAGGTGGAATATGTTAGAGAAAGAAAAAAGATAAAAGAGAGGCTGGTTCACAGAGGGTATAAAGGGTACGAGGTGGAAGTGGGTTTAAAAAAAGCCGATGTAAAGAACCGAGATTGTCTCCTGAAACACCGAAAGAAAAGTAGCTCGAAAATGACCCGAGTTCCATTGGTATTGACGTACTGTAGATCCCTACCAAACATCAAAAAGATTTTAGAAAGCAATCACAGAATTTTAAAGAAGTCGGATAGGCTAAGGAAAATTTTCAAGGACTTACCAATAATCTCCTACAAAAGAGACCAAAACTTAGCTGACCTGTTAGTCCACAAGAAAACAAACAAATCCTTAAAAGGTAAATCACCAATTATAAAATACAAGGAACATGAGATCAAAGGATGTGGGAGGAATTGTACAATCTGTTCAATGCATGTTATTTCACCCATCGTAGATAAAAAAGGTAATCCGGTTAAAACAGATGTATCAATTAACTGCCGTACGCAAAATATCGTATATGGGATCTATTGTGCCGAATGTGAAAGTCTGGTGTACGTTGGTGAAACGAGGAATATGCTGAAGACCAGAATCCATAACCATCTGTCTAATATAAGACACAATAATATACACGAACCTGTTCCAAGACATTTCAATCAAAGTGACCATAGCATCAAGGATTTCTACTATGTCGGGCTGGAGCGGATGAAAGAAGAAAGAACCCTCTACCGACGCCAGAGAGAGGCTCGATTAATACAGAGATATTGCCTGGCAGAACAAGGCCTGAACATTAGGCAGATGAACATAAAACATTGCTAACTATATTTGTCCTGCGACTGGTGGGTCTGGTCCTTTGGGCATTTGTGCAGTGTCGCCTCGGATTAGCCTGCGAATCCCTCGTGGGCTGATCCGTGGCAGCACATAACGCTGACATTGGATTTGGTCTTGGTGTGGGCTATTTTAAGAAAGGCGATTCAAACGGGTTTGGACGATGTCGATTTGGATCGGCCTGCGAGATATGCGCAGACTGATCCAATGCGGCACCTTGGGTAGATGCCTGGGGGCCCGGGTATGCTTGTCGCAGGTCATTGTTTCTTTGCTGTTCGAGTTGGAGAGGTCCTTTTATGTGTTGTACTGAGCTGAGGCCGCCTTCACGGTTAACGCAGGCTGTCTTGGATCGGTACAATACTCATTCTTTTATTTAACCCTTTACCACACAATCCCTAGTCTTTACGACCCTGAGGTAGAGGCCTTTAGAGAACATTGTGGGAAAAGGAGAACATGCTGGTAACCAGCATTTTCTTCCTTTCCCATAATGTTGTCTACCCTTCTGGAAACAGATTTCAATTTTTGAGTTACATTTTTTTGTCGTCTGCGAGTGCTTTCAATTTAGATCAGTATAAAAATTTTGTCTTTTGGTAAAGGGTCAACATTTTTTTTTTTTTTATTTTTTTTTTTTATTTTTTTTATTATTTTTTTTTTTTATTTATTTATTTTTTTTTCAGGTCCTGTCAGAGAGGGCCTCGTTTATTTCTCTATAATATAGTACACAAATTACAATAACATATAAGATCGATCCTGCACCTTAAACCTTTAACAAACGGCAAAAATTTTAGGCCTGCCCAAACTGAAAAAACATTTGCTGTCGTGTTTGCAGACGACAAAATAAATGTGACTCAAAAATTGAAATTTGTATTTGAAAGGGCAGTAAACATTTTAGAAAAAGGAGAAAACGCTGGTTACAGCATTTTCTCCTTTTCCCTCAATGTTTTCAAAAACTCTCTTTCTCACGGTCATTAAAATTCGGGCTTGTGTGGTAAAGAGTTAATATATACCGTTTTGTTGGTTATGCGAATACTGCAGATCAGCATCAGAATGAGCAAAAATTCATTCAGATCCTGATCCACAATTTCCGGTTTGACCTTTTCACTATCGATCACCTCCTACTACGACTCTGAGATATATTGGATTTGAAGAACATTTTAGAAAAAAAAAACTTAAAAAGATACATATCTCCGTTTCCCACCATGGTTCTTATCTTTTCATACTACTATATCTCAAGTATAACAATCACAATATTGCCGATTGCTGATGGCTTAATTTGGAATAGTCTGAAATTTGTCTTTTGGGAAACGGTTAATTACACACTATTTTCAAAAATAGTGGAATCTTTAAAATTGCCTATCGGGAATAATTGATCTTTTTGTGTATATTCTGCCATCATAAAGGTATAGAGATTCAGTGGCTTGCCGGATAGGAGTGATCAAAATTATTCATAATCTTGGTACTCCAACAGCACCTGGTTTTTCTAATATAAGAGTAATAACATTTATAATACAAACAAAGAACAGACAATATAAAATTGAAAAACGTATGGTTAAAAAGGGGAAAAAAACTATCCGCAGCCAGACTCTAGAGTAGTCAGTTTCGTTATGTTTTGTATATTCATTTGTATAATATGATATTCCTTTGCACCTCAGCATTTAAATACTCAAAAACAATTCAGTCTATAAAAGGAGACCAGACAACATCCAACTGTTCTATAGACTCGTCGTGTTTTTCACTTAACAATACTTTATTTTTTAAAATTTTGTATTGAAATGTTAAGTAGTTTTTTGCTCCTTGTGTCGATGGTTTTACATTTATGTTCCTACATTTGAAAATGTACATTTTGAAAAGAATTAACAGCAAATTTTTCATTTTGCATTTGGATTCTATAAATCCAAATAACATGTTATTTAAAGTTAGATCTCCGTATATGTTGTGTTGATTTAGTAGCATATTTCTAATTAAAGCTTGACTGTACCGGCATGTCCAGAAAATGTGTTGAATTGTTTCTGGAAATTGTTTACAGAAAGTGCATACAGAATTTTCAACATAATTTATTTTGTACAGGTAACTGTTTGTGCCAAGAATTCTGTGGATTAACCTAAATTGAAACCATCTTATATTAATATCACTTGTTACGGAGAAAGGTAAGAGGAAAATAGCCTCCCAGTTATCTTCAGTAAATTCAGTGGACAAAATTTCATCCCATTTCCTTATACATGTTGGAATTTCATTATTATTGTTTAAACAAGTATAAACGGATTTACAGCCTTTGCTATCATTCAGTAAGGCTTTAAGGTAAGGCGGGAAGAAGGGTTTTTGAGTTTGTTTTAATTCTTGCTGTTTGACATGGTATTTCTTTAAAGCTTTTTGAAGGGATGTTTTAATTCCTTGATATGTTAAATAATCAGATTTTACGTGGTATTTTGCCTTAAATTCATTATATTCCATAATTGTGTTGTTTATTGTTACTAGATCTCCTATGCAGTTAATTCCAGCCTCAAACCATGACTTTATGAAAATACTTTTAAAACCAACTAGAATATCTGGATTAAAAAATAAAGGATATTCAAATATTTTTTCCTTTTTGACCGGTAACTTTTCGATTAGTTTAGAAAAAGCGTCAAATGCTTCTGCCCAAAAATTATTAGTACATTTTTTTGAAACTAGTTCGAAAAAACACTGACCACAGAAGGGTAGTTTAGAAATATCGACATACATCTTGACTATTTTCGTCCATTTACTTTCACTAGTCATTAGTCGCCTGATCCACGTAATTTTAAGCGAATTTACGAAAGCTTCTAAATTAATCATTTTCAGGCCTCCTTGATTATAATCTTTGATCATCACTGATTGTTTAACCTTAAAAGATTTACCATAAACGAACGTGTTTAAAAGAGTCTTAAGTTTACGAAAATCAAGTTCTAATGGATTTGGAAGGGTTAAAAACAAATGGTTAAGCTTTGAAATAAGCAAGTTTTTTACGATGACTATTTTACCAATGGGTGTTAAAATTCTTCTTCTCCATTTCCTTAAAGTTTCTTCGATTTCGTTAATCTTTTTACTGTAATTTAATCTGATCATTTTCGATAAATCGACATGAAAGATGATGCCTAATAACTGGAATTGATGCTGATTCCACACAAGTTTCCATCTTGTTTTAATAGTATCAGCGCTGTATTTTTTCTTTCCTATCCAAATAACCTGTGTCTTATCAAAGTTAACATTAAGGCCTGAAATTACTGAAAATTTGGAAAGTGTGGTAAGAGTTTCATTTAAGGACTCGCTTGAACCATCGAGACAAATGCTGGTGTCGTCAGCGAATTGGGAAAGTTTGTATTCGGTGCCATTTATTTTAATACCTTTTATTTTAGGATTTGATCTAATTTTAATTGATAAAATTTCTGCACAAAGAATGAAAATGTAACAAGATAAAGGGTCTCCTTGTCGACAACCTCTTTCGACTTTGAAGAAATCTGAGAGGAATCCACACTGTGATACAGTTGACTTTGCATCTTTGTAGAAAACATTAAACCACTTCTGTATTGAGGGTCCAAAATTAAAAAGATTTAGTGTTTTGTTAATGAAAGACCATGAAAGGGAATCAAAGGCCTTTTCAAAATCAATTAAAAGTAAAATGCCGGGTATGTTATTTTCCTCAGTATAGTGGAGTATATCGTAGATCAGTCTAATATTCTCTCCAATATATCGACCTTTTATGAAACCAGTTTGGTCACTTTTAATTAGCAATGGTAGTAATGGTTTTATTCTGTTTGCAATTACACCGCTTCCAATTTTATACACGGTATTAAGTAACGTAATTGGACGCCAATTTTTAATATATTGTTTTGGTTTGTCACCTTTTGGTATGCACGTAATTAAACCCTGTGTTTGAGTATCGGATAATTTGTTTATATGAAATGCTTCATTAAGACTTCTTATTACAAAATGCCCTATTTTTTTCCAAAAGACTTTATAAAAGTCAGCACTAAAGCCAGACGTACCAGGACTACGGTTATTTTTCATATTTTTTAAAACTAGTGCTGCTTCTTGAATTGAAATTTCTCCCTCAATAGCGTCTGATTGTTGATCATTTAAGGTTGGAATGTGTAAGTCGTTAAGAAAGTCATCGTTACTATTATCAGATTCAATACATTTGCCTTTGCTATATAGTGATGCATAAAAACTCTTAACTTCATCTAAAATTTGCTTTTGATTTGAAACTTCGGTACCATCATCTTTAACTATTCTACGGATAGTTTTTATGGACGAATTTTTCTTTTCCAAACCACAAAAATAACTACTAGGTTTCTCGCCATCTAAACTCCACTTTGTTTTTGATCTAATCATTGAACCTTTTAATTTGTCTTCTGTTATCTGTTGTAACTCTTTTTTTTAATAGTTCTAGTCTTTCTGAATTAATTTCTGATAAATTTTGTTCCAGTGTAATAATTTCTTGTTTAATTTTTTCTTCGCGTTTTCGTGATGTTTTTTTCTTGTAGGAACTATATGATATTGACTTACCTCTTATTTCCATTAGTAATGTGTCTAAGAATAATTGGTCATTTATAGTAAATTGCAAAATATCAGGAGGTATATCTTTCAATGATTCTCTACTGTATACAGGTAGGGCATATTGTTCTATGACATCATCTATTTTTTTATTAATTGTATGAATATATTCAATGTCTTGTAGCAAGGAATTATTGTGTTTCCAAAGGCCTGAAATGTATTCAAATTCATTGAATATATAAGTTGTAGATATGATGGAATGGTCAGAAAGGTAACTATGTTCAATAGATGATTTAACAATATTGCTAGAAAGTTCAGTTGAAACAAGAAAAAAATCCAAACGCGCTTGCTGAATAGGGTTAATTTTTCTCCATGTATAAAGTCTAGTCTCGGGGTTGAGTTCGCGGAATGGGTCTATTAGCTGCCTGTTTTCAATGATTTCCCTTATATGATTTCTAGCGTTTTTATTATTGATGTGTTTATAATTTTGATAGTCTAACTCAGGATTTAAAACTAGATTAAAATCACCACAAATCATAAACGAATCATTACCAATGTAATCTAGTTTCTCAAAAAGATTTGTATAAAATTGTGGATTGTCTTGATTTGGTCCATAAATTGATGCCAATGTAAACCTGTGATCATCAATGGTTAAATCAAGTATAACGTAGTTTCCTTCCGAGTCTAAAAGTGATTTGTGTATTTCATAATCCAGATTTCCAAATAATATGGCAACACCCCTACTTTGTGAAGTATTACAATTCAAGAAAATTTCATTACCCCATTCTGAGTATACAGTATTGTACATATCATTAGTAAAATGGGTATCCTGTAAACAGTAAATATTATGTTTCAAATTTTTAAGATGGTGAAAAACTGATATACGTTTTTTCTTAGTGTGGATTCCTCTACAGTTAAAAGACATTATATTCAGATTCCGTGGCATGTCTGTCGCAATAATGATAGGACGTCGATTTTTGTAACGAAATCAAGTACTGGTCTAAGTCTGGCAGACGGGTAAAGTAACATATATACAAAACACATTTGAAATACATGGAAAATGATACAAATTGCAGAAGTTCACTCGAATAACTGAATCAAAAAGTTATTATCACATACAAGTAATTTATTTATCGGTGATAAATTCTTTAGATTAGTATGTAATATTTAGTCTGAGATTGACTAGCAAAGTACTTCATAAAAATAGACAATAAGTGTACTTTTAACGTATTTTTGCCCCCCCCCCCAAAAAAAAAAGAAAAAAAAAAAAAAATCATAGAAACCAAGAATTATTTTCAACACATAAATTCCAATACAACATATGTTCTCGTTTCATAAAAAAGCTTCCAATAATGGTTAATTTAAAATCCATCCATGAATAGGTAGTGTAAGGAGTTGGGAGAAACTAAACAAAATGTACATCAGAGAAATGGTAATAAATGTAACTCAGAAAAAATCAGAGACAAGAACTTCTGAATAATTATAGCATGTACATTTAGTAATGATACATGTACATTGTAGAAATGCTGAGAAACAGGATGGAAAAAAACGTATATGGGGGTAAGGGTAATTTCTCCAAGAGAAATCATTGAAATGGATCACAAAAACAATGTGCACATCTTAATTTGATACATGTAGTTAAGCTCCTTAAAAAGTTTCATGTAGGTCCAACAAAAGTTTAATGAAAAGATATCACAACCCAAATTGGCAATCTGTCTAAAAAAAAACATGTCTATAAATCTAGATAAAACACAGAACTAGAAGGTACACAAAATATGTGCATGTTCATCGCAGTTATCCAATTCTTATTCCTTCACGTAATTTTAACAAACGATTGCTGAGAAATATCCTGGGACAAAATATGGGACACATACACTTACGGACAGACGGACGGATATTTACATAAACGGACAAGACGGCGACTTTTATTACTGAAAGGAAAAAAAAAAACCTAGGACAACATATCGGACACATGCACGTTCTGACATACGGACAGATATTTATATGCACGGTCAAGACGCCGACTGTTATTTCGCTTTCAAAACCTTTTGGTTGCATAAATAGCATTAAAAATACATGATACATGGAAAATTTATGAAGAGGAAGGGTGGTAAAGGATGACATCTGACGAGCCCTTCAAACATTTCACTTGACTGATATTTAAAAAAGCCATTTCTAAAAACGCCTGGGGAGATAAAGAGAGAGAAAAGCTACATTGGATTTTGTTATATAATGTTATAGGTAATGGCAAAAGGAGAAATGAGTTTGAAGTATCCATATCTCCAAAAACTCCAAAAGTGGAAACCTTCTTGCGAAAGAAAAAGGGGAAGATTTCCAGTGGAGAAATGCTAAAAAACAAGAGAGTGAAAAATTTATAAAAAGTTCTCAAAACCTTCCATCAAAAAGGCGAAATAGGGAAGGTTTTTCGAACCTCATTCACTGTGAGGCTAATTTTGTTCATTTCACTATTTAATTTTACAGGTATGATCTGAATGGTAAAGGGACAGACTGGAGCACTTGTGTGTGTGTGGGTGTGTGGGTGTGTGGGAGTGCGTGCGTATACATATATATATACATACACATATACATACATGTACATATACATACATATATACATACATACATATATACACACATATATGTATTCTCTCTAAATGTAGCTAACCCGAAAGTATTGTATATAGGAAAAGGGACGTGTGATGTCTATATTTCACATAACATACATATGGTTAAGAATACTCTTACTAGTCTCAATATTTACCTGTTTCTACCTCAAATGAACAATATCCTGGTTTACATTAAATGTATTCACATAATAAACATGGCGTATAACTCCTTCACTACCATCTACAAAGAGTCATTTGCAGTTGGTAAAGATCAAGATCAGACTGCACAAAAAGTGCAGTCCGATATTGGATCTATATCATCCGCTTGCTGTGTAGGCTGAAAATCCTGTTCGGTTGCCTTGAGTTGTACTTTCAGCCGTCGAAAGATCTAAAGTTTTATATTTGGCAGTGAAAGAGTCAAAAGGTAATACTTGTGTAGCTGAAAAATGACAAAGGAAATAAAGACAAACATTAAAGAATAAGTATTTTCAAGCAGTTACGTATAGGAAGAAGTTCACCATTGACACTGTATACAGAAAAAAAAAACTAAAATCTTTTTATATAAGGCGGCCTTCGTTTATGCAACCGATGCGTCTCGTATCCCCCTGCTTTCTTGGCTCAGTGGGTAAAATATGTTCCGACTCCGGATAAAAAAAAACCGGATCTTGGCTGTAAGCTATAAATCATAAGTTTAGATTGGGATAAGAGCACTTGACTCGTATCAATGATGAAAAACCCACCCCAAACAAATATCGCCTTTGTATTTCTGAGTAAGAAAACTTTTCCTCTAGCAACTTTTTGGATGTAGATCGGACTGTGAGTATGTTTACAGGCCGCTCCGTATCCCATCAAAAAAGGAAAGTCCGATACTGAATGACCAAGTCTTGCTTATATACAAGTTGTCTGATATTACTTAATTGCTAACTTACAGGAGCAATCTATTTTACTAATGAAATCATCGTTAGGTCCCATATAAAAATGTAGCGAAGAAAAATGTGAGATTGACCACAAACAAGGTACTTCTCTCACAGGATTTTTTTTTTTTTTGTAAGAATTTGCATAAAAATATGGGGCTTTTCTTCCGTTTTACTCTTACTTAAGGGCTGATCATAAAAATATAGAATTTCACCAAGAATGAAATATTGTGGGAAAAGAGTGGTGGCGTACAATTAAAAAAGACGGCGGCGTTGTAGATCAATACCACACTGCACAGAACGTGCAGCCTGATCCCGAATCTCAAACGCTTGCAGTCCATTTGTAAAAACGTCAGTTGGACAAGTTTCTTTAACTAACTTATCCTGCATGCGGAGAATAAACGTAAAAAATGAAGAAAAAAGAAAGAACAAAAGCTCATTCTCGTATTTATCTTTCAGTTAATTTGGCGCAGATCACCATGAAAATTAGCAATACCTGCACAGGACACGCCTGTCAAAAATATCGTAAATATTTAAAAAAATCCCTTTGATTACATCTGTGATGTTAGATGGTTCCAGGAAAATCTGAAAGTTTTAAGACCTTTTTTTTTCTGATGGGTTGATAATACATGTCAATGTAATTAAATGCGGCAAAAGTTCAAAGTGACCGATGAAGGCGGTTTTCTCATATTTTACAACATCTCTTGCGCTAATCACAAATTCGAGTATATATGACCAGGGTCCTGCGATCTCGGGCACCCGGACATCCACGTAAAGTGTCATCCCAGCCAAGCCCGTTCAGTTCGCGAAGGCTAATCCGAGATGTCACTTTACGTTTACATTAAATTTTCTACAAGATCAGACTCTCGTGTATCATAAAATCACAAAAGATTGAGTAGTGTAGTATCAGATCAGATCCATCTGTGGATCGCACGAGCCATACCGAGACAACACTCCACACTAACTTGTAAGTGCCCGAAATCGCATGGCACAGCCCATGTTTGTTGTTACAGAATGCTGTTTTATATGCTGGAAGTTTAAGTGTAAAATTCCGCTCGAAATACACTCGCCCAGAAAGAGCTATAGCTTCCTGTTTCACTGCTTCTTCAGTCTTTACCCTTTACCCCATAAGGCATTTCTGTGGTATCTCTAACTGACCCTAAATAATAGCAAGGATGAAGCCGTTTCTTATGTGTATATGACACCTTCTGATAGTGTAGAAAACATTGAGGTAAAAGGCGAAATCGCTTGTCATGAGCAATTTCACCTTTTGCCACAATGCCTTCCAAAGGCTCCTACAAGCAATGCGTAGAAATGAGTATCTATGGAGTAAAGGGTTAAACAAAATGCAATCATTTTTTTTTTCATATTTTCTTTCTCAAGTATGATTGGAAAAGGGGATGCACCTTCAATCTTGCATTCATAGATGAGTAAATCAATTCAACTGAAAAAAAAGTGGGTAAAGTCAAAATCGCCCTCTATGAGCCGTTTTTCCTTTTCCCACACTAATTTCTGTCGTAAAAAGCAAATAATATCATGTACATTTCAAACACCGGCATAAATAGATGAAAAATGCCCGACTTCGAGGAAACGCCCGGCAACATAAAGTGTTTTAGTGTCTATTTTGCTCCTGGCCAAGGTTTGCTCAGCCATGTTTCATAATCTTTGAATTTAATTTCGGTCGGTCGAGAATCGTTTTTAAACAGAGCATACAGTTTTCCTTCAAACGACCAACATCGATTTATCCGCTCCGAGTCCTTCAGCCTCAGTGAAGCTAAAACTTGCTGGTTAAGCCATGTTAAATCTTCGTTAACAAACACTTTCTTCTGTCTTAATTCTTTCCTTTGTTTCATAACTTCTATCTTTGATTGTCTTCTTACAAATTTGACGATGATCGCTCGATTGTCTCCATCTTTCCATTTACCCAGTCTATGGGCTATGTCTATATCATCAGCTTTCACGTTTAGGTTTCCTTTTTCGTTGAGCGTTTTTACGACAAGATCTATGACTTCATCCGATGCTTGCTTTTCTGAATCTTTTGTGATTCCATTGATTCGGATATTGTTTCTTCTTCCGTACTGCTCCTGATCATTTATCTCCTTTTCTCGCTTGCTTCTCTCTCCTTTTATCTGTGCTTTTAAATTGTTATTTTCTTCAACGAGTTCACTGATTTTCTTGTCCCTGAACTGCAGCTCCTGTTTAATCATTTCTGTCTCTATGCATTTTTCGTGCAATTCTCCTTCTATGGTCTCAACTCGTTTTATTACTGATGACAGTAACTGTTCTTTGATCTCTTCAAGAGTGGATTTTATTATCTGCTTTATGAATAGCGAGTCATCTTTTGTCAGAATGTTTTTAAGTTTTTGATTTATTTCATCAAGTTTTCTTTCAAGTGATGAGGACTTTTGTGATTGCTGATTTTCTCCTTTCTCCTCTATGTTACCCGTATTCATTGTGAACTCCTCTAGTTTTCGCTGCTTCGGAGGAGGTTTTTCTTTTTGTCTTTTATTTCTGGTGAGTCACACTCAGTATCTCTATCAAAGACACCCTGACCAGAAGGTTGATCTACATCGCCTCTACTAGAGTCTAGTTCACTTGCAGTTGATGACATGTTGCGTTTTTTACTCGACATATTGAAGAAAAAATAGGTTCTCTAGAGTGGATGAGAGTGTGATAGGGCGGCGGACTGATTACCACTCACTCAAAAACAGTATAATTGTAACGGTAACTGGCCGTCAAGGTGCAGCCACCCAAGTATGTTCAGTCAAGCGTGACGATCAAACCCGAGCGTGCCTTTGCTTTGTTTTTTGTCTTTCTCTCTCCACCCACTGAAGTTAATACAGCGTATTACGAGCAAATTTCAAGCTACACCTATTTCTTTTCTGATCACTATAATACAATTTCAAGGTTACCGCTGTGTTGATGCAACATCCATGTAACGTGTGTATGTGATTATCTCCCTAAATCTTTGTCATATCGTGAAAATTCTGCTATTTTTTCAACTACGAGAACATTGCTTGTTGTATTCAAACCGGAACCGGAAACCTGTCAACATCTTGTCATGCGACGGGATTTCGGATTTGGCCTGTTGGAGGGCATTTGCGGAAGACAGACTGGGTGTGTGACTGAGGCTGTAGTCTGTTTTGTGGAGGCGTGGATGACAGTGTGGGAGTGGGAGAGCATTTTCTTCTTTTCCCGTGATGTTTTTGGAAACTTTCTCTCTCGGAATCCTTAAATGTTGGGATTGTTTGGTGAAGGATTAAATAGAATTGGAGATCGGGTGAATGTCGAAGGCCCTGGGAGGAAAATTTTTTTGGGGCGCTGTGGGAGGAGAGGAATGATGGTTAACTAGCAATTCCTTCTTTTCCTGCAGTGTTTTCTGCCCTTCTACTCACGGATTTTATCTTTTTGGTCGCATCTAGTTTGCCGCTGGTAATTGATTTCAATTAGGCAAAGTCTACAATTTTGTGATTTAGTAATGAACTAAGAAAAATATTCAATGCTGTATAAAATTGATGGTTATTTTAGAATGTATATTTCTTTTCTTAACCCTTTACCATACAATCAAGAGTTTTCACGACTCTGAGGACGAGGTCTTCTGGGGGGCATTGTGGGGGGGGGGGGGAAATGTTGGTAATCAGCATTTCCCTCTTCTTCCACAGTGTTTTCTACCCTTTCCAATTCGGATTTCAACATTTGGGTCGGATCAGTTTTGTCGTCTACAAATGCGTTGTATTTGGACTGGTCTAGGATATTGGCGTTTGGTAAAGAGTTAAATCTATGCGATGAATTTATAACTGATAAACTTATATTGGTAATGTCCAAGCTTAGGCCTGGTCCTTTATTATGGGCTCGATCTCCTGGCAATTGGTGGGTATGAACTATGCTTTGTGGGGAATGTATTGATGCATCTCCAAGGTATTGACCCATGTCAGCGCAGGCTGGCATGGACTGCAATCTCCCAATTTCCTGTATGTCTAAGTAATGGTTTACCTCCTGATTCGGTCGGGTACTAGACAGGGTAGACTTTATGGATCCGTGATTATGTATTGAATTGCTTGGTATTCTATATCACGGAGATGCATTGGACCCCTTTTGTCAGAGCATGGTTCAGATACATTCTTGGTCTGGGTTCGGGCCCATTTGGCGGGATGAGAGTTGCAACGACTTCATCCCGGGACTTTGTATTAGTTGTTTACTTGACGTCAACGTTACCTTGACGTTGCGTAAACAACTGAACATTACTGCAGGCATTTTATCACAGGATCACACTTGAAGAAGGCGGTTGTACCGCCGAAAGCTTGTGTTTATTTTATAATTAAACGTTACATATCTCAAGAAGAGGTTATATCATGGTTTGTGAAAGTAAAAAAAAAAAAAACAGCCCACGATGTCCTCAAAAATGTATTCAGTCTTGCCAAACAATCAAATGATTGGTTAATCTTCACAACTCTGAGAAGTAAGAGGAAAAGGACATTTTCTGTTGGTTCAAAACAGGGCAATATTTCACTGTCAAAGCCTTTCTAGGCAATCTGATTTTTTGTCTACACGGTCACAAAATTCAGTGTAACTGTCTTCGATAAACGAAGTAGAAGACGACAAGGATTGTGTTATGCAATATCCATATGGAAATTTCTTGCATAAATTAGAATTTGTTTTCATACCGGACCACATGCCATAATCGACTCGTTCGATTTTTTTTAGTCTTAATTTCATAAATTGGCGCAAGCCATGCACTTGGATACTTGGCGTTCATGTACTCTTGCTGTTTGTGTCGATTTAAAATGAGACGCGTAGAATGTTCAGTCTAGACTAATCTTAGGTCTTCGCTGTCCTTCAGTTTTCGTTGAATATCAGAGCAAAATAGTCTTGAGACTGTGGCAGCATTTAAGAAAATATAATTCGATTTTTTTCTTGAGTTGTTTAACTCTGAACGTTTCATACCCTTTTCATATCCTTCTCATACCCAATGTTTTCTTAACGAAGAACCCTTTGCTGCAAAAGACAAAAGAGTACAATAAGTTTGGATGAAATTTTGCACAATTTTAATCTTAAAACAAGAAATAAAGTAAGTCCCTCAAAACTAAGAATTATGTCTAGACAACAAAAAGTCTGAAATTTCTGGTTCCTAAAACCTAGATTAACAATAGTCTTAACTTGCAAATATATATGAGCAACCTGTGTTTAGGAAATATATTATTCCAACTTACAGATCTATGAATTAAACACTTCACTAATTCTGAATCCTCAAAGCAACCAGTCTAACTTCAAAATCGTTTTCCACCAAGTAGGTCAATCCTATTTTATCAGCTTTGAAAAGTCTGGCTAGTCTTTTCTAGAAAGAAGACAACATGGATCGGTAAACAACGTGTTCAACCCTTTACCAGACAATCCCTAGTTTTTATGACCCTGAGAAAGAAACCTTTTGAAAACATTTTGGAAAAAGCAGAAAATGCTGGTTTCTCCTTTTCCCACATTTTTTTCAACCCTTCCCATAAGAAATTTCAGTATATTTATTACATTTATTTTGCTATCTTCAAATGCTTTCAATTTGGACCAGTCTAGTATTTTGTTGTTTGGTAAAGGGTTAATAACAACCTGTTTCTAAAAACCACTCTGGAAAACCAATGAATGTCAATTTCTACAATACTCTGTATATATAGAGTGAAAGTGATAATGAAGCAGGTAACATGTTTATCCTATTTGCATAACACTTCCCCTTATAAAAAAAAAGTATTAAGAATTAAAACTTTCTTTTGATAGAACATAAAGCATGTAAACAAACATATAAATACATAAAGTTAAATGTTAACTAGTTACGGGTTAAATTCTAGACAAGGTATCAGGAATAATATTATATCTACCTTTTATGTGTCTGATATCCATTTTATATTGTTGTAAAATCAACTCCATCAGAGTAAACTCCGATTCTGGTTTTTCATTTTATGGATAACAATCAGAGGATTATGCTCACTATATACAATGATGGGTGCAGGAGCAGACGACAAATACATTTCAAAATATTTAAGAGCAAGAATGAGACATAGACACTTTGTTTCTATTCTTGAGCAGTTAATCTAATGTTTGTTAATCTTTTAAGAAAAATAACTGACTGGATTATCTGTACCATTACAATTTTCTTGAAGTAAAACACTACCTGCAACAATATCACTAGCATCTAAAGCAAGCTTAAATCCTTTTCAAAATAAGAAGCTAAAGGAACTGGTTCACTTTTTAGTATGGCTTTTACTTTATGGAAACCTTTTTGACCATCATTTCATACAAAATATTTTACGTTAGATATTATAATGTTCAGGTGTTGAAATGTACACATCTCTTTCGCTCTTTCAGCGAGAGGAATACGCCAAAATCCTTTTGGAGGATCAAATGTGGTTATATACTTCTGTCAATATTTTCAGTGCAGTTTTGGCACTGGAAATGAATCAGTCTTGGCTTTGGTTAAAGGATACAGGGAAAACGTTCACTTTGATTAGGTTTTATGAAGTCATAATCCAATAGATGCTTAATTCCCTCTATAAGATGCCCTTGTTTCTTGAGATTCTTTCGATAATGATGTTGTTTCACTCATTTTGAATGTTCAATGTCCACATTGTATCTGTCCGTGTTGGAATATCAGAGAACAAGTTAACATATTCAGAAATTAACCTTTTTTTAATTCATTTTTTTAATTATCATCTAACTGTGATTTTTGTTATCTAAATGTCTTAAAATGTCAGAATTCTGAAGTTTTGCAAAAAAAAAAAAAAAAAAAAGGATTAGACTCATCAAAGTTCATTACGTTTTCTCTAAATGATTAAGAATTTTGTGATCAGTTTTGATACCTAAATGACCTGAAATAGGTGTTTCATAATCTAAGCTTAATTATATCTGATCTATAAGATTTAGGAGCGACGGCTTGATGGTTGATAGCCAACTCATGATCAGCTGAGACTTCAGGAGGGCGCCACTTTCTCATGAATATATTCATTTTTTTATAAAAAAAAAAAAAAAAAAAAAAAACAGGTTTCTTGAAAGATCACTTTCACTGACAGCTTTTTGAAATAAAGGTACACATTCTGGATCAATGAGTTGTCCTAACTCAGTTTTGACCTTGACATTGTATCATGGCCTTCATTAACTAAAGGTGGAGATGTGTGATCCTATTCTGATGAATTATGTTTAGAATCTGTCTGACTCTCAGACGGGTATTGCGGCATAGATCTGTTCATTTCATTTTTAAATAAATGGCCGGTCAACTGGCATTCTTTGCCATAGCTCCAATAACTGCACATGACGGGTAAAGGTAAGGAATTTCTTCCTTTATCGGATCGGGTGATTGATATATGCAAGGTGTGTCAGTTACAAGAGGACTAACAATTATCTTATTTCCTGCTAAAGTATAGCGTAATAACAAATGACGCCTTTAAAATGTAATCTTTTTCTGACACCAACAGTCACTAGACCATTAAATGAGTATGAAAAAAGTAAATGTTATGAAGCGGAACATAAACCAGGAGCCACATTTTACACCCTTGATAAGGACACTAGTCCCTGAAGAAGTCTTCTCAGAAAAAGGTAGGTTGTCTGCTGAAATAGGAGATTGAGGAGGTCTAGTATCGTGTAAAATTTAACATCTTGTACAGTCTATTGCTTTGAAAGTGGACAAGTTCAAATTTGGATTGTAGAGATTCTGCACTTTAAGTCAAAGTTGGCAAAATCACTTTTTAGTGACACAAAACAATCTGACATGAATGGTTCATAAATCTCCATAACGGTATCTATCTGATCAGTCTCAGGTACCTTGGCCGTGACAGGGACTTGTTCCTTAAAACGTGACTGAGGCGTAGACTTTACTGAATGAAGTAAGGCCTGTAGGCTTATTGCCTTCTTGGTTTTCCAGTTTTCTTTTTAATACGGGACATTCAGAAATAATATGAGCGGATTCTTTGCAACAATTACAAGATAGTTGAGAAATGGGATTTTGGCCTTTGGCTTCATAAGGAGACTTGGATTTGGGACTGTCCTGATTGGAGATGTCATTATGTTGATCAAAGTTTGGTTTAGGATCAACTAAATGAATAGAATGGTTTTCGAGGATTTGGTTTACTTATAAACAGGCTTTATGGGTCAAGGCAGAGTTATCCGGTAGGCAAGCAGATTCTCCTAAAGTTTCAATTTCTTTCTCGTCTAAGAAAGTGTTCATATCTGAATTAATGCATCTTTTGAATTCTTCAACTAACAATTATTGTCATAAGTTTTCCATAATCTGAGTCTACTTTCTTTGAATGACGCCACCTTCAAATAATTGTTGCTTACATCTACATTCAACATGGGTTTGGCCATTTTCTTTCCCTTTTTCCTAATTTTTTGTCTATATGCTTCAAGTACCGATACATAAGTCTTTTTGAAATCAATTCCGCAACATTATCGTAATCAGAAAGCTGTAAATTACCAAGTTGAAGAAAAAATATCGCGAGCCTTTTCAGTAACAAAGCTTTGCAAAATTAAATTCCAGTGTTCCCTTTGGCCATTTCAAATTTTCAGTAAATCTTTCAAATGTGAAAAGTATTTATCAACCTCCTGTTCCTGAATGGAAGAAAATCAGTCTGAGGTGTTTTGTTATGTCAAAGTCATTAATCACATGCAAAGATGGTTTTCCTTTATTTTCTATTTCCAATTCTTTCATTTCTATTTCTTCTTTTTTTTCTTATCCGAACTATAATTATTTTTCTTTCATTCTCTCCCCTTGTTCTAATTTGATTTTTTCCCATGTAACTAATATTCTTTTTTCCATTTGTAGTTTCAATTTTTCTAATTCAATATTGACTTTACCGTCTGTCTCAGATACAAGAATGAGAGACAGAGCAGACGAATAAAATATTTCTTCATCAACTAAAAAATGAACAATAGAATTCTAAATTTCATGCTTTAACATTCAGTAGTACCTTAAATGACAGTCAGTTTACAATGAGAAGCAAGATCTAATAAATCAAACGTTTTTGCAAAATTTAACAACTCCTAAGAAGGCTCAGAATTTTTTGTTCAATAGCAAAAGTGTTTTAAATGATAAGATTCAGTCAAACGAGCTCTTCAACGGCTTTTTAGAAGACGATCTCGATGCTATTCTGACAGCCATGACGGCCGTTTGACGATAAATTGGAGAATGAGGCAGCCTACATTTAAACATTGATAATCATTTGGCAAAAACTTTCTAAAGTATCTATAAATTTCAATTTTTAATTCAGTCCTACCTACTGTGGCCCGATTATGCATCTAAGGAGAACCATACGAACCAAGTTGTAAAAGAATGATTACCAACGGATAGTTTGAGTGAAGCTGTACAATGCTGCTCCAATGTTTTAGATTATTTTGAAGTGATATTTAATGATGAGAGACGAGGTTCACACGACTAGAAGTAGTATCCATCCATTCATGTGTTTAGGTAACGCTTTCAGTGTCTCCATTACCGCATGTTACTGGCTGGTCTCTCTTCTAAACAAAGTAATTCCTTGGATCCACAACGTCCAGTTTAATGCAGAGAAATGACTCCCATTAGAAAATAACCCACGGTCATTTCTCGACGTAGAGGAATGACCCATGGGTCATTTCTCTACGTCGAGAAATGGCCCATGGGTCATTCCTCTACGTCGAGAAATGATCCGTGGGTCATTTTTGTAATGGGGGACATTTCTCTACATTACATCGGCAAGGAGATAATTATTTTTCTCAAAAAAAAAAAAAAAAAAAAGAAGTTTGAAGTAACATTATTCTGGCTATTCTATCGGGTTGAGAGTTTCATTTAAGTTAAGCATGACAAGGTATAAAGTGTGCTATTTAATGAGTAGAAGTGTTCATTTGTATCTCTGCAATCTTTGCAAGTAAAATACAGAGAAAAGCGAGTACCACACAGACTTCCATGGAAACGGACTGGACTCTATTTCCGTGCGAGGTGTTTATTTCACACTCCGGTAATACGTAATATTCTCTGAAAATTTCAAATACAGTTGTCGTCACATCGCCGCATTTGTGGTCCAAAATATGATAAAAACATTTGTACAGGTATTCCATTTCTCTGAAAAAAAAGGAAAACAAAGATTAACGCCTATATCTGCAAAATAAATGGAACGAAACTTTTGAGCCGATAAAAAATTAAAAAGAAATCGCTATTTCGAAGGTATTTATTTGGGGGGAAATGTCCCATCGGAAAATGTGAATAAAAGATGCACGTTTTGTACTGTCTAAGCTTGATCTACATTGTCTACATAATGTCAGTTAGTCGCGCCTGGGACCATAAAGGTTAACCCAGATAGCTCTAAATATTACAATTCCAGGAGTACGCTTGTGGTTGTGTTTGGCTTACGTCAATATCGTATACTATTATACCATTCTGCAGATAGTGTAGGTAGGGATCAGACGGCACTTTTTCTGCAGTATGATAGTGCATCTACAATTTCTGCCACCATGCAACATCTTTACCTTGAAACTATAAGGTTTATCCGTTTATGCTATGGATAAAGTCAATCAGCCAAATCATTCAGTGATTAGCTCGATAACCCAGTCGATCACGTACAGAGCTTAAAACCTAGTGGTCTCTGATTTGATCCCCTGTCCGCTTAAATGCTTTACGAGGACAGATGATTTGATTTCAGACCGTTTTCTTTTTTTCTTGACTGTAACACATATTATATGCGGAGCCTTAAGAACGATTGAATTACAACTTCGGTTGTTATAGCAGATAAGGGGGTAAAGTTTAATGATACGCCCTTAAAGCCATAGGGAAAGAAAAAAAATGGTAAAATTTGATTGGCTGAAGAATGGTCCAGAATTTAGTCAACTACATGTATGTAAACATTGATGAAATTACAGATCAGATGGTGTTTGGAATAAATAAATATATTGGAAATGTTCGATATGACACCGGAAACGTCATAACAATGATTTCTTTGATAGCCTCCAGGAAATGAAATGCATTTTCTATCGATCCTTGTCTATGCAACATTCACTGTCTATACAGCAAGATTAACCGGAACAACACTTACACACATGTCAGGTTCCTAGCATCACTTGGTAGAATATTTTTGCACGATGCAAGTTCACGGGACAGTTCATTTAACACACATCTTCGGTTATTAGCGAACTCTGAAATATGAAATATTATCTCTTAACATCAGATATATCTTGGGTTGTAAAACTCTGTTCAGATCGCATTTGCAAACAATGAAGACGATCTAGAGCGTGCTGTCTGAACTTGGATATATATTATCCCATTTGGAGAGTTTTTTTCCCCGACCAGGGGAAATTAAGAAAAACATGTCATATTTATGTTTTAACTGCTGGCTTTAACAAGGTTGATATATTAATTGCTCGACAAGTTGTATTATTTTGTTCAAAAGTCAACGAATATTTGATATTTTTAATAAGATTATATCTCAAGAACCATATACTTGATCGAGTGTGAAAACATGTACATTTCTATTTGAAATTTGTATGACCAATTCCCTTCTTTTACATGTGTGTACTACACGGACAAAAAGATATTTCTAAAAAAGTTACACACCAAGACTTTATTTGAAGTATAGGTTCTTTTCTTTAATCATACTGTAGCTCTCCGAGACTATCAGGTATTTTTGCTGAATTTATAGGAGAACTAAAGGCGGCAATAATTACAAATAAAGAGTATAATTACTGAGCTTTGACTTCGTTCAGCACAACTTGTTTAGCATCACATGAACAGTCATTAATGACCGAGTAGAGTAACTACGAATTGAATCTATAAAGGCTAAATTCTTAAACCCCATACCACATAATCCCAAGTTTGAATGACCTTCGTAAAGGATACTTTTAGAAACAATAATGGGGAAAATGCTGGTAATCCGAATTTCTCAACACAGTTTGTATTCCATCAGAGACAAAATCAATCAGCTGAGCCCAATTTAAAGTCGTCTGCAGATGATTTCAATTTCGATCAGTCTACGAATTTGTCTTTTAGTAATGCGTTAAAAATGAAGGCAGTTCTGTAAGAAAAAAATATCTGGTTCCGAAGTACTACGAATTAGCCACTGCATTCCAATTATCGCCAATTATTGGCATCTCCTTTTGTATTGTTTTACCTTGTGACTCAATATTCGTACACACAGACTCGACAAAGAGATAATGCTGTTCGTAGCTTGCTTGACGATCATTGTATGCAGGTAACTGTTTACACAGTTCTTCTAAAGCACCGGTGTAGGCGCAAACAGCGTCTTCTTTTCCACTGAAAAGGTTGTAAGAAGTCAAATTCTTCAAAGATTTGATAGTAAGTTATCATTTCCCTATCATTAGTGCGGCGACCCAAATAAGTACCCTTTGAATCTCCTGTAACTGTCCTATAGACAACAGGTAAAGGCGCCGTCACACCATGACGTTCTGGTCAACGTTCTCTAAGCGTTTTGAAAATCGTTCGATTTTTGAGCCTTCTAGAATGAGGATTTCACATCTGGCGTGTTATTAATGTGTGCCTAACGCATGACTAGCGTATATCTAACGTACGAGAAGCGTGTAACAGCGACCAAGTAAGATACCTCTGATATCTCCATATGCATGGACGTTCGGTAAACGCTCGAATGACGCTAAATGAACGCCAAAATGACGTTTGTTTCACTTTAGTCACACGCTCCGTGCGCTAGGAGACCGTTCAGCGGTCGTTGACAGGTCGCCAGTGAGTCGTTCACTGCAAAGAAAACGATTAGTAACAACCAAGTATAACGCTACCGTAACGACTGACTAGCGATAGCTGAACGCGTGTAATGCTCGATGAACGTTAGTAAAACGTCCCAAAACGTTCTTTAACGATCTTCAGCGTATAAAATTAAATGTTGAAGAACCTTGGTGTCAGTGAGAACTTTTGTGTGTGTTCAAAACTTTTTTCCGGACTAGCGTTCTCCGCCGATTCCCGGCGATCACCGACGATCACCGACGTTCACTAGCGTTCACACAACGCTCCTCTGGCGTAATCCCAGCGACCATGGGCGACTAACAACGTTTCCTCAAACGTCAGAAAACGTTGACCAGAACGTCATGGTGTGACGGCTCCTTAACAATTAGTTTATCAATGAGAGATATTATATGTAATACGCACCAATCAAATAGCGCATAACATATTGCCTATATAACCGTTTTGAAATAATGAAGCAATTCTTTTTTCAAAATATTTTTTTTCTGATAGAAAAAAGAAAAATGGTTCAAATTAAATTAAAGCAAGAAGAAAGGATAAAATTTATATTTATATTTTGATATGTCCAATCCCATTTCTTTAAAACTTTACAATTCTGACATTTTTAGAAATTTAACTTAATAAAAAACACAAACTGGCACATTTAGATAATAATAAAAATGAAGAATTTAAAATTCTGAATATGAGCAGCTATTCCCTGATATTCCAACACGGACAGATACAATATACCATGCTGTGGACATTAAACATTCAAAACCAGTGCAATAATGAATTCCAAGAAATTGGAGCATCTTAAAGAGGAAATCAAATATCTATTGGACAATGACTTTATTATAATGTAGTCAAAGTGAATGAAGTTCTCCCTGTATTCTTTTACCAAACCAGATGGAGCTTTTCCTATGTGCACTGACTATAGAAAGGTTGACTATGTGACCGAGACTGATTCGTTTCCTGCGCTAGGATTAGATGCCTGCATTGGTCATGCTAAAAATGTAACCAAATTCGATCTTCCAAAATGATTTTGGCAAATTACTCTCACTGAAAGAACTAAAGAGATCTCTGCATCTATTACTCCTGGTTGACTTTATCAGTACAAAGTTATACCGTTAAAGCAAAAAAAGTAAAATCGCCGGCAACATTTTTACGTCTTATTAAGATGATAACGTCTGGATTGGACGATTGAAGGTCTTACATCGATGACGTCATCATTCACAGCGATAATGAGATTATCATCTGAAGACTTTCGGACAATTTTTTGACAGACTGTTTTCTTGTTAAAGGTGAATGTCGTTTTGACAGTCATCATTCCATATAATCTGTTTTCGTCTGCCGAGAAGTGGCTCAGTAATGACAAAACAATAACCACAGAATTTTCCGTAGTAACCTGCCATACCAAGAAATCTCACAAGTTGTCTTTTGCATGTACGTACACGCAAATCAGAAATAGCTTTTACTTTAGCTTCAACGGGTTATACATGTCCCTGTCCAACAACATGGTCCAAATATGTTAAACTAGCATAACCTTGCCAAAGTAAAAGCCATACTAAAAAGTAAATCAGTTCTTTTAGCTCCTAATTTCGAAACAGAATTTAAGTTTGCAGCAGATGCTAGTGAAAATATGCAGGTGGTATTTTACTTGAAGAAGATTGTAATTGTGTAGATCATCCAGTTAGTGATTTTTCTAAAATGTTTGACAAAGATCAGAAAAACTACTCGAAAATTTAAAAAGAGTGTTAATGTCTCATTCTTGCTCTTCAGCTCTTCCTAATACATTTTCTGTCATCTCCTGAACCCATCATTATATATAGTGATCATAATCTACTAATTTTTATCCATAAAATGAAAAACAAGAACCAGCATTTACACCGGCGGGGTCTGTTTTTACAAGAATACCGGTATAACATGGATATCAGACACATAAAAGGTAGGGATAATATTATCCCTGATGCTTTGTCTAGAGTTTAACTTGAAATTAGTTTACATTTATCTTTATGTGTAATAACATTTCCATGCACACTTAAGTGTAATGACATGCTTATAGTCTAACATAAAGAACATTCACTGATTTTTCCCCATTGTGTTTTTTTAGAAAGAGGTTGTTATTAAACAAGTTGTTTACCAATCCGTGTTGCCATCTTTCTAGAATAGACTAATCTACTACTTTTGCAGCTGATATGACTAGAAGTGACTTACTTATCATGATTTTAAACTTGTGACTTTGAGGATTTTACAGAATGAGTGAGAAGTGTTTGATTTAACTTGGGATTTAGATCTTTAAGTTATAATTGCTATTTCTTAAGCAGGTTGCTCATATCTATTTGCAAAATAGAACTATTGTTATTTTAGGTTTTAGGAACCAGAAATTTCATACTTTTTGTAATGTAAAAGTAATTCTTAATTTTAACTAACTCTAATTTTTTGTTATAAAATACATAAAAAAAAAAAAAAAAACAAATGTCAAAGTTTCATTCAAAATTAAATCTTATTCTACTCTTTTGTCTTTATTCCTTAATAGATATTGTTAACTGTTAAAGCTTGTTGCTGGTTTTCTTTCTGTTAAGCTTGTCTCGTAACAATCGAACCAGGAAAATAACTGATTCTACTGGGCTTCAGACTGTTTTAATGCATTATAATTCAACAATTTTAATTCCAAAGTCTTGCATTATCTTTTAAAGTCTACCATCCGGCTGAATCCTGCTTACAGTCTCAGGTAAACGCAAAGATCGACTAAAAGATCCAATTTTATTAAAGACACCTAGAAAGATGGGGAATTCAGCCCTGTTCTTACATACAGGCATCCGCATTGGCCATGATGTACAACTCATTAGCTCACCACTGTATGGACGGGAAGATAAATTTGAAGAATTTTAACCCTTGCGTTGCTAAATAACTCAAACAAAAATATTTTAAATTTCATTTCAACAGAACTGTTTTGGACATTGTAGATCAAAGATCAGAGTCTAATCTTGATCTGCACTGTTCACAAAATCGACCCGAGCCGCGCTCAGCAACTTTACGGTGGCAAGAATTGAAATACTGTTTAACGAAGAAAACGTTCTCTGTCCTCTAATGTAAGGTGAAGCATGGTGAAATAAAAAGGAAGCCTCCCACAAGCCATACTTCTTTTTCTAAAAGCTTTTCTTTGAGCAGTGTGTATATGTGGGAGTTATCGAAAACAATAAACATTATTTTTATCAGTATTGTTGTGGTAGTAAACTGTTGTTGCTGTTGTTATCATCATCATCAAAGTGCATGCTGAAAAAAATACCTACCGGCACATGGACTCCCCATACCCAATGGCTTTATTGTACTCTTCAAATACAGTTTTGGACACGCTTCTATCGTTATACTCGGCCAGTATCGAATCCAGATTGAGCTGGCAAGTAGATTTACTTGTGCAACCTAGAAAATATATCAACACTTTGACTGCCCAGTTTCACGCATGGCACTATTGTAGATAGTGTAGACGAAGACCACATATTACAGAATGTCTATTTCCGATCAACACTGGTCAATATTTGGTGTCCGCTGGTCTGTTCTGGTTTTCTCTAAAGAAAGTCTATATCATTTAACCCATATCCATTTTTCCCGGTGAAAGATCCATATACATGTATAATTAATTAAAGCCCTATTTACAGGATGATAACACGAACTGTAAGACTTAAATATGCATAAATACGTATGAAAACTGACAAATTGGTTAACGTGGTGGATAAAAAGAAAGTGAAAAATGAGAAGTAGTTAATCATGAATGAGAAACGACATACTAATGAACTACAGCGAATAAACAACGAATATCAACAAACGTCAGCCACTTCCGAACGAAAATCTTGCGTGTCGTCTCCATGCGCACAGAACTAATTCCTACGAAGAAATCTGAAAGAACGTCAGTAACCAACGGGCCACTAAGCGCACGACGCTCTAGGTTTTTGCTAACAGTATAGAGGAAGATCACGCGGTAAAAAACATGGAGTTTGATTTTGAAATACATTGTCCGATAGGACGATATCTTTCCCTTCCCCGACCGAAATATTCGGGTTTTGATAATGTTAAATCACAGGAAGTAATTTATAATTTGTTTGAAAATTTCCTCCTTCGAATGCCACAGAAGAGATAACAAACCGCTGGCGAACTGTGGATGAACAAACCGTTTGTACTGTCGAAATCTTTTGACGCAGTCATTGAATAACAATTTATGCGAACGTAGTCCATCAAAATTTAAACGATCTTATACTGGAGAGCTGACAAACACTCGCATATGTCTACGGATGCCATTGCCACTGTATTCTAACATACGCCGCGTTTATTTTTTATGGTATAAAAGTGCCTTTTAAGATCACGACATTGATGGGTCAAATATTAAAATTGGTATTAAACAATCTTCTGGTCAACAAACTCTTTACTTGAAGGCAGAAACAGGGGTTCCCGTGCACTTGTGCACCAATCAGCCAGATGGAAATATGACGGAATTTACCCTACATTTCTCGCGCTTCACGTAATACTGTATTGCGTTCTTATGCGGAAAGGATACAGAACGGGAAGTTATCAAAAACAACAGTACTTGATTTTGAGGTAAGTCCGCTAAGAAAGGGGTTAGAAGCAGGAGTGAACATATATCTTCAATATCTCCCACTCATAAAACTGTATACTTCAATTATAAGACTAAATGAAATGCAAGGCCCACTTACTGCATAACTGATCTGATGATTCGAAAAGCAGCCATTTGTCTAAGTATACATCTTCTTTAAACAGATCGAAGAAAGGAAGGTTGTTCTGTAAAGTGACATTCTCACAATCTTTGTAAGACTCTAGCATACACGTCAAATTGCTGCGGTATTGCTCTCTAAGAAGACAAAAAATATCCATCGAGAGGTAACTCCTTCAAAATTCGCAACCATCACTGCTACTTTTTTTTTACCTTTTACCACAAAATCTCAAATTCTAACGACCATAAATAATAAAACTTTTTAATAACAATGTAGGAAAAGAAAAAATGATGGTAACTATGATTTTCTCCTTTGCCAAAACCTGTACATGATGACATGATGAAGCATTCATATAAAGAAGGGACGACTACAAAGTATTATTAATGTACAACAAAATATACTTATATGGAGATAAATATACATAACAAGAGAAGTTAGCATTGCTACAGAGATAGCATTGTTAAAGAGATGTTTTGGTGTAAACATGGAAGGTTTAGAGATAAAATAATTTCCAGAGAATGTCCAGAAGGGACACTGCACGGTGTAACATGGTCCGCCTACAGGCCGGATCGCAATTCGTTTAGTTTCTTTCTTTTAAATTACCTGTAGTCATTAGATTAGATACCAATACAAATAGACACATGTGTGCCCGTAATAGGGTCCGTTTTCACCAACCATTCTTATGAACGTTTCTGTCTTAACCCTCAACCCCATAAGGCATTTCTATGGTATCTCTAATTGACCCTAAATAACAGCAAGGATGAAGCTGTTTCTTATGTGTATATGACACCTTTTGATAGCATAGAAAATATTGTGGCAAAAGGTGAAATTGCTCGTCACGAGCAATTTCACCTTTTGCTACAATGTTTTCCAAACGCTCCTACAAGAAATGCGTTGAAATGAGTATCTATGGAGTAAAGGGTTAATCTTCAAGATGCTCTGACTGAAAATAATATGACTTTTGATTGGCTAAACCAAACGGTTAAGCCCATCAGAATTTCATTTCCTTTCACATTGACAAAATTCTGAAGAATAAGACTAAGAATGTTCTTTAGAATAGTTGGTGAATACGGACACATGGCAGAAAATAGGAAGATATCTGCAGACACTAAGTCTTGTTTAAAGACGTTTATGACAAATTCTTCCCACGGACAGATTTTTTTTAAACTTTGCACATACAAAGCTTATCATGTCTCTTGTAGATTATAATGATAGAAAAAGGGGGTCCCCGTGCTCATTTCTGAGAAATTCGCTTTTGAAAAAGGTATATACAGTTCCAAAATTCAGCATATACTAGATTTAACACTCTTTCCTTTAATTGTCAATTAAACAGGTAAATTGCCAGAAGAATATACAAATATACATCACTTTAAAGAAAATTAATTCAGTTTTGCACAAAAAACATATGAAAGCCTGGTTCTGAGAATGGTAAATGTACCAATATGCATTTTATATATAGACCATTGAGTTAAAAAGGAAGATAATTTGACAGGGTTAAGGGTTAATTTTCAATAAAAACATACTTTCTAACGGACAGATTTTTTTTAAAATTTCCACAATCATGGTACTTATTAATCTTGACAATAAGAAAAAATAAAAATGGCACCTACCCGTGCTTCTTTCCCCAAGAAACAGGGATGAAGGTCACGTTGGACGTTAATTTTTTTCCAAGGAAAACTATATAATAGAAGCTCAGCAGACATAGTGGGAAAGAAGAAATTTCTCATGCTCATTAAAAGCGATTTCTCCTTTTCCCACATTAATTTTGGTTCCTATACTCCTTCAAAAAATGAACATAGCCTATATACCTCAAATTCATATCAAACCCTTCATTATCTACATGTTTTTTTTTTTTTTTTTTTTTTTTTAATTTGCATACATGATTTACGGCTCATAGAAATGCATAAAAAAGAAATGTCTCTGGAAAAAATGGGATAAAAGCTCGACAGATATGATGGAAAAAGGAAAAATTGTTCAGTAGAAGAAATTTCTCCTTTTCCCACAGTATTTTTCAAAGAGGAAATAGCCATACTTCCAAAAATATGTATACTTCAACAGCTTCAATTTTCTGCCTGTTTCATTGTTTGCTGTGTAACTGGACTTTTTTCCAGCTAGTACTTTACCAGTTATATCATCCTTACACTGGCAGGCCAGTCTTGATGCTATCACCTTCATCCTGAAAGGATAGCATGACAACTGGCCTGCCAGTGTCGGGAAAACGTCAGAAGCTGTATCATTTTCAGCGTTGGATGGCTGACATAGCGTAAAAAATTTCTTTTTCCACGACAAATAAGCATTCGTTTTGATGAAAACTTCCCCTTTTTATTGCGACCATAGAATACCATGGCTAGTGCAACCGTGCTAGTACTATCCGTAGAATGTTCGGTCCGCTGTTACTATTGCCATATGTGCGAAAAATACACAGTAGCGCTGATAGTTTTACTTTCTGTGAGGAATACACATGCGCAGTATGGATGCGCGTAAACATTTATACCAAACGTCGTTAAATGAGATCAACCGTTTCAAAGATCGAGTACAAAAAGAGGAAGCGTCGAAAGGGTCGGGATCAATAAATATAGGTGAAATACAAAGCAATCTTTTAGTAACAGGCAGCCTTTAATCGTGGCAATCAGATTTAATCCTTAACGTTCTAATTAAGTAACACGAAACTTTCAAACACTTAGTTAATGTAGGACCTGTGTAATGGAAAACAGCTATTTCCACTAAAATATCATCCTGCAAAATTAGCTATAATTAGAAATGAGTATTATTTAACTACTTTCACCGATTCTTTTTTTTTTTTCCATTTTTTCCTCTTTTGAATTATCATTTATAAATCTAAAACCACTATAGTCTCAATTCAAAAAGAGATAATAATTACCTCCCTTTTCAGAAAACTAGCAAAAGTATCAAAAAATAATTTCAAGATAGACATAAACGGAATATCTGATCCATTAGAAATGTGCAAAAATATTATTTCTGCATAATTTATCAACCAATTAGAATTTTTACCCCACCGGAAGCGCATTACACAGGTCTTACCTTAAAGATCGAATGTTGCTATTTAAGTGGTATTTTTTAAGGGAAAAATGTTTAATTATCGTTCCATGCAGTATGATCTTGATCTACGCTGTCTGCAAAAGTCCTTAAGGTGCTTTGACCTATTTAAGGGTTAGTCTCTACTTGAATTAAGAACTTACAAGCACACACGGCTTAATGGGATGTCAAATGCAACATTTATCAGAAATTCTGGCAATATGTCAACATAACACTCTTCGAACAATCTGTCTCTGGCTTCACATCCCTTTGTCCTTAGGTAATCTGTAAAGGTTCGAGTCATTTTCTGGCTAAATGGTGCCTAAGGCATCTCCATGATGTCTAATACCAGAGTTCCAGATACGAGGAGTTATTTTGATTTCAAACTTAAAAAATATTAATTACTCTCCTTTAAACCCTATGTTATGGGTACTCGTTAGAATCGTCTCATCGAGACAATTCTAACGAGTACCCATAACATAGGGATTGGAAGAGAAATAATGCATTAGGAATTCAATAACTCCATCTTACCTGGAGCTCTGTATTCCGAACAAGTCATCACATACATGTAATTATGGATCCACGAAAATCGTTTTATCTCACAGCCGACTGATTAATGAGGTAAAATGGTCCTTTGACATGCGGAAGATTGGCCTATAACAAAAAGTTACTAGCATTTTCTCCTTTTCCCACGATGTGTTCAACATCTTCCTTCCTCAAGATCGTTAAAATTCGGATTTACTAATGGGTGTTACACGGTTGATAGAGAAGTAACTTCATCACGGGCAAAGCTCACTAATTTGTCTTGTGTCCTTCATAAAAACAAGACTACATGGTCTCAGTCATGGTTTGCCATGGAACAATGCAAGGGTACCAAGGCGAACCAAACCATGTACATCCTAATATCAAATTCCCCATGAGAACTACTGGGTAACCTAACAGCTTATCAGTAAGCACAAACTTCTGGTCAGTTGAACCCGTTAGCTTTGTTTCGGTTACCTCTTTACCAAGCAATCCCGAATATTAGGGACTCTGAGTAAGAAAGTACTTGTAAACATACTGGGAAAGGAAAAAATGCTAGTAACCATCGTTTCCTACCCTTCACTAAACAGTTTTTTTTTTTAATTTTTGAGTAGCATTTACTTTTTTGTCCTCAGATGCTTTCAATTTGGACTGGTCTAATATTCTATCGTTTGGTAAAGAGTTAGGCCATCCTCCGATGTCCGTTGTAGTTTATTCGTTGTACATCTTGCATCTTAAACTATTTTCTTTGAATTCCTGTCGACTCACAACACCACTTGGTAGTTTTCAACTACACGGCATTGAAAAAAAAAATCAAACACCATCCTCTGAGAAATTGGTAGCTGTAAATCATACTTTAATTTCATTTTTAGCGCCCTTTCTGAGGGATACCATCTTCGCGAGCCAAGGTTACGATCCGTACGTGGATCTTACTTTGGCGGATTGAGCCCCATTTCGAGATTCCCTCGATAGGCCCCCTATTGGATGCTGCTTATTATCTCCCTTTAAATCATATTTCCTACAGCTAATGAAATATCGTTTAACAAACCGCTTACGAATACAATAATTCAACATGAAGCAATAACCACAAACGTACTTCCACATTCTACGGTCAGGTGCTGGGCTATAGCCTTAAACCTGTGATAAGTTATTGGTCACACTGAAACTCTCTGTAAATATTGTTCGTCTATGTTTTTTTCGGTAATAAATCATTACAGATCCTGCACACATCCACGGAGGTATTCATGTTTACCTTCTATTTTTATCCGAAAGGTCGCGACCTTGTTCTATTTTCATCAAGCTACGAGCGATTTGATTCGTGCTGTAAGGGCTAGCTGCAACCAATGAAAACGCGTATCGGGGGAATGTCGAAACCAAGCGCGATCCACCATGGGTAGAGTAACGTAGTGGATTGTCACCCTTGGCTTGCGAAGATTGGATACATATAGGAGGTTTCTAGGTTGTGAAACTTTTACCAGTATTTTCTCTTTTTTTCCTGCAGTCTTTTCAGTCGTTTTCAAGAGGATTATTACAACTCGGGATTGTTCGGTAACGGTTTGATAAACATTTTATGTTTATACGCTATGTAAGCTAACCAGGGTCCACGGTAATGATATTTTAACCCTTTACCACACAATGATGACTCTTAACACCCTTGAAAGAGAGGGCTTTAGAAAACATTGTGGGAAAAGGAGAAAATGCTGGTTACCAGCATTTTCTCCTTTTCCCACAATGTTTTCTACGCAATCAAAGAAAACTGATTTCATATGAGCTACATTGAAACTGTTATCAGCAAATGCTTTCAACTCAGACAGGTCTAAAATCTTGTCATGTGGTAAAGGGTTAATCTCCCTTCAGGGTCCAAACAGTACTGGGACAAGACGTAGGGCTTCTTTAATATTAGGCAAACCCCTTCATTTTCGACAAAGTGGCGTCCGATTATATAAAAGGAGAATTAAAGAACGAGTGAGCTTAAAACCAGACTAAAAAAGGAAGCTGGCAATAGAAAGAAGCATATGTAAAATCCACTTTTATTATTAACCGAGCAGTGAAATCCTGGAATTTCCCAGTTTAATAAATTTTGATATCATCACTAGTGACGTTATCAACTTTCACTTTCACTTCCTGACGTAATTTGGGAACTACTTTTTTTTTTCGACTACATCTTTTTCGACTTTCAAACGCAAAATTACAAATAATTATGTTGAAAAGGTATATAATAAATAGAATAATAAACTGGTTATTTTTGATATGAAAAATATCTCACTCGGACGCGTCGTACGGCGTTAAAAAAACTCGTGCTGCGCACTCGTTTTTTCAACGCCTAACAACGCATCCTCGTGAGAAATTTTTCATATAAAAAACAACCAGTTGATTATCCTCTATGGATTTAACTCCCCACCTGCCCCCATCTCTCCCTCCCTCTCCCTCTCCCTCTCTCTCTCTTAATCTTCCCTTCTCTCTCTAAATCTTCCTTTCTCTCTTTCTCTATCCTTTTCCCACTGTATTCTTTCTCTCTCGCTCTTTTTCACTCAGTCGGACTCTCTATCTCCTCAACGCATATGTATGCATGGTTAAGATAGATGCATGTATATTTACCGTGGTGTCCGTGGTCGGCCTCATAACCAAAAGGTCCTGAGTTCGATTCCCGGGAGCGGGTGTCAACTTTGGGATTTTTCATTGGCCCACACATTCGGCGCGAGTACTGGTGTAGTTCCCAGGAAGCAGAATCGAGAGAGATTAGTATAAGTTGTCAGAACTTGTTTCTCAATCGATGTAAAATAAATATGTTTAAACTAACTTACCGCATAACAGAGAGGTTGTATTAAACATACTAAGATTTTGCGGGATGTAGTCGATGAACAAAAACTGTGCCTCTTCAACTGTTACGTTGGGACATGCTGTAAAATTTGTCAGTATGCAGTCGACTGCACCATCGTTTGAGGTCCTTGTTGTACAAAAATAGAATATCTAACTTAACCATCTTTAATAAAATCTCTTAACGACTCTAGTCAAAAGGTATCAAAAACCTTACCGGAAAAGAAAAAAAGCTAGTAACCAGCATGTTCTCCTTCTCCTACGATGTTTTACAACCACATTACAGTCAAACACTCAGCCAATTTTCATATGTCTCCTGCGGACGCGTTAACCAATTACCACACAATCCATACTTTTGACGACCCTGAGAAAGAAGCCTTTGGAAAACATTGTGGGAAAAGGAGAAAATGCTGGTAACCAGCATTTTCTCCTTTTCCCTCAATGTTTTCTAACATGCTGGAAACAAATTTCAATTTTTGAGCTACGTTTATTTTGTCGTCTGCAAGTGCTTTCAATTTGGACAAACCCGAAATTTTGTCGTTTGGTAATGACTTAAATTTGGTCAAGGCTAAAATGTTGTCGTTTGGTACATAATAAACATATCATTATTAACATCTTATTTTACACAAAAACCGCTAATAAATTTATTTTACGACTTGAGTAGGTTATTAGAGACACATTTCACTGACATATACAGACAAACTGTTACGTTTTAAAATTCTGAGTTTGCAACAACATTCCAGACTCAACTCGCAAAAGAATGGAACTATCCTGTTATCTGAGTTAAAGTTCTTTATTTTGTACAGTTAAGTCTATTAACCCTTTCCCAAACGATAAATTTTCGACTCTTCCAAACTCAAAGAGTTTGCAGACGACAATTTCAAATTTGATAAAAATGGCAGAAAGTTGTCAAAAACGGTAGAAAACACTGTGGGAAAAGGAGAAATTGCTCGTTACGAGCAATTTCTCCTTTTCCCACAGTGTTTTCAAAAGACTTGTACTGCAGACACGTAAAAACCAGGGCTTGTTTAGGAAAGGGTTAAAGCGTTATGTCAAGACGGGATTTGAGAGTATTTCCACACTAAAAACAGTTTTTTAAGTGTTAACCCATTACCACACAATCCCTACTGTTGACGACCCTGAGAAAGAAGCCTTTAGAAAACATTGTTGGAAAAGGAGAAAATGCTGGTAACCAGCATTTTCTCCTTTTCCCACAATGTTTTCTATCCTTCACAAAACAAAATTCAAATTTTCAGTCACTTTTATTTTGTCGTCTGCAAATGCTTTCGATTTGGACAAGCCTAAAATTTTGTTGTTTGGTAAAGAGTTAATGTAATTGAAATGTATTTTCTACCATGCACTACGCAAGTCATTTCCTTAAGTCATCAGTGGATCTGCAGAGAAATAAAAGACTTAAGTTATGTCTTGAGACCAGGCCCAGGACTTGCACGAATTACTAAATAGTTGCCTTGGTGTTGCTAAACTATTGATGAAAGCGTCGTAAAACACATTCATTCATTCATTCATTCATTCATTCATGTACCTGCAGAACTCATCCCGCACAGCCAAAAAGACGTAGTCCGAGTCCACACCATTACCAAGTGGGACGTAGTTTCTGTTATAGACAGATTGTAACGTGGCGTTGATTCCTTGTTCCAGGGTTTGAAAACACGGAGCAACGGTATTTAAAACATCACTACAGTCCGCTTGCACTCCGCTGTACAGCCAAACTGAAAGCATAGGAAGAAATGTTCACCTTTACCCTTGAACTGATAAGCGCCCTCACTCACCTGTTACGGACAGTGTAGATCAAGATAAGTTATGCATTGCGAAACCATCATCCCATTATTCACACATGACTGAACGTTTTTACTCAGACTAAACCCTACGAGTATACTGACACTTGCAGAGATAAGTTCTTTTAGTTCTATTTATTGCCACAGAAAGTCTAAACAGGCAACGACTTTCCATCTTGCTCGGGAACTAATTATATCTCAACCAACATCCTTTCATTAGAGTCGGGAGGATGAATCAGTTCTAATAACATTTTAAAAATCTTTTCGTACCTAGGTGTACTAACAGACAAAGTACACACTTTAAGCATATCCGGGTCTTTAATTCCATATTCGAAATAAACAGCGATTCATAAAGAAGACATGTAAATCCCAGTTGTTACAACTGTTGTGTGAACATTACGATCAAAGTAAATCGTAGTTATCAGAAAACTTAATCGGCGATTTTATCCTTAAACAATTTTCCAATTCATAGAGTGTGTCGAGTATTTGGGCGTGTCCAATAGGATTTTAAAGCTGTGACGACAAGCTTTCTAAAGCTAGTCCTCCTTTCCTAATATTGTGCAAGCTTCTGGTATCCCGCTCTTAGAGCCGGTGTAACGTTGTAAAGTGACCCCCATAGAATAATGACCCCCCGGTCATTATTTTATATAGAATAATGACCCCTCTCTATAAAATACTGATCCCCCTTATAAAATAATGACCCCTCCTGATTTTATCTATAAAATATTGACCCCCACCTAACTTATTGCTAATTTAACATACTCTACATGTATATCGATTCCAATCACTGTCGTGTTTATTTGTTGTTGTTGTTGTTTTTGTTGTTGTTGTTGTTTCTACTGGAGCTGATGCTGACATAGCTCGTTTTAACGTTATTTTGTATGCTACTAATTTTGTTTTCAACTTAAAGGCAACATTTTTCTCTACTTCACCTGACCTTAGATAGCCTTTGTTCATACCGCGGTGACATTGCTTAAAATCATTGTGCTAAAAAGCCAGGCTTTGAGTAACTCTTAGCAATCAAAGTAAATGGAAAATAAAAAAGACCAAAGATTACCAAGGGTATGTCCTGATCTGAACTGCAGCTTATCCGTCCTGTCAGTCGAAACAGCCGTATTATCGAGCGCTGCATATTGAAGTGTCCATTGTGGTTGAACGGTTCCCTTTAACATCAAAGAAATAAAACTGCAACCACCGCACAGTATTGCGTGTATACTAAACTATGAGGCGACTGAATGGACCCTAGCTATTGGAACCATTTTGACTCGTATAGCGCATTGTAAAAGTAGCAGAAATCGTTCTGTTGTAAAGCAAATTGTCGGGTACTTGTTTATTTAACACCAAATCTGAGTGTCATTATAGATACCTAGATAACTATCTCGCTAAAGTGACTAAATGTCAACAGAATCACTCTAATATGCAACCGCCAAGTAGGACAGTGTGTATGCCAGACACCCATACACAACCCTGGTAGGCCTCGAACTCACAACGGTGAGGGGCAAGTGATTCTCGGTCGGACACCTTAACCATTTGTTCTTTCCACACAAATAGGCATCGGTAGTAGTTCTTAATCTCTGAAAATACTGTACTGTACAGACGAATCAGAACCCATACAGATGCGGTGGAAGCGCCTAACCAGCCAGTTTGAATCGGTTCCGCCCAATAATGAATGGAGAGTTGCGGTCAAAAAATTCTGTACGTACGGACGGACGCATGCACGGACGGGTGCCATTACACCTCCGATGCCTATCGGTGGAGATAATTATGTTGTAAGTGTACCTTAGTTGGGTTAGGGTTAGAGTAAGAGTTTGGGTGTGTATGTGGGGGGTCGTTATTCTATAGGGGGTCACAATTCTACGTGAGGGGTCACTTTTCTACGTGTGGGGAGGTCATAATACTATGACCCCCCGGTCATAATATTATGACCGGGGAGTCGATATTCTATATAAAATAATGACCGGGGGGTCATTATTCTATGGGGGTCACTTTACAACGTTACACCGGCTTTTAGAGCCGGTGTAATGCAGAGAAATGACCTCCATTACCACTCTCTTGCACTCCGGACCACCTCTGTAGTGGGCTCAGAAAGTAGTTCGTCATTACGTGATACTTTCGTCACATGACCAGAACTCAAAATGGCGATACAAACGCCGGTGAAAGAAAGACCAATATCGATTACTTTATGTGCTGTTGAAACAGCATACGACCAATCAGACTAAGTGGTAGGAAATGTGAAAAAGACGGATTTTCTGAAAAGCTTGAATGTCTTTTAAAGGACCATAACTTGTTTTTTTAATCTTATAACCTAAGATTTATCGGTGTGTCTGTCGCGAATTCTGCGAGTTTTTTATCCTTTTGTCACAATGTTTTCAAATATTACTTGTTGAATCACCTGTTTAGGTAATTTCAGTTACTCATGTAGTAAGAGTACATTTTTGTCTACTCCGGTAAGACTCCGGTTTTATACCAAGTTAAGGTTATACTCCGTTTATTGCTCCTTTGGTGCGCTAATTGGGTGTCAACTGATTCTTATGTTTCATATGATTTTCATGCAGCGGAGCCAACGGAGCACTAAAACCATATAAATAACAGGGTTTGAATGACGAATGGGGAGTTTGAAAAGGAGTTTGGAAAGCAAACCAGAATAAAAAGAACGTTAAAGTGTTCTTTCGATAGCTGTAAATCGGCTAATTAAAATAAGAAGAAAAACAAAGAAATGAAAATAAAAAAAGGTTCTTTGGATAGCTGTTGTTGGTCAGCTAATTAAAAATAATGAAGAAGATTGTCTTCGTTGCTGTTATATTTTGGCTTATAAATAGATGAATAAAATAAAGAATGAAAATAAAGGAAGTAAGCTGAAACTACGGACTTGTTTAATATAAAATCCAATGCGTAGAGAATTAAACCAAGGACTAAGAGGATCTTTGCGACAGTGTCAAAACTGTTGTCATCATTCATGGGCGCAGCCATTTTTGTTAAACTTGGCGTAAGATTCTGATCAGTAAAGAGGCTCGAAAAAGATAGTTCCATTTTATATAGGTAAATTCATCAGTTTGAACGCACCTATAATGTATCCAGAATCATATTTCCTTTGTCTACCTTATAATTTTACACATGAAACAGTTAAACAGTAACAAAACATCTTTTCCTCGGTTTGACAAGATTCTTGTCATTTAGCCTATCGCAGAGATGAACATGTATGTGAGAGTAAAGAACGACAAATCTGCTTGGAGATTGCTCCCCTACAAAATGACCCACGGTCATTTCTCTACGTCGAGAAATGACCCGTGGGTCATTTTGTAATGGGGGTCATTTCTCTGCATTACACCGGATTTGCCAGTCAGAGGTTGTAGAACAAGCATTAGGTCCCATATTGATTTTCTGATGGTTCCCCGATCTACGATACCCAAACATTGATGGAAAGAGGAACAGGATTAAATAATGGAGAATGTTTTAAGAAAAAAAAGCAGGAGCTTTACTGCAAAGTAGATCTACATTAGAAGATTTAATTTCTAAGCTAATAGTACAAACGTACATATTGAGATTTCTAACTTTATTTTCCGGAAAGAGTTTACATTATCAGATAGAGTGTATGTTCATGTGTATTCTGTATGTATGCAAAAGCAAAGCAAACATGTTTTCGGTTGCTAGTGCATAAATAATCCACACACTAATTAACCCCTTACCCCATAAGGCATTTCTATGGTATCTCTTACTGACCCTAAATAACAGCAAGAACAAAGCCGTTTCTAATGTGTATATGACACCTTTTGATAGTATAGAAAGCATTGTGGCAAAAGGTGAAATTGCTCGTCACGAGCAATTTCACCTTTGGCCACAATGTTTTCCAAAGGCTCTTACAAGCAATACGTAGAAATGAGTAACTATAGTGTAAAGGGTTAATTTTGCTCTTCTGAACGGGTATCGGTTGTTCCTCTGGAAGACAACAAGATCGTTTCCTGTAATGTATCGCTATTCTCAAGCATCCCGTAATACCACTTTTAGAAGGTAATGACTCATCATCACCTTGTTATGCCATCCGACTGGGGGTTTTCTACACGAGCAAGCATTACACCCCAGTTTCGAAAAAAATAGGTCCTCAAAGACCAATGAACTGACGCCTCTCTGTCATTTGATATTTACAAATAATATGCGGATTAAAAATCACTGTACGCCATTCACACAAACAATGAATATCTGAGTTAAATCTCGTAGAACTCGCTCTAAATTTAAAAATTTGTCTCGTTCCGCAGCTTTGACTTGACCTAGTTTGTAAAGTACGTCTCAGATGAAACACCCCAAAACACCCAGAACCACTGAAAATACCCCAAAACACCCAAACACTCGAAAATTACCCAAAACTATGCCATTGCACCTCAAAAAAAAATCTACTTTAAAACTGCATGCGAAATGCTTAGATACACGATTTTGTGGAAATCAGCCATAAACTTTTGCTATCAATTTTAGTAATTTAGGTCTTCCATACGCTTAATTTCGAAGTAGTTCATGTACTTTGATTAATTGAGAATGCCATCTAGCGGGAAATAATATGGCGTACGTGTCTGGGATAGAAACCGAAAGTAGATAACGATTATGATCAATTAAGTTAAATTGCTGATTACGGCTTTTTTCGGACCCTAAAACAGTAGCGACAAGGATATTTCAACCCCTCCGTATACAGTAAATATAACCTGAAATATGAAACGCTGGGTAAAATACAGCAAATTCGACCGTACATTGACAGTTGCACTGAGGAATACGCTAATCTAAGCTCTGTGGTTTTATGTAGCGAATAGCATCGATGATGATGACAGCTGATTCTTTTATTATCTCCAGGTGGATCTACGACTTAAACCTGCTCTGTAACTTTGTTACACCTCACAAGCTTAATGGTAAGACTATCGACCCATTAATATCTAAAATAACCTGCAAACCGAAACCGCCATCATGGCAGAACGATTTACCTTTCATTTTAAGATGCGAAGTGAAAATATGAAACGGTAAACCAGAAGTTGGTAGAATCAATGTGAGTTTGGGACAATTTTAGATATGTCGAGAGTTTTTTTTTTTGTCAGCGTGTTACAGAACATTGAGCATTATTCAGAGAACGTTATTGTTAGAAGAAGAGTTGACTTTGAAACAGGCAGTTGATGTGGCTGTAAGTATGGAATTGTTAGAGACTGAAGCAACAGAAACAAAGGGCCCATGATACAGTGTTCACACAGTGGTTTAGGGTGGTAAAGCTAGTTGTGACAGTCAGAATTGTTTTTACAAGAATGCCAAGTGTCATAGCTGTAAAGGTCAGGTCATGTAAGCAAGATGTCTCTAAAAAGACCATAAAAAGACCAAAAGAAAAATCACAGCCTATGGAATAACAGGAGAAGAGAAATTAAAGAATGTCCAAAATTCACCTTCTGAATCAACATCAAACTTTGGTGTCTGAAAATTAGAATGAGGGAGAGTGGCCAAATTTCACAAGTATATCAAAGTCAAAATTTTGGAAACCCAAGACCTGTATGGGTTGCATTACAGAAAAAATCAAAACAGAATTAGAAACACTAGTGTATAGTGGAAAAGGTCCAAACTTTGGATGGGCAACTCCAAAATTGTCCTGCACAGGCTTATCTTCATTGTCTCCAGCTAATTGGTTGATTGTCTCCAGCTAATTTGTTGAAGGGCTCCTTGCATAACTTAACTAGGAACTGAAAGTTGCCAAAATTAATGGAGGTGGTAATATCGCTGTACATATCGGCCAGTCCTGCGAAAGGTTGTAAATTCTCTAAAAAACTAAACTAGAATGTTTGACTGATACATTTACATTAAGAGTTAGGAAAAGTATTCTTGTAAGTTGTGGCATAGCAAGTCTTACCTCTCTACCAAACTACAAAATTTTAGATTTCTTCAAATTTACAGTATTTGCTGCTGACAGAATAAATGTGACTCAAAAAATGAAATTTGTGCTGGGAAGGGTAGAAAACACTGTTGAAAAAAGAGAACATGCTGGTAACCAGCATTTTGTCCTTTTTCCTAAAATGTCTCACAAGCCTTTTATTGTTAGGGTCATTAAAAGTCAGGATTGCGAGGTAAAGTTTTAAACTTCCTGATATTGAGGTTTCATGAGAAATATGAGACATTGTTGAAAAAGGAGAAAATGGCGTTGCAAGCATTTTCCTGTCTCTACATATGTTCTCTTTGTTGACTTTCGCCACAAGTGAAGCCAGACTTGAAGATACAATCTTATTCCTAAAATTTTCGTTGAAACTGGGTTTTTCTTACCATGAGAAAGTTTAAACATTGTGGCAATGTGAGAAAAAGCTGGTAGTATGTTTTTTTCCTTTCGACAAAACATTTTCATTACCTTTTAACATTATTTACATCCTTTTACCCATTACCACACAATCCTGCTCTTGACGACTCTGTGAAGGAAGCTCTAGAAAACATTGTCAGAAAAGGAGAATAAACAAATTTGAAATTTTTAGTCACTTTTACTTTGTCGTCTGCAAATGCTTTCAATTTGAATTTATAAGCCTAAAATATTGTCGTTTGGTAATGAGTTAAGGCATTACCTATATTTGTCTGCTGCAATTGCGCTCAAATTTGAGAGTAAGAAATTATCTTACTTGGCAAACAGAATCTTTTTTTAGCAAAAAATTCTGCCCAGGATATTTGAAATAATAGTGTTTGGAAGATTAGCCCTTTACTGCATGATGATGACTTAACAATTTGAAAGAGAAAGCTTTTGAATACATTGTGGGAAACGGATCCAGCATTTTCCCCTTCCAACAGTGTTTTCCACCCTATCAAAGAAGAATCATTTGATATGAGCCACACTGAAACTATCATCTGCAAATGCTTTCTACTCAAACAAGTCTGAAATTTTGTTGTGTGGGAAAGGGTAAAATAAAGAAGATAACAAAAATGTGCCAAGGGAAACCATTATTCAACCAAGCAATGTGTCCTCTTCCCGTAATGTTTTTCATCCAAAATGTGACTGAATAGAGCTTGGGAAACAATAAATGTGTTTAACTCTTTTCCACACAATTTTTAGGTTTGAAGACCCTGAAGAAAAAGGCTTTTGAAAACATTGTGGGAAAAGAAAGAATTGTTGGTAACCAGCATTTTGTTCTTTTTCCACATTGTTTTCAAAATCTTTACCCTTCACCAAACAATCCCTGGTTTTTATGGCCCTGAGATAGAAGCTTTTTAAAAACAGTGCCGTAAAAGGATAAAAATACTGGTAACCAGCATTTTCTCCTTTTCCCACAATGACTTTTTACCCTGCTAGAAACAATTAACAATTTTTGCGTTGCCTTTAATTTGTTGTCTGCAAGTGCTTTCAATTTGGACCAGTCTAAAGAGTTAACCCTTTACCAAACAGTCCCTTGTTTTCACGACCCTGAAGAAGAGGCCTTTTGAAACATTGTTGGAAAAGGATGAAATGATGGTTACCAGCATTTTCCCCGTTTCCCAACATGTTTTCTACTCTGTAATAAAACTACACGTCATCTGTGTCTCTGTCAGGTTTGTTGCCTGCAGATGCTATAAATTTGGAATGGTCTAAAATGTTTGTGTGGGAAAAGGTTAGACAGATACTGTCATTTTTGCCCAGTTTTATTTGTCATCTGCAAATTCTTTTAATTTGGACTGGTCTAAAACTTTGGTGTGCTGCAAAGATTTACATAGTTTTTTATAGGAATATTGATCGAATTGATAGAAAGTATTATATAATTTCATGTATTGACATGATTTTCTATTTAATTAAACTGTTAAACTGTTAAAATATTATTTAGCTCATATACTGTTTCTAAAGTCTGTCAAAGTCTGACCACTTTTCTCCATTTTGAAGAACTTCTCCAATTTTCAGGCGAGAGGGAAGTAGCTTCTCCTCAAATACTGAGAGTTGGCAAAGGCCTTAGTATTCAAACCTGACAATACAGTTAGAATTTAAGGACATTTCAATATCATGTTTAACCCTGTATTTGATACAGCAGATTATCCAGCACCAACAGCGGAAAATATGTTCATAAAATTAGATTGCAAACAAAACTTTAAAGAAATTGACATGTGTCATGTGCACTAACATGTATAATTAAATGAGCAGTCGCACAAATATGTGACAAGTTCATAATATGTGGGTCATTACTGATACTGTATAAGTGGAAATTATTGTGATGTGGAAATTTCTGTTATTTTACGATTTCGAAAAATTTGCAAAATTTCATGTATGCATGTTTTACCAGAAATATACCAACAAATAATAAGTGTTTTGAATTTGCAAACATAATCAGTAATTCAATTTTTTGACACATGTACATGTATGTCGTAGGCCAGATGCAGATCTGCAATCTGCCTAGACCAAATTGGCATTATAATTTTCTGTAGACCAAAATAGATTCTTTTCCAATCTTTTTTAATCATATTAATTCACATGTGTTTACAACTGAGAGTCTCTGTTTTCCACATTGCTTTTTCTTTTCTGAAGAGCAAAACATTAAAAAAAAAAATCTTACTCAGAATTTCTTTTTAAACTTTTATGTTGGTGTTTAAGTTGAATAAGATTGTTTATATGTAGTTGCACCGTACTAAACGAGAAAATATTCCAATTTGGTCGAGGCAGATTGTGGAGCTGCCTAGTCAAACTGGAATCTTATATTGGTCTAGGCAGAATTGCATTTTGGTAAAGACAGATTCCATATCTGTCTAGATTCCAGTTTGGACTACAGCAAACCCCCCCCCCCCACACACACACACACCCATGTGTATGTGTGAGTTTGTAAAACCTACCAAACGGGGAACTTTGTAAGAGTGCACACCAACAACCGGGTACCACCTACCAAACGGGGACGTCCCCTTTTGGTCTTTAGTATAAATTCGCATTCCAGACCCTCTCATTATCAACATGTCAAATTTAATTAGTAATCTGGCGCGTACCCCGATTGGACTATTAGCAGCACACACACATTATACACATATTCTGATATGATGCGAATTTGTGTGTATATGTTGGAATGCAGGTCCCCGTTTGTGCTGTAAAAAAATCACATACTTTACCGCCATTTCCAGTGGGTTGAACGAAAGGTTTCGAAGACAAGCAAAATGAAGACAGCTTAGCGCTATCGTAGTTTTAAATGTATCAGTTGTAATTTCATGGTGAAACAACGTGAAAATAGAAGGATTTCTATTTAACGACTTTGGTCAAAGTTACGCGAAAAGCAATAATCATCTAAACAAAGACATTCAAGAAAATATGATTACAAGCCAGTTCTTAGCTACTGTATGTAGCTTATAAGCCTTTTTCTGAAAATAAATTCTTAACAGACTTTTTTCTAGCAAATAGTGCACCGGCTGTTTTTTTCACGAAAACAAAACATCGAAGGACAGTGATACATCAAATAAATTTCGAGATACATTATTTCGACGTTTCCTGCCAAGTCTGACTCAAAAACCTTCAGCAAATAGTGTAGATCAAGATTACATTGTACTGTAGGTACAGTTATGTATCCACACTGTCCAATAAGCTCTCGCTCTCTCTCTCTCTCTCTCTCACCTCTCTCTCTCTCTCTCTCTCTCTCTCTCTCTCTCTCACACACACACACACACACACACACAGATACGACAAGTACTACTTAGCTGGGAATAACATGGAATAACCATGTTTCAAATATAGAAATATAATGATAATATAGCAAAGTGTTATAAAATGTTATTACTCATTGGAATATAAACTATCAAATCTAATAGTTAATGCGGATCTTATAAAAGAGGCAAGTTTAATTATAAAATCCAGTCGAGTTCTTTTCCGCTCTTCCCCGTGGCGTACCTCTCCCGTATAGCAACGCATTACAATATTCGTCAGGCGCGAGAAATATAAAGTATATGACGTCATATTTCCTATCTGGTTGTGAGGCTGCGCCACTCGTGAAAATATTACCGATGATGATCACTCGATGAAATAACTTTCGATGTTTCATCGAAAAGACAACAAACAAATTTATTTCATGCCTTTAACCCGTTCTGAGAGGAGCTTTATCAAAATCCAGTCGAGTTCTTTTCCTTTATTCCCCGTGTCGTACCTCACCCGCGTAGCAACGCATTACAATATTACGTCAAGCGCGAGAAATAAAAAGTATATATGAAGTCATATTTCCTATTTGGTTGTGACGGACGCGCAATTTACGTAGGCAACAAGAACGTGAAAAATTTCTCGTTATCCTACCGGAAAGCATGAAATAATGCACATTATTCTCTCCCCAAATTGCTTTCTGTTAGGTCGAAATCATCCTTTTGGGTTAGGTCGATGTTAGGTCGAAATCATCCTTTTGGGTTAGTTTGAAATTGACATTATACAATATTCTGTTGATGTTTGCGTTAAAAGACGAGATGAAAAATAGAAGAGTGAGATGAAAAAAATGCTGTTGCAATGATTTACTTCAGTTGTACAGTCTCTTTATGTCATTCACTTAGATCAGACAATACTCTAGCTGTACTTACATGTACGTAAAGTCACGACATGTACCGGTAGGTTTAACGAATATTTTGCATTGTGGTAGTCAATATTTTTCTGTTATAATAAACATCTGTTTTGAACAAGTAATGGGCACCTACATGCTATATACCCCACTTTCTTAACCCATTACAACACAATCCCTACTTCTGACGACCCTAAGAAAGAAGCCTTTTGAAAACACTGTGGGAAAAGGAGAAAATGCTGGTAACCAGCATTTTCTCCTTTTCCCACAATGTTTTCTACCCTTCACAAAACAAATTCAAATTTTCAGTCACTTCTATTTTGTCGTCTGCAAATGCTTTTGATTTGGACAAGCCAAAAATTTTGTCGTTTGGTAATGACGTAAACCCTTTATTACACGCAGTGTTACAATCAAACAGACGTGATGGCGTATTTAGATCATCTGCTAGATCATGTGGCAATATTTTTTAATCATATTATTACACATTGGCACCAGCTTTATCAAGTTGCAATGTTTTATTCTTTCCTTTGACGAATACCAATGAAATAAAATGATTCGATTTCAAAATGCCTGCTGGATAGTGTTAGGGGTCATGTTGGGGTTTCTGTGGATGAAATGGAATGATGCATATTGAAAATTGAAGCTAAATAAAGGTATTGATCTTGCTTTATATGTAGTTCATATATGTAGCCTAGTTGTTTTTACTTATCGCATCTAAGTACCGTGAACTTATATTCCACATGGCTAAAACAGACAAACCAACAAAACTGAAACGGTCAAGTTTTTGCAGCAAACTCGAAGAATCCATTCAATTAATTTAGGAGGTCAAAGTTGAGGATTCTTTTTGTCCGGCATTGTAATATAACTCTTTAAAAGAAACTCGTTTTTATTTATTTATTTATTTATTTATTTATCTATTTACACTTTGGCTTTTCGATGACAATTTTATCAAACAGGTATATCACGTGATAAGAAGGAAGAAGGACCAGGGAAACTAAAAGCACCGGGTAAATTTGGTGTGACAAAAGTAGAATAGATTTGCTTTGGAATACAAGTAGCAAAGATAGAGTTTGAAGTGTTTTATGGTTCAGTTGTGTTTTACCCTTCATCAGACGATATAATTTCAGACATCTTTACCCCTTTATTACACAATGACGACTTTAAACACCCCTGAAAGAGAAGGCTTTTGAAAACATTGCGGGAAAAGGTGAAAATGCTGGTTACCAGCATTTTCTCCTTTTCACACAATGTTTTCTACTCTTTCAAAGAAAACTAATTTCATATTAGCCACATTGAAGCTGTCATCAGCAGATGCTTTCAATTCGGACAGGTCTAAAATCTTGTCGTGTGGTAAAGGGTTAATTAAAAAGTGCCACAGGCAAAGCAAAAGATTTTGTGACATGTTTCGATTGTCCTCACATATCCTGTGGAAAGAAGACCTTGAAATGACGGTTGACAACGGTATCTCTATGACTGTTAGTTTCCGATCTGCGAAAATATATCTGTTCACCAAATCAAACGATTCTTCATCTAAAGAAATCGGACCACCGTTTGGTGCTTATTTCTCTTTCTAGCATTCACCTGTCCTTAAGTCTATTTTACAGCCAAGGCACCTGTTAGCCGGTGCCCGAGTAATGTTTTAAACTTTTCAGAACGCCAAATGTGTTCTATAACCTAGAAGAGTATAATTTCTAAGATCGGTATTTTTTATAACTGTTCGCTGCGCTACGCAGTCTTCTGGCGTCGTCATTTCAAATTTCCTATTTTTTACCGGTCTTTTTCGTTTGTTTGTGTACTGTCTGTTAAATAACAGACAGTACACAATTCGATCAGATTCAAATTTTCTGTGATGACATCAAAGTTTCAGAAGATAATGTAAAAAGAAGCAGAAATGATTTCAAATATCGAAAATATTCGTACCTGATCGGAGTTCATACAAAAACGTGCATGGAAACAATGGCTTGCCCCGTTGTAATGCAGAGAAATGACCCCCATTAGAAAATGTTCCATGGGTCATTTTTCTACGTAGAGGAACGACCCATGGGTCATTTCTCTGCGTAGAGGAATGACCCGTTGGTCATTTCTCTACGTAGAATAATGACCCGGGTCATTTTGCTACGTAGTGAAATGACTTCTGCGGTCATTTCTCTACGTAGAATAATGACCCGGGTCATTTTGTAGGTGAGGGTAATTTCTGTACATTACACCGGCAAACGACACCTCCTGATTAATTTTGTGAATTTAAAGTAATAATAAAACTTATTTTTTATTAGAGACTTAATATGAAGTGAAATAATATCATCAAGGATGAAATTTGTGAAAATGAATATCTTGGCGCTAGAAATTGCTTGTTTATGAAATTTGTCACGAAGTTTTGGGACAACCGTCGTACAGAACGTGCAGTCTGATTTTTTATCCATAACGCCTGCTCCTTTAGTCATACCTATATGTCATCAAGAGCACGGAAAGCGGGTACCAACGTTGGCTTCATTTGTTTGATTTTCAGCGAAGTGTCAAAGTAGAAAAAGGGAATAACTGTGTCAGAATAGTTTTATTGTTATTTGTACTTACTGTTAGAGCTTCACTTTTGATTGTTTACAAATTGCCCGAGTTTAACCTTTTACCACACAGCAGCATTTTAGACCTATCCAAACCGAAAGCATTTGTAGGCGATAATTTCTCAGTGGCCCAAATGATGCAATTTTTCTTTGATAGAGTAGAAAATTTTTTGGGAAAAGGAGAAAATGCTGGAATGCAGCTAACTTTATTTAAGTTTCGTTTCAGTGTATATTTTGTACTTTTATTATTTTATCCAAAACAGAAACATTGCAATTCATCCTCAGAAAACGACACTATTGCCCCCGTCACAATAATAATCATCAATCCTCAGGCAAAAACTAGCTTAGTCGGGGATTAGAAACAGTGACTCACTGTACGCCACCGACTGCGCGACCGAGGCTCGACCCATAGATAACATTCTATACCTTTTTATTCTGTTAAATTATAATAATTATTATAATTATTTTTGCTACAGGTCTAAAGATGGACGATGAGGATGACGATTATGGCAAAGGACACTTTAAAACAAGATCCTACCGCGTGTTTGGGGATATAATTTGTAAGTGTGATATGCAATTACTGTTTTTTGTCTCTTTTTATATGTCCAACAATAATAAGGCCAAAGATACATTATCAGTTGTACGGTCAGGTGGCAGGGGACTTGGACACTTGTTCACGGCTGTTCACAACCATGTCTTGGGCTCAGTGACGACATGATTCGGGATAGCCGTGAACAAGTTTCCAAGTTCCCTGCCACCTAACCCTACAAGGAATATATTATACTGCAAAGTTTTACCATTCCAGCGTTTGTTAAGCGAATTTTACCTGTTTTTGGTTTAGAATATGAGTACGCTCGCTGACGAAGAAAAATTTTCCCTCTGAGTGCCCCAATTCAATGAAAACTGACGTCACTGTGAACTTACGTCACTGTAACATTGCTTATATACGCGCTGAAACGTGCAGATCGATGAATAATACTGATGTAAATCTTGATTGACGACGCCATTTTGGATGTTGTTGACACATTAGTCATGTGTACGGGGCTTCCGAAAGGGAAACTGCTTTTATGTTGAGTCTGTCAGTGTACATGATATATTTGTTCGGACATATCATCCAATCACATCACGAGAACTTTTTTTTGCAGTATAATGATATTTCTTTTACGGTTAGGTGGCAGGGGACTTGGATTTGTTTGCCAATGTACACCAAGATATGTTCCGTGCATATAGTCCCATTAGATTGCACGATGTTTCTTTGAATTATCATGATAATGATTAAGTTTCCTATTCTTTTTGTTTTAAGTTAATCAAAAACATTCCCAAGGGTTTTGACTACATTATTTTCTGTTGGCATTCGTCAACTAGTAATAAGCCCAAGTGTACATTTTTTAAGCTCGTTTTTTTAGCCAAAAGTTAAGGGGTCGTCGTGGCTCGACTTTATATTATCCAATTTTTTCAAAAGGCTTCTTTCTCTAAATAATTAAAACTCAGAACTGTTTGGTAAATGGGTTAACTCAGAGTTCATATGGCTGGCAACACGCAAAAAAGGGGCATTCGGACATCTGCGTAAAGTGTCGTCTCGGATCAGTCTGTGCAGTCCGTGCAGGCTAATCCGAGACGGCACTTTCCGTTTATATGATTTTTTCTGTTTTGCAGAAATCTACTCAAGGACAAAATGTAATGAAAACGGAAAGTGCCGTCTCGGATTAGCCTGCGCGGACTGCGCAGGCTGATCCGAGACGACACTTTACGCAAATGTCCGAATGTCCCTTTTAGCGTGTTGCAAGCCATATAGAGTTGGCTATACCTCTACTTTAAGGTCCTGATTTCTCCTATGAAGCTACCACGTGTCATCCTCAAAACATGGTTACCCCGGATACCAGAACATTAAAAAATGTTCGTGGACGGACGGTCAACATTGGAACAGCCCTGAAGAATTATCGCGGGGTGCTTGGAACCAAACCATTCAGCAAGACGGGTAGATTCTACTTTGAGGTCGTGGTATATTTCTTTATCAAGCGCCAGCTACGAAATGATCTTATTTTTGAAGTGGCTATCGCCAGAAAGTCTGAAATCGACAGGAACTACACAGTCGATGGATCTCCACATGCGTGGACTGTATGCGCGCGCAGATGTCCTTTATGTCGGACTGTATGTCTGATGACGTTTCACAATGGTGTCAGGCTGTATCACAACCCTCTGACGGAAAACGCTCCACCCGGAACTACTTTGCGGACCACGATCGGATTTCTGGTTGATATGAACGCCAAACATTGGTACATTGTTGACGCAAAGAACCGACGCCTTTTCTTTCGTTTCAAATGTATCGACACCTCAAAACCTCTCTGGCCAGTCTTTGGAGCTTATAGCTCTGAATATGTGAGCGTGTCACTCGCTCTGAAAACAGGCAAGGATATCCAAGCAGTTCCGGACATTCCGTCGGAGCAGGAGCATTAGACATATTTGTCATACCAATGAAATATTTCCCTTCGGAAAAAAAAAGGAAAAAAAACAACAAAGAGATGACGGGAGAAAATGTAAAAAAAGAGAAGATAATGTAAAACCTGAATGGCAACCTGTGTTAAGCAAGTAACTTGATCAAACATAGTCCACTTGGAGTCCAAAAAGAGGGCAAATACGTTAGCTATTTACCAAACGACAATATTCTAGGCTTGTCCAAATCGAAAGCATTTGCAGATGACAAAATGAAAGTGACTGAAAATCTGAAATTTGTTTTGTGAAGAGTAGAAAACATTGTGGGAAAAGGAGAAAATGCTGGTTTGCTCCTTTTCCCGCAATGTTTTCAAAAAGTTTCTATCTCAAGGTAATCAAAACAAAGACTTATTTTGGTTAAAGTTAGATGATACAAGTGATAAGCAAGCATCTGTGTTATCTACTTTACTATCAAATAAACGACCTTTAAATAGCTACAAGTGCAGTTTTGCTGTCGGACGAAGAGACAATTTAGTTATAATAGAAAAATGGAACTGTGGACAGTATAGATTAGAGATGAGAATACACGTTATTTACAGTCTGATCTTGATTTACATTGTCCACATAAGCTTCTTGTCTCGTTAACAGTTAGGACTGTTAGATTTGTTCCTCGGAGACTTGCTCTCAGACAGAGAGAGATAGAGTTTAATTAGCAATACTCTGTGAACAGGGTATTTAATGCATTCGCGGAAAGTATCGACCCAGTTTAGCCTGCACAGTCTGTAGCTGATCTCTTACATGTCCGAGGTTCATTTTACCTCATGGTTAACCTGTTGTAAGATAAAATAGGTTTTATGAATCAATAACTATTGGAGAAGTCATCAGAACTCTCCTACAGTGTTGAGTTTAAGAGACAGACTGCCACAGAATTTGCTATAATTCTATTTCTTCTGGCGTTATTGTTCTGATACAGAGTCTGTTTCGTCATGGTTTTCAACTTTTGTAAAGAAAGCGAAATGAAAAGAAAAAAAAAAAACGAAACAGGAAATAGACGTGGTTTATTTTTATAAATGACGAAAAACAGAAAAGATTTAATTTAGTTATTTGCCATAGCTGCAAATAACCTCCCTAATAATTGTAGTTTTTTTTTTCATTAACCAAATATTCCAAGCAGAAGAAAAAAGAAGAATTTCTTTAAAAAAAAAAAAGAAAGAGAGAAAGAAGACCGCTGGACAAGAACATGAAAACGCGACAAGAAGGTCAAATTACCGTCATGTAAAGCTTATGAGGTTTCTACGCAGCGGCTTTTTTACTCGTTTGTTTACATTTACCAAAATATATTTATAACGCGTCACTGACAGTCATTTAGCAACAACATAAACAACTTCGATGAAGTTATTCACATCTGTTTATTTGTTGGTGAAAACTTCAATCGGAATTAATAAACCACTTTAAAAATTAATGTGCGAACTGTTTGTCAACTGAAGTATAGTTTTAAAGATTTCGATAGAACCTCAAGTTTTCTTTCATGAGAGGAGCCTTACAGTTCTCAGAAAGGTAAGTCGGTGTATTTCCGGGCGATGACCCATCACCCGAGGTATGCCGAAAGGCAACCTTTTTACCAAAGCATGGTTTGTGCACATGGAGAGCTAAATGATTTACTACAGGTTGGACTGTGTTTACCTACCTACAGTACAGGTCAATGCAATTTGATTCATTGGTTTGTGTTAAGGAATGAAGATGAGCTTTTTTTTTGTTTTCATGGGGGTATGAAAAAGAAACCCGTATCACTCTGTATGAAATCGCAAAGCAAAAAAACAAAAAGGACTGGGCAGACAAACCTGGGTTAAGACTTTTTTGCAGATGAATTAACCCATTAGCACATAATCCCTACTTTTGACGGCCCTGAGAAAGAAGCCTTTAGAAAACACTGTGGGAAAAGGAGAAAATGCTGGTAACCAGCATTTTCTCCTTTTCCCACAATGTTTTCTACCCTTCACAAAACAAATTTCAATTTTTCAGTCAATTTTGTTTTGTCGTCTGCAATTTCTTTCAATTTTGACAAATCTAAAATTTTGTCGTTTGGTAATGGGTTAAGCCCCGTTCTAACTGAGTGTCGCTCAAACGCTCAAACGCAAGTGTAACTGATGTCAAACTAACACTGCCATATATTATAAGCGGATGACCGAGAGTGGAATTTAGACTTTACTTTTTTTATTAATTAAAATTTCTTTTTTATTCATTTTTTTATAGTGATTTGGGGATTTAGATGTTTGCTAAAAATGAAATGTTACTAGCACTTTTATGATTTTTAAAACGTGGCTGTGCCTCATTTTGCACCATAATGCTTTCTTAACATTTTCGTGTGATATTTATACTTATAGCTGCAGTTTTCTTTCTCATTATGACCTTATCTTATTTACAAATGCTACTTGAGTCGACTTGTTGTGTACGATTGAAAGACAAATATTTCTATTATCACGGCGGGGAATCACGTGACACAACAACAACAACAATGACCGACATTTGAAGAAATTCTCCCACTTCAGGTAAGAAAATCTTCAATAATTCCGTTAATACATGACCGACTGGAATTTGGTTTGAAGCAGAGAAGGCGGAAGGACTCCAGGGATTTGCTTGATGTGTTAGATTTTTTAAACAACACCTGATAAAAAAGTTATTGACGAGCAAACAAATTATCCAGGGTAAAAAATTTGTTAGCTCTCTATGACGTCAGTTTTCATTGAATTGGGGCACGTAGAAGGAAAATTGTATGTCTTCAGCGTACTCAGTACATTTATAAACGGGAAAATTTCGGTGTATACACATAGGAAGTGTAAAACTTTGCAGTATAATAAATTCGTTGCGCGGTCAGGTGTCCGGGGACTTGGAGATTTGTTCTCGGCTATGGCAAATCATGTCTCCATCTCGCCTTCGGGTAAGAAGGGAAATTGTTCACGGCTATAGCGAATCATATCGCCACCTCGCCTTCGGCTTGGGGCGACATAATTCGCCACAGCCGTAAATAAGTTTCCAAGTCCCCTGCCACCTGACCGTACAACTGATAGTGTCTGTTAATGTTTTTGTTGTTTTATGAGTGTTTTTTGTAGCAGGGAATCTTTTTTTCCACCATGTCTTAAATGTTTATTGTAAATATTTGGTGACAGGAATTGCATACACCGACTTGATTGAAGTTCTGTATAGATATTCTTGTTTGAAATAAAAAGTAAACAGGTGACATATTTTTATTATCATAATAGATTTAGACAAGTCAAGAGAGATATTTACGATATACAGCCACAACAAGGGATTTCCATTTCATCTTCTTTTCAATGGCCCTTCACATTACCTCTCTATATGAATAAGTCATAAAAATTTATTTTACTCAGTTAAGAATCTTATAGCCCTAGGTTGTGGATACCTTCTGTGCTTATCGGTGATCGAGAATAAGTTAATGTAAAAAAGTATTGTAAGGAACTCTCTGTTAACAATATGTGAAATATGAGTTAACCCATTACCACACAGTCACTACTTTTGACGCCGCTGAGCAAGAAACCTTTTGAAAAAACTGTTGGAAAAGGAGAAAATGCTGGTAACCAGCATTTTCTCCTTTTTCCCACAGTGTTTTCTACCCTCCCCAGAACAAATTTCAATTTTTCAATCACCTTTATTTTGTCGTCTACAAGTGCTTTCGATTTGAACCAGTCTAAAATATTGTCGTTTGGTAATGGGTAACCCTTGACCACACAATGACGACTTGTAACAACCCTGTAGGAGAAGCCTTTTGAAAACATTGTGGGAAAAAGAGAAAATGCTGGTAACCAGCATTTTTCCTTTTTTTCCACAAAGTTTTCTTTCCTATCAAAGAAAAAATGCACCATTTGAGCCACTTTGAAATTTTCGAGCGCAAATGCTTTCAATTTGGATTGGTCTTAAATTTTGCTGTGTGGTAATGGGTTAAATAAGTGCATAATATTTTGGTTTTGCGCGAAAACGTTTTAGCGAAAGCAATACCTCTGGTCACGAGCAATGTCTGTCTGATATTGTTTTTTGTCTCAAAGCTTTCACACAATTTTCTGAATGATGTAAAAAAAATAGTTTGTAAGTGATTTCCATTCAGATAAATTCAGTGCATCACACGGATCTTTTATCGCTCATCACGCGGTGATTTTCATTCTTTAAAATTATCATTAGAAATCTATAACTGAACCATACTCTGTGAGTAGGCTGATAAATGTTTTTTTTCCGTGGTGCTGTATACAACGCAAGTGACCACATAATTATTGACCTTTATCCATTTTCTCTAACAACCGAGTGAATCACGAGGTAAAATGGCCCCTTGGACATGCATAAAAATAACATATCGCTAAAGTTTCGACTCATGTCAGTCTGCGCGAAATGACACAGGCTTACCTGGCTCGATACTCTTTGTAAATGCATGATAGATAGCCTCTTCACAAACATCTTCGCGAGCCAAGGTTACTATCAAGTGCTACGTGGATATTACCTTGGCTGATTGAGCCCAATTGCGAGATTCCTTCGATGCGCCCGCTTTTGGATGTTGGTTATTACCCCCTTTACATCACATTTCTAAAAGCCAATGAAATATCGTTTTACAAACCGCTTACGAATACTCATGAAGCGATAAGCAGACATCCCGTGGGTTTCTATGTTTATTTTCTATTCGAAAGGTAGCGACCTTATTCTATTTCTATCAAAGATGAAATGCTACGAGCGATTTCATTCATTGCAGTTAGAGCTGGCTGCATCCAATGAAAAGGCGTATTGGGGGGATGTTAAAATCAAGCTCGATCCGCCAAGGGTACAGTAGCGTAGTGAATCGTCAGCCTTGGCTTGCAAAGATGCTTCACAAAGTGTATGACTCAACATGGTTAAATCAACACATCAGCTATTATTATACTGCATAGAAATTTCTCGTGATCTGATTGGTTAACAAGCCGGGAACATAATATCATGTTCCCTGGCAAAAACCACTTAAAACCAGTTTCCTTTTTGAGTGCCCCGTAAACATCACTTCAAGTGCATCACAACATCCAAAATGGCGGCGTCGGTCGATTACCAGACTGCACATTTATGCACCAAACTGCACGTTTTAGTGACGTCAGTTTCCAGTGACGTCAGTTTTCAGTGAATTGGGGCTCACAGAAGGGAATTTCTGTTTCTGCAGCATACTCGATTCGTGAAATTATAAAACGGGAAAATTTCGCTTAACGCGCTTTGAAGGGGTAAAACTTTGCAATATAATAAATTCGTTGTACGGATAACCTCAGCCGTGAACAAGTTTCCAAGTCCCCTGCCACCTGACCGTACAACTAATAATGTCTCTGTCATTATCCACGTTCGTTGTCCTAAATGGCCTGCCAAACTTGAAAAGCCGCATTCGGACATGTGCGTAAAGTGTCGTTTCGGATTAGCCTGCGCGGACTGCGCAGGCTAATCCGAAACGACACTTTACGCACATGTCCGAAACTACACTCCGTTTTTATGTAATTTTATGTTTTGCTTATCTGTGCTGTATCACATAATATAATGTACTCGCAAGGTGCCGTCTCGGATTAGCCTGCGCCGACGGCGCGGGCTGATCAGAGACGATACTTTACGCAAATGTTGGAATGCCCATTTCCGCGTGTTGCAGGTCAAATGTGAGTTATCGTGGCGCCACATGAGCGGCGGCACTATATTTTTATTCGCTTTGAAAAGTACCTATGGAGGCAGCCATATTGTTTACTCGGCTTCCAGTCATTTCGTAATAAGAATATTTCGTACCTAGGCTATTTCGTACAATTTTGGTTATTTCGTACCCACAATGATCATTTCGTATCAATTTTGGACAATTCATACCCAGTTTTATATATCAATTTGTTGATGTAGAACCTAGTTTTACTACTATTCTCTTGTGATGTTTGCCGAATGACAACTGCTTTTGTGCATAGCTCCAAATCAACTTGTTTTAAATAAATTTCGCCGAAGAATATCTATAATTGTGTCTTACCATTATTGGTTCTTTCTTTGTTACGTTTTAAGTTGCATTCTCAGGATATTTCTTTTACTTCTCAGTTTCTTTCTCATCGATTTCTGCATAAATTTACTTTGGACTGTTTGAAATGCTGTAATGTGCCTTATTTCAGAAACAACTGATTTGCGGCGCCATTGATGTTTTGCATCAAAATTTTCTTGTCGACGTATTTGGTTGAATGGCTAACAAGGCTGTGCGTCTATAACAGCATTTTGTCGTAGGAGCTTACAGCGACAGCGATGGTTCAAAGATTCTTGCAAGTGCTAAACAGTGTCTTCAATGAGCCTTGAAGTCTAAACAGGACCGACGTCTGGACTCTTTAACCCTTTACTCCATAGATACTCATTTCTACGTATTGCTTGTAGGAGCCTTTGGAAAACATTGTGGCAAAAGGTGAAATTGCTCGTGACGAGCAATTTCACCTTTTGCCACAATGTTTTCTACACTATCAAAAGGTGTCATATACATATAAGAAACGGCTTCATCCTTGCTGTTATTTAGGGTCATTTAGAGATACCATAGAAATGCCTTATGGGATAAAGGGTTAACTCAAGCCTTTTTGCTGACAACAAATCAAATTAGAATCACTCAGAATCTATAGATCTAATTTTATCAAAGTGTTTGTTTTTCCGATAACTGTTAAGATATGTTTGCTTGTATTACATTGTATTTTGGGTCGATGGCCTACATGTACAATAAAGAATTGAATTTGAAAAAAAAAATGTAATTCCAAACAAGGTTTGTTTCTTGGAGGATAGAAAACAGAGATTGAAAAGGGAGAAAAGTTTCGTAACCAGCTTTATCTCCTGTTCCAATGATGATTTCAAAAGCGTATTCCTCAGGGTAGTAAAGGCATTGTCAAGGATCAATTTTATTTATAATATATACAAAAATTTGGAACCAAGTCCAATTTTATTACGAAAATAGCGATCTTAACAAAGCAGTAACAAGAGAATTAGTTTAAAAAATATGATATACATGTACAAACAAATCATGTAGGCCTAAGTAATTAGTTAGTATTGAAAAAGTTTATTTTAACTCTTTACCACACAATCCCTACTTTTAACGACCCTGAGAAAGATACCTCTAGAAAACATTGTGGGAAAAGGAGAAAATGCTGGTGACCAGCATTTTCTCCTTTTCCCACAATTTGTTTTACTCTTCACAAAACAAATTTCAAATTTTCAGTCAATTTTATTTTGTCGTCTGCAAATGCTTTCAATTTGGACAAGCCTAAAATATTGTCATTTGGTAATGGGTTAAATAGACACGTGTACGAATCACAAAGTTCAAGTTCCTTTTTTCAAATAAGATAGTAGTGCAATAATACTGCAACCATAGATAGATAGATAGATAGATAGATAGATAGATAGATAATGCCATATTATGTAAGTCTCTCTCTCTCTCTCTCTCTCTCTCTCTCTCTCTCCTTCTCTATCTCACGTTTCCGATAAATAACGACGGGAAATGTTATATCAATAACTCAATGTATTATGCTTGCAGTAAGGCAAAAAAATGTATCTATTATAATTTGAAAGAATCAGGCATAAAAACCAAACGGTAACTTGACAATTGTAGCTCTACCCGCGACTAAATGAACCTTTAAGTCACTAACAGTCTTAATCTTGTACTACAAAATCCTGGGTTTTAAATTGAAAACACTTTGGAAAAAGGACAAAAATGCTGACAATCAGCAATTTATCGTTTGTCAATATCGTTTTTTTACCCTATCAAATAAAATTCCAACATTGTCGCTACACTTGATTTTTCATCAGCAAATGCTTTCATTTTGAATAAGTCTACAATTTTCTCGTGTAATGGAAAAAAATAAACACAGTAAGACTTATGAAATATCAAGCACATTGTGGTTCATTAACTTAAATCCAGGATACAAATATTCATAAATGGAGGGACTTTCTACACGTTCCCAAATCTATTAGCGCCAAATACACGATTTGATCTCTTTCAACAATTGTACATTTTTTATACAACCTGCTGAAAGTGGGAAAAATTTGTGCAGTTTAATCCTAATAATGTTATCCGCACTAGTCCCTGTCCTCGCCAGTGACACCGAAAACGTAGTAGGTGTTGTAATAAAATTTGCAAATTTATGAAGACAAACATGGTACTGTATGAGGTACTCGCCATTTACTCGAATTTAGATCTTTTAAGCCTTTACTCTATAAGGCATTTCTATGGTATCTCTAAATGACCTTAAGTAACAGCAAGGATGACACCTTTAATTTTGATAGTGTAGAAAACATAGTGGCAAAAGGTGATATTGCTGGTCACGAGCAATTTCACCTTTTGCTACAATGTTTTCCAAAGGCACCTACAAGCAATGTGTAGAAATGAGTATCTATGGAGTAAAGGGTTAATGAACATGCCCCTTCCCTCTTTCGTTCACACTCATCGACTTATCGGATCACTGGTTATCTAAATAATACATGTATTACCATGTTTAAGGCCTGTGGACAACCTTTCTTTAGGTCTTTAGATCAAATATAACAACAACAACAACAACAACAACAACAACAAAATCAACAATGGACAAATGTCTATCTACATGTGTCGTATGCACCGCACTTCTAAATATTTTCCATTTGTCAATTTCTGCTAGATCTATATATACATGTAGACACTACCGATGATGTTCACGAGATAATTTAACTTGCAATGAAAACAAAAACCCAAATATTCTATTTAGTTATTTCTTTGAAAAGAAAATACCTTATGGTACAGTGTAAATGGAAGATCAGAATGCACGTTTTTTCGCAGTCTGAGTTTGATCTACACCGTCCCCAAAAAGTCTGCGAGTTCAGGGTCCATATTCACCAGCCATTCTTAAGAATTTTTTGTCTTATTCTTCAAACTTTTTAGACTGTGAAAGTAAGAGAACTTCTGATTGGCTAAACCATTTGGTTTAGCCAATCAGAAGTTCTGTTACTTTCACATTGGCAAAATTCTGAAGAATAAGAATAAGAATGTTCTTAAGAGTGGCTGGTGAATACGGGCGCTGATTAGTAGCGTAAAGTTTAATATTTGTCGTATGGTGCACCTATTTAATAACCTTTCATTTTCTTCATCCATTCCCCTGGTTTCGTTGACATCGTTTCCCAATGGTAGTCACCTGCCCTTATATCCGGATATATCTTATAGACGGTGGATTTCTGATCAAAGTCATAGAGATTTGTATCTTTTTTCTTATCTTTACTCTCAGCTTTCTTTTCCTTAACACCAGCTTTTCTTATGTGGTCACTGTGCTTACTTTTACCTTTGTCTTTATGAGGAACCGTTGTGTCTCTATATTCACTTGATAATTTCGGCCCTCCATTTGCTATTTTGCCATTCTTAATTGGTAACTTCGGAGCACCATTCGGTGTTACGCTTTCCATTGGAATTCCCGAAATCCCAGGTCCTCCATTTGGTAGATCTATCATTCTTATATTTTGATCATTATTCAACAGTCTATATCCGACGCCATTGCTTGGATTTGCTTCGGAATATACCCGTTTCCGGTGTAATGGCTGTCCTCATGTCTTTTTGAGCTTTTTAGTTTTCTCTTACTGGATTTCTTTGATTTATTTGATTTAAAGTTTCCAGGTCCTATCCATGACAGAACAACTGGCAATAATAACAGGGCATGCGCCCAACCGAAACTCAGAACGAAGGCAACAACAGCCGCAAATGTTCTAAAGATATATGATTGCGCAGCTCCCAAGAACGCTATACCTAATAAGGATGAAATCGCTCCATGCGTTATGGGTGATCCAGTTTTATCGATGGCTCCTCTTACCCGTATATTTCGGGTATCCCCGGGGGATGCCATATAGCCGTGACATATATGAGCTGTAAAATCCACCGAAAATCCTATTCCCATTATGATCTGCACCATGGTTATCGCACTGAGAGATACGTCTATATAGTACATGTAACCGAGTACGCCTGTCATAATCAGGGCTACTGCTATGGTACAAAACAAAATCAAAACTGGATGTGGCATAAAGAAACACGTAATTATCAGAACAACAAACAAAGCTATTCCCATCGTTAGCATCGTTTGAGGGAACACCAACACATATTGTTCAAAAAGTATAAAACTTGGATAAAATGCGAAGCATTCCAATTCGAATTCATCAGCAAGATCACGTGACTGTAACATCAGATCTCCTTCTTCCTGGCTGCCAGCCAAGTCTGTAGATCTTCCATAAAATCGAGATGCTGTTATTTTGGTTCTAGAAGGATCTATCACGACGTCATTTTTGAATGAAGAAAATAAAGAATTACTGAGAAACGCCTCTAGCCCGACTATAAACGCTTCTTCACTTGCATTTGTGTAATATGGAGTATTTATGTATGTTTTAAGCCAATTCACCTCAAAATCGGGTTCGAAGAGGTCTTCTCCTTTCACTTTTGTCATAAACCTTTCAATTAATTGTTGTATGTGTAATTCCGAGTAATTATAGTGTTGAGTTATGATGAATGGCACTGGTGTTTGTCGCGGAAAGAAATTTTCTTCTGTCGCAGCATATGCGAAGTAATACGACGTATCACTAGCAAGTTGTGAGAATCGCAATCCTTGTTTTAAATCGATACATCCGTATATCGCACCAACAAGATATCCAATAAATATCAAACATATTACTATCTTCAACGGGGTGACAAGCACTATTTTCGGCAGAAGCCATCTTGGAAATTTGTCAAGCAAGCTTTCAGCCTCGTCACGTGATGTCGGAGGTCTTCCGGTGCAACAAAATAAATATGGCGTTTTGTGATCTTCAGTTTTCGCCTGTTCCTTTGTTTTTATCGTTCTGCACGTGAACCAGTGCCTCTTCTGCTCAACACGTGTTTCATTGAGGGCAATAAAGGCGCCAAATATCACAATGTTGTTTATATAACAGAATGTAACTGAAATTCCTGAAAAAATAAACGAAGTCAACAAACGTTTAAGACTTAACCCTTAGGCTGCTAAGCTCGGCTTATTGACCTTTTTGCGGACAGTGTATATCAAGATCAGACTGCACAGAACGTGCAGTCTGATCTTGATCTACACTGTCCGATAAGGAGATATTATTCCCCCAAAACATAACTTTGAAATTGCGATGTTTAGGGTTTTACGATCAAACAGAAAATTTCATGTTAGTTATTTGGCAGGTTTATGGGTTAAATTCGCTGAAGAGAACTCTTGTTCCCTACCTGTTTTAGTGTTGAATCCAGGATCAACGGTTTTTGTGGACATTGTAGATGAGGACCAAAATGCACAGAGCAGGCAATCTGATCTAGGATCTACAGTGATCGTTACTTTACCAAAAAATCTTAGAAATGAAATTATACCTTCATATTTTGTAATGACTGATAACTATAAGGTCATCTATTTAGCCTTGAGTGGGTTAACCTTTTATCATTTCCCAAGTTTTTATATCTAGCCTGTGAAAAGAAGCTTTGCAAACATTGCGGGAAAAGGAAAATATAGGTTACCAGCATTTTCTCATTTTCCCGCCACGCTTTCTATGCTTTCAAACACTCTATACCAGACCAATGTAATGGGTCTAAACATTGTGGATACAGTGAAACAGTTTATAACCAGCATTTTCTCCTTTTTCCAAACTGTTTTCAAAAGCCTTGGCTCTCAGGGTTATAAATTTTCCGGAGTGTATGGCAAAGGGGGAGTAATGTCAAGTGGTAAGGCGTCCCTGCTCAGGATTGATGGGACAATCTGCATTTCTCCTTTTCACACATTGTCATGTATTTTGTCCAAGACATATTGCACCTTTTGAACGACGTTCAATTTGTTGTCTGCAAGTAATTTTTAATCTAAAAAATGTCTAAAGTTTTGTCGACTGGAAGAGGTTAAACACACGATTTGAAGCTTACTAGCTTTGTCGTCCGCAAACACTTTCAATGTGAACCGGTCTAAAAATCATTTTTGGAAGTCGATTACGTCAGTAATCGGTCTTCCTATGTGAACGCTCAGGCATTTGGGAAATCACCCAACAACACCAATATTCAACCAGCGAAAAAAAAGTTCTATGAAATTCAAGCATTTAAACATATAAAACGATTGAATTTCAGATAAGAAATGAAATAAGTCAAACTATTGCACTAAACAGATATTTTCTTTGAACTGTTATGACATTTCAATGAATAATTATCAAATCTTAATATTTGTTAATACACAGATTCTATATTTTTCTATATGAATGCGGACGAATCTAGCCATTCGGCATTACTCAGGTGTTGAGAGGGTGTCGCACCACTGCTAGACTGCTTCCGGTTCGTAGTAGTCCCAAGTGAAAATTTGCAGTAGCACTTTTGTTGCACTGTTGTATGGGGCTAAGAGAGCTTGGTGGTATATAATTTAGATTTGCTTCAAATATAGGCATTGGGGGACCACTTAGATGTATTTTTATTGTGTATTGAGTGGACCATTTTGTGTCACTAGAGGATCAAAAACTTGGGGTCATGGCGGTGAACAGGTGTTTTTGAGAGGGAAAATTCTAGGGTGCCCGTTGTTTTTGAGATTTAGCGAAAAACGCAATCGGTTGACATGTTGTTTTTAATGCATTTTTTCGAAGGACTATGGACGTACTTTAGACAGCAAGAGACGGGAAAGCAAAATTTTTGCCATTAAGCGATCTGTGAGGCTTCAAAGATGACCAATTTCACTCTATTTTCAATATGGCCAAAAACCACAGGTGTGACACCAGAGCCATCAAATCGGCCGAGATGTTACGATTACCAATCAGGCACTATTTTATGAATGATATGTCACTCGGACCCATGTTCACATAAAAAAAATAGCTTTCGTTGAAAACGCATCATTAATATTCTTACCTAAAATTTATTGGTTTGTTACATGTTTGTTTTTCAAGGCATTTACATTTTCAACAAATATTTGCTTGAATGTCTGAAGTAACCTAATTTATTCATACGCGCAACGTGACTTTCATCCACACCACAGCTTTAAAACGGCGGCGAGTGAAACGCAAGGAAGCAAGTCACAATTTGATCTGAACAAACCCAAGGCTGCAAAGGTAAAGTTCAATGTATTATTTTTCTTTTTTGAAATGTGTTTTTGTTTTAAACGTGAAGGACATTACGTCCTTCCTTAAGTATTGTTTACAAACGAAGTAGGTCAGTGGTTGTTTATAAAGATTACAGTCGCCATTTTGATTGATTGTAAGCTCGTGAAAGCTTTACGCCTACGTTTCAGAAGGCTACATTAGTATATAAATCTGAATGATTTGTATTCCATTTGCTGCCATAACTAGTTGAATGTATTGCTCTTCATCGAAGAAGAATATTTAACGAATCCCAAATGTCAACAGTCCTTACAGTGACTGGAAATTTCGACCGATAACAATTTCGTCCCATTACAACTTCGGCCCATTCTCCTAACGTGAGTTTACATGGTTTGCATTTGTGTAATAAATCTTACACCTTTATAATCTTTTAAACTTATTTTTCAGCACTAGGATTTTGCAGCCCTAAGGTGAAAGTATATTGAAATGTTGGAAAAATATAAAATGGTGATCTATTCTTCCCCTTTCATATAGTTAATTTTGACTTTAATGCTGTCAACCTGGATCTAACATATATATGCATTTAAATCTTTAAATTGGCTCAGACAAAAGTATTGCAGCTTTTGTACTTTCACTTAAAGGTGGCCCTTCAGATTTTTGGACGAAATTTATACAAAAATATTAAAATTCATCCTGATACTCCCAGTACCTTTTAAATTTCATTCATAAACCCCAGTAGTCGAAAACCATCCGACAACAAGAGAAATTAGAGATTTACTACGGCCCAGGTCAACACCGACGGGAACCATGGTCTATTTTTAGATGAGCAACTTGCTCACTCACTTACCGGAAATACACAAGTGATGCTTCAAACACAGCGACTGAAGAAGAAGTTTATGGAAAATAACATGTTTGTTATGTTATGGAATTTATGAGTCATTAGTCACGTGCCAGTCACTTTACATTCCCACTATGCTTCTTTTGATTTTTGGTTTAAAATCTTAAAATACCTTAAGAGGCTACGTAGCCTTTTAAGGGAATACCATAAAAAAATGTATACAAAAAGTTTCATGGTATTGAAGTTTTTGAAGTTAATTGACATAATATTTAGTAGATTCATTCAATTTAGCTGGCAAGTATCTTGCAAAATTGATACCTGCTTCTGTAGAGAAAAGGGTTAAACATTAATATTGGGAAAAAAAAAAAACTAAATGAATGTGCATGCAAAACCGAACAAAAGAAAGCTTTTGAAAACATTGTGGGAAAAGGAGAAAATGCTGGTAACCAATGTTTTCTTCTTTTCCCATAATGTGTTCTTATCCGTTACTGACAAATCTTATTACTTGTGCCACATTTACTATGTCTCTCGGAATTTCTTTCAATTTTGATCGGTCTGAATTGTGTTGTGTGGTAAAGAGTCAAATCTGATATAAAAGGTTTTTTGAAAATTGTGTTTGCATAGGTAAAAAGGCTGTACAGTATGTGTGCTTAACCCATTACCACACAGTCCCTACTTTTGACGCCTCTGAGAAAGAAGCCTTTTGAAAACACTGTAGGAAAAGGAGAAAATGCTGGTAACCAGCGTTTTCTCCTTTTCCCACAGTGTTTTCTACCCTTCCAAGAACAAGTTTCAATTTTTCAGTCACCTTTATTTTGTCGTCTGCAAATGCTTTAGATTTGAACAAGTCTAAAATTTTGTCATTTGGAAATGAGTTAACTCTTTCCCAAACAACAGAATTTAAGAGTGGTCCAAATTGAAAGCCATGCTGATGACATAATAAATTTGGCTCAAAAATCGAAATTTGTTAAGGGAAGAATAGAAAACATTGTGAGAAAAGGAGATAATGATGGTTACCCACACTTTCTACTTTTCCTACAATATTTTCAAAAGGCTTCTGTCTCAGGATCGTTGAAAGTCGGGATTGTTTGGTAGTCTTAAGAGTTAAAGGTAACCATTGGCACTGTTGAGTTGATGCAGAATGCAAACCATTTTAGATATGTCTGTTCGGACTACTTTAGCTTTTAACAATTGCCACAGTCAGGGAGATTTGTCTGAAATGATTATGATCCTTGATTGAACATTAAAACCAATATTTTCTCATCTACAAAAGATGTGAAGCATTCTTTAACCTTTTACCACTCAGTGATGAGTTTTGACACCCCAAGGAAAGAAGCCTCCTTTTCCCACAATATTTTCTACTATGTCATAAGAACAATTGCAGCATTTGATTCAGATAATGAGATTGAAATTGTTGTCTGCAACTGCTTTCAATTTGGACAAGGCTAGAATGTTGTCAATTGGTAAAGGGGTTAGACCTGGTTTGTATGTGTTAGCATGATGCTTTCAAGTGGGATAAAGCAGTTAAGCTAAAGAAATGCGGGCTGGGCTTAACAGGAAGCCATAACCCCTATCTTGCCTATTGCAACATTGGTCATATTTGCTAATAGTGTAGACCAATGATCAACCTGCATAGCCATTCAGTCTGATGTTGGTCTGCACTGTTGGCAAATTTTACAGTGACTGAAATTCGGAAGCAAATCTAGAATAGTCTATTCTTGGAAATCAGCAGCATAAGAGGTAAAATTGACCCTTGAAAAGATTTTTGAAAAATGTTTTTGTTAAAGAAAAAATTGCTCAACAGTAAGGTGGGTAATTTTAGACAATCAAGGCCCTCTTCAATTCTTTGGACAATAACTTGATGTTGCATCAATCTACAATATGCATCTTTGATAAAAGAAGAATGTTAAGTTAAATACTGTTCAGATTTTTGTATGGCTATCATTTGGTTATATTTCTTTGTATCTGTTTTAGGAAGAGATTGTGAAGATTGTGCAGGTCAGAGGGACAGACGTCCAGGTCAAGACAGTTAAGATCTCAAGATGGCACAGATGACTTAAAGGTGTTACTCTGGAGGGAGTGGAGGGAGATGAGTTCAAAGAACCTAATGGGTCAATACATATAGCTAACAATTATTGTTGTCAATACATACAGAGACGAGATGTCAGTGTCAACCAAAACAAAGACTGAAATTAAGGTATTAAATCCACTCTAGTCTTCCCAGGTTATCCCTAGTGCTCATGGTGAACACTTGTGATGGGTTGGTATTTTGACTATTGTGTGTCTGTTCACCATTAGCACAAGCACATTTACATGTTGCTCCTGAAGTTCTATTTGACAAAGCCCAGAAAAGCAATGTCACAAACTGGCTTTCAGTATCTTTAACAGAATCACTAAGATGTAAAAGGATTATTAAACTTTCGACAGTACTGTCCTCAAGTTAACCCATTACCATGCAATCCCTACTTTTGACGACCTTTGGAAACAAGCCTTTTGAAAACATTGTGGGAAAAGGAGAAAATGCTGGTAAGTCGCATTTTCTCCTTTTCCCACAATATTTTCTACCCCTCACAAAACAAAGTTCAAATTTTCATTCACATTTATTTTTGGTCTGCAAATGCTTTCAATTTGGACAAACCTAAAATAATGTCATTTGAGTAATGAGTTAATCTCTTTCAGACCTTGCATGGCCCAACGTAAGATCTGGAAAAAGATTGATCTTATGCCGTTTGTTTACTAACATGTTGGGACATTCTTATTGGTGTATCAGCATTGATGATAATTCAACATTCTTTTTCAGGAGACTGAAATAGGGCTATCTTGACTCACTTGTTTCCTCAGTCGTTTGCTATTGAAAATAATAGAACCACTGTGATTCTCTAAAATTCTCAAAGTAACTGTGACTCAAATTATATACTTCCATTATCACCAGAAATTCTATTTTCTATGGGCATAGGTCAAGAAAAGTGCAGAGATACTGCAGAAAATCCTTACATTGCTAATGCATATTGCAGCTGATTGTTAGGAAACATAGTTAACCCATTACCACAGAATCCCTCCTTTTGACGACCCTAAGAAAGAAGCTTTTAGAAAACAGTATGGGAAAAGGAGCAAATGCTGGTAACCAGCATTCTCACAATGTTTTCTACCCTCCACAAAACAAATTTCAAATGTTCAGTTTTTTTATTTTTTGGTCTGCAAATGCTTTTGATTTGGGCAAACCTAAAATATTGTTGTTTGGTAATGTTAACTGCTACTTACACAAATTAGTGTGAAAAATAGCCCAGAATATTTTTTTGTGTGGGAATTTCATACTAACTTGTTTGTTTGATTTTCAAAAGTAATTTTTTTTTTTTAATTTCAATGGCTTTTTTTTTCAGACTTGCCAGGAGCCATCCTCCCAAGTAGAAGGGGAGTTGCAGACATACATTGCAGAAAACAAGTACACCATCATTAAGAGCGACTACGTAAAGCACTAAACTACAGCAGAGCAGACTCCGACTAATCTCTACAAAAGAAGATGTGTACGTGCGTGCGTCCGTTAACCTTTTTCTTTAACCCTTTCCCAGACGGCAAAGTTTGGACCAGACCAAATTCAAAGCATTTTGCCGATGACAAATTAACAGTTGCTTAAAAGATGATTTTTCTATATGATAGGGTAGAAAACATTGTGGGAAAAGGAGAATATGCTGGTTACCAGCATTTTCTCCTTTTCCCACAATGTTTCCAAAAGGCTTCTATTTCTTTCCCGTAAAAACCAGGGATTGTTTGGGAAAGAGTTAAAAAAACTTCTCCTCAGAAACTATGGACTGGATTTCTACCAAATTTTACAGGAATGTTCCTTAGGTGGTTCTGTTTCAAATTCCTTCAAATAATTGTGTTCCATGAATAATTCTGGTTGCCATGGCAACCAAAGTAAAAAATCTTTAAAAATCTTCTCCTCCCAAACTGCTAATTGGATAGCATTATTTTTTTGCAGGAATGTTCCTTAGATAGAGGTCTCCAGAATTCCTTTAAAAAAAAAAAAGATCCGTCAAAAAACATGGCTTTTATGGGAGACTCATTTTCCTTTTATAGTATAAAGTAAAATCTTTGAAAAATTTCTTCTCTCATACTATTCATTTTGATTTCATTGTTGTATTGGAGGTTAGTTCCTATGCTGGTAAGTCTTTACCATACAATCCTGACTTTTAACGACCCTAAAGAAGAAGTCTTTAGAAAACACTCTTGGAAAAGGAGAAAATGCTGGTAATCAGCATTTTCTCTTTTTCCTTCAGTGTTTTCTACTCTATCAAGGAGAGAAATCATCATTTCATCAAAGTTTAATTTGTTGTCTGCAAATGATTTCAGTTTGGTCACATCCCAAATTTTGTCGTTTGGTAAAGAGTTAAAGATGGTTGCTTTACATAATCTATAATCCTTTTCATATAAAACAAGAGAACCTCTACACTTTGATTAGTTCTGGTAAATGTTTGTTGACCTACTAGTGACCTAGTACAAAGAGGGACAGGGCTTCACTGTTGTGATAAGGCATTTTGGTATCCAATCAAACTGATCCCTGACAAAGAAGACTTTAGAAAACATTGTGAGAAAAGGAGAAAATGCTGGTAACCTTTTCCCACAATGTTATCTACCCTTCACAAAACAACCTTTAAATTTTCAGTCACTTTTATTTTTTCATCTACAAAATGCTTTCCATTTTGACAACCCTAAAATGTTGTCATTTGGTAATGAGTTAACTATAACCAGAAGACAAAATTTTTATAACTGGCCATACTTGAAAGATGTTGCAGACAACATAATAAATCTTCAAATTAGTAAAACTTGTATCAAAAAGGGTAGAAATTATTGTGTAAAACTGAGAAAATGCAGGTTACTTTTATTTTCTTTTTTCTCACGTTTTCATAGCTTTTTATACGCCCGTCGAAGACGGGACGTATTATGGGATCACCCGTGGCGTCCGGGCGGGCGGGCAGGCGGGCGGCGTCCAGTTCTTTGCCCGGAGCATATCTCCAAAACTATACAAGCTAGGGTTATGAAATTTTATGGGTGGATAGATCTCATCGAGGGGGAGTGCAGTGCACAGGAATCATAACTCTTGCTTGCTTAATTTTTGAGTTATTGCCCTTTGTTGTTTTTCATACTTGAATTTTGTCCGGAGCATATCTCCAAAACTATACTAGCTAGGGTTATGAAATTTCATGGGTGGATAGATCTCATTGACGGGGAATGCAGTGCGCAGGAATTATAACTCTTGCTTGCTTAATCTTTGAGTTATTGCCCTTTGTTGTTTTTCATATTTGAATTTTGTCCGGAAGGGCGGCGTCCAGTTCTTTGCCCGGAGCATATCTCCAAAACTATAGTAGCTAGAGTTATGAAATTTCATGGGTGGATAGATCTCATTGAGGGGGAGTGCAGTGCACAGGAATCATAACTCTTGCTTTCTTAATTTTTGAGTTATTGCCCTTTGTTGTTTTTCATACTTGAATTTTGTTCGGAGCATATCTCCAAAACTATAGTAGCTAGGGTTATGAAATTTTATGGGTGGATAGATCTCATCAAGAGAGAGTGAAGTGCACAAGAATCATAACTCTTGCTCACTTAATTTTTGAGTTATTGCCCATTGTTGTTTTTCATACTTGAATTTTGTCCGGAGCATATCTTCAAAACTATAGTAGCTAGGGTTATGAAATTTCATGGGTGGATAGATCTCACCGAGGGAGAGTGCAGTGCACAGGAATCACAACTCTTGCTTGCTTAATTTTTGAGTTATTGGCCTTTGTCATTTTTATACGCCCGTCGAAGACGGGACTTATTATGGGATCACCTGTGGCGTCCGTGCGGGCGGGCGGGCGGGCGGCATCCAGTTCTCTGTCCGGAGCATATCTCCAAAACTATTCTAGCTACGGTTATGAAATTTCATTGGTAGATAGATCTCATCAAAGGGGAGTGCAGTGCGCAGGAATCATAACTCTTGCTTGCTTAATTTTTGAGTTATTGCCATTTGTTGTTTTTCATACTTGAATTTTGTCCGGAGCATATCTCCACAACTATACTAGCTAGGGTTATTAAATTTCATGGGTGGATAGATCTCATCAAGGGAGAGTGTAGTGCGCAGGAATCATAACTCTTGCTTGCTTAATTTTTGAGTTATTGCCCTTTGTCGTTTTTCATGCTTGAATTTTGTCCGGAGCATATCTCCAAAACTGTACTAGCTAGGGTTATGAAATTTCATGGGTGGATAGATCACATCAAGGTGGAGTGCAGTGCGAAGGAATTATAACCCTTGTTTGCTTAATTTTTGAGTTATTGCCCTTTGTCGTTTTTCATACTTGAATTTTGTCCAGAGCATATCTCAACAACTATACAAGCTAGGGTTATGAAATTTCATTCGTGGATAGATCTCATCAAGGGGGAGTGCAGTGTGCAGGAATCATAACTCTTGCATGCTTAATTTTTGAGTTATTGCCCTTTGTCGTTTTTCATACTTGAATTTTGTTCGGAGCATATCTCCAAAACAATACTAGCTAGGGTTATGAAATTTCATGGGTGGATAGATCACATCAAGGGTGAGTGCAGTGCACAGGAATCATAACTCTTGTTTGCTTAATTTTTGAGTTATTGTCCTTTGTCGTTTTTCATACTTGAATTTTGTCCGGAGCATATCTCCAAAACTATATTAGCTAGGGTTATGAAATTTCATGGGTGGATAGATCTCATCAAGGGAGAGTGCAGTGCACCGGAATCATAACTCTTGCTCGCTTAATTTTTGAGTTATTGCCCTTTGTTTTTTTCATACTTGATTTTTGTCCAGGGCATATCTCCAAATTTATACTACCTAGGGTTATGAAATTTCATGGATGGATAGATCTTATCAAGCGGGAGTGGAGTGCTCAGGAACCATAACTCTTGCTTTCTTAATTTTTGAGTTATTGCCCTTTGTTTTTTTTATACTTGAACTTTGTCCGGAGCATATCTCCAAAACTATACTAGCTAGGGTTATTAAATTTCATGGGTGGATGAATCTCACTGAGGGGCAGTGCAGTGCGCAGGAATCATAACTCTTGCTTGCCTAATTTTTCAGTTAGTGTCCTTTGTTGTTTTTCATACTTGAATTTTGTCCGGTGAATATCTCCAAAACTATACTAGCTAGGGTTATGAAATTTCATGGGTGGATAGATCTCATCAAGGGGGAGTGCAGTGCACAGGAATCATAACTCTTGTTTGCTTAATTTTTCAGTTTTTGCCCTTTGTTTTTCTTTATACTTGAATTTTGTCCGGTGCATGCCCCAGCTTTACAACTTGGGGTAAGACGGGCGTATCTTGCGACAATTTGCCGATCTTGTTTATACTTGAATTTTGTCCGGTGAATATTTCCAAAACTATACTAGCTAGGGTTACGAAATTTCAAGGGTGGATAGATCTCACCAAGGGGGAGTGCAATGCACAGGAATCATAACTCTTGCTTGCTTTATTTTTTAGTTATTGCCCTTTGACGTTTTTCATACTTGATTTTTGTTAGGAGCATATCTCCAAAACTATACCAGCTAGGGTTATGAAATTTCATGGGTGGACAGATCTCATCGATTGGGAGTGCAGTGCACAGGAATAACAACTCTTGCTTGCTTTATTTTTGAGTTACTGCCCTTTGTTGTTTTTCATACTTGAATTTTGTCCGGTGCATGCCCCGGCTTTAAAACTTGGGGTAAGACGGGCGTATCTTGCGACAATTTGCCGCTCTTGTTTTCTTTTAAAGTGACCTAAAATGCAGGAATGAATGGTAATTGTTAAAAACTTCTCTTCACCGTTACAGAAAAATCAGGCCTGTGGAGCGATACAGGCGCTCAAGCGCCTCTAGTTTATAGACTTGAGGTAGAATGCTTTCGGAAACATTTTCGGTATACGAGAAAGTGCTTGTAATGCATATTTACTCCATTGGTCACCATGTTTTCTTTCTTCAAAAGGCTACTGCACACTTTGAGCAAAAGTTCATTTCTTGTTTGCAAATCTTTTCAAGACTAATTTTTTTTTAAGTAGATAGAGTGATAGATTGATATTTTACATGCACATCATCTGGCTAGTCAGGTTTTTGTGTATATATTTTCACTTGATTACTTTTTGGTACATGTTCATTATATTTTTGCCACTACCTTTATGTTTACATGCTGTATCTTACTATATTTGCCTGTTCTTTAACCAATTAACCCTTTACCAAATCATCCCTGGTTTTCACGACCCTGAGATAGAAGGCTTTTGAAAACCTTGTTGGAAAGGGAAAAAATGCTGGTTACCAGTAATTTCTCCTTTTTCCACAGTGTTTTCCGCCTTGCCTGAAAGAAAACTTTAATTTTTGAGTCGCCTTTATTTTGTTGTCTGCAAGTGCTTTCAATTTAGACCAGTCTAAAATTTTGTTGTTTAATAAATAGTTACAAGCAGACAAAAATTAAATTGTCCCAGATTTCAGCAGACAATTTCAAAAAACGGCCAAAAAAGTGGAAAAGGTACTGAAAGGATAAATATAAACATTATTGGAAAGAGACACTATTTGGATTATATGAAGAAAGCATTGTGTTGCAATGTACTAGTGTTTATCTGTAGATTCCTTTGACATAGTGTGCAAGTTGTTGGCTAAATACATGTACTCATGTTTTCTTTTTAAAAATCATCATCAAGTATAAGATTTTGAGCTTTTTTTACTTTCATTTATTTGCAACTCAAAGCATCAGCAGAGATGAAAATGCTTGTCACAAGCATTTTTACCTTTGGACACAGTGTTTTCAAAAATATACCGAACAACTTTAAAAATCGGGCTAGTTGGCTATGGGTTAAGTTTTGATTCAAGGGCCATTTATTCCTCTTTATACAAGTGGTATGGTCCTTAAATTTGTCTTAGAAGTATTCTCTGCATTAAACAAATTTAACAGTATGAGAATATACTCTAGCTGAAGTATTAAAATATACTTTCAATGTTCATCATACTACCAATTAAAAAAAATATCAGAAAGATATTTACAAGCTATTATTACTTATTTTGATGTTTCGAAAATATAAGAAAAATATGAGATTTTTGTTTTGGTCCCTTGAAATATTATGCAATAAAAGCCACATTTTCTTTTTATGCAGTGCAAAGTTAACTCTTTACTACACGACAACATTTTAGACTGGTTCAAAATGAAAGCATTTGCAGACGACAATATAAAGGTGACTGAAAAATTGAAATTGGTTCTGGGAAGGGTAGAAAATACTGTGGGAAAAGGAGAAAATGCTGGTTACCAGCATTTTCTCCTTTTCCTACAGTGTTTTCAAAAGGCTTCCTTTTCAGGGGCGTCAAAAGTAGGGATTGTGTGGTAATGGGTTAAACTTCCTAGTCTTTTTGCGAGCCTTTTTGACAGGTCTTAATTGAGACAAAGCACTGGGATAAGAATGTAACACTTAGTATTCAATTGTTTTCTACTTTTGCCATAATATTTTCAAGCTGCTTCTCTCCAAGAGTAGTCAAAAGTCGTCATTGTGTGCGAAAGGGTATTGACATGTCCTGCTTGAGATGGAGGTGTTTATTCACAAATATACTGTTTACTTGTTTTAACTACCTTTACATAATATTCATTTTGTTGTGGTACTCGATTCATGTTACGAGAAGATGATACTTCTTTCAAATTAAAGTGAAAAAAAAAGAAGCTTTGTTTCTGTTCTTCTTTTTGTTTAACTGTTTCACCTTAAATAGTATTGAGTTTTTTGACTATTTCACTCAGCACATGATGAGAAACTTTTGGTCACATCCAAATTGAACGCATCTTCAAACCAGGGGGAACGATTTCTTCATTTACTCAATCTAATTCTAAAATCGACTTCCATGAGTACTTTCAGTACTTTGATTTATCTTGTAAAGAAGTAGAGTTCATTTCATCAGCTTGTGATTAATACGGGGAAATATTTGCCGATAAAAGGAAAAGGTATGCGAAAATAACGAGTGTCGTAAGGCACGAGTTATTTCCGCGGATATTTCCCTTTTAAGGCAAATATTTTCCGATATTAACCACAAGCTGATGGTATAAATTATATATTATATTTCCTCTGATTATTTTGTCAACGAATCCACTTTTAAAACTAGTGATCTCAAGTTAATTAACCAGATTTTCGGCAGGAGGCAAATAGTCACTGTGACGAGGAAATAATTCCCCCCCCCCAGCTTGAATGACGTCATTTCTTTACCCATAACATTTCTAAAAGTAGAAGCATGAACTATAAAGTTTTAGATGATTAAAAGCATAGTAACAAAGGACAAACCTGTGTAAATACAAAAGTTCCTCACGCTGATAAATGTTGATGTTGCACCGCAGCCGAACGCAAGTAAATCTGTCAGTGTAGTGATTGTAATGCCGACACCGGATACTCGCATGGTTTCCGCCAGTTTATCGGAGACCGTTGTCTGTGTTTGGGCCCCAGAGAGGCCCGAGAGCAGAATAAACATATCATCTATACCGATACCTGAAACATTATGGAGCGTTTAATCTTTAGGCTAGCTAAGCAAATCTTTGATCTGTTTTGGTCGAAACGTAATTTATCCATTGCAAATTAAAACAAAATGGATTCATTCTATTTTGAGTTTGATTTCAATTAATTAACAAGATATATCTGTAGAAATAAATGTCGAAGAAGAAAGACCTAAAAGTTCTGTTATTTACGGTTAAGGTTATTACATGCGTAAGGTACACACCCTTTTCCAATAGGCAAGCCTCAAATCTATCGTGTGCTAGATGATAGGCCTACAAAAAATTATCATACCTGACACCAGAAAGGGAGAGACGCCGACTATGCTGACAAACTCTATGCCAATGGCTGCACAGAGACCGATAGCGGAAAGTATGGACAGGCCGGTCGCGAGCCAACCTGCAGCACCGAGCCAGACCCGCTGACCAACACTGTCTGTCAATCTATTGATAAAATGGAAATGAAAAACAATTTTCTTCATCGATAAAAACAAAGACAAATTTGCAGATGACAAATTTAATTTTCATATGGTTCAATGATGGTTCAAGTGTATTAAACGTTGTGGGAAAAGGAGAAAACGCTACCAGCATTTTCTCCCTTTCCGGGAAGGTTTTCAAAGGCCTTCTTTCTCAAATTAGTTAAAAGACAGATCGTTTGATAACGGCAAGAGCTAAACTAGTATATAGTTGATTAAAGAGACATCCCTCCAACACAGTTGTTGGGTATTGTATTTAAGTCGGGACGAAGATATGCATGAAGGAGTGGTCTCCCATAATAACTTTACGATTTTTCTTGCGTGGAAAAGAAATATCATCGTTAAGGCTAACGCAGATTCACGACTGAAGTCAGTTCTTAACTTGCACTTTCCTGTGAAATGCATCTAGTCTGTTTCATTAGCCTGAGGTTTGAATCTAACTTTTATTGAAAATGTACATTTCTACATACTATCTTTATTTTTCAGTGTTAATGTAAACAGAAGTTCTGGACAGTTAAATATCAACAAATGACCGAAATTATTCACGATACACAAAGCCTTACGCCAAGGTCAAATTAGAGCCCAAATCGTACAAGATCCTTAGAGGTTTACGTCAATGTTTGTCATAAATTCTATGCTGACGTATTATGTGTCTTTTATGTCTAAATTATTCAAGACGATGAGAACATAAATCAAACTTAAGTATAGCTTTAATTTTCACATGAATTAATCCCCTTTAAAAAAAGTAATAATATTTCATACCAAAATGCTCTCTAGGTTGTAAAACAATGCTGAATCATCAGCGTTTTTTTAACCAATCCCCAAAAGTGCCTAGTGTTTTAAAGCTTTCCCAAACAATCCCTGGTTTTACGGGTCTGGAATAGTAGCCTTTTGAAAACATTGAGGGAAAAGGAGAAAATGTTGGTAACCAGCATTTTCTCCTTTTCACACAATGTTTTCTACCCTATCATAGACAGAAATCATCGTTTCAGCAAGAGTTGAATTGTCGTCTGCAAATGCTTTCAATTTGGTCTTGTCCAAAAATTTGTCGTTTGGGAAATGGTTACGGACCACAATAACGGATTTTGACATAGTTGTTAGAAATGGAGAAAATGTGTATAGCCAGCATTTTCTCCTTTTCCAACAATAATTACGATATATTATAATTTCATCGACTGAGTCACATTTAATATGTCCTCTGTAAATGCTTTCAGTTTGGACAAGCCTAAGCCCAAGATTGTGTCATTCGGTCGACACTGTTCGCATTAGAAAAAGAGAAAAAAACACCCTTCAAGTTTGGGACAAGCCTTTTCGCTGGTTCAATAAAGTTCAAAGCACTGAAAATACTGTGGAAAAACAGGGAGTTGAGCATTTTCTCCCGTTAGATAACATTCTACCAATACACATCTATCTGACTTTGGCATTCTGGGTACGGTACGGACTATTTTTCAAAACGACAACCGTTACTTTGAATTTCAAGATAAATAACGTTTACTCAATTCAACTTTACCTGGTGCGATTCATTCAGCTATGATCAGCTTGCATGTTACCAATGCAGCGGCTATGTATTAAAACAGTCCCTACAGGCTTGGGTAATAGCTTTGATATAAGCCCCTTTTCCTTGGTATTTATGGGATCGGAGATTCGTCGTAGCAGACAGGTCGAATCTTCGACGAATATACATGCGCAGACAACGGAGAGTTGTGAAGAAACAATTAAGCTATGGTCTGTAGACAGCGGTTTAATGCATCTGCAAAAAGGACTGGATTGTGTCAGCCTGTCCTGTCCTCGCAGGCTGACTCTCGTGGCAAATCTTTGCCATCGATCAATTTTCTCCTTGTCAAAGGACCAGTATATGTCATGATTACGTTGATTGTTAGACAACCTAGATTTTACTGGTTCATCACTATCTAATGACTTGCCAAGTAAAATGTCTCAAAGCATGGCTAAAATATCATTCTAACATGACACGCGAATCATTCGATGAGTTGGTCAAAATAACTCTTGATAACTAGATCTACAGCTAATATTATTCATAAATGTTTCGACGGTACGTTTATTGATTACGTATAAAAGGATCTGTCTGCGCAGAAGGTGATCATCATATGACCCATTTCTACACTTTTCGATATCGTAACATACTCTAAGATATTCATAAACTATCAAGTTTTAATATTCACATCCGCTTTACTGAACGAGCTTATCCTTTCCATGTTATATGTAATAAATAATTGTACCTCATAACTCACAACTGTGGTTTATTGAACGATAAACCACGATAGGAAGATAGCCCTCGAGGATTATTTATTGCGCCTCATAACTCACAACTGTGGTTTATTGAACGATAAACCACAATAGGAAGAAGACTATTTGTTAACTTACCTCGCTGAGACAGTTGCAGATATAGAATACGCCATCATTATAGCTACGGTGAAGGCAAACAGTCCAAGGTCCCCTATAACGTTGTCATGGAGCTGTTCATCTAGAGAGTCAGAGTGGGCGTATAATGTTTCTATATCTTCTCCCCTGTACCGCTCCAACACCTTCAGAAACTCGGTACACTGAAATTAAAAAAAAAACAAATTTGAGCCATTGCTCGGTAAAAAAGGGGGTTTTAACCCTTAGGCTAAACAACATTTTGTGGACAGCTTAGATCAAGATCAGACTGCACAAAACGTCAGATCTTGGATTTAGACTGTCCAATAAGGTGATATTATTCCCAAAGATAGAACTGTAAAATAGCATTTTTTGGGTTAACAATATCCTCATAAATAAGTCGGTTGTTAAACAAAATGCATTTTATGAAAATGCATCCATGCTTATGTGATTATTTGCTGGGAATATTGCATCACGAAGATGCATTTACGCCTTTCTGCCAGAGCAAGGGTCCTATATCATTATTCTTCATGGTGTTTACGTCTTTTCAACATTATTTCACGTATTACTGGGTGGCTACTGCACCTATATCATCCTCGGATACCCCGGGGTCTCCCTGTTTGCTACGCTACATCGACCCCTGGGACAATTAATTGAATTTCCCTCGCTTTACCGCTGGCCGAATGCTGGCTTTTCATTGGTTCCATCATCATTTTGTGATGGGCGAGTGGACTGTACGCTATGACGTTTCGTATCGATTTTCGGCGGCTGATTCAAAGTTTTATTGGTCAATTGTCCCAGGGGTCGATGTAGCGTAGCAAATAGGGAGACCCCGGGGTATCCGAGGATGCACCTATATATTAGTTTCTGGAAGTTTTCATAATACTAAATCTTCGCCAAACATCATTTCCGAGTCCTTGGTTGCGTTTCCATAAACGTCCTCTAAACAAAGCTCAGCGGTCTGGGAACAAATAATTTCATCAGCTTGTGGTTAATATTGGGAAATATTTGCCGAGAAAGGGAAAGGTATGCGAAAATAACGAGTGCCGTATTTCACGAGTTATTTTCGCTAACCTTTCCCTTTTGAGGCAAATATTTCCCCATATTAACCACAAGCTGATGAAATAAATTATATATTATATTTCCTCTGATTATTTTGTCGACAAATGCCACTTTTGAATCTATTTTAGCAAAATAGAACAAGTAGTTCCAGATTTTCAACAGGAGGAAAAAATTCACTGTGACGGGAAATAATCCCCCCTTCTGAAATTATGACATTTCTGTACCCATAACATTTAAAAAAATAGACACATGAAATATAATATTGAGGCGTTATGCATTGTCTTATCATCATTCCTCAGAAAGAATTTACCGAGATAGGAATCGACTCGTTTCAATCCACCTGCCCTATTATACTTTACATGGACAGACCTCCCCAAAGGTATAGGCAGGTACCACTAACTCACAAACTTACACGCACATACTTATATGCCCTAACAATGCAACAGAGAGACGTATTGCGTACGAAAACGAAAAAAAAAACTATTATTATACTGATGTTTTACCCATTTAATGATATCATCCGTAGCGTCTATATCTGTACGAAATCCGTACTCTATCTTGATGTACTCCATACCATGTAGATGGGTCTCGTTTCTATCGACTTGTCCTGTATGATACAAAAGTCGTTAAGCCGTTTATCAACTATTTATGAACCATAAATTCCACACTTGTTCAGATTAAATGCGTTTTCATATGACGAATTAACCCATTACCACACAATCCCTACTTTTGACGCCTCTGAGAAAGAAGCTTTTGAAAACACTGTAGGAAAAGGAGAAAATACTGGTAACCAGCATTTTCTCCTTTTCCCACAGTGTTTTCTACCCTTCCCAGAACAAATTTCAATTTTTCAGTCACCTTTATTTTGTAGTCTGCAAATGCTTTCAATTTGAACAAGTCTAAAATTTTGCCATGTGTTAAAGAGTTAAGTGAGGTATATACTGCTTTATGCACTTGTTTTTTCATGTCCATCAATTATTCTACCGCATGATTCAGTCTATTGTTAAAATATAGTGTTACGGGAGACAACTCCTCCATGCATGTCGTCGTCCCGATTCAAATACAATATCTGACAACTGCGTCAGAGAGATATCTCTTTGGATCAGTGGTTACAGCTTCTCAAGCTAAGGCTGACAATTCACTACGTTACTCTACCATTGGCGGATCGAGGTTGATTTCTACGTTCACCCGATACGCTTTTTCATTGGATGCAGCCAGCTCTAGCTGCAACGAATGAAATCGCACGTAGCATTTCATCTTTGATAAAAATAGAACAAGGTCTCTACCTTTCGAATAAAAGGTAAAACATTGAAACCCACGTGGATGTCTGCTTATCGCTACATGTGTATTCGTAAGCGGTTTGTAAAGCAATAGTTCATTTGCTTTTAGAAACATCATGTAAAGGGGAGTAATAACCAGCATCCAATAGAAGGTGCATCGCAGGAATTTCGAAATCGGGCTCAATCAGCCAAGGTAAAATGCACGAAGTGGTCGTAAACTTGGCTCGCAAAGATGCAGTGGTTATGGTATTCGTCTTTTAATCTTCGAAACACGAGGTTATTTGTCACTTCAAGGGTTCGAATCCCGCCAGATGCTGTTTGTATTTGAGCTATGCATTTATTTGTTTCTTTGTTACGGACTTCGTTCGTATGTATAAATTTTATTGATCTGTAATTCTATGACAATTTGCTTGTCGGTAAACAAATCCACTCTTATTCCAGAGCAAGGCCCAAGTATAATGATATAATACGGCTTGCAACATCCGAAAAAGGGGCATTCGGACAATTGCGTAATCCAAGACGACACTTTCCGTTTTTATGTCATTTTCTGTTTTGCGCATGTCTACTGTAGCCTAAAATCTAATGTAGTCGTAAAGTGCCGTCTCGGATTAGCCTGCGCGGACTGCGCAGGCTGATCCGAGACGACACTTTACGCAAATGTCCGAATGCCCCTTTTTTACGTATTGCAACAAGCCATATATACAGATAGTTTAGAACAGGCAAAAGACCATCATACAAACATACTAGGAGTTGAAAGAAGAAGGCATAACTAAAATATATATTTTTGTTATAATTCAGGGATGTAGATCCAAGAGGGCATGGTAAAAATATAATCATAATTCTAACATGGCACGCGACTTTGGCTCTATAAACACAGTGCAAGGAAAACGTGGTAAAATGTGCGACAATCCATGTAGAGTGACGTCATCCTATATCGAGTGACATCATTCAATGAGTGAGTTATTCAATGGAACATAATCTTCATCCGCGTTTTTACTCTTAGTTTGAACTTGTTTTCCTTTCATTAAGAATTGGCCAAGTTAGAATCGAAATAATCTTCTTTCTATCGTGGTATATCGTTCAATAAACCACGTTGTGAGTTATGAGGCGCAATGAATAACCCACTCGGGCTATCGCCCTCGTGGATTATTTATTGTGCCTCATAACTCACAACTGTGGTTTATTGAACGATATACCACGATAGAAAGAAGATTATTTCTTAATTATACTCTAAAAGATGCATGAGAGAATGTTATTAGTTGTACGGTCAAGTGGCAGGGGACTTGGAAACTTGTTCACGGCTGTGGTTAATCTAGTCCAAATATTTAGACGTACACATGCTTGTTTGCCGTTCAACATTTATTTTTCGGACATTTCACATTTTACTTTTCTTTTGCATGTTACGTCTAAACGGGCCCTACTTAGTTCTATGTAGCAAATTTGATTTCCTAAAATCCGGGATAATGGTGACAAAGCACGCAAGTAAACATGATAGATAACTTAACTGGATACAAATTTACTTTTCTGACTCTGAAAAAGGGCCACATTCATGATATATTCATCTTGAGTTCAATCGTGTAACTTTTTCCAACACAAAAGCCGCCATGTTTACAAGCATATTTCGGGTTAAATAAAAAAACGAATTTCCGAACAATTTTTGAACGAAATCTGATTAGGCCCCCCCCCCCCCCCCCCCGCACGGATTGTAACCTTAGATTTGGCAACCATTTTCTGAAGTTCTGTTTACCAAAATTATTTCTAAAACCTTAACATAAATTAATGTGAAATGCCTGTATAATCATAGTCCCTACTTGAATCATGTATATATTCAACGATAACAACATATTCAGCCTTCGGTCTTGTGCGAGAAGCTGAATTTAGACATGGGAAACCCCAGCCTCATTGTGTGGCTTTATATATCCATTGGACAGTTCATGAAAAATATACTGTATACCAGAACTCAAGTAAAATGCTTCCTATCACCAGAAGTAACTGTTTGCATCATATAAATGAACTGTTCAAAGTCAATTAGCTCAGTTTTTGAAGCGCGATGAACGGGACGGACGTATGTAAAATTTACCGTCTATTGGTCTTCTCTTGACAGCTGCACTAGAATACCAGAAAATAAAAAAATACACTTTTTGCAGTATTTCTGCTCGAGCAAATTTGTACGAAAATCAAGTGGAATTGAAATTCATGAAATAAACTTTGGCTACACGCGAAACCTCACGCCAAAAAAAAAAAAATAATAAAGTGTCATTTTTTCCCTTGTCTCATGTGAAATGACAGTTATGCAGTAACTTGACACCCTTATTGATATTATCTTTCTCAAATTATGCGGAAATACGTATCCATAAATTTACAGACATGAAAAATTGATTGGTGCAAAAAACGCAGAAACCCATGACACAACAGAATGTTCCGTTAGACTCGGCCCGGTCAGAGACTTCAGACCGTCTTTTCAGCTTTTTAATTACTTTAAACAGAAAATTTTCATAATTATCTTGATCTAACAGACTTGTTTTGCTGCAAGTCATAAATATGCAATTTAGAATCATTATTATCCAACCCTCTAATATGAACTTAACCACAGATTTACAGCTCAGGGGTTAAGTGTGCCCTGAGCGGAAATACCGGTTTCGGTTCCTTCTATCAATTTATTAGCAGTTGTGAAGGAGGACTAGGAATTTTCTTCGAAACTACTTTATCATAAATCACCTGAAAATATTCAGTGTCGTATTCAAAGAGCGAGTGGTCTGGAAAAACGTCATAAAATACCACTAAAACCGACCTTTCTTTTAAAAATATGCATACGGTCCTGTTTTGGTTGCAGTTCCTAAATAAACAAGAGTGAAACTATTGTCTGCATTTAAATAAGGGGTTCGTAAAAAAAGGTGACGTCTTTCACTTCATCGTGCCTAAGAAAACCGGGATGCATTTAGGGTTAAAAAACACGCACCCCGCGAAAACACATCGATCGACGATAGATCTCATTTCTCTTTGATGAAATGAAGCTTTTCAACACTTTCCAACGTTAAAGTTTACCTAAATAGTTGGAGCCTTACTGTCGTACGTTCATTTATGTCCATGTCTTTATCTACGTAAAAGAAGGCCATGCACATAAAACATCATAAAATCCGATATGTAACACTCAACCATTAATTAAAGAAATTTATCACTCTATTTAACACACAACATCCAAAAAGTATCAGAAACTCGGGTTGGACGGGAATCCGGCGAAATCGATTCAGAAAACGTGGGAACGAACTAGATTTGGGACGAGTTACTGGGACATTGTTTCGACGTTTCTTTTATTTATGAATAGTCTTAAAACTCGATAACCGTCTGTAATGGACCATTAAACGATTCAGTACTTCTTTCTGGGCAAAATTATATTTGTGAATGAGGGTTGCCCCTTTCTGTAACACTTTAATGGAGGTAAAGGAATTTCGTTTAAAGAATTTCGTTTACTTGCCGTTAACCCGCGATAACTACACATTTACATACCGGTTTTACTTCAAAAATAGGGTAGTGTGAAATAGAAGCGGATTTAACTCATAAAACGTAAGTGTTTTACAACCAAGTCTTTAATATCGGTTCAATATTGATTTATCTTGTTACCGATACCAGTTTCATTGAGCATTTTGCATTTTCAATATCCAAATTTGTTGCTCAAACAGCGACAAGATTTGATGTCGGAGTTTGCTAAAGGAACCTATGAAGGGCCCGATAAGACCCTACGTACACGATGAATGTCAAAATGTGAAATAACGTACGTAGGGTCTTATAAATAGGACTATGGTTAATCATGTCGCCCCAGCCGAAGGCGAGGTGGCGACATGATTCACTACAGCCGTAAACAAGTTTCCAAGTCCCCTGCCACTTGACCGTACAACGAATTTATTATACGCAAAGTTTTACCCTTTCAAAGGGCGTTAAGAGAAATTTTCCTGTTTTCTAATTTCACGAATTGAGTATGCTGACGAAATAGAAATTCCCGTCTGTGTGCCCCAATTCAATGAAAACTGACGTCACTGGAAACTGACGTCACTAAAAACGTGCAGTTTAGTGCATAAATGTGCAGTCTGGTGATCAATCGACGCCGCCATTTTGGATGATGTATTGCACGTGTAGATATGTTTACGGGGCACTCAAAAGGGAACTGGTTTTAGGTGCTTTGTGCCAGGGAACATGATATTATGTTCCCGGCATGTTAACCAATCAGATCACGAGAAATTTCTTTGCAGTATAATAATAGCTTATGGCATACCTCCAATATATGTCTTGTAGTTAGACACGCCTTCCGAAGATACAAACCATGGAAACATGACATTCTGTTGCTCTACTGCGTTCATAAACTCGTTTGTCCAAAACACCGAACCCTCCACAAAACACCTGCCATTAACTAGAGCACAGATGTCCGTCAACTGCAGGGGGAAATATTATTCTTATATTTACTTTTAGCCGTATTTTGATACTTCTTTGACAGTTAATTTCTTGCTTTATAATAATATTTTAGACTGGCCCACTTTGAAATCTTTCTTTTAACTCTTTACCAAACAACAAAATTTTAGACTGGTCCAAATTGAAAGCACTTGCAGACAACAAAATAAACATAACTCAAAATTTGAACTTTGTTTCCAGCAGGGTAGAAAACATTGTGAGAAAAGGAGAGAATGTTGGTTACAAACATTTTCTCCTTTTCCCACAATGTTTTCAAAAGGCTTCTATCTCAGGGTCGTAAAAAACAAGAATTGTTTGGTAAAGGGTTAAAAACATCATAATAAAAGCAAATAAAATGATGGAAATTGCTTCTAAAAAAGCATCGTTAGAAAATGAGAAAATACTGTTTACCAACAATTTCTCCTTTTCACACAATGTTCTCACAAGGCTTCAAGATTTGGGATGTCAAATTACGTTATTCTTATTAGAAGTTTAAATACGTACTTCAATCAATCCAAATGTGTACTTTTGGAAATAAACGTAGAAAACACTTTTTTGCGGCTGAGGAGATCCTTTCAGTAATATTTACAATCTTGATGTTTTAAGGTTCGTTTCGCAATTTTTCCAAGCTTCTATTAAGTTTAAAAGGAAAAGAAGACGTTCGAATTTTTCATAGAATGAAAAGCAATGTGTGTGTCGTGTAACTGAAATTGTTCGAATCAAGGTCATCAAGCCTTTTCCAGTCCTAGTTTTATTGATAAGTTACATGAATATTATGGGCAACAACGGATCTCCCTGTTTGAGTCCTATCGAAATTCGAGAAAGAAAGGAAATAGAAATTTACAGCTGATCAGTAATTTTGACACTCACTTTATCAGTACTATGAATTAATCTTGATTTTTCATTCATATTACAGCTGACGCCACAAAAGAGTAGTTCAAAATCTATTACCATGCACCTATACATTAATATCTGCCGTCATTAGTTGACAGCTGCGTTTAACGACACTTAAATGTTCATGGGAAAACTATAATTGGCTTGCAACACGCCAGAAGGGGCATTCGGACATTTGCGTAAAGTATCGTCTCGGATCAGCCTGCGCAGGCTAATCCGAGACGGCACTTTACGACTACACTAGAGTTTTTGCAACAGTAGACTTGCACAAATCAGGAAATTACATAAAAACGGAAAGTGTCGTCTCGGATTAGTCTGAGCGGACTGCGCAGGCTGATCCGAGACGACACTTTACGCAGATGTCCGAATGTTCCTTTTTGCGTGTTGCCGCCCATATTTGGTTGTTAATAAATGAACTTCAATGACGTCAAAATAACTCTTGATAACTAGATCTACAGCTAATATTATTCATAAATGTTTCGACGGTACGTTTATTGATTACGTATAAAAGGATCTGTCTGCGCAGAAGGTGATCATCATCTGACCCATTTCTGCACTTTACGATATCGTAACATATTCTGAGATATTCATAAACTATCAAATCTTAATATTCACATCCGCTTTACAGAACGAGCTTATCCTTTCCATGTTATGTAAATAGGGAGCACTTTGTACCAGAAAGTAGTTCCGGTAGGATGCGTTTCTATAATTTTATTCCACATGCTATAATTTTACTGTAATTTTTTTTTCTTCTTTTTTTTTTTTCATAGTTGATAAATTTGCAAAACTATCTTATTTAATAGAATCTGCTGCTTTAGAAACAGTTGCATATATGGCTCGCAACACGCAAAAAGGGACATTCGGACATCTGCGTAAAGTGTCGTTTCGGATCAGCCTGCGCAGTCCGCGCAGGCTAATCCGAGACGGCACTTTACGACTACATTAGATTTTGTGCTACGGTAGACTTCCGCAAAGCAGAAAATTACATAAAATCGGAAAGTATCGTCTCGGATTAGCCTGCGCGGACTGCGCAGGCTGATCCGAGACGACACTTTACGTAAATGTCCGAAAGCCCCTTTTCGCGTGTTGCAAGCCAATTATCATGATGCTATATATCTCAAAAGCTCACTCATGTCAGATCCTATATATGTGAAACTTACCCGAATTTCAGTTCCGTCATCCCTTGCTGCAACGATCTGACTAATGACGTCATGTAGTGACGAAACCTCAACAAGGGCGTTTCCCTCCAGTAAATTTCCTGTCTTGGAGCGTACCAGTACTGCTGCCCATTTTCCAATCTGGTTTAGTTGAAGCTTCTGGAAATTGGTTCTTGACGTGTCTGGAAATATTTCTTGAACTCTTTCCTCGTCCTTCCTTGCTTGGGAACCTGAATGTATATTTAGAGGGATGGGTATAACTGGCTTTTTTCTTTAACTCGAGAAAGCTCAATAGGTCAAATATGGATATGACTAGATTTCTAGTTTGACGTATTAGATTTTTTGAAAACGCATAAACTCATATCTAAAAAAGCTGCAGCAGAATAATTGGCTACCCGTGACAAAACGGGAGAAGAAAATTTACAAAGTAAAAATTTAAACAAGAGGGCCAAGATGACCCAGAATCGCTCACCTCAATTTTTGAGAGGAAAATATCTGATTTTTCTTTTTAACTTTGGGAACACAATCATTATTTTGCCAAGCTATTTAGAAAATGTCACCTGTAAAAGTCATTTCTTAATCTGTGACCGCCCCTACAATCATAACAACAGCAATGATTCTGATGAATAAAAATTCTGGAAATAAATTTTTCAATAGATCACCCAAGGAAAATTTCTTTAAGAAGAGCAAATGCTCGATAGTGACTAAAAACATAAGTCGAACAAGAGCACCACATGCAGGTGCCTACAATTGCCTGTTGTTTTTCGACGGATAAAAAAGTTCTAACAATTTTTGAGGGTCACCCAATGAACATTGCAGTGAAATTATTTCAAAATCTGACCGGCTGTTTCAGTGAAGAAAAATTTAAAAAAAGAATTCTTTATGTCCATACAGTGTAAATAGCCAACAGCCACCTGAGCCATGTTTCTTTAAAATTTCTCTAACAATTTGCAAAAATGGTCACCCAAAGAACATTGTTGTGAAATTACATGTATTTCAAAATCTGACCACCTGTTTCAGAGTAGAAGAATCTTTAAAAATGTCTTCATGTCCAAGTGCCCCCACCCACACACCCCCGACCCAATCAGAGCCACATTTCTTGACGAATCAGCATTTTGCAAACAATTTTTGAAAAGGGTCACGAAATGAACATCATATAGTGCATGCAGCCCCCAGTCACCAGAGCCATGTTTCTTGACGGATTGAAATTTCGCGCCAAAGATTTGAAAACGGTCACCAAAGGAACATCTCTGTGAAATTATGTCGAAATGTGACCATAGACGTTTATCCTAAGAATCTATACGGAAAAAAAGCTAAAAAAGTAGTCAGCTATAGTGAAAGAGTAATAAGCTGTAGTGAAAAAGTAGTCAGCTAGAGTGAAAAAATAGTCAGCTATAGTGAAAAAATAGTCAGCTATAGTAAAAAAGTAGTCAGCTATACTGAAAACTTAGCCAGCTTAACTGAAAAAATAATCAGCTATACTGAAAAAAAAAAACAGTATGGGTTAACCTGTTACCACACATTGCCTACTTTTGACGACCCTGAGAGAGAAGCCTTTCAAAAACACTGTGGGAAAACGGGAAAATGCTGTTAACAAGCATTTTCTCTTTTTCCCACAATGTTTCTACTCTTCACAAAACAAATTTCAAGTCATTTTTATTTTGTCGTCTGCAAATGCTTTCGATTTGGACAAGCCTAATATATTGTAGTTTGGTAATGAGTTAACAAAATCATGTTGCATGACACCTAAAAGAAGTAATGTTTAGAAGATATGCTTTACATGGAGCGACAGGTTATGTTTATTAATGAAGATAGATCTTTGTCCTGGATTTCACAAATAATTAAAAAAAAATCCCTCTGTCAATCATTTTTGTTTCAAAATGCAGAGTAATAATTGTATTTCATTTTTATGTTCTTTTGATCTCTCAATCCTATTTAGTGCGTTTTGGGGGAAAATTTCAAGTCACTAGCTTCAGTGTATATTACTTTCATAGTAGAGGCCAGTAGTTCAGTCGACAGTGTAAGAGACTTAAAACCATGAAGGTTGCTGGTTAGAATCTCTAGCTCAGCTTTATTATTTCCCTGGACTGATATCAGTCATTGCGACGCCATTCCTTTTCAACAACTGATTACTTGACGATGTTCGTAACGACAAAGATGACATTTTCAGGCCTAGAGGCTGCTTTCATACACACTGTAACACAAGAACAAAATGCCTGTAGTGAGAAATGTCTCCTTTTGCATCTAAGCCTTTAATTAACTCATTACCGACAAAATTTTAGGTTTGTCCAAATCGAAAGCATTTGCCGACGACAAAATAAAAGTGACTGAAAATTAGAAATTTGTTTTTGAAAGGGTAGAAAACATTGTGTAAAAAGGAGAAAATGCTGGTTACCAGCATTTTCTCCTTTTCCCACAATGTTTTCAAGAGGCCTTTTTCTCAGGGTCGTCAAAAGTAGGGATTGTGTGGTAATTAGTTATATGTATCATACACAACCTCTTAACTCCTTACCAGTCGACAAAATTTTGGCGTCTCGAGATGTATTGGCAGACAATGCTTTACTTTACATCTACAGGGGAGTTTTCTTTCTAATGTTTGTTGAATAAGAGATTGTACAGTAAAGGATAAAAGACGTTTTGAAAAAAAACGAAGCAATGAAAAAAGGAGATATCTTTAACCCTTTAGCTCTTAAGGCATTTCTGTGGTATCTCTAATTGACCCTAAATAACAGCAAGGATGAAGCCGTTTTTATGAGTAGCATAGATAGCATAGAAAACATTGTGACAAAAGGTGAAATTGCTCGTCACGAGCAATTTCACCTTTTGCCACAATGTTTTCCAAAGGCTCCAACAAGCAATGCGTAGAAATGAGTATCTATAGAGTAAAGGGTTAAACCCATCTATCACGTTTATAACTAGGTCTTTTCTTTCGTTATTTGACAAACTGTTCCAAAACAAGTGATCTTTTGTAGATTATATTTTTATATTATCGGAATTATCTCCAAATCAAGTAATGCTAACTGGCTCCTTCAGAGCAAACCTAGAAGCTGTACGTTAACAAGGAGCGTTTAAAGCATTCGTTTGGCAATACATTTTATGTTTTTTTGTCGGGGCGGGGGAAGGGGGTTTTAATCTTCCTCGTAACTAGTTTCACTTTTGACTCCGCGAAGGTATATTCATGTCAGATTGCATCAATTATTCTATGTGCACAAATAATTCACTGGGTTCTTTTGCTTTCGGTAATCACCCGAAACATGGTTAAGTTTCAATGCTTGATAACAGCAGTTAATAAATATGCGGGAAATTATACTACCAAGGACCCTCCGAATAAAAAAGTGTACAATTTTGACCAATCAAAATTTATTATCTATTCGTTCTTTATCAGTAGTAAGAAGTAGGACAAGCGCATTCAGCTACGCCCATAAGATAGTTGTACCTTGTGGTAAGTAAACTCTTTCTGCATCGATGATAAGCTCTAGTCGAATCAGACCAACACCAAGCGCTAGGTTGATAAAAATAGTAACAAGAAGGAATTTCCAGGGATGCCCTGCTATAATTCTTCCGAACGAGGCAAATCCATCTCCAATCCTCTTCTCAACTCTTTCATAGAATGTCAATTTTTCCTTTAGTTTGTCCTCAGTCTGAATTGAAAAAATAAAATTTCCAGGTGCATCAAGGTACATCTACATACAGAAACTTGTAAAGGATTAACGACAAAATTTTAGACTGGCCAACTTCAAAGGTATTTGCAAGCGACAAGTTTAAATCTTAAGAAGACATAATTCCGCAAAAAAGGATTGGAACAAAAGCAAAACTGATAGATTTACTCTCCAATTTCCGGTTATCGAATGTATTATGTACGGTATAAAGAACAAGTCTAATGAGCACATATACAAAATGAAGAGATAGCTAAAAGAAGGGGGGGGGTTACAAATGGGTGCTGAATGTTTGGTCTACAGGCGAAGATGCCTCCAAAAAGCAGACATAAGTGACACGATAAAAATCACAATCAGGCCGTCACTAGTACGTTTACAATGTTCAGAAGGGCAAGTGAATACAGACAGAGGTTTCGTGTGCGAATACTGCTTGAACTCAGTTGCATTAGGGGATCAACCTAGTTATTTATTTTAATTGATTAATTGATAAATTCGTATTTTTCTGTCTGACTGAAATATCTATGCAAATATCAGAGGTCGCAGTGTACTCTTAGATTAATATCGGATTGAACAGTGACAATACTCAAGAGAGCGAGAGAAAACAGAATGCGCTAATTTTTCGTGTTCAGCATACATAAAATTTGTTCAGTTGAGTAAGCTCTGCATCAACGGTAAATTTTGGACTTTTTTTTTTAAAAAATCATGAAGAATTTGTAGTTGAAAAAAGTAAATGTGGCTATACTTAAATGTTACTCGAATGACGAGAATCCTCTCTAAAATGGTAGAAAAAGATCTGGAAAAGAAGGAAATGTACTCTTTTCGCGCCGTGTTTTGGAAAACCCATTTATTCATGGTCGTCAAAACTTGAGACTGCTTGATATGGGATAAAAATAGAATGACAAGTATCAGCCACAGATAACTGCTGAAAAAGCTAATACATTTATAAAGTAAAATTAGTAAAGATTTCTTTCAGCATCTCTGTTCATCTTCATTTTAGATATGAAAAACGGGCGACTAAGAAATGAGAGAAAAGACAGAAAGAAAAGTTCGTGTATAAAAGAAAGACGAAACAAAACAATTATCAAGAGTATAAATGAACAAAGCAATATAAGGGTGATGAATTAAAAAGGGGAACACACAAGAATGGTAGCATTGCACATAAAACAAAAGAATTTATAATGTATATCTTCCTCTATGAAATTAAAGGATAATGCCACACCGCCATCCCGTCGATTTTGCAAAGAACTATCGATGGTTTAAAAGCAAAGGAAAGTGTGGCAGATTTTATCAAGTATTGCATATGAAAAAATGGTGTGGAAAAAAATGCTAAAAGTGCGAATAAATGTAGTCGATGTGCGTCGATCAATCATTTATTTTTTGCTCCTAGATTTTTTCAACATCTTGCCTTCATGGGGCGAAAAGTCGGTCTTGCATCATGATGAGTTAATTTACATTTGACCCTTTACCAAAACGAGCCAAAGATTTTACGACCTTGAAGAAGAGGGCGTTTGAAACGTCGTGAAAAAAAGAGAAAAAATACTGGTAAAACATATTTCCTTCTTCCCAGATGAGTTGTACCTCAGACAAATCCCACCGTTTGAGCAACCTTTAATGTTGTCTGCAAATGGTTTCAATATGGACGCATGTAAATGTTTATGGTCTTCTTATAGATTAAAATGCGTTCTTTTTTAGTAATTTAGCAATGAAGATATATCTGTCACGAGAAGTGATCGATCCAAAAGGCGTTCAAGGAAATACATAAAGGCACAACTTTTGGATGAGTGATCACCTTGCATTTTATATTTATCATATGTAATTGTAATTCAGCAGAAATCGAATATCATAAAATTTAACCCTTTACCACACAATCCAAAGTTTTCAAGACTCTAGGGAAAAGGCCTTTTAAAAACACAGGGGGGGTAAAGAAGAGAACACTTGCAGCCAACACTTTTCTCCTTTCCTGAACAGCCCGCCTGGTGGCTCAGTGGTGAGCATATCGGACTCATGACCTGGTTGTTGTGAGTTCGATACCCGGTTGAGGCGAACTTTCTTTCCGGCGTATTTTCGCCTCTCACCTCTGCTGAAGCAAGTGAGAAAAGTAGTCGGTGCCTTTGGAAAGAAAGTTGTGTTAGTACTAGTGTGAGAAAGCCAAGAAACATTTGCGTCGCCAACAACCATGATATGACCTTAGCTGTTAATGTGGTGTTAAACACCAATACAACCAACTTTGCTGAACAGTACTTTCTGCCCTTTTAAAACAATTTCAGGTATTTTGTAATACTTCTTTTATTGTCTGTATATGTTTTCAATTTGACAGGTCCAGAATTTTCAGTCGTTTGGTAGAGACTTTAAACAACCGATTCTTTCGGCGTTCCTGAACAAGCTGGAACTTTCTACCTTCTGCTTAATATTGATATATACTGACTGACTTTTGAAACGCATCACTCACATAAAATCCTTAATAACTATAGTTTTGTATAAGATTCAGTCTTAATACAGCATTAGAAAAATTGCCAAGAATCTTTCAGCATTTCATTTGCATTCACATTAAAATCGGTTATTCATTGACTTTGTAAGAGCCAGTAACCTAATTTTGTGATCTGTTTGTCATTTCCTTTTACTCTTTACCACACGAGAAAATTTTAGACTGGTCTAAGTTGAAAGCATTTGCAGATGACAAAATAAAGGTGACTAAAAAATAGAAATTTGTTATGGGAAGGGTAGAAAACACTGTGGGAAAAGGAGAAAATGCTGGTTACCAGCATTTTCTCCTTTTCCTACAGTGTTTTCAAAAGGCTTCTTTCTCAGGGGCGTCAAAAGTAGGGATTGTGTGGTAATGGGTTAATTAAAGGAAAAATATTTGATGAATAAAGTGATGCGTCTCTAAAGTCTCTCAGTATATATATAGGATATGACATAAGTTAGCGTTTGAGATACAGAGAACATTTATTATTTTGGCTGCGCCACTCGTGACAGTATTACCTATGAAGTTAATTCGATGAAATACAGTTCGATCTTTACCGAAAACACTTGAAGAAACAAAATTTAATATTCTTCATGTAGTTATTTGATGCTTGTTACCCTCCTCCCCCATTTTTTGTCTGGTCTTTCGTCAAAATCAGTACATTTGTTTTCAGCAATTCCTCATGGCATGTCCTCCTCCTCCATATAGCAAAACACTACAGTATCATCTTAACTGAGAAAATGTGAAAACTATGAGTTCAATATTGAAATTTGAAGACCATACATGTATATCTTATTTTGTGCAAAGCCGAAGGAAATAAACCCTACTTAACTCAATTTTTCTCAGGCAAATGAGAAAAGCAATCAGATATGTTATTGGAAATGGCATGTTAAAATACACTAGGTGAAACCATCGATCGTGGAAATACTACTTTTTGGTTGAAAATAGCATTATTCGCTCATACCCTTCTATTGGAGAAATGATACAAAAAAGTCTACCGATCGCTTGGTCCTGTGCTTTTTCGTTCTAAAACCAATTCGTCACATGGCTTTTTCATCCCATGATTGCGCGCTACTCCATTTGATTGGACATGAATACTTATAGATCAAAATAATTTATTGTATTGTTGGGAATTAAATGTTTAGCAGCCAAAGATATTTCAAAATCGCAGTTTTCAGGTACAAACTTAATTATATTCCAAATATTTACATATATTTCGTTCTGTATTCATCATGCATCGGACTTTCAAGGGATATTACTCTTGACTCCTCCTAATGATTGAAAGAAGACCACCCATACTCAAATAATCCTAACTTTGTCGTGACTACTCTCCCTTCATCCAAAAAGGTATTCGCTTGCTTAATTGCTTGACACTTAAGTCAATATTCGATTAATATTTCTCTTTTTCTTTCATATTATTAATCCCACACCACGGGTCCTTGATAAATACCACATCAGCGTTCTCAACGCTTTGATTTCCTGTGGTTGAATGGCATCCGTTGTTTACAAAGGTAACTGGTGCGTGAGAACTACTGCTTCTGCCTTCATCAGAAGAGTTTGAAAATAATTAGTCTTTGGAATAATCGGTCTTTTTCACTGGTCGTAACCACCAACCACCACAGCGTGATCCACCCTCATTTCTCTATAAACAACTAAGAATTCTTAACTCTTTACAACACCACAAAATTTTAGACTGGTTCCGAAATTGAAAGCATTTGCAGACGACAAAATAAAGGTGAATGAAAAATTGAAATTTGTTCTGGGAAGTGTAGAAAAGACTGTGGGAAAAGGAGAAAATGCCACAGTGTTTTCAAAAGGCTTCTTTCTCAGGGGCGTCAAAAGTAGGGATTGTGTAGTAGTGGGTTAATAGACAAGTCTATGGATTTTTTTAGCGAACCTTTTGTGATCTTAATACCTTTTTTTTTCATACGAGTTTAATAAAATTTTATCTCAAATGCTTAATCGAGGTGGATTTTTTAATCACATGGTGATATTTCATATATCATAGATCAAGTTGCGAAACCATCTTCAAATGCATTCGCGGTAGTATCAATAAAACCTATTCAATTCTATGAACTACGTACAAAATGACATAAAAAATTGAATGAACATTCGTAACGAGTATATCACACGGAAAACAGCAGGGGGTTATGTAATAAATTGGAATGAATAAGCAGTAACTAAGGATCGGCCAAACATGTTGACATGTTTATCCGGGGAAGGTGTGTGTGTGTGTGGGGGGGGGGGTTAAAAAACTGCGTAGATTTACGCAGATTATTTGGTATAGACACATACGATACTTGCTTTACCCAAAGTTAGTGCCGCACAAAGTTATGCAAATATTTACTAAAATCGTAAAATTATGCCCTGTTGTAAAACTTATTTTCGGGCTTAAATCTTCCTGCGAACGCAGTTAGCTGTAAAGTAGTAACCAAATATTACCATTTATTTAGTCGAGTACACCAAGGTCAAGTATCAGTTTTGTCAGCTATGCTAAACAAGAGCCGTCAGAGACGGGTTATGCTCCCCGAACAAGTGCTTGTGTTAAAATATAAGAAATTGATATAAATTCACTTATTTTATCCTAGAAGAACCTGTTCATGCCCCCCAAAATTTGAAGTGAAAAGGCAATTACTATCTTAGAGATAGCCAACACAAACTTGTAGAGGACAATAAGCCCAATAAGCCCCCTTTAAGCCCCCTTTTCCCATAAGACAATATTGGATCATTGCAATAAATACAACGGGTGTGTGGTTTGTGGCATTTTTGAAAAATAATTCAAAATTCGAAATTTCATAAAATTCTGAGCAGTCATGAATTAAACATTACATAAAACAATTCTTTACATGAAGCCCCCTTTTTCCGAGTCGCAGCCTGAAATTGAGAAAAAGGAAGAGAGGTACCTGGGCAACGTTCCAACAAGTTCAGATTTGAAATTTCACAAAGGTTTGAGCACTGATAAAGGAGAACCTAGTGAAAAACAATTTTTTCCATGAAGTCCCCTTTTTCCGTGATGCAGCCTTAATTTGAGAAACCAGGAAAGACGTATTTGCGCATTAATAATTTATAGATTGCAAAAACAAAGGGCACATGTTGAAACTTGTAAAACAAGATATAACCATGAAATATTGACAAAAACTGAACAAGATATTAGTAAAAATTGCAATTTTGCATTAGGGCCCCTTTTTCATTTTACAAGAAACCCCCTTTTTCCATGACAGAGGGTCAAATTAAAAAAACACATAGATAAAGAAACAAGAGCACATGGTGAAACTCTGAAAAAACAATATAACCATGAAGTTTAATGAAATTTTGACCAAAACTGAATGAAATATTAGTAAAAATTAGAATTTTGCAAGAAGCCCCCTTTTTCCATGACAGAACGTCAACTTTAAAAATGTCCAGATTGAAAATAGCAAGAGCACATGCTAAAACTTTCCATAAACAATATAACCATGAAGTTTCATGATATTCTGACAAAAACTGAATGAGATATTGTTAAAAATTGCAATTTTGCATTAAGCCCCTTTTTTCCATGACACGGGGTCAAATTGAAAATCCGGGAAAACTATATCGGCGCATTACCCTAAGGAGTTCATATATGAAGTTTCATCCAATTTGGTCCAAGGGTTGTGGAGAAATCGCTTCGGACGGACGGACGGACGGACGGAAGGACGGACGGACGGACGGACGGACGGACGGACGGAAGGACGGACGGAAGGACGGACGGACGGACGGACGGACAGACGAAGCGGCGACTATATGCTCGCCCTTCGGGGAGTATAAAAACATATAGACTCTGAAGAAAACACGTTTTTTTGACATGTTTATAATCAACCTAGCATTATAAAAAACGTGAATACCCGTGTTACAACCCTTTTACAAACAATCCCTGTTTTTTTACGACCCCGACATAGAGGCCTTTTGAAAAAAATGTTGAAAAAAGGAGAAAATGCTGGTAACCAGCATTTTCTCCTTTTCTCACAATGTTTCCTACCATGCTGAAAACAAATTTAATTTTTTGAGTTACGTTTATGTTGTAGTCTGCAACTGCTTTCAATTTAGACCAGCCAAAAATTTTGTTTTTCCCGGTAAAATTTCAGTCTATTTGATACTGTCGATCCAAGATCAGACTGCAAGCTTTGTGCAACCTGATCTTAATCCAGATTGTCCGGCAAAGGGCACTAAGTCGTCCTTACGTGCCTTAAGGTAACACGATCCTTGGAGTACGTGATATGTTGTATTGGGGTTTAACGCCACTTTAACAGCTAAGGTCATATCATGGCGGTCGGTGGCGCACATGTGTTTCATGGCTTTCTCACACCGTACTTACACTACTCTCTTTCCAAAGCCACCGACTACTTTTCTGACATGCTTCAGCAGAAGTGAGAGGCGAAAATACGCCGGAAAGAAAGTTCGCCTCAACCGGGTATCGAACTCACAACCACCAAGTCATGAGTCCGACACGCTCACCACTGAGCCACCCGGGCGGGCAGTACGTGATATATCAATGAAGTTAAGCTCAAATGACCCGAGTAAAAGGCGTAGCTAGCCCTATGAGGTCAGATTTTTCAGTCGATAAGAAATTTCAAATCTATAAATTTATTACAAAAATATCCCGATTTTTTACGACCATAATTGAAGGAGCTCTTGAAACATTGTATATAGGAAAAAAGGAGCAAATGCTGGTAACCAGCATTTTCTCCTTTTTTCCCACCACGTTTCAACCTATTCAAAGGGAAATTATACCATTTAAAAATCCCCTTAACTGTCATCTGTACATTCCTTCAAATGGATGAGTATAAAACCGTTTGAAGGGTGGTAAAAGGTTAGTAGGATTGACAGACGAAGAGTTATTGAATTATCAATTTTGAAACTATTTTGTCCGTAAATAGTAAGAGAAATGATGAAACAGCAGTTGCCTGTTTTTTCTCATTATTTGCATATACTTGAAAGGGGAACATTACAATTAAGATCAAGTTATTTATGCCTCTCCCTCTATCAGAAAGGTGCAACATTTATTTACATTATCTCCTGCTAGATGGCATTCTATAATTCGCTTTGTCTGCCAAACAACGTCTTCTTGAGCCAAGTTTACGATCACTGCGTGTATCACTACGTCAATCGCCTTTACGTACCTTGGCTGATTGAGCCCGATTTCGAGATTCCTGCAATGTGCTGTCTATTTGATGCTGGTTATTACCCCCCCCCCCCTTTACATCATATTTCTAAAAGCCAATGAAATATCGTTTAAAAAACAGCTTACGAATACACATGAAGCGATAAGCAGACATCCACGTGGGTTGCCATGTTTACTTTCTATTCGAAAGGTAGGGACCTTATTCTATTTCCATCAAAGATGAAATGCTATGAGCGATTTCATTCGTTGCAGTTAGAGCTGGCTGCATCCAATCAAAAGCGTATCGGGGGAATGTAAAAATCAAGCTCGATCCGCCAAGGGTAAAGTAGCATTGTGAATCGTCAGCCTTGGCTTGCAATGATGGCCAAACAGCTGAATTCTTAGTTTAGTTTCAACATATTTATTTTACATCGATTGAGAAACAAGTTCTTACAACTTATACTATTCTCTCTCGATTCTGCTTCCTGGGAACTACACCAGTACTCGCGCTGAATGTGTGGGCCAATGAAAAATCCCGAAGTTGACATCCGCTCCCGGGTATCAAACACAGGACCCTTAGGTTATATGGCCGACGCTCTACCTCACGATTTGCTTGATATAATGAATTCTTAACCCTTTCCCAAATGGCAAATTTTGGATCAGACCAAATTGAAAGCACTTTGCAGATAACAAATTAACAGCTGCTAAAAAGATGATTTTTCTATATGATAGGGTAGAAAACATTGTGGGAAAAGGAGAAAATGCTGGTTACCAGCATTTTCTCCTTTTACCACAATGTTTTCAAAAGGCTTCTATTCCTGACCCGTAAAAAACCAGGGATTATTTGGGAAAGGGTTAAGTAGACTTGCCCTTCAGTATCGACTAAATTTACCAAAAGCAAACAGTTGCAACACAGGTCAGCCAGCGCGCATTGCGCAGGTCGACGTATTCGATACTTTTCACAGATCATGACCAAATTACAGAACTCAGCAGTTTTAACTTCGGTCACTCCAAATCATCCGCATTCAACCATGAATGGGGAGCTACGCACCTGTAAGTATTTAACCCTTTACCAAATAATCCCTGCTTTTTATGACCCTGAGATAGCAGTCTTTTTTTGAAAACATCAAAGGAGAAAACGCTTGCAACCAGCATTTTCTCCTTTTCCCACAATGTTTTCTACCCTGCCGGAAACAAATTCCATTTTTTGAGTTACGTTTAATTTGCCGTCTGCAAGTGCTTTCAATTTGGACCAGTCTAAAATTCTGACGTTTGGTGAAGGGTTAAATGTCAAAACTGCTTTGTCAGAATAGGTCACAAATATCGGACATTCTAGGACTCTTGGTTATATCAAATCAAAGGGCTGATGGTCCTGAGTGTCGCCTCATGTTATATGTAAATGCTTTCAACATAAGCCAATCAAAAATGTCGTAGTTTTCCAAACAGTTCAGTCGGGGCTATGAGACAGTTGTCATCTTTTCCCGCATGTTTCTTATACCCTTCAGTACTCATCAGTAGCTATGATCGAGTTAGATCTTTTATTGACAGGTAGTACTCGAACCTCATAAACCTTATCACACACCAGCCTGGAACCTGGTAGTAATAGTTTCTAATCGGGCGTTTCTTATACCCTTCAGTACTCATCAGTAGCTATGATCGAGTTAGATCTTTTATTGACAGGTAGTACTCGAACCTCATAAACCTTATCACACACCAGCCTGGAACCTGGTAGTAATAGTTTCTAATCGGGCGGCGTAAGCCGGACGATTAGAGAGACCACAAATTTCGAAAATCCGTCTGCTCAGGGCAAACTGATCTAACTGCAAGCCATGACAGCTTCTACTTACGATCTTATAACACTAATACTAGCTGTTCTAACGCTATTACATTGAACTTTTAACCCTGATGACAGCTTATGAATGAAACAAGCGAGAATCCAGGAATATCAGATTATGTAAGCACATCTTCTAGTCGTCTGCTGTTCATCGGATCAATCGGCAAACTTCGAGTGATCCGTTGATCAGGTCATACAATGTTACGGGATCGGCCGAGTTTTGATGAGTTCTGTTCGTATATATAACATATGTTGAAAAGATGATAGGTCATTGGACTTGAGCAGGGATAAAAGTTGAAATGGAACCGAGTTTTTACGGTAACATCGCCTTGAGATAAGTTGGACATTTAGATTGTTTTGCCTTAGAGCAAACCGGTTTACATGCAACAGCTTTAAGTTAAAAATAGTATTCGGCTGTTTATTGTTAGCGAGATGAAGCTGTGATGGGTGTAGAGTTGGGTATGGGATATGTCCCTAGTGGAGAGGTCATTACATAAACATTTTCAGACTGAACTGGTTATCTCACACTTGCAACCTTAGTAACCAGATAGTCCATTCACAATAGTGACCAGCATAGATCTGATTAGGCATCCCTCAGCTTAGGCTATATTAACCCTTGGACTGCTAAGCGCGACTGTGTGACCTTTTGTGGAGAATGTAGATCAAGATAAGACTGCACACTATGTGCAGTCTGATTTTGGATCTGTACTGTCCAATGAGGAGATATTTTTTCCCCTAAAATACCTTTAAATAATTAAAACTTTGAGTTTTACTGCAGTTTGAAAAGTTAATATCATTCATTTATCAGATTAAGGATTATATCGTTTTCACAGCCCTTCTTCCTGTTCTCCCATCCATGTTTCTTCTTGATAATATTCTAAGACTGAAACCAGTCTATCAAATGTTGACTAAACAATCCTGTTGGGCTTTAAAGGTGGGTATTTAGAATTTTCACATCACACCAAATTAAAATATATGTATATCATTGAAATCTATATGAAAAAACAATACAAGTCATCAATAATTAAGAATCATAAAACTACCAAAAAAAAAACAGTTTCATGGTATTCCCTTTAAAGGCTACGTAGCCTTTTAAGCTGTTTTTAGATTTCACGCCAAAAATTTAAAAAAGCATTGTGGGAATAATGGCACGTGACTAATGACGCTTAAATTCCATAACATTACAGACATGTAATTATTTTTCATAATATACGTCGTATTCTTCGGACGCTATGTTTAAAGCTTCGTCGGTGTACTTCTGGTATGTAACTGAGCGAATTGCTCATGTAAAAATAGAACGTGTTTCTCCTCGTTGTCGTTAGGATATTGTTATTTCTGAATGTAAAAAGCCATAACTTGGTGCTTTAATTCTTAACAAAACTATCCCGTTTCTTGATGACCAAGAGGACGACGGTCACTAAAAGCATTCTAAAGAAAATGCAGATAACGTTCATTAGACGACTCAGATCACCCACTAGTCTACATTTTGGTCTACATTTGATTAGTATGTGCAAATACTTTCGATTTGGACAAGCCTAAAATTATATAATTTGGAAAAGGGGTGAGGGCTCGGAAGATATTACATTCTTTGAAACAAATGTGGAAGAAATTGGCCAGCCAATGTTTTGGACAGAACGATCTTGCCAAGATCAATCTAGGCTGTCAAAACAATTAGGTAAGACAATAAACACGATTGCTTCTTTAAAATACTTGCAGCAAAAAGGAAATAATTTGTGTTATAATACAAGCATATTTTATACGACTTATTCAAACCATTTTAAAGTATGGATATTACTGATAGTATCAGACAATGTATTACCACACAGTTATCAAAGTTGAAAAAATTACAGAAAAGAATATTGGTATATTGTTAAACTTACTCAAAATGTTGATAGGTACTGTTATTCAGGATGGACGACATCTAAAGCTTGATGATGGGTACTATTGATCATATATTTAACGTTCTACTGCTGTTAGGCGGCAACCATATATCTTAAGCATTCCATTAAACTACTAATTTGTGAAGGACAGTAAAAAGAGGGGGCTCCTACATGATTCTGTTACAAGGTACATGATTTCTATCCCATACATAGTTCAGACAACTTCCATTCGATTTGTGATTTCAACCACTGTGGTTATTGAGTGTCGTCCGATTACAGTGTTGACAGCACTTTGATTATATTACTCCTTATCGTGGTCTCTTTGGACTATCCATACATACTTGTATCTTTGGCGATAAACTGATAATCAGTTCCTAAATCAATACCACTTTTGACAAAGCAACGTCCGAAAATACATTTAAAAAAATGGCTGGATTGAAACCAAGGCCATGCCATTCAAAGAAAAAAAAAAGACAAAACTTGTTTAACGCTGTTCTCAACGTTATTTCAGTTATATCGCAGCGGCAAGAGATCCTGTCCATGCTTCCCTGGATTTGTTTTTCCAGTACTGCACACAATTCTTTTTCCAAGTCACTGCCTGGAAACCCACATATATTTCGTCGAAAGAATGGTCAGCGGCGAGAGAAGAATGGATCCTGTCGCAATGACTATCAACACTCCTCGGGAAGAAACTGTCCGCTCGGCATCTCCGTGGTGTAATTTATCACACAAGTCATCATAAAATTAGGGATCAATTGAGTCCATTTTGTCGATCAATAAAATCATGCCGTAGACTTATCTTTTGACATAGAAGCGAATTTACAATAGAAGAAGATTTCGACCCAGGTCAACATGAGCAGATTGCGTAGCCTGATTTGGCTGATACTTTTGGCAGATGCTTTAAACTTTATTTCCACAAACCATAGCTCATACGTGATTACGCACACTAAACTGTAATCAGGCTGTGTAAAGCATTTGACAGATACTATGTTACTTAGCAACTATCAGCATTCATATCGATTGTGTTTTCGTTCTCTATATTACGTTATTAATCAACAAGTCCTAGCTTCTGAAGCAGATAGATCCAGGCGTTGCTATCGGTTATAACGAATTGTTTATTTCGCTTAGGCTCCTACGTTGCGGAATAATCTTTTGGAACAACAGAATTCCCAGTGTCAAATAGTTGTAGGAAAAGGAGAACAGGCTGTCTTTCTGATACAAATCGTATCATTTGTGCCAAAGTATTTTGCCGTCTGCAAGTGCTTTCAAATTGGACAAGTCTAGATTTTTTCGTTTGGTAAAGGGTTAACCCTTTACCAAACGAAAAAATCTAGACTTGCCAAAAATGATAGCTTTTGTATACGGCAAAAATAACGGCGACTCAATTATCCGCCTTTTGACATGTTATGAATATTTTCTTCTTTACCCCTTTGTGTTTTCTTTCTTGAAGTCTTCCGCTAAAATAGAATGGTAAAGGATTAAAAGCCTGGCATCAGACAGCGTTATGTGTAGATTCAAAGTTAGGCTACATATTCTTTACAGCCTGATCTTTACCATGGCCATTTTTTTTTTCAAAATCTGATCTGCCTTTTCGGAGAAGAAGAATTTTTAAGAATTTCTTCATGTTTGTATACTGCAAATAGCCCTCAGTCATCAGAGCCATGTTTCTTGATGGATCAAAATTTCTCAAAGACTTTTTGAAAAAAAGTCAGCGAAGAAACATTACTGTGAAATTATTTCAAAATCTGATCTTCCATTTCAGAGAAAAAGAACATTAAAAAATTTCTTCATGACCATATAGTGTAGGCAGTCGCCATTCACCAGAGCCATGTTTCTTGACAAATTTTAGTAGAGTGTCACCAGAGGAACATTTCTGCGAAATTATTTCAAAATCTGATTAGCCGTTTCAGAGAATAAGAATTCTTAAGAATTTCTTCATTGCCATAAGGCGCATGTAGCCCCTATACACCAGAACCATGTTTCTCGACGGATCAAAATTTCGCGGACAATTTTTTGAAAATTGTCATCCAAGAAACATCTCTGTAAAATTAGTTCAAAGTCTGACCAGCCATTTCAGAGAAAAATAATTTTCGCAATTTCTTCATTTCCGTAAAATGCAAGTAGCCCCATTTCACTAGAGCCACGTTTCCTGACGGATGAACAGTGCGCGAACAATTTTTGAAAAGGGTCACGCAAAGAACATCTCTGTGAAATTATTTCAAAATCTGACCAGGGGTTTCAGAGAAGAAGAATTTTTAAGATTTTCTTTATTTTTGTATGGTGCAAATAGCCCCCATTCACCATCAAAATTTCGTGAATAAGTTTTGAAAAGGGTCATCCAAGGAACCTCTCTGTGAAATTATTTCAAAATTTGATCAGCAGTTTCAGAGGAGAAGATTTTTAAAGAACTTCCTAGAAAATTCCATTTGGTTGCCATGGAAACCATATTTTTTGATGGAATCAAATTTTGTGACCAATTTTTTATAGAGGTCCTCCCAAGGAATATCCAAACCAAGTTTGGTCCAAATTGACACTATATGCTTACGGTCTTATTTATTTTGTCGCCTGCAAGTGCTTTGAAGTTGGACCAACCTAAAGTTTTGTCGATTGGTAAAGAGTTAAGTTTTGGTGCTGACAGAAAAAAGGTGACGCTCTATTGTTTCTTTACTGTTTACCAGGTTTTAAAACCCATTTTGCTGCCTGCATTTGATGCTTGGACCAACTGTTCATCAAGAGATGGTCATATACACATTATTTTCCATACCTTTCAACAGTATGATTGAAAATTGAATGCATTTTAACATCACATCGTACACTTTTAGCCTCTACTGGGCCTTTACGGGACAACGGGACACCTTTATCTTCACCCATGTCCCTTCTATGTCACTGAACATAGCATGTCGTATAGGATAAATATTTTTGTTTGCATATTACACAGATTACGTTTGTACCCATACCCTGGGATCCAAATAAAGCCAATAGCCATTTTTAGACTATAAATAAGAATAAAATAATTGCATTTCGAGGTTGCTCTTATCTTGAATGTTTCGGCAAGGTGGACAGTGTAGATCAGTGATCAGACTGAACGTTCTGTGCCGTCTAATCTTGATCTTTATTGTCCTTTAGGCTAACCATGATAATGAAAAAAGCGCTCTAAGGGATGACATGGAGATGTGATAGTGTTATCACTCACATTGACCCCAATATTTTGACCTCGACGAAAGGTCAACCTGCTATTGAAAGCATGGGTGAAAGGATGGGATTAAGAAATAACCCTGAGCAATGTGTCTCTCTAAGTTTCTGACATTTTTTGTTGTTTGTTTTTTCGAGCCCTTCCACAAAAAATCTGCCCTTTGACGACTGTAAGAACATAGTGTCTAAAACATTGTGAGAAAATGCTTAAAACCCGCAATTTCTTTTTCCCAACATGTTGACAAACTCCCATCGTCTGAGTTAAATATCATGTGTTTCCTATAATTGATGTGATAGTTGTTTTGTTGCGTATGTATGTATGTTTGTTTGTTTGTTTGTTTGTTTGTTTGTTTGAACTTAATGATTAGATATCGGTATTATTTCAGTTATATCTTTAAATAAATGTTAGAAATACAAAAAATAATATTTTTGAAAACGTAAGTCTTTATGTGATATATCTATTAACCCTTTCCCAAACGACAATTTTTTTTTTACTCTTCCAAACCAAAAGAGTTTGCAGACGTTAATTTTATATTTGGTGAAAATGGCAGAAAGTTCTCCAAAGGGTTAGAAAGTACTGTGGGAAAATGAGGAATTGCTCGTTACGCTTGGCTCGTAACAATATATAAACCAAACAAGATAAATTTTGACATTCACTTCCAAGGATGAGTCGATGTATAAAAGAAGGGTGGTACACCTGAGTTACCGGATAATTATCCATAAGCATAAGATCGTTACTAATTTGCACTGCATTTAACTTTTACACACACCAAAAACATTTTAGACTCGTGCAAACCCAATGAATATAAAGACACAATTTGTAAGTTCTACCGGCTGAAAGTCAGCAGAGCATAATGTCATGGTATGGTTTCCGTCGTCCGTTAGTTTTTTTTCTTGTTTATGTGATAAATCTACATTTGGTGTCAGATTGTCGTGAAACTTACACAATTTCTTTATCTTATGAATGGGTTGGACATTGTTGAAAAAAAAAAAAAACTTCTAACAAACAGTATCAGAAAAGTATCCATTTTAAGTTGAAAATTTCCATTTATTGTTTATATGATAAAGTCTCCATTTGTAATCAGATTTTTGTGAAACAGTTTGTTACTTCATCAATAGCTTGAACCATATTAATTTTGAAAAACAACCAAACAAAGAGTATAGGAAAAGTAGCCATTTGAAGTTGAAAATTTCCATTTCTTGCTTGAAAGTCCAGTTTTGATTTCACTCTTTTGAAACTTTAAAAAATTGCTTTGTTCATCAAGGGATTGAACTCTATTAAAAGTGAAGAAATTCTAGTATACTGTTACGGAAAGGCAGCCATTTGATAATTTGGTATTGTTTACCGAACAAAGTCTGATTTATTTGTCAAATTTCTTTGAAATTTGCTAGAATTGTTTCACACAAGACATACTGAAACCCTTCCAAATTTGGCTCGATTCAACCAATTAATTTTTTCAGTTAATTCAATTTTCAGTTTATCTTTTTGAATCATGAATTCATTATGTATGCTAGCAAAGACAGCACACTGCCACAAGAGCGATTTCAGGCCCCCAAGGGCCTTTAGTTTTTCGAATGAAATTATATGTGCTTGAAAAGGTCAGAAAATTATGGGAAAAGGAGAAAATGCATTTGAATAGGTTTCCTGTAACCACAATGTTTCTCAATCTTTCTTTCCTAGGATGGATAAACTTCGAGATTGTGTGTAAGAGAGTTACAATTTTTATCAATAACATGGAATGGGCTAGTATTGGCGAACAAATAACAAAGTTATCGCATTCGAGTTATACAAAATAAAATAATTATACTAAAAAATAAGCTTACCTTTTTGTTTTGAGACAATTCCATATGAAAAACTGCATTGTCCGGGTAAGTATCCATTATGAGGGCTCTAGATGGGCTAGAACTTTGAAGTATTCATGTGTACGGCTCATTCGAAAATAGCCTGAAAATACAAAGAGAAAAAAAATAATGTCTCCGATAAAAAAGAAGATAATTTGGAGCTTTAGAACACACATGTATCCGTAAGGACACTTTCTCTGTTATTCTGTGTTCTCTCTCCATGTTTCTTTTTCTCTCTGTTTGTCTGTCTGACCCTGATATCTGTCTCACCCTCTGCCAAAAAAGTGCCGAGGTTTCCGTCATGTTTTTGTTTTGTTTTGTTTTGTTTTCAACAGAAATGCAAGTTCAAACATACAATGTCTATTTCGGAGCTGAATTCGCTTGTTTTTATCTAGATCTACTTCTTGTCATTTCTACATACGAATGAATGAAGAACAATTTGTGATTTGGTAAGAATTGTTGGCATGTTTATCGTCGGGTTACTTCAAAAACCTCGTAACAACAGCTTCAAACAAGCTGTAGTTACGAGGTTTTTGAAGTAAACCGACGTTATTCTGTTGGCCCCGGCAGGCCTATTTTCACGGGAGGTTACTTTTTATTGTTACTGTCTTCATACTGAACCACAAAAAAGTTTGAATATTTAACATTCTAGTATTTTTTTATCATCTATCTTTTTTAGAAGATATTACTTGTTCAAACTCTTGATTAACTGTCGTCTAAGTTTGTGCAGGTACTAGAAGTTTGTTTACCAAGAAAAAAAAATAAAAAGAAATGACCCTCCCCTACAAAATGACCCGCGGGTCATTGTTCTACGAAAAGGAATCATCCGGGTCATTATTCTACGTAGAGAAATAACTCCAGGGTCATTGTTCTACGTAGAGAAATGACCACAGATAATAATTAGGAATTTTTGTGAGATAAAACATACCAGGACCCGTATTCATCAAGATTTTCTAAATTTGTAAGTTACCCAACTTCTGATTGGCTAGACCGAATGGTTTAGCCAATTAGAAGTTGTGTTACTTACAAATATAGAAAATTCCGCAGAATAAGAAAAGACCGTTCTTAAGAATAATTTTTGAATACTGGCTATGGGGATATTTATAGATTTTGGTCGAAGTATTCATACGTAAATTAACGACGCACAGAAAGTGTTATGCACAGAACAGGTATGCCAGAGTGAGACCATCTTCGCGAGCCAAGGTTACGATCAGTACGTGGGTTTTAACTTGGCTGATTGAGCTCGATTTCGAGATTCCTGCGATGCGCCCTCTATTGGATGCTGGTTATTAACCCCCCCCCCTTTACATCATATTCTGAAAGCCAATAAAATATCGTTTTACAAACCGCTTACGAATACATGTATTCAACATGAAGCGATAAGCAGTTATCCTTGCGGATTTCCATGTTTACCTTTTATTCGAAAGGTGGCGACCTTATTCTATTTTTATCAAAGATGAAATGCTACGAGCGATTTCATTCGTTGCAGCTAGAGCTGGCTGCATGCGATGAAAAAGCGAATCAGGGGAATGTAAAAATCAAGCTCGATCCGCAAAGGGTAGAGTAGCGTAGTGAATCGTCAGCCTTGGCTTGCGAAGATGGAGTGAGATATCCTAATTCTTTATTTTTTATTTCCGTTTTCATCTGCTATGACCTACTGAAAGCATTTTTAGAACGGTGTGGATCAATATCAGACAGTACAGAACGTCTCACTATTCCGACAAAAGAATCGTCAAGCATTGCAGACGATGGATTAAAAGTGGCCAAACAGACTGAGTTTCCTATATAAAGGGTAAAAAACATTATTATACTGCAAAGAAATTTCTCGTGATCTGATTGGTTAACATGCCGGGAACATAATATCATGTTCCCTGGCAAAAACCACCTTCCCTTTTGAGTGCCCCGTAAACATCACTTTACGTGCAACACAACATCCAAACTGGCGGCGTCGGTCGATCACCAGACTGCACATTTATGCATCAAACTGCACGTTTTAGTGACGTCAGTTTCCAGTGACGTCAGTTTTCAATGAATTGGGGCACACAGAAGGGAATTTCTGTTTCTTCAGCATACTCGATTTAGGAAAATTTCGTTTAACGCGCTTTGAAGGGGTAAAACTTTGCAGTATAATAAATTCGTTGTACGGTCAGGTGGCAGGGGACTTGGAAACTTGTTCACGGCTGTGGTGAATCATGTCGCCGACTCGCCTTCGGCTCGGGGTGACATGATTAACCACAGCCTTGAACAAGTTTCCAAATCCCCTGCCACCGGACCGTACAACTAATAATGTACATTCTAATATTGATCTTTACAGTCCACGAAGGCCTGTATTCTTGTATATTGTTCTGAAAAAGGTACTATTACGCACATGCTAAAGACGGGTATTCTTTGTCATTTGTCAAAGGCATGAAATTGATATATATAGAATTACCAGATCAAAATCGGTGAGTCTTTATTTTCAGGATAACTATCTTTCAAAAGACGTCTTTAAATTTGCAACTTGATACATATTTGCATGTTTGTCCACAAAAGAGGTGTATATACAATTTACATTTTCATTTTACGCGTTTACAAATATTGCCTGTTTTGACACCCTTAAAGATTTGTTTGTACGGTTATCAGCACTGTTTCGGTTACATCGCGGCGGCTAATATAATATCCCTGCTTTCCTTGAGTTTCTGGTAATCATTACTTCGCACAATGCTCTTCCAAAGCGACTGGGTGATTTTCCGCACGACTATCGTCGAAACAATGTTTAGCGATTAGTGAAAAATAACTCCTGCCGCCATGACTATCAATCCTCGAAAAAAAAATGGTCAATGTAGGGAATCTAACCAGCAAATCTATGAGTTCAAGCGCCATACGCTACCGACTGAGCTTCCAGGTTCGGTAGCAATTATGAGAGAAAAAACTTCTAAAAATGTTACAATGTAGGAAAAGAAGAAAATGCTGGTGGCGTCTCTTTTACTTCTTTCAAAAAAGCGAACGATGTTTATTTATGGAAATTACTACGTGTGCTTGTATGGTTTTGCACATTCTGACCTACAAGAATTTTTGTAAAATTAGATTGTGATTAAAAGAATGTATGTTTTTAAACTAAGTCCTGCCCAAACAAACAGTTAGTCCAACGTCATTTCTTCCGAGGAAAAAGAAAACTATCATAGACAGGCAACCTAGCCCCAGCATTCACCAGAGATCCCTCCCTGTCTCCAGTTTCCCCTAAAAGATGTCCAATCTAAGTACAAAACCCTCTCAAGGAGGGGTATTTTGCGACACTCTCTGGCTACATCTACCCCGAACAGCAAAAAGAAACACACTGAAAAGCGTATGTTCTACGGCATTTTTCGTCTGAGATCCTTCTCAGGGTAGGGACGACACTAGAGACAGGGAAGGGGCCAAAGAAGACAAGAAGAGAAGAAGAGCCAAAGTCCAACGCCAATTTTACATGAGAAAAGCAAATCCTGACCCTCCACCCCCTCCCCCACAAAAAAAAAAGAAATAAGTCAAACGGCATTTTTGTCTGATAACCCTCCCAGGGAGAGGAAACTGTAGACAAAGCGGGATCTCTGGCGACAAGGAGAGGTTTCTGTCTATGGTGTGTGTGTGTAAGTAGGGGGGGATGGATTTTCCCTCATTTTGTCCAAATGACCCCCCCCCCACCTCTCACGGAAGGCAGCATGGTTACAAAACCTCTGTCGGGGAGCCAGCCTGGCGACAAAAATATTTCTTTTTGTCGCCAAACTCTTCCCTTTACTACTCCGCGAAGTGATCCTGATCTACACTGTTTTCGAAATCTTTTTGAATCGCCCACAGCAGGGACAGCTAAAGAGCACACAGGAAGATTATATTGAGATGACACTTATAAAATGGTCATGAATTACTTGAAAATAGGAAGTAAAATAAAACATACAAGATAGAGAATTCATTTTCTTCTCCAGGCATTGCTTTCGTTCTTATCCATCTTGCATAAAAAGTTTTCAAATAAAATTGTTTAAACTAAAGAATTCATGTTGAATTGTAAAGTGTCACTTAATTGAACCCGTTCATCACTCTCTTGTTCTGGGCTCGTATTCACCAACCATCCTTAAGAATGTTCTTTGTTTTACTCTCCAGAATTTTCTACATTTGCAAGTAACACAACTTCTGATTGGCTAAACAATTCGGTTTAGCCAATCAGAATTTGTGTTACTTACAAATTTAGAAAACCTTGGAGAATAAGACTAAGAAAATTCTCAAAAAATGGTTGGTGAATACGCTATTGAAACGTCATATAAGAAAAGAAGAAAATGCTTACTAGATAGATATCACCCGGAGGGTCCATAGATTGAATTTATAGCCAGCAAAACTATCAAGATTTTTTTCAACCGTCGAGAAAGGGCGCTTTTTTAACCCTCATGCTACTAAACACGACTCACTGACATTTTGTAGATTAAGATTAAACCGTGAATAAAGGAGCCGTCACACCATGACGTTCTGGTCAACGTTTTCTGACGTTTGAGGAAACGTTGTTAGTCGCCCGTGGTTGCTGGAATAGCGCCAGAGGAGCGTTGTGTGAACGCTAGTGAACGTCGGTGATCGACGGTGATCGCAGGAAATCGGTGGAGAACGCTAGTCCGGAAAAAAAGTTTTGAACATGCACAAAAGTTCTCACTGACACCAACGTTCTTCAACGTTTAATTCTAAACGCTGAAGATCGTAAAGAACGTTTGTGGAACGTTTTACTAACGTTCATCAAGCATTGCATGCGTTTGACTATCGATAGTCAGTCGTTACGCTAGCGATACATGGTTGTTACTACTTGTTTGCTTTGCAGTGAACGACTCACTAGCGACCTGTGAACGACCGCCGAACGGTTTTTTAGCGCACGCAGCGTGTGATTTAAGTGAAACAAACGTCCTTTTGGCGTCCATTGATCGTCATTCGAGCGTTTCCCGAACGTCCATGCATATGGAGTTATCAGAGGTATCTTACTAGGTCGCTGTTACACGCTTCTCGTACGTTAGATACACGCTAGTCATGCATTAGGCACACGTTAATAACACGCCAGATGTGCCATCCTCATTCTATAACGCTAAAAATTCGAACGATTGAAATGCTCAGAGAACGTTGACCAGAACGTCATGGTGTGATGGCTCCTTAACGTGCAATATGATCTTGGATCTAAGCTGACCAATGAGGGGATTTTTGGTTCGAATAAAGTTTATTTGAAATGGCGTAATTCGGTTTGAAAATTTTAGTTCAATTACAAGGCAAGATGAGGGTTAGGCCTATCATTAACGCTGGAAGAGAGTGTAAAACATTTTTAACGATCTACATGCCCTCAACATGTTGGGTCACACTATACATGTAGATCCATAGAACCCATTTTGTCTCATTTTGTCTCATTAAGGACTATTAAATCTTGAGGAAAAATGACCCATTGACATTCAGACATATACAGTACAACCTGTATTCAGAGACCACTCAAGGAAAGTACTGAAATTGGTCTCTTACAGTAGGTGGTCTTTAAATACAAGTTATATTAGGTTAATGTAAGAAGGGTTGTTGTATCAGAACAGTGGTCTCTTAAAGCAGGTGGTCTCTTAATACAGGTGGTCTCTAACACAGATTTAAATGTATATCACAAGCAGCAAAATGGATAACGTTGAGCTTTCGTTTGATTTATGCGAATCTATAGAGCCGTAGAGTTAACCCTTTCCCAAACAACAAACTTTTGGACTGGACCAAATTGAAAGCATTTGCAGACGACATTTCAACTCTTGCTGAACAGATTATTTCTGTCTATGCTAGGGTAGAAAACATTGTGGGAAAAGGAGAAAATGCTGATTACCAGCATTTTCTCCTTTTCCCACAATGTTTTCAAAAGGCTACTATTCTAGACTTGTAAAAACCAGGGATTGTTTGGAAAAGGGTTAAAAGAACTGATTGTGTTTTGTTCAAAAAAGCAAAGGGGAATTTAGTGTTACAGGTGAACCACCAAATATTTGGTCTTCAAAGAAGGATATTAAAAGAAAATGAAACTTCTGAATGGAAGAAGAAAAAAACAGAAGCGAGAAAATTCTGGTTACTAGAATTTTTTTAAATTTTCCACTGCGTTTTTTTTTTCACCGACCTATCCAGTGAAAAAAGAATTATTTAGAACATGACTAACTTGTTCTCTGTGGAGATACGTTAATTTGTCGTCAGCAAGTGCCTTCAGATCTTCAGATCTAACGCGGTTCCTTTTTAGACAGATGGGAAAAATCGTTTTGTAATGAATCTAAGAGAGAAAACAACGATTTAAGAGAAAGAGATTTAAGGAAAGAGAAAACAAATACCTGCAGGTATGCAAGAAAATTAACAAATCCTAAACATTTTCTTATTCGGGTAATGTTTAGAATTTTCTTCAACCTCAAGCACCTCAATAATTTCTAAAATCCACTCATGTGTGTTATCGTAACACACAGTGTACACACCCGACGTTAATCTGAAACTGTGACTTATACGTAATATGCATAAATGTCGGACCTTGCTCACCTCTTATCGATTACAATATTATGTGTTTAAATAGCTTTATGGCTGTGAATATCAGATCTCCAGGGAGTGATTATAATTTCAATTAAAAGTATAAGTCACTCTCCACTAAACCCCAGGCTTATGGTATGGGTACTCATTAGAATCGTCTAATCGAGACGATTCTAATGAGTACCAACAGCATAGGGTTTCAAAGAGAAATAACGGGTATAGAATACCATCACTCCCTCTTATCTGGAGCTCTCTGTGATGTTCAATAGATCTTGTAGGCCACTACACCCTTGAAGTTAATCCTAAACTTGATAGATTCTAAATAAGTAAAACGAGGCTTTTAACCCATTACTACACCATCCCTACTTTAAACGCCCCTGGGAAAGAAGCCTGTAGAAAACATTGAGGGAAAAGGAGAAAATGCTGTTTACCAGCATTTTCTCCTTTTCCCACAATGTTTTCTACCCTTTCCAAAACAATTTTCAGTTTTTGAGCCTGATCGTTGTTTCCATGATGTATATGTAGGAAAGCAGCCAGTTGCTACAGAAATCTTGTTCAGAAAAGATAATACAGGAAAGCAGGGCTAGAAGCATGAACTGTCACGATGTGGTCGAAATGTTTTGAAAATGGGGTTAAATATCATAGAAAGAAAGAAGTATTTCAAATTCTCATTAGTATAAAGGAGACAGTCTCTCTCTCTCTCTCTCTCTCTCTCTCTCTCTCTCTCTCTCTCTCTCTCTCTCTCTCTCTCTCTCTCTCTCTCTCTCTCTCTCTCTCTCTCTCTCTCTCTCTCTCTCTCTCTCTCTCTCTCTCTCTCTCTCTCTCTCTCTCTCTCTCTCTCTCTCTCTCTCTCTCTCTCTGGGTTGTGGGAGGTGTAGGGGTTGTGGGGGAGTGAAGGGGTTGTGGGGGAGTGAAGGGGTTGTGGGGGATGTAGGGGTTGTGGGGGGATGTAGGGGTTGTGGGGGCCATTCGACAAAGTACAAAGGAACACCACTTTTGTGGAGCTCAACTTTGTGACAAGCGTAACGCTTTAACGCTTAGTAATATGCAATATATGCAGGTTTTTATTCACAATTTACAAGACGACACTACGGGTTGTTTATTTTGAAAACGAAACACGGGTTTGTCGACACCTCAACAGTTATTCAAGAAATATAAATGTTTTAATTTACTTCAGCTTGTCTTATCTACTCTAGTAAATTGATTGAATTAAACGATTAGATAGAAAGAAGTGAAATTATCCTGTCTCTCCTTGAAACCAAACAAATACTTAAATTCTGTCTTAAAGTTAATACGAAAAGACAATTCATCCAACAACTATTTATAGAATTAAAACGCTAAGCCCTGAAAACCCGTACTGGTTTGCTGATAGACGTAGCCCGGGGGTACTAACTGTTTAAACCTTTGCCAAACAATGAAGACTTTTGACGACCCGAATGAAAATTATCGTCTGCAGATGATTTCAATTTGAAAAGGGCTAAAAATTTGTCGTCTGGTAAGGGTTTTCAAACAACAAAACAAAAGAAGTGGACACTATGAGTAACCGATATGGATGAAAAAAATCTTCTTGCAGTAGCTCCTTTCTTCATATTTCTTCTTGTAAAAGAGAACAATTCATTAACAAAAATTTGTCAGGTAAAAATACTTTCTTTGAGAAACAAGCAATCATTGTGGGGAAAGGAAAATGTCTGTAGGTAAAAGGCATTTGAAACGTAAGGAAAATGTATTTTCTCTTTTTTCCACGACGTTTTAAACTGGAATTTTTTAAAAGCTCTGTCCCTGGCTGTGGTTCCAGATTTCTCTTTCTTTTACTCTCTCTCTCTCTCTCTCTCTCTCTTCCTCTCTCTCTCTCTCTGTTCTGGTGTGAGAAAGCCAGGAAACACATGACTGTGTGCATTTGACATTTTGATATGACCTAAGCTGTTAAAACAACGTTTAACTCCGATAAAAAACAAACAAATGTAGGTATTCCAGCTCATTTTTCCCGGAAGATAGGTATAGTAGTATATTTACCATACGAAATATTTTTAGACTGGTCCAAATAGAAAGCTTAATTGAAATTTGGTTTGGGAAGGCAAGAAAACGATCTGGGAAGAGAAGAAAATGCTGCATGGTCACCAGGTATTTTCTTGGGGGCGTTAAAAGTAAGAATTGTGTGGTAAAGGGTTAGGAGCTCTTCAAAATTGCAGCTTCGCCTTTTCCTTTCCGAGAATTGATCATAATAATTGCGACAGGATTCATTCCTTTCTCGCCGCTAATATTGTTGTTGATCAAAGAGAATTACATGCAAAAGCAGCCAGTAGCTTGTGAAGACTTGCGCCGAGCACTAGTAATAGAAACTCAAGAAAACCATACATTGGTCCACTTGCCGTCGACATATAGCTGAGATAATGTTGAAAATGACGTTAAACGCCATACGAGCGAAAGCGGCCACTGGACTACCAGCATTTTGTCCTTTTCCCACCATGTTTGCTACCCTGCTGGAAACGAATTTCAATTTTTGAGTTATCTTTTGAGTTATGTTTTGTACATAATTTCAGCTGTACTGAGGCGGCCAGTGCACCTATTTCTGCTTTTATAGATCTTTTCGAAATTCAGTCTTTCAACGACAATTGACTTTGTCGGACATGAAAGATTGATAAAGAGAGAGGAAGCGAGGGAGAAAATGTGAGAGAAAGAGAGAGAGACAAAGAAAACACAGAGAGAGAAAGAAACAAAGAAAATCAGAGAGAGAGAGAGAGAGAGAGAGGATATGAAAGAAATAGAAAGGGTACCAGAGCTGGGGACAGGGGCACGGCCAAAGCCTATAAAAGATGGCGTTTGCAAAACATCGTGAGAAACCCTCATTCCTTACGTTTCAATTGCCTTTTTCCTACAATCATTTTTCCTTTCGCCACAATGATTGCTTGTCTTTCAAAACCAGTATTATTGCATGACAATTTTTGTTAACTAAGTGTTTAATTTTACAGAAGAATTATGAAGAAAAGGAGCTACTATCAATTTTTTTTTTCATCTATATCGGGTATGCATAATGTTCACGTCTTTTGTTCTGTTAGTTTCAACAGTTAGTACTCCCCCGGGCTACATCTATCAACAAGTCATTACGGGTTTCCAGGGCTTGGTGTTTTAATTCTATTTATAGTTTTTGGGTGAATTACTTTTTCGTATTAATTTTCAGACAGAATTGAAGTATTTGTTTGGTTTCAAGGACAGAAGGGTGTATATAACTTCTTTCTATCTAATCGTTTAATTGAATCAATTTAGTAGAGTAGATAAAGACAAGCTGAAATAAAGTAAAACATTTATTATTCTTGAATAACTGTTGAGGTGTCTACAGACCCGTGTTTCGTTTTGAAAATAAACAACCCGTAGTGTCGTCTTGTAAATTGTGAATAAAAACCTGCATATATTGCATATTACTAAGCCTTAAAGCGTTACGCTTGTCACAAAGTTGAGCTCCACAAAGTGGTGTTCCTTTGTACTTTGTCAATTGGCCCCACACCACACCCCACCTCACCCCCACCCACACCTCACCCCACCCCACCCCACCCCGACCCCGACCCCACACACACACACACACACACACACCCACACACCCAGAGAGAGAGAGAGAGAGAGAGAGAGAGAGAGAGAGAGAGAGAGAGAGAGAGAGAGAGAGAGAGAGAGAGAGAGAGAGAAGAGAGAGAGGAGAGAGAGAGAGAAGAGAGAGAGAGAGAGAGAGAAGAGAGAGAGAGAGAGAAGAGAGGAGAGAGAGAAGAGAGAGAGAGAGAGAGAGAGAGGAGAGAGAGAGAGAGAGAGAGAGAGAGAGAGAGAGAGAGAGAGAGAGAGAGAGAGAGAGAGAGAGAGAGAGAGAGGAGAGAGAGAGAGAGAGAGAGGATTTTACTTCTTATCAATTTAAAAAAAAATTAGAAGAAAGAAATACGTTTTAATTTATTTAAAGTTTTTGGTTTGGAGATAGAATCTAGAACAGTTAGGTGCAAAAAATGTCCGTATTATATTTGTTACACGTGATATTGAGCACTTCATTGTTACAATCCATTTACATCGAACATATTTCAGAGAATTTGTTCTATCCCCAGCAATCGTAGGTGGGTGGGTTGTGGGCAATATGCTCAGACTGATTTCAAACACTCTCCATTTACAACAAAACAGGCTTTATTTGTGAGTTTAAACTAGCACTTACACATACACACACGAAAACACACAGGGAAAAAAACATTTTGAGATTTCAACGTTCTTTATTGAACTAACTTATAAATCAATTAAGAACAATCATTTAGAGATAATTATCCCCTGAACTATAGAAAGAAAATGATATTAGCTTTGTCCGCCTAGGTTTCACTGTCAATATTTCCTGAGATGTTATTTTGTAAATGCACAATGCCATAATACAGTAACAATCAGTCTAAATATTACTCTTTTTTTTTCTTTACAGAATAGACTTCATTTTGCTAGCTGATCAAAATTATGGATTAATTACGATCAATCTCAAGAAACAATAACAGTGCTACATACTTTGATCTTTATGAAAACATTGTTACAAAAGGTGAAGTTGCTCGTCACAAGCAACTTCACCTTTTGTCACAATGTTTTCACAACGAGCAAAGCATATAGCTCCGTTATCGTTCTGGTAAAGTTCTGGTTAAAGTTTAAAGTATACCAGACAGACAAAATTTAAGCGTGGGTCATATGATGGGATAAGTATTTCGAAGGGTAACAAACATTGTACGAAAAGGACAAAGTGCTCATTACAGGCATTTTCTCCTTTGCCGGTAATATTTTCCAAAGCTTCTAAATGAGTATCGCAAAATCACGGCTGAAAGGGTAGAAAACATTGTGAGAAAAGGAGAAAGACCTCACTTCAAACACTTTCTGTTTTCCTACAATGTTTTCAAAAACCTACAGGGTTTAAATCAGGACTTATCCAAGGGTTCACAGATCATCAGTAGTTAGAACAAAATGGTTTCCAAAGTGCTCGGGTCACATGACGTTATTAATACATTCTGATTGGGAAATTGACTTAGAACACAATGTTTCGGAACAGTCTGTAAAAAAACTGGAGATAGAACAAGTTAATACTGAAAATCTTCTAAACGAGAGCTCATATCACAAAACTGATTTTACGAGGAGATAGTACTCTTTAAGTCGATTCCAATGATATATATATCTCAAATTTTGCAAAAATGGATTAGAACCCTATTATAATACATCGACGTAATTGTCAATCTTTGTCATTGACTACACTCTTTCATCAGTGTAGTTTGTTCTTCTTACTCCTTGATTGTTTAGGTTTTGAGACGATGTAACTTTTAACAAGAGCTTTTAGTTCATTTTGCCTTTTAGTTGTACCTTTATTTTTGAGATACTTTTTCCACGGTGCCTTATCAAGTCTGCCTTTACGACACTTAATCAATTATGCTGAATTCACAGAGTGGAAACACAAGGCTATAATTAGAATTATAATTTTTATACTTATTATCATTTTAAGGCACCAATAAACAACAGATTCAGATTGCAAGTATTATCAAGAAATGTGCATTCTTCTCCATATAGTCCACCATTGGAACCCTCATCTTCATTTAATTAAAATGCACGCATATAATTCCTTTTTTTCTTCAATAATTGATATGATTTTTTTGTAATTCTGAGTGACTATGTAGTAAAATATTGAAAGTGAAATCACTGAATGAAAATTTACTTAACAATTTGAATAAATAATATATATAAATTTAATCTTTTATTCATTCATTTCTTCTCTGAAACATCTCAATCTGAAATTAATAGCTCTTGCTGTAGAGACTAGGGATAAATAGGAATACGGTCCGTTTGGTGGGGCGGGTGGGGGGGTACAAGTGTGTGTTTGTGTGTGTGGGTGTGTGGATGTGTGGGTGTGGGGGTTTGATATGTTTGTTTACTCACTAAAATGGACCAAAATAAAAGGAAAATTATGTCTTTAAATCTTACTTTTTAATCATTGTTTTTTTTTTTTTTTCGCGTTTCCTATGGTTTTGTCTTCGGTTATTTACTATGTTAATCGGATCATGGGAGGTTTTGTATGATATGTTCTACAAAAGTCATGATATTTTCTCCTTCCTCAAACATTTTAGTATTTCTATAGATGTCTAAATTTGTGATGAGGTGGCTCCTTAATCCATTTATTGAAGGTTTATATAGTTTATTTCTGCAAAAAAAAAAAAAATATTTCCGAAAGAAATATTTCTAATTTAATATTTGTTGCGTTTGAGCCCAAAAGTAAAATACAGCTATAAATGTCCACAGTTTGATCCAGATTTTTTTAAATTCCTGTGATTCTACTTATCCAAGTTTTCGTGTATGTACATTCGTAGAATAAATGTGTAATTGTTTCAACATCTGTGCCACAAAATGTACATAAATTCGTATCTATCGGCTTCATTTTAAAAAGTAAGGCGTTTGTTGCAATAATCCGATGCACTATTCTTGTTTGTAACCATTGGGTGTAAGTATCTCGTGTGTATTTGAATACGTTTCCGTGAATTTGTTTCCAATCTATATTTAAACCATTATAATAATTATGTAGACCATTTGTTCCTACTTGTTGGTGTTTCATCGTTTTTTGTAAGAGTATTATAAAAGTGTTTGTTTATGTCGTTTTTAGTTATTATATGAAAAAAATAATTGTTAATTTAAGGATTATGACATTCATTCAAAAATGTATGTGTAACTGGAAATGGAATATCCTACTGTGAAAAGAAAGCTTTAATTGAATTTAAAATACTATAATAGTTTAAAATTTATTCCATTCTTGGTTGCAGTTTTGATTTCATTTAAATCTTTAAAACATCCGTCGTTGCTCAACACGTCTTTAACATATCTTATACCACATTTGTATAAGATTGCGTTGTAGATATACTTGGAGTCTATCGTAATGTTTCCGTTATAAAACAGAGGCATGGTCATTATTTCCGACAATTTTTTAAATATATTTAGATTTTAAAACATCTATCTAAAATTCATTTTCTATTTTGCCTAGAATTTTTTTGCAGTATAAGGTACCAAAGTTTAAAAATCTCTGGATAAAAAATGTTGGTGATAAATTTGGTTTTATCAAAATTGACTTGAAGACCAGAAAAGTGAAAAATGTTTAAGCAGCTCCAAAGTACTATTGATCGTTTTTTCTGACCTGCCTAGAAAAAGGGTTGTATCACCTGCGAATTAAGATATTAAGTATTCTATGTTTTTTATCTTTATTCTGGTGATATTCTTATCATTTTTTTATTTTGATATTCAAAATCCCTGTGCAAAGAAGTCTGAGATCATTTCAAGAGAAGTTAGAAACCGTGGTCTTCAGTCCCTCGGTCAAGGTCAGGAATCGTTCGGGAACCTACTACTTCCAGTCATACTCCAGAAATTACCTGCAGAGGTTAAGCGAAATATGATCTTGGAGGAAGCGATTGGCGACTTCCTGAACCACTTTGAAAACGGAAATAAACATTTTAGAATCAGGCAATCCAATCCTTAACACTCATGACCATTTGGCCACTGCATCTTTTCTTACCGGCGCCGGGGAAACACAAAACAAAAATCGTCCACTGCGGATGACGGACCCTTACAAACCCGAAGAGTTTATACTTTTGTAGTGGTCGGAATTTGGCTTGGAGACGGGCCATCTGCTGTCCAATCGAAAATCGGATTTTTACTGTCCGGGCCATTTACGTCGACGTCATCATCAACAACGACAACAGATTACATTATGAACGTCATTTCGACCCAGCCCAGCGGTGAATATATTCAGCGTTTCTGGAAATTAGAATCTATAGGGATTCAACTTTCGAAGGAAGAACAATTGTCTAGTGACTTAGAATCATACAAGTCAAATTGCATTAGCTTCAATGATGGACGATATACTGCTTCGTTCCCCTGGAAACCCGATTACGAAGAGCTATCCGATAATTATAATATCACGTTAAGAAGAACCCAAAATTCAACACACCGGTGCATCCAGAAGATTCTACGCAGATGCAACACGTGCCACTGAGTGACTGGAAGACTGTATGCCGCGCCTGACCCACCACCTTTACCTAAGATGCGAGTTCAAGACACACAGCAATTTACAGTGACCGGGACTGATTTTACCTAAGCTCTACATGTGCGTAGCAAAACGGGAGATGAGAAAGCGTACATATGTCTCTTCACATGAGCTACTACACGAGCTGTTCACTTAGAGGTCGTTCGCGATTTGACAGAAACTACATTTCTACAGGCGTTCAGGAGATTAAATGGTAGAAAGTCCCTACCGAAGATTATGGTGTCTGACAACGGAACTACTTCTCATGCTGCAGCCAACACAATACGTCGGTTGATGAAGTCTACCTCTGTCCAAGATACATTATACAACCAGGGTACAGAGTAGAAGTTTATAACCAAGCGCGCGCCATGGTTCGGTGGTTGGTGGGAGAGACTCATAGGACTTACCAAAACAACTATTAAAAAAGTTATTGGGAAGGCATACGTACCTTACGATACCGTTCAAACAATAGTTACGGAGATAGTATGCGTCATGAAAGATCGCCCGTTAACGTATATGACGTCAGAAGCAGCAGACCCAGAACCCCTTACGCCAGCACATCTGTTATACGGGAGACGCATAACTACCCTACTGTACGATGATAAATTGTCAGAACCAAAACCCTTCACTCACGATACAGTCACCAAACAAGCGAGAGTACAAACTACACTCATCAACCACTTTCGAGATAGATGGCGACATGAATACCTAACGTCTTTACGCCAGTACCACAAAACTACGAGACAAAACGATCAATCAATTAAAGTTGGCGATGTGGTACTTAAACACGACGAGACACACGGAGGGAAATGGAAAATGGATACAATCGAGCAACTTATGACGGGAAGAGATGGTTTGACACGATCAGCGTTGGTACGCACCGGGAATGGACAATCTACTACAAGACCTTGGAGACGGGTACTTATTCGCACCCGGGAGGATGTCGTGCGGACGTCGGCGGAAACAACGAGCGTGACTTTGGCGGGAACGACGAGACGTTGGCGGGAGAGACAAACAGACGATGACGTTGTTTGGGCGGGTTGCTGTGATTGCTCATTTCCGTATGAATCTTATAACAAATAAGTCCCATTCGAAACACGACGCGAGTCGGTCGCTCATTTTAATCCACTACATTTGTCAATTACAAGAGGCCTAACAATTACCTTATGTCCGACTAAATCATTGCCCAATTACAAATGAACATCTATAAAGGGTATTTCTTTCACACCAACCGCCACTGGACCATAAATTAATGTTGATTAAATTTGGTTTAGGACCAGTAGATGAATGAAACGGTTTTCGATGGTTTGATTTTTTTATGAAGGAGACCTTATGTGTCAAGGCAAAGTTGTCTGCTAGGCAACCAGCTTCCTCTAAAGTACCTACTGCTTTTTCAGCTAAGATTTTTTTTTTAATATCATGGTAAATGCACCATTAAATTCTTCAACCAACAATAACTGTCTAAGTTTTCCACGATCTGAATCTATTTTCTTTGAATGGCATCATCGATCAAAGAATAATAGCTCTTTAGTTCTAACAAATACATTATGGGTGTAGCAACTTTCTTTTTCTGCAAATTTGTCTATATGGTTCAGGTACCAATTCATAAGCGTTTAGAACCAATTCTAAAACATTATCATTATTAGAAAGGTGTCCATTACTTAACCGAGAAAAAATATCACGAACCTTTCTAGTTTCAACGCTTTGCAAGTAGTAATTTCCGATGTTCTTTTGACCATTTCAAATTTTCAGCACTTCTTTCAAAATGTAAAAACGTACATGTATTTATAAATTTAATACTGTAACAAATTCAAAATGATTTCAAAGTATACCCAAAGTGACTAGATTATCAATCCCGAACAGTCCCCAATTTCTGTAATAGGATAATCGTAACGAGAAAGAAAATCAGGAAGAGGTCTTTAACAATTAACAACATTTATCAATGAATAAATACAAAACAGTACAGTGTGAGTCAATTTTTAATGTTTTTTTTACCTTAGAACAAGAAATAGAATAAGTCCTTTAAAATAAAGTCTTATTTTAGACTAAAAAAGGTATGAAATTATTTGCCTCCTTTAACCTAAATTAACAATAGTTTTAACTGGCAAATAAATATGAACAGCCTGTTTAAGAAATAACTTTTTTCAACTTACAGATATAAATTCCATTTACATCCAATACTTTTCTCCAATTCTGTATCCTCAAGACTAAAAGGCTATATTGAAAATCCCAATCTACCGACTAAGTCACCCCTATTCATATCAGATTGAAAAGTTCTAGATTCGTCTTTTCTATGGAGATGGCAACATGGATTGGAAAATATTTACTTACAACCAGTTTCTAGAAATAACCACAATGGTACAATCAATGAACCAATATCTACAATACTCTTTATGTAGAGTGAAAACATGTTGCATGTATATCCTATTCACATAACATGGGTTAAACCGTTTTCATAGCCCATCTTCCCTCCAGCATTGGCACAACCATTTTATATGCTCACCATCATGTTTTTTCTTGAGTCAGTCGGTCAACCGTTGACCAAACAATCCTGTGCGCCTTTAAAAACGTGGGAAAATCTGCGACACTTTCTTTTTTTCCTTACAGCGATTTTCATCATTAGAAAGATTTTGTCATTTGGTAGAGTTAGTTGATGGAGGAAAAGAAAGTCTGAAATTGCAATACAAACTTAAGTTCACTTAACCTCATATTCTCCATGTTTCAATCAACTGATCTGGGAGAGCGAAGATACAGATCAAATTGCACAAAATATACAATCAGATCTTGGATCTGAGTCTTCAGATCTATTCCAATCAAGCCAAAATTGGCCCTGCAGTACTCAGAATGCTTCTTCCTCGCTATATCTATTTCATTAATTCAGTGCTTTAACCCTTTACTCCATAGATACTCATTTTGACGTATCAATAACAGACAGCTTTTGAAAACATTGTGGGAAAAGGAGAAATTTCTCGTAATGAGGAATTTCTCATTTTCCCACAATGTTTTCCACCCAATTACGTATTTATATCCTCATTTGTCCATATTTTTTACATCATATTTTTATTTGCTGCTGAAATGGAAGAGCCTCAAATTGGCATATGGGGTAATAGGTTAAGTGTAAAACTCAGTTACATGTTAGTCTCATCTGCTATTCCATGTTGATTGATTCTCAACCTCTCCATATTTCAGATTAAGAGCACAAGGTTTACTTTGTGATGCTCTCGCTCATCATAATGACTCAAATACATTGACCCTTGTCGTCCAAGTACAAGAAAAGTAGCTAAGACCTTAATTGTATTTTTATGTGGGATGTATGTATGTGAAAAATATGTAAAGACGATGAAATTTAAATGTTTTAATATTACTTTTCTCACTGCTAAAGGCCATAACTGTATCTTAAATCGAAAGTTCACGTTTTTGACGAACCCGAGGACGACAACTGTTAAAAACATTGTAGCAAAAGAAAAATGCTGATAGCTGTGGTTTTCATATTTCCTTTGTTTTTACGTTTTCAACATTTCCAATCACTATTTAGTCTTCATTTCATTCGTAATATGCCCATGATTTCGATTTGGACAATTCTAAAAATATATCATTCGGTAATAAAGAGTTTAGGGTAAAGTAAATATTACACTTCTTTAAGTAATGTGGGAGAAATTAGCCAGCCAATGCTCTGGACAGGGTGATTTTGCCTAGGACAATTTAGCCAGCCAAAACAAATAGGTAGTACAATAATTTATCTAAATAAACACGATACATTGTCAAAAGTGGAAACAATAAAAGGCCGACTAGCGACCAAAAGTGAACAACTTCATAGTCATAATACAAACGTATTTTATATGACATTCCCATAATCATTCTAAAGTATGGCTATTCTTGTGGCGCCGCCTGAAGCGGCGGCACTATATTTTTATTCGGTTTTGTAAAGTGCCTGTGGAGGCAGCCATATTGAACTGGTTCCATGCTTTGTTTAAACATCCATCTATATCTACTGTACTTTGATTACCAGATCGGGGTCCATATTAACTTTTTTTATTTATTTGTGAGATTTTTTTTAATATATAATAATTATATTGTACTTTCATCGTTAGAAGGATAAAAAGGCCGGATTGTAGACATATCAACATTTTCCTTTCGAAAAATAATAATAAAGATCTATTTCGAAAAATAAGTCACGTGATAAAAAATTATCTGTCACAAATTTTCGAAGCCGCCATTTTAAATATCTTACCCTGGAAAAGAGATATTTTCAAGCTCTTTGACCCTAGAGCAGCCTATGTGGTACTTGTGACCCCCGTTATATTTTTGTTCTAGTGTTGTATGGATTGTAGAAATATTGTTTTCCTATCGCGATTGTGTTTTTAAGACCAGCTGACTGTAACTAGGTCAATGTTTGAGCGGGTGACAGATCGGTCCCCCTAAACACAGAACCTTACCGAACCTTACAGCTAACCTTACCGAACCAAAGTTTTGTTTGGGCAATACTGTGTTTGTATGACATTAAAAAGTATATTTTCTATTTCACAAACAGTTTGATAGTTATAATTGGAAAGAAAATATAGCCATTTGTGATACATGACGAAATATTTGGACCCTATTGTTCAACAAACCTAAAAACTCGCGTGACTGCTCATTCATTGCCGACAAATGTCCGTTTGTGTAGACAAAATCTTACAAGGGCGACGATTTTCTCCACATATACTATACTGGATGTTAAACGTGACAAAATGAGTCAGGTGATCAACAATATGATTCCTACTGAGCTGTTAACCCATTACCATACAATCCCTACTTTTGACGCCTCTGAGAAAGAAGCCTTCAGAAAACATTGTGGAAAAAGGAAAAAATGCTGGTAACCAGCATTTTCTCCTTTTCCCACAATGTTTTCTACCCTTCACAAAACAAATTTCAATTTTTCAGCCACTTTTATTTTGTCGTCTGCAGATGCTTTCGCTTTGGGCAGTCTTAAAATTTTGTCGTTTGATAACGAGATTCATAAACGGTTTAACGCGGCCCAATGCATTGTGCCCTGTTACAGAAATAAGTGGTTTGCGGCGCCATTGATGTTCAGCATCAATATTTTCTTGTTGATAATGATATTGGTGGCTGATTTATAATGTGTAGGAATTCTATCCAATAGAAAGTTCAAATAACTACGATTTATTCGGTGATTTCAAACCATTGTGGTCATTCAATGTCGATCGATTACAATGCTGATAGCAATTTGATTACTATCAGCTTAATGGTTTCATTTGAACTATTTAGTAGGTCAGGGGTAAGTTTAAACATATTTTATTGCCAAGTTATGTTACACGAATAAAATTCACAATACAGAATAATATACATAATTATTTCATGCTTTCCGGTAGGATATCGAGAAATAGCAGTGAAAATATTTTTCGATCTTACACTGGTACCACCAGTAAAAATACCGATTTTCACGTTCTTGTTGCGTAGGTAAATTGCGCGTGCCTGACAACCAGATGGGAAATATGACGTCATATACCTTACATTTCTCGCGCTTGACGTAACGTTGCTATGCTGGAGGGGTACACCACGGGGAATAAGGGGAAAAACTGTACTGAATTTTGATAAAGCTCTTCCCAGAATGGGTTAAAGCATTAAATAAATAGAATGTTTGTTTTTTTCGGTGAAAGATCGAAATTCATTTCATTTCGTGAACACCATCGATAATATTTTCGCGAGTGGCGCAGCCACTCGCGAAAATATTACCGATGGTGTCTACTCGATGAAATAAATTTCGATCTTTCACCGAAAAAAACAAATATGCTCTATTTAAACGACTAAGCAAACGAGTCTGACCAGAAGTTATTACAGCTTAGATTCGGTCTAAGTTTATAAAATGACATTTTTTTAGAGCCGCCCATTTTCACTTTTGGCTTTCGAAATATTACATTTGTTTTTTTTATTTTTTTTTTTTTTTGAACGACCATTTTGTTCCAGTTATTCTCAAACTTGGTAACGGCAATTAACAAGTCAAGTTATATTAGTGGAAAAGAAGGAAATCCGTTTCTTAAGTATATACAAAAGAAGATAAAAAACACCAGATTTTAAATGATTACTAGTAGATGAATCATAAATTCGGGCGAATTGGTTAAATATTTATCGTTTGCTGCTACAGGACTAATTGAATCGTCCAGTATCCTTTATATAAGTTTAGGAAAAGGAGAAAATGCTGGTAACCAGCATTTTCTCCTTTTCCCACAGTGTTTTTTACCCTTCCGAGATCAGATTTAAATTTTTCAGTCACCTTTATTTTGTCTTCTGCAAATGCTTTCAATTAGAACCAGTCTAAAATTTTGTCGTGTGGTAAAAAGTTAAGTACAATGTATAAATGTGCATATTAAATAGTTATGGGATATACCAGGTTACCACATGCTTCTCGTCCACAAATCTTTCAATTATTATTACTCTATTTCTTAACAAAGTGTTTTATTACGGTGGGTGCCAATTTTGCAGTTCTGACAGACAACCTCGCAAGGCGAGTATTGAACTCTGTACTTCCAGGTTCTAAGGTGAACGTCCTGCTACGTCACTACGAAGGCTTTCAATTACAGCAAGGCAGTTTAAGACTTAGTATCCCTTTATACAAACACTATTGGCTTGCAACATGCAAAAAGGGGCATTCAGACATTTGCGTAAAGTGTCGTCTCGGATCAGCCTGCGCAGTCCGCGCAGGCTGATCCGAGACGGCTCTTTACGACTATATTAGACTTGGGCAAAACAGAAAATTACATCCAAAAGGAAAGTGTCCTTTCTGATTAGCCTGCGCTGAGTGCGATGGCTGAACCGAGACGACATCTTATGCCTCAGTCACAAAATAACGAACTACCGCCGGACGGCGAGTTTTTTTAGGAGATTTTGACGCAATCGTCCGGGGACCGCACGGCGACCGTCCGGTGGCAGTTCAATTTGAACGGCGGCAGTTCAATTTTGAGACGCCGTCCGGCGCCCGTTCGAGTTTTAAAACAAAGTTATAATTGGACGGCGACCGGACGATTTTTTGGCCATCGGAGAGCCCGTTAAATCATCGTCCGGGCACCGTCTAGGCACTGTGCGGTGACCGGACGATGCCTTCAGAGATCGGACGGCGCCCGGCCGATTTTTATGAAAAAGTTTATCTCTAAATCGTCCAGCGACCGGACGGTCATCGGGCGGCGACCGGACAGTCTCCGTCTAGGCGCCGGGCGGAGCCCGGACGGGTACCGCCCGATTATGAATATTTGTACGGGCACCGTCCGGTGACCGTCAGATCGCTGTGCGGCATTGATTTTGTTGAGTCTTTCCGGACGGCGACCGGACGGCAAACATATACTTTGGCGACATGAGAATATCATAAAAGTGTATATGAATGTCTTACTTAAAACGTGGCTACAGAGGCGTGTCATCCTCGGACAATATGACACGCCTCTGTAGCTAGCCAGACGGCGGCACAAAGTTCGAAAGATGTCTGTCCGATCGCCGTCCTTTCGCCGCCCGATGACCGTCCGGTTGCCGCCCGGTGCCTTTCTGAACTGAAAACTGCACGCACGGCATTTCCAAAGAAACTGCCGTCCGATGCCCGTTTGATTTGTGACTGCTTGGGCAAAATGTATGAAAATCGTACGGCGCCCGGACGATGTCCCAAATTTTTGAATCGGCGAAGGTGCCTGTTTTATTTGTGACCTAGGCATTTCGTATCTCCTTTTCGCGTGTTGCAGGCAATATATATAGCCATAAAATTATATCTACCTGTGGAATAGACCAGTGTAACGTTACTGCTTATATAAGAAAAATTATTTCATGCTTTCCGGTAGGATATCGAGAAATAGCAGTGAAAATATTTTTCGATCTTACACTGGTACCACCAGTGAAAATACCGATTTTCACGTTCTTGTTGCCTAGGTAAATTGCGCGTGCCTCACAACCAGATGGGAAATATGACATCATATACCTTTCATTTCTGGCGCTTAACGTAATATTGTAATGCGTTGCTATGCAGGAGGGGTACGCCACGGGGTATTACGGAAAAGAACTGTACTGGATTTTGATAAAGCTCCTCCCAGAAAGGGTTAAAAGCTGCGCCACTTGTGAAAATATTACCGATGGTGTTCACTCGATGAAATAAATTTCGATCTTTCTCCGAAAAAGACAAATATCCTCTATTTATTTCATGCTTTCAGGTAGGATATCGAGAAATAGCAGTGAAAATATTTTTCGATCTTACACTGGTACCACCAGTGAAAATAAAATACCGATTTTCACGTTCTTGTTGCCTAAGTAAATTGCGCGTGCCTCACAACCAGATGGGAAATATGACATCATATATCTTTCATTTCTAGCGCTTGACGTAATATTGTAATGCTTTGCTATGCGGGAGGGGTGCGCCACGGGGAATAACGGAAAAGAACTGTACTGGATTTTGATAAAGCTCCTCCCAGAAAGGGTTAAAAGCATGAAATAAATAGAATATTTGTTATTTTCGCAGCCACTCGTGAAAATGTTAACGATGGTGTTCACTCGATGAAATAAATTTCGATCTTTCACCGAAAAAAAAAACAAATATCCTCTATAACTTACTGAATCGACATAAGATAGAATGGTCCATTGACACTCAGAAATTTATCAGTAGAAAAAAGGTGTTGACCCATGTCAATCTGTGCCAAAAGAAGGCTGAAATGGATTGATATGCTTTGCAGATGGATCACACCTTCTTTCACAGAGAGGACTCAGTTAATTTAAAGTGTGTGCCGTTTGGAGGGAAAGGGGAACCTGGTGCAAATAGACTGAATATTGAAGTGCTAAATGTCAGCATAATTTATTATTTCAAACTTGAAAAGAAAGACTAAAATAATTGCAATTTATAGACTTCCTTTAGCGATAATATTTCAGCATAGAGGACAGTGTACATAAATTTCAGACTGCATATTTTTGCAGTCTGATCCTTACCTACATTTTTTCGCAAACCCATCAACATGTCTAGTTTTAAAAGGCTTTCTTAACCCATTACCAAACGACAATATTTTAGACTGGTCCAAATTCAAAGCATTTGCAGATGACAAAATAAAAGTGACTGAAAATTTGAAATTTGTTTTGTGATGGGTATAAAAACATTGTGGGAAAAGGAGAAAATGCTGGTTACCAGCATTTTCTCCTTTTCCCACAATGTTTCTAAAGGCTTCTTTCTCAGGGGCGTCAAAAGTAGGGATTGTGTGGTCATGAGTTAAGGCTACAGTATAATAGATTCATGCAAGTACTAATTTATGGAAGGAAGTACATGTACTTATTGGGTTCAAATTGTATACAATACGTGAACCTTTTACTGCTTAGTCCATACCACACAATCAAAACTTTTAACGACTCTGACGAAAAGACCTGTTGAAAACATTGTGGGTAAAGGAGAAAATGCTGCTTCTTTTTCTGAAGTATTTCCTAACCTATCATGGACAAATTTAACCATTTAAGTCACTTTTGATTTGCCGACTTTAAATGCTTTTGAACAAATCGAAATTTTAACCGTTTGGTAAGAGTTAGACATCATTACTGGTTGATGCTGTTTTCAACACGATTTCAATTTGTCAGCCAATGTACATATCCATGGATGTTTTTCCAGAGTTTCTCTTTCCAAGGATATAGCTGCTTTCCAACATAACCATTGTTGAAACAATGGTCAGCAGTGAGAGAGGAATTAATCCTGTTGCAAAGACTCTCATCAATCATCTGAAAGAAATTGGCCGAGCGGGAGATCGAACCAGGGACCCCTTGTTTTAAAGGCCTGTACTCCATCGACTAAGCTATAATGCATTGTGTACATATTTTTAAACGTTTTTCAAGAGCTTTTATTAACAAAAGTTTGAACTAACAGGTTCTTTTTTTTATAATTCTGTGAAAACATGTCAAGGTTTGGTAACATATATATAGTCCACTGCAGTCTCCATCGTCATTTGTTAAAATTTCACGTTTAGAATCTGGCTGTCCGCACTCGCCTTTGATCTATTAACAGTTCTTAAATGTCTTTGCAAATTTCTTTTTTTCAACGATAAAAACACTCCCCTAAAATCACATTATAGGACCGGAAGCATTGTATGTGACTAAGGATTCTACACTTCAGCTATCTGATGCTTTACCGTGACCAAATCTACAACAAGAAAATATTGATGCATAACATCAATGCCGCCGCAAATCAGTTTTTTTCCGAAATAAAGCACATTACAACATTTCAAATTAACTTAAGTAAATTTATGCAGAACTGTATTAGAAATGAACTGAGAAGCCATAAACAATCCTTATAATGCAACCCGTAACTTAAAAAACAATCATCAATGGAAGACAAAATCGTAGCCATTCTTCGGCAAAATTTAACATAAATTCTATTGGAGCTATGTACAAAAGCAGCTGACATTCGAGAAACAATCCAAGAAAATAGTATTAAAACTATGTTCTGAATTACCAAATTGATATTAAAAACTGGGTATGAAATGACCAAAGTGGGTACGAAATAATCGAAGGGAGTACAAAATGACCAAGATATAAAGAATAGGTGGATACGACAAGACAAAAAAATTGTACGAAATGGCCTATGTACGAAATGACATAGTTACGAAAAGACTTGAAGCCGAGTAAACAATATGGTTGTCTCCATAGGTACTTTTCAAACGTGAATAAAAATATAGTGCCGCCGCTCATGCGGCGCCACAATCAAGCTCGGAAGAAATCTACAGATGTATCCTTTGCAAGCCTATATAGGCTAATAGTAACTGGAAGGTTAAATTCAGTGGACAGGTATACTACATGTGGAATACAGGAGTTATCTTTCTGTCGGGATCTCTACATGTATCTATATTAGGCAAGGTATGACGTCATTCTACCTATTTAACCTTTCTCCTGCTAAAGAAGTGAAATGAATCATTCAAGCGAATAGTAAAACTCATAATTCCGCTACTTTAATGTTTATCTATAGGGAAGTGTGTCTATAAATTAGACAGTGAAGATCAGAAGATCAGACTAAACGTTCGAGCAAGTCTGAATTTGATCTACATCGCCCTTCCTGGAGTCGTGCTAAGCGACCTAAGGGTCAATAACATCTAACACAATCGACGCGTTTCATTGATCATGTGACATCCCAATAAACCATCCTCAGTCCTTGCAAGAAATCTGAACTCGGCGTATGTACCGTCCTACATTAAGAAAGTACAAATCTATCTTTTTCTTCATCTTCTCATTTATCAGTGATTTGCCAAACACTGGCATTCAATATTTAGTAATAAATTTGTGAAGTTTGCTATAATTATAGGAATCCGAATAGCTTCCTTTAACCCTTTCCCAAACGACAAATTTTGGACCAGACCAAATTGAAAGCATTTTGCAGCTGACAAATTAACAGTTGCTAAAAAGATGATTTTTCTATATGATAGGGTAGAAAACATTGTGGAAAAAAGAGAAAATGCTGGTTACCAGCATTTTCTCCATTTCCCTCAATGTTTTCAAAAGGCTTCTATTCATGACCCGTAAAAACCAGGGATTGTTTGGGAAAGGATTAAGACATCATTTCAACTAGTTGGCTGCAAAAATAATTTTATCTGACGGAGGGGACTGCGACACTAAGTCTTGCTGATTAAAAGAAAATAGACATTTAGACACGCTCTACAAAAAGGGGACAAAGTGCTTCTCCGTAGTGCATTATACTAAGCAAGCCTGGATCCATATGATCCAATTAGTCTAACATTTGACTGGATATATAGAGTTTATTTCATCAGCTTGTGGTTAATATGGGGAAATATTTGCCGAAAAACTTTAAAGGGAAAGGTATGCGAAAATAACGAGTGCCAAACAATGCCGACTTTTGACGCCCATGGAAAACAAGGCTTTTGGAAACATTTTGGGAAAAGGAAAAAATGCTGGGAACCAGCATTTTCTCCTTTTCCCACAATGTTTTCTACCCTGTCAAAGAAACATTGCACCATTTGAGCCATACTGAAATTATCGTCTACAAATACTTTCAATTTGGACAAGGCCAAAATTGTGTCGTCTGGTAAAGGTTTAACAAAAGGCAAATTGAAAGTATTTGTAGGCGACAAAATAAATGTGGCCCATGGTTTCTATCTGTTAGAGTATAGAAAATTATTCCTGAAAAGGAGAACATGCTCGTCAAAAGTCTTCTTCCAGACGTTGAAATTTGAACCCGAAACAATAAACCGGATCTGGAACTATTGAACATGCATATACATGTACATCTTTTGTCGAAATGTTTTTAAATCCACAAAGCTCTTATGACATGTGACTGTTTGGTAAATGGTTGTAACTTTCCCTTATGGAGACTTCATGCAGTTTTCTTGCCACGAGCAGACCTAGATCTATAATCCATATCCTTCTAAATAAGTAAAGCTTTGAATCAAACGTAGAAACAATGACACTGTTATTTCAAATTTATTATTTTCTTTTTTTTTTTTGGGGGGGGGGGAAATATCTTCCTATTGGACAATGTAGATATAGATTTCACGTTCTGTTCAATCTGGTCTTGGTCAACACTGTCCGCAAAAGGTCGGCGAGTCGCGTGTTGCAGCTTAAAGGTTAAATATTGGTGAGTGTAGACCGAGCTTTTTACTTCCAGCATTTTACAAAAAAAGAAACATTTATCAAAGAGTCTTTTTAAATTGTACAGGAATTGATTTGCACTTTACCTTTCAACGAATATATTACGACCATTCTCTGGCAGAAGGATATATTTAATGCACCTCGTGAGGCGTTAACCCATTACCACACAATCCCTACTTTTGACGCCTCTGAGACAGAAACCTTTAGAAAACATTATGGGAAAAGGAGAAAATGCTGGTAACCAGCATTTTCTCCTTTTCCCACAATGTTTTCTACCCTTCACAAAACAAATTTCAAATTTTCAGTCACTTTTATTTTGTCGTCTGCAAATGCTTTAAATTTGGACCAGTCTAAAATAGTGTCGTTTGGTAATGGGTTAAACCATACAAATCATTATGGATCAACAAAATTAATTTTCTTTCTGACAGCTGATTTAATTCGCAGCCTGGTGTCGATCTTTATATCAACAGTAGGGATGCTCAGGGCTGCAAGGTACCTATCTGAGCGGTTTGGGACTTCAAGAGACAATTCAAGACTTGGACATTTAATTTGTGGTTATGTTTATGTTCAAAACCGCATATTTTCCCCTAAATATCAGTGCTAAATGCATCATTTGTACCTTTTAATGTTTAACCTTAAAAACACACACACACACACACAAAACGAACGAACAAATAAAGCCAATTTACATTTCTGTTCGGATGGCAAAAAATTCAACTGTTCCATATCTGAAAGTAAAAAAAAAAAAAAAAAAAGCCCACGATGTCCTCAAAAATGTATTCAGTCTTGCCAAACAATCAAATGATTGGTTAATCTTCACAACTCTGAGAAGTAAGAGGAAATGGACATTTTCTGTTGGTTCAAAACAGGGCAATATTTCACTGTCAAAGCCTTTCTAGGCAATCTGATTTTTTGTCTACACGGTCACAAAATTCAGTGTAACTGTCTTTGATAAACGAAGTAGAAGACGACAAGGATTGTGTTATGCAATATCCATATGGAAATTTCTTGCATAAATTAGAATTTGTTTTCATACCGGACCACATGCCATAATCGACTCGTTCGATTTCTTTTAGTCTTAATTTCATAAATTGGCGCAAGCCATGCACTTGGATACTTGGCGTTCATGTACTCTTGCTGTTTGTGTCGATTTAAAATGAGACGCGTAGAATGTTCAGTCTAGACTAATCTTAGGTCTTCGCTGTCCTTCAGTTTTCGTTGAATATCAGAGCAAAATAGTCTTGAGACTGTGGCAGCATTTAAGAAAATATAATTCGATTTTTTTCTTGAGTTGTTTAACTCTGAACGTTTCATACCCTTTTCATATCCTTCTCATACCCAATGTTTTCTTAACGAAGAACCCTTTGCTGCAAAAGACAAAAGAGTACAATAAGTTTGGATGAAATTTTGCACAATTTTAATCTTAAAACAAGAAATAAAGTAAGTCCCTCAAAACTAAGAATTATGTCTAGACAACAAAAAGTCTGAAATTTCTGGTTCCTAAAACCTAGATTAACAATAGTCTTAACTTGCAAATATATATGAGCAACCTGTGTTTAGGAAATATATTATTCCAACTTACAGATCTATGAATTAAACACTTCACTAATTCTGAATCCTCAAAGCAACCAGTCTAACTTCAAAATCGTTTTCCACCAAGTAGGTCAATCCTATTTTATCAGCTTTGAAAAGTCTGGCTAGTCTTTTCTAGAAAGAAGACAACATGGATCGGTAAACAACGTGTTCAACCCTTTACCAGACAATCCCTAGTTTTTATGACCCTGAGAAAGAAACCTTTTGAAAACATTTTGGAAAAAGCAGAAAATGCTGGTGTCTCCTTTTCCCACATTTGTTTCAACCCTTCCCATAAGAAATTTCAGTATATTTATTACATTTATTTTGCTATCTTCAAATGCTTTCAATTTGGACCAGTCTAGTATTTTGTTGTTTGGTAAAGGGTTAATAACAACCTGTTTCTAAAAACCACTCTGGAAAACCAATGAATGTCAATTTCTACAATACTCTGTATATATAGAGTGAAAGTGATAATGAAGCAGGTAACATGTTTATCCTATTTGCATAACACTTCCCCTTATAAAAAAAAAGTATTAAGAATTAAAACTTTCTTTTGATAGAACATAAAGCATGTAAACAAACATATAAATACATAAAGTTAAATGTTAACTAGTTACGGGTTAAATTCTAGACAAGGTATCAGGAATAATATTATATCTACCTTTTATGTGTCTGATATCCATTTTATATTGTTGTAAAATCAACTCCATCAGAGTAAACTCCGATTCTGGTTTTTCATTTTATGGATAACAATCAGAGGATTATGCTCACTATATACAATGATGGGTGCAGGAGCAGACGACAAATACATTTCAAAATATTTAAGAGCAAGAATGAGACATAGACACTTTGTTTCTATTCTTGAGCAGTTAATCTAATGTTTGTTAATCTTTTAAGAAAAATAACTGACTGGATTATCCGTACCATTACAATTTTCTTGAAGTAAAACACTACCTGCAACAATATCACTAGCATCTAAAGCAAGCTTAAATCCTTTTCAAAATAAGAAGCTAAAGGAACTGGTTCACTTTTTAGTATGGCTTTTACTTTATGGAAACCTTTTTGACCATCATTTCATACAAAATATTTTACGTTAGATATTATAATGTTAAGGTGTTGAAATGTACACATCTCTTTCGCTCTTTCAGCGAGAGGAATACGCCAAAATCCTTTTGGAGGATCAAATGTGGTTATATACTTCTGTCAATATTTTCAGTGCAGTTTTGGCACTGGAAATGAATCAGTCTTGGCTTTGGTTAAAGGATACAGGGAAAACGTTCACTTTGATTAGGTTCTATGAAGTCATAATCCAATAGATGCTTAATTCCCTCTATAAGATGCCCTTGTTTCTTGAGATTCTTTCGATAATGATGTTGTTTCACTTATTTTGAATGTTCAATGTCCACATTGTATCTGTCCGTGTTGGAATATCAGAGAACAAGTTAACATATTCAGAAATTAACCTTTTTTTAATTCATTTTTTTAATTATCATCTAACTGTGATTTTTGTTATCTAAATGTCTTAAAATGTCAGAATTCTGAAGTTTTGCAAAAAAAAAAAAAAAAAGGATTAGACTCATCAAAGTTCATTATACATTACGTTTTCTCTAAATGATTAAGAATTTTGTGATCAGTTTTATTGATACCTAAATGACCTGAAATAGGTGTTTCATAATCTAAGCTTAATTATATCTGATCTATAAGATTTAGGAGCGACGGCTTGATGGTTGATAGCCAACTCATGATCAGCTGAGACTTCAGGAGGGCGCCACTTTCTCATGAATATATTCATTTTTTTATAAAAAAAAAAAAAAAAAAAAAAAAACAGGTTTCTTGAAAGATCACTTTCACTGACAGCTTTTTGAAATAAAGGTACACATTCTGGATCAATGAGTTGTCCTAACTCAGTTTTGACCTTGACATTGTATCATGGCCTTCATTAACTAAAGGTGGAGATGTGTGATCCTATTCTGGTGAATTATGTTTAGAATCTGTCTGACTCTCAGACGGGTATTGCGGCATAGATCTGTTAATTTCATTTTTAAATAAATGGCCGGTCAACTGGCATTCTTTGCCATAGCTCCAATAACTGCACATGACGGGTAAAGGTAAGGAATTTCTTCCTTTATCGGATCGGGTGATTGATATATGCAAGGTGTGTCAGTTACAAGAGGACTAACAATTATCTTATTTCCTGCTAAAGTATAGCGTAATAACAAATGACGCCTTTAAAATGTAATCTTTTTCTGACACCAACAGTCACTAGACCATTAAATGAGTATGAAAAAAGTAAATGTTATGAAGCGGAACATAAACCAGGAGCCACATTTTACACCCTTGATAAGGACACTAGTCCCTGAAGAAGTCTTCTCAGAAAAAGGTAGGTTGTCTGCTGAAATAGGAGATTGAGGAGGTCTAGTATCGTGTAAAATTTAACATCTTGTACAGTCTATTGCTTTGAAAGTGGACAAGTTCAAATTTGGATTGTAGAGATTCTGCACTTTAAGTCAAAGTTGGCAAAATCACTTTTTAGTGACACAAAACAATCTGACATGAATGGTTCATAAATCTCCATAACGGTATCTATCTGATCAGTCTCAGGTACCTTGGCCGTGACAGGGACTTGTTCCTTAAAACGTGACTGAGGCGTAGACTTTACTGAATGAAGTAAGGCCTGTAGGCTTATTGCCTTCTTGGTTTTCCAGTTTTCTTTTTAATACGGGACATTCAGAAATAATATGAGCGGATTCTTTGCAACAATTACAAGATAGTTGAGAAATGGGATTTTGGCCTTTGGCTTCATAAGGAGACTTGGATTTGGGACTGTCCTGATTGGAGATGTCATTATGTTGATCAAAGTTTGGTTTAGGATCAACTAAATGAATAGAATGGTTTTCGAGGATTTGGTTTACTTATAAACAGGCTTTATGGGTCAAGGCAGAGTTATCCGGTAGGCAAGCAGATTCTCCTAAAGTTTCAATTTCTTTCTCGTCTAAGAAAGTGTTCATATCTGAATTAATGCATCTTTTGAATTCTTCAACTAACAATTATTGTCATAAGTTTTCCATAATCTGAGTCTACTTTCTTTGAATGACGCCACCTTCAAATAATTGTTGCTTACATCTACATTCAACATGGGTTTGGCCATTTTCTTTCCCTTTTTCCTAATTTTTTGTCTATATGCTTCAAGTACCGATACATAAGTCTTTTTGAAATCAATTCCGCAACATTATCGTAATCAGAAAGCTGTAAATTACCAAGTTGAAGAAAAAATATCGCGAGCCTTTTCAGTAACAAAGCTTTGCAAAATTAAATTCCAGTGTTCCCTTTGGCCATTTCAAATTTTCAGTAAATCTTTCAAATGTGAAAAGTATTTATCAACCTCCTGTTCCTGAATGGAAGAAAATCAGTCTGAGGTGTTTTGTTATGTCAAAGTCATTAATCACATGCAAAGATGGTTTTCCTTTATTTTCTATTTCCAATTCTTTCATTTCTATTTCTTCTTTTTTTTCTTATCCGAACTATAATTATTTTTCTTTCATTCTCTCCCCATGTTCTAATTTGATTTTTTCCCATGTAACTAATATTCTTTTTTCCATTTGTAGTTTCAATTTTTCTAATTCAATATTGACTTTACCGTCTGTCTCAGATACAAGAATGAGAGACAGAGCAGACGAATAAAATATTTCTTCATCAACTAAAAAATGAACAATAGAATTCTAAATTTCATGCTCTAACATACAGTAGTACCTTAAATGACAGTCAGTTTACAATGAGAAGCAAGATCTAATAAATCAAACGTTTTTGCAAAATTTAACAACTCCTAAGAAGGCTCAGAATTTTTTGTTCAATAGCAAAATTGTTTTAAATGATAAGATTCAGTCAAACGAGCTCTTCAACGGCTTTTTAGAAGACGATCTCGATGCTATTCTGACAGCCATGACGGCCGTTTGACGATAAATTGGAGAATGAGGCAGCCTACATTTAAACATTGATAATCATTTGGCAAAAACTTTCTAAAGTATCTATAAATTTCAATTTTTAATTCAGTCCTACCTACTGTGGCCCGATTATGCATCTAAGGAGAACCATACGAACCAAGTTGTAAAAGAATGATTACCAACGGATAGTTTGAGTGAAGCTGTACAATGCTGCTCCACTGTTTTAGATTATTTTGAAGTGATATTTAATGATGAGAGACGAGGTTCACACGACTAGAAGTAGTATCCATCCATTCATGTGTTTAGGTAACGCTTTCAGTGTCTCCATTACCGCATGTTACTGGCTGGTCTCTCTTCTAAACAAAGTAATTCCTTGGATCCACAACGTCCAGTTTAATGCAGAGAAATGACTCCCATTAGAAAATAACCCACGGTCATTTCTCGACGTAGAGGAATGACCCATGGGTCATTTCTCTACGTCGAGAAATGGCCCATGGGTCATTCCTCTACGTCGAGAAATGATCCGTGGGTCATTTTTGTAATGGGGGTCATTTCTCTACATTACATCGGCAAGGAGATATTTTTCTCAAAAAAAAAAAAAAAAAAAAAAAGAAGTTTGAAGTAACATTATTCTGGCTATTCTATCGGGTTGAGAGTTTCATTTAACTCATTACCACATGCGGAAATGGACTGGTCCAAATTCAAAGCATTTGCAGACGACAAAATAAAGGTGACTGAAATATTGAAATTTGTTCTGGAAGGGGTAGAAAACACTGTGGGAAAAGGAGAAAATGCTGGTTACCAGCATTTTCTCCTTTTCCCACAGTGTTTTCAAAAGTAGGGATTGAGTGGTAATGGGTTAAGTTAAGCATGACAAGGTATAAGGTGTGCTATTTAATGAGTAGACGTGTTCATTTGTATCTCTGCAATCTTTGCAAGTAAAATACAGAGAAAAGCGAGTACCACACAGACTTCCATGGAAACGGACTGGACTCTATTTCCGTGCGAGGTGTTTATTTCACACTCCGGTAATACGTAATATTCTCTGAAAATTTCAAATACAGTTGTCGTCACATCGCCGCATTTGTGGTCCAAAATATGATAAAAACATTTGTACAGGTATTCCATTTCTCTGAAAAAAAAGGAAAACAAAGATTAACCCCTATATCTGCAAAATAAATGGAACGAAACTTTTGAGACGATAAAAAATTAAAAAAGAAATCGCTATTTCGAAGGTATTTATTTGGGGGGAAATGTCCCATCGGAAAATGTGAATAAAAGATCAGGCTGCACGTTTTGTACTGTCTAAGCTTGATCTACATTGTCCACAAAATGTCAGTTAGCCGGGCCTAGGACCTTAAACGGTAACCCAGATAGCTCTAAATATTACAATTCAAATAGTACGTTTGTGGTTGTGTTCGGCTTACGTCAAGATCATATACTATTATACCATTCTGCAGATAGTGTAGGTAGGGATCAGACGGCACTTTTTCTGCAGTATGATAGTGCATCTACAATTTCTGCCACCATGCAACATCTCTACCTTGAAACTATAAGTTTTAGCCGTTTATGCTATGGATAAAGTCAATCAGCTAAATCATTCAGTGATTAGCTCGATAACCCAGTTGATCACGTACAGAGCTTAAAACCTAGTGGTCTCTGATTTGATCCCCAGTCCGCTTAAACGCTTTACGAGGACAGATGATTTGATTTCAGACCGTTTTCTTTTTTCCTTGACTGTAACACATATTATATGCGGAGCCTTAAGAACGATTAAATTACAACTTCGGTTTTTATAGCAGATAAGGGGGTAAAGTTTAATGATACGCCCTTAAAGCCATAGGGAAAGAAAAAAATGGTAAAATTTGATTGGCTGAAGAATGGTCCAGAATTTAGTCAACAACATGTATGTAAACATTGATGAAATTACAGATCAGATGGTGTTTGGAATAAATAAATATATTGGAAATATTCGATATGACACCGGAAACGTCATAACAATGATTTCTTTGATAGCCTCCAGGAAATGAAATGCATTTTCTATCGATCCTTATCTATGCAACATTCACTGTCTATACAGCAAGATTAACCGGAACAACACTTACACACATGTCAGGTTCCTAGCATCAAGTGGTAGGATATTTTTGCACGATGCAAGTTCACGGGACAGTTCATTTAACACACATCTTCGGTTATTAGTGAACTCTGAAACATGAAATATTATCTCTTAACATCAGATATATCTTGGGTTGTAAAACTCTGTTCAGATCGCATTTGCAAACAATGAAGACGATCTAGAGCGTGCTGTCTGATCTTGGATATATATTATCCCATTTGGAGAGTTTTTTTCCCCGACCAGGGGAAACTAAGAAAAACATGTCATATTTATATTTTAACTGCTGGCTTTAACAAGGTTGATATATTAATTGCTCGACAAGTTGTATTATTTTGTTCAAAAGTCAACGAATATTTGATATTTTTAATAAGATTATATCTCAAGAACCATATACTTGATCGAGTGTGAAAACATGTACATTTCTATTTGAAATTTGTATGACCAATTCCCTTCTTTTACATGTGTGTACTACACGGACAAAAAGATATTTCTAAAAAAGTTACACACCAAGACTTTATTTGAAGTATAGGTTCTTTTCTTTAATCATACTGTAGCTCTCCGAGACTATCAGGTATTTTTGCTGAATTTATAGGAGAACTAAAGGCGGCAATAATTACAAATAAAGAGTATAATTACTAAGCTTTGACTTCGTTCAGCACAACTTGTTTAGCATCACATGAACAGTCATTAATGACCGAGTAGAGTAACTACGAATTGAATCTATAAAGGCTAAATTCTTAAACCCCATACCACATAATCCCAAGTTTGAATGACCTTCGTAAAGGATACTTTTAGAAACAATAATGGGGAAAATGCTGGTAATCCGAATTTCTCAACACAGTTTGTATTCCATCAGAGACAAAATCAATCAGCTGAGCCCAGTTTAAAGTCGTCTGCAGATGATTTCAATTTCGATCAGTCTACGAATTTGTCTTTTAGTAAAGCGTTAAAAATGAAGGCAGTTCTGTAAGAAAAAAATATCTGGTTCCGAAGTACTACGAATTAGCCACTGCATTCCAATTATCGCCAATTATTGGCATCTCCTTTTGTATTGTTTTACCTTGTGACTCAATATTCGTACACACAGACTCGACAAAGAGATAATGCTGTTCGTAGCTTGCTTGACGATCATTGTATGCAGGTAACTGTTTACACAGTTCTTCTAAAGCACCGGTGTAGGCGCAAACAGCGTCTTCTTTTCCACTGAAAAGATTGTAAAAAGTCAAATTCTTCAAAGATTTGATAGTAAGTTATCATTTCCCTATCATTAGTGCGGCGACCCAAATAAGTACCCTTTGAATCTCCTGTAACTGTCCTATAGACAACAGGTAAACGCGCCGTCACACCATGACGTTCTGGTCAACGTTCTCTAAGCGTTTTGAAAATCGTTCGATTTTTGAGCGTTCTAGAATGAGGATTTCACATCTGGCGTGTTATTAATGTGTGCCTAACGCATGACTAGCGTATATCTAACGTACGAGAAGCGTGTAACAGCGACCAAGTAAGATACCTCTGATATCTCCATATGCATGGACGTTCGGTAAACGCTCGAATGACGCTAAATGAACGCCAAAATGACGTTTGTTTCACTTTAGTCACACGCTCCGTGCGCTAGGAGACCGTTCAGCGGTCGTTGACAGGTCGCCAGTGAGTCGTTCACTGCAAAGAAAACGATTAGTAACAACCAAGTATAACGCTACCGTAACGACTGACTAGCGATAGCTGAACGCGTGTAATGCTCGATGAACGTTAGTAAAACGTCCCAAAACGTTCTTTAACGATCTTCAGCGTTTAAAATTAAATGTTGAAGAACCTTGGTGTCAGTGAGAACTTTTGTGTGTGTTCAAAACTTTTTTCCGGACTAGCGTTCTCCGCCGATTCCCGGCGATCACCGACGATCACCGACGTTCACTAGCGTTCACACAACGCTCTTCTGGCGTAATTCCAGCGACCATGGGCAACTAACAACGTTTCCTCAAACGTCAGAAAACGTTGACCAGAACGTCATGGTGTGACGGCTCCTTAACAATTAGTTTATCAATGAGAGATATTATATGTAATACGCACCAATCAAATAGCGCATAACATATTGCCTATATAACCGTTTTGAAATAATGAAGCAATTCTTTTTTCAAAATAATTTTTTTCTGTTAGGTAAAAGAAAAATGCTTCAAATTAAATTAAAGCAAGAAGAAAGGATAAAATTTATATTTATATTTCCAATCCCATTTCTTTAAAACTTTACAATTCTGACATTTTTAGAAATTTAACTTATTAAAAAACACAAACTGGCACATTTAGATAATAATAAAAAAGAAGAATTTAAAATTCTGAATATGAGCAGCTATTCCCTGATATTCCAACACGGACAGATACAATATACCATGCTGTGGACATTAAACATTCAAAACCAGTGCAATAATGAATTCCAAGAAATTGGAGCATCTTAAAGAGGAAATCAAATATCTATTGGACAATGACTTTATTATAATGTAGTCAAAGTGAATGAAGTTCTCCTTGTATTCTTGTACCAAACCAGATGGAGCTTTTCCTATGTGCACTGACTATAGAAAGGTTGACTATGTGACCGAGACTGATTCGTTTCCTGCGCTAGGATTAGATGCCTGCATTGGTCATGCTAAAAATGTAACCAAATTTGATCTTCCAAAATGATTTTGGCAAATTACTCTCACTGAAAGAACTAAAGAGATCTCTGCATCTATTACTCCTGGTTGACTTTATCAGTACAAAGTTATACCGTTAAAGCAAAAAAAGTAAAATCGCCGGCAACATTTTTACGTCTTATTAAGATGATAACGTCTGGATTGGACGATTGAAGGTCTTACATCGATGACGTCATCATTCACAGCGATAATTGAGATTATCATCTGAAGACTTTCGGACAATTTTTTGACAGACTGTTTTCTTGTTAAAGGTGAATGTCGTTTTGACAGTCATCATTCCATATAATCTGTTTTCGTCTGCCAAGAAGTGGCTCAGCAATGACAAAACAATAACCACAGAATTTTCCGTAGTAACCTGCCATACCAAGACATCTCACAAGTTGTCTTTTGCATGTACGTACACGCAAATCAGAAATAGCTTTTACTTTAGCTTCAACGGGTTATACATGTCCCTGTCCAACAACATGGTCCAAATATGTTAAACTAGCATAACCTTGCCAAAGTAAAAGCCATACTAAAAAGTAAATCAGTTTTTTTAGCTCCTAATTTTGAAACAGAATTTAAGCTTGCAGCCGATGCTAGTGAAAATATGCAGGTGGTATTTTACTTGAAGAAGATTGTAATTGTGTAGATCATCCAGTTAGTGATTTTTCTAAAATGTTTGACAAAGATCAGAAAAACTACTCGAAAATTTAAAAAGAGTGTTAATGTCTCATTCTTGCTCTTCAGCTCTTCCTAATACATTTTCTGTCATCTCCTGAACCCATCATTATATATAGTGATCATAGTCTACTAATTTTTATCCATAAAATGAAAAACAAGAACCAGCATTTACACCGGCGGGGTCTGTTTTTACAAGAATACCGGTATAACATGGATATCAGACACATAAAAGGTGGGGATAATATTATCCCTGATGTTTTGTCTAGAGTTTAACTTGAAATTAGTTAACATTTATCTTTATGTGTAATAACATTTCCATGCACACTTAAGTGTAATGACATGCTTATAGTCTAACAGAAGAAAGTTTTACTTCTTAAAACTTTCTTAGGAAGGGAAGTGTTATATAACTAGGATATACATGTAACCTGTTTTCATTATCACATTCATTTATATATACAGAGTATTCTAGAAACATAAAGAACATTCACTGATTTTTTTCCCCATTGTGTTTTTTAGAAAGAGGTTGTTATTAAACAAGTTGTTTACCAATCCATGTTGCCATCTTTCTAGAATAGACTAATCTACTACTTTTGCAGCTGATATGACTAGAAGTGACCTTCTTATCATGATTTTAAACTTGTGACTTTGAGGATTTTACAGAATGAGTGAGAAGTGTTTGATTTAACTTGGGATTTAGATCTTTAAGTTATAATTGCTATTTCTTAAGCAGGTTGCTCATATCTATTTGCGAAATAGAACTATTGTTATTTTAGGTTTTAGGAACCAGAAATTTCATACTTTTTGTAATGTAAAAGTAATTCTTAATTTTAACTAACTCTAATTTTTTGTTATAAAATACATAAAAAAAAAAACAAATGTCAAAGTTTCACTCAAATTAAATCTTATTCTACTCTTTTGTCTTTATTCCTTAATAGATATTGTTAACTGTTAAAGCTTGTGGCTGGTTTTCTTTCTGTTAAGCTTGTCTCGTAACAATCGAACCAGGAAAATAATTGAATCTACTGGGCTTCAGACTGTTTTAATGCATTATACTTCAACAATTTTAATTCCAAAGTCTTGCATTATCTTTTAAAGTCTACCATCCGGCTGAATCCTGCTTACAGTCTCAGGGTGTTCCTGTTGTAAATGCAAAGATCGACTAAAAGATCCAATTTTATTAAAGACACCTAGAAAGACGGGGAATTCAGCCCTGTTCTTACATACAGGCATCCGCATTGGCCATGATTCGAATGTACAACTCATTAGCTCACCACTGTAAGGACGGGAAGATTAATTTGAAGAATTTTAACCCTTGCGTTGCTAAATAACTCAAACAAAAATATTTTAAATTTGATTTCAACAGAACTGTTTTGGACATTGTAGATCAAAGATCAGAGTCTAATCTTGATCTGCGCTGTTCACAAAATCAACCCGAGCCGCGCTCAGCAACTTTATGGTGGCAAGAATTGAAATACTGTTTAACGAAGAAAAAGTTCTCTGTCCTCTAATGTAAGGTGAAGCATGGTGAAATAAAAAGAAAGCCTCCCACAAGCCATGCTTCTTTTTCTAAAAGCTTTTCTTTGATCAGTGTGTATATGTGGGAGTTATCGAAACAATAAACATTATTTTTATCAGTATTGCTGTGGTAGTAAACTGTTGTTGCTGTTGTTATCATCATCATCAAAGCGCATGATGAAAAAAATACCTACCGGCACATCGACTCCCCATACCCAATGGCTTTATTGTACTCTTCAAATACAGTTTTGGACACGCTTCTATCGTTATACTCGGCCAGTATCGAATCCAGATTGAGCTGGCAAGTAGATTTACTTGTGCAACCTAGAAAATATAACAACACTTTGACTGCCCAGTTTCACGCATGGCACTATTGTAGATAGTGTAGACGAAGACCACATATTACAGAATGTCTATTTCCGATCAACACTGGTCAATATTTGGTGTCCGCTGGTCTGTTCTGGTTTTCTCTAAAGAAAGTCTATATCATTTAACCCATATCCATTTTTCCCGGTGAAAGATCCATACATGTATAATTAATTAAAGCCCTATTTACAGGATGATAACACGAACTGTAAGACTTAAATATGCATAAATACGCATAAAAACTGACAATTGGTTAACGTGGTGGATAAAAAGAAAGTGAAAAATGAGAAGTAGTTAATCGTGAATGAGAAACGACATACTAATGTACTACAGCGAATAAACAACGAATATCAACAAACGTCAGCCACTTCCGAACGAAAATCTTGCGTGTCGTCTCCATGCGCTCAGAATTAATTCCTACGAAGAAATCTGAAAGAACGTCAGTAACCAACGGGCCACTAAGCGCACGACGCACTAGCTTTTTGCTAACGGTATAGAGGAAGATCACGCGGTAAAAAAACATGGAGTTTGATCTTGTAACTACATTGTCCGATAGGACGATATCTTTCCCTTCCTCGACCGAAATATTCGGGTTTTCATTGTCAATTCACCTTATCAGCAGGATAATCGGTTAATTCGCAGGAAGTAATTTAAAATTTGTTTGAAAATTTCCTCGTTCGAATGCCACAGTAGAGATAACAAACCTCTGGCGAACTGTGGACGAACAAACCGTTCGTACTGTCGAAATCTTTTGACACACTCATTGAAAAACAATTTATGCGTACGTAGTCCATCTAAATTTAAACGATCTTATACTGGAGAGCTAACAAACGCTCGCATATGTCTACGGATGCCATTGCCACTGTATTCTAACATACGCCGCGTTTATTCTTTATCGTATAAAAGTGCCTTTTAAGATCACGACATTGATGGGTCAATTATTAAAATTAGTGTTAAAGAATCTTCTGGTCAACGAACTCTTTATTTGAAGGCAGAAACAGGGGTTCCCGTGCACTTGTTATCCAGGTAAACAGCACGTACCAGTCAGCCAGATGGAAATGTGACGGAATTTATCCTACATTTCTCGCGCTTCACGTAATACTGTATTGCGTTCTTATGCGGAAAGGATACAGAACGGGAAGTTATCAAAAACAACAGTACTTGATTTTGATGTAAGTCCCCTAAGAAAGGGGTTAGAAGCAGGAGTGAATATATATCTTCGATTTATTTCATGCTTTCCGGTAGGATATCGAGAAATAGCAGTGAAAATATTTTTCGATCTTACACCGGTACCACCAGTGAAAATAACGATTTTCACGTTCTTGTTGCCTAGGTAAATTGCGCGTGCTTAACAACCAGATGGGAAATATGACGTCATATACCGTACATTTCTCGCGTTTACATTTCTCGCGCTTGACGTAACGTTGCTATGCGGGAGGGGTACGTCACGGGGAATAAGGGAATAAGGGAAAAGAACTGTACCGCATTTTGATAAAGCTCCTCCTAGAACGGTTAAAAAGCATGAAATAAATAGAAAGTTTGGTTTTTTTTGGTGAAAGATCGAAATTTATTTCATCTCGTGAACACCATCTGTAATATTTTCACGAGTGGCTGCGCCACTCGTGAAAATATTACCGATGGTGTCCACTCGATGAAATGAATTTCGATCTTTCACCGAAAAAAACAAATATCCTCTATATCTCCCACTAATAAAACTGAATACTTCAATTATAGGACTACATGAAATGCAAGGCCCACTTACTGCATAATTGATCTGATGATTCGAAAAGCAGCCATTTGTCTAAGTATACATCTTCTTTAAACAGATCGAAGAAAGGAAGGTTGTTCTGTAAAGTGACATTCTCACAATCTTTGTAAGACTCTAGCATACACGTCAAATTGCTGCGGTATTTCTCTCTATGAAGACAAAAAGTATCCATCGAGAAGTTAACTCCTTCAAAATTCGCAACCATCACTGCTACTTTTTTTTTAACATTTTACCACAAAATCTCAAGTTGTAACGACCATAAATAATAAAACTTTTTAATGACAATGTAGGAAAAGGAAAAATGATGGTAACCATGATTTTCTCCTTTGCCAAAATCTGTACATGATGAAGCATTCATATAAAGAAGAGAAGACTACAAAGTATTATTAATGTATAAGAATTATACTTAGATGGAGATAAATATACATAACAAGAGAAGTTCGCATTGCTAAAGAGACAGCATTGTTAAAGAGATTTTTGGTGTAAACATGGAAGGTTTAGAGATAAAATAATTTCCAGAGAATATCCAGAAGGGACACTGCACAGTGGAACATGGTCCGCCTACAGGCCGGATCGCAATTCGTTTAGTTTCTTTCTTTTGGAATACCTGTAGTCGTTAGATTATATACCAATACAAACAAACACATGTGTGCCTCTAATAGCGTCCGTTTTCACCAACCATTCCTAAAACGTTTTTGTCTTGATCTTCAAGATGCTCTGACTGTGAAAGTAACATGACTTCTGATTGGCTAAACCAAATGGTTTAGCCAATTAGAAGTCATGTTACTTTCATACTGACAAAATTCTGAAGAATAAGACGAAGAACTTTCTTTAGAATAGTTAGTGAATACGGACCCATGACAGAAAATAGGAAGATATCTGCAGATACTTGTCTTGATGAGCTCCTGTTTATGTGAACCGTTTCAAAGATCAAGTACAAAAAGAGAAAGCTTCGAAAGGGTCAGGATCAATAAATATAGGTGAAATACAGAGCAATCTTTTAGTAACAGGCAGCCTTTAATCGTAGCAATCAGATTTAATCTTTAACGTTCTAAGTTAGTAACATGAACCTTTCAAACAATTAGTTAATGTAGGACCTGTGTAATGGAAAACAGCTATTTCCAGTGAAATGCCATCCTGCAAAATTAGCTATAATTAAAAATGAGTATTATTGAACTACTTTCGCCATTTTTTTTTTCATTTTTTTCCTTCTTTGAATTAGCATTTATAAATCTAAAACCATAGATCTATATTCTCAATTCAAAAAGAGATAATAATTACCTCCCTTTTTCAGAAAACTAACAAAAGTATAAAAAAAATAACTTCAAGATAGACATAAAGGGAATATCTGATCCGTTAGAAATGTGCAAAAATATTATTTCTGCATAAATTCTTATTTATCCTTATTTATCAACCAATTAGAATATTTGCCCCATGTTCACCGGAAGTGCATTACACAGGTCTGACCTTAAAGATCGAATGTTGCTATTTAAGTGACTTTTTTCAGGGAAAAAAGTCTTTTTATCGTTCCATGCAGTCTGATCTTGATCTACGCTGTCTGCAAAAGTCCTTAAGGTGCTTTGACCTATTTAAGGGTTAGTCTCTACTTGAATTAAGAACTTACAAGCACACACGGCTTAATGGGATGTCAAATGCAACATTTATCAGAAATTCTGGCAATATGTCAACATAACACTCTTCGAACAATCTGTCTCTGGCTTCACATCCCTTTGTCCTTAGGTAATCTGTAAAGGTTCGAGTCATTTTCTGGCTAAAGGGTGCCTAAGGCATCTCCATGATGTCTAATACCAGAGTTCCAGATACGAGGAGTTATTTTGATTTCAAACTTAAAAAATATTAATTACTCTCCTTTAAACCCTATGTTATGGGTACTCATTAGAATCGTCTCATCGAGACGATTCTAACGAGTACCCATAACATAGGGATTGGACGAGAAATAATGCATTAGGAATTCAATAACTCCATCTTACCTGGAGCTCTGTATTCCGAACAAGTCATCACATACATGTAATTATGGATCCACGAAAATCGTTTTATCTCACAGCCGACTGAATAATGAGGTAAAATGGTCCATTGACATGCGGAAAACTGACCTATAACAAAAATTTACCAGCATTTTCTCCTTTTCCCACGATGTTTTCAACATCTTCCTTCCTCAAGACCGTTAAAATTCGGGCTTAGTAATGGTTTTACAGGGTTAACAGAGAAGTAACTTCATCACGGGCAAAGCTCACTAATTTGTCTTGTGTCCTTCATAAAAACAAGACTACATGGTCTCAGTCATGGTTTGCCATGGAATAATGCAGGGGTACCAAGGCGAATCAAAGCATGTACATCCTAATATCAAATTCCCCATGAGAACCACTTGGTAACCTAACAGCTAATCGGTAGGTACAAACTTGTGATTGGTTGCACCCGTCAGCTTTTTCTTTGGTTACCTCTTCACCAAGCAATCCCGAATTTTAGGAACTCTGAGTAAGAAAGTACTTGAAAACATACTGGGAAAGGACAAAATGCTGGTAACCATCGTTTCCTACCCTTCACTAAACATTTTTTTTAATTTTTGAGTCGCATTTACTTTTTTGTCCTCAGATGCTTTCAACTTGGACTGGTCTAATATTCTATCCTTTGGTAAAGAGTTAGGCCATCCTCCGATGTCTGTTGTAGTTTATCCGTTGTACATCTTGCATATTAAACTATTTTCTTTGACTTCCTGTCGACTCACAACACCACTTGGTAGTTTTCAACTACACGGCATTAAAAAAAAATCAGACACCATCCTCTGAGAAATTGGTAGGTGTAAATCATACTTTAATTTCATTTTTAGCGCCTTTTCTGAGGGATACCATCTTCGCGAGCCAAGGTTACGATCCGTACGTGGATCTTACTTTGGCGGATCGAGCCCGATTTCGAGATTCCCTCGATAGGCCCCCTACTGGATGCTGCTTATTATCTCCCTTTAAATAATATTTCCTATAGCTCATGAAATATCGTTTTACAAACCGCTTACGAATACAATAATTCAACACGAAGCTGTAACCTCAAACGTACTTCGACATTCTACGGTCAGGTGCTGGGATATAGCCTTAAACCTATGTTAATTTATTTGTCACACTGAAACTCTCTGTAAATATTGTTCGTCTATGTTTTTTTCGGTAATAAATCATTACAGATCCTGCATACATCCACGGAGGTATTCATGTTTACCTTCTATTTTTATCCGAAATGTCGCGACCTTGTTCTGTTGTCATCAAGCTACGAGCGATTTGATTCGTGCTGTAAGGGCTAGCTGCAACCAATGAAAATGCGTATCGGGGAATGTCGAAATCAAGCGCGATCCACCATGGGTAGAGTTTAGTTTAGTTTAAACATATTTATTTTACATCGATTGAGAAACAAGTTCTTACAACTTATACTAATCTCTCTCGATTCTGCTTCCTGGGAACTACACCAGTACTCGCGCCGAATGTGTGGGCCAATGAAAAATCCCAAAGTTGATTCCCGCTCCCGGGTATCGAACTCTGGACCTTTAGGTTATGAGGCCGACGCTCTACCTCACGACCACGGACACCACACATGGGTAGAGTAACGTAGTGGATTGTCACCCTTGGCTTGCGAAGATTGGATACATATAGGAGGTTTTTAGGTTGTAAAACTTTTACCAGTATTTTCTCTTTTTTTCCCGCAGTTTTTTTTTAGTAGTTTTCAAGAGGATTATTAAAACTCGGGATTGTTCGGTAACGGTTTGATAAACATTTTATGTTTATACGCTATGTAAGCTAACCAGGGTCCACGGTAATGATATTTTAACCCTTCACCACACAATGACGACATTTAACACCCTTGAACGAGACGGCTTTAGAAAACATTGTGGGAAAAGGAGAAAATGCTGGTTACCAGCATTTTCTCCTTTTCCCACAATGTTTTCTACGCAATCAAAGAAAACTCATTTTATATGAGCTACATTGAACCTGTTATCAGCAAATGCTGTCAACTCAGACAGGTCTAAAATCTTGTCATGTGGTAAAGGGTTAATCTCCCTTCAGGGTCCAAACAGTACTGGGACAAGACGTAGGGCTTCTTTAATATTAGGCAAACCCCTTCATTTTCGACAAAGTGGCGTCCGATTATATAAAAGGAGAATTAAAGAACGAGTGAGCTTAAAACCAGACTAAAAAAGGAAGCTGGCAATAGAAAGAAGCATATGTAAAATCCACTTTTATTATTAACCGAGCAGTGAAATCCTGGAATTTCCCAGTTTAATAAATTTTGATATCATCACTAGTGACGTTATCAACTTTCACTTTCACTTCCTGACGTAATTTGGGAACTACTTTTTTTTTTCGACTACATCTTTTTCGACTTTCAAACGCAAAATTACAAATAATTATGTTGAAAAGGTATATAATAAATAGAATAATAAACTGGTTATTTTTGATATGAAAAATATCTCACTCGGACGCGTCGTACGGCGTTAAAAAAACTCGTGCTGCGCACTCGTTTTTTCAACGCCTAACAACGCATCCTCGTGAGAAATTTTTCATATAAAAAACAACCAGTTGATTATCCTCTATGGATTTAACTCCCCACCTGCCCCCATCTCTCCCTCCCTCTCCCTCTCTCTCTCTCTCTCTTAATCTTCCCTTCTCTCTCTAAATCTTCCTTTCTCTCTTTCTCTATCCTTTTCCCACTGTATTCTTTCTCTCTCGCTCTTTTTCACTCAGTCGGACTCTCTATCCCCTCAACGTATATGTATGCATGGTTAAGATAGATGCATGTATACTTACCGTGGTGTCCGTGGTCGGCCTCATAACCAAAAGGTCCTGAGTTCGATTCCCGGGAGCGGGTGTCAACTTTGGGATTTTTCATTGGCCCACACATTCGGCGCGAGTACTGTTGTAGTTCCCAGGAAGCAGAATCGAGAGAGATTAGTATAAGTTGTCGGAACTTGTTTCTCAATCGATGTAAAATAAATATGTTTAAACTAACTTACCGCATAACAGAGAGGTTGTATTAAATATACTAAGATTTTGCGGGATGTAGTCGATGAACAAAAACTGTGTCTCTTCAACTGTTACGTTGGGACATGCTGTCAAATTTGTCAGTATGCAGTCGACTGCACCATCGTTTGAGGTCCTTATTGTACAAAAATAGAATATCTAACTTAACCATCTTTAATAAAATCTCTAAACGACTCTAGTCAAAAGGTATCAAAAACCTTACCGGAAAAGAAAAAAAGCTGGTAACCAGCATTTTCTCCTTCTTCTACGATGTTTTACAACCACATTAAAGTCAAACACTCAGCCAATTTTCATATTTCTTTTGCGGAGGCGTTAAGCCATTACCACACAATCCCTACTTTTGACGACCCTGAGAAAGAAGCCTTTGGAAAACATTGTTGGGAAAAGGAGAAAATGCTGGTAACCAGAATTTTCTCCTTTTCCCTCAATGTTTTCTAACATGCTGGAAACAAATTTCAATTTTTGAGCTACGTTTATTTTGTCGTCTGCAAGTGCTTTCAATTTGGACAAACCCAAAATTTTGTCGTTTGGTAATGACTTAAATTTGGTCAAGGCTAAAATGTTGTCGTTTGGTACATAATAAACATATCATTATTAACATCTTGTTTTACACAAAAACCGCTAGTAAATTTATTTTACGACTTGAGTAGGTTATTAGAGACACATTTCACTGACATAATACAACAGACAAACTTTAACGTTCTAAAATTCTGAGTTTGCAACAACATTCCAGACTCAACTCGCAAAAGAATGGAACTATCCTGTTATCTGAGTTAAAGTTCTTTATTTTGTACAGTTAAGTCTATTAACCCTTTCCCAAACGACAAAATTTCGACTCTTCCAAACTCAAAGAGTTTGCAGACGACAATTTCAAATTTGATAAAAATGGCAGAAAGTTGTCAAAAACGGTAGAAAACACTGTGGCAAAAGGAGAAATTGCTCGTTACGAGCAATTTCTCCTTTTCCCATAGTGTTTTCAAAAGACTTGTACTGCAGACACGTAAAGACCAGGGCTTGTTTAGGAAAGGGTTAAAGCGTTATGTCAAGACGGGATTTGAGAGTATTTCCACACTAAAAACAGTTTTTTAAGTGTTAACCCATTACCACACAATCCCTACTGTTGACGACCCTGAGAAAGAAGCCTTTAGAAAACATTGTTGGAAAAGGAGAAAATGCTGGTAACCAGCATTTTCTCCTTTTCCCACAATGTTTTCTATCCTTCACAAAACAAAATTCAAATTTTCAGTCACTTTTATTTTGTCGTCTGCAAATGCTTTCGATTTGGACAAGCCTAAAATTTTGTTGTTTGGTAAAGAGTTAATGTAATTGAAATGTATTTTCTACCATGCACTACGCAAGTCATTTCCTTAAGTCATCAGTGGATCTGCAGAGAAATAAAAGACTTAAGTTATGTCTTGAGACCAGGCCCAGGACTTGCACGAATTACTAAATAGTTGCCTTGGTGTTGCTAAACTATTGATGAAAGCGTCGTAAAACACATTCATTCATTCATTCATTCATTCATTCATGTACCTGCAGAACTCATCCCGCACAGCCAAAAAGACGTAGTCCGAGTCCACACCATTACCAAGTGGGACGTAGTTTCTGTTATAGACAGATTGTAACGTGGCGTTGATTCCTTGTTCCAGGGTTTGAAAACACGGAGCAACGGTATTTAAAACATCACTACAGTCCGCTTGCACTCCGCTGTACAGCCAAACTGAAAGCATAGGAAGGAATGTTCACCTTTACCCTTGAACTGATAAGCGCCCTCACTCACCTGTTACGGACAGTGTAGATCAAGATAAGTTATGCATTGCGAAACCATCATCCCATTATTCACACATGACTGAACGTTTTTACTCAGACTAAACCCTACGAGTATACTGACACTTGCAGAGATAAGTTCTTTTAGTTCTATTTATTGCCACAGAAAGTCTAAACAGGCAACGACTTTCCATCTTGCTCGGGAACTAATTATATCTCAACCAACATCCTTTCATTAGAGTCGGGAGGATGAATCAGTTCTAATAACATTTTAAAAATCTTTTCGTACCTAGGTGTACTAACAGACAAAGTACACACTTTAAGCATATCCGGGTCTTTAATTCCATATTCGAAATAAACAGCGATTCATAAAGAAGACATGTAAATCCCAGTTGTTACAACTGTTGTGTGAACATTACGATCAAAGTAAATCGTAGTTATCAGAAAACTTAATCGGCGATTTTATCCTTAAACAATTTTCCAATTCATAGAGTGTGTCGAGTATTTGGGCGTGTCCAATAGGATTTTAAAGCTGTGACGACAAGCGTTCGAAAGCTAGTCCTCCTTTCCTAATATTGTGCAAGCTTCTGGTATCCCGCTCTTAGAGCCGGTGTAACGTTGTAAAGTGACCCCCATAGAATAATGACCCCCCGGTCATTATTTTATATAGAATAATGACCCCTCTCTATAAAATACTGACCCCCCTTATAAAATAATGACCCCTCCTGATTTTATCTATAAAATATTGACCCCCACCTAACTTATTGCTAATTTAACATACTCTACATGTATATCGATTCCAATCACTGTCGTGTTTATTTGTTGTTGTTGTTGTTTTTGTTGTTGTTGTTGTTTCTACTGGAGCTGATGCTGACATAGCTCGTTTTAACGTTATTTTGTATGCTACTAATTTTGTTTTCAACTTAAAGGCAACATTTTTCTCTACTTCACCTGACCTTAGATAGCCTTTGTTCATACCGCGGTGACATTGCTTAAAATCATTGTGCTAAAAAGCCAGGCTTTGAGTAACTCTTAGCAATCAAAGTAAATGGAAAATAAAGACCAAAGATTACCAAGGGTATGTCCTGATCTGAACTGCAGCTTATCCGTCCTGTCAGTCGAAACAGCCGTATTATCGAGCGCTGCATATTGAAGTGTCCATTGTGGTTGAACGGTTCCCTTTAACATCAAAGAAATAAAACTGCAACCACCGCACAGTATTGCGTATATACTAAACTATGAGGCGACTGAATGGACCCTAGCTATTGGAACCATTTTGACTCGTATAGCGCATTGTAAAAGTAGCAGAAATCGTTCTGTTGTAAAGCAAATTGTCGGGTACTTGTTTATTTAACACCAAATCTGAGTGTCATTATAGATACCTAGATAACTATCTCGCTAAAGTGACTAAATGTCAACAGAATCACTCTAATATGCAACCGCCAAGTAGGACAGTGTGTATGCCAGACACCCATACACAACCCTGGTAGGCCTCGAACTCACAACGGTGAGGGGCAAGTGATTCTCGGTCGGAAACCTTAACCATTTGTTCTTTCCACACAAATAGGCATCGGTAGTAGTTCTTAATCTCTGAAAATACTGTACTGTACAGACGAATCAGAACCCATACAGATGCGGTGGAAGCGCCTAACCAGCCAGTTTGAATCGGTTCCGCCCAATAATGAATGGAGAGTTGCGGTCAAAAAATTCTGTACGTACGGACGGACGCATGCACGGACGGGTGCCATTACACCTCCGATGCCTATCGGTGGAGATAATTATGTTGTAAGTGTACCTTAGTTGGGTTAGGGTTAGAGTAAGAGTTTGGGTGTGTATGTGGGGGGTCGTTATTCTATAGGGGGTCACAATTCTACGTGAGGGGTCACTTTTCTACGTGTTGGGAGGTCATAATACTATGACCCCCCGGTCATAATATTATGACCGGGGAGTCGATATTCTATATAAAATAATGACCCGGGGGGTCATTATTCTATGGGGGTCACTTTACAACGTTACATCGGCTTTTAGAGCCGGTGTAATGCAGAGAAATGACCTCCATTACCACTCTCTTGCACTCCGGACCACCTCTGTAGTGGGCTCAGAAAGTAGTTCGTCATTACGTGATATTTTCGTCACATGACCAGAACTCAAAATGGCGATACAAACGCCGGTGAAAGAAAGACCAATATCGATTACTTTATGTGCTGTTGAAACAGCATACGACCAATCAGACTAAGTGGTAGGAAATGTGAAAAAGACGGATTTTCTGAAAAGCTTGAATGTCTTTTAAAGGACCATAACTTGTTTTTTTAATCTTATAACCTAAGATTTATCGGTGTGTCTGTCGCGAATTCTGCGAGTTTTTTATCCTTTTGTCACAATGTTTTCAAATATTACTTGTTGAATCACCTGTTTAGGTAATTTCAGTTACTCATGTAGTAAGAGTACATTTTTGTCTACTCCGGTAAGACTCCGGTTTTATACCAAGTTAAAGTTATACTCCGTTTATTGCTCCTTTGGTGCGCTAATTGGGTGTCAACTGATTCTTATGTTTCATATGATTTTCATGCAGCGGAGCCAACGGAGCACTAAAACCATATAAATAACAGGGTTTGAATGACGAATGGGGAGTTTGAAAAGGAGTTTGGAAAGCAAACCAGAATAAAAAGAACGTAAAAGTGTTCTTTCGATAGCTGTAAATCGGCTAATTAAAATAAGAAGAAAAACAAAGAAATGAAAATAAAAAAAGGTTCTTTGGATAGCTGTTGTTGGTCAGCTAATTAAAAATAATGAAGAAGATTGTCTTCGTTGCTGTTATATTTTGGCTTATAAATAGATGAATAAAATAAAGAATGAAAATAAAGGAAGTAAGCTGAAACTACGGACTTGTTTAATATAAAATCCAATGCGTAGAGAATTAAACCAAGGACTAAGAGGATCTTTGCGACATTGTTTGGCGCCGGAACCCGGGAACAGAATCAGACTTGAGAATTTCAAACTCATTAAACCATGGCGGACTTGAAATACATTAAAGGTGTAAGAACAAGATACCGGAACGTTTTAGAGAATGAACTACAACGATGTGCTTCACTAATAGACAGTGACTTTGAACTCGAGACTAAAGAAGAAATACTAATGAAAGTTAACAAGTGCATAAAGACACTGGATATATATCGTGAGAAACTTGAAGACAAATCTAAAGAATTGTGTTGTGCTATTGACGACTCGGACGAGGATTTGGTTGGCGAAATTCTTAATGAAGACGGATTTCTTTGTGAGCAGGTTATCAGTAGCCGTATTGAACTTGAAGAATTCAAGGATCGATCCTTGACCAACAAATAAAACACGAGGAAAAGTTTGACCAAAGTACTGTGGAAAAAGGAGATCTAGTTAAATTGCAAAGTGAGTTGCAGAAAATGGTCATGGATCAGATGAAGCTACAACAAGAGTACTTTGAAAGGCAAGAGAAAGGACGTCATGATCAATCCACTGTAAAACTACCTAAATTAGAAATGATACAATTCGATGGTGACAAAATCAAATGGACAGAATTTTGGGATACTTTTGACTGCGCTGTCCACAGAAACAAAAAACTGTCTGATGTAGAAAAATTGACATACCTGATGAATAAATTGACCGGAGAAGCTAAGAAAACAATATCTGGTCTAGCACTATCGAATGATAACTACCGAGTGGCGGTAAACCTCTTGGAAGAGAGATTTGGAAGAAAACAAGCTATTATTGACTTACACTATTCGCATCTGATGAATATCCAAAGACCGGAAGAAACAGCCGAGAGTTTGCGCTCATTTTTAAGTGAAATTCAAAGACATCTGAGGAGCCTGGAGGTTTTAAAACAGGATGTGAACCAAGCAGTATTTGTATCTATGATAAAATCCAAATTGCCGACTAAAGTTTTGGTTCAACTTGAAATAAAAAAAGATATCAGTTCTTCATGGACAGTTGCTTGGTTACTGGATGAGCTAAAACATTACGTAACTGCCATTGAATCTGCTGTTCCAGAACAGACATCTTTCCAATATAAAGGAAATGCACAAACTTCATCTCCCGATAAATCACGAGTGGAAAGTGGCTCCGGAAGGAAAGAGAATGCTCCGTTAACTGAAGTGAAAAGTTCAACGGAGGCTTTATTCGTGGCCTCAAATCGGAATAAGGTGGATAAACCTGTCTCTACAAAATTCTCAGCTGATCAGTGTAGATACTGTACAGAGAAACACTACACTGATGAATGTTGGAAATATAAGACTGATATCGAAAGAAAGAAACAATTAAAAGGAAGCTGTTTCAGATAATTACGTGAAGGACATTTGTCCAAGGATTGCAAGAGAAACAAAACATGTGTTTATTGCGGAGAAGAAAACAAACATCACCGAAGCCTTTGTCCGAAAATGTTTGAAACTAAGACACTTCATGAATCTTCAAATATGAGTTTCATTGAAAAGAATGATCAAACATCTGAAAAGACTCCTAAAGAAAATTTCTTAGTATCATCCAATGATATGGTTCTAATGCAAACTGCATTTGTAGAAATTAACAATCCGAGAAATGCTTTTTGTCTTAAGACTCGACTACTACTCGGTTGTGGTTCGCAACGAACGTATATAACGGAGTCACTGGCAAATCGGCTAGGACTAAAACAGGAAAGTGAGCAAGAAATACAATTATCTACTTTTGGTAGTGACAATCCAAAGGTAATTAAGACAGCTTTAACAACGTTGTCTCTAAAATTGAATAATGGCCAATACATGAATGTGACAGCTAATATAGTTCCTGTCATATGTGGAGGCATCATCAGAAATCATATCGATATGTCGTCGCTAGGACATCTTGAACATTTGTTAAAGAGTGTAGATATGGCAGATACAATTCCGACAGAAACTGAGAGCTCAAGTGTTGAAATTCTAATCGGAAATGATTACTACCTTGATTTAGTATTGCCACATAAGCTTGAGCTGCAGCCCGGATTATATCTACTTAGTTCTAAATTCGGTTGGATCCTGACTGGACGTACAAGTGAAGTAAACAAAGCTGTGAATGAAACAAACTTACTGATTCTTTTCCACGAATCAAATTTGACGAAGAATGAAGCGTTGATTAGTTCTGTTAATGTGATCCAAATGAAACCTAAATTCGAAGACTTTCGGACTATCGATAGTATTGGAATAACGGACTCGACTATGGAAGAAAAAATGTGGACTTCTGTACACATGAACAATGAGCAACATCAAATTCAAGAGGAAGTCAAAATGCTTAGCGCAAATCATAACGTAAATAAACAGTCTGTGGTTGGTCCGACATCTCAGTTTTCCTTGAACACAAATAAATTTTCTTTGATTAGTAGGTTATTCAGAATACCTATCTATACTTTACGGTTCATTAAATGTCTGAAAAAGGCTAAATGTAAAAAGGGTCCATTGAAGAGCCAAGAAGTGCTGTTTAGACCACTAAAATCTGCTGAGTGAACTCTGGATTAAGGTGTTAACGATGTTCGTCAACAACCTTCAAATAATATTTCAAATCTAAAGGCAAGACATTTAAGACTGGGCCAGCGGTGGAATCAAGAGCATAAAGAAAATAAGGGACAGTTGTCATATTGAAATAATTTTTAACTTTCTGAACTTCAACTAACTGATTTTAAAGAATGTGTTAAATTTGAATTCTCATTAACTCATTATTTGATTTTCCCTCAGGTGGGAGTGTCGCGAATTATGCGAGTTTTTTATCCTTTTGTCACAATGTTTTCAAATATTACTTGTTGAATCACCTGTTTAGGTAATTTCAGTTACTCATGTAGTAAGAGTACATTTTTGTCTACTCCGGTAAGACTCCGGTTTTATACCAAGTTAAAGTTATACTCCGTTTATTGCTCCTTTGGTGCGCTAATTGGGTGTCAACTGATTCTTATGTTTCATATGATTTTCATGCAGCGGAGCCAACGGAGCACTAAAACCATATAAATAACAGGGTTTGAATGACGAATGGGGAGTTTGAAAAGGAGTTTGGAAAGCAAACCAGAATAAAAAGAACGTAAAAGTGTTCTTTCGATAGCTGTAAATCGGCTAATTAAAATAAGAAGAAAAACAAAGAAATGAAAATAAAAAAAGGTTCTTTGGATAGCTGTTGTTGGTCAGCTAATTAAAAATAATGAAGAAGATTGTCTTCGTTGCTGTTATATTTTGGCTTATAAATAGATGAATAAAATAAAGAATGAAAATAAAGGAAGTAAGCTGAAACTACGGACTTGTTTAATATAAAATCCAATGCGTAGAGAATTAAACCAAGGACTAAGATGATCTTTGCGACAGTGTCAAAACTGTTGTCATCATTCATGGGCGCAGCCATTTTTGTTAAACTTGGCGTAAGATTCTGATCAGTAAAGAGGCTCGAAAAAAATAGTTCCATTTTATATAGGTAAATTCATCAGTTTGAACGCACCTATAATGTATCCAGAATCATATTTCCTTTGTCTACCTTATAATTTTACACATGAAACAGTTAAACAGTAACAAAACATCTTTTCCTCGGTTTGACAAGATTCTTGTCATTTAGCCCATCGCAGAGATGTATGTGAGAGTAAAGAACGACAAATCTGCTTGGAGATTGCTCCCCTACAAAATGACCCACGGTCATTTCTCTACGTCGAGAAATGACCCGTGGGTCATTTTGTAATGGGGGTCATTTCTCTGCATTACACCGGATTTGCCAGTCAGAGGTTGTAGAACAAGCATTAGGTCCCATATTGATTTTCTGATGGTTCCCCGATCTACGATACCCAAACATTGATGGAAAGAGGAACAGGATTAAATAATGGAGAATGTTTTAAGAAAAAAAAGCAGGCGCTTTACTGCAAAGTAGATCTACATTAGAAGATTTAATTTCTAAGCTAATAGTACAAACGTACATATTGAGATTTCTAACTTTATTTTCCGGAAAGAGTTTACATTATCAGATAGAGTGTATGTTCATGTGTATTCTGTATGTATGCAAAAGCAAAGCAAACATGTTTTCGGTTGCTAGTGCATAAATAATCCACACACTAATTAACCCCTTACCCCATAAGGCATTTCTATGGTATCTCTTACTGACCCTAAATAACAGCAAGAACAAAGCCGTTTCTAATGTGTATATGACACCTTTTGATAGTATAGAAAACATTGTGGCAAAAGGTGAAATTGCTCGTCACGAGCAATTTCACCTTTTGCCACAATGTTTTCCAAAGGCTCTTACAAGAAATACGTAGAAATGAGTAACTATAGTGTAAAGGGTTAATTTTGCTCTTCTGAACGGGTATCGGTTGTTCCTCTGGAAGACAACAAGATCGTTTCCTGTAATGTATCGCTATTCTCAAGCTTCCCGTAATACCACTTTTAGAAGGTAATGACTCATCATCACCTTGTTATGCCATCCGACTGGGGGTTTTCTACACGAGCAAGCATTACACCCCAGTTTCGAAAAAAATAGGTCCTCAAAGACCAATGAACTGACGCCTCTCTGTCATTTGATATTTACAAATAATATGCGGATTAAAAATCACTGTACGCCATTCACACAAACAATGAATATCTGAGTTAAATCTCGTAGAACTCGCTCTAAATTTAAAAATTTGTCTCGTTCCGCAGCTTTGACTTGACCTAGTTTGTAAAGTACGTCTCAGATGAAACACCCCAAAACACCCAGAACCACTGAAAATACCCCAAAACACCCAAACACTCGAAAATTACCCAAAACTATGCCATTGCACCTCAAAAAAAAATCTACTTTAAAACTGCATGCGAAATGCTTAGATACACGATTTTGTGGAAATCAGCCATAAACTTTTGCTATCAATTTTAGTAATTTAGGTCTTCCATACGCTTAATTTCGAAGTAGTTCATGTACTTTGATTAATTGAGAATGCCATCTAGCGGGAAATAATATGGCGTACGTGTCTGGGATAGAAACCGAAAGTAGATAACGATTATGATCAATTAAGTTAAATTGCTGATTACGGCTTTTTTCGGACCCTAAAACAGTAGCGACAAGGATATTTCAACCCCTCCGTATACAGTAAATATAACCTGAAATATGAAACGCTGGGTAAAATACAGCAAATTCGACCGTACATTGACAGTTGCACTGAGGAATACGCTAATCTAAGCTCTGTGGTTTTATGTAGCAAATAGCATCGATGATGATGACAGCTGATTCTTTTATTATCTCCAGGTGGATCTACGACTTAAACCTGCTCTGTAACTTTGTTACACCTCACAAGCTTAATGGTAAGACTATCGACCCATTAATATCTAAAATAACCTGCAAACCGAAACCGCCATCATGGCAGAACGATTTACCTTTCATTTTAAGATGCGAAGTGAAAATATGAAACGGTAAACCAGAAGTTGGTAGAATCAATGTGAGTTTGGGACAATTTTAGATATGTCGAGAGTTTTTTTTTGTCAGCGTGTTACAGAACATTGAGCATTATTCAGAGAACGTTATTGTTAGAAGAAGAGTTGACTTTGAAACAGGCAGTTGATGTGGCTGTAAGTATGGAATTGTTAGAGACTGAAGCAACAGAAACAAAGGGCCCATGATACAGTGTTCACACAGTGGTTTAGGGTGGTAAAGCTAGTTGTGACAGTCAGAATTGTTTTTACAAGAATGCCAAGTGTCATAGCTGTAAAGGTCAGGTCATGTAAGCAAGATGTCTCTAAAAAGACCATAAAAAGACCAAAAGAAAAATCACAGCCTATGGAATAACAGGAGAAGAGAAATTAAAGAATGTCCAAAATTCACCTTCTGAATCAACATCAAACTTTGGTGTCTGAAAATTAGAATGAGGGAGAGTGGCCAAATTTCACAAGTATATCAAAGTCAAAATTTTGGAAACCCAAGACCTGTATGGGTTGCATTACAGAAAAAATCAAAACAGAATTAGAAACACTAGTGTATAGTGGAAAAGGTCCAAACTTTGGATGGGCAACTCCAAAATTGTCCTGCACAGGCTTATCTTCATTGTCTCCAGCTAATTGGTTGATTGTCTCCAGCTAATTTGTTGAAGGGCTCCTTGCATAACTTAACTAGGAACTGAAAGTTGCCAAAATTAATGGAGGTGGTAATATCGCTGTACATATCGGCCAGTCCTGCGAAAGGTTGTAAATTCTCTAAAAAACTAAACTAGAATGTTTGACTGATACATTTACATTAAGAGTTAGGAAAAGTATTCTTGTAAGTTGTGGCATAACAAGTCTTACCTCTCTACCAAACTACAAAATTTTAGATTTCTTCAAATTTACAGTATTTGCTGCTGACAGAATAAATGTGACTCAAAAATTGAAATTTGTGCTGGGAAGGGTAGAAAACACTGTTGAAAAAAGAGAACATGCTGGTAACCAGCATTTTGTCCTTTTTCCTAAAATGTCTCACAAGCCTTTTATTGTTAGGGTCATTAAAAGTCAGGATTGCGAGGTAAAGTTTTAAACTTCCTGACACTGAGGTTTCATGAGAAATATGAGACATTGTTGAAAAAGGAGAAAATGGCGTTGCAAGCATTTTCCTGTCTCTACATATGTTCTCTTTGTTGACTTTCGCCACAAGTGAAGCCAGACTTGAAGATACAATCTTATTCCTAAAATTTTCGTTGAAACTGGGTTTTTCTTACCATGAGAAAGTTTAAACATTGTGGCAATGTGAGAAAAAGCTGGTAGTATGTTTTTTTCCTTTCGACAAAACATTTTCATTACCTTTTAACATTATTTACATCCTTTTACCCATTACCACACAATCCTGCTCTTGACGACTCTGTGAAGGAAGCTCTAGAAAACATTGTCAGAAAAGGAGAATAAACAAATTTGAAATTTTTAGTCACTTTTACTTTGTCGTCTGCAAATGCTTTCAATTTGAATTTATAAGCCTAAAATATTGTCGTTTGGTAATGAGTTAAGGCATTACCTATATTTGTCTGCTGCAATTGCGCTCAAATTTGAGAGTAAGAAATTATCTTACCTTTTTTTTTAGCAAAAAATTCTGCCCAGGATATTTGAAATAATAGTGTTTGGAAGATTAGCCCTTTACTGCATGATGATGACTTAACAATTTGAAAGAGAAAGCTTTTGAATACATTGTGGGAAACGGATCCAGCATTTTCCCCTTCCAACAGTGTTTTCCACCCTATCAAAGAAGAATCATTTGATATGAGCCACACTGAAACTATCATCTGCAAATGCTTTCTACTCAAACAAGTCTGAAATTTTGTTGTGTGGGAAAGGGTAAAATAAAGAAGATAACAAAAATGTGCCAAGGGAAACCATTATTCAACCAAGCAATGTGTCCTCTTCCCGTAATGTTTTTCATCCAAAATGTGACTGAATAGAGCTTGGGAAACAATAAATGTGTTTAACTCTTTTCCACACAATTTTTAGGTTTGAAGACCCTGAAGAAAAAGGCTTTTGAAAACATTGTGGGAAAAGAAAGAATTGTTGGTAACCAGCATTTTGTTCTTTTTCCACATTGTTTTCAAAATCTTTACCCTTCACCAAACAATCCCTGGTTTTTATGGCCCTGAGATAGAAGCTTTTTAAAAACAGTGCCGTAAAAGGATAAAAATGCTGGTAACCAGCATTTTCTCCTTTTCCCACAATGACTTTTTACCCTGCTAGAAACAATTAACAATTTTTGCGTTGCCTTTAATTTGTTGTCTGCAAGTGCTTTCAATTTGGACCAGTCTAAAGAGTTAACCCTTTACCAAACAGTCCCTTGTTTTCACGACCCTGAAGAAGAGGCCTTTTGAAACATTGTTGGAAAAGGATGAAATGATGGTTACCAGCATTTTCTCCGTTTCCCAACATGTTTTCTACTCTGTAATAAAACTACACGTCATCTGTGTCTCTGTCAGGTTTGTTGCCTGCAGATGCTATCAATTTGGAATGGTCTAAAATGTTTGTGTGGGAAAAGGTTAGACAGATACTGTCATTTTTGCCCAATTTTATTTGTCATCTGCAGATTCTTTTAATTTGGACTGGTCTAAAACTTTGCTGTGCTGCAAAGAATTACATAGTTTTTTTTTTTATAGGAATATTGATCGAATTGATAGAAAGTATTATATAATTTCATGTATTGACATGATTTTCTATTTAATTAAACTGTTAAACTGTTAAAATATTATTTAGCTCATATACTGTTTCTAAAGTCAGTCAAAGTCTGACCACTTTTCTCCATTTTGAAGAACTAATCCAATTTTCAGGCGAGAGGGAAGCAGCTTCTCCTCAAATACTGAGAGTTGGCAAAGGCCTTAGTATTCAAACCTGACAATACAGTTAGAATTTAAGGACATTTCAATATCATGTTTAACCCTGTATTTGATACAGCAGATTATCCAGCACCAACAGCGGAAAATATGTTCATAAAATTAGATTGCAAACAAAACTTTAAAGAAATTGACATGTGTCATGTGCACTAACATGTATAATTAAATGAGCAGTCGCACAAATATGTGACAAGTTCATAATATGTGGGTCATTACTGATACTGTATAAGTGGAAATTATTGTGATGTGGAAATTTCTGTTATTTTACGAATTCGAAAAATTTGCAAAATTTCATGTATGCATGTTTTACCAGAAATATACCAACAAATAATAAGTGTTTTGAATTTGCAAACATAATCAGTAATTCAATTTTTTGACACATGTACATGTATGTCGTAGGCCAGGTGCAGATCTGCAATCTGCCTAGACCAAATTGGCATTATAATTTTCTGTAGACCAAAATAGATTCTTTTCCAATCTTTTTTAATCATATTAATTCACATGTGTTTACAACTGAGAGTCTCTGTTTTCCACATTGCTTTTTCTTTTCTGAAGAGCAAAACATTAAAAAAAAAATCTTACTCAGAATTTCTTTTTAAACTTTTATGTTGGTGTTTAAGTTGAATAAGATTGTTTATATGTAGTTGCACCGTACTAAACGAGAAAATATTCCAATTTGGTCGAGGCAGATTGTGGAGCTGCCTAGTCAAACTGGAATCTTATATTGGTCTAGGCAGAATTGCATTTTGGTAAAGGCAGATTCCATATCTGTCTAGATTCCAGTTTGGACTACAGCAACCCCCCCCCCCCACACACACACACCCATGTGTATGTGTGAGTTTGTAAAACCTACCAAACGGGGAACTTTGTAAGAGTGCACACCAACAACCGGGTACCACCTACCAAACGGGGACGTCCCCTTTTGGTCTTTAGTATAAATTCGCATTCCAGACCCTCTCATTATCAACATGTCAAATTTAATTAGTAATCTGGCGCGTACCCCGATTGGACTATTAGCAGCACACACACATTATACACATATTCTGATATGATGCGAATTTGTGTGTATATGTTGGAATGCAGGTCCCCGTTTGTGCTGTAAAAAAATCACATACTTTACCGCCATTTCCAATGGGTTGAACGAAAGGTTTCGAAGACAAGCAAAATGAAGACAGCTTAGCGCTATCGTAGTTTTAAATGTATCAGTTGTAATTTCATGGTGAAACAACGTGAAAATAGAAGGATTTCTATTTAACGACTTTGGTCAAAGTTACGCGAAAAGCAATAATCATCTAAACAAAGACATTCAAGAAAATATGATTACAAGCCAGTTCTTAGCTACTGTATGTAGCTTATAAGCCTTTTTCTGAAAATAAATTCTTAACAGACTTTTTTCTAGCAAATAGTGCACCGGCTGTTTTTTTTTTCACGAAAACAAAACATCGAAGGACAGTGATACATCAAATAAATTTCGAGATACATTATTTCGACGTTTCCTGCCAAGTCTGACTCAAAAACCTTCAGCAAATAGTGTAGATCAAGATTACATTGTACTGTAGGTACAGTTATGTATCCACACTGTCCAATAAGCTCTCGCTCTCTCTCTCTCTAGCCGACGAATCCGTAATAGAGAGGACATTAGCCAAAAAACCGGGATCTGAGGACAACCATTTCTGAGTGTTTTTCGCATAACTCTCTTTCAGTTTTCACTTCTACCATCCAAAAGGAACCTTGTTGTGGCTTTGGCTTGAAATCATCATAAAAAAAGAGAGTCGCTAGAGTCACTGTGTGGACAATATTGTCCTCACGTTACATTAATCTCTTTTTTCTCTCATACTGTGTGAGGACAGTGTCCTCACATTACAGCATCTCTTTTTACTCTCTTTTTTGTAGGGACAGTGTCCTCACGTTACAGCATCTCTTTTTACTCTCTTTTTTGTAGGGACAAGTGTCCTCACGTAACAGCATCTCTTTTCTCTCTCTTTTTTGTAGGGACAAGTGTCCTCACCTAACGGTATCTCCTTTTACTCTCTTTTTTGTAGGGACAAGTGTTCTTACGTAAGAGTATCTCTTTTTTCTCTCTTTGTTTGCAGGGACAATTGTCTTCACCAAACAGCATCTCTCTCTCTATCTATGATTTGAACTAGTGATCTTTTTTACCATACCAAATGCAATCTTAAACTGGCCTGAGATATCATCAAGATAAACATACTTAGCAAATTTTGCTATGATTGCTTGAAAATTGTGTCTGCTAAGATTTTAACGAGATCTGTCTAAGATTAAATGAAATGAGCTACTTTTTAGGCCTGGCTAATCCCAAATTCAAAGTTGACCTAGACATCATTGATCTAAACAATACAATACATTTTATTTGCTCCAATGTAGATTTTATTTGCTCCAGTGTACATTTTGCAAAATAACAATAATTAAACAATGTAGTAGTCAACGTGACTTTTGATATACATGTACTTGAAACTATTAAAAGGGAAAGAGAGTTATATAGGTAATCAAAGAGTGAAAACGCTATTCTGTAAGTGAAAAATATACGTGACCTGTTTTGAATGAAAATCATTGTCCATTTTATTTTGCGAAATTGGGATGATTCTATTGCTGAGAGAATAGTTTGAATTATTTTTGTAGTATTTATATCGTATTCAACATTACTCCAATTATATCACACTAACAAGTGCACTTATTCATGCTCTCTTGTTTTCCTTTACACTTACGCTTCACCGTGAATAATCTTTCTAAGAAACTGGCTGCTTTTCAAGTATGTACATACATATTGTCGAAAAACAATGTTCATTTTATATTAAGAAAATACATATACTTTTTTTTCTTTCTTTTAACGAAGGATAGAAAATGCATATAAAGAGACTTTATATAAAAAGACTGATATGAGACTTTATACCACCTAGTGACCTGATATGCACGCAGTATAGAACATTACTGTTAAATATAGACCTTTCTTTTTGTACTATATTTATATTTGATATCAGCATAAAATTTTATTACAACTTCATCTATATACTAAACATTATAAGGGAGATTTGAAATTCTTTTGTCTAACATGAGACTTTGTAAAGCCTGCATAACAGTATATACAAACGATCTTTTATACTTTTTAGAGTAATGCTTTTGAAAACATTGTGATTTCTACGCTCGTTTAGAGAAAAGCTATTGAAAACATTGTGGTAAAAGGTGACGAAGCATTTTATCCTTCTTTAGAACAGTGCTTTTGAAAACATCGCTATGCGTGCATTTTTAAAGGACAAGCTATCGGAAATATTGTGGTAAAAGGTGACATAAAGGTTAATATATTTTGTGCTACTTTCGTGTCAAGCTATTGAAAACATTGTAGCAAAAGGAGACAAATCATCCAGATGTCAATATCTTATAATTCTTCGAATGAAAGCCTTTGAAAACATGCACTTTTGGTGCTTCTTTAGTAAAAAGTTTATAAAACAATTTGGCAAAGGTGATATATCATGCTAATGAAAACGGGAAAGTAGAAAGCTGCATAAATCAGCAAAGTTAACATGCATACATTATACAATATACATCTATCCAAATATCTTTTGAAAAGCAATAACGTTATTTACCTGCTTGCTTATAAGCACACAAATATTTGAATCAGTGACCTATCTTTTTACCCAGCTGAACCCATATTCAAACTTGGCCTAGATATCACCAATATAGATATTCTGAGCAAGTTTCACAGCATATAAGCCAAAATTGTGGACTTTAAAGTATTAATAAGTCTGAGCAAGATTCACGATGATAAAATTGTAAAAAGATTATTCCTACTTTTTTATCAAGCTAAAACTAGTTGGCCTTGAAAACACTGAGCAAGATTCACGATTGAGCATAAATTGTGGTCCCTTGAGTGTTAACAATGTTTTTTCTTAGATTTGACCTAGCGACCGACTTTTTATTAACATTCTGAGCAAGTTGCACCGTGAATAAGAATGAGACAAAATTGTGACCTCAAGAGTGCTAACAATCTTTTTTCTTAGATTTGACCTAGTGACCTACTTTTTGACCAGGCCAGACCAATATTCAATCTTGACCAAGATATCTTTGACATCAACATTCTTAGCAAGTTGCACAGTGAATAAGAATGAGACAATATTGTCTGGAACGTTAACAAGATTTTTTTTAGATTTTACGTTGTGAAATATTTTTTGATCCAGCCAAAACCATGTTCAAACTTGATCTAGATGTTAACAAGATAAACTTTCTGAGCAAGTTTCACAATGAACGAGCCTAGATTGTGACCACTGTATTGTTTACACCAGAACTGTCTAAGACAACTGGAGGATGCACAACAGACATCAACAATCGCAAGAGCATTGTGTGCTCAGGTGAGGTAACAAGAGCACTGCAAGTGGGTGCTACGCTCGGCTATAGGTCCTGGATAGTGAAAAATTCTAAGTCAAAATAGGGGAATAATTCTGGCAAAAATGCATTTAAAGTTATCTCCCTTGTTAGTATAGATTGCTCTTTAGATAGTAAACATATCTTCCAAGTTTCAAGTAAATATCTTCAGATATAAGCGAGGTATAGCCGAGGTTAAAGTTTGTCACGTCAACAACCATGCCGCCAATGCCTACAAATCCAATGACACAAGTGTGATGACACTACCTCGACTTTTTGTTCCAAAACAGTCGAGCTAAAAAGCTGCATACCTGTAACATAATTACACTACTTTGAGTTACTTCCATTAAAATGCATTGTCCTTTGATAGAGAACACATATTCTGAGTTTAAAGTAAATATTTTCAAACTTCAGATTTTTTTGCAAAACTTGAAAGATTTTGCACAATAACAATGCCAATGCAATAGCAATACCTTGGGTTTTCCCTGCAAACAGCTGGTCTAATCTAATGAAAGATTCAAAAGTGAAAGCAAGTTTATTCCATTTCAGTAATATACAGTCACGAAAAGCTAAATAGGGATTTAATTCTTATTCATATTCAAATGTGCACAGCAATTGGATGTCAATAGTGTGCAACATGAAAGTTAAACCAATGCATCACTTGAAAGAAAACTTTCCAAACAGATGAAACTACAACTGTCACGAGCTGACATATACCCCCACTGACACCTTGTGAATGGAACATCACTAAAAATCAAGTCTGACTTTTCCTAGGTTTGTTCTAATGGAGTATGGATTATGGAGTTTCGATTTCTAAAACTATCTATACCTTAAAAGTAATACCCTGGACATAATCCTTTAAAGTATAACTAAGAAAACGAGATGTGTTTGTGAAACACTAATACCCCCGTAATAGCTAATTTTAAGAAGTGTGACCTTCATAAATGACACTGACAGATGACCTTGAACTTGTCACCAGCAGATGCATAACAATGAGATACACCTACATACCAAATATAAACCTTGCATCTTGCAAAGCCTTGAAGTAATGGGGAATATTAAGTTCTTTAGTTAAGTTTTGATAGGATTTTTTTTAAGATAATGGGGTTTAAAATTTTGACCTTGACCTTGACCTTGGACATATAACCCTCATTAGATGCATATTGATGAGGTATACCTAAATACCAAATATCATCTTTGTTTCTTGAATAGCCTTGAAGTAAGTGGACTCCCCGTGGGGTCCCGGGGGTTTTTTAGTTTATAGAATAGGACCTCGGCCTTTCTCTATGGCATGTCGTAGAAGGCGACTAAAATTAGAGACAAACGGCTGCTTTCCTCGTAATTCGTAGGATTGCAGCAGGCTGGGTAGTTCTTATTCCAAATCCTATATATTTTTTTTTTTCTTGATGTAAATAGGGTTTGGAATGGGAATCAATTGGCCTGTGGGACCCCGTGTGGTTTAATCGGGGGTATAAGAATAAACCACTGCAGTCCCGCGATTGTCACATCTGCCATTTCATCTGGTGGAACAAAAGTGACAGCATGCATGTCGTAAAAGGCAACAAAAGGGGCATCATTTTGTGTTTCATCCATTCCTCATTTATCATGTTTGTCTTATGTTGTTGTACAGGTATGTTATTTTCACCTCACATTATTGTTTACTAAGTAAGTGCGCCCAATATGACCTAAGTTGTCGACGGGCCATAAAACACTATTCATTCATTGAAGTAAGTGGAAATGTTAAGTTTTTCTGCTAAGTTTTGCCGACAGAGGGAAAGACAGACAGACAATGGTAGAACAATATGCCCCAATCGCTTGATGCAGGGGCATAAAAAATGTTAAAAATATATAATCATCATGTATAAGACATCCACAAAGGTGTTTTCCATCAAGGTATTTAGATTACAATCCGATAGAAGGCAGTGCTTAACAAAGCTTTATCCCACTGCCATCATGATGTACACAAAAAAATGAAAAATGTTGGATTACTGTCACTCTCTATATATCCAAAGCAGGGATTTTTACTTCAAAACTAGTTCTTGGCCGGTTAACTAAATATTGACAGTTGACTGTTTGAATGATTAGGTGGATTACTGTCACTGTCTATATTTGATGGATGGATTTCTGCCCTAAAACTGGTTGTAGGCTGGTTGACTGTTGACTGTTGGGACGTTTGATTGAATTACTGTCACTGTCTATATCCAACGCAGGGATGTCTGCTTCAAGACTAGTTGTTGGCTGGTTGACTGTTAACAGCTGAATATTGGAATGTTTGGCTACTGCTGAAATTGGATGAATGGATCTCTACATGAAGACTAGTTGGTTGGGTGACTGTTGACAGCTGTCTGTTGGAACTTTCTGAAGCTGCTGTTGACATACTTCTTTCAACAGGTGACAGAACATCTTGGACCTCTGGAAAAAGTCAGGAGTTTTTTTATTAACCCATTACCACACAATCCCTACTTTTGACGTCCCTGAGAAAGAAGCCTTTAGAAAACATTGTGAGAAAAGGAGAAAATGCCGGTAACCAGCATTTTCTCCTTTTCCCACAATGTTTTCTACTCTTCACAAAACAAATTTCAAATTTTCAGTCACTTTTATTTTTCCATCTGCAAATGCTTGAAATATGAACTAAAATATGCTCTAAAATATTGTTGTTTGGTAACAGGTTAATAATACTCTCGATGCATGCTGAATCTCTTCCAAATTTGGTTTGAAAGCTTTGATTATTACTTGGTCAGGGTTCAATCTAGAATATAAAATTTGGTGGGACATTTAGGCCCTTCAGTGATCTCTGTAAAATCTGTTATCCCACAGCATAGGGCTAACTTTGATCATAGAGTGATAACTTGAATGAAGTATTTTGGTAGAGGACTACATTGTATAAGGCAATGCTACATTCATAATTTGAAAGCTCTAGGCCTAATGGTTTGAGAGGAGAAGATTTTTAAAGATTTCCTTCTTTACCTACCAATGCAGGATCCCACAGCATAGTGCTAATTTTGATTGTAGAGTAATTATTTTAAGCATTTTGATAGAGGACCATGAGTATAAATTATGCTATATTGCAAAACTTGGAAGATCTAGGCCTTCTGACTTTTAAAAGATTTCCTTCTTTATCTCTACATAAAATACAGGATCCCGCAACATTTGCCTAAATTTCATTATAGAGTCATTATACTCTATATATATAGATATATTTTGGTAAAGGACCATAAGGCAACGCTACATGCCATATACCTGTGCCTAAAGGCAACGGAAAAGAAAAGCTATCATTGACGGTTAATGTTCCCCGAACCAGTACTTGTCACAAAATGTATGACATAATTTGAAATCCTCAGCTGTTTTCCTACATAAGATCTATTTGTGCACAGAAAATTAAGTGAAAAGTCAAACGTAAGATAAAACACAAAAAAATGTCATTAAATCCCCTTATCCCATAACACTGTTTTCATTAATGAAATATAAAGAGTATATGGTCAGGAGCTTTTGATGAATAAGTTAAAAGTGAAATTTCATGAAAATATGACCAAAAATTTAGAAGATATTAGAGAAAAACAAATTTAAACGTGGAGCCCCCTTTTCCCACAACACATTCTTAATTCTTTACCACACAATCCCAACTTTTAACAACCCTGAGAAAGAAGCATTTTGAAAACATTGTGGGAAAAGGAGAAAATGCTGCTAACCAGTATTTTCTCCTTTTCCCAGAATGTTTTCTACCCAGCTGGAAACAAATTTCGCTTTTTGAGTTTCATTTATTTTGTCATCTGCAAATGCTTTCAATTTGGACAGGTCTAAAATTTTGTTGTTTGGTAAAGAGTTTAATTGAGAATCAAGTGTAAACTACTCTTTCTCTCAAAGCAATCTATCTGTCTATAAAATTTCAAGTAAATGGCTTCAGCTTTTCCAGAGATATTTTCCTTATAGGAATAAATTCTTCAAAAAATCAAAGGGGGATAATTTCCCTAAAAATTTTGATAGAATTTTGGTTCTTGTTGAATAGCTATCTGTGTATCAAATTTGAGACTAATGGCTGTAATGCTTTTGAAGTAATTGCCATCACAAACTTTCATCAACCCCCCCCCCCCAAAAAAAATAAGCATAAAGCTATAATACATTAAGTCCCCTTTTCCCGTAATACACTTTTGTGTAAATGAACTACAAATAGTGCATGGTCTGGGGCTTTTGATGAGCAACTTAAATATGAAATTTCATAAAATTCTGACCAGTAATTTAGGAGATACTAGAGAAAAACTAATTTTTACATTAAGTCCCTTTTTTCCACAACACAGCCTCAAATTGAGAAACAAGGAAAATGGTATCTGGGAAATGTTCCAAGAATTTGATATATGAAGTTACATCCAATTTAGTCAAGGGGTTGTGGAGAAATGGCTTCGGACAGACAGACGTATGGATGGACGAACAAACAGACGCACTGCATGGCAACTATACTCACCGAAATTTTTTCAGCCAGCATAACAAAAAGTACCATATAAGTTGGACAACATTGTGAGAAAAGGAGGAATCGGTTACCAGCAATTTCTCTATTTCACATGTTTTCCTAAATATCATCATTAAATGGCATCAAAAAGGCCACTCTGTTCTCAAAGAATACCAAAGTAGTCCCCTACTCCTTTTTTCAACAAGAACTGTGGGCAAAGCGTACAAATACATAACCCCTCCCCCATACACACACACTTTAAGAAAGTGCTATGAGAGAAGGGAACAGTTTCTAAAACAAAGTTCATTTATTACCTTGACCGGTGCAAGTTGGATGTATATGACCCAAAAACAATGAGGCACTTCCTTGGGTCATAGGCAACATTAATATAAAGTTCAATGGCCATAGGTCAAATGGCTTTTGAGTTAGAGCCCAAAAATAGTTTTCAAGCCAAGTTCACCTGTTACCTTGACCTTTGACAAATGAGACCGTTATTTATAGGGCACCTCACGGGCAACAATTTGTAAAGTTTCATGATCCTAGGTCAAAATTTAATGGATTTTGAGTTAGAGCATGGAAAGGAAAAGTCTACAGAAGGACAGATGGATGGACAAACAGACATGGTGAAATCAGTATACCTCCTCCACTTTGTATTTGGGTTGAATAGTAACTATTTACTATTAGTAAGGATCAATCATGTCAATGTTAAAATACTTGCCCTTTTCGCACCACCAAAGGTTGTTTTCATCTCCATAATCAAAAGAACGTGATGCAAACTCAAGAAGTCTTGGTTTGTACTTGAATGTAAAGTTTCATTTTAGAATTACATGATGGTTGTCCTTCTTTGGCATCATTTACGTACTGTGCTAGCCATCCTTTTGAGTAAGTGGCATCAATGCTGAAAAATAAGAAATTAAGAAAGAATTATGTCTTACAATCATTGAAGCATTTTTTTTTAAGTCCTCCTGATAAAGGAAAAGCACTTGGCGACAGAATATGCTTCCTGAACAAGTGCTTGTCACAAAAAGTTTCACATAAATCCAGTGAAGTACTACGGTGAGTGTATTAACTGTTAACAGTTCATTTTTTTCATTCAAACATGATCTCCCTTTGAGGAAAGTTTCATGTCAAATTTTTTTGTGTGCTATACATGTTCAAAGCATGTTCCATCAGTGTGTGTGTGTTTCAAATTGGTGGCTTGCATGCTTAAGAAGATAAGGCCTGGACAACAATTATCATAACCAAGAGCCGTCAGAGAGAGATTATGCTCCTGAACAAGTTCTTGTCACATATAGTATGACATACATTGACTGAGGAACTGACAGCCAGAGATATCATTCTAAAATATTTTTTTTATTCCAACATATTTAAAACTAGAATGATTATCCAAGGACAACTGGTGTCAAGCCCACAAATAGTTGAACTTCATGTGTGACTTGACTTTTGACCTACCTGAACAAATGTTTCAAATGGCAATCTACTCATGATGGAGAACAATTGTGTAAATTTCTACTGAAATCTATCCATAAATGTAGGAGTTATGGTCCCTACAAAACTTTAACCTTTAGCTGTGACCTTGATCTTCAACCTATGGAACAAATGGTTCCAATGGTACATCTACTCATGATGGAGATCAATTGTGCCCATTTTTTTTAAAATCCATCCATAAATGTAGTAGTTATGGTCAGGACAAATTCGGACAAACAGGCATACACATAAACTAACACACATACACTAAACTGTCATTGTGTCAACTTGTCTTGCTCAATGCAAGTGTGCTCTACAAAAACCGAGTAAAAGTCATCTGCACAATATCATAAGGAGTTTGTATGTGAAGTCCCCTGTGTCGTGTTTATGAATTCTTCATGAACATTTCATGAAAACAACATGAAGTGTTCATGAGTTGAATTCATGAATACTTCATGAATAAGAAGTGAACAGAAAATGAGACAAATTCATGAAAAAATCGTGAAATGATGGTTCATGAATTGTTCATGAAGGATAAAATGCATAAAACATTCATAATTCAAGAACACATACAAGTTCTTAAAAAAATCATGAATGAAGCATTGGTTTATCTTCATGAAAAATTCATGAATTTTTTATGAACATACATTTTTCATGAAGTTTTCATGCATTTTTTTATTCATAAATTCAATGTCTCATTTTCTGTTCACTTCTTCTTCATGAATTCTTCATGAATTAATATTCTTGAAATTTCATGAATATTGTCTAGTAGAGTATTCATGAATACTTCATGAAAACAAGTAGTTTTTAAATTGGTCAAATTCATGAATACTTCATGAATATGAGGCAAGCTGAAGATGTGCAAAATGCATTAAAATCTCATGAAATGTGGATTGATTGAATTGTGTTTTACGCTGTTTTCAACAGTATTTCAGGCATGAAATAGAGATTCAAGAACAATTCATACAGTAGAATATTTCCTTTTTTAATTTATGGTGATAGTGACCATTATGGCCTAACTGACCATGGTCTAACTGAAACTGCTCATTGATCTAACACAAAAATACAACTAGAGCGGTCACTGAATGTGATTTGAATTTTTTCTTCAGTTTCCTCTTCATGGGACTTATAAGCAGCTCACTTTGTTCTTCTCCACCTTCTTCATAGGAGTGTTTAAAACTTAGGATTGTTTGGTTACCATCAAATCGGACTGTAAGATTTATCTTCATCTGTATTCTCATTTTTCCTGAATTTTTTCTTTATTAACTGGATTTTCTCCGTCATCTGTTTTTTCTAAAATCTGTGAATTTTTTCTTCAGTTTCCTCTTCATGGGGCTTATTAGCAGCTCATTTGTTCTTCTCTACCTTTTTGTCATGTTTGAGCGGATTCAGTAAGCCTTTAGTATTCCTGGTTCTATGTCACAAATTTGCGACCAAGAGTGGACTCTTCACAACTGCACTGTAAAAATCAAATTAAAACAGTGATTCGTTTGTTTGAATTTGAAGTCAAGTCTGATATGTACAACTCTTACAATATGTGAGTCAACTTCATGCAACGTTTGTTGAGGTTGCACCTAGTAAAAATAAGCCCCCCCCCCCTTTTGGCTGCCATGGTTTAAAAAAAAATCAGACAATTTCTAACCCTTAACCAAACAATCCCTGAGATAGAAGCCTCTGGAAAACATTGTGGGAAAAGGAGAAAATACTGGTTACCATCATTTTCTCCTTTTCCCAATGTTTTCTACCCTGCTGGAAACAAGTTTCAGTGTTAGAGTTCCATTTAATTTGTGTGCAAGTGCTTCAATTTGGACATCTAATATTTCCTTGTTTGGTAACTAGTTTAACCCTTTACTCCATAGATACTCATTTTTACGCGTTGCTTGTAGGAGTCTTTAGAAAACATTACGGCAGAAGGTGAAATTGCTCGCGAGTCATGACGAGCAATTCCACCTTTTGTCGCAATGTTTTCTATGCTATCAAAAGGTGTCATATACACATAAGAAATGGTGTCATCCTTGCTGTTATTTAGGGTCAATTAGAGATACCATAGAAATACCTTATGGGGTAAAGCCGGTTAAAAGGGTTCACAACAGTATTTAGTGAACTACAAAATCATTTCAAAATCTGGCGAATGGTTACAGAGAATGATTTTTAATATTTTACAGGTTCCCTTGTTCTACCCATTGTCCAATCAGCCACTTCAAATTGCCTTTTCAGTTTTTTTATTGATTGTAAGCAATAGATTTACATAAGTATCTTAATATAACAGACCTTTTTGCTGCAAATTTTCAATATGGATTGCTTTACCCCTGGATGGGAACCATTAGTGCTATACCCTCTAATATGAAATCTTACCCACAGATTTTTAGCCTAGGGGCAAGTGAACATTTGATTTAAAAAATTAGTGGGAATACCGATCTTATGTACACAGACTTCTTAGAATGAAGTGGAAAGAAAAACTTGCAGCTCTGGCATGCATTCATTTTTATAACTGTTAAATAAACAACAAAAGTTAGAGACTCAATCATGTTCCAGACATTTGCAGAAATCTAAATTTAGTCATTTTTTTTGTCTATTTACTTCTTCTCTGATATTTTGTTTATTAAGTGCTTATGCTGTAAAACAAGAAGGTCCAACCTCCATTCTTTCCGCATCCTCATCTAATCCATTGGTTGTTACATATTTTCATTCCAAATGCGACCACAGTTTTTCGTAATTTTTATACTGATAATGCTTTAAACATGAATTTGTGTACACCATGTTATTTACTCTTGAAATCCATCATAAAAAATGAAAAGATAGTTTTAAGTGCCCCTGATGATCAGTCGATGTTTGAAAAATTTTGTCAACTGTCTATCAAATGTTTCAGAAAAAAAAAAAAACTATTAAAATATAGATAAATGATGATTCATGCTTACCATAGTCCTATCTTATCCTCTCCACATGTTCAGATGCCTCTAACTCATTCTCCATCAAGACAACATCGACGAAATCTTGTAAATATGCACCTTTCTCTGTTACATAATCTTAATCTGAAATAAATGCATACAACTATATCTTGGCTGTGACAACGTAGCCTTTGCTTGTATATTGTATCAAGCTGGTGCATCGGTCGACACAATTGCAGACAAAAAATTAAAACTGTCTCAAAATTGGTTTTTACCTTTGGAAGGGTACAAGCATTTTCTTCTTTTTCCGCAATGTATTCATAAGCCTATAATGTCTAGGTTGTTAAATCTGGAAACTTATTAGTGTAGAAATAAATGAAATGTAATTTTCAGGCAGAAAAAAATGGCAAAAATGTGGCTTCTTTTATCTTGTTTTGGTAAAAATATGGACATAGTTGATTTAAGATCAGACTGCACTTACTTTTAGTCTGATCTTTGTTTACTTTTACAACAAAAATTACTTTACCAAAGGACAAAAATTTTAGACTGGTCCAATATGAAAGCACTACCAGACGACAAAATAAACGTAACTCAAAAATTGACATTTGTTACCAGCAGGTTAGAAAACATTGTGAGAAAAGGAGAAGATGCTGGGTCGTCAAAGTTGGGACTGTGTGGTAAAGGTTTAATCAAAATATTTACCCCAATAAATGAGACTTGCAAATTACTGGAATCGAATGTATTAGCAAGTCATTATGATCTGAGCCAGTCGCTCGCTCGTTCTTCATCCATAAATGTCTGTGACAGGTGTTGAAACAACCCCGTTTGTGTGAAATTTACACTAGCAAGAATGACATGGCAATCAAACAACACTTGTATTTCTTACTAGTTTGCTAAGCCTGACTCACTGATCGTTTAAAGCTAGTGTAGGTTATGATCAGACTGCACAGAACGTGCAATCTGATCTTAGATCTACACTCTCAAAGGAAGTATTATCATTCCCTAAAAAATACGTTAAAAACAACTAAATTTGAATTTTTCTATCGGTTTGAGTTTCATTTCACCCATTAAGCAGGAAAGGGGGTAAATAAAATACTTAGAAGATAAAAGGAAAAAGGTTTTAAAGTTGACATCTTGAATTTATATTTCCAACATGAACTTTGGTACGATTTCTCCAGAGAATTGGTTCCCAATCAAATTGGGGTGATAACTCAAGGGGGCGAATACTTACACCAAGAAATCCACTTACAGTTTTTGTAGTCCGCTATTAGAGCTTGATAAACAATTCCATTAAATCTCGTCGATGTCCTGTCTCCTTCCATCGGTGTTTGCAACAGCCAAGCATTTTCTTGGGTCCAAATCGTCAGGAAATGTATTCGAAAGTTCTGTTTCTTTGCTACGACAGGACCCGCTTAGAGTTTGAACACATGGTAAATGTCGGAAATTGCCGAAACTTTCCGAGGTAATTTCTTTAATTTCATTTGGAAAGGAATGCCGTGAAAATGTGAATTAATACGAGATTTCTATCGAAAAAAATGATACAAACACTAAGAGAAGTTTAACAGGTGCAAAATATGATCTGTTTGAAACGGTTCTTTCAGTCAAGTTTACGCCGTAAATATACGAACCATCGGAAATACCTGATCACATTAGGTGGAACCCGCATATTGGCTAAAAACAATATCCGGTGTAATGTTCGTCATCTATTTACGTCGTCCAAGAGTCACGGAGATGAGTGATGTAAAACATCGAAAGGTCTTGCTACAATGTGTAAAAAGGCGATTTATCAGAAGAAAAATTTCAACGTCTGTAAGCATTTGCTTTGGCCGACACATGGTATTACTTTCATAAATCTTTGTATGGCGAACACGGGTAAAATGGTAGGAATACATTCGTCCCTATTTTCGTTTGCGTTCATTTTTTTGCTAATCCATTCCATTCGCAGTATCTTTTACTTGCTCACGTGTGACCCGGCACCCTACTAAACTTGGCTGGCACCCATTCTTAATCAATGATTATGAAATATAAATACTTAAGCAAAATATCCTTTAAAATGTCAAAAAGTTTTATTTCACTTCCGAAATGTTACATTTTTCCGTCAAGAATTAGTGATTTTTGCTGGAAAATAAGCAAAATCCTTGTTGGTCAATCAAATTCAGGCTCCCAAGAGCCTCTTGTTCTTCACAACACTTAATCCAGGACACAAAGCTAAGCTTTATTGTGGCAGTTTTTTAATTTTATTGAAGACTAATACCAATTTGCTACTTCTCAACTCGTGAATTATGGAATCAAAATCACAATCAACTGCAAAGGCATTATGCACTGTTATGTCAGGATCTACATGTAGGAAAAAAAAAAAAAATTGGTATGCTTACATCACATGATTCAAATGCTGGGATTTGTAACCTTAAGATAGAAAACATTGTTGGAAATTGAGAAAACACCTGTATACAGCAATTTCTTCTTTTCTGCTTTTGTCTTTTACTGCTCAAGCGGAGCTTTTAGGATCACCCGGTGTCCGTCATGCGTCGTCAACAATTCTTTAAACATCAACTCCTCCTAAACCACTGGGCCAATTTGGACCAAACTTGGCTGGAATGTTCCTTGGGAGGTCCTCTTTAAAAAATGTTCACAAAATTTGATGCCATCAAAAACTGTGGTTGCCATGGCAACCAAATGGAATTTTCTACAAATTTTTTTTAAAGATCTTCTCTAAAACCGCAATACAGATTTTGAAATAATTTCTCCGAGATATTCCTTGGGTAACCCTTTCCAAAAAGTGTTCGTGAAATTTTGATGCATCATGAAACGTGGCTCTGGTGAATAGGGGCTACTTGCACTATACAGAAATGGAGGAATTCTTAAAAATTATTGTTCTCTGAAACCATGTGTCAGATTTTGAAATAATTTTAAAGAGATGTTCCTTTTTATGTCTAGAAGGTGAAAATTATAGTATGAAGAGGAGAAAAAACTTGGTATTGGCATTTTTCCCTTTTCTAATGTTTGCAAAAGCCTAGTTCCTCAGGGTCAGTAAAAGTTCTGAGTCTTTTAAGTATTAAGTGTCCAAAAATCAGCTGTGTATTAAATATGAATACAGAAATTTTTGTAAAATATTTAAAGAATAATTATATAGGATTCATTCATTTATGTAAAACCACCCTTGGTTAATAACACAACTTTCTTAAAACAATTGGCCAACTACTTTAGAAATTCATGAATTATTCTTGAAAGGTTGTCCATTTCAGGTTGATGTTAATTTGAAAACTAGTAATTCATGATTCTTGAACTTTTAAGGAACACATTTATTCATGAAATATTCAAAAAAAATCCCTGTGATACTATCATGAATACTTCATGAACATTTGGAACTCTTCAATAATTCTTGACCACTTCATGAAGTGGATAGTGACATACTTCATGAATAAAACTTCATGAATATGACCTCAAGCATTGATTAAGAATTGTTCATGAAGTATTCTTAAAGGAGTGAAAAATTCTTGATTTCATGCATTTTGTTTCGCAGGGGGTTTCATCCAATTGGGTCAAAGGGTTGTGGAGAAATTCCTTCGGACAGACGGATGGAAAGAAGGATGGACGGACAGACCAAGCAGTGGCTATATGCTTGCCCTTCAGAGAGCATAATAACAGATACTAAGTGTAAGGTTACGATAAAAGAATGTTGGCTGAGCCGCGTTTGAACTTACGACCCTAGGATTGAGGGCACCATATTTTACCAAGTGATCTAAGTGGGCTTGGCTCATCAATGATCTAGTAATGAATATTGTTATGAAACTTAATGACTGGGCTGGTGCCACTCCTTATTCCATGCAAATTTGGAGAAGATTGAGCCCAAGCAGTGACTCCTAAAGTGTAAAAAGAAATTGTCATTTTTCCCTTTTCTATCATGTTTTCATATTTAATGATCCATTTTCAATAAGGTCCATCCTCATGACCATGCAAACATTTTGGGCAAGTTATAAAAAAGACAGCCAAAATTGTGATCTCTACAGTGTAGACAATGGCATTGTCTTCACGGCCCTTTTCCTCATGATTTCATATGGAATGACCCCCATTTTTAAGAGACTTCAACCTGATGATCTGACAAGTATTAAGTCAATAGTGTGATCTCTAGAATGAAACAAAGAAACTGTCAATAATATCACACCTTTTTGTGTGATTTCAAATGAATGCCATCACTATCAATTAGCGTTCATCCTCATAACTTGACAAACATTTTGACCAAGTTTCAAAAGGATTGGGCCAATAATGTTGCTGCAAACATTCAAGAATCACAAAAGCTCACCATTACCATGTTTTGCTCAGGTGATCAGGTGAGCTAAAAAGTGCATTTAGTCACCAGACTGCAAAGTGTCAAATATAATTATTGGTGACAACACTGTAGCAGCCTATGCAAAGTTTCTAGCAACATGTAAGGTGTGTTCTTTACATCGAGATTTCCTCAGAATTTTTAAAATTTTCATTCAGAATATCTTGCGCATGATCATTATAGAATTTCTTCTAAATCACACAAGCCAACATTCTTTCTGACATTTGACAAAAGTCATTGTGAAATGTGTAATTTGTCTCTCACAAATAGGCGAACAATAAGTATTGCGTCTTAGTGGGGTGAGCAGCTGGTGGCTCAGATTGAATGTTGTGATTGTACTGGTGAGAGAAACGACAGAAAGCCATCGTTAGGTACACCAGCACCAGCACTGAAATACTGTTGAAAGTGCCAATAAACCCCATACAATCAATCTGAATCACACAAAATATGGCAAATGAATCTTTAGAAATCTTAAACATCTTGATCTAAGGAACACATCTGACTTTTTCTCAGAAAAAAACTAAATAGGTTGATTGAGGTTGACTTTATAATATGACATACCTCATATGAAAGTTCATCTATGCGATATGGTTTGACAAAAGATTTCTGAAATTTTAACTATAATTATACAAGCCTTCAACCATTTTATCCCCTTTTGTTAAAAACAGAAAGAACTATAACTGTCAATTTGCTGTTTAATGATAGTTGCTGCTAACAAATTTGAACAATAATATATGTGTGTTGCATAAAAACAGCAAAATTTGTTTCTGTAATAATTTTACTTAATATCCTTAATCTGCAAAATTGACACATACCAAGGGTGTAAGTCAATCAAACTTTCAAAAGTATAATCTACAAACACTGGCTTTTTGTTTTGTGCACAATATTTAGGTTTCTTAGGATGAACATTTAATTTCAATTAGAATGGTTGTCCAAGGACAAAAGGTGTTCAGCCTACAAAGATTTTTTTTTATTTATATTGGACACTTTGAACTTCAAGTTTGACCTTGACCTTTGACCTATCTGATCAAATGTTTCAAAGGGCTCTTCTACTCATGATGGAGAATAATTGTACAAATTCATATTGAAATCTATCCATAAATGTAGAAGTTATGGTCCTGACAAAACTTTGACCTTCAGCTGTGACCCTGACCCTACCTAAACAAATGTTTCAGATGGCACATCTACTCATGATGGGGAACAATTGTGCAAAACAATTGTGCCAAGTTATCTCGAAATCCGTCTACACTTGTAGAAGTTATGGACTGCACAAATTCGGAAGGACACACATACTAACTTAACACTAATGCACATACACTGAACTGTCGAGCCCGTCTGTTCTTGAGTAAACAGATAACGAGTTGTGTTCATTTAACAACTTTTGAGTTGGGGATTTGAATGTAATAGGTCTGCCATTTTTACCAGTATTTTGTATGGCAATCAGCGGTATTCAAATCGCAAAACAGTATTTTTCATAATGTGACCAGGTCAGACGTTGGATTTACATCAACAGCTAGCTAGAAGTTACATTTTTCCTGCTGAATAGCCATGCAGTAAGTTCTTTGATGAATCTTGGCTGTCTAGGCCTCTATCAAAGTAGTGTATCCAACATTTCGCAAAGTTGCTTGATTCAAGACATAATTATGGACTGAAAATATGGACCATAACATTATGGTTACCTTAATCACAGGAATCTGACATTCTATAACCAAAATAAATGATAAAATATGGAAAAAAAAAATCCCTCCCTATATAATATAAACACAAGGAGTGCAACGTCTCGATTGCTGGCGCGAGCACCCGACAGCCTTTCCCAACCAAAATCACCCACGAAACAAACATTGATCATAATCTCCTTCAGCCTAGCGATAGACACGACATTAATGTACCTGCGTCATCTGACGATACCTCAGTAGACACCTTTCAACCGGAGATATCTGTCATGTTTTACAGCTCTATCAGGACATTTTGATTTATCCGAGTGGCCATTCGCTGACATCACAAGAAATGCAAGGAAGCATATTTTTGTATTACTTATTGCTATTATTTTTTTCGATTTTAAGACATTTATGGACATCAAATGATTCTAAAGATTCTAGAAAAATCTGTAGTATCATGTGATAAAATTATTGGAGGGGCCTGCCCCCCCCCCCCCCCACACACACACCCCTGTACATATCAAATATCTATCCTCTAAGCCTTCTGATTTCTAGAGCAGAGGAATTATTTTCAAGCAAACTAAATCTGGGACCTAGAACCTTTTACCTATGTGACCCAAAACTTTGATGGCACCTACTAGAATCATGGTCAATGGTTGTATGAAGTTTCATGTTCCTACTGCCTTAGAGCAATAATTAGGCCAAAATTACAAATTTCCAGAGGAGATAATTCTTGAACCGATTGCAGTGAGTCACAAAAGTTTGATATATGTACATCTTCTACATGTATTTACTATGTAGACTGTGTCCTCAGAAAACAAAAATGAGAGTTACAGTTGCATGCACTCTATGGACAATGTCCTCACAAAACAGAATAGAGAGATAAATGTATTTACTTTGTAGACTGTGTCCTCACAAAACAAAAATGAGAGTTACAGTTGCATGCACTCTCTGGACAATGTCCTCACAAAACAAGATAGAGAGATAATGACAATTTCAATGTAGACTGTGTCCTCACAAAACAAAAATGAGAGTTACAGTTGCATGCACTCTCTGGACAATGTCCTCACAAAACAGAATAGAGAGATAAATGTATTTACTTTGTAGACTGTGTCCTCACAAAACAAAACTGAGAGTTACAGTTGCATGCACTCTCTGGACAATGTCCTCACAAAACAAGATAGAGAGATAATCACAATTTCAATGTAGACTGTCCTCACAATACAGAAAAGTGAGTTACAATTGCATGACATACATGTATATCCACATTTTTATAAAACAGAATAGAAAGACAAAATTTACATTTACTAAATTGTAGATTGTGTCCTTACTAAAAAGAAAAGAATATAATGATACATTTTCCATTTAACCCATTACCACACAATCCCTACTTTTGACGCCCCTGAAAAAGAAGCCTTTAGAAAACATTGTGGGAAAAGGAGAAAATGCTGGTAACCAGCATTTTCTCCTTTTCACACAATGTTTTCTAACCTTCCCAACACAAATTTCAAATTTTCAGTCACTTACATTTTGTTGTCTGCAAATGCTTTCGATTTGGGCAAGTCTAACATTTTGTCGTTTGGTAACGAGTTAAGACTTTATCGTTTCTGTCAAGTTAAAAAGATATAAACTTTATCTGTTTTATATTAAAATTATAATAAATAATATGCTTAATCAATCCTATCATTGCTTCATTGAAAAAGACATTGTATTTTCTTTAATTAGAATGAAATGGTCTTATGGTCTTTTTCTCAGTAGAATGTTCATATTTAACAAGAAATAATCTCTCAAAATGATGTTCTTTTGACAAAAAAAAATCTTGGGATCACCATGTTTTAGACTTGATAAAAATAAGATCAAGAATACCATTCTTACCATATTTGAAAAGATTTTGTAGCTGACTAGCTGTTCCTCAAAATTAAATTTGATTGCCTTACATGGTGCATTGAATATCTTTACCCACGTCAGTTTATAATCAGAGCTGAATTATGTGGGCTGCCAATTTTCTCAGTTTGGCCTCCAGTGACCCTTTTGAACACTACATGTTTGTGTAAAAATTGAGTATTCCTGGGTCATGGTAAGATATAGAAAAAAATGAAAAAGTCACACAGATACAATTAAAAAACTTAATCTTATTGCCAACCAGTTTCGCTTTGCTCGTCAGGGCAATAGATACAATAATGTACATGTATAATATATGTTATATAGAACAAAAAATCCAAATATATGCCCAAACAAGAATTATATGAATAAAGTCAAATGACACTAGAAATTATTATTGTTTGATGTCTGGACCTGTTTTGTGAAACCAGTCATACCACAAAAAATAACAATTCAAGCCTTGTTTCTTTGTTTTAACCCATTACCACTCAATCCCTACTTTCGACGCCCCTGAGAAAGAAGCCTTTTGAAAACACTGTTTGAAAAGGAGAAAATGCTGGTAACCAGCAGTTTCTTCTTTTCCCACAGTGTTTTTTACCCTTTCCAGAACAAATTTCATTTTTTCAGTCACCTTTATTTTGTCGTCTGCAAATGCTTTCAATTTGGACCAGTCCAAAATTGTCTTGTGTGGTAATGAGTTAATATATAAAGTGGTTTTAAAGAAGAATCTTTGAACAAAGGCATTTCCTGACTGCATATTTTAAATAACACCCACCCATAATAAAGGTTGGTTGGTTGTGTTGGGGTTTAATGCCACTTTAACAGCTAAGGTCATATCATGGCAGTCGGTGATGCACATGTGTCTTCTGGCTTTCTCATACTAGTACTAACACTACTTTCTTTCCTAAGTCACTACTTTTCTCGCATGCTTCAGCATAGGTGAGACGCGAAAATACGCCAGAAGAAGGTTCGCCTCAACTGGGTATCGAGCTCACAACCACCAGGTCATGAGTCTGACATGCTCACCAGTGTCACCACTCAGCCACATAATAAAGGCTATTTTTTAATTTGATCTAATTTTCTCAAGAAACTAACTTCAAACTTGTAATTGAAAGCTCTTGTAAAAGAGACAACATGCTTCTGGCCTTATTTATCTTTGTTGAAATATATATTTTTACTAAATTTAAGATCCCTTCAAACAAAACTCTTCTGTTTCCTAAGCTCTTTATCATTAATGAAATTTAGTTTTTTAGGTTTTTAGGTTTGTAATATATGACTTTACATTTGTCAACATTGAATTTAAGATCCCAATCGTTGTGCATGTAAAAAATTAATCTTGATTTTTTGTAGGATTTGAGAGTTATATACTTACTTAAGTATATAATGTTTGATACTTCACCAAAACCACTGAATTTGAGGTTATTCTATTAGTCTGATCGTTAATATCTCAAATAAAAAGAGGACTGTTATTGTCCATAATCACCCATCTTAGTTGGCTGAGGTCGTAGTGCAGTTGGCAGGGCAGTGGACTGCGAATCATGGGGTCACGGGTTTGATCCCCTAGCCAGGCCAACATTCTTTCCAACATTTGACATAGTCATTTGTCTCTCACCAATGGGTGAATAATTGCCCAACTGGGATGAGCAGGAGGCTCGGATAGGATGTTGTGGTAGTACTGGTTTGAGAAATACCAGGAATCCATGGGTAGGTGCTGTAGCCCATATGACTTAAATCATGTTGAAAGCTGCATTTAACCCCATACAATCAATCAAACCAACCTGAATCTCCTTGTGCATAAAAGCACCAAATAGGACCCAAGAGGCATTATTCTAACAACTGTTATAAGCGGTCATCAGGTGATGCAACATGCAACATTCAAATATGAAACTGGGTGGTGCAATCATCTTCGCAAACCAAGGCCGATGATTCACTAAGTTACTCTACCCTTGGTGGCTCGAGCTTGATTTTTACGTTCACCCGATACACTTTTTCATTGGATGCAGCCAGCTCTAGCTGCAACGAATGAAACCGCTCGTAGCATTTAATCTTTGACAAAAATAGAACAAGGTATCTACCTTTCGAATAAAAGGTAAAACATGGAAACCCATGTGGATGTCTACTTATCGCTTCATGTGTATTCGTAAGCGGTTTGTAAAACGATTTTGTTTTTAGAAACATGATGTAGCTCTTAGGGGAGTCATAACCAGCATCCATTAGAGGGCGCATGATCGCAGGAATCTTGAAATCGGGCTCAATCAGCCAAGGTAGTGATTGTAAACTTGGCTCGCGAAGATGTGGTGCAATATGCAAAAGTGTAAATCTCTAGGCCTTTATTTGTCATAGGTTGTTTGAAGATATTACCTATATTTCAGCCTTTCTGTTACCATGACAACCAGAGATTTTGACAGAATTTAGAATTTTTTATTTTCATTACATGTATTGTTTTTTTATAACTTTGCTGAAGCTTCACCAAACGAACATCCCTGTCAAATTTCAGCTTGATTTGCTCACTGGTTAAGGAGGAGAAAATTTTGAAAGAAAACATAGACAGACAGATGGACAGACAACAGACGATGACTGATCACAATAGCTCACCTTGCACATAACTCTGCACTTCATGCTCAAGTGAGTTAAAATGGACTGGTCCATTTACACTTCCCTGCATTTTAACATAAATCATACTCAGTAGAGTACTTAATTGACAAGGAGGCATTCAAATTATTAATAATTCCTCAAAATCCTTTTAAAAAGCTAACAATCATAAATGGCATGCAAAAGGCACCCGACAGAACCTCTTCTACACTTTTAAAAGCTGGACATCATACCATGGCCTTACAAGTTCATATGTCTGTGTCGTTTTTAAAACTATTTTTGTTTCTGTTGTTTGAAGTATTTATATGTCTTCAGTGCATTAAACATTTTGTTTAACAATCTGGTCCACCCGATTTCCATGCACATAAGCATTTTAACGGTTACCTTATCTACTAGGAAAATTAAGTAATTTATGTGTAAATGCTCTCAAATGTTATCTAAGTATCTCACATAATAATAATAACACCAGTATTTGTAGATTCTATCTGAACTTGGTTAATTTCTATGTTCTTTTCATCCATTGGGCGCCTGCACACTGAGTTTTAACCATTTACAACACATTTGATTGGCTGAAAGCATTCATAGACTGGGAACATCATATCAGACTGGGAACATTTGTTTCATGAAAAAGCCTCTCATAATTATTAGATATAAGATCAAACGAAAAAAGTGTCAAAGGGTCGATACAAGGGTGCGTAGATCTTGTTCAATACTTTCTACTTTGATGAGATAATTTATAAATTCAACTAAAATGAATCCAGTTTTTATGAATTTTGTCTTTAATCAAGTATCATTGAGTGTTCAAATTCTGTGAGTATCCTTGAACTGGTCACACGGTATTTCAGGTTGTGATGCTTGCCAAATATTTAAATGTGTTTTTGCAACTGAATATCACCACAATTCAAGCTTAAAAAAATAACAAGTTGCCAGGGTTACTGGAAACGGAGGCCGTTTTTCTTATTTCCAAATAGCGTCCTAAATCCAAAAATATTGTGGCCAATTACCATATATGCACGACAATAAGACACATTTTTTCCCTAGAATTTTCAGCTTGAAACACCAAGGGGAGCTTCTTATAAGTGCATAATCAAAGGACTTTATGAAATGTGAAATTCCATCTGAAGAATGTACTAACCAGCCAATCAGTAGGAATGAAAAAAAAAACCTCAAGAATGAGTAATGCTGATGTAAAGCCATAAGTGACTAAGTAAAAGTTGTTATTATCACCTATTGTGAAGAAATAAAAGTTTAGAACACTCAGTTTTTGTTCTTTACTTGTAAGTTTAGATTGAAAGGACAGGTATTTGACTCTAATTCATTACTCTTACTGTTTCAGTTTTAGTCAATCTAAATACGGCCCACTAGTTCACTGTAATATAGATAACCGTATGGTCTACTGATTGACCCTTTTTACAATTCTAAAATTCAAAGATGAATCAGTACACTTTTCAAAATCAAATGCATTCAGAAAATTGATCAGTTTTGGCATTGTGACGACTTAAATTATGTAAAAAGACAAGTAACCAAACTGGGGTAAAGATTTCCAAAGCGCAATCAGGGCTGAAAAATAGTGATAGAAATAGCTGGGCCCTTACAACAGGAGGGTACGAAGTATTCTTGGGCATGTCCAAATTGACCACTGTTCCACCCCACACACACCCCCAAAAAATCCCTTACTGAGTACCATTTCAATTTACTTTTGCTCTTAGTGCCTTCAGTTGACAAATATACGTCAGGCACATAGGAAGCATTTACAATTAGCACTGTTATGATGACCAAAACAAAATTTGCAATTTCACATATTTCTTTTGTGTGTGTTAGTCAGAGTTGAACAGTTGCATTGTGGGACGAAACCCACGACCAACTTTCAATTTGATGTTCAACGAACCAACCCTATCTTTGTTCTTATACTTTCTATCTACCTCTAATTATGTAGCTCTGTTCTATTTTCTCCCAGTGTTTTCTGTTTCAAATTTGATGACGACCAAGGTTTAAATATGCATTTTTCGTAAGCTTTTAGCAAAAAGTGCAGACGTTATATTCATAGATTTTAACTGGCTTCACCACTGGCAACTATTACTGATGTCAGGTAAACTGGGAACCAGGGAAAACTGTCAATGTCATAGCGTTCTCACACGACCGGTGTACCGAAAAATCTCGAAGTAGTTCACTTTCACACAAAGATAATCCTAAACAAACAGACTCAAATTTTCATTAGAATTATTACTCTTAATTCAACCCAATTAGTCATTCTGAATTTATTTCTGGGCATCAGACTTTTTACCATGAAGACTGGGCAGGTCTGACCTCCATTTTGACAGGTCCATCGGACCCTCGCCTTGTTTTTTTCCCCCGGTCCGATCTCCATTTCAGTAGGTTAGGGCTCCGTATCTGTCAGTTTGATCGATACAATATTTGTATCGATACAAAATGATGGATATTCGATATATCATATGATATTTCAATTTTCAATAAAAGAAAGAAAAAAATGCGAAAATTGTGTTTGTTCTTTTTTCAGCATACCTGAAAAACAAAATACCGCAAACTTAACACTTCTAGATTGCATTGAAATTTCATAATTATTTAGGCCTAAATTAATATGAATTCTAACTAGATCTACATTTACTACTCATTAAAAAGCTGAAAAGACAGTCTAAGAGGACTCTGATCGGACAATGTCAAGGAGACATTTTGTTGTGTCATGGGTTTCCGTGTTTTTTTTTTTCACCGAACAATTTTTCATGCGTGTTAATTTCTGGATAGGTATGTTCGCATGATTCGACATAGATTTCTCAATAAGGATTAGAACTACATGTAGCATCAAAACCTGTTATTTTACTCACGATAAACAGATAATGGCCTTTTTTGTCCATGTTTTTTCTTACGTGAGGTCTCGCGTGTGATTAACATTTGTAATGCAAATTTCAAGTATATAAAATGATTTACACAATAATTTACGTGAGTCGGAACACTGATTTCAGATAAACTAACGGAAAAAGAGATTTGATTTTCGAACCACATTTTTCGGCAATATTAAAAGATCGACCAAATAAAATCTTAGGAAGGTTGAAAGGTCACAGCTTCAATTATTTCCATCGCTACCTCTCGATCACATCACGAGATGTTCATTACCTTTCTTTAATCAACTATATTGACCAATTATCAGCATAAATCTGTCTGCAATCTGCTGATTGATGCATAATTTGCAGATTTCAAACAACATGACGGGGGAACGAGAATAGGGGTATTAGCTAATTGTCATCCATTGTGTAATGGGTACAGGGCGAGTAATAAAGAATGACGCATTTCGATTGGTTTTAAGTTTCCCAGGTAGCCACACCTACCTCTACTACTCAACTTTAGAGATTACCTAAAGTAAACTCATAATGAATTTCGCCGTTAAAAACAACTAAATTGGGTATTTATATGCTTTACTTTTATTTTCTTTTGATGATCGATATTTTGTTCGATACAGAAACGTTCGATCCGATATATCTATTGAATGTAAAATACCGGTTTTCGATATATATCAAGTACCGGTACAGAGCCCTACAGTAGGTCCCGGACCTTGGACCAGCGCTTTTTCTTCAGCACTGGCAATTCAGATCTAAAAAGAAATTATAAAGCATTTATTAGTTGATAGTCGAGGTAAGGGTTGTGACTGCAGTGTGTATTTTCCAACACAGTACACACCCACTTTTAAATGATTTACAGCAAGATGTTAAACTTTTACAGATTAAACTTGTTGTCTGCGCATGTCATATTTTTTGAAGATTTGACTGTCTTATATGACGCATCACTAGCCCAGAAAGCGGGCTGACTGTAATATTACGCTTAAAGTAGCAATGTTGAAAATAATTTTTATCAATACATTTGAGGAGAAATGAGACCTGCTTTAGCTTCAGATTTCTCTAAACTGCTGATAATAGCTGAGTAAATTGCATGAGGTAGGGTTTTATTGATTAACCTTTATTCAAATTTTAAATTCAAAGTAACGGTTGTCTCGTAGGAAAGTGATTCGGTTCAGTACCCAGGATGCCCATATTAGATAAATGAATATTTATAGAATGCCATCTAGTGGGAGATAATGAGGTTAAACTATCCAGGACAGCAATCGATAAATTAGTGCAGGTTACAGCAGACTTTATTTAACACTTTTCCAAACAACATAATTATCTTAGACTGGTCCAAACTGAAGGATTTGCAGACAAAAAAATTAACTTGGTTCTAAGATTAAAACTTGCTATTGGAGGGCAGAACACATTGTAGGAAAAGGGAAAATGCTGGTTACCATCATTTCAGCTTTTCCCACAGTGTTTTCAGTGGCTTTTTTCTCACCGTCAAGAAAACTCGAGATTGTCTGGTAAAGAGTAACACAGCCTAGAGTTACCGAAAGATGATTGCTTATTATATAATTTAGATTTGATTGCTTATTATATAATTTAGATTTGATTAGCAAGCATTACAATCTAATTCTCTTTTGTGATGACTCATCATTTATGGCCAGAAAGTATCCTTGCAATATGATTCGACTATTTAACCTTTTACCAAATAATTCATAAGCGACGTAGGAAGGATTTCAAGATTGGGGGGGCTAACTTTGAAATACTGAGGTTTTTTGCGTGGTAGTTTCATTGCGCTAAGAACTCGTATTTTAGTTACTATGATTTTCAAAATTATTGGGGGGGCTGAGCCCCCCCTAGCCCCCCCTGTTCCTACGGGCCTGTTCATGGTAATTACAACTTGAAACAAAATTCTGTTTTTGAGTCCGGTACTTCTTGTAATTTTCAAATCCTTTCAATTTGGACTGGTCCAAATTTCTTTCATTTGGAAAAGACTTAACCCTTTACCAAACAATCCCTGGTTTTTACGACCCATAGGAAGAAACCTTCTGAAAACATTTTGGGAAAAGGAGAAAATGCTGGTAATCAGAATTTTCTCCTTTTCCCACAATGTTTTCTACTCTTCTGAAGTCAACTTTCAATTTTTGAGTAACTTTTATCTTCTCATCTACAAATGCTTTCAGTTTGGACAAGTCTAAAATTTTGTCATTTGCATTGTACTGAGCGTAATACAGTTTAGTACTTCAGTCCGTTGATTTAACCCATTACCACTCAATCCCTACTTTTGACGCCCCTGAGAAAGAAGCCTTTTGAAAACACTGTGGGAAAAGGAGAAAATGCTGGTAACCAGCATTTTCTTCTTTTCCCACAGTGTTTTCTACCCTTCCCAAAACAAATTTCAATTTTTCAGTCACCTTTATTTTGTCGTCTGCAAATGCTTTCAATTTGGACCAGTCTTAATTTTTCTCGTGTGGTAATGGGTTAACTCTTCCTGTCCGCACGTAGATTCTGTAGGGTAATAGGGTATACCCATTGATAAATTAACAGTATGAGCTAACAAGTGGTCAGAAGAATCATTTTAACGAAAAACGTGTGTTGTTTTGTCTATGCCTTAAATTTTTATCATGCCATTTCAAAAAGAAATTAAAGTATTACAGTGGATTCCACTTAATCGCAACCCTGTTTATCGGGATTTTTGGTTATTTGCAAGATTTGGTCCAGCACCGATCCATTTCCTATTTAGACAACGTAAATTTCAACGCTTAATCGGGATCCCATAAATAGAACATTTCGGTTTTTTGCAACAAAAAATTAGCAAATGAAACGAAATTCTAGTGTTTATTAGCAATTCCGTGGGATAAGACGGCGAAAAATTTCAATTTGTTCGGGAAAAAAAAGGTTACTCAAAAAGATAAAAAGTCGAATTTCAGTGCGTACAGAGAATCGCAGATAAAAAACTGATGTAACATTAGCAGTTTACAAACGACGAGTCCGACATGATCCGTTTTCATAATTTAATCATTAAAGATAAAAATTCTTGTCATATTTCATGTTATTCTTTTCATTTATGGTGTAATAAACGGTTACAAAACATTTGCAAATGGCCGACATTCTGAATATGGAGTTCGTTAACTCAGTGGCTGTTTTGCAGCATTGATACGTTAGTTTACTTCACTGGTTGCCGATTTTCAACTATTGGACGGTTACGCGAGATTTCGGGTACCAGGCTGTACATCCACCACCAAGAGCACTGATTAATAAAATGGTAATTTTAGGGCAGGAAAATTGGAGAAAAGATGACTACATTTACTTAAATCTTGTCTTGGTATAACTCGGGAAAAGAAAAAACGTACATAGACGTTCTATGATCAGACTACACACTCTGTGCAGTCTGATCTTTATCTACGCTCCCCGAAAGCAACTGCAGACCTGTTACAAGAAAGACCGATCAAAATAACCTATTACCGATCAGATAATTACACACTGGGAAAAAAAACTTAACTGTTTGTGTCTCGTTGATAATCCAATTTGTGACAAACAATTTAACTACAGGCGTGAAAGTAAGGTGTGCCGAATATAAACTGTGAAAAACACAGAAAACCGTTTTTTTCTTTGGCCTGCTTTGAATGGTATGGCCTAAATTGATGCGTTAAAATAGAATCGTCTGTGCGGCAATCAGTCTATGACGTCACACAAAATTTACCCACCCATTCAACCTAACAGGTGGCGAGTCGGGGTTTATACAGGTGCACAGTACACGATCATGTTGTGTAAGAATGTACATGTACACATGAAGTAAATGTTAGACAACCGGAAACTGGAAATATACGTCGAAACCTGTGTTGACAAAAAGTTTGTGTTGAATTTTATGTCAAACGAAGCATCACCATGGCCAACAGCCAGGATCGTTTCTGGTGCTTTGTGCACTTGATAGGTAAATAAAGTAAACAAACAAATGATTTTTTAAAACTTGTTTAGTTTGAAATACACATATCTAGAAAATTATGAACATTAATCAAATGATCGGGATGCAAGAGCTGAACGTCTGTCATTAGAACGAAACGATCGTCTGCATTTCTGGTTTGACTTCCGGTCTGAAAAGAGCCATCGGATTATCGGGCCGACCGCTTATTCGCAATATTTTCTCTGACAAATAGGACTTGCAAATAAGCGGAATCTACTGTACTGCCGAGCTGCCAGATATTAGGTCACGCCATTTTGGTTCAAGGAGGCCAACGGCATGTTCGTTTTTAAGCGGCTGACTGTTGAAATTAACATCAATTTTTTTACATGAAAACGATCAGAAAGGATTATTTTATGCAGACAAGCACTTTCTTCTTACTATTCCTCTCGAAACTCTTTGTTCTATTTTGATGTTTCCTTATCATCACGGAATTCGAACACTCAAGGCTATCATGAGAGCATCGATTGAATTTTGGAACACTACGTACGATGACACAACGAAGCAAGAAACATTCTTCACATTTTCCACTCATACTGAATTAATCTGGCTTGTACTCATCGAAACTGGTAGAAATTCAATAAAAAATCAACAATTCATGGATAAAATCGATATCCTGTACAAACATAAAAGTAAATTATGGAAATAATTACCTTTATTTCAGTATTTCGCTTCAATTTCATCCCGCCATCAAAGCATATGCACTTCCGGTTCCGTCTGGTACCCATCCTTTGATCCACGGAGTAAGTGACTGGTATCCGTCCAATTCTACTCAACATTAGAATTGAAAATTCACCTCACGGTCAAGAGAGTGAGAGAAATGACTATGAGGACTTGTGTCCTCACAGCAAAAAAAAGTTTTAAAAATCCATTTTGAACTATGCGGAATGTAAATCGACATAGTAATAGTGAGGACAAAAATTGTGTCCTCACTTTCCCATAGTGTCCTCACGACGAGGGTCTGAGAGCGTTGATTTGTCCTCACGACGCGGTAAGTGTCGGCCCTCTCTCTCTCACCTCTCTCTCTCTCTCTCTCTCTCTCTCTCTCTCTCTCTCACACACACACACACACACACACACACACACACACACACACAGATACGACAAGTACTACTTAGCTGGGAATAGCATGGAATAACCATGTTTCAAATATAGAAATATAATGATAATATAGCAAAGTGTTATAAAATGTTATTACTCATTGGAATATAAACTATCAAATCTAATAGTTAATGCGGATCTTATAAAAGAGGCAAGTTTAATTATAAAATCCAGTCGAGTTCTTTTCCGCTCTTCCCCGTGGCGTACCTCTCCCGTATAGCAACGCATTACAATATTCGTCAGGCGCGAGAAATATAAAGTATATGACGTCATATTTCCTATCTGGTTGTGAGGCTGCGCCACTCGTGAAAATATTACCGATGATGATCACTCGATGAAATAACTTTCGATCTTTCATCGAAAAGACAACAAACAAATTTATTTCATGCCTTTAACCCGTTCTGAGAGGAGCTTTATCAAAATCCAGTCGAGTTCTTTTCCTTTATTCCCCGTGTCGTACCTCACCCGCGTAGCAACGCATTACAATATTACGTCAAGCGCGAGAAATAAAAAGTATATATGAAGTCATATTTCCTATTTGGTTGTGACGGACGCGCAATTTACGTAGGCAACAAGAACGTGAAAAATTTCTCGTTATCCTACCGGAAAGCATGAAATAATGCACATTATTCTCTCCCCAAATTGCTTTCTGTTAGGTCGAAATCATCCTTTTGGGTTAGGTCAATGTTAGGTCGAAATCATCCTTTTGGGTTAGTTTGAAATTGACATTATACAATATTCTGTTGATGTTTGCGTTAAAAGACGAGATGAAAAATAGAAGAGTGAGATGAAAAAAATGCTGTTGCAATGATTTACTTCAGTTGTACAGTCTCTTTATGTCATTCACTTAGATCAGACAATACTCTAGCTGTACTTACATGTATGTAAAGTCACGACATGTACCGGTAGGTTTAACGAATATTTTGCATTGTGGTAGTCAATATTTTTCTGTTATAATAAACATCTGTTTTGAACAAGTAATGGGCACCTACATGCTATATACCCCACTTTCTTAACCCATTACAACACAATCCCTACTTTTGACGACCCTAAGAAAGAAGCCTTTTGAAAACACTGTGGGAAAAGGAGAAAATGCTGGTAACCAGCATTTTCTCCTTTTCCCACAATGTTTTCTACCCTTCACAAAACAAATTCAAATTTTCAGTCACTTCTATTTTGTCGTCTGCAAATGCTTTTGATTTGGACAAGCCAAAAATTTTGTCGTTTGGTAATGACGTAAACCCTTTATTACACGCAGTGTTACAATCAAACAGACGTGATGGCGTATTTAGATCATCTGCTAGATCATGTGGCAATATTTTTTAATCATATTATTACACATTGGCACCAGCTTTATCAAGTTGCAATGTTTTATTCTTTCCTTTGACGAATACCAATGAAATAAAATGATTCGATTTCAAAATGCCTGCTGGATAGTGTTAGGGGTCATGTTGGGGTTTCTGTGGATGAAATGAAATGATGCATATTGAAAATTGAAGCTAAATAAAGGTATTGATCTTGCTTTATATGTAGTTCATATATGTAGCCTAGTTGTTTTTACTTATCGCATCTTAAGTACCGTGAACTTATATTCCACATGGCTAAAACAGACAAACCAATAAAACTGAAACGGTCAAGTTTTTGCAGCAAACTCGAAGAATCCATTCAATTAATTTAGGAGGTCAAAGTTGAGGATTCTTTTTGTCCGGCATTATAATATAACTCTTTAAAAGAAACTCATTTTTATTTATTTATTTATTTATTTATTTATTTATTTATTTACACTTTGGCTTTTCGATGACAATTTTATCAAACAGGTATATCACGTGATAAGAAGGAAGAAGGACCAGGGAAACTAAAAGCACCGGGTAAATTTGGTGTGACAAAAGTAGAATAGATTTGCTTTGGAATACAAGTAGCAAAGATAGAGTTTGAAGTGTTTTATTGTTCAGTTGTGTTTTACCCTTCATCAGACGATATAATTTCAGACATCTTTACCCCTTTATTACACAATGACGACTTTAAACACCCCTGAAAGAGAAGGCTTTTGAAAACATTGCGGGAAAAGGTGAAAATGCTGGTTACCAGCATTTTTTCCTTTTCACACAATGTTTTCTACTCTTTCAAAGAAAACTAATTTCATATTAGCCACATTGAAGCTGTCATCAGCAGATGCTTTCAATTCGGACAGGTCTAAAATCTTGTCGTGTGGTAGAGGGTTAATTAAAAAGTGCCACAGGCAAAGCAAAAGATTTTGTGACATGTTTCGATTGTCCTCACATATCCTGTGGAAAGAAGACCTTGAAATGACGGTTGACAACGGTATCTCTATGACTGTTAATTTCCGATCTGCGAAAATATATCTGTTCACCAAATCAAACGATTCTTCATCTAAAGAAATCGGACCACCGTTTCGTGCTTATTTCTCTTTCTAGCATTCACCTGTCCTTAAGTCTATTTTACAGCCAAGGCACCTGTTAGCCGGTGCCCGAGTAATGTTTTAAACTTTTCAGAACGCCAAATGTGTTCTATAACCTAGAAGAGTATAATTTCTAAGATCGGTATTTTTTATAACTGTTCGCTGCGCTACGCAGTCTTCTGGCGTCGTCATTTCAAATTTCCTATTTTTTACCGGTCTTTTTCGTTTGTTTGTGTACTGTCTGTTAAATAACAGACAGTACACAATTCGATCACATTCAAATTTTCTGTGATGACATCAAAGTTTCAGAAGATAATGTAAAAAGAAGCAGAAATGATTTCAAATATCGAAAATATTCGTACCTGATCGGAGTTCATACAAAAACGTGCATGGAAACAATGGCTTGCCCCGTTGTAATGCAGAGAAATGACCCCCATTAGAAAATGTCCCATGGGTCATTTTTCTACGTAGAGGAACGACCCATGGGTCATTTCTCTGCGTAGAGGAATGACCCGTTGGTCATTTCTCTACGTAGAATAATGACCCGGGTCATTTTGTAGGTGAGGGTAATTTCTGTACATTACACCGGCAAACGACACCTCCTGATTAATTTTGTGAATTTAAAGTAATAATAAAACTTATTTTTTATTAGAGACTTAATATGAAGTGAAATAATATCATCAAGGATGAAATTTGTGAAAATGAATATCTTGGCGCTAGAAATTGCTTGTTTATGAAATTTGTCACGAAGTTTTGGGACAACCGTCGTACAGAACGTACAGTCTGATTTTTTATCCATAACGCCTGCTCCTTTAGTCATACCTATATGTCATCAAGAGCACGGAAAGCGGGTACCAACGTTGGCTTCATTTGTTTGATTTTCAGCGAAGCGTCAAAGTAGAAAAAGGGAATAACTGTGTCAGAATAGTTTTATTGTTATTTGTACTTACTGTTAGAGCTTCCCTTTTGATTGTTTACAAATTGCCCGAGTTTAACCTTTTACCACACAGCAGCATTTTAGACCTATCCAAACCGAAAGCATTTGTAGGCGATAATTTCTCAGTGGCCCAAATGATGCAATTTTTCTTTGATAGAGTAGAAAATTTTTTGGGAAAAGGTGAAAATGCTGGAATGCAGCTAACTTTATTTAAGTTTCGTTTCAGTGTATATTTTGTACTTTTATTATTTTATCCAAAACAGAAACATTGCAATTCATCCTCAGAAAACGACACTATTGCCCCCGTCACAATAATAATCATCAATCCTCAGGCAAAAACTAGCTTAGTCGGGGATTAGAAACAGTGACTCACTGTACGCCACCGACTGCGCGACCGAGGCTCGACCCATAGATAACATTCTATACCTTTTTATTCTGTTAAATTATAATAATTATTATAATTATTTTGGCTACAGGTCTAAAGATGGACGATGAGGATGACGATTATGGCAAAGGACACTTTAAAACAAGATCCTACCGCGTGTTTGGGGATATAATTTGTAAGTGTGATATGCAATTACTGTTTTTTGTCTCTTTTCATATGTCCAACAATAATAAGGCCAAAGATACATTATCAGTTGTACGGTCAGGTGGCAGGGGACTTGGACACTTGTTCACGGCTGTTCACAACCATGTCTTGGGCTCAGTGACGACATGATTCGGGATAGCCGTGAACAAGTTTCCAAGTTCCCTGCCACCTAACCCTACAAGGAATATATTATACTGCAAAGTTTTACCATTCCAGCGTTTGTTAAGCGAATTTTACCTGTTTTTGGTTTAGAATATGAGTACGCTCGCTGACGAAGAAAAATTTTCCCTCTGAGTGCCCCAATTCAATGAAAACTGACGTCACTGTGAACTTACGTCACTGAAACATTGCTTATATACGCGCTGAAACGTGCAGATCGATGAATAATACTGATGTAAATCTTGATTGACGACGCCATTTTGGATGTTGTTGACACATTAGTCATGTGTACGGGGCTTCCGAAAGGGAAACTGCTTTTATGTTGAGTCTGTCAGTGTACATGATATATTTGTTCGGACATATCATCCAATCACATCACGAGAATTTTTTTTTGCAGTATAATGATATTTCTTTTACGGTTAGGTGGCAGGGGACTTGGATTTGTTTGCCAATGTACACCAAGATATGTTCCGTGCATATAGTCCCATTAGATTGCACGATGTTTCTTTGAAGTATCATGATAATGATTAAGTTTCCTATTCTTTTGGTTTTAAGTTAATCAAAAACATTCCCAAGGGTTTTGACTACATTATTTTCTGTTGGCATTCGTCAACTAGTAATAAGCCCAAGTGTACATTTTTTAAGCTCGTTTTTTTAGCCAAAAGTTAAGGGGTCGTCGTGGCTCGACTTTATATTATCCAATTTTTTCAAAAGGCTTCTTTCTCTAAATAATTAAAACTCAGAACTGTTTGGTAAATGGGTTAACTCAGAGTTCATATGGCTGGCAACACGCAAAAAAAGGGGCATTCGGACATCTGCGTAAAGTGTCGTCTCGGATCAGTCTGTGCAGTCCGTGCAGGCTAATCCGAGACGGCACTTTCCGTTTATATGATTTTTTTCTGTTTTGCAGAAATCTACTCAAGGACAAAATGTAATGAAAACGGAAAGTGCCGTCTCGGATTAGCCTGCGCGGACTGCGCAGGCTGATCCGAGACGACACTTTACGCAAATGTCCGAATGTCCCTTTTAGCGTGTTGCAAGCCATATAGAGTTGGCTATACCTCTACTTTAAGGTCCTGATTTCTCCTATGAAGCTACCACGTGTCATCCTCAAAACATGGTTACCCCGGATACCAGAACATTAAAAAATGTTCGTGGACGGACGGTCAACATTGGAACAGCCCTGAAGAATTATCGCGGGGTGCTTGGAACCAAACCATTCAGCAAGACGGGTAGATTCTACTTTGAGGTCGTGGTATATTTCTTTATCAAGCGCCAGCTACGAAATGATCTTATTTTTGAAGTGGCTATCGCCAGAAAGTCTGAAATCGATAGGAACTACACAGTCGATGGATCTCCACATGCGTGGACTGTATGCGCGCGCAGATGTCCTTTATGTCGGACTGTATGTCTGATGACGTTTCACAATGGTGTCAGGCTGTATCACAACCCTCTGACGGAAAACGCTCCACCCGGAACTACTTTGCGGACCACGATCGGATTTCTGGTTGATATGAACGCCAAACATTGGTACATTGTTGACGCAAAGAACCGACGCCTTTTCTTTCGTTTCAAATGTATCGACACCTCAAAACCTCTCTGGCCAGTCTTTGGAGCTTATAGCTCTGAATATGTGAGCGTGTCACTCGCTCTGAAAACAGGCAAGGATATCCAAGCAGTTCCGGACATTCCGTCGGAGCAGGAGCATTAGACATATTTGTCATACCAATGAAATATTTCCCTTCGGAAAAGAAAAGGGAAAAAAACAACAAAGAGATGACGGGAGAAAATGTAAAAAAAGAGAAGATAATGTAAAACCTGAATGGCAACCTGTGTTAAGCAAGTAACTTGATCAAACATAGTCCACTTGGAGAGTTGGAGTCCAAAAAGAGGGCAAATACGTTAGCTATTTACCAAACGACAATATTCTAGGCTTGTCCAAATCGAAAGCATTTGCAGATGACAAAATGAAAGTGACTGAAAATCTGAAATTTGTTTTGTGAAGAGTAGAAAACATTGTGGGAAAAGGAGAAAATGCTGGTTTGCTCCTTTTCCCGCAATGTTTTCAAAAAGTTTCTATCTCAAGGTAATCAAAACAAAGACTTATTTTGGTTAAAGTTAGATGATACAAGTGATAAGCAAGCATCTGTGTTATCTACTTTACTATCAAATAAACGACCTTTAAATAGCTACAAGTGCAGTTTTGCTGTCGGACGAAGAGACAATTTAGTTATAATAGAAAAATGGAACTGTGGACAGTATAGATTAGAGATGAGAATACACGTTATTTACAGTCTGATCTTGATTTTCATTGTCCACATAAGCTTCTTGTTCGTCAAAGGTTAGTACAGTTTGATTTGTTCCTCGGAGACTTGCTCTCAGACAGAGAGAGATAGAGTTTAATTAGTTACTCTGTGAACAGGGTATTTAATGCATTCGCGGAAAGTATCGACCCAGTTTAGCCTGCACAGTCTGTAGCTGATCTCTTACATGTCCGAGGATCATTTTACCTCATGATTAACCTGTTGTAAGATAAAATAGGTTTTATGAATCAATAACTATTGGAGAAGTCATCAGAACTCTCCTACAGTGTTGAGTTTAAGAGACAGACTGCCACAGAATTTGCTATAATTCTATTTCTTCTGGCGTTATTGTTCTGATACAGAGTCTGTTTCGTCATGGTTTTCAACTTTTGTAAAGAAAGCGAAATGAAAAGAAAAAAAACGAAACAGGAAATAGACGTGGTTTATTTTTATAAATGACGAAAAACAGAAAAGATTTAATTTAGTTATTTGCCATAGCTGCAAATAACCTCCCTAATAATTGTATTTTTTTTTTTTTTCATTAACCAAATATTCCAAGCAGAAGAAAAAAGAAGAATTTCTTTAAAAAAAAAAAAGAAAGAGAGAAAGAAGACCGCTGGACAAGATCATGAAAACGCGACAAGAAAGTCAAATTACCGTCATGTAAAGCATATGAGGTTTCTACGCGGCGGCTTTTTTACTCGTTTGTTTACATTTACCAAAATATATTTATAACGCGTCACTGACAGTCATTTAGCAACAACATAAACAACTTCGATGAACTTATTCACATCTGTTTATTTGTTGGTGAAAACTTCAATCGGAATTAATAAACCACTTTAAAAATTAATGTGCGAACTGTTTGTCAACTGAAATATAGTTTTAAAGATTTCGATAGAACCTCAAGTTTTCTTTCATGAGAGGAGCCTTACAGTTCTCAGAAAGGTAAGTCGGTGTATTTCCGGGCGATGACCCATCACCCGAGGTATGCCGAAAGGCAACCTTTTTACCAAAGCATGGTTTGTGCACATGGAGAGCTAAATGATTTACTACAGGTTGGACTGTGTTTACCTACCTACAGTACAGGTCAATGCAATTTGATTCATTGGTTTGTGTTAAGGAATGAAGATGAGCTTTTTTTTTGTTTTCATGGGGGTATGAAAAAGAAACCCGTATCACTCTGTATGAAATCGCAAAGCAAAAAAAACAAAAAGGACTGGGCAGACTGACCTGGGTTAAGACATTTTTGCAGATGAATTAACCCATTAGCACATAATCCCTACTTTTGACGGCCCTGAGAAAGAAGCCTTTAGAAAACACTGTGGGAAAAGGAGAAAATGCTGGTAACCAGCATTTTCTCCTTTTCCCACAATGTTTTCTACCCTTCACAAAACAAATTTCAAATTTTCAGTCAATTTTGTTTTGTCGTCTGCAATTTCTTTCAATTTTGACAAATCTAAAATTTTGTCGTTTGGTAATGGGTTAAGCCCCGTTCTAACTGAGTGTCGCTCAAACGCATGTGTAACTGATGTCAAACTAACACTGCCATATATTATAAGCGGATGACCGAGAGTGGAATTTAGACTTTACTTTTTTTATTAATTAAAATTTCTTTTTTATTCATTTTTTTATAGTGATTTGGGGATTTAGATGTTTGCTAAAAATGAAATGTTACTAGCACTTTTATGATTTTTAAAACGTGGCTGTGCCTCATTTTGCACCATAATGCTTTCTTAACATTTTCGTGTGATATTTATACTTATAGCTGCAGTTTTCTTTCTCATTATGACCTTATCTTATTTACAAATGCTACTTGAGTCGACTTGTTGTGTACGATTGAAAGACAAATATTTCTATTATCACGGCGGGGAATCACGTGACACAACAACAACAACAATGACCGACATTTGAAGAAATTCTCCCACTTCAGGTAAGAAAATCTTCAATAATTCCGTTAATACATGACCGACTGGAATTTGGTTTGAAGCAGAGAAGGCGGAAGGACTCCAGGGATTTGCTTGATGTGTTAGATTTTTTAAACAACACCTGATAAAAAAGTTATTGACGAGCAAACAAATTATCCAGGGTAAAAAATTTGTTAGCTCTCTATGACGTCAGTTTTCATTGAATTGGGGCACGTAGAAGGAAAATTGTATGTCTTCAGCGTACTCAGTACATTTATAAACGGGAAAATTTCGGTGTATACACATAGGAAGTGTAAAACTTTGCAGTATAATAAATTCGTTGCGCGGTCAGGTGTCCGGGGACTTGGAGATTTGTTCTCGGCTATGGCAAATCATGTCTCCATCTCGCCTTCGGGTAAGAAGGGAAATTGTTCACGGCTATAGCGAATCATATCGCCACCTCGCCTTCGGCTTGGGGCGACATAATTCGCCACAGCCGTAAATAAGTTTCCAAGTCCCCTGCCACCTGACCGTACAACTGATAGTGTCTGTTAATGTTTTTGTTGTTTTATGAGTGTTTTTTGTAGCAGGGAATCTTTTTTTCCACCATGTCTGAAATGTTTATTGTAAAGATTTGGTGACAGGAATTGCATACACCGACTTGATTGAAGTTCTGTATAGAACTTCTTGTTTGAAATAAAAAGTAAACAGGTGACATATTTTTATTATCATAATAGATTTAGACAAGTCAAGAGAGATATTTTCGATATACAGCCACAACAAGGGATTTCCATTTCATCTTCTTTTCAATGGCCCTTCACATTACCTCTCTATATGAATAAGTCATAAAAATTTATTTTACTCAGTTAAGAATCTTATAGCCCTAGGTTGTGGATACCTTCTGTGCTTATCGGTGATCGAGAATAAGTTAATGTAAAAAAGTATTGTAAGGAACTCTCTGTTAACAATATGTGAAATATGAGTTAACCCATTACCACACAATCCCTACTTTTGACGCCGCTGAGCAAGAAACGTTTTGAAAAAACTGTTGGAAAAGGAGAAAATGCTGGTAACCAGCATTTTCTCTTTTTTCCCACAGTGTTTTCTACCCTTCCCAGAACAAATTTCAATTTTTCAATCACCTTTATTTTGTCGTCTACAAGTGCTTTCGATTTGAACCAGTCTAAAATATTGTCGTTTGGTAATGGGTAACCCTTGACCACACAATGACGACTTGTAACAACCCTGTAGGAGAAGCCTTTTGAAAACATTGTGGGAAAAAGAGAAAATGCTGGTAACCAGCATTTTTCCTTTTTTTCCACAAAGTTTTCTTTCCTATCAAAGAAAAAATGCACCATTTGAGCCACTTTGAAATTTTCGAGCGCAAATGCTTTCAATTTGGATTGGTCTTAAATTTTGCTGTGTGGTAATGGGTTAAATAAGTGCATAATATTTTGGTTTTGCGCGAAAACGTTTTAGCGAAAGCAATACCTCTGGTCACGAGCAATGTCTGTCTGATATTGTTTTTTGTCTCAAAGCTTTCACACAATTTTCTGAATGATGTAAAAAAAATAGTTTGTAAGTGATTTCCATTCAGATAAATTCAGTGCATCACACGGATCTTTTATCGCTTATCACGCGGTGATTTTCATTCTTTAAAATTATCATTAGAAATCTATAACTGAACCATACTCTGTGAATAGGCTGATAAATGTTGTTTTTTTTCCGTGGTGCTGTATACAACGCAAGTGACCACATAATTATTGACCTTTATCCATTTTCTCTAACAACCGAGTGAATCACGAGGTAAAATGGCCCCTTGGACATGCATAAAAATAACATATCGCTAAAGTTTCGACTCATGTCAGTCTGCGCGAAATGACACAGGCTTACATGGCTCGATACTCTTTGTAAATGCATGATAGATAGCCTCTTCACAAACATCTTCGCGAGCCAAGGTTACTATCAAGTGCTACGTGGATATTACCTTGGCTGATTGAGCCCAATTGCGAGATTCCTTCGATGCGCCCGCTTTTGGATGTTGGTTATTACCCCCTTTACATCACATTTCTAAAAGCCAATGAAATATCGTTTTACAAACCGCTTACGAATACTCATGAAGCGATAAGCAGACATCCCGTGGGTTTCTATGTTTATTTTCTATTCGAAAGGTAGCGACCTTATTCTATTTCTATCAAAGATGAAATGCTACGAGCGATTTCATTCATTGCAGTTAGAGCTGGCTGCATCCAATGAAAAGGCGTATTGGGGGGATGTTAAAATCAAGCTCGATCCGCCAAGGGTACAGTAGCGTAGTGAATCGTCAGCCTTGGCTTGCAAAGATGCTTCACAAAGTGTATGACTCAACATGGTTAAATCAACACATCAGCTATTATTATACTGCAAAGAAATTTCTCGTGATCTGATTGGTTAACAAGCCGGGAACATAATATCATGTTCCCTGGCAAAAACCACTTAAAACCAGTTTCCTTTTTGAGTGCCCCGTAAACATCACTTCAAGTGCATCACAACATCCAAAATGGCGGCGTCGGTTGATTACCAGACTGCACATTTATGCACCAAACTGCACGTTTTAGTGACGTCAGTTTCCAGTGACGTCAGTTTTCAGTGAATTGGGGCTCACAGAAGGGAATTTCTGTTTCTGCAGCATACTCGATTCGTGAAATTATAAAACGGGAAAATTTCGCTTAACGCGCTTTGAAGGGGTAAAACTTTGCAATATAATAAATTCGTTGTACGGATAACCTCAGCCGTGAACAAGTTTCCAAGTCCCCTGCCACCTGACCGTACAACTAATAATGTCTCTGTCATTATCCACGTTCGTTGTCCTAAATGGCCTGCCAAACTTGAAAAGCCGCATTCGGACATGTGCGTAAAGTGTCGTTTCGGATTAGCCTGCGCGGACTGCGCAGGCTAATCCGAAACGACACTTTACGCACATGTCCGAAACTACACTCCGTTTTTATGTAATTTTATGTTTTGCCTATCTGTGCTGTATCACATAATATAATGTACTCGCAAGGTGCCGTCTCGGATTAGCCTGCGCCGACGGCGCGGGCTGATCAGAGACGATACTTTACGCAAATGTTGGAATGCCCATTTCCGCGTGTTGCAGGTCAAATGTGAGTTATCGTGGCGCCACATGAGCGGCGGCACTATATTTTTATTTGCTTTGAAAAGTACCTATGGAGGCAGCCATATTGTTTACTCGGCTTCCAGTCATTTCGTAATAAGAATATTTCGTACCTAGGCTATTTCGTACAATTTTGGTTATTTCGTACCCACAATGATCATTTCGTATCAATTTTGGACAATTCATACCCAGTTTTATATATCAATTTGTTGATGTAGAACCTAGTTTTACTACTATTCTCTTGTGATGTTTGCCGAATGACAACTGCTTTTGTGCATAGCTCCAAATCAACTTGTTTTAAATAAATTTCGCCGAAGAATATCTATAATTGTGTCTTACCATTATTGGTTCTTTCTTTGTTACGTTTTAAGTTGCATTCTCAGGATATTTCTTTTACTTCTCAGTTTCTTTCTCATCGATTTCTGCATAAATTTACTTTAGACTGTTTGAAATGCTGTAATGTGCCTTATTTCAGAAACAACTGATTTGCGGCGCCATTGATGTTTTGCATCAAAATTTTCTTGTCGACGTATTTGGTTGAATGGCTAACAAGGCTGTGCGTCTATAACAGCACTTTGTCGTAGGAGCTTACAGCGACAGCGATGGTTCGAAGGTTCTTGCAAGTGCTAAACAGTGTCTTCAATGAGCCTTGAAGTCTAAACAGGACCGACGTCTAGACTCTTTAACCCTTTACTCCATAGATACTCATTTCTACGTATTGCTTGTAGGAGCCTTTGGAAAACATTGTGGCAAAAGGTGAAATTGCTCGTGACGAGCAATTTCACCTTTTGCCACAATGTTTTCTACACTATCAAAAGGTGTCATATACATATAAGAAACGGCTTCATCCTTGCTGTTATTTAGGGTCATTTAGAGATACCATAGAAATGCCTTATGGGATAAAGGGTTAACTCAAGCCTTTTTGCTGACAACAAATCAAATTAGAATCACTCAGAATCTATAGATCTAATTTTATCAAAGTGTTTGTTTTTCCGATAACTGTTAAGATATGTTTGCTTGTATTACATTGTATTTTGGGTCGATGGCCTACATGTACAATAAAGAATTGAATTTGAAAAAAAAATGTAATTCCAAACAAGGTTTGTTTCTTGGAGGATAGAAAACAGAGATTGAAAAGGGAGAAAAGTTTCGTAACCAGCTTTATCTCCTGTTCCAATGATGATTTCAAAAGCGTATTCCTCAGGGTAGTAAAGGCATTGTCAAGGATCAATTTTATTTATAATATATACAAAAATTTGGAACCAAGTCCAATTTTATTACGAAAATAGCGATCTTAACAAAGCAGTAACAAGAGAATTAGTTTAAAAAATATGATATACATGTACAAACAAATCATGTAGGCCTAAGTAATTAGTTAGTATTGAAAAAGTTTATTTTAACCCTTTACCACACAATCCCTACTTTTAACGACCCTGAGAAAGATACCTCTAGAAAACATTGTGGGAAAAGGAGAAAATGCTGGTGACCAGCATTTTCTCCTTTTCCCACAATTTGTTTTACTCTTCACAAAACAAATTTCAAATTTTCAGTCAATTTTATTTTGTCGTCTGCAAATGCTTTCAATTTGGACAAGCCTAAAATATTGTCATTTGGTAATGGGTTAAATAGACACGTGTACGAATCACAAAGTTCAAGTTCCTTTTTTCAAATAAGATAGTAGTGCAATAATACTGCAACCATAGATAGATAGATAGATAGATAGATAGATAGATAGTGCCATATTATGTAAGTCTCTCTCTCTCTCTCTCTCTCTCTCTCTCTCTCACGTTTCCGATAAATAACGACGGGAAATGTTATATCAATAACTCAATGTATTATGCTTGCAGTAAGGCAAAAAAATGTATCTATTATAATTTGAAAGAATCAGGCATAAAAACCAAACGGTAACTTGACAATTGTAGCTCTACCCGCGACTAAATGAACCTTTAAGTCACTAACAGTCTTAATCTTGTACTACAAAATCCTGGGTTTTAAATTGAAAACACTTTGGAAAAAGGACAAAAATGCTGACAATCAGCAATTTATCGTTTGTCAATATCGTTTTTTTACCCTATCAAATAAAATTCCAACATTGTCGCTACACTTGATTTTTCATCAGCAAATGCTTTCATTTTGAATAAGTCTACAATTTTCTCGTGTAATGGAAAAAAATAAACACAGTAAGACTTATGAAATATCAAGCACATTGTGGTTCATTAACTTAAATCCAGGATACAAATATTCATAAATGGAGGGACTTTCTACACGTTCCCAAATCTATTAGCGCCAAATACACGATTTGATCTCTTTCAACAATTGTACATTTTTTATACAACCTGCTGAAAGTGGGAAAAATTTGTGCAGTTTAATCCTAATAATGTTATCCGCACCAGTCCCTGTCCTCGCCAGTGACACCGAAAACGTAGTAGGTGTTGTAATAAAATTTGCAAATTTATGAAGACAAACATGATACTGTATGAGGTACTCGCCATTTACTCGAATTTAGATCTTTTAAGCCTTTACTCCATAAGGCATTTCTATGGTATCTCTAAATGACCTTAACTAACAGCAAGGATGACACCTTTAATTTTGATAGTGTAGAAAACATAGTGGCAAAAGGTGATATTGCTGGTCACGAGCAATTTCACCTTTTGCTACAATGTTTTCCAAAGGCACCTACAAGCAATGCGTAGAAATGAGTATCTATGGAGTAAAGGGTTAATGAACATGCCCCTTCCCTCTTTCGTTCACACTCATCGACTTATCGGATCACTGGTTATCTAAATAATACATGTATTACCATGTTTAAGGCCTGTGGACAACCTTTCTTTAGGTCTTTAGATCAAATATAACAACAACAACAACAACAACAACAACAAAATCAACAATGGACAAATGTCTATCTACATGTGTCGTATGCACCGCACTTCTAAATATTTTCCATTTGTCAATTTCTGCTAGATCTATATATACATGTAGACACTACCGATGATGTTCACGAGATAATTTAACTTGCAATGAAAACAAAAACCCAAATATTCTATTTAGTTATTTCTTTGAAAAGAAAATACCTTATGGTACAGTGTAAATGGAAGATCAGAATGCACGTTTTTTCGCAGTCTGAGTTTGATCTACACCGTCCCCAAAAAGTCTGCGAGTTCAGGGTCCATATTCACCAGCCATTCTTAAGAATTTTTTGTCTTATTCTTCAAACTTTTTAGACTGTGAAAGTAACAGAACTTCTGATTGGCTAAACCATTTGGTTTAGCCAATCAGAAGTTCTGTTACTTTCACATTGGCAAAATTCTGAAGAATAAGAATAAGAATGTTCTTAAGAGTGGCTGGTGAATACGGGCGCTGATTAGTAGCGTAAAGTTTAATATTTGTCGTATGGTGCACCTATTTAATAACCTTTCATTTTCTTCATCCATTCCCCTGGTTTCGTTGACATCGTTTCCCAATGGTAGTCACCTGCCCTTATATCCGGATATATCTTATAGACGGTGGATTTCTGATCAAAGTCATAGAGATTTGTATCTTTTTTCTTATCTTTACTCTCAGCTTTCTTTTCCTTAACACCAGCTTTTCTTATGTGGTCACTGTGCTTACTTTTACCTTTGTCTTTATGAGGAACCGTTGTGTCTCTATATTCACTTGATAATTTCGGCCCTCCATTTGCTATTTTGCCATTCTTAATTGGTACCTTCGGAGCACCATTCGGTGTTACGCTTTCCATTGGAATTCCCGAAATCCCAGGTCCTCCATTTGGTAGATCTATCATTCTTATATTTTGATCATTATTCAACAGTCTATATCCGACGCCATTGCTTGGATTTTGCTTCGGAATATACCCGTTTCCGGTGTAATGGCTGTCCTCATGTCTTTTTGAGCTTTTTAGTTTTCTCTTACTGGATTTCTTTGATTTATTTGATTTAAAGTTTCCAGGTCCTATCCATGACAGAACAACTGGCAATAATAACAGGGCATGCGCCCAACCGAAACTCAGAACGAAGGCAACAACAGCCGCAAATGTTCTAAAGATATATGATTGCGCAGCTCCCAAGAACGCTATACCTAATAAGGATGAAATCGCTCCATGCGTTATGGGTGATCCAGTTTTATCGATGGCTCCTCTTACCCGTATATTTCGGGTATCCCCGGGGGATGCCATATAGCCGTGACATATATGAGCTGTAAAATCCACCGAAAATCCTATTCCCATTATGATCTGCACCATGGTTATCGCACTGAGAGATACGTCTATATAGTACATGTAACCGAGTACGCCTGTCATAATCAGGGCTACTGCTATGGTACAAAACAAAATCAAAACTGGATGTGGCATAAAGAAACACGTAATTATCAGAACAACAAACAAAGCTATTCCCATCGTTAGCATCGTTTGAGGGAACACCAACACATATTGTTCAAAAAGTATAAAATTTGGATAAAATGCGAAGCATTCCAATTCGAATTCATCAGCAAGATCACGTGACTGTAACATCAGATCTCCTTCTTCCTGGCTGCCAGCCAAGTCTGTAGATCTTCCATAAAATCGAGATGCTGTTATTTTGGTTCTAGAAGGATCTATCACGACGTCATTTTTGAATGAAGAAAATAAAGAATTACTGAGAAACGCCTCTAGCCCGACTATAAACGCTTCTTCACTTGCATTTGTGTAATATGGAGTATTTATGTATGTTTTAAGCCAATTCACCTCAAAATCGGGTTCGAAGAGGTCTTCTCCTTTCACTTTTGTCATAAACCTTTCAATTAATTGTTGTATGTGTAATTCCGAGTAATTATAGTGTTGAGTTATGATGAATGGCACTGGTGTTTGTCGCGGAAAGAAATTTTCTTCTGTCGCAGCATATGCGAAGTAATACGACGTATCACTAGCAAGTTGTGAGAATCGCAATCCTTGTTTTAAATTGATACATCCGTATATCGCACCAACAAGATATCCAATAAATATCAAACATATTACTATCTTCAACGGGGTGACAAGCACTATTTTCGGCAGAAGCCATCTTGGAAATTTGTCAAGCAAGCTTTCAGCCTCGTCACGTGATGTCGGAGGTCTTCCGGTGCAACAAAATAAATATGGCGTTTTGTGATCTTCAGTTTTCGCCTGTTCCTTTGTTTTTATCGTTCTGCACGTGAACCAGTGCCTCTTCTGCTCAACACGTGTTTCATTGAGGGCAATAAAGGCGCCAAATATCACAATGTTGTTTATATAACAGAATGTAACTGAAATTCCTGAAAAAATAAACGAAGTCAACAAACGTTTAAGACTTAACCCTTAGGCTGCTAAGCTCGGCTTATTGACCTTTTTGCGGACAGTGTATATCAAGATCAGACTGCACAGAACGTGCAGTCTGATCTTGATCTACACTGTCCGATAAGGAGATATTATTCCCCCAAAACATAACTTTGAAATTGCGATGTTTAGGGTTTTACGATCAAACAGAAAATTTCATGTTAGTTATTTGGCAGGTTTATGGGTTAAATTCGCTGAAGAGAACTCTTGTTCCCTACCTGTTTTAGTGTTGAATCCAGGATCAACGGTTTTTGTGGACATTGTAGATGAGGACCAAAATGCACAGAGCAGGCAATCTGATCTAGGATCTACAGTGATCGTTACTTTACCAAAAAATCTTAGAAATGAAATTATACCTTCATATTTTGTAATGACTGATAACTATAAGTTCATCTATTTAGCCTTGAGTGGGTTAACCTTTTATCATTTCCCAAGTTTTTATATCTAGCCTGTGAAAAGAAGCTTTACAAACATTGCGGGAAAAGGAAAATATAGGTTACCAGCATTTTCTCATTTTCCCGCCACGCTTTCTATGCTTTCAAACACTCTATACCAGACCAATGTAATGGGTCTAAACATTGTGGATACAGTGAAACAGTTTATAACCAGCATTTTCTCCTTTTTCCAAACTGTTTTCAAAAGCCTTGGCTCTCAGGGTTATAAATTTTCTGGAGTGTATGGCAAAGGGGGAGTAATGTCAAGTGGTAAGGCGTCCCTGCTCAGGATTGATGGGACAATCTGCATTTCTCCTTTTCACACATTGTCATGTATTTTGTCCAAGACATATTGCACCTTTTGAACGACGTTCAATTTGTTGTCTGCAAGTAATTTTTAATCTAAAAAATGTCTAAAGTTTTGTCGACTGGAAGAGGTTAAACACACGATTTGAAGCTTACTAGCTTTGTCGTCCGCAAACACTTTCAATGTGAACCGGTCTAAAAATCATTTTTGGAAGTCGATTACGTCAGTAATCGGTCTTCCTATGTGAACGCTCAGGCATTTGGGAAATCACCCAACAACACCAATATTCAACCAGCGAAAAAAAAGTTCTATGAAATTCAAGCATTTAAACATATAAAACGATTGAATTTCAGATAAGAAATGAAATAAGTCAAACTATTGCACTAAACAGATATTTTCTTTGAACTGTTATGACATTTCAATGAATAATTATCAAATCTTAATATTTGTTAATACACAGATCCTATATTTTTCTATATGAATGCGGACGAATCTAGCCATTCGGCATTAGTCAGGTGTTGAGAGGGTGTCGCACCACTGCTAGACTGCTTCCGGTTCGTAGTAGTCCCAAGTGAAAATTTGCAGTAGCACTTTTGTTGCACTGTTGTATGGGGCTAAGAGAGCTTGGTGGTATATAATTTAGATTTGCTTCAAATATAGGCATTGGGGGACCACTTAGATGTATTTTTATTGTGTATTGAGTGGACCATTTTGTGTCACTAGAGGATCAAAAACTTGGGGTCATGGCGGTGAACAGGTGTTTTTGAGAGGGAAAATTCTAGGGTGCCCGTTGTTTTTGAGATTTAGCGAAAAACGCAATCGGTTGACATGTTGTTTTTAATGCATTTTTTCGAAGGACTATGGACGTACTTTAGACAGCAAGAGACGGGAAAGCAAAATTTTTGCCATTAAGCGATCTGTGAGGCTTCAAAGATGACCAATTTCACTCTATTTTCAATATGGCCAAAAACCACAGGTGTGACACCAGAGCCATCAAATCGGCCGAGATGTTACGATTACCAATCAGGCACTATTTTATGAATGATATGTCACTCGGACCCATGTTCACATAAAAAAAATAGCTTTCGTTGAAAACGCATCATTAATATTCTTACCTAAAAATTATTGGTTTGTTACATGTTTGTTTTTCAAGGCATTTACATTTTCAACAAATATTTGCTTGAATGTCTGAAGTAACCTAATTTATTGATACGCGCAACGTGACTTTCATCCACACCACAGCTTTAAAACGGCGGCGAGTGAAACGCAAGGAAGCAAGTCACAATTTGATCTGAACAAACCCAAGGCTGCAAAGGTAAAGTTCAATGTATTTTTTTTCTTTTTTGAAATGTGTTTTTGTTTTAAACGTGAAGGACATTACGTCCTTCCTTAAGTATTGTTTAGAAACGAAGTAGGTCAGTGGTTGTTTATAAAGATTACAGTCGCCATTTTGATTGATTGTAAGCTCGTGAAAGCTTTACGCCTGCGTTTCAGAAGGCTACATTAGTATATAAATCTGAATGATTTGTATTCCATTTGCTGCCATAACTAGTTGAATGTATTGCTCTTCATCGAAGAAGAATATTTAACGAATCCCAAATGTCAACAGTCCTTACAGTGACTGGAAATTTCGACCGATAACAATTTCGTCCCACTACAATTTCGGCCCATTCTCCTAACGTGAGTTTACATGGTTTGCATTTGTGTAATAAATCTTACACCTTTATAATCTTTTAAACTTATTTTTCAGCACTAGGATTTTGCAGCCCTAAGGTGAAAGTATATTGAAATGTTGGAAAAATATAAAATGGTGATCTATTCTTCCCCTTTCATATAGTTAATTTTGACTTTAATGCTGTCAACCTGGATCTAACATATATATGCATTTAAATCTTTAAATTGGCTCTGACAAAAGTATTGCAGCTTTTGTACTTTCACTTAAAGGTGGCCCTTCAGATTTTTGGACGAAATTTATACAAAAATATTAAAATTCATCCTGATACTCCCAGTACCTTTTAAATTTCATTCATAAAACCCCAGTAGTCGAAAACCATCCGACAACAAGAGAAATTAGAGATTTACTACGGCCCAGGTCAACACCGACGGGAACCATGGTCTATTTTTAGATGAGCAACTTGCTCACTCACTTACCGGAAATACACAAGTGATGCTTCAAACACAGCGACTGAAGAAGAAGTTTATGGAAAATAACATGTTTGTTATGTTATGGAATTTATGAGTCATTAGTCACGTGCCAGTCACTTTACATTCCCACTATGCTTCTTTTGATTTTTGGTTTAAAATCTTAAAATACCTTAAGAGGCTACGTAGCCTTTTAAGGGAATACCATAAAAAAATGTATACAAAAAGTTTCATGGTATTGAAGTTTTTGAAGTTAATTGACATAATATTTAGTAGATTCATTCAATTTAGCTGGCAAGTATCTTGCAAAATTGATACCTGCTTCTGTAGAGAAAAGGGTTAAACATTAATATTGGGAAAAAACAAACTAAATGAATGTGCATGCAAAACCGAACAAAAGAAAGCTTTTGAAAACATTGTGGGAAAAGGAGAAAATGCTGGTAACCAATGTTTTCTTCTTTTCCCATAATGTGTTCTTATCCGTTTCTGACAAATCTTATTACTTGTGCCACATTTACTATGTCTCTTGGAATTTCTTTCAATTTTGATCGGTCTGAATTGTGTTGTGTGGTAAAGAGTCAAATCTGATATAAAAGGTTTTTTGAAAATTGTGTTTGCATAGGTAAAAAGGCTGTACAGTATGTGTGCTTAACCCATTACCACACAGTCCCTACTTTTGACGCCTCTGAGAAAGAAGCCTTTTGAAAACACTGTAGGAAAAGGAGAAAATGCTGGTAACCAGCGTTTTCTCCTTTTCCCACAGTGTTTTCTACCCTTCCAAGAACAAGTTTCAATTTTTCAGTCACCTTTATTTTGTCGTCTGCAAATGCTTTAGATTTGAACAAGTCTAAAATTTTGTCATTTGGAAATGAGTTAACTCTTTCCCAAACAACAGAATTTAAGAGTGGTCCAAATTGAAAGCCATGCTGATGACATAATAAATTTGGCTCAAAAATCGAAATTTGTTAAGGGAAGAATAGAAAACATTGTGAGAAAAGGAGATAATGATGGTTACCCACACTTTCTACTTTTCCTACAATATTTTCAAAAGGCTTCTGTCTCAGGATCGTTGAAAGTCGGGATTGTTTGGTAGTCTTAAGAGTTAAAGGTAACCATTGGCACTGTTGAGTTGATGCAGAATGCAAACCATTTTAGATATGTCTGTTCGGACTACTTTAGCTTTTAACAATTGCCACAGTCAGGGAGATTTGTCTGAAATGATTATGATCCTTGATTGAACATTAAAACCAATATTTTATCATCTACAAAAGATGTGAAGCATTCTTTAACCTTTTACCACTCAGTGATGAGTTTTGACACCCCAAGGAAAGAAGCCTCCTTTTCCCACAATATTTCTACTATGTCATAAGAACAATTGCAGCATTTGATTCAGATAATGAGATTGAAATTGTTGTCTCCAACTGCTTTCAATTTGGACAAGGCTAGAATGTTGTCAATTGGTAAAGGGGTTAGACCTGGTTTGTATGTGTTAGCATGATGCTTTCAAGTGGGATAAAGCAGTTAAGCTAAAGAAATGCGGGCTGAGCTTAACAGGAAGCCATAACCCCTATCTTGCCTATTGCAACATTGGTCATATTTGCTAATAGTGTAGACCAATGATCAACCTGCATAGCCATTCAGTCTGATGTTGGTCTGCACTGTTGGCAAATTTTACAGTGACTGAAATTCGGAAGCAAATCTAGAATAGTCTATTCTTGGAAATCAGCAGCATAAGAGGTAAAATTGACCCTTGAAAAGATTTTTGAAAAATGTTTTTGTTAAAGAAAAAATTGCTCAACAGTAAGGTGGGTAATTTTAGACAATCAAGGCCCTCTTCAATTCTTTGGACAATAACTTGATGTTGCATCAATCTACAATATGCATCTTTGATAAAAGAAGAATGTTAAGTTAAATACTGTTCAGATTTTTGTATGGCTATCATTTGGTTATATTTCTTTGTATCTGTTTCAGGAAGAGATTGTGAAGATTGTGCAGGTCAGAGGGACAGACGTCCAGGTCAAGACAGTTAAGATCTCAAGAAGGCACAGATGACTTAAAGGTGTTACTCTGGAGGGAGTGGAGGGAGATGAGTTCAAAGAACCTAATGGGTCAATACATATAGCTAACAATTATTGTTGTCAATACATACAGAGACGAGATGTCAGTGTCAACCAAAACAAAGACTGAAATTAAGGTATTAAATCCACTCTAGTCTTCCCAGGTTATCCCTAGTGCTCATGGTGAACAGTTGTGATGGGTTGGTATTTTGACTATTGTGTGTCTGTTCACCATTAGCACAAGCACATTTACATGTTGCTCCTGAAGTTCTATTTGACAAAGCCCAGAAAAGCAATGTCACAAACTGGCTTTCAGTATCTTTAACAGAATCACTAAGATGTAAAAGGATTATTAAACTTTCGACAGTACTGTCCTCAAGTTAACCCATTACCACGCAATCCCTACTTTTGACGACCTTTGGAAACAAGCCTTTTGAAAACATTGTGGGAAAAGGAGAAAATGCTGGTAAGTCGCATTTTCTCCTTTTCCCACAATATTTTCTACCCCTCACAAAACAAAGTTCAAATTTTCATTCACATTTATTTTTGGTCTGCAAATGCTTTCAATTTGGACAAGCCTAAAATATTGTCATTTGAGTAATGAGTTAATCTCTTTCAGACCTTGCATGGCCCAACGTAAGATCTGGAAAAAGATTGATCATATGCCGTTTGTTTACTAACATGTTGGGACATTCTTATTGGTGTATCAGCATTGATGATAATTCAACATTCTTTTTCAGGAGACTGAAATAGGGCTATCTTGACTCACTTGTTTCCTCAGTCGTTTGCTATTGAAAATAATAGAACCACTGTGATTCTCTAAAATTCTCAAAGTAACTGTGACTCAAATTATATACTTCCATTATCACCAGAAATTCTATTTTCTATGGGCATAGGTCAAGAAAAGTGCAGAGATACTGCAGAAAATCCTTACATTGCTAATGCATATTGCAGCTGATTGTTAGGAAACATAGTTAACCCATTACCACAGAATCCCTCCTTTTGACGACCCTAAGAAAGAAGCTTTTAGAAAACAGTATAGGAAAAGGAGCAAATGCTGGTAACCAGCATTCTCACAATGTTTTCTACCCTCCACAAAACAAATTTCAAATGTTCAGTTTTTTTATTTTTTGGTCTGCAAATGCTTTTGATTTGGGCAAACCTAAAATATTGTTGTTTGGTAATGTTAACTGCTACTTACACAAATTAGTGTGAAAAATAGCCCAGAATATTTTTTTGTGTGGGAATTTCATACTAACTTGTTTGTTTGATTTTCAAAAGTAATTTTTTTTTTTTTAATTTCAATGGCTTTTTTTTTTCAGACTTGCCAGGAGCCATCCTCCCAAGTAGAAGGGGAGTTGCAGGCATACATTGCAGAAAACAAGTACACCATCATTAAGAGCGACTACGTAAAGCGCTAAACTACAGCAGAGCAGACTCCGACTAATCTCTACAAAAGAAGATGTGTACGTGCGTGCGTCCGTTAACCTTTTTCTTTAACCCTTTCCCAGACGGCAAAGTTTGGACCAGACCAAATTCAAAGCATTTTGCCGATGACAAATTAACAGTTGCTTAAAAGATGATTTTTCTATATGATAGGGTAGAAAACATTGTGGGAAAAGGAGAATATGCTGGTTACCAGCATTTTCTCCTTTTCCCACAATGTTTCCAAAAGGCTTCTATTTCTTTCCCGTAAAAACCAGGGATTGTTTGGGAAAGAGTTAAAAAAACTTCTCCTCAGAAACTATGGACTGGATTTCTACCAAATTTTACAGGAATGTTCCTTAGGTGGTTCTGTTTCAAATTCCTTCAAATAATTGTGTTCCATGAATAATTCTGGTTGCCATGGCAACCAAAGTAAAAAATCTTTAAAAATCTTCTCCTCCCAAACTGCTAATTGGATAGCATTATTTTTTTGCAGGAATGTTCCTTAGATAGAGGTCTCCAGAATTCCTTTGAAAAAAAAAAAAAAAGATCCGTCAAAAAACATGGCTTTTATGGGAGACTCATTTTCCTTTAATAGTATAAAGTAAAATCTTTGAAAAATTTCTTCTCTCATACTATTCATTTTGATTTCATTGTTGTATTGGAGGTTAGTTCCTATGCTGGTAAGTCTTTACCATACAATCCTGACTTTTAACGACCCTAAAGAAGAAGTCTTTAGAAAACACTCTTGGAAAAGGAGAAAATGCTGGTAATCAGCATTTTCTCTTTTTCCTTCAGTGTTTTCTACTCTATCAAGGAGAGAAATCATCATTTCATCAAAGTTTAATTTGTTGTCTGCAAATGATTTCAGTTTGGTCACATCCCAAATTTTGTCGTTTGGTAAAGAGTTAAAGATGGTTGCTTTACATAATCTATAATCCTTTTCATATAAAACAAGAGAACCTCTACACTTTGATTAGTTCTGGTAAATGTTTGTTGACCTACTAGTGACCTAGTACAAAGAGGGACAGGGCTTCACTGTTGTGATAAGGCATTTTGGTATCCAATCAAACTGATCCCCGACAAAGAAGACTTTAGAAAACATTGTGGGAAAAGGAGAAAATGCTGGTAACCTTTTCCCACAATGTTATCTACCCTTCACAAAACAACCTTTAAATTTTCAGTCACTTTTATTTTTTCATCTACAAAATGCTTTCCATTTTGACAACCCTAAAATGTTGTCATTTGGTAATGAGTTAACTATAACCAGAAGACAAAATTTTTATAACTGGCCATACTTGAAAGATGTTGCAGACAACATAATAAATCTTCAAATTAGTAAAACTTGTATCAAAAAGGGTAGAAATTATTGTGTAAAACTAAGAAAATGCAGGTTACTTTTATTTTCTTTTTTCTCACGTTTTCATAGCTTTTTATACGCCCGTCGAAGACGGGACGTATTATGAGATCACCCGTGGCGTCTGGGCGGGCGGGCGGGCGGCGTCCAGTTCTTTGCCCGGAGCATATCTCCAAAACTATACAAGCTAGGGTTATGAAATTTTATGGGTGGATAGATCTCATCGAGGGGGAGTGCAGTGCACAGGAATCATAACTCTTGCTTGCTTAATTTTTGAGTTATTGCCCTTTGTTGTTTTTCATACTTGAATTTTGTCCGGAGCATATCTCCAAAACTGTACTAGCTAGGGTTATGAAATTTCATGGGTGGATAGATCTCATTGAGGGGGAATGCAGTGCGCAGGAATTATAACTCTTGCTTGCTTAATCTTTGAGTTATTGCCCTTTGTTGTTTTTCATATTTGAATTTTGTCCGGAGCATATCTCCAAAACTATAGTAGCTAGAGTTATGAAATTTCATGGGTGGATAGATCTCATTGAGGGGGAGTGCAGTGCACAGGAATCATAACTCTTGCTTTCTTAATTTTTGAGTTATTGCCCTTTGTTGTTGTTCATACTTGAATTTTGTTCGGCGCATATCTCCAAAACTATAGTAGCTAGGGTTATGAAATTTTATGGGTGGATAGATCTCATCAAGGGAGAGTGAAGTGCACAAGAATCATAACTCTTGCTCACTTAATTTTTGAGTTATTGCCCATTGTTGTTTTTCATACTTGAATTTTGTCCGGAGCATATCTTCAAAACTATAGTAGCTAGGGTTATGAAATTTCATGGGTGGATAGATCTCACCGTGGGAGAATGCAGTGCACAGGAATCACAACTCTTGCTTGCTTAATTTTTGAGTTATTGGCCTTTGTCATTTTTATACGCCCGTCGAAGACGGGACGTATTATGGGATCACCTGTGGCGTCCATGCGGGCGGGCGGGCGGCATCCAGTTCTCTGTCCGGAGCATATCTCCAAAACTATTCTAGCTAGGGTTATGAAATTTCATGGGTGGATAGATCTCATCAAAGGGGAGTGCAGTGCGCAGGAATTATAACTCTTGCTTGCTTAATTTTTGAGTTATTGCCATTTGTTGTTTTTCATACTTGAATTTTGTCCGGAGCATATCTCCACAACTATACTAGCTAGGGTTATGAAATTTCATGGGTGGATAGATCTCATCAAGGGAGAGTGTAGTGCGCAGGAATCATAACTCTTGCTTGCTTAATTTTTGAGTTATTGCCCTTTGTCGTTTTTCATGCTTGAATTTTGTCCGGAGCATATCTCCAAAACTGTACTAGCTAGGGTTATGAAATTTCATGGGTGGATAGATCACATCAAGGTGGAGTGCAGTGCGCAGGAATTATAACTCTTGTTTGCTTAATTTTTGAGTTATTGCCCTTTGTTGTTTTTCATACTTGAATTTTGTCCGGAGCATATCTCCAAAACTATACTAGCTAGGGTTATGAAATTTCATGGGTGGATAGATCTCATCAAGGGGGAGTGCAGTGCGCAGGAATCATAACTCTTGCTCGCTTAATTTTTGAGTTATTGCCCTTTGTCGTTTTTCATACTTGAATTTTGTCCAGAGCATATCTCCAAAACTATACTAGCTAGGGTTATGAAATTTCATGGGTGGATAGATCACATCAAGGGTAAGTGCAGTGCACAGGAATCATAACTCTTGCTCGCTTAATTTTTGAGTAATTGCCCTTTGTCGTTTTTCATACTTGAATTTTGTCCGGAGCATATCTCCAAAACTGTATTAGCTAGGGTTATAAAATTTCATGGGTGGATAGATCTCATCAAGGGAGAGTGCAGTGCATAGGAATCATAACTCTTGCTCGCTTAATGTTTGAGTTATTGCCCTTTGTTTTTTTCATACTTGATTTTTGTCCAGGGCATATCTCCAAATTTATTCTACCTAGGGTTATGAAATTTCATGGATGGATAGATCTTATCAAGCGGGAGTGGAGTGCTCAGGAACCATAACTCTTGCTTTCTTAATTTTTGAGTTATTGCCCTTTGTTTTTTTATACTTGAACTTTGTCCGGAGCATATCTCCAAAACTATACTAGCTAGGGTTATGAAATTTCATGGGTGGATGAATCTCACTGAGGGGCAGTGCAGTGCGCAGGAATCATAACTCTTGCTTGCCTAATTTTTCAGTTAGTGTCCTTTGTTGTTTTTCATACTTGAATTTTGTCCGGTGAATATCTCCAAAACTATACTAGCTAGGGTTATGAAATTTCATGGGTGGATAGATCTCATCAAGGGGGAGTGCAGTGCACAGGAATCATAACTCTTGTTTGCTTAATTTTTCAGTTTTTACCCTTTGTTTTTTTTATACTTGAATTTTGTCCGGTGCATGCCCCAGCTTTACAACTTGGGGTAAGACGGGCGTATCTTGCGACAATTTGCCGATCTTGTTTATACTTGAATTTTGTCCGGTGAATATTTCCAAAACTATACTAGCTAGGGTTACGAAATTTCAAGGGTGGATAGATCTCACCGAGGGGGAGTGCAATGCACAGGAATCATAGCTCTTGCTTGCTTTATTTTTTAGTTATTGCCATTTGACGTTTTTCATACTTGATTTTTGTTAGGAGCATATCTCCAAAACTATACCAGCTAGGGTTATGAAATTTCATGGGTGGACAGATCTCATCGATTGGGAGTGCAGTGCACAGGAATAACAACTCTTGCTTGCTTTATTTTTGAGTTACTGCCCTTTGTTGTTTTTCATACTTGAATTTTGTCCGGTGCATGCCCCGGCTTTACAACTTGGGGTAAGACGGGCGTATCTTGCGACAATTTGCCGCTCTTGTTTTCTTTTAAAGTGACCTAAAATGCAGGAATGAATGGTAATTGTTAAAAACTTCTCTTCACCGTTACAGAAAAATCAGGCCTGTGGAGCGATACAGGCGCTCAAGCGCCTCTAGTTTATAGACTTGAGGTAGAATGCTTTCGGAAACATTTTCGGTATACGAGAAAGTGCTTGTAATGCATATTTACTCCATTGGTCACCATGTTTTCTTTCTTCAAAAGGCTACTGCACACTTTGAGCAAAAGTTCATTTCTTGTTTGCAAATCTTTTCAAGACTAAATTTTTTTTATGTAGATAGAGTGATAGATTGATATTTTACATGCACATCATCTGGCTAGTCAGGTTTTTGTGTATATATTTTCACTTGATTACTTTTTGGTACATGTTCATTATATTTTTGCCACTACCTTTATGTTTACATGCTGTATCTTACTATATTTGCCTGTTCTTTAACCAATTAACCCTTTACCAAATCATCCCTGGTTTTCACGACCCTGAGATAGAAGGCTTTTGAAAACCTTGTTGGAAAGGGAAAAAATGCTGGTTACCAGTAATTTCTCCTTTTTCCACAGTGTTTTCCGCCTTGCCTGAAAGAAAACTTTAATTTTTGAGTCGCCTTTATTTTGTTGTCTGCAAGTGCTTTCAATTTAGACCAGTCTAAAATTTTGTTGTTTAATAAATAGTTACTAGCAGACAAAAATTAAATTGTCCCAGATTTCAGCAGACAATTTCAAAAAACGGCCAAAAAAGTGGAAAAGGTACTGAAAGGATAAATATAAACATTATTGGAAAGAGACACTATTTGGATTATATGAAGAAAGCATTGTGTTGCAATGTACCAGTGTTTATCTGTAGATTCCTTTGACATAGTGTGCAAGTTGTTGGCTAAAAACATGTACTCATGTTTTCTTTTTAAAAATCATCATCAAGTATAAGATTTTGAGCTTTTTTTACTTTCATTTATTTGCAACTCAAAGCATCAGCAGAGATGAAAATGCTTGTCACAAGCATTTTTACCTTTGGACACAGTGTTTTCAAAAATATACCGAACAACTTTAAAAATCGGGCTAGTTGGCTATGGGTTAAGTTTTGATTCAAGGGCCATTTATTTCTCTTTATACAAGTGGTATGGTCCTTAAATTTGTCTTAAAAGTATTCTCTGCATTAAACAAATTTAACAGTATGAGAATATACTCTAGCTGAAGTATTAAAATATACTTTCAATGTTCATCATACTACCAATTAAAAAAAATATCAGAAAGATATTTACAAGCTATTATTACTCATTTTGATGTTTCGAAAATATAAGAAAGATATGAGATTTTTGTTTTGGTCCCTTGAAATATTATGCAATAAAAGCCACATTTTCTTTTTTATGCAGTGCAAAGTTAACTCTTTACTACACGACAACATTTTAGACTGGTTCAAAATGAAAGCATTTGCAGACGACAATATAAAGGTGACTGAAAAATTGAAATTGGTTCTGGGAAGGGTAGAAAATACTGTGGGAAAAGGAGAAAATGCTGGTTACCAGCATTTTCTCCTTTTCCTACAGTGTTTTCAAAAGGCTTCCTTTTCAGGGGCGTCAAAAGTAGGGATTGTGTGGTAATGGGTTAAACTTCCTAGTCTTTTTGCGAGCCTTTTTGACAGGTCTTAATTGAGACAAAGCACTGGGATAAGAATGTAACACTTAGTATTCAATTGTTTTCTACTTTTGCCATAATATTTTCAAGCTGCTTCTCTCCAAGAGTAGTCAAAAGTCGTCATTGTGTGCGAAAGGGTATTGACATGTCCTGCTTGAGATGGAGGTGTTTATTCACAAATATACTGTTTACTTGTTTTAACTACCTTTACATAATATTCATTTTGTTGTGGTACTCGATTCATGTTACGAGAAGATGATACTTCTTTCAAATTAAAGTGAAAAAAAAAAAGAAGCTTTGTTTCTGTTCTTCTTTTTGTTTAACTGTTTCACCTTAAATAGTATTGAGTTTTTTGACTATTTCACTCAGCACATGATGAGAAACTTTTGGTCACATCCAAATTGAACGCATCTTCAAACCAGGGGGAACGATTTCTTCATTTACTCAATCTAATTCTAAAATCGACTTCCATGAGTACTTTCAGTACTTTGATTTATCTTGTAAAGAAGTAGAGTTCATTTCATCAGCTTGTGATTAATACGGGGAAATATTTGCTGATAAAAGGAAAAGGTATGCGAAAATAACGAGTGTCGTAAGGCACGAGTTATTTCCGCGGATATTTCCCTTTTAAGGCAAATATTTTCCGATATTAACCACAAGCTGATGGTATAAATTATATATTATATTTCCTCTGATTATTTTGTCAACGAATCCACTTTTAAAACTAGTGATCTCAAGTTAATTAACCAGATTTTCGGCAGGAGGCAAATAGTCACTGTGACGAGGAAATAATTCCCCCCCCCCCCAGCTTGAATGACGTCATTTCTTTACCCATAACATTTCTAAAAGTAGAAGCATGAACTATAAAGTTTTAGATGATTAAAAGCATAGTAACAAAGGACAAACCTGTGTAAATACAAAAGTTCCTCACGCTGATAAATGTTGATGTTGCACCGCAGCCGAACGCAAGTAAATCTGTCAGTGTAGTGATTGTAATGCCGACACCGGATACTCGCATGGTTTCCGCCAGTTTATCGGAGACCGTTGTCTGTGTTTGGGCCCCAGAGAGGCCCGAGAGCAGAATAAACATATCATCTATACCGATACCTGAAACATTATGGAGCGTTTAATCTTTAGGCTAGCTAAGCAAATCTTTGATCTGTTTTGGTCGAAACGTAATTTATCCATTGCAAATTAAAACAAAATGGATTCATTCTATTTTGAGTTTGATTTCAATTAATTAACAAGATATATCTGTAGAAATAAATGTCGAAGAAGAAAGACCTAAAAGTTCTGTTATTTACGGTTAAGGTTATTACATGCGTAAGGTACACACCCTTTTCCAATAGGCAAGCCTCAAATCTATCGTGTGCTAGATGATAGGCCTACAAAAAATTATCATACCTGACACCAGAAAGGGAGAGACGCCGACTATGCTGACAAACTCTATGCCAATGGCTGCACAGAGACCGATAGCGGAAAGTATGGACAGGCCGGTCGCGAGCCAACCTGCAGCACCGAGCCAGACCCGCTGACCAACACTGTCTGTCAATCTATTGATAAAATGGAAATGAAAAACAATTTTCTTCATCGATAAAAACAAAGACAAATTTGCAGATGACAAATTTAATTTTCATATGGTTCAATGATGGTTCAAGTGTATTAAACGTTGTGGGAAAAGGAGAAAACGCTACCAGCATTTTCTCCCTTTCCGGGAAGGTTTTCAAAGGCCTTCTTTCTCAAATTAGTTAAAAGACAGATCGTTTGATAACGGCAAGAGCTAAACTAGTATATAGTTGATTAAAGAGACATCCCTCCAACACAGTTGTTGGGTATTGTATTTAAGTCGGGACGAAGATATGCATGAAGGAGTGGTCTCCCATAATAACTTTACGATTTTTCTTGCGTGGAAAAGAAATATCATCGTTAAGGCCAACGCAGATTCACGACTGAAGTCAGTTCTTAACTTGCACTTTCCTGTGAAATGCATCTAGTCTGTTTCATTAGCCTGAGGTTTGAATCTAACTTTTATTGAAAATGTACATTTCTACATACTATCTTTATTTTTCAGTGTTAATGTAAACAGAAGTTCTGGACAGTTAAATATCAACAAACAGCCGAAATTATTCACGATACACAAAGCCTTACGCCAAGGTCAAATTAGAGCCCAAATCGTACAAGATCCTTAGAGGTTTACGTCAATGTTTGTCATAAATTCTATGCTGACGTATTATGTGTCTTTTATGTCTAAATTATTCAAGACGATGAGAACATAAATCAAACTTAAGTATAGCTTTAATTTTCACATGAATTAATCCCCTTTAAAAAAAGTAATAATATTTCATACCAAAATGCTCTCTAGGTTGTAAAACAATGCTGAATCATCAGCGTTTTTTTAACCAATCCCCAAAAGTGCCTAGTGTTTTAAAGCTTTCCCAAACAATCCCTGGTTTTACGGGTCTGGAATAGTAGCCTTTTGAAAACATTGAGGGAAAAGGAGAAAATGTTGGTAACCAGCATTTTCTCCTTTTCACACAATGTTTTCTACCCTATCATAGACAGAAATCATCGTTTCAGCAAGAGTTGAATTGTCGTCTGCAAATGCTTTCAATTTGGTCTTGTCCAAAAATTTGTCGTTTGGGAAATGGTTACGGACCACAATAACGGATTTTGACATAGTTGTTAGAAATGGAGAAAATGTGTATCGCCAGCATTTTCTCCTTTTCCAACAATAATTACGATATATTATAATTTCATCGACTGAGTCACATTTAATATGTCCTCTGTAAATGCTTTCAGTTTGGACAAGCCTAAGCCCAAGATTGTGTCATTCGGTCGACACTGTTCGCATTAGAAAAAGAGAAAAAAACACCCTTCAAGTTTGGGACAAGCCTTTTCGCTGGTTCAATAAAGTTCAAAGCACTGAAAATACTGTGGAAAAACAGGGAGTTGAGCATTTTCTCCCGTTAGATAACATTCTACCAATACACATCTATCTGACTTTGGCATTCTGGGTACGGTACCGACTATTTTTCAAAACGACAACCGTTACTTTGAATTTCAAGATAAATAACGTTTACTCAATTCAACTTTACCTGGTGCGATTCATTCAGCTATGATCAGCTTGCATGTTACCAATGCAGCGGCTATGTATTAAAACAGTCCCTACAGGCTTGGGTAATAGCTTTGATATAAGCCCCTTTTCCTTGGTATTTATGGGATCGGAGATTCGTCGTAGCAGACAGGTCGAATCTTCGACGAATATGACATGCGCAGACAACGGAGAGTTGTGAAGAAACAATTAAGCTATGGTCTGTAGACAGCGGTTTAATGCATCTGCAAAAAGGACTGGATTGTGTCAGCCTGTCCTGTCCTCGCAGGCTGACTCTCGTGGCAAATCTTTGCCATCGATCAATTTTCTCCTTGTCAAAGGACCAGTATATGTCATGATTACGTTGATTGTTAGACAACCTAGATTTTACTGGTTCATCACTATCTAATGACTTGCCAAGTAAAATGTCTCAAAGCATGGCTAAAATATCATTCTAACATGACACGCGAATCATTCGATGAGTTGGTCAAAATAACTCTTGATAACTAGATCTACAGCTAATATTATTCATAAATGTTTCGACGGTACGTTTATTGATTACGTATAAAAGGATCTGTCTGCGCAGAAGGTGATCATCATATGACCCATTTCTACACTTTTCGATATCGTAACATACTCTAAGATATTCATAAACTATCAAGTTTTAATATTCACATCCGCTTTACTGAACGAGCTTATCCTTTCCATGTTATATGTAATAAATAATTGTACCTCATAACTCACAACTGTGGTTTATTGAACGATAAACCACGATAGGAAGATAGCCCTCGAGGATTATTTATTGCGCCTCATAACTCACAACTGTGGTTTATTGAACGATAAACCACAATAGGAAGAAGACTATTTGTTAACTTACCTCGCTGAGACGGTTGCAGATATAGAATACGCCATCATTATAGCTACGGTGAAGGCAAACAGTCCAAGGTCCCCTATAACGTTGTCATGGAGCTGTTCATCTAGAGAGTCAGAGTGGGCGTATAATGTTTCTATATCTTCTCCCCTGTACCGCTCCAACACCTTCAGAAACTCGGTACACTGAAATTAAAAAAAAAACAAATTTGAGCCATTGCTCGGTAAAAAAGGGGGTTTTAACCCTTAGGCTAAACAACATTTTGTGGACAGCTTAGATCAAGATCAGACTGCACAAAACGTCAGATCTTGGATTTAGACTGTCCAATAAGGTGATATTATTCCCAAAGATAGAACTGTAAAATAGCAATTTTTGGGTTAACAATATCCTCATAAATAAGTCGGTTGTTAAACAAAATGCATTTTATGAAAATGCATCCATGCTTATGTGATTATTTGCTGGGAATATTGCATCACGAAGATGCATTTACGCCTTTCTGCCAGAGCAAGGGTCCTATATCATTATTCTTCATGGTGTTTACGTCTTTTCAACATTATTTCACGTATTACTGGGTGGCTACTGCACCTATATCATCCTCGGATACCCCGGGGTCTCCCTGTTTGCTACGCTACATCGACCCCTGGGACAATTAATTGAATTTCCCTCGCTTTACCGCTGGCGGAATGCTGGCTTTTCATTGGTTCCATCATCATTTTGTGATGGGCGAGTGGACTGTACGCTATGACGTTTCGTATCGATTTTCGGCGGCTGATTCAAAGTTTTATTGGTCAATTGTCCCAGGGGTCGATGTAGCGTAGCAAATAGGGAGACCCCGGGGTATCCGAGGATGCACCTATATATTAGTTTCTGGAAGTTTTCATAATACTAAATCTTCGCCAAACATCATTTCCGAGTCCTTGGTTGCGTTTCCATAAACGTCCTCTAAACAAAGCTCAGCGGTCTGCGAACAAATAATTTCATCAGCTTGTGGTTAATATTGGGAAATATTTGCCGAGAAAGGGAAAGGTATGCGAAAATAACGAGTGCCGTATTTCACGAGTTATTTTCGCTAACCTTTCCCTTTTGAGGCAAATATTTCCCCATATTAACCACAAGCTGATGAAATAAATTATATATTATATTTCCTCTGATTATTTTGTCGACAAATGCCACTTTTGAATCTATTTTAGCAAAATAGAACAAGTAGTTCCAGATTTTCAACAGGAGGAAAAAATTCACTGTGACGGGAAATAATCCCCCCTTCTGAAATTATGACATTTCTGTACCCATAACATTTAAAAAAATAGACACATGAAATATAATATTGAGGCGTTATGCATTGTCTTATCATCATTCCTCAGAAAGAATTTACCGAGATAGGAATCGACTCGTTTCAATCCACCTGCCCTATTATACTTTACATGGACAGACCTCCCCAAAGGTATAGGCAGGTACCACTAACTCACAAACTTACACGCACATACTTATATGCCCTAACAATGCAACAGAGAGACGTATTGCGTACGAAAACGAAAAAAAAAACTATTATTATACTGATGTTTTACCCATTTAATGATATCATCCGTAGCGTCTATATCTGTACGAAATCCGTACTCTATCTTGATGTACTCCATACCATGTAGATGGGTCTCGTTTCTATCGACATGTCCTGTATGATACAGAAGTCGTTAAGCCGTTTATCAACTATTTATGAACCATAAATTCCACACTTGTTCAGATTAAATGCGTTTTCATATGACGAATTAACCCATTACCACACAATCCCTACTTTTGACGCCTCTGAGAAAGAAGCTTTTGAAAACACTGTAGGAAAAGGAGAAAATACTGGTAACCAGCATTTTCTCCTTTTCCCACAGTGTTTTCTACCCTTCCCAGAACAAATTTCAATTTTTCAGTCACCTTTATTTTGTAGTCTGCAAATGCTTTCAATTTGAACAAGTCTAAAATTTTGCCATGTGTTAAAGAGTTAAGTGAGGCATATACTGCTTTATGCACTTGTTTTTTCATGTCCATCAATTATTCTACCGCATGATTCAGTCTATTGTTAAAATATAGTGTTACGGGAGACAACTCCTCCATGCATGTCGTCGTCCCGATTCAAATACAATATCTGACAACTGCGTCAGAGAGATATCTCTTTGGATCAGTGGTTACTGCTTCTCAAGCTAAGGCTGACAATTCACTACGTTACTCTACCATTGGCGGATCGAGGTTGATTTCTACGTTCACCCGATACGCTTTTTCATTGGATGCAGCCAGCTCTAGCTGCAACGAATGAAATCGCACGTAGCATTTCATCTTTGATAAAAATAGAACAAGGTCTCTACCTTTCGAATAAAAGGTAAAACATGGAAACCCACGTGGATGTCTGCTTATCGCTACATGTGTATTCGTAAGCGGTTTGTAAAACGATAGTTCATTTGCTTTTAGAAACATCATGTAAAGGGGAGTAATAACCAGCATCCAATAGAAGGTGCATCGCAGGAATTTCGAAATCGGGCTCAATCAGCCAAGGTAAAATGCACGAAGTGGTCGTAAACTTGGCTCGCAAAGATGCAGTGGTTATGGTATTCGTCTTTTAATCTTCGAAACACGAGGTTATTTGTCACTTCAAGGGTTCGAATCCCGCCAGATGCTGTTTGTATTTGAGCTATGCATTTATTTGTTTCTTTGTTACGGACTTCGTTCGTATGTATAAATTTTATTGATCTGTAATTCTATGACAATTTGCTTGTCGGTAAACAAATCCACTCTTATTCCAGAGCAAGGCCCAAGTATAATGATATAATACGGCTTGCAACATCCGAAAAAGGGGCATTCGGACAATTGCGTAATCCAAGACGACACTTTCCGTTTTTATGTCATTTTCTGTTTTGCGCATGTCTACTGTAGCCTAAAATCTAATGTAGTCGTAAAGTGCCGTCTCGGATTAGCCTGCGCGGACTGCACAGGCTGATCCGAGACGACACTTTACGCAAATGTCCGAATGCCCCTTTTTTACGTATTGCAACAAGCCATATATACAGATAGTTTAGAACAGGCAAAAGACCATCATACAAACATACTAGGAGTTGAAAGAAGAAGGCATAACTAAAATATATATTTTTGTTATAATTCAGGGATGTAGATCCAAGAGGGCATGGTAAAAATATAATCATAATTCTAAAATGGCACGCGACTTTGGCTCTATAAACACAGTGCAAGGAAAACGTGGTAAAATCTGCGACAATCCATGTAGAGTGACGTCATCCTATATCGAGTGACATCATTCAATGAGTGAGTTATTCAATGGAACATAATCTTCATCCGCGTTTTTACTCTTAGTTTGAACTTGTTTTCCTTTCATTAAGAATTGGCCAAGTTAGAATCGAAATAATCTTCTTTCTATCGTGGTATATCGTTCAATAAACCACGTTGTGAGTTATGAGGCGCAATGAATAACCCACTCGGGCTATCGCCCTCGTGGATTATTTATTGTGCCTCATAACTCACAACTGTGGTTTATTGAACGATATACCACGATAGAAAGAAGATTATTTCTTAATTATACTCTAAAAGATGCATGAGAGAATGTTATTAGTTGTACGGTCAAGTGGCAGGGGACTTGGAAACTTGTTCACGGCTGTGGTTAATCTAGTCCAAATATTTAGACGTACACATGCTTGTTTGCCGTTCAACATTTATTTTTCGGACATTTCACATTTTACTTTTCTTTTGCATGTTACGTCTAAACGGGCCCTACTTAGTTCTATGTAGCAAATTTGATTTCCTAAAATCCGGGATAATGGTGACAAAGCACGCAAGTAAACATGATAGATAACTTAACTGGATACAAATTTACTTTTCTGACTCTGAAAAAGGGCCACATTCATGATATATTCATCTTGAGTTCAATCGTGTAACTTTTTCCAACACAAAAGCCGCCATGTTTACAAGCATATTTCGGGTTAAATAAAAAAACGAATTTCCGAACAATTTTTGAACGAAATCCGATTAGGCCCCCCCCCCCCCCCCCCCCGCACGGATTGTAACCTTAGATTTGGCAACCATTTTCTGAAGTTCTGTTTACCAAAATTATTTCTAAAACCTTAACATAAATTAATGTGAAATGCCTGTATAATCATAGTCCCTACTTGAATCATGTATATATTCAACGATAACAACATATTCAGCCTTCGGTCTTGTGCGAGAAGCTGAATTTAGACATGGGAAACCCCAGCCTCATTGTGTGGCTTTATATATCCATTGGACAGTTCATGAAAAATATACTGTATACCAGAACTCAAGTAAAATGCTTCCTATCACCAGAAGTAACTGTTTGCATCATATAAATGAACTGTTCAAAGTCAATTAGCTCAGTTTTTGAAGCGCGATGAACGGGACGGACGTATGTAAAATTTACCGTCTATTGGTCTTCTCTTGACAGCTGCACTAGAATACCAGAAAATAAGAAAATACACTTTTTGCAGTATTTCTGCTCGAGCAAATTTGTACGAAAATCAAGTGGAATTGAAATTCATGAAATAAATTTTGGCTACACGCGAAACCTCACGCCAAAAAAAAAAATAATAAAGTGTCATTTTTTCCCTTGTCTCATGTGAAATGACAGTTATGCAGTAACTTGACACCCTTATTGATATTATCTTTCTCAAATTATGCGGAAATACGTATCCATAAATTTACAGACATGAAAAATTGATTGGTGCAAAAAACGCAGAAACCCATGACACAACAGAATGTTCCGTTAGACTCGGCCCGGTCAGAGACTTCAGACCGTCTTTTCAGCTTTTTAATTACTTTAAACAGAAAATTTTCATAATTATCTTGATCTAACAGACTTGTTTTGCTGCAAGTCATAAATATGCAATTTAGAATCATTATTATCCAACCCTCTAATATGAACTTAACCACAGATTTACAGCTCAGGGGTTAAGTGTGCCCTGAGCGGAAATACCGGTTTCGGTTCCTTCTATCAATTTATTAGCAGTTGTGAAGGAGGACTAGGAATTTTCTTCGAAACTACTTTATCATAAATCACCTGAAAATATTCAGTGTCGTATTCAAAGAGCGAGTGGTCTGGAAAAACGTCATAAAATACCACTAAAACCGACCTTTCTTTTAAAAATATGCATACGGTCCTGTTTTGGTTGCAGTTCCTAAATAAACAAGAGTGAAACTATTGTCTGCATTTAAATAAGGGGTTCGTAAAAAAAGGTGACGTCTTTCACTTCATCGTGCCTAAGAAAACCGGGATGCATTTAGGGTTAAAAAACACGCACCCCGCGAAAACACATCGATCGACGATAGATCTCATTTCTCTTTGATGAAATGAAGCTTTTCAACACTTTCCAACGTTAAAGTTTACCTAAATAGTTGAAGCCTTACTGTCGTACGTTCATTTATGTCCATGTCTTTATCTACGTAAAAGAAGGCCATGCACATAAAACATCATAAAATCCGATATGTAACACTCAACCATTAATTAAAGAAATTTATCACTCTATTTAACACACAACATCCAAAAAGTATCAGAAACTCGGGTTGGACGGGAATCCGGCGAAATCGATTCAGAAAACGTGGGAACGAACTAGATTTGGGACGAGTTACTGGGACATTGTTTCGACGTTTCTTTTATTTATGAATAGTCTTAAAACTCGATAACCGTCTGTAATGGACCATTAAACGATTCAGTACTTCTTTCTGGGCAAAATTATATTTGTGAATGAGGGTTGCCCCTTTCTGTAACACTTTAATGGAGGTAAAGGAATTTCGTTTAAAGAATTTCGTTTACTTGCCGTTAACCCGCGATAACTACACATTTACATACCGGTTTTACTTCAAAAATAGGGTAGTGTGAAATAGAAGCGGATTTAAGTCATAAAACGTAAGTGTTTTACAACCAAGTCTTTAATATCGGTTCAATATTGATTTATCTTGTTACCGATACCAGTTTCATTGAGCATTTTGCATTTTCAATATCCAAATTTGTTGCTCAAACAGCGACAAGATTTGATGTCGGAGTTTGCTAAAGGAACCTATGAAGGGCCCGATAAGACCCTACGTACACGATGAATGTCAAAATGTGAAATAACGTACGTAGGGTCTTATAAATAGGACTATGGTTAATCATGTCGCCCCAGCCGAAGGCGAGGTGGCGACATGATTCACTACAGCCGTGAACAAGTTTACAAGTCCCCTGCCACTTGACCGTACAACGAATTTATTATACGCAAAGTTTTACCCTTTCAAAGGGCGTTAAGAGAAATTTTCCTGTTTTCTAATTTCACGAATTGAGTATGCTGACGAAATAGAAATTCCCGTCTGTGTGCCCCAATTCAATGAAAACTGACGTCACTGGAAACTGACGTCACTAAAAACGTGCAGTTTAGTGCATAAATGTGCAGTCTGGTGATCAATCGACGCCGCCATTTTGGATGATGTATTGCACGTGTAGATATGTTTACGGGGCACTCAAAAGGAAACTGGTTTTAGGTGCTTTGTGCCAGGGAACATGATATTATGTTCCCGGCATGTTAACCAATCAGATCACGAGAAATTTCTTTGCAGTATAATAATAGCTTATGGCATACCTCCAATATATGTCTTGTAGTTAGACACGCCTTCCGAAGATACAAACCATGGAAACATGACATTCTGTTGCTCTACTGCGTTCATAAACTCGTTTGTCCAAAACACCGAACCCTCCACAAAACACCTGCCATTAACTAGAGCACAGATGTCCGTCAACTGCAGGGGGAAATATTATTCTTATATTTACTTTTAGCCGTATTTTGATACTTCTTTGACAGTTAATTTCTTGCTTTATAATAATATTTTAGACTGGCCCACTTTGAAATCTTTCTTTTAACTCTTTACCAAACAACAAAATTTTAGACTGGTCCAAATTGAAAGCACTTGCAGACAACAAAATAAACATAACTCAAAATTTGAACTTTGTTTCCAGCAGGGTAGAAAACATTGTGAGAAAAGGAGAGAATGTTGGTTACAAACATTTTCTCCTTTTCCCACAATGTTTTCAAAAGGCTTCTATCTCAGGGTCGTAAAAAACAAGAATTGTTTGGTAAAGGGTTAAAAACATCATAATAAAAGCAAATAAAATGATGGAAATTGCTTCTAAAAAAGCATCGTTAGAAAATGAGAAAATACTGTTTACCAACAATTTCTCCTTTTCACACAATGTTCTCACAAGGCTTCAAGATTTGGGATGTCAAATTACGTTATTCTTATTAGAAGTTTAAATACGTACTTCAATCAATCCAAATGTGTACTTTTGGAAATAAACGTAGAAAACACTTTTTTGCGGCTGAGGAGATCCTTTCAGTAATATTTACAATCTTGATGTTTTAAGGTTCATTTCGCAATTTTTCCAAGCTTCGATTAAGTTTAAAAGGAAAAGAAGACGTTCGAATTTTTCATAGAATGAAAAGCAATGTGTGTGTCGTGTAACTGAAATTGTTCGAATCAAGGTCATCAAGCCTTTTCCAGTCCTAGTTTTATTGATAAGTTACATGAATATTATGGGCAACAACGGATCTCCCTGTTTGAGTCCTATCGAAATTCGAGAAAGAAAGGAAATAGAAATTTACAGCTGATCAGTAATTTTGACACTCACTTTATCAGTACTATGAATTAATCTTGATTTTTCATTCATATTACAGCTGACGCCACAAAAGAGTAGTTCAAAATCTATTACCATGCACCTATACATTAATATCTGCCGTCATTAGTTGACAGCTGCGTTTAACGACACTTAAATGTTCATGGGAAAACTATAATTGGCTTGCAACACGCCAGAAGGGGCATTCGGACATTTGCGTAAAGTGTCGTCTCGGATCAGCCTGCGCAGGCTAATCCGAGACGGCACTTTACGACTACACTAGAGTTTTTGCAACAGTAGACTTGCACAAATCAGGAAATTACATAAAAACGGAAAGTGTCGTCTCGGATTAGTCTGAGCGGACTGCGCAGGCTGATCCGAGACGACACTTTACGCAGATGTCCGAATGTTCCTTTTTGCGTGTTGCCGCCCATATTTGGTTGTTAATAAATGAACTTCAATGACGTCAAAATAACTCTTGATAACTAGATCTACAGCTAATATTATTCATAAATGTTTCGACGGTACGTTTATTGATTACGTATAAAAGGATCTGTCTGCGCAGAAGGTGATCACCATCTGACCCATTTCTACACTTTACGATATCGTAACATATTCTGAGATATTCATAAACTATCAAATCTTAATATTCACATCCGCTTTACAGAACGAGCTTATCCTTTCCATGTTATGTAAATAGGGAGCACTTTGTACCAGAAAGTAGTTCCGGTAGGATGCGTTTCTATAATTTTATTCCATATGCTATAATTTTACTGTAATTTTTTTTTCTTCTTTTTTTTTTTCATAGTTGATAAATTTGCAAAACTATCTTATTTAATAGAATCTGCTGCTTTAGAAACAGTTGCATATATGGCTCGCAACATGCAAAAAGGGACATTCGGACATCTGCGTAAAGTGTCGTTTCGGATCAGCCTGCGCAGTCCGCGCAGGCTAATCCGAGACGGCACTTTACGACTACATTAGATTTTGTGCTACGGTAGACTTCCGCAAAGCAGAAAATTACATAAAATCGGAAAGTATCGTCTCGGATTAGCCTGCGCGGACTGCGCAGGCTGATCCGAGACGACACTTTACGTAAATGTCCGAAAGCCCCTTTTCGCGTGTTGCAAGCCAATTATCATGATGCTATATATCTCAAAAGCTCACTCATGTCAGATCCTATATATGTGAAACTTACCCGAATTTCAGTTCCGTCATCCCTTGCTGCAACGATCTGACTAATGACGTCATGTAGTGACGAAACCTCAACAAGGGCGTTTCCCTCCAGTAAATTTCCTGTCTTGGAGCGTACCAGTACTGCTGCCCATTTTCCAATCTGGTTTAGTTGAAGCTTCTGGAAATTGGTTCTTGACGTGTCTGGAAATATTTCTTGAACTCTTTCCTCGTCCTTCCTTGCTTGGGAACCTGAATGTATATTTAGAGGGATGGGTATAACTGGCTTTTTTCTTTAACTCGAGAAAGCTCAATAGCTCAAATATGGATATGACTAGATTTCTAGTTTGACGTATTAGATTTTTTGAAAACGCATAAACTCATATCTAAAAAAGCTGCAGCAGAATAATTGGCTACCCGTGACAAAACGGGAGAAGAAAATTTACAAAGTAAAAATTTAAACAAGAGGGCCAAGATGACCCAGGATCGCTCACCTGAATTTTTGAGAGGAAAATATCTGATTTTTCTTTTTAACTTTGGGAACACAATCATTATTTTGCCAAGCTATTTAGAAAATGTCACCTGTAAAAGTCATTTCTTAATCTGTGACCGCCCCTACAATCATAACAACAGCAATGATTCTGATGAATAAAAATTCTGGAAATAAATTTTTCAATAGATCACCCAAGGAAAATTTCTTTAAGAAGAGCAAATGCTCGATAGTGACTAAAAACATAAGTCGAACAAGAGCACCACATGCAGGTGCCTACAATTGCCTGTTGTTTTTCGACGGATAAAAAAGTTCTAACAATTTTTGAGGGTCACCCAATGAACATTGCAGTGAAATTATTTCAAAATCTGACCGGCTGTTTCAGTGAAGAAAAATTTTAAAAAAGAATTCTTTATGTCCATACAGTGTAAATAGCCAACAGCCACCTGAGCCATGTTTCTTTAAAATTTCTCTAACAATTTGCAAAAATGGTCACCCAAAGAACATTGTTGTGAAATTACATGTATTTCAAAATCTGACCACCTGTTTCAGAGTAGAAGAATCTTTAAAAATGTCTTCATGTCCAAGTGCCCCCACCCACACACCCCCGACCCAATCAGAGCCACATTTCTTGACGAATCAGCATTTTGCAAACAATTTTTGAAAAGGGTCACGAAATGAACATCATATAGTGCATGCAGCCCCCAGTCACCAGAGCCATGTTTCTTGACGGATTGAAATTTCGCGCCAAAGATTTGAAAACGGTCACCAAAGGAACATCTCTGTGAAATTATGTCGAAATGTGACCATAGACGTTTATCCTACGAATCTATACGGAAAAAAAGCTAAAAAAGTAGTCAGCTATAGTGAAAGAGTAATAAGCTGTAGTGAAAAAGTAGTCAGCTAGAGTGAAAAAATAGTCAGCTATAGTGAAAAAATAGTCAGCTATAGTAAAAAAGTAGTCAGCTATACTGAAAACTTAGCCAGCTTAACTGAAAAAATAATCAGCTATACTGAAAAAAAAACAGTATTGGTTAACCTGTTACCACACATTGCCTACTTTTGACGACCCTGAGAGAGAAGCCTTTCAAAAACACTGTGGGGAAACGGGAAAATGCTGTTAACAAGCATTTTCTCTTTTTCCCACAATGTTTCTACTCTTCACAAAACAAATTTCAAGTCATTTTTATTTTGTCGTCTGCAAATGCTTTCGATTTGGACAAGCCTAATATATTGTAGTTTGGTAATGAGTTAACAAAATCATGTTGCATGACACCTAAAAGAAGTAATGTTTAGAAGATATGCTTTACATGGAGCGACAGGTTATGTTTATTAATGAAGATAGATCTTTGTCCTGAATTTCACAAATAATTAGAAAAAAATCCCTCTGTCAATCATTTTTGTTTCAAAATGCAGAGTAATAATTGTATTTCATTTTTATGTTCTTTTGATCTCTCAATCCTATTTAGTGCGTTTTGGGGGAAAATTTCAAGTCACTAGCTTCAGTGTATATTACTTTCATAGTAGAGGCCAGTAGTTCAGTCGACAGTGTAAGAGACTTAAAACCATGAAGGTTGCTGGTTAGAATCTCTAGCTCAGCTTTATTATTTCCCTGGACTGATATCAGTCATTGCGACGCCATTCCTTTTCAACAACTGATTACTTGACGATGTTCGTAACGACAAAGATGACATTTTCAGGCCTAGAGGCTGTTTTCATAAACACTGTAACACAAGAACAAAATGCTTGTAGTGAGAAATGTCTCCTTTTGCATCTAAGCCTTTAATTAACTCATTACCGACAAAATTTTAGGTTTGTCCAAATCGAAAGCATTTGCCGACGACAAAATAAAAGTGACTGAAAATTAGAAATTTGTTTTTGAAAGGGTAGAAAACATTGTGTAAAAAGGAGAAAATGCTGGTTACCAGCATTTTCTCCTTTTCCCACAATGTTTTCAAGAGGCCTTTTTCTCAGGGTCGTCAAAAGTAGGGATTGTGTGGTAATTGGTTATATGTATCATACACAACCTCTTAACTCCTTACCAGTCGACAAAATTTTGGCGTCTCGAGATGTATTGGCAGACAATGCTTTACTTTACATCTACAGGGGAGTTTTCTTTCTAATGTTTGTTGAATAAGAGATTGTACAGTAAAGGATAAAAGACGTTTTGAAAAAAAACGAAGCAATGAAAAAAGGAGATATCTTTAACCCTTTAGCTCTTAAGGCATTTCTGTGGTATCTCTAATTGACCCTAAATAACAGCAAGGATGAAGCCGTTTTTATGAGTAGCATAGATAGCATAGAAAACATTGTGACAAAAGGTGAAATTGCTCGTCACGAGCAATTTCACCTTTTGCCACAATGTTTTCCAAAGGCTCCAACAAGCAATGCGTAGAAATGAGTATCTATAGAGTAAAGGGTTAAACCCATCTATCACGTTTATAACTAGGTCTTTTCTTTCGTTATTTGACAAACTGTTCCAAAACAAGTGATCTTTTGTAGATTATATTTTTATATTATCGGAATTATCTCCAAATCAAGTAATGCTAACTGGCTCCTTCAGAGCAAACCTAGAAGCTGTGCGTTAACAAGGAGCGTTTAAAGCATTCGTTTGGCAATACATTTTATGTTTTTTTGTCGGGGCGGGGGAAGGGGGTTTTAATCTTCCTCGTAACTAGTTTCACTTTTGACTCCGCGAAGGTATATTCATGTCAGATTGCATCAATTATTCTATGTGCACAAATAATTCACTGGGTTCTTTTGCTTTCGGTAATCACCCGAAACATGGTTAAGTTTCAATGCTTGATAACAGCAGTTAATAAATATGCGGGAAATTATGCTACCAAGGACCCTCCCGAATAAAAAAGTGTACAATTTTGACCAATCAAAATTTATTATCTATTCGTTCTTTATCAGTAGCAAGAAGTAGGACAAGCGCATTCAGCTACGCCCATAAGATAGTTGTACCTTGTGGTAAGTAAACTCTTTCTGCATCGATGATAAGCTCTAGTCGAATCAGACCAACACCAAGCGCTAGGTTGATAAAAATAGTAACAAGAAGGAATTTCCAGGGATGCCCTGCTATAATTCTTCCGAACGAGGCAAATCCATCTCCAATCCTCTTCTCAATTCTTTCATAGAATGTCAATTTTTCCTTTTGTTTGTCCTCAGTCTGAATTGAAAAAATAAAATTTCCAGGTGCATCAAGGTACATCTACATACAGAAACTTGTAAAGGATTAACGACAAAATTTTAGACTGGCCAACTTCAAAGGTATTTGCAAGCGACAAGTTTAAATCTTAAGAAGACATAATTCCGCAAAAAAGGATTGGAACAAAAGCAAAACTGATAGATTTACTCTCCAATTTCCGGTTATCGAATGTATTATGTACGGTATAAAGAACAAGTCTAATGAGCACATATACAAAATGAAGAGATAGCTAAAAGAAGGGGGGGGGGTTACAAATGGGTGCTGAATGTTTGGTCTACAGGCGAAGATGCCTCCAAAAAGCAGACATAAGTGACACGATAAAAATCACAATCAGGCCGTCACTAGTACGTTTACAATGTTCAGAAGGGCAAGTGAATACAGACCGAGGTTTCGTGTGCGAATACTGCTTGAACTCAGTTGCATTAGGGGATCAACCTAGTTATTTATTTTAATTGATTAATTGATAAATTCGTATTTTTCTGTCTGACTGAAATATCTATGCAAATATCAGAGGTCGCAGTGTACTCTTAGATTAATATCGGATTGAACAGTGACAATACTCAAGAGAGCGAGAGAAAACAGAATGCGCTAATTTTTCGTGTTCAGCATACATAAAATTTGTTCAGTTGAGTAAGCTCTGTATCAACGGTAAATTTTGGACTTTTTTTTTTAAAAAATCATGAAGAATTTGTAGTTGAAAAAAGTAAATGTGGCTATACTTAAATGTTACTCGAATGACGAGAATCCTCTCTAAAATGGTAGAAAAAGATCTGGAAAAGAAGGAAATGTACTCTTTTCGCGCCGTGTTTTCGAAAGCCCATTTATTCATGGTCGTCAAAACTTGAGACTGCTTGATATGGGATAAAAATAGAATGACAAGTATCAGCCACAGATAACTGCTGAAAAAGCTAATACATTTATAAAGTAAAATTAGTAAAGATTTCTTTCAGCATCTCTGTTCATCATTCATTTTAGATATGAAAAACGGGCGACTAAGAAATGAGAGAAAAGACAGAAAGAAAAGTTCGTGTACAAAAGAAAGACGAAACAAAACAATTATCAAGAGTATAAATGAACAAAGCAATATAAGGGTGATGAATTAAAAAAGGGGAACACACAAGAATGGTAGCATTGCACATAAAACAAAAGAATTTATAATGTATAGCTTCCTCTATGAAATTAAGGATAATGCCACACCGCCAACCCGTCGATTTTGCAAAGAACTATCGATGGTTTAAAAGCAAAGGAAAGTGTGGCAGATTTTATCAAGTATTGCATATGAAAAAATGGTGTGGAAAAAAATGCTAAAAGTGCGAATAAATGTAGTCGATGTGCGTCGATCAATCATTTATTTTTTGCTCCTAGATTTTTTCAACATCTTGCCTTCATGGGGCGAAAAGTCGGTCTTGCATCATGATGAGTTAATTTACATTTGACCCTTTACCAAAACGAGCCAAAGATTTTACGACCTTGAAGAAGAGGGCGTTTGAAACGTCGTGAAAAAAAGAGAAAAAATACTGGTAAAACATATTTCCTTCTTCCCAGATGAGTTGTACCTCAGACAAATCCCACCGTTTGAGCAACCTTTAATGTTGTCTGCAAATGGTTTCAATATGGACGCATGTAAATGTTTATGGTCTTCTTATAGATTAAAATGCGTTCTTTTTTAGTAATTTAGCAATGAAGATATATCTGTCACGAGAAGTGATCGATCCAAAAGGCGTTCAAGGAAATACATAAAGGCACAACTTTTGGATGAGTGATCACCTTGCATTTTATATTTATCATATGTAATTGTAATTCAGCAGAAATCGAATATCATAAAATTTAACCCTTTACCACACTATCCAAAGTTTTCAAGACTCTAGGGAAAAGGCCTTTTAAAAACACAGGGGGGGGGGGGGGGGGGGTAGAGAAGAGAACACTTGCAGCCAACACTTTTCTCCTTTCCTGAACAGCCCGCCTGGTGGCTCAGTGGTGAGCATATCGGACTCATGACCTGGTTGTTGTGAGTTCGATACCCGGTTGAGGCGAACTTTCTTTCCGGCGTATTTTCGCCTCTCACCTCTGCTGAAGCAAGTGAGAAAAGTAGTCGGTGCCTTTGGAAAGAAAGTTGTGTTAGTACTAGTGTGAGAAAGCCAAGAAACATTTGCGTCGCCAACAACCATGATATGACCTTAGCTGTTAATGTGGTGTTAAACACCAATACAACCAACTTTGCTGAACAGTACTTTCTGCCCTTTTAAAACAATTTCAGGTATTTTGTAATACTTCTTTTATTGTCTGTATATGTTTTCAATTTGACAGGTCCAGAATTTTCAGTCGTTTGGTAGAGACTTTAAACAACCGATTCTTTCGGCGTTCCTGAACAAGCTGGAACTTTCTACCTTCTGCTTAATATTGATATATACTGACTGACTTTTGAAACGCATCACTCACATAAAATCCTTAATAACTATAGTTTTGTATAAGATTCAGTCTTAATACAGCATTAGAAAAATTGCCAAGAATCTTTCAGCATTTCATTTGCATTCACATTAAAATCGGTTATTCATTGACTTTGTAAGAGCCAGTAACCTAATTTTGTGATCTGTTTGTCATTTCCTTTTACTCTTTACCACACGAGAAAATTTTAGACTGGTCTAAGTTGAAAGCATTTGCAGATGACAAAATAAAGGTGACTAAAAAATAGAAATTTGTTATGGGAAGGGTAGAAAACACTGTGGGAAAAGGAGAAAATGCTGGTTACCAGCATTTTCTCCTTTTCCTACAGTGTTTTCAAAAGGCTTCTTTCTCAGGGGCGTCAAAAGTAGGGATTGTGTGGTAATGGGTTAAAGGAAAAATATTTGATGAATAAAGTGATGCGTCTCTAAAGTCTCTCAGTATATATATAGGATATGACATAAGTTAGCGTTTGAGATACAGAGAACATTTATTATTTTGGCTGCGCCACTCGTGACAGTATTACCTATGAAGTTAATTCGATGAAATACAGTTCGATCTTTACCGAAAACACTTGAAGAAACAAAATTTAATATTCTTCATGTAGTTATTTGATGCTTGTTACCCTCCTCCCCCATTTTTTGTCTGGTCTTTCGTCAAAATCAGTACATTTGTTTTCAGCAATTCCTCATGGCATGTCCTCCTCCTCCATATAGCAAAACACTACAGTATCATCTTAACTGAGAAAATGTGAAAACTATGAGTTCAATATTGAAATTTGAAGACCATACATGTATATCTTATTTTGTGCAAAGCCGAAGGAAATAAACCCTACTTAACTCAATTTTTCTCAGGCAAATGAGAAAAGCAATCAGATATGTTATTGGAAATGGCATGTTAAAATACACTAGGTGAAACCATCGATCGTGGAAATACTACTTTTTGGTTGAAAATAGCATTATTCGCTCATACCCTTCTATTGGAGAAATGATACAAAAAAGTCTACCGATCGCTTGGTCCTGTGCTTTTTCGTTCTAAAACCAATTCGTCACATGGCTTTTTCATCCCATGATTGCGCGCTACTCCATTTGATTGGACATGAATACTTATAGATCAAAATAATTTATTGTATTGTTGGGAATTAAATGTTTAGCAGCCAAAGATATTTCAAAATCGCAGTTTTCAGGTACAAACTTAATTATATTCCAAATATTTACATATATTTCGTTCTGTATTCATCATGCATCGGACTTTCAAGGGATATTACTCTTGACTCCTCCTAATGATTGAAAGAAGACCACCCATACTCAAATAATCCTAACTTTGTCGTGACTACTCTCCCTTCATCCAAAAAGGTATTCGCTTGCTTAATTGTTTGACACTTAAGTCAATATTCGATTAATATTTCTCTTTTTCTTTCATATTATTAATCCCACACCACGGGTCCTTGATAAATACCACATCAGCGTTCTCAACGCTTTGATTTCCTGTGGTTGAATGGCACACGTTGTTTACAAAGGTAACTGGTGCGTGAGAACTACTGCTTCTGCCTTCATCAGAAGAGTTTGAAAATAATTAGTCTTTGGAATAATCGGTCTTTTTCACTGGTCGTAACCACCAACCACCACAGCGTGATCCACCCTCATTTCTCTATAAACAACTAAGAATTCTTAACTCTTTACAACACCACAGAATTTTAGACTGGTTCCGAAATTGAAAGCATTTGCAGACGACAAAATAAAGGTGACTGAAAAATTGAAATTTGTTCTGGGAAGTGTAGAAAAGACTGTGGGAAAAGGAGAAAATGCCACAGTGTTTTCAAAAGGCTTCTTTCTCAGGGGCGTCAAAAGTAGGGATTGTGTAGTAGTGGGTTAATAGACAAGTCTATGGATTTTTTTAGCGAACCTTTTGTGATCTTAATACCTTTTTTTTTCATACGAGTTTAATAAAATCTTATCTCAAATGCTTAATCGAGGTGGATTTTTTAATCACATGGTGATATTTCATATATCATAGATCAAGTTGCGAAACCATCTTCAAATGCATTCGCGGTAGTATCAATAAAACCTATTCAATTCTATGAACTACGTACAAAATGACATAAAAAATTGAATGAACATTCGTAACGAGTATATCACACGGAAAACAGCAGGGGGTTATGTAATAAATTGGAATGAATAAGCAGTAACTAAGGATCGGCCAAACATGTTGACATGTTTATCCGGGGAAGGTGTGTGTGTGTGGGGGGGGGGGTTTAAAAAACTGCGTAGATTTACGCAGATTATTTGGTATAGACACATACGATACTTGCTTTACCCAAAGTTAGTGCCGCACAAAGTTATGCAAATATTTACTATAATCGTAAAATTATGCCCTGTTGTAAAACTTATTTTCGGGCTTAAATCTTCCTGCGAACGCAGTTAGCTGTAAAGTAGTAACCAAATATTACCATTTATTTAGTCGAGTACACCAAGGTCAAGTATCAGTTTTGTCAGCTATGCTAAACAAGAGCCGTCAGAGACGGGTTATGCTCCCCGAACAAGTGCTTGTGTTAAAATATAAGAAATTGATATAAATTCACTTATTTTATCCTAGAAGAACCTGTTCATGCCCCCCAAAATTTGAAGTGAAAAGGCAATTACTATCTTAGAGATAGCCAACACAAACTTGTAGAGGACAATAAGCCCAATAAGCCCCCTTTAAGCCCCCTTTTCCCATAAGACAATATTGGATCATTGCAATAAATACAACGGGTGTGTGGTTTGTGGCATTTTTGAAAAATAATTCAAAATTCGAAATTTCATAAAATTCTGAGCAGTCATGTATTAAACATTACATAAAACAATTCTTTACATGAAGCCCCCTTTTTCCGAGTCGCAGCCTGAAATTGAGAAAAAGGAAGAGAGGTACCTGGGCAACGTTCCAACAAGTTCAGATTTGAAATTTCACAAAGGCTTGAGCACTGATAAAGGAGAACCTAGTGAAAAACAATTTTTTCCATGAAGTCCCCTTTTTCCGTGATGCAGCCTTAATTTGAGAAACCAGGAAAGACGTATTTGCGCATTAATAATTTATAGATTGCAAAAACAAAGGGCACATGTTGAAACTTGTAAAACAAGATATAACCATGAAATATTGACAAAAACTGAACAAGATATTAGTAAAAATTGGAATTTTGCATTAGGGCCCCTTTTTCATTTTACAAGAAACCCCCTTTTTCCATGACAGAGGGTCAAATTAAAAAAACACATAGATAAAGAAACAAGAGCACATGGTGAAACTCTGAAAAAACAATATAACCATGAAGTTTAATGAAATTTTGACCAAAACTGAATGAAATATTAGTAAAAATTAGAATTTTGCAAGAAGCCCCCTTTTTCCATGACAGAACGTCAACTTTAAAAATGTCCAGATTGAAAATAGCAAGAGCACATGCTAAAACTTTCCATAAACAATATAACCATGAAGTTTCATGATATTCTGACAAAAACTGAATGAGATATTGTTAAAAATTGCAATTTTGCATTAAGCCCCTTTTTTCCATGACACGGGGTCAAATTGAAAATCCGGGAAAACTATATCGGCGCATTACCCTAAGGAGTTCATATATGAAGTTTCATCCAATTTGGTCCAAGGGTTGTGGAGAAATCGCTTCGGACGGACGGACGGACGGACGGACAGACGGACGGACGGAAGGACGGACGGACGGACGGACGGACGGAAGGACGGACGGAAGGACGGACGGACGGACAGACGGACGGACAGACGAAGCGGCGACTATATGCTCGCCCTTCGGGGAGCATAAAAACAAATAGACTTTGAAGAAAACACGTTTTTTGACATGTTTATAATCAGCCTAGCATTATAAAAAACGTGGATACCCGTGTTACAACCCTTTTACAAACAATCCCTGTTTTTTCACGACCCCGACATAGAGGCCTTTTGAAAAAAATGTTGAAAAAAGGAGAAAATGCTGGTAACCAGCATTTTCTCCTTTTCTCACAATGTTTCCTACCATGCTGAAAACAAATTTAATTTTTTGAGTTACGTTTATGTTGTAGTCTACAACTGCTTTCAATTTAGACCAGCCAAAAATTTTGTTTTCCCCGGTAAAATTTCAGTCTATTTGATACTGTCGATCCAAGATCAGACTGCAAGCTTTGTGCAACCTGATCTTAATCCAGATTGTCCGGCAAAGGGCACTAAGTCGTCCTTACGTGCCTTAACACGATCCTTGGAGTACGTGATATGTTGTATTGGGGTTTAACGCCACTTTAACAGCTGAGGTCATATCATGGCGGTCGGTGGCGCACATGTGTTTCATGGCTTTCTCACACCGTACTTACACTACTCTCTTTCCAAAGCCACCGACTACTTTTCTGACATGCTTCAGCAGAAGTGAGAGGCGAAAATACGCCGGAAAGAAAGTTCGCCTCAACCGGGTATCGAACTCACAACCACCAAGTCATGAGTCCGACACGCTTACCACTGAGCCACCCGGGCAGGCAGTACGTGATATATCAATGAAGATAAGGTCAAATGACCCGAGTAAAAGGCGTAGCTAGCCCTATGAGGTCAGATTTTTCAGTTGATAAGAAATTTCAAATCTATAAATTTATTACAAAAATATCCCGATTTTTTACGACCATAATTGAAGGAGCTCTTGAAACATTGTGTATAGGAAAAAAGGAGCAAATGCTGGTAACCAGCATTTTCTCCTTTTTTCCCACCACGTTTCAACCTATTCAAAGGGAAATTATACCATTTAAAAATCCCCTTAACTGTCATCTGTACATTCCTTCAAATGGATGAGTATAAAACCGTTTGAAGGGTGGTAAAAGGTTAGTAGGATTGACAGACGAAGAGTTATTGAATTATCAATTTTGAAACTATTTTGTCCGTAAATAGTAAGAGAAATGATGAAACAGCAGTTGCCTGTTTTTTCTCATTATTTGCATATACTTGAAAGGGGAACATTACAATTAAGATCAAGTTATTTATGCCCCTCCCTCTATCAGAAAGGTGCAACATTTATTTACATTATCTCCTGCTAGATGGCATTCTATAATTCGCTTTGTCTGCCAAACAACATCTTCTTGAGCCAAGTTTACGATCACTGCGTGGATCACTACGTCAATCGCCTTTACGTACCTTGGCTGATTGAGCCCGATTTCGAGATTCCTGCGATGTGCTGTCTATTTGATGCTGGTTATTACCCCCCCTTTACATCATATTTCTAAAAGCCAATGAAATATCGTTTAAAAAACAGCTTACGAATACACATGAAGCGATAAGCAGACATCCACGTGGGTTGCCATGTTTACTTTCTATTCGAAAGGTAGGGACCTTATTCTATTTCCATCAAAGATGAAATGCTATGAGCGATTTCATTCGTTGCAGTTAGAGCTGGCTGCATCCAATCAAAAGCGTATCGGGGGAATGTAAAAATCAAGCTCGATCCGCCAAGGGTAAAGTAGCATTGTGAATCGTCAGCCTTGGCTTGCAATGATGGCCAAACAGCTGAATTCTTAGTTTAGTTTCAACATATTTATTTTACATCGATTGAGAAACAAGTTCTTACAACTTATACTAATCTCTCTCGATTCTGCTTCCTGGGAACTACACCAGTACTCGCGCTGAATGTGTGGGCCAATGAAAAATCCCGAAGTTGACATCCGCTCCCGGGTATCAAACACAGGACCCTTAGGTTATATGGCCGACGCTCTACCTCACGATTTGCTTGATATAATGAATTCTTAACCCTTTCCCAAATGGCAAATTTTGGATCAGACCAAATTGAAAGCACTTTGCAGATAACAAATTAACAGCTGCTAAAAAGATGATTTTTCTATATGATAGGGTAGAAAACATTGTGGGAAAAGGAGAAAATGCTGGTTACCAGCATTTTCTCCTTTTACCACAATGTTTTCAAAAGGCTTCTATTCCTGACCCGTAAAAAACCAGGGATTATTTGGGAAAGGGTTAAGTAGACTTGCCCTTCAGTATCGACTAAATTTACCAAAAGCAAACAGTTGCAACACAGGTCAGCCAGCGCGCATTGCGCAGGTCGACGTATTCGATACTTTTCACAGATCATGACCAAATTACAGAACTCAGCAGTTTTAACTTCGGTCACTCCAAATCATCCGCATTCAACCATGAATGGGGAGCTACGCACCTGAAAGTATTTAACTCTTTACCAAACAATCCCTGCTTTTAATGACCCTGAGATTGCAGCCTTTTTTTGAAAACATCAAAGGAGAAAACGCTTGCAACCAGCATTTTCTCCTTTTCCCACAATGTTTTCTACCCTGCCGGAAACAAATTCCATTTTTTGAGTTACGTTTAATTTGCCGTCTGCAAGTGCTTTCAATTTGGACCAGTCTAAAATTCTGACGTTTGGTGAAGGGTTAAATGTCAAAACTGCTTTGTCAGAATAGGTCACAAATATCGGACATTCTAGGACTCTTGGTTATATCAAATCAAAGGGCTGATGGTCCTGAGTGTCGCCTCATGTTATATGTAAATGCTTTCAACATAAGCCAATCAAAAATGTCGTAGTTTTCCAAACAGTTCAGTCGGGGCTATGAGACAGTTGTCATCTTTTCCCGCATGTTTCTTATACCCTTCAGTACTCATCAGTAGCTATGATCGAGTTAGATCTTTTATTGACAGGTAGTACTCGAACCTCAGAAACCTTATCACACACCAGCCTGGAACCTGGTAGTAATAGTTTCTAATCGGGCGGCGTAAGCCGGACGATTAGAGAGACCACAAATTTCGAAAATCCGTCTGCTCAGGGCAAACTGATCTAACTGCAAGCCATGACAGCTTCTACTTACGATCTTATAACACTAATACTAGCTGTTCTAACGCTATTACATTGAACTTTTAACCCTGATGACAGCTTATGAATGAAACAAGCGAGAATCCAGGAATATCAGATTATGTAAGCACATCTTCTAGTCGTCTGCTGTTCATCGGATCAATCGGCAAACTTCGAGTGATCCGTTGATCAGGTCATACAATGTTACGGGATCGGCCGAGTTTTGATGAGTTCTGTTCGTATATATAACATATGTTGAAAAGATGATAGGTCATTGGACTTGAGCAGGGATAAAAGTTGAAATGGAACAGAGTTTTTACGGTAACATCGCCTTGAGATAAGTTGAACATTTAGATTGTTTTGCCTTAGAGCAAACCGGTTTACATGCAACAGCTTTAAGTTAAAAATAGTATTCGGCTGTTTATTGTTAGCGAGATGAAGCTGTGATGGGTGTAGAGTTGGGTAAGGGATATGTCCCTAGTGGAGAGGTCATTACATAAACATTTTCAGACTGAGCTGGTTATCTCACACTTGCAACCTTAGTAACCAGATAGTCCATTCACAATAGTGACCAGCATAGATCTGATTAGGCATCCCTCAGCTTAGGCTATATTAACCCTTGGACTGCTAAGCGCGACTGTGTGACCTTTTGTGGAGAATGTAGATCAAGATAAGACTGCACACTATGTGCAGTCTGATTTTGGATCTGTACTGTCCAATGAGGAGATATTTTTTCCCCTAAAATACCTTTAAATAATTAAAACTTTGAGTTTTACTGCAGTTTGAAAAGTTAATATCATTCATTTATCAGATTAAGGATTATATCGTTTTCACAGCCCTTCTTCCTGTTCTCCCATCCATGTTTCTTCTTGATAATATTCTAAGACTGAAACCAGTCTATCAAATGTTGACTAAACAATCCTGTTGGGCTTTAAAGGTGGGTATTTAGAATTTTCACATCACACCAAATTAAAATATATGTATATCATTGAAATCTATATGAAAAAACAATACAAGTCATCAATAATTAAGAATCATAAAACTACCAAAAAAAAAACAGTTTCATGGTATTCCCTTTAAAGGCTACGTAGCCTTTTAAGCTGTTTTTAGATTTCACGCCAAAAATTTAAAAAAGCATTGTGGGAATAATGGCACGTGACTAATGACGCTTAAATTCCATAACATTCCAGACATGTAATTATTTTTCATAATATACGTCGTATTCTTCGGACGCTATGTTTAAAGCTTCGTCGGTGCACTACTGGTATGTAACTGAGCGAATTGCTCATGTAAAAATAGAACGTGTTTCTCCTCGTTGTCGTTAGGATATTGTTTTTTCTGAATGTAAAAAGCCATAACTTGGTGCTTTAACTCTTAACAAAACTATCCCGTTTCTTGATGACCAAGAGGACGACGGCCACTAAAAGGATTCTAAAGAAAATGCAGATAACGTTCATTAGACGACTCAGATCATCCACTAGTCTACATTTTGGTCTACATTTGATTAGTATGTGCAAATACTTTCGATTTGGACAAGCCTAAAATTATATAATTTGGAAAAGGGGTGAGGGCTCGGAAGATATTACATTCTTTGAAAGAAATGTGGAAGAAATTGGCCAGCCAATGTTTTGGACAGAACGATCTTGCCAAGATCAATCTAGGCTGTCAAAACAATTAGGTAAGACAATAAACACGATTGCTTTTTTAGAATACTTGCAGCAAAAAGGAAATAATTTGTGTTATAATACAAGCATATTTTATACGACTTATTCAAAAGATTTTAAAGTATGGATATTACTGATAGTATCAGACAATGTATTACCACACAGTTATCAAAGTTGAAAAAATTACAGAAAAGAATATTGGTATACTGTTAAACTTACTCAAAATGTTGATAGGTACTGTTATTCAGGATGGACGACATCTAAAGCTTGATGATGGGTACTATTGATCATATATTTAACGTTCTACTGCTGTTAGGCGGCAACCATATATCTTAAGCATTCCATTAAACTACTAATTTGTGAAGGACAGTAAAAAGAGGGGGCTCCTACATGATTCTGTTACAAGGTACATGATTTCTATCCCATACATAGTTCAGACAACTTCCATTCGATTTGTGATTTCAACCACTGTGGTTATTGAGTGTCGTCCGATTACAGTGTTGACAGCACTTTGATTATATTACTCCTTATCGTGGTCTCTTTGGACTATCCATACATACTTGTATCTTTGGCGATAAACTGATAATCAGTTCCTAAATCAATACCACTTTTGACAAAGCAACGTCCGAAAATACATAAAAAAAAATGGCTGGATTGAAACCAAGGCCATGCCATTCAAAGAAAAAAAAAAGACAAAACTTGTTTAACGCTGTTCTCAACGTTATTTCAGTTATATCGCAGCGGCAAGAGATCCTGTCCATGCTTCCCTGGATTTGTTTTTCCAGTACTGCACACAATTCTTTTTCCAAGTCACTGCCTGGAAACCCACATATATTTCGTCGAAAGAATGGTCAGCGGTGAGAGAAGAATGGATCCTGTCGCAATGACTATCAACACTCCTCGGGAAGAAACTGTCTGATCTTAAGTTCGAACCAGTGACCTTTTGTTCCCAAGTTCAGTGCGTTAGGTACCCATTGTGAAACCAAGGCTCGGCATCTCCGTGGTGTAATTTATCACACAAGTCATCATAAAATTAGGGATCAATTGAATCCATTTTGTCGATCAATAAAATCATGCCGTAGACTTATCTTTTGACATAGAAGCGAATTTACAATAGAAGAAGATTCCGACCCAGGTCAACATGAGCAGATTGCGTAGCCTGATTTGGCCTATACTTTTGGCAGATGCTTTAAACTTTATTTCCACAAACCATAGCTCATACGTGATTACGCACACTAAACTGTAATCAGGCTGTGTAAAGCATTTGACAGATACTATGTTACTTAGCAACTGTCAGCATTCATATCGATTGTGTTTTTGTTCTCTATATTACGTTATTAATCAACAAGTCCTAGCTTCTGAAGCAGATAGATCCAGGCGTTGCTATCGGTTATAACGAATTGTTTATTTCGCTTAGGCTCCTACGTTGCGGAATAATCTTTTGGAACAACAGAATTCCCAGTGTCAAATAGTTGTAGGAAAAGGAGAACAGGCTGTCTTTCTGATACAAATCGTATCATTTGTGCCAAAGTATTTTGCCGTCTGCAAGTGCTTTCAAATTGGACAAGTCTAGATTTTTTCGTTTGGTAAAGGGTTAACCCTTTACCAAACGAAAAAATCTAGACTTGCCAAAAATGATAGCTTTTGTATACGGCAAAAATAACGGCGACTCAATTATCCGCCTTTTGACATGTTATGAATATTTTCTTCTTTACCCCTTTGTGTTTTCTTTCTTGAAGTCTTCCGCTAAAATAGAATGGTAAAAGATTAAAAGCCTGGCATCAGACAGCGTTATGTGTAGATTCAAAGTTAGGCTACATATTCTTTACAGCCTGATCTTTACCATGGCCATTTTTTTTTCAAAATCTGATCTGCCTTTTCGGAGAAGAAGAATTTTTAAGAATTTCTTCATGTTTGTATACTGCAAATAGCCCTCAGTCATCAGAGCCATGTTTCTTGATGGATCAAAATTTCTCAAAGACTTTTTGAAAAAAAGTCAGCGAAGAAACATTACTGTGAAATTATTTCAAAATCTGATCTTCCATTTCAGAGAAAAAGAACATTAAAAAAATTCTTCATGGCCATATAGTGTAGGCAGTCGCCATTCACCAGAGCCATGTTTCTTGACAAATTTTAGTAGAGTGTCACCAGAGGAACATTTCTGCGAAATTATTTCAAAATCTGATTAGCCGTTTCAGAGAATAAGAATTCTTAAGAATTTCTTCATTGCCATAAGGCGCATGTAGCCCCTATACACCAGAACCATGTTTCTCGACGGATCAAAATTTCGCGGACAATTTTTTGAAAATTGTCATCCAAGAAACATCTCTGTAAAATTAGTTCAAAGTCTGACCAGCCATTTCAGAGAAAAATAATTTTCGCAATTTCTTCATTTCCGTAAAATGCAAGTAGCCCCATTTCACTAGAGCCACGTTTCCTGACGGATGAACAGTGCGCGAACAATTTTTGAAAAGGGTCACGCAAAGAACATCTCTGTGAAATTATTTCAAAATCTGACAAGGGGTTTCAGAGAAGAAGAATTTTTAAGATTTTCTTTATTTTTGTATGGTGCAAATAGCCCCCATTCACCATCAAAATTTCGTGAATAAGTTTTGAAAAGGGTCATCCAAGGAACCTCTCTGTGAAATTATTTCAAAATTTGATCAGCAGTTTCAGAGGAGAAGATTTTTAAAGAACTTCCTAGAAAATTCCATTTGGTTGCCATGGAAACCATATTTTTTGATGGAATCAAATTTTGTGACCAATTTTTTATAGAGGTCCTCCCAAGGAATATCCCAACCAAGTTTGGTCCAAATTGACACTATATGCTTACGGTCTTATTTATTTTGTCGCCTGCAAGTGCTTTGAAGTTGGACCAACCTAAAGTTTTGTCGATTGGTAAAGAGTTAAGTTTTGGTGCTGACAGAAAAAAGGTGACGCTCTATTGTTTCTTTACTGTTTACCAGGTTTTAAAACCCATTTTGCTGCCTGCATTTGATGCTTGGACCAACTGTTCATCAAGAGATGGTCATATACACATTATTTTCCATACCTTTCAACAATATGATTGAAAATTGAATGCATTTTAACATCACATCGTACACTTTTAGCCTCTACTGGGCCTTTACGGGACAACGGGACACCTTTATCTTCACCCATGTCCCTTCTATGTCACTGAACATAGCATGTCGTATAGGATAAATATTTTTGTTCGCATATTACACAGATTACGTTTGTACCCATACCCTGGGATCCAAATAAAGCCAATAGCCATTTTTAGACTATAAATAAGAATAAAATAATTGCATTTCGAGGTTGCTCTTATCTTGAATGTTTCGGCAAGGTGGACAGTGTAGATCAGTGATCAGACTGAACGTTCTGTGCCGTCTAATCTTGATCTTTATTGTCCTTTAGGCTAACCATGATAATGAAAAAAGCGCTCTAAGGGATGACATGGAGATGTGATAGTGTTATCACTCACATTGACCCCAATATTTTGACCTCGACGAAAGGTCAACCTGCTATTGAAAGCATGGGTGAAAGGATGGGATTAAGAAATAACCCTGAGCAATGTGTCTCTCTAAGTTTCTGACATTTTTTGTTGTTTGTTTTTTCGAGCCCTTCCACAAAAAATCTGCCCTTTGACGACTGTAAGAACATAGTGTCTAAAACATTGTGAGAAAATGCTTAAAACCCGCAATTTCTTTTTCCCAACATGTTGACAAACTCCCATCGTCTGAGTTAAATATCATGTGTTTCCTATAATTGATGTGATAGTTGTTTTGTTGCGTACGTATGTGTGTTTGGTTGTTTGTTTGTTTGTTTGTTTGTTTGAACTTAATGATTAGATATCGGTATTATTTCAGTTATATCTTTAAATAAATGTTAGAAATACAAAAAATAATATTTTTGAAAACGTAAGTCTTTATGTGATATATCTATTAACCCTTTCCCAAACGACAATTTTTTTTTTACTCTTCCAAACCAAAAGAGTTTGCAGACGACAATTTTATATTTGGTGAAAATGGCAGAAAGTTCTCCAAAGGGTTAGAAAGTACTGTGGGAAAATGAGGAATTGCTCGTTACGCTTGGCTCGTAACAATATATAAACCAAACAAGATAAATTTTGACATTCACTTCCAAGGATGAGTCGATGTATAAAAGAAGGGTGGTACACCTGAGTTACCGGATAATTATCCATAAGCATAAGATCATTACTAATTTGCACTGCATTTAACTTTTACACTCACCAAAAACATTTTAGACTCGTGCAAACCCAATGAATATAAAGACACAATTTGTAAGTTCTACCGACTGAAAGTCAGCAGAGCATAATGTCATGGTATGGTTTCCGTCGTCCGTTAGTCTTTTTTCTTGTTTATGTGATAAATCTACATTTGGTGTCAGATTGTCGTGAAACTTACACAATTTCTTTATCTTATGAATGGGTTGGACATTGTTGATTTAAAAAAAAAAACTTCTAACAAACAGTATCAGAAAAGTATCCATTTTAAGTTGAAAATTTCCATTTATTGTTTATATGATAAAGTCTCCATTTGTAATCAGATTTTTGTGAAACAGTTTGTTACTTCATCAATAGCTTGAACCATATTAATTTTGAAAAACAACCAAACAAAGAGTATAGGAAAAGTAGCCATTTGAAGTTGAAAATTTCCATTTCTTGCTTGAAAGTCCAGTTTTGATTTCACTCTTTTGAAACTTTAAAAAATTGCTTTGTTCATCAAGGGATTGAACTCTATTAAAAGTGAAGAAATTCTAGTATACTGTTACGGAAAGGCAGCCATTTGATAATTTGGTATTGTTTACCGAACAAAGTCCGATTTATTTGTCAAATTTCTTTGAAATTTGCTAGAATTGTTTCACACAAGACATACTGAAACCCTTCCAAATTTGGCTCGATTCAACCAATTAATTTTTTCAGTTAATTCAATTTTCAGTTTATCTTTTTGAATCATGAATTCATTATGTATGCTAGCAAAGACAGCACACTGCCACAAGAGCGATTTCAGGCCCCCAAGGGCCTTTAGTTTTTCGAATGAAATTATATGTGCTTGAAAAGGTCAGAAAATTATGGGAAAAGGAGAAAATGCATTTGAGTAGGTTTCCTGTAACCACAATGTTTCTCAATCTTTCTGTCCTAGGATGGATAAACTTTGAGATTGTATGTAAGAGACTTACAATTTTTATCAATAACATGGAATGGGCTAGTATTGGCGAACAAATAACAAAGTTATCGCATTCGAGTTATACGAAATAAAATAATTATACTAAAAAATAAGCTTACCTTTTTGTTTTGAGACAATTCCATATGAAAAACTGCATTGTCCGGGTAAGTATCCATTATGAGGGCTCTAGATGGGCTAGAACTTTGAAGTATTCCTTTGTACGGCTCATTCGAAAATAGCCTGAAAATACAAAGAGAAAAAAAATAATGTCTCCGATAAAAAAGAAGATAATTTGGAGCTTTAGAACACACATGTATCTGTAAGGACACTTTCTCTGTTATTCTGTGTTCTCTCTCCATGTTTCTTTTTCTCTCTGTTTGTCTGTCTGACCCTGATATCTGTCTCACCCTCTGCCAAAAAAGTGCCGAGGTTTCCGTCATGTTTTTGTTTTGTTTTGTTTTGTTTTCAACAGAAATGCAAGTTCAAACATACAATGTCTATTTCGGAGCTGAATTCGCTTGTTTTTATCTAGATCTACTTCTTGTCATTTCTACATACGAATGAATGAAGAACAATTTGTGATTTGGTAAGAATTGTTGGCATGTTTATCGTCGGGTTACTTCAAAAACCTCGTAACAACAGCTTCAAACAAGCTGTAGTTACGAGGTTTTTGAAGTAAACCGACGTTATTCTGTTGGCCCCGGCAGGCCTATTTTCACGGGAGGTTACTTTTTATTGTTACTGTCTTCATACTGAACCACAAAAAAGTTTGAATATTTAACATTCTAGTATTTTTTTATCATCTATCTTTTTTAGAAGATATTACTTGTTCAAACTCTTGATTAACTGTCGTCTAAGTTTGTGCAGGTACTAGAAGTTTGTTTACCAAGAAAAAAAAAAATAAAAAGAAATGACCCTCCCCTACAAAATGACCCGCGGGTCATTGTTCTACGAAAAGGAATCATCCGGGTCATTATTCTACGTAGAGAAATAACTCCAGGGTCATTGTTCTACGTAGAGAAATGACCACAGATAATAATTAGGCATGTTTGTGAGATAAAACATACCAGGACCCGTATTCACCAAGATTTTCTAAATTTGTAAGTTACCCAACTTCTGATTGGCTAGACCGAATGGTTTAGCCAATTAGAAGTTGTGTTACTTACAAATATAGAAAATTCCGCAGAGTAAGAAAAGACCGTTCTTAAGAATGATTTTTGAATACTGGCTATGGGGATATTTATAGTTTTTGGTCGAAGTATTCATACGTAAATTAACGACGCACAGAAAGTGTTATGCACAGAACAGGTATGCCAGAGTGAGACCATCTTCGCGAGCCAAGGTTACGATCAGTACGTGGGTTTTAACTTGGCTGATTGAGCTCGATTTCGAGATTCCTGCGATGCGCCCTCTATTGGATGCTGGTTATTAACCCCCCCCCCCCCTTTACATCATATTCTGAAAGCCAATAAAATATCGTTTTACAAACCGCTTACGAATACATGTATTCAACATGAAGCGATAAGCAGTTATCCTTGCGGATTTCCATGTTTACCTTTTATTCGAAAGGTGGCGACCTTATTCTATTTTTATCAAAGATGAAATGCTACGAGCGATTTCATTCGTTGCAGCTAGAGCTGGCTGCATGCGATGAAAAAGCGAATCAGGGGAATGTAAAAATCAAGCTCGATCCGCAAAGGGTAGAGTAGCGTAGTGAATCGTCAGCCTTGGCTTGCGAAGATGGAGTGAGATATCCTAATTCTTTATTTTTTATTTCCGTTTTCATCTGCTATGACCTACTGAAAGCATTTTTAGAACAGTGTGGATCAATATCAGACAGTACAGAACGTCTCACTATTCCGACAAAAGAATCGTCAAGCATTGCAGACGATGGATTAAAAGTGGCCAAACAGACTGAGTTTCCTATATAAAGGGTAAAAAACATTATTATACTGCAAAGAAATTTCTCGTGATCTGATTGGTTAACATGCCGGGAACATAATATCATGTTCCCTGGCAAAAACCAGCTTCCCTTTTGAGTGCCCCGTAAACATCACTTTACGTGCAACACAACATCCAAACTGGCGGCGTCGGTCGATCACCAGACTGCACATTTATGCATCAAACTGCACGTTTTAGTGACGTCAATTTCCAGTGACGTCAGTTTTCAATGAATTGGGGCACACAGAAGGGAATTTCTGTTTCTTCAGCATACTCGATTTAGGAAAATTTCGCTTAACGCGCTTTGAAGGGGTAAAACTTTGCAGTATAATAAATTCGTTGTACGGTCAGGTGGCAGGGGACTTGGAAACTTGTTCACGGCTGTGGTGAATCATGTCGCCGACTCGCCTTCGGCTCGGGGTGACATGATTAACCACAGCCTTGAACAAGTTTCCAAGTCCCCTGCCACCGGACCGTACAACTAATAATGTACATTCTAATATTGATCTTTACAGTCCACGAAGGCCTGTGTTCTTGTATATTGTTCTGAAAAAGGTACTATTACGCACATGCTAAAGACGGGTATTCTTTGTCATTTGTCAAAGGCATGAAATTGATATATATAGAATTACCAGATCAAAATCGGTGAGTCTTTATTTTCAGGATAGCTATCTTTCAAAAGACGTCTTTAAATTTGCAACTTGATACATATTTGCATGTTTGTCCACAAAAGAGGTGTATATACAATTTACATTTTCATTTTACGCGTTTACAAATATTGCTTGTTTTGACACCCTTAAAGATTTGTTTGTACGGTTATCAGCACTGTTTCGGTTACATCGCGGCGGCTAATATAATATCCCTGCTTTCCTTGAGTTTCTGGTAATCATTAATTCGCACAATGCTCTTCCAAAGCGACTGGGTGATTTTCCGCACGACTATCGTCGAAACAATGTTTAGCGATTAGTGAAAAATAACTCCTGCCGCCATGACTATCAATCCTCGAAAAAAAAATGGTCAATGTAGGGAATCTAACCAGCAAATCTATGAGTTCAAGCGCCATACGCTACCGACTGAGCTTCCAGGTTCGGTAGCAATTATGAGAGAAAAAACTTCTAAAAATGTTACAATGTAGGAAAAGAAGAAAATGCTGGTGGCGTCTCTTTTACTTCTTTCAAAAAAGCGAACGATGTTTATTTATGGAAATTACTACGTGTGCTTGTATGGTTTTGCACATTCTGACCTACAAGAATTTTTGTAAAATTAGATTGTGATTAAAAGAATGTATGTTTTTAAACTAAGTCCTGCCCAAACAAACAGTTAGTCCAACGTCATTTCTTCCGAGGAAAAAGAAAACTATCATAGACAGGCAACCTAGCCCCAGCATTCACCAGAGATCCCTCCCTGTCTCCAGTTTCCCCTAAAAGATGTCCAATCTAAGTACAAAACCCTCTCAAGGAGGGGTATTTTGCGACACTCTCTGGCTACATCTACCCCGAACAGCAAAAAGAAACACACTGAAAAGCGTATGTTCTACGGCATTTTTCGTCTGAGATCCTTCTCAGGGTAGGGACGACACTAGAGACAGGGAAGGGGCCAAAGAAGACAAGAAGAGAAGAAGAGCCAAAGTCCAACGCCAATTTTACATGAGAAAAGCAAATCCTGACCCTCCACCCCCTCCCCCACAAAAAAAAAAAGAAATAAGTCAAACGGCATTTTTGTCTGATAACCCTCCCAGGGAGAGGAAACTGTAGACAAAGCGGGATCTCTGGCGACAAGGAGAGGTTTCTGTCTATGGTGTGTGTGTGTAAGTAGGGGGGGATGGATTTTCCCTCATTTTGTCAAAATGACCCCCCCCACCTCTCACGGAAGGCAGCATGGTTACAAAACCTCTGTCGGGGAGCCAGCCTGGCGACAAAAATATTTCTTTTTGTCGCCAAACTCTTCCCTTTACTACTCCGCGAAGTGATCCTGATCTACACTGTTTTCGAAATCTTTTTGAATCGCCCACAGCAGGGACAGCTAAAGAGCACACAGGAAGATTATATTGAGATGACACTTATAAAATGGTCATGAATTACTTGAAAATAGGAAGTAAAATAAAACATACAAGATAGAGAATTCATTTTCTTCTCCAGGCATTGCTTTCGTTCTTATCCATCTTGCATAAAAAGTTTTCAAATAAAATTGTTTAAACTAAAGAATTCATGTTGAATTGTAAAGTGTCACTTAATTGAACCCGTTCATCACTCTCTTGTTCTGGGCTCGTATTCACCAACCATCCTTAAGAACGTTCTTTGTTTTACTCTCCAGAATTTTCTACATTTGCAAGTAACACAACTTCTGATTGGCTAAACAATTCGGTTTAGCCAATCATAATTTGTGTTACTTACAAATTTAGAAAACCTTGGAGAATAAGACTAAGAAAATTCTCAAAAAATGGTTGGTGAATACGCTATTGAAACGTCATATAAGAAAAGAAGAAAATGCTTACTAGATAGATATCACCCGGAGGGTCCATAGATTGTATTTATAGCCAGCAAAACTATCAAGATTTTTTTCAACCGTCGAGAAAGGGCGCTTTTTTAACCCTCATGCTACTAAACACGACTCACTGACATTTTGTAGATTAAGATTAAACCGTGAATAAAGGAGCCGTCACACCATGACGTTCTGGTCAACGTTTTCTGACGTTTGAGGAAACGTTGTTAGTCGCCCGTGGTTGCTGGAATAGCGCCAGAGGAGCGTTGTGTGAACGCTAGTGAACGTCGGTGATCGACGGTGATCGCAGGAAATCGGTGGAGAACGCTAGTCCGGAAAAAAAGTTTTGAACATGCACAAAAGTTCTCACTGACACCAACGTTCTTCAACGTTTAATTCTAAACGCCGAAGATCGTAAAGAACGTTTGTGGAACGTTTTACTAACGTTCATCAAGCATTGCATGCGTTTGACTATCGATAGTCAGTCGTTACGCTAGCGATACATGGTTGTTACTACTTGTTTGCTTTGCAGTGAACGACTCACTAGCGACCTGTGAACGACCGCCGAACGGTTTTTTAGCGCACGCAGCGTGTGATTTAAGTGAAACAAACATCCTTTTGGCGTCCATTGATCGTCATTCGAGCGTTTCCCGAACGTCCATGCATATGGAGTTATCAGAGGTATCTTACTAGGTCGCTGTTACACCGAAATCAAGCGTTCTCCCAATAAGCTTTTCCCAATAAGAACAATAACGGTAACTCTGTATTGACGATCATTGGACTATTCGACCCAGGATTAGTTCGACACTCAATAAAATCGGCAAACGGCGATTTTGGTCACAATTTTGAAAAGGTAAGAGTGCTGTAATGAGTTAATTTGCCTATATTTTATCTACTCCTGCACTACAATGTTTTACACCAAGCTATTTATAGAAGAGAATGGTTGAATGGATTTAATATTGTGGATAGATCTGCTGCAGTGATTCTAATCAAGGAACAGAGTTGAGAATACCGGTAAATAGGCTCTTTCCTTTACATTTATGCCGAATATACATCGAGTTTAGTTGAAATACATGTTTTCGAAAACTGTATAAAACACGAACCTCTGAATGTAAACAATTAATATGTTAATCAAATTTCAAATAAATTCTTTCCCTACAAGGCCACTTTCGGAGCGTGTGACGTTGTCATGACGTCATCTTCAAGAGATCTGCTGATGTCACACTCATTATAGAAAGGCCCTAGAACGGTTAGCTTGATGTCATTATGTTAACCCTTTATCACACAATCCCAAGTCTTAACTTAATGAAGAAAAGAGGAAAACAATGTGTGAAAAGGAGAAAATGCTAGTAACCATCATTCACACAATGTTTTCTACTTATTCAAAAACAAATCTCAGCATTTAAGTCAAAGTTTCTTCTCTTCAGATGCTTTCAATAGATCTATGGATTAGTCTAAAATTTTGTAAGGAGGTAAAGGGCTGATTGTTATTTTGCACACAAGAAAAAAAAAGAAGAATCTACTATAATTGTAGGCACTGTCCCACCAAAGGTTATTCGCACAATTCTGCAGGATACCTACTTTACGAACTGGGCTACAAGGGTAGGGGTCACAATCCCCATCAATGGTCTCAACCTGAGTCATTTCATTGTAAATCTGCTAAATCATTAACATGAGGTATTGCACCATTGATAGTGTTTGTAATGAGCATAAATAGGAGGTTCCAGAGGGTTGGTTAAATGCAGGCCTATAATTTGTAGATTAATGAAACTCCTTAGAAAGAGTAAACAATGACTGGAGACATTGACCCATCATTTGTAATAGATCTACCTATCATAACACCTATTCTATGAAAATTGGGCATTAGGATAGATGTCACAAAATACATTGAGTGGCCCTGGACAGGTTGTTTCAATCAATAAAATGGGGGAAAAAAAAAAACCCAACTAACTAAAGACCTTTCAAAAGGCCAAGAAATTGACAACCTCTTTACCTGTTAACTCTCAACCTAAAACCTACCTACATGTACCAACCTATCTATCTGTCACCCGATCAACCTATCTACCGACAAACCTACTGATATACATATCACACAACCTACCTACCTACCTATCTACATGTATGACCTATCAACTGATATACCAACCAACAACCTACTTACCTATCAAACGACCAACCTAGGCCTACATACCTATCCAACAACCTACCAACCAACCTACCTTTCTACCAATCTGTCTACTACCTATCTATGCAAACCTACCTACATACCAACTAACTAACCTATAACTCACTGATCTGCTTTCCTGCCTGCCTGCTTGTTTGCATGCATGCCTGGATTCCTAACTACCTTTGTATGTACAGACCCGGAAAGACAATGTTTCTTTGCTACTGACCACAAATTTTAATAAAGGTAATATTGCCTCAGAGGTTAAAAGACAAAATTATTCCTGTGAACACTGGTACTGCCCCAGTACAGTTCACTGTTTTTTCCCCTGATATGCACATTAAAAATTATTCTATAGGGTTAGGTGTCACAACCTAAATAAAGGGCCTCAAAAAAGGTTGAGCAATAATTGTGTCATACATGTATTTCTACTTTTGCCTTATACATGAAAAAAAAACATCCAGTGTGGTCTGGTGGGATTGCTGCATTAAAGCATATTGTATATTATCTCTGATACCCACTGTAAATAATGGCCTAAAGGGGATGTGTGACTGCCCAATGAATGGGCCTTAAGAGAAGTTCAATAATAATGTCATATTTGAAATTTTGGGAAAAAAACAAACAGAACAAAAGAGAAAAAAAGTCTGTATCTGGTGGTACTTCCCCACTGTTCAAAGCTTCTTGTTTCTATGATGTAAGTAATGGGCTTTGGGTAGGTGTAACAATCCCAATGCTTGGGTTCGTGAGGGGTCAGTATAAATAATAAGGTCATATTTGTGACTTTTTTCCCAGACTTTGAAAAACCAAAGTCTGTGTGCTTGTGATACTGCCCCACAAAAACTTACTGTTTTGATTATCACTAATATCTACTGTATATAATAAGCCATAGGGTTAGGAGTCACAATCCCAGTAAAGGGGCTCAAGAGGGTTAGGTGAATGATAACGCTTTACATGTATTTGCAAATTTCCACAGGGATAGAAAACAAAACAAATTCTTGTGTCTGGTGGTACTTCCCAAATAAAACTTACTGTCTTTATTACCTTTGATATCTATTGCAATTAAGAGGCTTCAAAGATAGATGTCACAATCCCAATAAATTGGGTCCCTAAGGGATAGGTCAAGAAGAAATTTTGTGTATCTTGTGGTACTTCCCCAATGATGCTTACTGTCTTGATAATCATTAATAGGTACTGTATATAATTAGCTTTAGTGGTAGGTGCCACAAATCTCAATAAAGGGGCTCCAGAGGGGTCGGCAAATGTTTATGTTGAATGTCTAATAATTCCTTCAGAAAAAGAAACTTAAAAAAAATTGTGTCTGGTGGTACTGCCCCACTGCAGTTCATTATTTTTATTATCCCTGATATGCATTGTAAATTAAAAGCTGTTAAGGTAGGTGTCACAATCCCTTAAAAGGGACTGCAGAAGGGATTGTCAATAATTACCATTTATTTGTGATTTTATCTAATGGATAAAAAGAGAAGAAAAAAAGAATGTGTCTGGTGGCACTGCTCCACTGAAGGTTATTGCTTTTATAATCTCCAATATCCACTGTACACAATGCACAAATGGGGTAGGTGTCACAATCCCAATAAATTGGCCCAAGAGGGTTCCCTCATTAACAGCATCAAATTTATTATTTTTTCCTGAAGTATATTGGAAATTTAAGAAAAATCCTGTGTCTCGTGGTACTGCCCCACCCAATCTTATTGCTTTTATTATCCTTGATATCCACTGAAAATAATGGATGAATAGGGGCGGTTGACACAATGAAGGGGTCCAAGAGGGGCAGGTCAATAAGTATGTTAAATTTGTGCTGCAGCCTCAGGTATGCAGTAAAGAAGGAAAAAAATATTGTGTCTGATGGTACTGCCCCACTAAAGCTTATTATTTTTATAATCCTCACTATCCATGGTAAATAGTGGACTACAGGGGTAGGTGTCACAATCCCAATAAATGGTCCAAAGAGGGGTCCATCAATAATAACATCAAATTAGTTATTTTTGTCTCAATGACAAACAGATGTAAGAAAAGTTCTGTGCTTTGTGGTACTGCCCCAATCAGTCTTATTGTAAGTGTTATTCTTGATATCTCCTGTAGATAATGGGGTATAGGGGTAGGTGTCACAATCCCAATAAAGGGGCCCCAAAGGGGCTGGTCAATAAGTATGTTAAATTTGTCTTGTTGCCTCATGAATGCAGAAACAAAGGAAAAACAAATCCTGTATCTGGTGGTACAGCCCCAATTAAGCTTAGTATATTTTTTATCCCTGATGAACACTGTAAATAAAAAACTGTATGGGTTGGTGTCACAATCCCTTAAAATGGGCTTCAGAAGGGTCGTTCAATAATTATGTTTTATCTGTGATTTTTCCGCTGGGATTGAAAAAGAAATAAAAATATTGTGTCTGATGGTACTGCCCCACTAAGGCTTATTATTTTCATTATCCTTAATGTCCACTGTAAATAATAAACTATAGGGGTAGGTGTCACAATCCCAATAAATGGGCCAAAGAGGGGTCAATCAATAATAACATCAAATTTGCTATTTTGCCTCAATGACAAAAAGACATAAAAAAAAATCCTATGTTTGGTGGTACTGCGACACTTAATCTTATTGCATTTGTTTTCCCCAATATCCACTCAAAAAAAAAATTTATAGGAAAAGGTGTCACAATCCCAATGAATGGGCCGTAAAGGGGCTAGTCAATAAGTACGTTCAATTTGTCTTGTTGCCTTATGAATGCGGAAACTAAGGGAAAAAAAATCCTGTGTCTGGTGGTACTGCCGCAAACAAAATTAGTATATTTTTTATCCCTGATATCCACTGTAAATAAAAAATTGTATGGGTTGGTGTCACAATCCCTGTAAAGGGGCTTTAGAGGGGTCAGTCAATAATTATGTTTTCGGGTAAGACACAATATAGGGAACAGTAGTGTTGCACTTGGGGGTGAAAAATGAAGGTCCCTTAATTGACAAAAGAAGTAGTTTTTCATTTAGTACTATGCTTTAAGTTCAAGAAACCCAAAATATCTTGTAGATTGCTGCGCACGAAATACATTTTTTGTTAGCAGACAAATTGACCTTCTAGAGCTTGTTACGGACACTACACAGGGATATAATATCAATAAAATACTTGCAATTATGTTTTTCTTTTTTTTATGTCATACAGTTCAAATTTCCTCATATTTTTAACTGGTATAAAACAAAAAATACAACCCAGAATGATAATTACATCTCATAATCCTTACAAGAAATCTTGCAAAAAATATTGCTGAAAAATTGCCATGTTTCAACTCTGCTCAAAAATACAGTTCTCATCTTTAGACACTGTTATTACACAAAACTTGAAGTTTAACTTATAATCAACATACAGAAATAAAAAAAGTTTTATCAGACTCTGTCTATATCAATTCAAATTTTGAAAACGAAAAAGCTGTAAGTTTGGTTACGGACTCTACATGAATATATGACAAAGGCAAATCTGTCTATTATCTTGAAATTTGTATTGAACTGTGCTTGTTTCAATACTTTATTATGTAATTGATGATATAATTAAAAAAAAAATCCATGTTTATCAGTAATTTTTGCAAATACAAATATGAACAATGCAGAAAAAAGAAATGAACTCTTTGACAACTATCTGTTTTCGTATGAATGATATCATATCATGTTCTCATATACCTATTTCTGTAGGAATAAACATGAAACTATTAGTAAAGGTTCTTTTTTTGGGCACATGATAGTTCTAATATAGATAAATCTGTTCATGACACTACGCATTTTCCTTTAAAGGTGGGTATTTAGTATTTTTACATCTCACTAAATTAAAAAATATATATATCACTCAAATTCATATGAAAAAATAATACAGACCATCAATGATTAAGATTCATAGAATTACATTTTTTTTTCTTTTGATGGTATTCCCTTAAAAGGCTACGTAGCCTCTTAAGCTATTTTTAGAATTCGCGCCAAAAATCAATAAAGCATTGTGGGAACGTCAAGTGACTGGGACGTGACTCATAACGCTTAAATTCCCTATCATAACAAACATAATGTCTTCTTTGGACGCTATGTTTGAAGCTTCTTCTGTGTATTCCTGTAAGTAAATGAGCGAACTGATCAGCTAAAAATAGAATGTGTCTCCCGTTGGTGTCAACCTGGGCCGTAGTAACTCTCTAATTTCTAGTGTTGTCGGATGGTTTTCAACTACTATGAATGAAAATTAAAAGGCCTTGGGAGTATAAGGATGATTTTTTTGCATTTTTGTAAAATTTTCGTCCCAAAATCTGAAGGGCCACTTTTAATGGAAATAAACATATTTATAGCCTTTCATCAACTTTTGGAAATGTCTGTTATTTCTTTGGGCTCAAAAACAAAAAGTAAAATGTTCAATTTCACCTCCCGCCTCTGTATCAAGTGGGAAAGTTGTCAGCGACATGGAAAGAAGGTTGTGTAAGTACTGGTGTGAGTAAGCCAGGAAAACATGGGATGCCGTGATATAACATAGATGTTGAAAGGGGCATTAAACTCCAATCAACCAGCAAATGAACACCAGACAAAGTAAGTAAAAAGAACATTTCGAGTCCAAAACTGTTGTAACTCAAAACCTATCTAAAACCCCAAGTTTAGGGGCACAACTGACTCCTTTATAGGGGTTATAAGATGTTTTCTTCAGTAAACAATGTAAATTTAGGTGCCATTGCTCATCATGAGCAATGGCACCTAAATTTACATTGTTTACTAAGGAGTCAAATTTGCCTCTAAACTTGGGTGTTTAAGATGGGTTTTTAGTTACAATAGTTTTGCACTTAGCCCTCGATTTGTAGGCATCTAAATTATGTTCATCTTAAACAGTATATTGTAATTGATTTTGGCCTTAAAGTAAGTTTCAACGTCTGGCTTGTAAGTGTTATCAAAATCAATTAACAAAAGCTATGTTATTATTATTTCTGTGTAACTTAATGTCAAAATATTTGATACATATATACTATATATTAAATCATGTAGTGTCCGTAACTTTCACACCATTCTTTATCATCATCTGTGTAAAGAACATGTTCTGGTATTTTATTTGGAATTGTATCCTGTCTGAATAATGGATATTTAAGCTTTGGAAATATGTCTGCCTTTAAGTTACTGACGCTTATAAAATACTGCAATTATTCTCAATGAATGATATTAAGGGAGAAAACTACCATTTCAACAAAATGTATCTTGAAAATATAAATTGTGCCAATAAAGCTTTCTCAATTAGTAATGTTACCTACAGAATGTAAAAGACAGCTAAATTTTGTTTTTTTGTGCAGCAAAAGTATAATTTTAGTTTTATAATAATTTGGTTACGGACACTACACAATTATTGGTAAAGAAAGATGGGAAATAAACTTAACTTTATTAACTTATTAGCTGGAAAACTTTGGTGTTTTCTAATGTTGGAACCATATTAAGCTGATAAAACAAACTGATTTATAATGAATCATTTGAATAGATTTTCTATTACTAAACTATTTACAGTGATGCCACAGTGGAAAAAATGGTGTTTATAGATATGATACAATCAAGGAGATTTACTGTATTACATCACTAATCATGATCCTCAAAATAAACAAGGGATGCTATATTTGATGAAAAAAAAACATTAAAACATAATTTGTGATTTTAAGTGGGGCAAAAAAAATGAGGAAAACTGGGTTTTTTTTTAAGGTTACGGACACTACACATTTTTTGTAGAGTCCGTAACCATTAAAGTTGGTTAACCGCTTTGTCTTAGGGGAAAGATGTTGTCGAATGTATTTTCTGAAATCTGTGTAGGTCATGAGTGAATAATGAATTGCTGTGAAGTATCTTTAGAGACTTATATCCACTGAATTTTACATGGTTACGGACTCTACTATTTTTCTGAAAAGGAATTTTGTACATTTGAAAAAATCATGAAAATTTTTTTTTGTTAATAACACTTCCAAATGCTTTTCCATGTTGATCAACCTTATCATAGTTGTAATTCTATAACAAAAAGTACTGAAAAAAGTTGTATTAAGAAGGTTTTTTCATCCTATAACAAACAAGAGATATTCAAGATTAAATCTGCATAACATGCTACTACATTTACAGTTTTCGTCATATTTTTCATATTCTTTAACCAATTTTAACAAATCAAACATCAAATTAATCCTTGATAATTTTACTATCTGTTGAATATACCTACTGAGCACTTACCAGAATATTTAACAAGTAGTGCAAATTGAAAAAAGAGTGAAATTCTAAGTGCAACAACATAACGCAAAAAAAGTACCATTTTGGGGGTATGTTTCATGTTACATCTCGGAGGCCTTTTGATCTTAAGTGCTCAAATTTTGGCTGAGACTTGAACATACACTAACAAATGATTACACATAGGTTTCACTGATGTAGGACTGGTGTAAATATAAAATAACTTGACATAACAACCAATTTTTTCAAATGATCCCTATATTGTGTCTTACCCGTTTATCTGTGATTTTACCACTGGGATTGAAAAAGAAAAAAAATATTGTGTCTTATGGTACTGCCCCACTAAGGCTTATTGTTTTTATTATCGTCAATGTCCATTGTAAAAAATGGACTACAGGGGTAGTTGTCACAATCCCAATAAATGGGCCAAAGAGGGGTCAATCAATTATAACATCAAATTTGCTATTTTTGCCTAAATGATAAAAAGACATAAGAAAATTCCTATATCTGGTGGTACTGCCCTACTCAATCTTATTGCATTTGTTATCCCTGATACCCACTTTAAAAAATGGGGCATAGGAGTAGGTGTCACTTTCCCGATGAAAGGGCCCTGAAGGGGCTGGTCAATAAGGATGTTAAATTTGTCTAGTTGCCTCATGAATGCAGAAACAAAGGGAAAAAAATCCTGTATCTGGTGGTACTGCCCCAATTACGCTTAGTATATTTTTCATCCCTGATAAACACTGTAAATAAAAATCTTTATGGGTTGGTGTCACAATCCCTTAAAAGGGGCTTCAGAGGGGTCGGTCAAAAATTATGTTTTATCTGCATTTTATTCTGCTGGGATTGAAAAAGAAATAAAAAATATTGTGTCTTATGGTACTGCCCCTCTAAGGGTTATTGTTTTTATTATCCTCAATGTCCACTGTAAACAATGGACTACAGGGGTAGGTGTCACAATCCCAAGAAATGGGCCAAAGAGGGGTCAATCAATAATAACATCAAATTTGCTATTTTGCCTCAATGACAAAAAGACATAAGAAAATTCCTATGTCTGGTGGTACTGCCCCACTCAATCTTATTGCATTTGTTATCCCTGATATGCACTCTAAAGCATGGGGTACAGGAGTAGTTGTCACAATCCCAATGAAGGGGCCCTGAAGGGGTTGGTCAATAAGTACGTTAAATTTGTCTTGTTGCCTCATGAATGCAGAAACAAAGGGAAAAACAAATCCTGTATCTGGTGGTACTGCCCCAATTAAGCTTAGTATATTTTTTATCCCTGATATCCACTGTTCATAAAAAACTGTATGGGTTGGTGTCAATAATAGACTACAGGAGTAGGTGTCACAATCCCAAGAAATGGGCCAAAAAGGGGTCAATCAATAATAACATCAAATTTGCTATTTTGCCTCAATGACAAAAAGACATAAGAAAATTCCTATGTTTGGTGGTACTGCCCCACTCAATTTCATTGCATGTGTTATCCCTGATACCCACTCTAAAAAATGGGGTATAGGAGTAGGTGTCACAATCCCAATGAAGGGGCCCTGAAGGGGTTGGTCAATAAGTATGTTAAATTTGTGTTGTTGCCTCATGAATGCAGAAACAAAGGGAAAAAAATCCTATGTCTGGTGGTACTGCCCCAATTACCCTTAGTATATTTTTCATCCCTGATATACACTGTAATTAAAAAATTTTATGTGTTGGTGTCACAATCTCTTAAAAGGGCTTCAGAGGGGTTGGTCAATGATTATGTTTTTTCTGCGATTTTTTCCGCTTGGATTGAAAAAGAAAATAAGATATTGTGTCTGACGGTACTGCCCCACTAAGGCTTATTGTTTTTATTATCCTCAATGTCCACTGTAAACAATGGACTACAGGGGTAGGTGGTACTGCACCACTCAATCTTATTGCTTTTGTTATCCCTCATATGCACTCTAAAAAATGGGGTATAGGAGTAAGTGTCACAATCCCAATGAAGGGGCCCTAAAGGGGCTGGTGAAAAAGTATGTTAAATTTGTCTTGTTGCCTCATAAATGCAGAAACAAAGGAAAAACAAATCATATATCTGGTGGTACTGCCCCAATTTAGCTTAGTATATTTTTTATCCCTGATGAACACTGTAAATAAAAGACTGTATGGGTTGGTGTCACAATCCCTGTTAAGGGGCTTCAGAGGGGTCAGTCAATAATTACGGCTGGGATTGAAAAAGAAAAAAGAAATATTGTGTCTTATGGTACTGCCCCACTTAGGCTTATTGTTTTTATTATCCTCAATGTCCACTGTAAATAATAGACTACAGGAGTAGGTGTCACAATCCCAATAAATGGGCCAAAGAGGGGTCAACCAATAATAACATCAAATTTGTAATTTTGCCTCAATGACAAAACGACATAAGAAAATTCCTATGTTTGGTGATACTGCCCCACTCAATCTTATTGCATTTGTTATCCCTGATACCCACTCTAATAAATGGGGTATAGGAGTAGGTGTCACAATCTAAATGAAGGGGCCCTGATGGGGCTGGTCAATAAGTATGTTAAATTTGTCTTGTTGCCTCATGAATGCAGAAACAAAGTGAAAAAAATCCTGTATCTGGTGGTACTGCCCCAATTAAGCTTAGTATATTTTTTATCCCTGATATACACTGCAAATAAAAAACTGTATGGGTGGGTGTCACAATCCCTAAAAAGGGGCTTTAAAAGGGTCGGTCAATAATTACGTTGTGATTTTACCACTGGGAATAAAAAAAAAAAATTGTCTTATGCTACTGCCCCACAAAAGCTTATTGTTTATATCATCCTCACTATCAACTGTACATAATGGACAACAGTGGTAGGTGTCACAATCCATTTAAATGGGCCAACGAGGGGTCAATCAATAATAACATCAAACCTGCTGTTTTTGCCTCAGTGACAAAGAGATACAAGAAAATTCCTATTTCTGGTGGTACTGCCCCACTCAATCTTATTGCATTTGTTATCCCTGATATCCACTCTAAAAGATGGGGTATTAGAGTAGGTGTCACAATCCCATTGAAGGGGCCAAAAAGGGGCTGGTCATTAAGTATGTTCAATTTGTCTTGTTGCCTCTTGAATGCAAAAAACAAACGCAAAGAAAAATCCTGTGTTTGGTGGTACTGCCCCATTTAAGCTTAGTATTTTTTTTTATCCCTGATATTTACTGTAAATAAAAAACTGTATGGGTTGGTGTCACAATCCCGGAAAAAGGGCTTTAAAGGGGTCAGTCAATAATTAAGTTTCATTAGTGATTTTACTGTTGGGATTAAAAAAAAAAATATATATATATATTGTGTCTGATGGTACTGCCCCACTAAAGCTTATTGTTTTTATTATCCTCAATGTCCACTGTAAAAAATGGACTATAGGGGTAGGTGTCACAATCCCAATAAATTGGCCAAATAGGTGGGTCAATCAATAATAACATCAAATTTGCTATTTTGCCTCAATGACAAAAAGACATAAGAAAATTCCTATGTCTGGTGGTACTGCCCCACTCAATGTTATTGCATTTGTTATCCCTGATATCCACTCTAAAAAATGGGGTATAGGAGTAGGTGTCACAACGGTAATGAAGGGGCCCTAAAGGGGCTGGACATAAAGTATATAATTTGTGTTGTTGCCTCATGAGTGCAGAAACAAAGGGAAAAAACTGTGTCTGGTGGTACTGCCCCAATTAAGCTTAGTATATTTTTTATCTGTGATATACACTGTAAATAAAAAACTGTATGGGTTAGTGTCACAATCCCTGAAAAGGGGCTTCAGAGGGATCGGTCAATAATTATGTTTTATCTGTGATTTTACCACTGGGATTGAAAAAGAAAAAAAAATATTGTCTCTTATGGTACTGCCCCACTAAGGCTTATTGTCTTTATTATCCTCAATGTCCACTGTAAAAAATGGACTACAGGGGTAGGTGTCACAATCCCAATAAATGGGCCAAAGAGGGGTCAATCAATAATAACATCAAATTTGCTATTTTGCCTCAATGACAAAAAGACATAATAAAATTCCTATATCTGGTGGTACTGCCCCACTCAATCTTATTGCATTTGTTATCCCTGATATCCACTCTAAAAAATGGGATATAAGAGTAGGTGTCACAAGCCCAATAAAAGGGTCCTAAAGGGGCTGGTCAATAAGTATGTTAAATTTGTCTGGTTGCCTCATGAATGCAGAAACAAAGGGGAAAAAAATCCTGTGTCTGGTGGAACTGCCCCAATTAAGCTTAGTATATTTTTTATCCCTGATATCCACTGTACATAAAAAATTGTATGGGTTGGTATCACAATCCCTTAAAAGGGGCTTTAGAGGGGTCGGTCAATAATTATGTTTTATTTGTGATTTTATCGCTGGGATTGTTAAAGAAAAAAAAAATATTGTGTCTGATGGTACTGCCCCACAAAAGCCTATTATTTTTATTATCCTCAATGTCCACTGTAAAAAATGGACTACAGGAGTAGGCGTCACAATCCCAATAAATGGGCCAAAGAGGGGTCAATCAATAAAAACATTAAATTTGCTATTTTGCCTCAATGACAAAAAGACATAAGAAAATTCCTGTGTCTGGTGGTACTGCCCCACTCAGTCTTATTGGATTTGTTATCCCTGATATGCACTCTAAAAAATGGGGTATAGAAGTAGGTGTCACAATCCGAATGAAGGGGCTTTAAAGGGGCTGGTAAATAAGTATGTTAAATTTGTCTTGTTGCCTCATGAATGCAGAAACAAAGGGGAAAAATCCTGTGTCTGGTGGTACTGCCCCATTTAAGCTTAGTATATTTTTTATCCCTGATATGCACTGTAAATAAAAAACTGTATGGGTTGATGTCACAATCCCTGAAATGGGGCTTTAGAGGGGTCGGTTAATAATCACGTTTTATCTGTGGTTTTACTGCTGAGATTAAAAAGAAAAAAAATATATTGTGTCTTATGGTACTGCCCCACTAAGGCTTATTGTTTTTATTATCCTCAATGTCCACTGTAAATAATGGACTACAGGGGTAGGTGTCACAATCCCAATAAATGGGCCAAAGAGGGGTCAATCAATAATAACATCGAATTTGTAATTTTGCCTCCATGACAAAAAGACATAAGAAAATTCCTATGTCTGGTGGTACTGCCCCACCCAATCTTATTGCATTTGTTATCCCTGATATCCACTCTAAAAGATGGGGTACAGGAGTAGGTGTCACAATCCCAATGAAGGGGCCCTAAAGGGGCTGGTGAAAAAGTATGTTAAATTTGTCTTGTTGCCTCATGAATGCAGAAACCAAGGGGAAAAAATCTGTATCTGGTGGTACTGCCCCAATTAAGGTTAGTATATTTTTTATCCCTGATATACACTGTAAATAGAAAACTGCATGGGTTGGTGTCACAATCCCTTAAAAGGCGCCTTTAGAGGGGTCGGTCAATAATTATGTTTTATCTGGGATTTTACCTCTTGGATTGAAAAAGAAAAAAAATTGTGTTTTATGGTACTGCCCCACTAAGGCTTATTGTCTTTATTATCCTAAATGTCCAATGTAAAAAATGGACTACAGGGGTAGGCGTCACAATCCCAATAAATGGGCCAAAAGAGGGGTCAATCAATATTAATATCAAATTTGCTTTTTTGCCTCAATGACAAGAAGACATAAGAAAATTCCTATATCTGGTGGTACTGCCCCACTCAATCTTACTGCATTTGTTATCCCTGATATCCACTCTAAAAAATGGGATATAAGAGTAGGTGTCACAATCCCAATGAAGGGGCCGTAAAGGGGCTGGTCAATAAGTATGTTAAATTTGTCTGGTTGCCTCATAAATGCAGAAAGAAAGGGAAAAAAACTGTGTCTGGTGGTACTGCCCCAATTAAGCTTAGTTTATTTTTTATCCCTGATATCCACTGTACATAAAAAACTGTATGGGTTGGTGTCACAATCCCTTAAAAGGGGCTTTAAAGGGGTCAGTCAATAATTATGTTTTATTTGTGATTTTATCGCTGTGATTGTAAAAGAAAAAAATATTGTGTCTGATGGTACTACCCCACAAAAGCCTATTATTTTTATTATCCTCAATGTCCACTGTAAAAAATGGACTACAGGGGTAGGTGTCATAATCCCGAGAAATGGGCCAAAGAGGGGTCAATCAATAATAACATCAAATTTGCTATTTTGCCTCAATGACAAAAAGACATAGGAAAATTCCTGTGTCTGGTGGTACTGCCCCACTCAGTATTATTGGATTTGTTATCCCTGATATCCACTCTAAAAAATGGGGTAAAGGAGTAGGTGTCACAATCCCAATGAAGAGGTTCTAAAGGGGCTTGTCAATAATTATGTTAAATTTGTCTTGTTGCCCCATGAATGCAGAAACAAAGGGGGAAAAAATCCTGTGTCTGGTGGTACTGCCCCATTTTAGTTTAGTATATTTTTTATCCCTGAAGTAGTTAGAGAAATGGGGTTCACAGGACAAAAACGGGGTCAAGAATTAGGACGATTTGGAAAAAATGAACGTCCTCCATGAATGTACCATAGACCCCAAGCCCAGAACCCATGACGTGCTTACGTCCTCCATGAATGTACCATAGACCCCCAAAGCCCCAGAAACCCATGACGTGCTTGGTACGCCTGCACAAATTTTTTTGAGTGTGTCCTAAGAAAAATTTTTCCCCCAATAAAAATGGCCGATCGATTCGAGAATTACACGGTGCCAGCCTTAAGAAGATTAGCGAGAGATCGCGGGCATAGAGGTTATTCGCGCCTTAGAAGAGCTCAACTGATCGAGCTTCTGAGCGGCTTGCCAATATTAGACAGAGCTATTGAAGAAAATATACCGGGTAATATTCTAACGCCAACGCCAGCAACACGCACGGCACGCACCTCCCCGCCCCCTCCTTTTGCCTCTATCGAAAACTTATCGTATTGGTTAGACGAGGTTGTGGAAAATCCCCCAGTAGCTATTTCACCTCGAATTGAGGCGCTAAAGAGAAGAATTGATGCGTTATACAAGAAACAGAGGGAGGACAGTAGACTAACTGTCATTAGAACGAATTCTGCTTTAAGAGAATTTGCGAACCAATATACCATTAATTGCCCGTTTAGGAATGATACCCCGGAAGCTTTCTTAGAAAGAATTCGCGAGAAAATGATTGTGGTGTTAAAACGAAGCCGTGGGAGTAAAGTAAAATTACGTCTTTACATCATACTTAAACAAGTTATCAGGGATGAAAACGGAAGAGATGAAACAGTTTATAAGGACTATCGTTATGATTCTGGGAAGCCTATAATCAGTCTAGTAGGCACCGATTTAAACGAAACGTATGATAATATGGTGGATCGGATTATGGAACAAATAACTAATTTAGTTATGGAGAACACGAAATGGACGTTTGACAGAGTAGATCGCGCAGAATTACACACTGTAGTTTATAATCCAACGAGGGGGAGAACATATTTCCCTCTGCCTAAAGAACTAGCCGCTAAAAAGGCTATTATCAACGTGAAAAACGGTGATAATAAATGCTTTTTGTGGTGCGTTTTAAGAGCATTAAATCCTACAGATACCCATCCAGAAAGGATTACTAAGGATCTAAAACAGAAAGAAAACGTCTTAAACATGAAAAACATAGAATACCCGGTTTCTTTAGATGATATTAACAAGTTTGAAAAGCAAAACCTCACCATATCCATTACCGTGGTTGGTTATGATGGAAAAAGCCTCTATCCTCTCAGAATAAGTAAATTTCACGGGGAAAGGGATAACGATATAATTCTTCTTTTGATAGAAGAAAACGGAATAAAACATTACTGCCTTGTGGTTAGCATTAGTCGTTTGTTAAACTCTCAGGTATCAAAGCACAAGGAAAAGAGCCACATCTGCTTAAGGTGTTTTAATCCATTTTGCTCTAAAGAAGCGTTGGAAAAGCATACACAGTATTGTAAAGAACATGATTACGTTAAAATAGATTTACCGGAAAAGGAAACAATTCTAAAGTTTAAAAACTATCATAGATCGGAAAAGGTTCCTTTTATCGTTTACGCCGACTTTGAGTGTTATATTAAACCATTGCAATCGTGCGAACCAAACCCTGAAAGTAGTTATACTAAACAGTACCAGAAACATGAACCATCCAGCTTTTGTTACTACATTAAGTGTTTCGATGATGAAGTATATGAACCAAAATTAGTAAGTTATACCGGAGAGGATGCGGCGCAAAAATTTGTGGGAATGCTAGAGGAGGACGTTAGAAAAATTACCAGCATGCCGACAAAGAAAATGGTGTTTGGCGAAAAAGAAAAAGAAAGCTTTCAAAGAGAAAATAAATGCTGGATATGCCGTGGAGATTTCATTGGTGGTGATGTTAAGGTTAGAGACCATTGTCATTTCACTGGTAGATATCGGGGAGCTGCTCATAAAATATGCAATTTCTTGTATAGAAAACCTAATTTTACACCCGTGGTGTTTCACAACCTTAGTGGTTATGATAGTCACTTATTCGTAAAAAATCTCGGCTGCAGCGAGGGAGATATCGATTGTATTCCAAACACTGATGAAAGATATATTAGCTTCACCAAAAAGATACAGATTGGGAGTTACACAAAGAAAGTAGGAACTAAGGAAGAAACTAAACCTTTGCATCACCAGATAAGGTTCATTGATAGTTTTAAGTTTATGGCTGCGAGTTTAGATAAGCTAGTCAACAACCTAGACAAAGACGCTTTTGACAACGTTAAAAGGTATTACACTGACGACGAGCTTGATCTAGTAACTAGAAAAGGTTGTTACCCCTACGAGTACATGGACTCACCCGAAAGGTTAAAAGAAACGCAACTACCGCCCAAAGAAGCATTTTATTCCAGGCTTAACGAAGAGGGAGTCAGCGATGGAGACTACGACCACGCGCGAAAAGTTTGGGGAACGTTTAGGATGGAAACTTTAGAAGATTACCACAATTTATATAACCGTGTTGACGTTTTGCTTCTAGCCGACGTTTTTGAGAACTTTAGAACCATTTGTTGCAAGCATTACGAGTTAGACCCCGCGCATTACTTTACAGCACCGGGTCTAGCTTGGGACGCGGCATTAAAAGTTACTGACGTGAAATTGGAGTTATTAACCGATCCTGATATGTTGTTAATGATAGAAAGAGGCACCAGAGGAGGAGTGTCAATGATTAGCCATAGATACGGGAAATCTAACAATAAATACATGGGTGATAAGTACGATCCAGGTGAACCATCAAAGTACATAACTTATTTGGACGCTAATAATCTGTACGGGTGGGCGATGAGCAAACCGCTTCCTACGCACGGTTTTAAATGGATGAGTGAGGGTGAATTAGGCCGGTGGGATAGAGTCCCCTGTATTTTGGAGGTTGATTTGCTGTATCCTAAAGGGCTGCATGACTTACATAACGATTACCCTCTCGCTCCTGGAGGTATCGAAGTAAATAAAGTTAACAAGCTAATCCCAACCCTATGGGATAAAGAAAAGTACGTCGTTCACTGTGAGAATCTTAAGCAGTATGAGAGCCTAGGTTTAAGAATAAGTAGAATTCATAGGGGTATCAAGTTTGAGCAAAGCGAATGGCTTAAGCCTTATATCGAACTTAATACTAATTTAAGAACGAGAGCCGGCAATGAGTTTGAGAAGGACTTCTTTAAGTTGATGAATAACTCGGTATTTGGCAAAACCATGGAAAATATTAGGAATCGGACGGACGTGAGATTAGTCAATGATAGATTAAAAGCGGAAAAATTATCCGCGAAACCTAATTTCGCTTATTGTAACATTTTTAGCGAAAATCTCATCGCTATTCACATGAAAAAGACGAGACTACTTTTTAATAAACCGGTTTATTTAGGAATGTGCATTTTAGATTTAAGTAAGACTCTGATGTATGATTTTCATTACAACTACGTTAAACGGAAATATGGAGATAAAGCTAAACTTCTATTCACTGACACGGACAGCTTGATGTACGAAATACGAACTGAAGACTTCTATAAGGATATAGCTGATGATGTAGAGAGTAAGTTTGATACTAGTAATTACCCGAAGGACCATTTATCGGGTATACCAACTGGTTGTAATAAGAAGGTGCTAGGAATGTTTAAAGATGAGGCTGGGGGCGATATCATAGAAGAGTTTGTTGGGCTTAGAGCAAAACTGTATTCTTATACGATGTTAGACGGAGAAGAAACTAAGAAATGCAAAGGGGTTAAAAAATATGTAATTAATAAAAGTATTATCCATGAGGACTATAAAAAATGTTTGTTTAATGGCAAGGAGCAACTTAGAAAGATGAATATAATAAGAAGTAACGCCCATGAAATTAGTACTGTGGTGGTAAATAAAGTAGCATTAAGCGCGTCTGATGATAAGAGGATAATAGCGGAAAACAAAATAAACACGTTGTCTCTCGGGCATTACAGTATAACATGCTCAGCCGCGCCAACTATCACTCGCCACAACGTACCTTAAGCAACCAAAAAATTTTATTATATCTCCTCCTAGATATAATAAAATTATAGAATGGTAACCCTATATTGGTTCTTCCAAACCCTCCCGTTCCAGTCCGTAATCGTTTGAGGGCAGCGGTCTATATATTTACCGGCCTTATAAATCGATCGAAAGGTTTTTACCTCACCGGTGTTAACATCTTCTAAAGTAACCGTTTTAGGATTTTTCCTGATAGTTCGTAGTCTATCATATTGGGGGTCACGGTTCTTTTCCGGTTTAGGCTTTTCCTCAGGCAGTAAGCCATGTTCTTTTGCTAACACGACTAATCGCTTCTTATCCCAGTAAGAGCGATACGCTACATTATTTTCTTTAAGAATCTCTTTCAAATCTGAAACCTTTATCATTTTTAATATATAGAAAAAAAATTCTTAACTCAATACACTACGCTCATCTTATTACCATCAGACTGAAAGTTAATTAACCTATCACTAATAATAACAGCATATGCCTCAGTGTTTGCATCCACATTAGCGTGAAAATGTGCTTTGATTTGAATATCAGTAACGGAATATTTCAACCTTTCACTTTGCTTAGAAACATCAAACAAAAACAAAGGATAAAGAGTTTTATAATCCGAGGGGGAAATATTAGGGTTTGATACTAATTCATCCATGTTAAAAAACTTAGACCTAAATAACGCAGCATCGCCATACGCTCTACTAAATTGCTGACTATTAAATGAAAGATTGTAATCAGCCGTAGGGTATCTTGTGGAATTTAACATGACATAAATATTTTTAACACCCACATTATTAAATATGGAAGGATTTTGCCTTTGGCTGCCACTTTTATTAGTTTGAAAGCTAACAATGATAAAACGTGGCACCTCGGGAGATGATTTAACGGCGAGCCTCCAAGTAAATGATGTTGACTGAGGAACCGAAATAGAGTCACACTGTATCATTCTATATCCAACTGGAAATTTTTCTTTTTTCTCGATAAGTTTATAAAGTTCCATTTTCTCCTTATCCGCGGGCATCACGTGCGGCATATACCATGATATTTTACTCAACGTAATTTTACCATCAGCAGCGGCGTTAGCTCTGAAAATTGCGTCATCATTATTATTTCTTGTTAAGGTGAGTGTTTGCTTCATTCCATACAGAATTTTGTTATAGTCTTCGCAAAAACCAAATATATGTTTTAACGGGACCCTGAAGCTAAATGAACCTTTAGGATCTGGGTTATCGATGATGTACTGTTTTCTTATTTTAAAACCTAAGTTATTATCTTCTGCGGCGGGTGTTGTATCCTTATACCACAATTGGTTTAGTCCTTGCGATTTGGAAAAATCGTCCGGATATTTTAACAACCCGAGCATCGTAGTAGCTTGACCAGGATGTAATATGGATTCAATCTCTTGACCGGAAAGTTGGTACCGGATATTTTTAAAAAGATACATAAGGGCGTTGTTTGTTAAAGAAATAAGGTCAGCATCTGCGTAAGCTGTTCCATCAGCCTTTGTTAAACGACCTTCTATAAGTAAATAACTTTCGCTCGGGTGCGTAAAAATATCTTGGGTTTCGATGTTAATCCTAATCTCTCCCCCTGAACTGTCGAGATTTGTTCCTGTGATTGGTTCATACTCAAAGTGCTCATACTCATCAATACTATCGTATTTTACGATTGGTTCGGCGATATTTAAAATGTCCATTTTTTATAATACAATTATAATTTTTTTAAGCAAAAATTATAATTGCGTCTATCACTCTAACCAAAGCTGGGGAAAAGCCTTTTTCGTGTTGGAAACCCACACACTTTTAAGTTTAATGCTTCCGTCTTCTTGCTGATAACATTTCTTTTTAGGGTAAACCTTGTTTCCATACACAATTTTTATTGGAGAAATGTTTATACGCTCTAAATAATCGTTTACCTGTTTCTCAATCTCCCTCATTATAGCTATTTTTTCGGGAGATAACTTCACACACGCTTTTAGGTAGCCATATTTTGTAACGCTAACTTCGAGTAACTCGCAATCCTCCACTCGTAGAGACGCGTTAGTTACTGCAATAGATAAAGTTCTATGCCTTTGATCATATTTAGGATAGAAACCCAACTCCGCCATTTTATTACTAGGATATTTTTTTCTTAAATCAAATCATCATATTTTTCACGTTACTTTAATACCAGACCCGCCGTTTAATTTTTTAACTAAGTCCTGAATAGCAATGGCACTCCCATCCATTAAGGTGCTAATGTTTTGCGTTGCGGGTGTTGCGGTATGTTTTTCTAGAATTTTTTGCGATTTTGGTGTTAAAGCTTTCGTGACTAGTTTCTTCCCCGCTTCTACAGCGACATTCTTTCCGGCCTCTAAAGCTTTCTTTCCCGCTTCCTTAGCAACGCTCTTACCAACATCTAAGGCGGAAGATGCGAGTTGCTTAGCCGCGCTACTGGTAAAAAGGCTCATGAGAGAGCTCCAAATGTTGTCAAAGAACCCGCTGCCTCCGTATGCATACCTTCTATTGAATCCTCTTTTTCTAGGGGTGATCATTTTTTTATAGCATAGACATTAAATTTTTATAAGCGTCGGAGCCTATAACACCCTGTCTTTTTAATTCGTCGCATATGCCTACTAACTCGTTTCTTACACCCGTGTTACCCGCTTTTTTGCTCGCTAACAACAGGTCAAGTCTTTCTATTAATGCGTTAGGGTCACCCGGGATAACAACGATACCCTCTCCTTCATATAAATCTTTGTTATCCCAAATTTGTCTGAGTATATGTTTCCATTTTCCGCTTTTACCGCTTTTAGGATATTTACTGGTCGGGTCGTTATCACGATGAAGAGCGTTTGTTTGTGTCATCAACTTGCCATAATTTGTATAGTCCTCCTTGTTAAACCCTTTCGGTTCTTTTTCAACAATTAGGCTCCATAACCCCTCGGTGCCTTCATATTCTTTACCTTCAACTATAATATCGTTATTATCGATAACAACTGGTTTGTTACCGATATAAAATTTGCCTTTTCTGTCATATATCCCGTAAGTTTTATCAACTTTAGACTTAGAAGCAAACTCTCTTAGATACTTTTCTGCTATTTCTCCAATAAACAGTGGAGGTTCATCCGGTTCTTCACTCGGCTTATCATAAGCTGTAATAGATGGAAAGGCTGAAAACTTAATGGCTTTTATACCTTCCTTAATAGGTTTAAGTTCTTCTGTAACCTCCTTAGCTGTAGCTTTTTGTGTTTCTGTAATAGGTTTAAAAAACTTTGAAAGGTCAGTTTGCAATTCTTTCTCCCCCGTTCTCTCCGCTAGTTGGTTATCCCGGATATTCTTTTTTAATTCGAGGTACTCTTTTACAATTAGGTCCCTTTTTGCAGGATCAGTTATTTTTAGAAACGACATTTTTTAATTAGCAACATATTTTTTTTTAAAACGCGAGTACACACGTTATCTCTATCATAAAGATAACGTATGTTTTCATCACGATTTTAATCGCAGTTTTCATCACGATTTTAATCGCAGTTTTCATCACGATTTTAATCGCAGTTTTCATCATTACCTATCTCCACGATACACTTACACTTAAAATTCAAGTTTACCCCCATGGTTCTTTTCCACCAATCTCCGAAAGGACTCACGCGCTTCTTGCCTCCCTTTCTCAATTAATGTTTCTTCGGTTTCGGCCAATATCTTTTTCTTCGTTTTCGACCTAACTTCTTCCTTCATTACTTTATACTTTTGTAATTCTTCTAAGATAAGTCGAAATTCTTCATCACTAACCTCGTTATCGCTCAAAGCTTTCGATACATGCGAGGATATCGTATCTAACTTGGTATCAGCGATTGTTCTAATTTTCTCGTGCTTTTCGGCTTTTGCGGTGGAGCGCCTTACGCTATACTTTCCAATTAAGCTTAAAAGACCAGTAAAAGCCGCGGCTCCTTCTAATGCTATCACTGCGGGTATCGCGACTATCGTTGATAGTAGACCTATCCCACCAGCTCCCGAAATCATGGTAACCGTAATTAAAACCGTATCTATATTATCTACTATTCTCGCGGCTCTAAAATACTTCTTACTTAAGGCTTCTCTTTTGGTCTTCTCTTCTTCTAAGAATTTCTGGATTTCATTGATTTTCTGCAGTCTATATCCTTGCCCCTCATCAAGTGGGGGAGCAGTTGGTAATTTAGGGTAAACACTGTCCTTCATCTCCATTTTTTTTATAGAATTATATTTTTTTTAAAACGAATAGTAAACGAAGCATAGAAGCTCGTTTTCCTCGATTGTTACGCTGTTGCTAGAATCGTTTGTAATAGTAATTATAATATTCTCGGCATTTTCGAGGTTAACTTCGTTTTGCGAGCTACACCACCTTTTTAAGTAGCACGGTAATGAGGTCAAAACAACTCCTTTAGTCATTATGAAGCCGAGCCCTAAGAGTACACGCTTAACTTCTTTAGACGCTAGTGTAAGCTTTTCTTGACAAAAAATTTCCCAGGTTACCGTATTTACTTTTCGTGGGGGATATTTCAAGCCCCGTAATGGTATCCAGTGGATTGTTTTTGGTTGAATAGCATTCGCTTTCTTAACACCGAGTTTATGAGTCTTCATATTTTTATATAGCTAAAATTTTATAATATAGCCCCTAAGATAGGTATATTAGCGAATGGACTATTGGGACCCAAAAGAAGCCCGCTTCCATCATAAAACTTTCCTCCTTGTTTTAAGTACAATCCATCACCAACAGACCCTAATCCGTTACCCCTATAAGGGGCTAAGTAAAGCCCTTCCCCATCAGTTTTTACCTGACAAACACAACCTCCTTTTTTAAGGTAAAGACCCGACCCTAACGCTTTATTTACTCCTAATTGGCCTAATCCAGACAGAGCCCCGAGACCTAGAGCTGGTAGCGCTTTTGAAGCCAATCCAGCCACCATCGGTAAAGCTCTAGCAGCCAACCCGGCCAACATTCCGAGAAAACCGCCCTCTATCTTCATGTTATCTCTAAGCTGCTTGGCACTCATTTTAATCGTTATGCCTTTACCATTTTCATAGGCTTTAGCCATTTTACTCGCTTGAGAATTGGTTACCGCTATAATATCATTGCCTTTTAAATCCTCATGACCTAAGCGAATACTTACTGGGCATTTACCTTTAACAGCGTGTTGAAGCTTTTGCTTTTGCCCTTCCGATATATTAACTTTTACATTCGTATAACTCGCCATTTTTTATATACCTAATATTTTTTTTATTATACTTCTCTAAGATGAAATCTAATTGTTAAAGTTTCTCCTCTAAGATTCAGTAAGGCGCCATTTTGGTTAGTTACTTCAACCGTCATGTTGTGTATCTCATACACCGTTATAGGTAGGTATATAAGGTTTCGAGGAGTCTCAATAATTTTATACCCGGGAGATACATCCGGGAAGAAAGAGTAAATCGTATTTTGCGTTGAACCGTTAACATAACTTCCTGAGATGATGTCGATGTTTATAAATATGCTGTTTATATCGAGAATGTTTACAGCGTTCTCCGATTCCCAGAATCCTTGAGTGTATACAGAGTGGTTAAATCCTAGTACTTTCGCGATTGAGTTTGGATACCTAAAATCTACTTGGTACCCATCTTCTATATCAATAACCGACCTAAGGGTATTAGTGTTCGCGGAAATATTGATATAATATTTTTCATTAGCCGCGTCATAGTGATCTTTTTTTCTCATTTCCTGTTGCACGGTATCATTAATGCTCGTGATTTCATAACTCCCTTCTGGTATCTCGATCCTATGCCACGTGGCACCCTGATCCGGAGAATAAACCAAGATGTTGTTCGTTGCATCGATGTTTGGAAAAGAGTAATAAGTTTCGAGGTCCGCCAGAGCTATTTCGTATTTTCTATCCTTGTCAAGTTGTAGAGGCGGGTTAAACCTGGTTTTAATGCGCGTTTTGTTGTCGCTTACTATAATTTGTGAGGATAATTTGGGCTCCGTATTTCTGTTTGTTTCAAGAGATCTTCCATTTTATATAGTCGAAATATTTTTTTTTAACTCGGCACGTAGAAGTTATCAAAGCCGCACCTGTACTTCCCATCATGTTTTTTACTCGTTAAATCGATAATAACGAAACCATGCGGCCTTTCCCAACACTTATGGCAAAAACTTCTAAACTCCTCCTTAGACATATCTTCGGTTACATGGTCGTTATAAATATGATTAATGTTTTTCTGGTCTTGCTTGAAAAGACATATAAAATTCGCGTTCTCTCTAATAGTTTGCCTCGGCAGCCTAAAATAGTTTTGCGAAAGGTAGAAGCAGTCAACATTACTATGCCTTCCACGAATGTAGTAGCACTCGCACTTGTTCTGCTTTTCTAAAAGTAGATCGTCAAATATCATTAGATTCTTGTTTCCCGCGTTTAACTCGCGCGGATCAGGCACATCGCCCGCTGTTTCAAAATAACTACACTTTATATCTGAGAGATTCTTAAACGTTTTTATCCATTCCCCGATCAAAGCTGTCGGCGAAACGTTCGAATCCTGTATTTCATCCCGCATATTAAATAGCTTTAAGATACCTTCTTTCGGTAGTCTTTCCTCAAAAGCTTTTTTAAGTATGCGGTATTCGGGCTGAAAAAGACTCTTACCGAAAACGCATAACTCATTGTAGTCCAACCAACCCGGTCTGAGCAAAAGGTTAAGTAAAAGGGTGGTTTTACCGCATCCTGATTTGCCTACGATTAACCCTCTAATACTCTTTGGTAATAGAGGGCTATTAAATCTTCTTGATACTACGTCGTTCCATGATAGATCGATTACGTCCATATTTTTTATATATAACTTTTTTTTATTGTTATATAGAAAAAAAATGTATTGCGTTAGATGTAAACAAGTTACTGATACGAATAACGTGGAATATACCGTTAGTAAGAATGGTAGGAATATGAAACGAGGAAAATGCTCGGTTTGCGGAATAACTAAAACCCAATTTATTAAAGCGCGGGAGGGCGGTTCAGTTTTAAACAGAATGATTAACAATATGCCTTTTGAGATGCATCTCCCCGGCCACAATTTTACGGGGCCCGGCACTAACCTTAAAAAAAGGTTAAACCCGGATTTAACTCCGAAAAAATGGAGCGAGCCTATCAATAGAGTAGATAAAGCCGCTTATCATCATGACATATGTTATCTCCAAAACGATGATACGGCTACGAGAAATGCTGTATGCGATAAAAATATGTTAACGGAGCTAAAAGGCATTTATGATCCCACCTTAAGAGAAAAAATGGAAAGGGGGATCGTTTCTAGCTTAATCGGAACAAAGAAACGATTTGGAATGGGGATTAAAAAAAAAATTTAGCGGAAGAACTACACAAACCCGTAAAGAGGAAATTCGAGAAGAGGAGAGTCGAGGTAAACGGTATTGATAGGATATGGGCCGCAGATTTAGTAGACATGCGAGCGTTTTCTAAATTTAATCGCGGCGTAAAGTATCTTCTCGCCGTTATTGACATCTTTTCTAAATACGGTTATCTTGTGCCATTAAAAGACAAAACGGGGAAGTCTGTTGCCGCGGCATTAAAGAGTATTTTTAAGGAGAGGAAACCTGAGAAGATGTGGGTAGATAAAGGTAAAGAGTTTTATAACAAAGATGTTAAAGACCTGATTGAATTGTATTCTACCGAGAATGAGGAAAAATCTAGCGTAGTTGAGAGATGGATTAGAACAATGAAAGAAAAGATGTGGAAGTATTTTTCCGCCAACTCTACGAGCGTTTACATCGACGTGTTACAAGACCTCGTTAAAGAATATAATAACACGAGGCATTCTTCTATTAAGATGAAGCCTGTAGACGCGAGTAAAAAAGAAAACGAAACCAAAGTTTGGAGGAATCTTTACCCCAATCGTTTCGAAATAAGAGATATAGAACCTAAGTTTTCCGTCGGAGATAATGTAAGGATAACTAAAAAGAAAAAGACTTTCGAGAAAGGATATACTACCAGGTGGACTGAAGAGGTTTTTACGGTTTCTGAGGTTAAACATACGGTGCCTGTAACGTATAAAATAAAAGACCTTAATGGAGAAGAGATACAAGGTACCTTCTATGAACCTGATCTGCAAAAAACTAGTCAGGAGTTGTATAGGATAGAAAGGATTATTAAAAAAGGAAAACATAAATCGTTAGTAAAGTGGAAGGGTTATTCCGACGAGTTCAATTCATGGGTTGATAATAATGACATAGTAAATATATAAAAATGAGAAACATCGCAGTTGGAAACCTTATACTACCAAATAAACCTTTAAACAATTTCGAATTAGAAAGCGCGGCAAAACGATTAAAGATTCCTTCTTTTAGAGGGGCCATGGTAAGAGACACTTTACCGAGTAAGTGTAGAAAAAAGGAATGCGGTATATTAAACCTCGATGACGCAGGTGGCCCTGGCACTCATTGGGTCGCTTGGTATAAAAACGGTAAAACTAAAAATTACTTTGACAGTTACGGTATACAACCTCCTATCGAAATTCTAGAGTACCTAAAAAGTCCGATACATTACAATAGCGATCAGTTACAAACGGCTGGAGAGGTTTTTTGCGGGCATCTGTGTCTTTACGTACTTAAAGAGTTAGATAGAGGTAAAGAGTTTCAGGATGTTTTAAATACTTTATTTTAGTAATAAAAAAATGCCTGTCGATAAATTTGGAAGAATGGATTTTGTTGCCGTAACAGGGGATGACGGTGTACCTCTCGCTTACATAAATAATAACTTTTTACGGAAAGATGGAACAACCGTCGTTACCGGATCTATAAATATGGACGGGAATACACTTACTAAGGTTAGTGAACCAATTAATCCTCAAGATGTTGCAACAAAGAATTACGTTGATACGAGTAAAGGAAAGGGTTTCTTAAAAAGGAACCAAGATGGAAACATTGTGGTAAAGAAAGATTTAGATATGGATGGTAATAAACTGTTAAATATTCCCTCTCCCGAAAATGATGGTGATGCTGCAAATAGAATATATGTCGATTCTAAATCTAATCAACTTAAAAACTATTTTGATGGAAATTCTCCTTTTGTTATTGCTTATGGTAATGCAAATGGTGGAGGTAATAAATTCGAATCACAAAATAATCTTCATATGCAAAATTTCAAAGTTAAAGGATTAGGTAAACCTGAAGAAGATGATGATGCTGCTACTAAAGAATATGTGGATAGCGCAAATGCTTTTACTCCGAGAGATGATGATGGGTGGGGCGCTAAGGGTACAATATTTTTAGCTGGTAAAAAGTTAGGCGGTTTAAGAACTCCTATAAACGGTCGCGAAGCCGCTAATAAGGAGTATGTGGATGATACTGTAAAAGAATATGTGGATAAATACGTCGGGGAATTTAAAGACGAAAATGGAAATTTTGTTGTATCTTCGGACGTGAACATGAAAAATAAGAAACTTCTCGGTTTACCTACCCCGGCTGCGCAAGATGAGGCCGCTAATAAGGAATATGTTGATAGAGTAGGAATCGATGCTAAAGAGTATACGGATAGAACGAGCCAAATGCTACAGTACACTCCTCGCGGATTTTGCTCAAGTCCGCGAGCCGCGATGGACCAATTTGTCCGCGGCAAATCTGCTGTACAGGTATCGGCCGCGGAAACGCGGCGGACGTGTCACCGCGGCCTCAGAAAATATCGGGCAACTTCACAGCAGGAGGTAAACGCGGTGGATCGCGGCGACTGTGCGAGGGATCGCGGGGGAAAATTCGCCAGGATGACTGTAAATTTTTATACATAAATATCTGTAATTTTCCCCACTGTTTTGGGAACCAGAAACTAATTCTTCCATTACGACCGCAACATTTTCGTACCTTTAAATGCGGATATAAGCTTTGCCAACAGGGATTACTTAAGTTAGGATGCCACGAAACGTTATATATCATTTTAATCAGCTATTCGCTAAGTTACAAATTTGTAGGCCTATCCCATATTTAGTGTTAGCGATATGAAATTTCGAATTTCGGATTGAAAGTGCAATTTCATGCTGGATTCCAAACACCGAAAACCAAAGTTACTACTTCTTGATTGTTTGTGACTCACAAGCGTGTCCTTAAAAGAGGAAAAACTCCGACTGGAATCCCAATTAATAACTTAACCCATAGAGCGCCGAAAATCCATAACATAATCTATAATTTAATTTGAAAAAAAAAGAAACCCAAGAACAATGAAAAAATTATGCTACCCTGTACGTGTATATTCTCACACTGTTTATCCTCATTTTCTCAGTCTCTGGATGTAAGGAAACCAAAGGGTAACGAATAGAACTGTACATATATTCAGCTTTTTCAAAATGCAGGCAGGATCGTCAGAAAAACAAAACATCGGTCAACATTCTGAACTAAAATGATCCTCCTGTTCTCTTAACCCTTTCCCACATGACAAATTTTAGACTCTTCCAAACTGAAAGAGTTTGCAGACGACAATTTTAACTTTTATAACAATGGCAGAAAATTATCTGAACGGGCAGAAAACACTGTGGGAAAAGGAGAAATTGCTCGTTACGAGCAATTTCTCCTTTTCCCACATTGTTTGCAAAAGACATGTACTGCAGACACGTACAAACAAAGGCTTGTTTGGGAAAGGGTTGAATAAAAACCCGCTCTTTTCGTTGCCTTTTAAACCTTTACAAAAACATTCCCTCTTTTTTAAGACGCTGAGGTAGAAGCATTTTGAAAACATTGTAGGCTAAGGAGAAAATGCTGGTAACCAAAATTTTCTCATATTTTCCCACAATGTTTTCTACTCTGCTAGAAACAAATTTCAATTTTTGAGTAAAATGTATTTTGTCCGTCTGCAAGTGCATTCAATTTGGACCAGTCTAAACTTTTGTCCTTTGATAAAGGGTAAAATAATATATGCAAACTTAACACAAAGGAGAGGCAAGGGTTAACTCGGTATTCCTTTGATGTTGGGTATAGCACTCCGGCAGTGTGAAGTACTGTCCCAGTTGTTAGTTCCATATGCACGTGTCATACTAAACCGACTGACACTTTTTTATACGACCTTATCTAACCCTTCTTAACTATTTACGACTTAGATTCCTATGATGGATTACCACTTCATTTGGTAAGTCAAAATAACTATAGATCTGTTTAATTTTCTATAAGAAATTAAAGAATATTCGAATAGCAGCGAATGTCTAGAAATATGTCGCTTAAAATGTTCGGAATATTTTCTCCTTTTTTTTCACCAAAGTTATTTTTTAAAACCGAAAAAACGGTTACATCTCCCCCTCGTCATTTTGCTGCCATAAGGCCTAGATATTGGCGGATCCCATCCCATCAACTTTGCTGAACATAGTGTAATCTTTTGGACCTGAAGGTTATCCCGGCTAGAATATCTCGACATACCGCAACAGATTTAACTCATTACCAAATGACAAAATTTGAGGTTTGACCAAATCTAAAGCATTTGCAGACGACAAAATAAAAGTGGCAGAAAATTTGAAATTTGTTTTGTGAAGGGTAGAAAACATTATGGGAAAAGGAAGCAATACTGGTTAACAGCATTTTCTCCTTTTCCCACAATGTTTTCTAAAAGCTTGTTTCTCGGGAGTAGGGATTGTGTGGTAATGGGTTAACTTTCGGCACTTTGGTAGTTTTCGAAAACGAGACTGGGGTTCTCTTCGGCATCTCAAACCTTTCAGCATAAAACTGCTTTTGCAGAGAAGACCAAGATCAGAAAACGTCATGCGTTCATATCTTGGAACTTAACTGTCTGAGATTATGAAAGACTTTTTTTATTTTATTCAAGTTCCCAGAAGGCATATGAAAGACTTTTTTTTTTTTATTATATTCAAGTTCCCAGAAGGCAGATTCGAGAGAGATTAACTCGTTTCTCAATCGATATAAAATAAATATGTTTAACAGGCAATTAAAGAGGAAGGAAATGGGTTAAAATGTCTACTAAAAGTAGTGAATTCAATATTATTTCTATTTCATCATCATTTTTGGGAAAAAAAAACTATATATGAAATTAATATGTCAATAGAAATTGTAACAACTAAAGAGAAAATTACCATTACACTAAAATATTATAGTTCACGTCAGGATTTTTTTTATGATACAGTTCACGTTATAAGTTGCTTTTCATATTAAAATCGTTCTATCATGAATACTGGTTTGATTTGAAAGGAGAGAGAGAGAGAGAGAGAGAGTAAATCAAATATGCCGTATAACTTGCAGAATCTTATAACATCCAGAATTTATTTAGATAACCAGATATTATAAATTAATTTATGCATTTATTAACCATCATAATGAAGCCGTCTACCTTCGAACTGGTAATCGGCTGACCTACGAAAACAACCATACAATGAGTTATTTTCTCGTTGAGTGCAAACTGAATGAGCCATACTCTGTGAAAAATGGTTCTAATGCATATCCGTGACGCACCAAGCAAGCCATCACAAAACATGGATCCATTTTATTTAACAATCGACCGAGTCATGAGGTAGAATAACATGCTGAAAATTGACCAAAGAGCAAAATGTTTCGACACAGGTAAGTCTGTACGTTCTGTGCAGGGTTACCGGAGTTGATACAATTTGTTCACAGAGCATGGCTCAAATGGAATCGACATCAACCGTAGCCAAGAGTTGCATAAATAAATTGTAGAATCAGGCTGTTTGGGTAACTCTGACACTATAGTATGCGGACAGTGATCTATTAAAGATCAGACATTGCGTGATGCGTTGTCTGATCTCAATCCACGATGTCTGTAAAAATCGTAACAGGCACTTTAAATGAGTACCACTTGTTTTGACTGCATTCGAGTGCTGTAGGTAATAATGTTTGCCGAAGTAAACAAAGCTGGTGTTAAAATGCATTTAAAAGAGTGAAAATTATGAAGATGATAATCTGTTATTGCATGTGTGCCAGGGATCTTGTATATAAGATCCCTGGTTGTGCCAACTGTTTGTCGCTGGATATTAATACAAAAATTAGGTTAAAAGTTGGCAAGTCTTAAGTTTACTTTTTGCCTGATTTTGACATGATTTGGTCTGCCTGCAACTTGCATTCGGACATAATACACAGATTGTCATCCTCGGAATATTTTCCATACCTTTAGGTTGAAACCTATGTTATCCGTATCCTACATCTGAATAAGGCGACAAATTTTCAGACTTGTTCAATTTGTATGCATTTGCAGACGAGAAATTTACTGTGTATCATAATTATGATTATGTTTCTCTTTGAAAAGTAGACAATATCTTGGAACTATGGTGGTATATTGCTTTAAAGAATTTTCTCCTTTTCCAACATTGTTTTGAAAACCTTTTTACCTTGGCTCCTTAGATTGCTGATTCAGGCTTTACCCTAGTTTATCCTAACATAATACAAAAAATAACTCCACCATACAAATAACAAAGAATTTAAAGCTTTTAATCTTGTCTCGGCTAGAAAAGCTCACAGTGCATAGTTGTAAGAGATAGTGCAGCACGATCTTCATCTACATCGTCTGTAAACGATACTGAAAGGAATTAAAGCTGCAATCGGTGCGTTAAGCGTTTATCGAATAATACTATTCGGCTTTTGAAAACATTGAGGAAAAAGGAGAATGCAGGTGACTAGCAATTTATCTTTTTACGCTGATATTCTAAGACATGTTCTAACTCAAAACAATAGTGAAAAGTTCATAATCGTCGTCTTCTACACATACGTTTCAGCTCCATTTATTTATTGCTGTATGGACTAAGGGTTAAAGCTTATATTACACCCCGACAACCAAATTTGGCAATAAAAACCGGCGGGGGGGGTTGTCCGTTTATTGTTAACCCTTTACCAAATAATCATGGTCCAAGTTTCAAGAGCCTCGAGAAACCATAGTGGGAGAAGAAAATGTGCTGATATCAGCAGCTGCTTCTCTTCCGACAACGTCTTCACCCAAAAGACAAGTTTGGTTGTTTGAATTTCATTTGGTAATCTGCAAATGTTATAGAATTGGATATGGGTAAAATCTGGAGGTCTGGTAAAGAGTTAACACGTGTCATTTGTGTATGAAATCCCAACCCTTTATTTTTTAGAACATGACGGAATGTTGTCTCGTAGGAAAAAATAAGATAATAGGCCGTAATCATAAATATACCAGTCTTCAAGAACGAAAACAATTATCATACACTCTTCATTTTATCAGAACAGAACAGAACAGAACAGAATTTTATTATGACTTGTACGAAGTACATCGTCAGTTACACTACAATATACAAAAACAATGTGGTACATGGAGAAACTAACTAGTGCTATCAAGATATTACAAAAAAGACGCATATGAAGGAAAATAAGTTGAAAAGTATCATGATTAGAAATAAACAATAAACAAACAGTAGAGAGTGAACATTTAAGATCTATGTCTTATAATATTTCCAGTCGTTTTGCGATCGCATGTTTGACGTAGACCGCGGTTTTTATAATAATGTTTTTGTCTTGGGATTTTAGCAGTTCAGTAAATTTAAACACAGATGGGCGATATCGAAAATATACAGGCAAAAAGGAAAAAAATCTCTGTCTAATTTCGTTATAACATGAGCATAAAAATAAAAAGTGATATGAGTCTTCAATATCTGTAAAGTTACAACAAGGACAAAATCTTTCAGAGCGGGGTACAGGGGGGTTGCTGTATCTCCCAGTTTCAATTCTCAAATTGAGTGATGAAAATCTAAGTCTTGTAAAATAAACCCTCATATCTCTTGATAAAATATCTAAATATGGTTCATAACCAAATGTATACTTAATTAATGAATAGTCTTTTAAAGCTGCGCTATTTTGTACGGTACTCAGCCAATCTTGAATGAAACAATCTATTGCTCTTTGTTTAAAAACTTTCGGGAATTGTTTCAAATACAAAGGATCATAAATATCTTTATTAAAAACATCAGAAAAACCATAGTCATTTAAAAGATTTTTAATATTGCTGACCCAGTTTTTTAAGCCATTATTGCTATCTATTACGGCTTGATTGTAGACAGTTCTCAAAATAATATTATCAGATGTAACAAGTTTACACCAATACGCTATCAGTCTACAATACCGCGCAATGTACAAAGGATAACGACCCAAATCACCATATACTGCTGCAGAACATGTACTGCTTTTAACACCTAAAATGCGCTTAAGAAATTTTAAATGAATACGCTCAACTTCCCTCGATTTAGAATAACCGCATATCTCGGAGCCGTAACATAAAGTTGAAGCAACAAAAGAATCAAATAGTTGGCATTGGGTTTTAAGACTAACTGGAATCTTACGAGATTTATGCAACAAAAAATTTAGATTTTTTAATGATTTACCCACAACGTGTTCAACATGGCTAGCAAACGTTCCCGTATAATGAAAAATACAGCCAAGGTAATTAAAATCATCAGTTACATCTAAAAGGGTACCATTATAATACCAACGTTCGTCATCTTTCAATTTTCCTCTTTTCCGAAAAACCATGATTTTGGTTTTGGCTTCATTTACTTGTAAACCCCATTTTTTACAATACTCATGGAGATTATCGAGATTCGCTTGAAGTTCCCTGGGCGACTTAGCGAGAATTGCCATGTCGTCTGCAAACAACAACAAAATGATTACTATGTCATCAATAATGATTCCACTGTCGTTTTTGTTTTGTAAAAAAAGTTCTAAATCTTCCAAGAACAAGGATGCTAAAATCGGTGACAAACATGTACATGGAGACAAGCACAACCACTTACATTGCACAGATATTTTTTTTCCCAACTGGTTAACCTATTACAACACAAGACCCAGTCTGAACGGTCCCAAGACAATAAACTAAGTGGGTAAAGGAAAAATGTTAACAACATTTTCCCACAAAGTATCCCAACCTTTTTAAGACAACTTCTCTCATTTCAGCAAAAATGCTTTTAATATGGATGAGTTTAATATTTTGTCGTCTGTTGAATGGATAAAGGTCGAGTTTACCCATCTTCCAACTTTAGAACAAGATCAGCCAAATATGGGGATTGATAATCTTTATTTTGCAAAATGCACGCGTCTTTTGTTAATTAAACCCTTGTATCCCTTAACACTTTTGAAAGTTTAAGCCTTTGCCAAACAATCGCTGGTTTTTACGGCCCTGAGAGAGAAACCTTTTGAAAACATCGTGAGAAAAGGAGAAAATGCTGGTAACCAGCATTTCCCCCTCTTCCCACAATATTTTCTTCCCTGCTGGAAACAAATTTTGCTTTTTGAGTAACATAAATTTTGTCGTCTGCAAGTGCTTTCAATTTGGACCAGTCTAAAATTTTGTCGTTTGGGAAAGGATTAACACGCTAAAATTTAGTTTACAAACCGAACCCTTTTCCCGCTGATCTGCAAGTCCTCTCCCATGATATTTAAGAACGTGATATCCAATCTTGAAAGTTGGCTAGTAATGCGGGCTTATGACGCGGGATCCAAGATCAGCAAAACTGGTTTCGAGGATTGATATTGGTCATTACGAAAAGATTCATTCTTCTCTGACAACTGAGCATTTTGCTACGATTTGTGTTTAGAGCAGACATTAGTGTCTTCATCGTCTTGAAAAATAATTTTACAAAGTGTGGAAAAGAGATGCAGTTGCACTAGCTGGCAGCCTTGAGCTGGCTGAAATCATGTTGAGAATAGTGCTCAACACTATATACATGTAATGATTTTATCTACTCATTGGGAAGAAGTCTTCATTGTGAGGAGAGAAAACAGTGATCGTAGCCAGCAACTTCTCCTTGTCCCAGACGGTTTTCTATCACATTGCTACTTTTAGTCGTCGTCTGCATATGCTTTCAGTTTTGGAAAATTTTGTGACTTTGTAAAGAGTTGATTTTTAACCAAAACCCTCACGGAGGAACCAGGGACTTTGATTTTATGTATTCAGTCCTACGAGATTCATTCATCTAATTTGGTAAGGAACATGTGGAGATAACTTTATCAATTTGTAAAAATTAACATTTTGTTTGCTAGTGATCGTTATCGCTGGTAGAAAAAAAAATAAGCTCAAGAGTCAAGACCTCATAGGCCTAAGAGCCGCTCGTGAACTATTTCTCCTTGACGGTACATGCCGGTGTAATGCAGAAAAATGACCCCCATTACAAAATGTCCTCCTGGTCATTTCTCGACGTAGAGAAATGACCCATGGGTCATTTCTCGACGTAGAAAAATGACCCATGGGTAATTATTCTACGTTGAGAAATAACCATAGGTCATTTTGTAATGGGGGTCATTTCTCTGCATTACACCGGCGCTGTCATTTTGCCTCAAACCAGCATTTTCTTCCTTTTCCCGCAATGGTCTCACCTAACAAAAAACACGTTTTATATTTTGAGTTAGATTCAAAATTTCGCCTGCAAATGTTTTATTCAATTTGGACAAATTTTGTCGTTTGGTAGAGAGTTCAGGAAATATGAACATCACTCGTAATATATATTGTCGAAGAGTGTTTGACAAGGTAGATAAACATTGCATAAGAGAAAATGCTGGTTGCCGGCCTATTCATTTTTTCCTACAATGTTTTCGCAACCCTTCAGTTCTGCAAGGCACTTTAAACTCATGATGTGTGGTTAAAGATTTATGTGTTTCGATTCTATAACCTATTAATTCAGTGCCCGTTGAATAATTTGCTTGGCAATGATGACTGCTTATCGTGTTTTTTCTTTCTGATATAAAAAATGCTCGTGGAGATACATACGTGTAATATGACTTTGTAAAAGAGTAAAATGGTGCATATCTTCATTCATTCTTGAATCATTTGCTACACTGAAAAGAAACTTACCTGTCTGATCGCGGCGGAGTCATCGCGTCGTTTTAATTGCGTAATCAGACCGCCGCGGTCCGCCAGGGATCGCCGCGTTTAAACAGCGCTCCGGGTTAGTCCGCGTTCACCTGTGTTGTAAAATCGCCGCGTTGGGTCCGCGCTAAATCCATCGCGGACAGCGAAAATAGCAAAATCCGCGAGGAGTGTACTGTAGGTAGACGAATTGTCGATTTACCCGATGTCTTTTTAAAAGATAATGGTAGTTATGCCGCCACGGCCCCCATCAACATGGCTTTTCAACCTTTGAATAATCTTAAAGAACCTAAAGAGGATGCTGATGCCGCTACAAAGAAGTATGTAGACAAAAACAGAGAACCTGGCGCACTTACTAAAACAAATATTGTAACTGATGATGATGGCAATGAAGTAGCAATTTTACTGAGTGATGATCCTTCCTATGTAGCAAGTGGAGTAATTGGAACGAGGCACCCTATTAAACTTTTTCAAGACAGCTTTATTGATAGTGACGCTGTAAACAAAAAATATGTGGATACTCTCGTGGCGGATAATGTTAGAGATGGAGCTATTCCTGGGATTGCCGAGGGAACCGTATTCTTTAAGGAGAATGGGAATTACCAGGCTACTGAGAATATCAATATGGGTTTTAAGCAGTCATTAAACTTACCTGAGCCTAGTAACCCGAGTGATGGTGCCACCAAGAAGTATGTGGACGTTGCAGTGAGTGTAAGAAAACCTATAATCTGTGTAACGGCTTATTTTTATGGGCCTGATATTTTAACAGATGAAACGCTTACGGCTGCTGGTCTAAGTTCCGATTTTTTTAGTGAAGAAAATATAGTATTACTTAGGAAGCCTCTTACTTTTGAATTTAATTTTGGAACTCCTCATCCTAAATCAAGAAAAGATTACATGGACGAGTTCGTAAATCAATTTATTCCACCAACACACGGAAAATTAATAGGTTTTAACACAAAATCACATTACGTGCTTGCAAATCCTAGATTCGAAGAAGAACTGGTTAGAAGGGGTATTATTGGCAGGAGTCATAATACGAATATAAGAATAAACGGTTTATTTAAATTTGGTTCTGTTAAAGCTTTTACTTGGGAGGGAACAATTAATGGCATAAGAAAAATCAACTATGATAAACCAATTGGCGAAATACGGCCAGAAACACCTATTACTATTGAAGCTCAAACAAAGAATCCCAATGAGTTCTTTGTGTTAATTCATTCTGTAATTCACATTTCGTTGTTATTCGAATTAAATTTATAGTCGTGATAAATATAACTTCCCATGTATGGTAAGTTATATTTCTAACAAAGCTTGCGTTTGATGGTTGTTGGCTTACGACACATGGGGCACTTGTTCAAGTCATCGCGGTCACACAAATTACATATGCAGATGTGGCCACAATCACAGAACATGACGTTGCATTCGTTTTCGTCGCACACGATACACTTAGGTTCTCGGTACGATTCTATGACGTTTGAAGGTCTGACTGGCTCTTCGCTTTCTTCAACATTGTAGCGAATTTCTCCTAATCCATTTTGTTCGAGAAACTCGTTAAAGTCCGCTTGTCTGCCATGGTGCGCTGTAAACGCGTGAAATAAAAGATTCACTTCACGGCCTACAAGGACTCGCATTCTAAGTGGGGGGTGACTCATAACCCCTTCAACTAGTTGTTCTCTCAGGCGACGTAGTTGGTTTATTAAGTTAGCATCATTTTCGTTTAGGCCATCCAGTGGTTGATTTGTCACCGGTAGAACTAAAAGAGGGTAAGAAAGAAATCCTCTCCCTCTATCTAATATTGGTTCTTCCCTCAAAAGCTCAACTAATTGAGCCCTTCAAAGGCGCGAATAACCTCTATAGCCACGATCTCTCGCTAATCTTCTTAAGACTGGCACCTTGTAACCTCTAAATCGATCCCCCATTTTTAATTAGGGAAAAAAATTTCTTAGGACACTCAAAAAAATTTGTGCGGGCGTACCAAGCACGTCATGGGTTTCTGGGGCTTTGGGGGTCTATGGTACATTCATGGAGGACGTAAGCACGTCATGGGTTCTGGGCTTGGGGTCTATGGTACATTCATGGAGGACGTTCATTTTTTCAAAATCGTCCTAATTCTTAACCCCGTTTTTGTCCTGTGAACCCCATTTCTCTAACTACTCCCTGATATGCACTGTAAATAAAAAACTGTATGGGTTGATGTCATAATCCCTGAAATGGGGCTTTAGAGGGGTCGGTTAATAATCACAATTTATCTGGGATTTTACCTCATGAATTGAAAAAGAAAAAAGAAATTTGTGTTTTATGATACTGCCCCACTAAGGCTTATTGTCTTTATTATCCTAAATGTCCACTGTAAAAAATGGACTACAGGGGTAGGTGTCACAATCCCATTAAATGAGCCAAAGAGGGGTCAATCAATAATAACATCAAATTTGCTATTTTGCCTAAATGACAAAAAGACATAGGAAAATTCCTATGTATGGTGGGACTGCCCCAATCAATGTTATTGCATTTGTTATCCCTGATATGCACTGTAAAAAATAGGGTATAGGAGTAGGTGTCACAATCCCAGGAAACGGGCCCTGAAGGGGCTGGTCAATAAGCATGTTAAATTTGTCTTGTTGCCTCATGAATGCAGAAACAAAGGAAAACAAAATCCTGTATCTGGTGGTACTGCCCCAATTAAGCTTAGTATATTTTTTATCCCTGATATACACTGTAAATAAAAAACTGTATGGGTTGGTGTCACAATCCCAGAAAAAGGGGCATTAGAGGGGGCAGTCAATAATTATGTTTTATCTGTGATTTTTCCGTTGGGATTGAAAAAGAAAAAGAAATTGTGTCTTATGGTACTGCCCCACTAAGGCTTATTGTTTTTATTATCATCAATGTCCACTGTAAATAATGGACTACAGGGGTAGGTGTCACAATCCCAATAAATGGGCCAAAGAGGGGTCAATCAATGATAACATCAAATTTGCTATTTTGCCTCAATGACAAAAAGACATAAAAAATTTCCTATGTATGGTGGGACTGCCCCAATCAATGTTATTGCATTTGTTATCCCTGATATCCACTCTAAAAAATTGGGTATAAGAGTAGGTGTCACAATCCCAATAAGGGGGGCCCTAAAGGGGCTGGTCAATAAGTATGTTAAATTTGTCTTGTTGCCTTATAAATGCAGAAACAAAGGAAAAAAATCCTGTATCTGGTGGTACTGCCCCAATTAAGCTTATTAATTTTATTATTCTTAATGTCCACTGTAAAAAATGGACTACAGGGGTAGGCGTCACAATCCCAATAAATGGGCCAAAGACGGGTTTATCAATAATAACATCAAATTTGCTATTTTGCCTCAATGACAGAAAGACATAAGAAAGTTCCTATGTCTGGTGGTACTGCCCCACTCAATTTCATTGCACTTGTTTTGCCTGATATCCACTCTAAAAAATGGGGTATAATAGTAGGTGTCACAATCCCAATGAAGGGGCCCTAAAGAGGCTGGTCAATAAGTATGTCAAATTTGTCTTGTTGCCTCATGAATGCAGAAACAAAGGAAAAACAATCTTGTGTCTGGTGGTACTGCCCCAAATATGCTTAGTATAGTTTTTATCCCTGATATACACTGTAAATAAAAACCTGTATGGGTTGGTGTCACAATCCCTGAAAAGGGGCTTCAGAGGGGTCGGTCAATAATTATGTTTTAACTGTGATTTTACCGCTGGGATAAAAAAAAAAATCATTGTGTCTGATGGTACTGCCCCATTAAAGCTTATTGTTTTTATCATCCTCACTATCCACTGTACATAATGGACTACAGGGGTAGGTGTCACAATCCCATTAAATGGGCCAAAGAGGGGTCAATCAATAATAACATCAAATTTGCTATTTTGCCTCAATGACAAAAAGACATAAGAAACTGCCTATATCTGGTGGTACTGCCCCACTCAATCTTATTGCATTTGTTATCCCTGATATACACTCTAAAAAATTGGGTATAAGAATATGTGTCACAATCCCAATGAGAGGCCCTACAGGGGCTGGTCAATAATTATGTTAAATTTGTCTTGTTGCCTCATGAATGCAGAAACAAAGGAAAAACAAATCCTGTATCTGGTGGTACTGCCCCAATTAAGCTTAGTATATTTTCTATCCCTGATATACGCTGTAAATAAAAATCTGTATGGGTTGGTGTCACAATCCCTAAAAATGGGCTTCAGAAGGGTCGTTCAATAATTATGTTTTATCTGTGATTTTTCCGCTGGGATTGAAAAAGAGGGGTCAATCAATAATAACATCAAATTTGCTATTTTGCCTCAATGACAAAAAGACATAAAAAAATTCCTATGTCTGGTGGTACTGCCCCACTCAATCTTATTGCATTTGTTATCCCTGATATCCACTCTAAAAAATGGGGTATAAGAGTGGGTGTCACAATCCTATTAAAGGGGCCCTAAAGGGGTTGGTCAATAAGTATGTTAAAGATGTCTTGTTGCCTCATGAATGCAGACACAAAGGAAAAAAATCCCGTGTCTAGTGGTACTGCCCCAATTAAGCTTAGTATATTTTTTATGCCTGATATACACTGTAAATAAAAAACTGTATTGGTTGGTCTCACAATCCCTGGAAAGGGGCTTCAGAGAGGTCGGTCAATAATTACGTTTTATCTGTGATTTTACCGCTGGGATGAAAAAAGAAAAAAAATATATTGTGTCTGTTGGTACTGCCCCGCTAAGGCTTATTGTTTTTATTATCGTCTATGTCCACTGTAAAAAATAGACTACAGGGGTAGGTGTCACAATCCCAATAAATGGGCCAAAGAGGGGTCAATCAACAATAACATCAAACATGCTAGTTTTGCCTCAATGACAAAAAGACATAAGAAAAATCCTCTGTCTGGTGGTACTGCCCCACTCATTCTTAGTGCATTTGCTATCCCTGATATCCACTGCAAAAAATGGGGTGTAGGAGTAGATGTCACAATCCCAATGAAGGGGCCCTAAAGGGGCTGGTCAATAAGTATGTTAAAGCTGCCTTGTTTCCTCAGGAATGGAAAACAAAACAAAATCCTTTGTCTGATGGTACTGCCCCACAGAATCTCATAGTTTGATAATCACCGATAACCTCTGTAAAGAATAGCCTCTAGGCTAAGGTGTCACAATCCCACTAAAGGGGCACCAGAGTGTCAGTCAATTATGACGTCATATTTGTCATGTTCTTTGGGGACAGAAAAATGAAGCAATCGAAAACAAAATTTGTGTCTCAAGGTACTGCCCAACTGAAGCTTATTGTTTTAATTGATCGAGCAACAATTTTCAAGTGGTAATGCCCCACTTAACTTTATTTTAATACTTAACCATGCAAACTACAGTTAATATTGAGCGATAAGGGTAGGTGTCACTGTCAGTACTCCTCTGAAAAAGTCCGACCAGAGATTGTTTTATGCCAATTTATGTATTTTAATATTGCATCACTGACGGTAAGAAAAAAGGACTTTCCAGTGACAGGCGGTATTGTGAATTTTGGGCTATTACAGTAAGTGATATAATCCGCATATGGTGTGCAACACGCGAAAAAGGACATTTGGACATCTGCCTTAAGTGTCGTCTCGGATCAGCCTGTGCAGTCCGCGCAGGCTAATCCGAGACGGCACTTTACGACTATATTAGATTTTGTGCTACAATAGACATGCGCAAAACAGAAAATTGCACTATAACGGAAAGTGCTGTCTCGGATTAGCCTGCGCAGACTGCGCAGGCTGATCCGAGATGACACTTTCCGCAAATGTCCGAATGTCCTTTTTCTCATGTTGCAAGCCACATAGGAGCCTTAGAGGGTCATTTCAATTATTTGTAGTGTTGTATCATAGATAGAAATAATAATAATAATAATAAACATACCTATGACAGCAGGTTTTGTTCCTCTGAAGCTTCTGGGCAGAGTTAAAAACGATAACTACTGCAAAATTTGCATTTTATGGGTAGTTATGGGCGATATTGGTAGGTGTCGTAATACCTATGTATTCACACACACTTTCAGACTAAATTAAATAAATTATCCTAGATTTTTGTGTTTAACTGCGGACTTACAACCTTAGCGTAAAGCTTGACAAATACCATGCAGAAATAGTAAGCACACTATTGTTTCCATGAAAGCTGAAAGCCGTACGCACTGATTTTGTTGTGGGTCGAAATAGTTATGGGCCGATTTGTCCATTTACAGTCTATACAGAGTTACCGTTATTGTTCTTATTGGGAGAAGCTTATTGGGAGAACGCTTGATTTTATCCGCTGTTACACGCTTCTCGTACGTTAGATACACGCTAGTCATGCATAAGGCACACGTTAATAACACGCCAGATGTGCCATCCTCATTCTATAACGCTAAAAATTCGAACGATTGAAATGCTCAGAGAACGTTGACCAGAACGTCATGGTGTGATGGCTCCTTAACGTGCAATATGATCTTGGATCTAAGCTGACCAATGAGGGGATTTTTGGTTCGAATAAAGTTTATTTGAAATGGCGTAATTCGGTTTGAAAATTTTAGTTCAATTACAAGGCAAGATGAGGGTTAGGCCTATCATTAACGCTGGAAGACAGTGTAAAACATTTTTAACGATCTACATGCCCTCAACATGTTGGGTCACATTATACATGTAGATCCATAGAACCCATTTTGTCTCATTTTGTCTCATTAAGGACTATTAAATCTTGAGGAAAAATGATCCATTGACATTCAGACATATACAGTACAACCTGTATTCAGAGACCACTCAAGGAAAGTACTGAAATTGGTCTCTTACAGTAGGTGGTCTTTAAATACAAGTTATATTAGGTTAATGTAAGAAGGGTTGTTGTATCAGAACAGTGGTCTCTTAAAGCAGGTGGTCTCTTAATACAGGTGGTCTCTAACACAGGTTTAATTGTATATCACAAGCAGCAAAATGGATAACGTTGAGCTTTCGTTTGATTTATGCGAATCTATAGAGCCGTAGAGTTAACCCTTTCCCAAACAACAAACTTTTGGACTGGACCAAATTGAAAGCATTTGCAGACGACATTTCAACTCTTGCTGAACAGATTATTTCTGTCTATGCTAGGGTAGAAAACATTGTGGGAAAAGGAGAAAATGCTGATTACCAGCATTTTCTCCTTTTCCTACAATGTTTTCAAAAGGCTACTATTCTAGACTTGTAAAAACCAGGGATTGTTTGGAAAAGGGTTAAAAGAACTGATTGTGTTTTGTTCAAAAAAGCAAAGGGGAATTTAGTGTTACAGGTGAACCACCAAATATTTGGTCTTCAAAGAAAGATATTAAAAGAAAATGAAACTTCTGAATGGAAGAAGAAAAAAACAGAAGCGAGAAAATTCTGGTTACTAGAATTTTTTAAATTTTCCACTGCGTTTTTTTTTTTTTTCACCGACCTATCCAGTGAAAAAAGAATTATTTAGAACATGACTAACTTGTTCTCTGTGGAGATACGTTAATTTGTCGTCAGCAAGTGCCTTCAGATCTTCAGATCTAACGAGGTTCCTTTTTAGACAGATGGGAAAAATCGTTTTGTAATGAATCTAAGAGAGAAAACAACGATTTAAGAGAAAGAGATTTAAGGAAAGAGAAAACAAATACCTGCAGGTATGCAAGAAAATTAACAAATCCTAAACATTTTCTTATTCGGGTAATGTTTAGAATTTTCTTCAACTTCAAGCACCTCAATAATTTCTAAAATCCACTCATGTGTGTTATCGTAACACACAGTGTACACACCCGACGTTAATCTGAAACTGTGACTTATACGTAATATGCATAAATATCGGACCTTGCTCACCTCTTATCGATTACAATATTATGTGTTTAAATAGCTTTATGGCTGTGAATATCAGATCTCCAGGGAGTGATTATAATTTCAATTAAAAGTATAAGTCACTCTCCACTAAACCCTAGGCTTATGGTATGGGTACTCATTACAATCGTCTAATCGAGACGATTCTAATGAGTACCAACAGCATAGGGTTTCAAAGAGAAATAACGGGTATAGAATACCATCACTCCCTCTTATCTGGAGCTCTCTGTGATGTTCAATAGATCTTGTAGGCCACTACACCCTTGAAGTTAATCCTAAACTTGATAGATTCTAAATAAGTAAAACGAGGCTTTTAACCCATTACTACACCATCCCTACTTTAAACGACCCTGGGAAAGAAGCCTGAAAACATTGCTGTTTACCAGCATTCTCTGCTTTTCCCACAATGTTTTCTACCCTTTCCAAAACAATTTTCAGTTTTTGAGCCTGATCGTTGTTCCCATGATGTATATGTAGGAAAGCAGCCAGTTGCTACAGAAATCTTGTTCAGAAAAGATAATACAGGAAAGCAGGGCTAGAAGCATGAACTGTCACGATGTGGTCGAAATGTTTTGAAAATGGGGTTAAATATCATAGAAAGAAAGAAGTATTTCAAATTGTCATTAGTATTAAACTCTCTCTCTCTCTCTCTCTCTCTCTCTCTCTCTCTCTCTCTCTCTCTCTCTCTCTCTCTCTCTCTCTCTCTCTCTCTCTCTCTCTCTCTCTCTCTCTCTCTCTCTCTCTCTCTCTCTCTCTCTCTCTCTCTCTCTCTCTCTCTCTCTCTCTCTCTCTCTCTCTCTCTCTGTTCTGGGGGGTGTAGGGGTTGTGGGGGGATGTAGGGGTTGTGGGGGGATGTAGGGGTTGTGGGGATGTAGGGGGTGGTGGGGAGGTGGGGCCATTCGACAAAGTACAAAGGAACACCACTTTTGTGGAGCTCAACTTTGTGACAAGCGTAACGCTTTAAGGCTTAGTAATATGCAATATATGCAGGTTTTTATTCACAATTTACAAGACGACACTACGGGTTGTTTATTTTGAAAACGAAACACGGGTTTGTCGACACCTCAACAGTTATTCAAGAAATATAAATGTTTTAATTTACTTCAGCTTGTCTTTATCTACTCTAGTAAATTGATTGAATTAAACGATTAGATAGAAAGAAGTGAAATTATCCTGTCTCTCCTTGAAACCAAACAAATACTTAAATTCTGTCTTAAAGTTAATACGAAAAGACAATTCATCCAACAACTATTTATAGAATTAAAACGCTAAGCCCTGAAAACCCGTACTGGTTTGCTGATAGACGTAGCCCGGGGGTACTAACTGTTTAAACCTTTGCCAAACAATGAAGACTTTTGACGACCCGAATGAAAATTATCGTCTGCAGATGATTTCAATTTGAAAAGGGCTAAAAATTTGTCGTCTGGTAAGGGTTTTTAAACAACAAAACAAAAGAAGTGGACACTATGAGTAACAGATATGGATGAAAAAAATCTTCTTGCAGTAGCTCCTTTCTTCATATTTCTTCTTGTAAAAGAGAACAATTCATTAACAAAAATTTGTCAGGTAAAAATACTTTCTTTGAGAAACAAGCAATCATTGTGGGGAAAGGTAAATGTCTGTAGGTAAAAGGCATTTGAAACGTAAGGAAAATGTATTTTCTCTTTTTTCCACGATGTTTTAAACTGGAATTTTTTAAAAGCTCTGTCCCTGGCTGTGGTTCCAGATTTCTCTTTCTTTTACTCTCTCTCTCTCTCTCTCTCTCTCTTCCTCTCTCTCTCTCTCTCTGTTCTGGTGTGAGAAAGCCAGGAAACACATGACTGTGTGCATTTGACATTTTGATATGACCTAAGCTGTTAAAACAACGTTTAACTCTGATAAAAAACAAACAAATGTAGGTATTCCAGCTCATTTTTCCCGGAAGATAGGTATAGTAGTATATTTACCATACGAAATATTTTTAGACTGGTCCAAATAGAAAGCTTAATTGAAATTTGGTTTGGGAAGGCAAGAAAACGATCTGGGAAGAGAAGAAAATGCTGCATGGTCACCAGGTATTTTCTTGGGGGCGTTAAAAGTAAGAATTGTGTGGTAAAGGGTTAGGAGCTCTTCAAAATTGCAGCTTCGCCTTTTCCTTTCCGAGAATTGATGATAATAATTGCGACAGGATTCATTCCTTTCTCGCCGCTAATATTGTTGTTGATCAAAGAGAATTACATGCAAAAGCAGCCAGTAGCTTGTGAAGACTTGCGCCGAGCACTAGTAATAGAAACTCAAGAAAACCATACATTGGTCCACTTGCCGTCGACATATAGCTGAGATAATGTTGAAAATGACGTTAAACGCCATACGAGCGAAAGCGGCCACTGGACTACCAGCATTTTGTCCTTTTCCCACCATGTTTGCTACCCTGCTGGAAACGAATTTCAATTTTTGAGTTATCTTTTGAGTTATGTTTTGTACATAATTTCAGCTGTACTGAGGCGGCCAGTGCACCTATTTCTGCTTTTATAGATCTTTTCGAAATTCAGTCTTTCAACGACAATTGACTTTGTCGGACATGAAAGATTGATAAAGAGAGAGGAAGCGAGGGAGAAAATGTGAGAGAAAGAGAGAGAGACAAAGAAAACACAGAGAGAGAAAGAAACAAAGAAAATCAGAGAGAGAGAGAAAGAGAGGATATGAAAGAAATAGAAAGGGTACCAGAGCTGGGGACAGGGGCACGGCCAAAGCCTATAAAAGATGGCGTTTGCAAAACATCGTGAGAAACCCTCATTCCTTACGTTTCAATTGCCTTTTTCCTACAATCATTTTTCCTTTCGCCACAATGATTGCTTGTCTTTCAAAACCAGTATTATTGCATGACAATTTTTGTTAACTAAGTGTTTAATTTTACAGAAGAATTATGAAGAAAGGAGCTACTATCAATTTTTTTTTTCATCTATATCGGGTATGCATAATATTCACGTCTTTTGTTCTGTTAGTTTCAACAGTTAGTACCCCCCAGGCTACGTCTATCAACAAGTCATTACGGGTTTCCAGGGCTTGGTGTTTTAATTCTATTTATAGTTTTTGGGTGAATTACTTTTTCGTATTAATTTTAAGACAGAATTGAAGTATTTGTTTGGTTTCAAGGACAGAAGGGTGTATATAACTTCTTTCTATCTAATCGTTTAATTGAATCAATTTAGTAGAGTAGATAAAGACAAGCTGAAATAAAGTAAAACATTTATTATTCTTGAATTACTGTTGAGGTGTCTACAGACCCGTGTTTCGTTTTGAATATAAACAACCCGTAGTATCGTCTTGTAAATTGTGAATAAAAACCTGCATATATTGCATATTACTAAGCCTTAAAGCGTTACGCTTGTCACAAAGTTGAGCTCCACAAAAGTGGTGTTCCTTTGTACTTCGTCAATTGGCCCCCACCCCACCCCACCCCACCTCCCCTCCACCCCACCCCACCCCACCCCACCCCACCCCACCTCCCCTCCACCCCACCCCACCCCACCTCCCCCCACCCCACCCCACCCCACCCCACCCCAGAGAGAGAGAGAGAGAGAGAGAGAGAGAGAGAGAGAGAGAGAGAGAGAGCGCAATTAGGTACAAAAAGTCACAAAGTTGAGCTCGAAGTGGTGTTCCTTTGTACTTTGTCAATTGGCCCTACACCCCACCAGAGAGAGAGAGAGAGATATATATATATCTTTTGTCATGTCATCCTTTTGAATTCTACCTCTTATCAATTAAAAAAAAAAAAATAGAAGAAACAAATACGTTTTAATTTATTTAAAGTTTTTGGTTTGGAGATAGAATCTAGAACAATTAGGTACAAAAAGTGCAAAAAATATCCGTATTATATTGTTACACGTGATATTGAGCACTTCATTGTTACAATCCAATTTACATCGAACATATTTCAGAGAATTTGTTCTATCCCCAGCAATCGTAGGTGGGTGGGTTGTAGCAATATGCTCAGACTGATTTCAAACACTCTCCATTTACAACAAAACAGGCTTTATTTGTGAGTTTAAACTAGCACTTACACATACACACACGAAAACACACAGGGAAAAAAACATTTTGAGATTTCAACGTTCTTTATTGAACTTACTTATAAATCAATTAAGAACAATCATTTAGAGATAATTATCCCCTGAACTATAGAAAGAAAATGATATTAGCTTTGTCCGCCTAGGTTTCACTGTCAATATTTCCTGAGATGTTACTTTGTAAATGCACAATGCCATAATACAGTAACAATCAGTCTATTACTCTTTTTTTTTCTTTACAGAATAGACTTCATTTTGCTAGCTGATCAAAATTATGGATTATTTACGATCAATCTCAAGAAACAATAACAAAGCTACATACTTTGATCTTTATGAAAACATTGTGACAAAAGGTGACGTTGCTCGTCACAAGCAACTTCACCTTTTGTCACAATGTTTTCACAACGAGCAAAGCATATAGCTCCGTTATTGGTCTGGTAAAGTTCTGGTTAAAGTTTAAAGTACACCAGACAGACAAAAATTAAGCGTGGGTCATATGATGGGATAAGTATTTCGAAGGGTAACAAACATTGTACTAAAAGGACAAAGTGCTCATTACAGGCATTTTCTCCTTTGCCGGTAATATTTTCCAAAGCTTCTAAATGAGTATCGCAAAATCACGGCTGAAAGGGTAGAAAACATTGTGAGAAAAGGAGAAAGACCTCACTTCAAACACTTTCTATTTTCCTACAATGTTTTTAAAAACCTACAGGGTTTAAATCAGGACTTATCCAAGGGTTCACAGATCATCAGCAATCTTTAATTCTATTCTGTGGTCAAACTCAAATACCTCCCAAAGCACTGAATTCGAGTTCTGTACACACTTTGACCATTTAATCCTTAGGAAAAAGATAGAAGTGTCAAAATTACCTGATAAGCTTATTTCGGATTGTTGGAAAATTATATAACAATGTATTTAATATGATAGCTTGATTTGTTTATGCACATGTTTTCATTTAGTAGCCGCCATTGTTACTGTGAAAAATACACCGTTTGAATGGATTAATTGGAGATAGAACAATACATGACATATAAACAACGTACTTAGAACAAAATGGTTTCCAAAGTGCTCAGGTCATATGACGTCATTATTACATTCTGATTGGGAAATCGACTTAAAACACAATTTTTCGGAGATAGAACAAGTTAACACTAAAAATCTGGAGATAGAACAAGTTAACACTAAAAATCTTCTAAACTAGAGCTTATATCACATAACTGATTTTACGAGGAGATAGTACTCTTTAAGACGATTCCACGATTCCAACGATGTATATATATCTCAAATTTTGCAAAAATGGAGTAAGAACACAATTATAATACATCGACGACTTGCTGCTATCTCTTGTAAATCAATATTGGGAAAAAATGTACAATGTCCCCTTTACACTATATTCTTTCCACGCCACTTGCCGCTATCTTACGTAAATTAACACTGTCAAAAAATGTACAATGTTGCAGGAAAAAATAATCATGTAGCAGTAACTATCACAAATCTTTCAAAAGATTTGGGCATGCTTGGTATCTGTATTGTAACCCCTTTATTACTAGCCCTGTATGTAGATGAACTATGTGATGACTGACAACAGATCACTTGTTGCAATCATTGAACTGCTATCGTACTTCTTGTCTGTAATGGTTAACTCAATTTTCCTCTACAGAGAAAATATGGACATTTAAAATAAGAAAGATAGACAATTTGTTGTTTTCGGCTGGTCTGCTGTGCAAATCAAAATCGTGTATTGTATTTGTTTGATAAAATGAAATTTTGCCCTGTGAGACTTCATTATATCATTTTTACAGATAATTCATTTCGATTCCACTGGTTGCACCTGGATTGCTTAACTTCAAAACTTAAAATTTATCAACTTAAAAAAAGGAGTTGCACTGGTTTCTTAGATTTTATAATTTCATAATACTTTTGTTTGATCGCTTTGCATTGCATTTCTTGTAAGTGCGCCCAACATGACCACTGTTGTTAACGGGCCATAAAACCCCATTCATTCATTCATTGCACTGGTTTCTTTTCCTAGAGAGAACATATAGCGAATTGACTTGTGAAATTAAATTATTTAGCAATATTAGTTTTAGTGATTGATTTTCTATACTTAAGTCACAGAGAAACTACAATAATTGTTTTGATATATAATTTCTGGTACTTTATTTATAAACATTCATACAACACGAAATACATGTATGAATGATAATTGTTAGAAATTATATGAAGAAATCAAATGAATAGTAATTTATGATCTTTCATGTTTAAAAAAAAACATCATGGGTCATTCAGTAACAGGTTGAATATATTTTTACTGTTCATTATTTCTACATTACGAGTACGCCTCCGATATGAGAGTGGGTAATTGGGAAGTCTGCATATGCACATATACATGTACATGTGTTATTTGTTGAGAAATTATTTGTTTTTGAGATTCAAGAACTTGTAGCTGAGTCCCAGTAGCTCAGTTTGTAGCTTGGAAACAGGAGGTGGCTGGTTTGATCCCTGGTTCGGCCAATTTCCTTCAAAGGATTAGTTTAAACATATTTATTTTACATCGATTGAGAAATAAGTTCTGACAACTTATACTAATCTCTCTCGATTCTGCTCTCGATTCTTCAAATGATTGATGATAGTTATTGTGAAAGGATTCATTCTTCTCTCACCGCTGACTCTTGCTTCCACGATGGCTATATGGAAAGGCATCAGTGGCTTGAAAAGAATATTGTGCCAAGTACTGGTAAAAGAAACTCAAGCAAAGCATGGATACATGAACTGGCTTCATAATCTTCATGATATAACTGAATAATGTTGAAAATGGAGTTAAACTCCATATCATCAATCAATCAAGCACGTTCAGTCTTTGCTGTATTACATTTACAATGATTCTCATTACTTAGTACATAATTGGCAAGAAAGATGTAAAGTCTATGTGGCAATTGTCAATCTTTGTCATTGACTACACTCTTTCATCAGTGTAGTTTGTTCTTCTTACTCCTTGATTGTTTAGGTTTTGAGAAGAGGTAACTTTTAACAATAGCTTTTAGTTCATTTTGCGTCTTAGTTGTACCTTTATTTTTGAGATACTTTTTCCTCGGTGCCTTATCAAGTCTGCCTTTACGACACTTAATCAATTATGCTGAATTTGCAGAAAGGAAACACAAGGCTATAATTACTATTATAAATATTATACTTATTATCATTTTAAGGCACCAATAAACAACAGATTCAGATTGCAAGTATTATCAAGAAATGTGCATTCTTCTCCATATAGTCCACCATTGGAACCCTCATCTTCATTTAATTAAAATGCACGCATATAATTCCTTTTTTTCTTCAATAATTGATATGATTTTTTTGTAATTCTGAGTGACTATGTAGTAAAATATTGAAAGTGAAATCACTGAATGAAAATTTACTTAACAATTTGAATAAATAATATATATAAATTTAATCTTTTATTCATTCATTTCTTCTCTGAAACATCTCAATCTGAAATTAATAGCTCTTGCTGTAGAGACTAGGGATAAATAGGAATACGGTCCGTTTGGTGGGGCGGGTGGGGGGGGGTACAAGTGTGTGTTTGTGTGTGTGGGTGTGTGGATGTGTGGGTGTGGGGGTTTGATATGTTTGTTTACTCACTAAAATGGACCAAAATAAAAGGAAAATTATGTCTTTAAATCTTACTTTTTAATCATTGGTTTTTTTTTTTTCGCGTTTCCTATGGTTTTGTCTTCGGTTATTTACTATGTTAATCGGATCATGGGAGGTTTTGTATGATATGTTCTACAAAAGTCATGATATTTTCTCCTTCCTCAAACATTTTAGTATTTCTATAGATGTCTAAATTTGTGATGAGGTGGCTCCTTAATCCATTTATTGAAGGTTTATATAGTTTATTTCTGCAAAAAAAAAATATATATATTTCCGAAAGAAATATTTCTAATTTAATATTTGTTGCGTTTGAGCCCAAAAGTAAAATACAGCTATAAATGTCCACAGTTTGATCCAGATTTTTTTAAATTCCTGTGATTCTACTTATCCAAGTTTTCGTGTATGTACATTCGTAGAATAAATGTGTAATTGTTTCAACATCTGTGCCACAAAATGTACATAAATTCGTATCTATCGGCTTCATTTTAAAAAGTAAGGCGTTTGTTGCAATAATCCGATGCACTATTCTTGTTTGTAACCATTGGGTGTAAGTATCTCGTGTGTATTTGAATACGTTTCCGTGAATTTGTTTCCAATCTATATTTAAACCATTATAAAAATTATGTAGACCATTTGTTCCTACTTGTTGGTGTTTCATCGTTTTTTGTAAGAGTATTATAAAAGTGTTTGTTTATGTCGTTTTTAGTTATTATATGAAAAAAATAATTGTTAATTTAAGGATTATGACATTCATTCAAAAATGTATGTGTAACTGGAAATGGAATATCCTACTGTGAAAAGAAAGCTTTAATTGAATTTAAAATACTATAATAGTTTAAAATTTATTCCATTCTTGGTTGCAGTTTTGATTTCATTTAAATCTTTAAAACATCCGTCGTTGCTCAACACGTCTTTAACATATCTTATACCACATTTGTATCAGATTGCGTTGTAGATATACTTGGAGTCTATCGTAATGTTTCCGTTATAAAACAGAGGCATGGTCATTATTTCCGACAATTTTTTAAATATATTTAGATTTTAAAACATCTATCTAAAATTCATTTTCATTTTGCCTAGAATTTTTTTGCAGTATAAGGTACCAAAGTTTAAAAATCTCTGGATAAAAAATGTTGGTGATAAATTTGGTTTTATCAAAATTGACTTGAAGACCAGAAAAGTGAAAAATGTTTAAGCAGCTCCAAAGTACTATTGATCGTTTTTTCTGACCTGCCTAGAAAAAGGGTTGTATCACCTGCGAATTAAGATATTAAGTATTCTATGTTTTTTATCTTTATTCTGGTGATATTCTTATCATTTTTTTATTTTGATATTCAAAATCCCTGTGCAAAGAAGTCTGAGATCATTTCAAGAGAAGTTAGAAACCGTGGTCTTCAGTCCCTCGGTCAAGGTCAGGAATCGTTCGGGAACCTACTACTTCCAGTCATACTCCAGAAATTACCTGCAGAGGTTAAGCGAAATATGATCTTGGAGGAAGCGATTGGCGACTTCCTGAACCACTTTGAAAACGGAAATAAACATTTTAGAATCAGGCAATCCAATCCTTAACACTCATGACCATTTGGCCACTGCATCTTTTCTTACCGGCGCCGGGGAAACACAAAACAAAAATCGTCCACTGCGGATGACGGACCCTTACAAACCCGAAGAGTATAAATACCACTTTTGTAGTGGTCGAAATTTGGCTTGGAGACGGGCCATCTGCTGTCCAATCGAAAATCGGATTTTTACTGTCCGGGCCATTTACGTCGACGTCATCATCAACAACGACAACAGATTACATTATGAACGTCATTTCGACCCAGCCCAGCGGTGAATATATTCAGCGTTTCTGGAAATTAGAATCTATAGGGATTCAACTTTCGAAGGAAGAACAATTGTCTAGTGACTTAGAATCATACAAGTCAAATTGCATTAGCTTCAATGATGGACGATATACTGCTTCGTTCCCCTGGAAACCCGATTACGAAGAGCTATCCGATAATTATAATATCACGTTAAGAAGAACCCAAAATTCAACACACCAGTGCATCCAGAAGATTCTACGCAGATGCAACACGTGCCACTGAGTGACTGGAAGACTGTATGCCGCGCCTGACCCACCACCTTTACCTAAGATGCGAGTTCAAGACACACAGCAATTTACAGTGACCGGGACTGATTTTACCTAAGCTCTACATGTGCGTAGCAAAACGGGAGATGAGAAAGCGTACATATGTCTCTTCACATGAGCTACTACACGAGCTGTTCACTTAGAGGTCGTTCGCGATTTGACAGAAACTACATTTCTACAGGCGTTCAGGAGATTAAATGGTAGAAAGTCCCTACCGAAGATTATGGTGTCTGACAACGGAACTACTTCTCATGCTGCAGCCAACACAATACGTCGGTTGATGAAGTCTACCTCTGTCCAAGATACATTATACAACCAGGGTACAGAGTAGAAGTTTATAACCAAGCGCGCGCCGTGGTTCGGTGGTTGGTGGGAGAGACTCATAGGACTTACCAAAACAACTATTAAAAAAGTTATTGGGAAGGCATACGTACCTTACGATACCGTTCAAACAATAGTTACGGAGATAGTATGCGTCATGAAAGATCGCCCGTTAACGTATACGACGTCAGAAGCAGCAGACCCAGAACCCCTTACGCCAGCACATCTGTTATACGGGAGACGCATAACTACCCTACTGTACGATGATAAATTGTCAGAACCAAAACCCTTCACTCACGATACAGTCACCAAACAAGCGAGAGTACAAACTACACTCATCAACCACTTTCGAGATAGATGGCGACATGAATACCTAACGTCTTTACGCCAGTACCACAAAACTACGAGACAAAACGATCAATCAATTAAAGTTGGCGATGTGGTACTTAAACACGACGAGACACACGGAGGGAAATGGAAAATGGATACAATCGAGCAACTAATGACGGGAAGAGATGGTTTGACACGATCAGCGTTGGTACGCACCGGGAATGGACAATCTACTACAAGACCTTGGAGACGGGTACTTATTCGCACCCGGGAGGATGTCGTGCGGACGTCGGCGGAAACAACGAGCGTGACTTTGGCGGGAACGACGAGACGTTGGCGGGAGAGACAAACAGACGATGACGTTGTTTGGGCGGGTTGCTGTGATTGCTCATTTCCGTATGAATCTTATAACAAATAAGTCCCATTCGAAACACGACGCGAGTCGGTCGCTCATTTTAATCCACTACATTTGTCAATTACAAGAGGCCTAACAATTACCTTATGTCCGACTAAATCATTGCCCAATTACAAATGAACATCTATAAAGGGTATTTCTTTCACACCAACCGCCACTGGACCATTAATTAATGTTGATTAAATTTGGTTTAGGACCAGTAGATGAATGAAACGGTTTTCGATGGTTTGATTTTTTTATGAAGGAGACCTTATGTGTCAAGGCAAAGTTGTCTGCTAGGCAACCAGCTTCCTCTAAAGTACCTACTGCTTTTTCAGCTAAGATTTTTTTTTAATATCATGGTAAATGCACCATTAAATTCTTCAACCAACAATAACTGTCTAAGTTTTCCACGATCTGAATCTATTTTCTTTGAATGGCATCATCGATCAAAGAATAATAGCTCTTTAGTTCTAACAAATACATTATGGGTGTAGCAACTTTCTTTTTCTGCAAATTTGTCTATATGGTTCAGGTACCAATTCATAAGCGTTTAGAACCAATTCTAAAACATTATCATTATTAGAAAGGTGTCCATTACTTAACCGAGAAAAAATATCACGAACCTTTCTAGTTTCAACGCTTTGCAAGTAGTAATTTCCGATGTTCTTTTGACCATTTCAAATTTTCAGCACTTCTTTCAAAATGTAAAAACGTACATGTATTTATAAATTTAATACTGTAACAAATTCAAAATGATTTCAAAGTATACCCAAAGTCACTAGATTATCAATCCCGAACAGTCCCCAATTTCTGTAATAGGATAATCGTAACGAGAAAGAAAATCAGGAAGAGGTCTTTAACAATTAACAACATTTATCAATGAATAAATACAAAACAGTACAGTGTGAGTTAATTTTTAATGGTTTTTTTACCTTAGAACAAGAAATAGAATAAGTCCTTTAAAATAAAGACTTATTTTAGACTAAAAAAGGTATGAAATTATTTGCCTCCTTTAACCTAAATTAACAATAGTTTTAACTGGCAAATAAATATGAACAGCCTGTTTAAGAAATAACTTTTTTTCAACTTACAGATATAAATTCCATTTACATCCAATACTTTTCTCCAATTCTGTATCCTCAAGACTAAAAGGCTATATTGAAAATCCCAATCTACCGACTAAGTCACCCCTATTCATATCAGATTGAAAAATTCTAGATTCGTCTTTTCTATGGAGATGGCAACATGGATTGGAAAATATTTACTTACAACCAGTTTCTAGAAATAACCACAATGGTACAATCAATGAACCAATATCTACAATACTCTTTATGTAGAGTGAAAACATGTTGCATGTATATCCTATTCACATAACATGGGTTAAACCGTTTTCATAGCCCATCTTCCCTCCAGCATCGGCACAACCATTTTATATGCTCACCATCATGTTTTTTCTTGAGTCAGTCGGTCAACCGTTGACCAAACAATCCTGTGCGCCTTTAAAAACGTGGGAAAATCTGCGACACTTTCTTTTTTTCCTTACAGCGATTTTCATCATTAGAAAGATTTTGTCATTTGGTAGAGTTAGTTGATGGAGGAAAAGAAAGTCTGAAATTGCAATACAAACTTAAGTTCACTTAACCTCATATTCTCCATGTTTCAATCAACTGATCTGGGAGAGCGAAGATACAGATCAAATTGCACAAAATATACAATCAGATCTTGGATCTGAGTCTTCAGATCTATTCCAATCAAGCCAAAATTGGCCCTGCAGTACTCAGAATGCTTCTTCCTCGCTATATCTATTTCATTAATTCAGTGCTTTAACCCTTTACTCCATAGATACTCATTTTGACGTATCAATAACAGACAGCTTTTGAAAACATTGTGGGAAAAGGAGAAATTTCTCGTAATGAGGAATTTCTCATTTTCCCACAATGTTTTCCACCCAATTACGTATTTATATCCTCATTTGTCCATATTTTTTACATCATATTTTTATTTGCTGCTGAAATGGAAGAGCCTCAAATTGGCATATGGGGTAATAGGTTAAGTGTAAAACTCAGTTACATGTTAGTCTCATCTGCTATTCCATGTTGATTGATTCTCAACCTCTCCATATTTCAGATTAAGAGCACAAGGTTTACTTTGTGATGCTCTCGCTCATCATAATGACTCAAATACATTGACCCTTGTCGTCCAAGTACAAGAAAAGTAGCTAAGACCTTAATTGTATTTTTATGTGGGATGTATGTATGTGAAAAATATGTAAAGACGATGAAATTTAAATGTTTTAATATTACTTTTCTCACTGTTAAAGGCCATAACTGTATCTTAAATCGAAATTTCACGTTTTTGACGAACCCGAGGACGACAACTGTTAAAAACATTGTAGCAAAAGAAAAATGCTGATAGCTGTGGTTTTCATATTTCCTTTGTTTTTACGTTTTCAACATTTCCAATCACTATTTAGTCTTCATTTCATTCGTAATATGCCCATGATTTCGATTTGGACAATTCTAAAAATATATCATTCGGTAATAAAGAGTTTAGGGTAAAGTAAATATTACACTTCTTTAAGTAATGTGGGAGAAATTAGCCAGCCAATGCTCTGGACAGGGTGATTTTGCCTAGGACAATTTAGCCAGCCAAAACCAATAGGTAGTACAATAATTTATCTAAATAAACACGATACATTGTCAAAAGTGGAAACAATAAAAGGCCGACTAGCGACCAAAAGTGAACAACTTCATAGTCATAATACAAACGTATTTTATATGACATTCCCATAATCATTCTAAAGTATGGCTATTCTTGTTACGCCGCCTGAAGCGGCGGCACTATATTTTTATTCGGTTTTGTAAAGTGCCTATGGAGGCAGCCATATTGAACTGGTTCCATGCTTTGTTTAAACATCCATCTATATCTACTGTACTTTGATTACCAGATCGGGGTCCATATTAACTTTTTTTATTTATTTGTGGGATTTTTTTTAATATATAATAATTATATTGTACTTTCATCGTTAGAAGGATAAAAAGGCCGGATTGTAGACATATCAACATTTTCCTTTCGAAAAATAATAATAAAGATCTATTTCGAAAAACAAGTCACGTGATAAAAAATTATCTGTCACAAATTTTCGAAGCCGCCATTTTAAATATCTTACCCTGGAAAAGAGATATTTTCAAGCTCTTTGACCCTAGAGCAGCCTATGTGGTACTTGTGACCCCCGTTATATTTTTGTTCTAGTGTTGTATGGATTGTAGAAATATTGTTTTCCTATCGCGATTGTGTTTTTAAGACCAGCTGACTGTAACTAGGTCAATGTTTGAGTGGGTGACAGATCGGTCCCCCTAAACACAGAACCTTACCGAACCTTACAGCTAACCTTACCGAACCAAAGTTTTGTTTGGGCAATACTGTGTTTGTATGACATTAAAAAGTATATTTTCTATTTCACAAACAGTTTGATAGTTATAATTGGAAAGAAAATATAGCCATTTGTGATACATGACGAAATATTTGGACCCTATTGTTCAACAAACCTAAAAACTCGCGTGACTGCTCATTCATTGCCGACAAATGTCCGTTTGTGTAGACAAAATCTTACAAGGGCGACGATTTTCTCCACATATACTATACTGGATGTTAAACGTGACAAAATGAGTCAGGTGATCAACAATATGATTCCTACTGAGCTGTTAACCCATTACCATACAATCCCTACTTTTGACGCCTCTGAGAAAGAAGCCTTCAGAAAACATTGTGGAAAAAGGAAAAAATGCTGGTAACCAGCATTTTGTCCTTTTCCCACAATGTTTTCTACCCTTCACAAAACAAATTTCAATTTTTCAGCCACTTTTATTTTGTCGTCTGCAGATGCTTTCGCTTTGGGCAGTCTTAAAATTTTGTCGTTTGATAACGAGTTGAACGATCACGTGATTTTCATAAACGGTTTAACGCGGCCCAATGCATTGTGCCCTGTTACAGAAATAAGTGGTTTGCGGCGCCATTGATGTTCAGCATCAATATTTTCTTGTTGATAATGATATTGGTGGCTGATTTATAATGTGTAGGAATTCTATCCAATAGAAAGTTCCAATAACTACGATTTATTCGGTGATTTCAAACCATTGTGGTCATTCAATGTCGATCGATTACAATGCTGATAGCAATTTGATTACTATCAGCTTAATGGTTTCATTTGAACTATTTAGTAGGTCAGGGGTAAGTTTAAACATATTTTATTGCCAAGTTATGTTACACGAATAAAATTTACAATACAGAATAATATTCATAATTATTTCATGCTTTCCGGTAGGATATCGAGAAATAGCAGTGAAAATATTTTTCGATCTTACACTGGTACCACCAGTAAAAATACCGATTTTCACGTTCTTGTTGCGTAGGTAAATTGCGCGTGCCTGACAACCAGATGGGAAATATGACGTCATATACCTTACATTTCTCGCGCTTGACGTAACGTTGCTATGCTGGAGGGGTACACCACGGGGAATAAGGGGAAAAACTGTACTGAATTTTGATAAAGCTCTTCCCAGAATGGGTTAAAGCATTAAATAAATAGAATGTTTGTTTTTTTCGGTGAAAGATCGAAATTCATTTCATTTCGTGAACACCATCGATAATATTTTCGCGAGTGGCGCAGCCACTCGCGAAAATATTACCGATGGTGTCTACTCGATGAAATAAATTTCGATCTTTCACCGAAAAAAACAAATATGCTCTATTTAAACGACTAAGCAAACGAGTCTGACCAGAAGTTATTACAGCTTAGATTCGGTCTAAGTTTATAAAATGACATTTTTTTAGAGCCGCCCATTTTCACTTTTGGCTTTCGAAATATTACATTTGTTTTTTTTATTTTTTTTTTTGAACGACCATTTTGTTCCAGTTATTCTCAAACTTGGTAACGGCAATTAACAAGTCAAGTTATATTAGTGGAAAAGAAGGAAATCCGTTTCTTAAGTATATACAAAAGAAGATAAAAAACACCAGATTTTAAATGATTACTAGTAGATGAATCATAAATTCGGGCGAATTGGTTAAATATTTATCGTTTGCTGCTACAGGACTAATTGAATCGTCCAGTATCCTTTATATAAGTTTAGGAAAAGGAGAAAATGCTGGTAACCAGCATTTTCTCCTTTTCCCACAGTGTTTTTTACCCTTCCGAGATCAGATTTAAATTTTTCAGTCACCTTTATTTTGTCTTCTGCAAATGCTTTCAATTAGAACCAGTCTAAAATTTTGTCGTGTGGTAAAAAGTTAAGTACAATGTATAAATGTGCATATTAAATAGTTATGGGATATACCAGGTTACCACATGCTTCTCGTCCACAAATCTTTCAATTATTATTACTCTATTTCTTAACAAAGTGTTTTATTATGGTGGGTGCCAATTTTGCAGTTCTGACAGACAACCTCGCAAGGCGAGTATTGAACTCTGTACTTCCAGGTTCTAAGGTGAACGTCCTGCTACGTCACTACGAAGGCTTTCAATTACAGCAAGGCAGTTTAAGACTTAGTATCCCTTTATACAAACACTATTGGCTTGCAACATGCAAAAAGGGGCATTCAGACATTTGCGTAGAGTGTCGTCTCGGATCAGCCTGCGCAGTCCGCGCAGGCTGATCCGAGACAGCTCTTTACGACTATATTAGACTTGGGCAAAACAGAAAATTACATCCAAAAGGAAAGTGTCCTTTCTGATTAGCCTGCGCTGAGTGCGATGGCTGAACCGAGACGACATCTTATGCCTCAGTCACAAAATAACGAACTACCGCCGGACGGCGAGTTTTTTTAGGAGATTTTGACGCAATCGTCCGGGGACCGCACGGCGACCGTCCGGTGGCAGTTCAATTTGAACGGCGGCAGTTCAATTTTGAGACGCCGTCCGGCGCCCGTTCGAGTTTTAAAACAAAGTTATAATTGGACGGCGACCGGACGATTTTTTGGCCATCGGAGAGCCCGTTAAATCATCGTCCGGGCACCGTCTAGGCACTGTGCGGTGACCGGACGATGCCTTCAGAGATCGGACGGCGCCCGGCCGATTTTTATGAAAAAGTTTATCTCTAAATCGTCCAGCGACCGGACGGTCATCGGGCGGCGACCGGACAGTCTCCGTCTAGGCGCCGGGCGGAGCCCGGACGGGTACCGCCCGATTATGAATATTTGTACGGGCACCGTCCGGTGACCGTCAGATCGCTGTGCGGCATTGATTTTGTTGAGTCTTTCCGGACGGCGACCGGACGGCAAACATATACTTCGGCGACATGAGAATATCATAAAAGTGTATATGAATGTCTTACTTAAAACGTGGCTACAGAGGCGTGTCATCCTCGGACAATATGACACGCCTCTGTAGCTAGCCAGACGGCGGCACAAAGTTCAAAAGATGTCCGTCCGATCGCCGTCCTTTCGCCGCCCGATGACCGTCCGGTTGCCGCCCGGTGCCTTTCTGAACTGAAAACTGCACGCACGGCATTTCCAAAGAAACTGCCGTCCGATGCCCGTTTGATTTGTGACTGCTTGGGCAAAATGTATGAAAATCGTACGGCGCCCAGACGATGTCCCAAATTTTTGAATCGGCGAAGTTGGAAGAAATCGTCCGGTGCCTGTTTTATTTGTGACCTAGGCATTTCGTATCTCCTTTTCGCGTGTTGCAGGCAATATATATAGCCATAAAATTATATCTACCTGTGGAATAGACCAGTGTAACGTTACTGCTTATATAAGAAAAATTATTTCATGCTTTCCGGTAGGATATCGAGAAATAGCAGTGAAAATATTTTTCGATCTTACACTGGTACCACTAGTGAAAATACCGATTTTCACGTTCTTGTTGCCTAGGTAAATTGCGCGTGCCTCACAACCAGATGGGAAATATGACATCATATACCTTTCATTTCTGGCGCTTAACGTAATATTGTAATGCGTTGCTATGCCGGAGGGGTACGCCACGGGGTATTACGGAAAAGAACTGTTCTGGATTTTGATAAAGCTCCTCCCAGAAAGGGTTAAAAGCTGCGCCACTTGTGAAAATATTACCGATGGTGTTCACTCGATGAAATAAATTTCGATCTTTCTCCGAAAAAGACAAATATCCTCTATTTATTTCATGCTTTCAGGTAGGATATCGAGAAATAGCAGTGAAAATATTTTTCGATCTTACACTGGTACCACCAGTGAAAATAAAATACCGATTTTCACGTTCTTGTTGCCTAAGTAAATTGCGCGTGCCTCACAACCAGATGGGAAATATGACATCATATATCTTTCATTTCTAGCGCTTGACGTAATATTGTAATGCTTTGCTATGCGGGAGGGGTGCGCCACGGGGAATAACGGAAAAGAACTGTACTGGATTTTGATAAAGCTCCTCCCAGAAAGGGTTAAAAGCATGAAATAAATAGAATATTTGTTATTTTCGCAGCCACTCGTGAAAATGCTAACGATGTTGTTCACTCGATGAAATAAATTTCGATCTTTCACCGAAAAAAAAAACAAATATCCTCTATAACTTACTGAATCGACATAAGATAGAATGGTCCATTGACACTCAGAAATTTATCAGTAGAAAAAAGGTGTTGACCCATGTCAATCTGTGCCAAAAGAAGGCTGAAATGGATTGATATGCTTTGCAGATGGATCACACCTTCTTTCACAGAGAGGACTCAGTTAATTTAAAGTGTGTGCCGTTTGGAGGGAAAGGGGAACCTGGTGCAAATAGACTGAATATTGAAGTGCTAAATGTCAGCATAATTTATTATTTCAAACTTGAAAAGAAAGACTAAAATAATTGCAATTTATAGACTTCCTTTAGCGAGAATATTTCAGCATAGAGGACAGTGTACATAAATTTCAGACTGCATATTTTTGCAGTCTGATCCTTACCTACATTTTTTCGCAAACCCATCAACATGTCTAGTTTTAAAAGGCTTTCTTAACCCATTACCAAACGACAATATTTTAGACTGGTCCAAATTCAAAGCATTTGCAGATGACAAAATAAAAGTGACTGAAAATTTGAAATTTGTTTTGTGATGGGTATAAAAACATTGTGGGAAAAGGAGAAAATGCTGGTTACCAGCATTTTCTCCTTTTCCCACAATGTTTTCTAAAAGCTTCTTTCTCAGGGGCGTCAAAAGTAGGGATTGTGTGGTAATGAGTTAAGGCTACAGTATAATAGATTCATGCAAGTACTAATTTATGGAAGGAAGTACATGTACTTATTGTGTTCAAATTGTATACAATACGTGAACCTTTTACTGCTTAGTCCATACCACACAATCACAACTTTTAACGACTCTGACGAAAAGACCTGTTGAAAACATTGTGGGTAAAGGAGAAAATGCTGCTCCTTTTTCCGTAGTATTGTCTAACCTATCATGGACAGATTTAATCATTTAAGTCACTTTTGATTTGCCGATTTTAAATGCTTTTGAACAAGTCGAAATTTTGACCGTTTGGTAAGAGTTAGACATCATTACTGGTTGACGTTGTTTTCAACACGATTTCAATTTGTCAGTCAATGTACATATCCATGGATGTTTTTCCGGAGTTTCTCTTTCCAAGGATATAGCTGCTTTCCCACATGACCATTGTTGAAACAATGGTCAGCAGTGAGAGAGGAATTAATCCTGATGCAAAGACTCTCATTAATCATCTGAAAGAAATTGGCCGAGCGGGAGATCGAGCCAGGGACCCCTTGTTCTAAAGGCCTGTACTCCATCGACTACGCTACCGGGGCTCGGCTAAACAGCATGAACCGGACAATCGTTGAAAACGAACTAGATATCGTATCTTCCATGGCAGAGTTTGTTTTCATGTGTTTTTATTATTAAAACTATTATCATCATAATTATTTCACCTTTTTCTTCTTATACATTGTATTGTGTACATATTTTTAGACGTTTTTCAAGAGATTTTGTTGACTAGAGTTTGAACTAACAGATTCTTTTTTTATAGTTCGGTGAAAAATGTCAAGGTTTGGTAACATATAATAGTCGACTGCAGTCTCCATCGTCCTTTGTCAAAATTTCACGTTTAGAATCTTGCTTCCGCACTCGCCTTAGATCTATTAACAGTTCTTAAATGTCTTTGAAAATTTCTTTTTTTCAAAGATAAAAACACTCCCCTAAAATCACATTATAGGACCGGAAGCATTGTATGTGACTAAGGATTCTACACTTCCGCTATCTGATGCTTTACTGTGACCAAATCTACAACAAGAAAATATTGATGCATAACATCAATGCCGCCACAAACTTCTTTTTTTTTTTTTTTTTTTTTTCCGAAATAAAGCACATTACAACATTTCAAATTAACTTAAGTAAAATTATGCAGAACTGTATTAGAAATGAAACGAGAAGCCATAAACAATCCTTATAATGCAACCGTAACTTAAAAAAGAATCATCAATGGAAGACACAATCATAGCCATTCTTCGGCGAAATTTAACATAATTTCAATTGGAACTATGTACAAAAGCAGCTGACATTCGAGAAACAATCCAAGAGAATAGTATTAAAACTATGTTCTGAATTACCAAATTGATGTTAAAAACTGGGTATGAAATGACCAAAGTGGGTACGAAATAATCGAAGTGAGTACAAAATGACCAAGATATAAAGAATAGGTGGATACGACAAGACAAAAAAAATTGTACGAAATGGCCTATGTACGAAATGATATAGTAACGAAATGACTTGAAGCCGAGTAAACAATATGGTTGTCTCTATAGGTACTTTTCAAAAGTGAATAAAAATATAGTGCCGCCGCTCACGCGGCGCCACAATCAAGCTCGGAAGAAATCTACGGATGTATCCTTTGCAAGCCTATAGTAACTGGAAGGTTAAATTCAGTGGACAGGTATACTACATGTGGAATACAGGGGTTATCTTTCTGTCGGGATCTCTACATGTATCTATATTAGGCAAGGTATGACGTCATTCTACCTATTTAACCTTTCTCCTGCTAAAGAAGTGAAATGAATCATTCAAGCGAATAGTAAAACTCATAATTCCGCTACTTTAATGTTTATCTATAGGGAAGTGTGTCTATAAATTAGACAGTGAAGATCAGAAGATCAGACTAAACGTTCGAGCAAGTCTGAATTTGATCTACATCGCCGTTCCTGGAGTCGTGCTTAGCGACCTAAGGGTCAATAACATCTAACACAATCGACACGTTTCATTGATCATGTGACATCCCAACAAACCATCCTAATTCCTTGCAAGAAATCTGAACTATGCGTACGTACCGTACTACATTACCAAACGACAAAATTTTAGGCTTGTCCAAATCGAAGCATTTGCAGATGACAAAATAAAAGTGACTGAAAATTTGAAATTTGTTTTGTGAAGGGTAGAAAACATTGTGGGAAAAGGAGAGTTACCAGCATTTTATCCTTTTCCCACAATGTTTTCTACAGGCTTCTTTTTCAGGGGCGTCAAAAGTAGGGATTGTGTGGTAATGGGTTAAGAAAGTACAAATCTATCTTTTTCTTCATCTTCTCATTTATCAGTGATTTGCCAAACACCAGCATTCAATATTTAGTGATAAATTTGTGAAGTTTGCTATAATTATAGGAATCTGAATAGCTTCCTTTAAGACATCATTTTAACTAGTTGGCTGCAAAAATAATTTTACTTGGTGGAGGGGAATGCGACACTAAGTCTTGCTATTAAAAAAAATATGCATTTAGTTTAAACATATTTATTTTACATCGATTGAGAAACAAGTTCTTACAACTTGTACTAATCCCTCTCGATTCTGCTTCCTGGGAACTACACCAGTACTCGCGCCAAATGTGTGGGCCAAATTAAAAATCCCTAAGTTGACACCCGGTCCCAGGTATTGAACTCAGGACCCTTAGGTAATAGACATTTAGACACGCTCTACAAAAAGGGGACAAAGTGTTTCTCCGTAGTGCATTATACTAAGCAAGCCTGGATCCATATGATCCAATTAGTCTAACATTTGACTGGATATAGAGTTTATTTCATCAGTTTGTGGCTGATATGGGGAAATATTTGCCGAAAAACTTTAAAGGGAAAGGTATGCGAAAATAAGGAGTGCCTTACAGCACTCGTTATTTTCGCGGACCTTTCCCTTTTGAGGCAAATATTTCCCCATATTAAGTAAGGCACTCCTTATTTCCTTATCCCTTTCCCTTTTGAGGCAAATATTTCCCCATATTAACCACAAGCTGATGAAATAAATTATATATTTTATTTCCTCTGATTATTTTGTCAATGAATGCCACTTTTAAAACTACTGATCTCAAGTAGAACAAAAAAAGTAGTTCCAGATTTTCGGCAGGAGGAAAATATCCATTGAGGCGGGGAAATAATCCCCCCAGCTTTAATTACGACAGTTCTTTACCCATAACATTTCTAACTGGAGCTGTCAATGAATGTGACCTAATACCCCCGCCAGCACTTTGACAGAAAAAAGTGTCAAGTTCAAGGGGAGATCACTCCTCAACCAGGTAGAGTTGACACTTGAAAATTGCATCTGGCAAATCTTCAATATATGGTCAGTATATGTTGAAAGTTTCAATACAATTGAAAGAAAACTGTAGGAGGATTTTGCGACACAAAAGTACTAGTATTTTGTACACAGACGGACACACGGACGGACGGACAGACACACGGAAGAAAGGACACACTGACAGACAGGCTGATTCCAGTGTACCCCCGAAAACATCCGTTTTGGGGGGGGGTATAAAAATAAACACATGAAATATAATATATAAAGGTAAATTGTCCTTGTACAAACATAGAATTTAAAAGAAAAAGAAATGACATGATGATGATTATTACTATTATTATTATAACTATTATCATTTTTATTATTATAATTATCATTTTATTATTATTATTATTATTATTGTAAAGAGGTAACAAGTTTCAACCCATGTCAGCCTTCGTGAAGTTAGCAGGCTGACATGGCATGACATTTTTTTGTAAACTAATTAAGCCCCTTTCTTCAAGGCTCATGGCTCATTCGTTATGATAAATGAGTCCTGTTCGTATCTGCATGTAAAATTAAGATATATTCAGACATCTTAAATTGTCTGATGTCATATTTTTGTCCGTTCTGTCACGTTTGTTACGGTAAAACTCTGACATTTAAATTTCAAGTACGTCGACAAACGCAAGTTTCCGCATTTAGACTTTATGTACAGAAAATAACTATAGCGACTCGATAAAGCGTTATTTTATCATTGATTGATCTCGTAGCCTTTCTGAAAGAGGGAGAGAGAGAGGGAGAGAGAGAGAGAGAGAGAGCCTTATCTTATCATAAATTTGGATCGCAGCCTTTCTCAGACAGACAGAGAGACAAATAGACAGACAAGAAGCGACCTCATACTATATGTTTTTTGTCGACTTTCTGCAGGTTACTACGCTGCAACAACATAACATGAAAGCAAGTTAGAAGGTGAACGCTAACTGTTTATAAATACTTTATCCTTTTAACAAACAATGCCGACTTTTGACGCCCATGGAAAACAAGGCTTTTGGAAACATTCTGGGAAAAGGAGAAAATGCTGGGAACCAGCATTTTCTCCTTTTCCCACAATGTTTTCTACCCTGTCAAAGAAACATTGCACCATTTGAGCCATACTGAAATTGTCATCTACAAATGCTTTCATTTTGGGCTAGGCCAACATTTTGTCGTCTGGTAAAGGGTTAACAAAAGGCAAATTGAAAGTATTTGAAGACGACAAAATAAATGTGGCCCATGGTTTCTATGTTTTAGAGTATATAAAATTATTGCTGAGAAGGAGAACATGCTCGCCATAAGTCTTCTTCCAGACGTTGAAATTTGTACCCGAAACAATAAACCAGATCTGGAACTATTGAACATGCATATACAGCTTTAGTCGAAATATTTTGAAATCCACAAGGCTCGTATGACATGTGTCTGTCTGGTAAATGGTTGTAACTTTCCATATGTCTTGCAACACTCGAAAAGGGACATTCGGACATCTGCGTAAAGTGTCGGTTCGGATCAGCCTGCGCAGTACGCGCAGGCTAATCCGAGACGACACTTTCCGATTTTATGTAACTTTCTGTTTTGCGGAAGTCAACTGTAGCACAAAATCTTATGTAGTCGTAAAGTGCCGTCTCGGATTAGCCTGCGCGGACTTCGCAGGCTAATCCGAAACGACACTTTACGCAGATATCCGAATGTCCCTTTTCGCGTGTTGCAAGTCATATGGGGACTTCGTGCAGTTTTCTTGCCCCGAGCAGACCTAGATCTATAATCCATATCCTTCTAAATAAGTAAAGCTTTCAATCAAACGTAGAAACAATCATATTGTCATTTCAAATTTATCATTTTCTTTTTTTTTTGGGGGGGGGGGAATATCTTCCTATCGGACAATGTAGATCCGAGATCAGATTTCACGTTCTGTTCAATCTGGTCTTGGTCGACACTGTTCGCAAAAGATCGGCGAGTCGCGTATTGCAGCTTAAAGGTTAACCCTTTTCTTGATATGCCAATTTGAGACTCTTCCATTTTAGCAGCAAATAAAGATATGATGTCAAAATATGGACAAATGAGGATACAAATATCTGATTGAGTGGAAAACATTGTGGGAAAACGAGAAATTGATTGTTACAAGCAATTTCTCCTTTTCCCACAATGTTTTCAAAAGCTGTCTGTTGTTGATGCGTCAAAATGAGTATCTATGGAGTATAGGGTTAAATATTGGTGAGTGTAGACTGAGCTTTTTACTTCCAACATTTTACAAAAAAAACATTATCAAAGATGTTTTTTTTTAATTGTACAGGAATTAATTTGCACTTTACCTTTCAACGAATATATTACGACTATTCTCTGGCAAAAGGATATATTTAATGCACCTCGTGAGGCGTTAACCCATTACCACACAATCCCTACTTCTGACGCCTCTGAGACAGAAGCCTTTAGAAAACTTTATGGGAAAAGGAGAAAATGCTGGTAACCAGCATTTTTCTCCTTTTCCCACAATGTTTTCTACCCTTCACAAAACAAATTTCAATCAAATTTTCAGTCACTTTTATTTTGTCGTCTGCAAATGCTTTCAATTTGGACCAGTCTAAAATAGTGTCGTTTGGTAATGGTGTTATGTACATGCCCAGTTATTATTAGCTTTGTTCATGTGTGTATCTATTTTTGAATGGTTTTCCCCTGTTGCTATTTTTAGAACTGGATTCTCTCTTGTGGAATATTGTGCTGGAAGTTTCCAGGCGCTTTTACAATCTGTTTACTAGAAGTTATGCAACTAATTTTAACATGAATTTTCTGGAAGTTTCCCTGTTATTATAAAAGGAAAAGCTTTTTACATCTCGGTGTTCACTAGTTAATACATGATTGCCAGATTACAGTGGGGATTATCTTGTGTTTGTGTCATAATTAGTGCTTGGATTACATTCAGTTTGGAGTCGGATCAGACTAGACTAAAGTGAGGATTATTTCGTGTGATTGGATTACATTCAGTTTGGATCAGGATCAGACTGGAATTAAGACTGGAATAGTTTGTCTTTTGGATTTAACATCTAAGGTATTGTTTTGTACAATTGTAATATTGTCACTGATTATTTGATATTTTTGTTAATAAATTCTGTTAATTGTTATTGTTTGTTGCTGGCTTCTACTTTCTAGTTACGCCTGACTCGTAACAGAAATTGGGGGCTCGTCCGGGATTGGAAAATAGACTAACGCATTCGTTTTCCTTTTGGGATTAACCTTCGATTGGAAAATAAGACTAACGCATTCGTCTACTAATCAGTAATTATAATACAATTTTGTACTTGAATCCAGCAACAAACAAACATGTCTTTTGACTTAGATAAATTTACGGCTGAACCGTCTGTGGAGTTATTGAATTTAGGTAAAAAGACTGATTTGCTTAATCTTGCTAAACACTATAAATTGTCTGAAATAAAATTATCAATGCGTAAACATGAAATTAAGAACATTTTGGTACAATATTTTGTTGATGAGGAGATTTTCAATGAAAATGCTCTTTCCCTGATAGTTGACATTCAGTCAGTTTCAAGTTCAAAAGAACTTGAATTAAAACTTCAGATCAGACAATTAGAAATTCAGGAAAGAGAGAAGGAATGAGAAAGGGAAAGAGAAAGGGAGAGAGAAGAAAGAGAAAGGGAAAGAGAAAGGGAGAGAGAAGAAAGAGAAAGGGAAAGACAGAGAGAAGAAAGAGTAGAGAGAGAGAAGGAAAGAGAAAGGGACAGAGAAAGGGAGAGAGAAGATAGAGAAAGGGAGAGAGAAGAAAGGGAAAGGGAAGAGAGAGAGAAGGAGAGAGAATTTCAATTAAGAATGAGGGAAATAGAAATGCAAGAAAGAGCAAATCAGCCGAAGCAAAAGATTGAATACAATTTCGATGTTACAAAACATATTAGGCTTGTTCCTCCATTTCAAGAAAAAGAAGTTGATAAATACTTCCTACACTTTGAAAAAGTTGCAGAAAACTTAAATTGGCCAAAAGAGCACTGGACTTTGCTTCTGCAAAGTGTTTTGATAGGCAAAGCTCGTGAAATTTATACACAACTAGGTGTTGAACAATGTCATCATTATGAGACTGTTAAAGAACTTATTCTCAAAGGTTATGAGCTGGTCCCAGAAGCATATAGACAAAAATTTAGAAATTGTAGAAAAGATTCTAACCAGACTCATGTTGAATTTGCTAGAAACAAAGAACAGTTATTTGATAGATGGTGCTGTTCTAAGAAAATAGACCAAAATTATGATAAACTAAGACAACTTATGTTAGTTGAAGAATTCAAACGTTGTATTCAATTTGATGTCAAGACATTCTTAGACGAAAAACAAGTTGAAACTTTAGAAGAAGCAGCTCGTCTGGCTGATAATTACTACCTTACACATAAAGTTTCTTTTATTAATAAACCAAAACCTACTTCCTCACATCCCCAAAATAAATCTATGTCTGGTAATTCATCTGGCATGCCCAGTCAATCCAATACACCCAAACCCAATTCTACTAGTGAAACCAAAAGTCAATATCCCTTATCTCGACCCACTTGTAACTATTGTAAGAAACCTGGTCACCTTGTTTCTGAATGTTTGAAACTAAAAAGGAAGTTAGAAAGTGATGAAGCCAAACCAACAGGGCTCACCACTCTTAGGCCAAGGCCACAGTCTTCTATTAAATCCAATACAATTGACATAGTCACAAAACCAAAGTCTGATTCTACTATGGAGATTTTTGAACCATTTATGTTGAATGGTTTTGTATCACTTTCAGGTGATAATTGCCCACCTACCCCTATTAAAATTTTAAGAGACACAGGAGCTTCTCAATCTCTTATTTTAGCAGATATACTGCCTTTTTCTGAGAAGACTTCTTCCGGTACTAGTGTCCTTATTTAGGGTGTAGAGTGTGGAACTGTTAATATCCCTCTCCATCATGTTAATTTGTCATCAGATTTGGTTACTGGGCCTGTGGTTATTGGTATTAAACCTTCCTTACCATTTAAAGGTGTCCATTTATTGCTAGGCAATGACTTAGCTGGAGATAAGGTTGTGGTTAATCCACTTGTAACTGACACACCAAATATAGGTCAAACAGATGACCCTATCGAGCAGGAAATTGCTGACTTGTATCCTTCTTGTGCAGTTACCCGAGCTATGGCTAAAAAGGCCATTTTGAAAAACTCAAACTCTGACATTGACTTGACGGATACTTTTATCGGTCAATATTTTAATAATGAGATTAAAAAGTCTCTTGATCCCAGTTTGTCTGATACTCAGACAGACTCGTCAATGTCTTGTCATTCACTACCACGGTCTATTGACCAAGGTCACGACACGCTGTCAAAGTCACAGGTTATCCAGGAACAGCAAACTGATCCTGAGATTTCAAAATTAATTTTTAGGGCTTTACCTGAAGATGAAATTTCACAGGTCCCAATGTGTTACTATATAAAGAATGGGATTCTTATGAGAAAATGGCGACCATTTGATGTCCCAGCTGATGATGAATGGGCTGTTTACCACCAAATTGTGGTTCCAAAGTCATATCGTCATGAAATACTAAGTATAGCCCATGAAAGTCCTATGTCAGGTCATCTAGGTATAAACAAGACCTATCACAAAATTATTACTCATTTTTATTGGCCTGGTCTCAAATCAGATGTCTCTAAATATTGTAAAACTTGCCATACATGTCAAATGGTAGGTAAACCCAACCAAACCATTCCCAAAGCTCAATTACAACCTATTCCTGCTTTTGATGAACCTTTCAGTAGGATACTTATAGATTGTGTTGGTCCTTTACCTCGAACCAAGTCAGGAAATGAGTATCTCTTAACAATTATGTGTACTTCTACACGTTTTCCTGAAGCTATTCCCTTAAGGAACATCAAAACAAAGTCAATAGTCAAAGCTCTTATAAATTTTTTCACATTTGTTGGTCTTCCAAAATCAGTTCAGTCTGATCAAGGGTCAAATTTTATGTCTGGTATATTCCAACAGGTTATGCATGAATTAGGAATCAAGCAATACAGGTCATCCGCCTATCACCCTGAAAGTCAAGGTGCTTTAGAAAGATTTCACCAGACATTAAAAAATATGATAAGATCATATTGCTTTGACACTGAAAAAGATTGGGATGAGGGCATCCATTTGTTACTATTTGCAGCCAGAGAATCTGTACAAGAATCTCTTGGTTTCAGCCCTTTTGAATTAGTTTTTGGCCATTCTGTTCGTGGACCTTTAAAACTTTTGAAGGAGAAATTTCTCTCAAATGATGAAACACCTTTAAATTTACTACAGTATGTTTCTGACTTCAGAAATAGACTGTCTAGGGCATGTGAGGTTGCTAGGTCTAATCTTAAAACGTCTCAGGGAAAAATGAAAGCAAGATATGACAACCATGTTATAGATAGAAAATTTAAACCAGGTGACAAAGTCCTTGCTCTTTTGCCAGTACCTAGCAGACCTTTACAGGCAAGATATTTTGGACCCTACACTATTGACAAGAAAACAAGTGATTTAAACTATATAATTAATACTCCAGGAAGGCGTAAAAACAAACAAATGTGTCATGTAAATATGTTAAAGGAATACTTTGACAGAGATAGCTCTATTTCAAAACCAATTACAGTTGTAAACACTGTCCCACAAGAATCAGATGTATCTGATCTTGAAGTAAATTCGGACTTTATTGATAAATCTGATCCTGGTCCATCTAAACTTGAGAATTCTGATATTTTGAGAAACCTTGACAACAAACTTTCTCACTTGGAACCATCACAACAGGAAGAGCTGAAACAGTTGATACACGAATATGAACATTTATTTCCTGATATCCCCACAAGAACAGATAAAATCTATCATGATGTCATTGTGGAAGATTCTAAACCAATAAAGCAACATCCATATAGAATGAATCCTTTGAAACAGAAATACCTCCAAGATGAAGTAAAATACTTACTGGAAAATGACTTTATTGAACCTAGCCAGAGTAGTTACAGTTCACCATGTATATTAGTACCCAAATCAAATGGAACTTAGAGAATGTGTACTGATTATCGTAAAGTGAACTCTGTGACAAAAACAGACTCTTTTCCAATACCAAGAATTGATGACTGTATTGACAAAGTTGGAAATTCTAAATATGTCACCAAATTCGACCTGCTTAAAGGATTCTGGCAAGTTCCACTGACTGATAGAGCAAAAGAAGTATCAGCCTTTGCTACTCCAAACGGCCTGTACCAGTACAAAGTTATGCCGTTTGGGATGAAAAATTCTCCTGCAACGTTTCAGCGACTTATAAACAACGTTATATGTGGATTACATGGCTGTGATGCATATATTGACGACGTCATCATCTACTCAGACAATTGGAGTGACCACCTTCAAAGAATCAGGAAGTTCTTCAACAGACTCAGTAAAGTGAAACTGACTGTGAATCTTGCAAAAACTGAATTTTGTCATGCTACTGTAACATTTCTAGGACATCTTGTGGGACAGGGTCGTGTTAAACCTTTAGAAGCTAAGGTCAGTGCTATCTCTGAGTTTCCTGTGCCTAAATGTAAAAGACAGCTAATGCGATTTCTTGGTATGGCTGGCTACTATAGGAAATTCTGTAAAAATTTCTCGGTTATTGCTGAACCTTTAACAAATTTACTTAAGAAAAGCACAAAGTTCAAATGGAATGACATATGTCAAGATGCATTTGATCGTCTGAAAGCCATACTAAAGAGTGCACCAGTTCTCTTGGCACCTGATTTTGACAAATGTTTCAAATTAGCTGTTGATGCAAGTGATGTTGGTATTGGTGCTGTTCTTTTACAAGAAGATAATAATGGTATTGATCACCCAGTTTGTTACTTTTCTAAGAAATTTAACAAACATCAGAAAAATTACTCTACCATAGAAAAAGAGTGTCTTGCCTTAATTCTGGCAGTCCAGCAGTTTGAAGTTTATTTAACTTCTTCAACTTCACCAATTGTTGTTTTCAGTGATCATAACCCTTTAAGTTTTTTACACAAACTTAAGAATAAGAATCAAAGATTACTGAGGTGGAGTTTATTGCTTCAAGAGTTTAATCTTGACATAAGACACATAAAAGGGAAAGATAACATTATACCAGATGCTCTTTCAAATGTCTGAAATTCCAATAGTTATTTTATCTAAATCATGTTCAAACTGGATTTGTATTTGTAATTTCATTACCTTGACTATTTTCATTAGTCTGAAATAATTTTATCTAAATCATGTTCAAACTGGATTTGTAATTGTAATTTCATTACCTTGACTATTTTCATTAGTCTGAAATAATTAATATTTGAGTTTGTCATTTCCTATGTAATACTTCAGTTAAAGTATCATAATATGTATGTAAATAATTTTGTAAAAAAAAAAGAAAGATTTTATTTCATAAACCTTTCTTTTTCTTTTCAAGGGGGGAAGTGTTATGTACATGCCCAGTTATTATTAGCTTTGTTCATGTGTGTATCTATTTTTGAATGGTTTTCCCCTTTTGCTATTTTTAGAACTGGATTCTCTCTTGTGGAATATTGTGCTGGAAGTTTCCAGGCGCTTTTACAATCTGTTTACTAGAAGTTATGCAACTAATTTTAACATGAATTTTCTGGAAGTTTCCCTGTTATTATAAAAGGAAAAGCTTTTTACATCTCGGTGTTCACTAGTTAATACATGATTGCCAGATTACAGTGGGGATTATCTTGTGTTTGTGTCATAATTAGTGCTTGGATTACATTCAGTTTGGAGTCGGATCAGACTAGACTAAAGTGAGGATTATTTCGTGTGATTGGATTACATTCAGTTTGGATCAGGATCAGACTGGAATTAAGACTGGAATAGTTTGTCTTTTGGATTTAACATCTAAGGTATTGTTTTGTACAATTGTAATATTGTCACTGATTATTTGATATTTTTGTTAATAAATTCTGTTAATTGTTATTGTTTGTTGCTGGCTTCTACTTTCTAGTTACGCCTGACTCGTAACAATGGGTTAAACCATACAAATCATTATGGATCAACAAAATTCATTTTCTTTCTGACAGCTGATTTAATTTGCAGCCTGGTATCGATCTTTATATCAACAGTAGGGACGCTCAGGGCTGCAGGGTACCTATCTGAGCGGTTTGGGACTTCAAGAGACAATGCAAGACTTGGACATTTAATTTGTGGTTATGTTTATGTTCAAAACCGCATATTTTCCCCTAAATATCAGTGCTAAATGCATCATTTGTACCTTTAAATGTTTAACCTTAAAAACACACACACACACACACACAAAACGAACGAACAAATAAAGCAAATTTACATTTCTGTTCGGATGGCAAAAAATTCAACTGTTCCATATCTGAAAGTAAAAAAAAAAAAAAAACAGCCCACGATGTCCTCAAAAGTGTATTCAGTCTTGCCAAACAATCAAATGATTGGTTAATCTTCACAACTCTGAGAAGTAAGTGGAAAAGGACATTTTCTGTTGGTTCAAAACAGGGCAATATTTCACTGTCAAAGCCTTTTTAGGCAATCTGATTTTTTGTCTACACGGTCACAAAATACAGTGTAACTGTCTTCGATAAACGAAGTAGAAGACGACAAGGATTGTGTTATGCAATATCCATATGGAAATTTCTTGCATAAATTAGAATTTGTTTTCATACCGGACCACATACCATAATCGACTCGTTCGATTTTTTTTAGTCTTAATTTCATAAATTGTCACAAGCCATGCACTTGGATACTTCGCGTTCACGTACTCTTGCTGTTTGTGTCGATTTAAAATGAGACGCGTAGAATGTTCAGTCTAGACTAATCTTAGGTCTTCGCTGTCCCTCAGTTTTCGTTGAATATCAGAGCAAAACAGTCTTGAGACTGTGGCAGCATTTAAGAAAATATAATTCGATTTTTTTCTTGAGTTGTTTAACTCTGAACCTTTCATACCCTTTTCATATCCTTCTCATACCCAATGTTCAGTCAGATTGTTTTGTGTCACTAAAAAGTGATTTTGCCAACTTTGACTTAAAGTGCAGAATTTCTACAATCCAAATTTGAACTTGTCCACTTTCAAAGCAATAGACTGTACAAGATGTTAACTTTTACACGATACTGGACCTCCTCAATCTCCTATTTCAACAGACAACCTACCTTTTTCTGAGAAGACTTCTTCAGGGACTAGTGTCCTTATCAAGGGTGTAAAATGTGGCTCCTGGTTTATGTTCCGCTTCATAACATTTACTTTTTTCAGACTCATTTAATGGTACAATGGTTGTAATCTTTTTCTGACACCAACAGTCACTAGACCATTAAATGAGTCTGAAAAAAGTAAATGTATTGGCAAAATCACTTTTTAGTGACACAAAACAATCTGACATGAATGGTTCATAAATCTCCATAACGGTATCAGTCTCAGGTACCTTGGCCGTGACAGGGACTTGTTCCTTAAAACGTGACTGAGGCGTAGACTTTACTGAATGAAGTAAGGCCTGTAGGCTTATTGCCTTCTTGGTTTTCCAGTTTTCTTTTTACTACGGGACATTCAGAAATAATATGAGCGGATTCTTTGCAACAATTACAAGATGGTTGAGAAATGGGATTTTGGCCTTTGGCTTCATAAGGAGACTTGGATTTGGGACTGTCCTGATTGGAGATGTCATTATGTTGATCAAAGTTTGGTTTAGGATCAACTAAATGAATAGAATGGTTTTCGAGGATTTGGTTTACTTATAAACAGGCTTTATGGGTCAAGGCAGAGTTATCCGGTAGGCAAGCAGATTCTCCTAAAGTTTCAATTTCTTTCTCGTATAAGAAAGTGGACATATCTGAATTAATGCATCTTTTGAATTCTTCAACTAACAATTATTGTCATAAGTTTTCCATAATCTGAGTCTACTTTCTTTGAATGACGCCACCTTCAAATAATTGTTGCTTACATCTAGCAAATTCAACATGGGTTTGGCCATTTTCTTTCCTTTTTTCCTATTTTTCCTATTTTTTTGTCTATATGCTTCAAGTACCGATACATAAGTCTTTTTGAAATCAATTCCTCAACATTATCATAATCAGAAAGCTGTTAATTACTGTAACGTGCAACGACCTGGTTACCCATCAAGGCACTAACCTAATGCACATTGCTTAACTATCAACGGAGAGAAAAACGCCAAACCGCATCGCTGTAAAAGCTAGCTCAACAGCAAGGCTGGTTTTAAGTGCTTATATATGTAACCTCTCTCCGTGACATTACTCCCCCCTTCGACAAGTCTCGACCCGAGACTGATATACAAGCATATATATATTCTTATAAACCAGGGGAATATACATGGGTAAGGCAACTCCAGTCCGGCAGTTGTCTTTATCGCTGCCCCCCCCCCACCAAATGTAACGTGCAACGACCTGGTCACCCATCCAGGCACTAACCTGATGCACGTTGCTTAACTATCACAGAGAGAACAAGAAAAAGTTGATGCAAAGCATCAAAGTCGCCGCAAAAAAAAATTGTTTAATGCTTCAAGAAAGCCAGGGCAAGTAAGTAAATGTCAGTTTTCATCAGCAGATTTTTTACCACTGTGACATTATGAAATTATTTGAATAGTAACCTATATCAAAACTTGTCTTCTGTTACAGTATCTAATACCCTAGCACAGCGCTCTCTTAGCTCTTTTCCAAACGACAAATATCAGACTCTTCCAAATTCAAAGAGTTGGCAGATGACAATTTAAAAAGCTGCAAAAATGGTGGAAAATTCGCTAGTAGTGGGGAAAAAGTATTTAGTATAGAAGAAATTGCTTATAACGAGCAATTTCTCCTTGACAAAAGAATTTGATAGCACACATGTGATAACCCGTGTTTGTTTGGGAAAGTGGTGAAAGCAGGGCTAAGTTACTAAAATGTTGCTGTCCTAGGAAAGTATGATTCAAGAGGACGTAAGTTTGCAAGGCATGCCTTCAATTTAAACAAGTCTAAGACTATAGTGTTTGGTGAACAGTGTTCATAAAGAATCATGGTTTTGCATCGCGCTTTATCATTATGAACAACACAGCGAAAAAGTGGCCTCTCTCCAGATTTTTTCCATAAATTAAATTTATGCAGAGCTCGTTGAGAAATAAACAAAGGAGTTCTAAACTATCGTTGTTGTAAAAACTAAACTTAGAAATAAGTAACCAATAATGGTCAGATACAATCATAACCATCATACCCGTTCTTCGGCGGAATTTAGCACAATTTCAGCAATGCACAATTTTAGCAGTGGTCATTCAACAAAAACACACAAATAGTAGGAAAAACTATCTACAAAATAATCAAAATGATTATTAAACCTGTGTACGAAGGTTGTACGAAACGACCAACTGGGTACGAAATGACCAAAATTGAAAGTATAAGTAGGTACGAAATGACCAAAATCGTACGAAATGACCTAGGTACGAAATTAACAAGGTACGAAATGACTGGAAACCTGTACAGCCTTGACCAATGGAAACAAGGCATTTATGTGGACGAGTCCATTTCTCACGAATAGCGACAATAAAAGAAATAATTAGGCGGTTTTTTGATGTTGTAAGTATTAATAGAACAAAAATAGTATCGTATTGCAATTTCGTAGTTTAAGAAAGAATTAAAAAGCCAGTTTAAGGCGAAGTAACGTTAGAAAGATTCCTTGTTAACCTAACACCCCTATAAAAACGAAATTCCCACTATCCATGTCCTAACTCGAAAAACTATTGAAAATATAGTCGCGCGCTTCTGCGCGGCGACTAAATACACCAAACCGCATCGCTGTAAAAGCTAGCTCAACAGCAAGGCTGGTTTTAAGTGCTTATATACATAACCTCTCTCCGTGACATTACCAAGTTGAAGAAAAAATATCGCGAGCCTTTTCAGTAACAAAACTTTGCAAAATTAAATTCCAGTGTTCCCTTTGGCCATTTCAAATTTTCAGTAAATCTTTCAAATGTGAAAAGTATTTATCAACCTCCTGTTCTTGAATGGAGGAAAGTCAGTCTGAGGTGTTTTGTTATGTCAAAGTCATTAATCACATGCATAGATGGTTTTCCTTTATTTTCTATTTCCAATTCTTTAATTTCTATTTCTTCTTTTTTTTTCTTATCCGAACTATAATTATTTTTCTTTCATTCTCTCCCCTTGTTCTAATTTGATTTTTTCCCCTGTAACAAATATTCTTTTTTCCATCTGTAGTTTCAATTTTTCTAATTCAATATTGACTTTACTGTCTGTCTCAGACACAAGAATGAGAGACAGAGCAGACGAATAAAATATTTCTTCATCAACTAAAAAATGAATAATAGAATTCTAAATTTCATGCTCTAACATACAGTAGTACCTTAAATGACAGTCAGTTTACAATGAGAAGCAAGATCCAATAAATCAAACGTTTTTGCAAAATTCAACAACTACTAAGAAGGCTCAGAATTTTTTGTTCAATAGCAAAAGTGTTTTAAATGATAAGATTCAGTCAAACAAGCTCTTCAACGGCTTTTTAGAAGACGATCTCTATGCTATTCTGACAGCCATGACGGCCGTTTGACGATAAATTGGAGAATGAGGCAGCCTACATTTAAAAATTGATAATGATTTGGCTAAAACTTTCTGAAGTATCTATAAATTTCAATTTTTAATTCAGTCCTACCTACTGTGGCCCGATTATGCAACCAAGGAGAACCATACGAACCAAGTTGTAAAAGAATGATTACCAATGGATAGTTTGAGTGAAGCTGTACAATGCTGCTCCACCTGTTTTAGATTATTGTGAAGTGATATTTAATGATGAGAGACGAGGTTCACACGACTAGAAGTAGTATCCATCCATTCATGTGTTTAGGTAACGCTTTCAGTGTCTCCATTACCGCATGTCACTGGCTGGTCTCTCTTCTAAACAAAGTAATTCCTTGGATCCACAACGTCCAGTTTAATGCAGAGAAATGACTCCCATTAGAAAATGACCCAAGGTCATTTCTCGACGTAGAGGAAATACCCATGGGTCATTTCTCTACGTCGAGAAATGGCCAATGGGTCATTCCTCTACGTCGAGAAATGATCCGTGGGTCATTTTTGTAATGGGGGTCATTTCTCTGCATTACACCGGCAAGGAGATATTTTTCTCAAAAAAAAAAAGTTTGAAGTAACATTATTCTGGCTATTCTATCGGGTTGAGAGTTTCATTTAACTCATTACCACATGCGGAAATTTTGGACTGGTCCAAATTCAAAGCATTTGCAGACGACAAAATAAAGGTGACTGAAATATTGAAATTTGTTCTGGAAGGGGTAGAAAACACTGTGGGAAAAGGAGAAAATGCTGGTTACCAGCATTTTCTCCTTTTCCCACAGTGTTTTCAAAAGGCTTCTTTCTCAGGGGCGTCAAAAGTAGGGATTGAGTGGTAATGGGTTAAGTTAAGCATGACAAGGTATAAGGTGTGCTATTTAATGAGTAGAAGTGTTCATTTGTATCTCAGCAATCTTTGCAAGTAAAATACAGAGAAAAGCGAGTACCACACAGACTTCCATGGAAACGGACTGGACTCTATTTCCGTGCGAGGTGTTTATTTCACACTCCGGTAATACGTAATATTCTCTGAAAATTTCAAATACAGTTGTCGTCACATCGCCGCATTTGTGGTCCAAAATATGATGAAAACATTTGTACAGGTATTCCATTTCTCTGAAAAAAAAAGGAAAACAAAGATTAACGCCTATATCTGCAAAATAAATGGAACGAAACTTTTGAGCCGATAAAAAATTAAAAAGAAATCGCTATTTCGAAGGTATTTATTTGGGGGGAAATGTCCCATCGGAAAATGTGAATAAAAGATGCACGTTTTGTACTGTCTAAGCTTGATCTACATTGTCTACATAATGTCAGTTAGTCGCGCCTGGGACCATAAAGGTTAACCCAGATAGCTCTAAATATTACAATTCCAGGAGTACGCTTGTGGTTGTGTTCGGCTTACGTCAATATCGTATACTATTATACCATTCTGCAGATAGTGTTGGTAGGGATCAGACGGCACTTTTTCTGCAGTATGATAGTGCATCTACAATTTCTGCCACCATGCAACATCTTTACCTTGAAACTATAAGGTTTATCCGTTTATGCTATGGATAAAGTCAATCAGCCAAATCATTCAGTGATTAGCTCGATAACCCAGTCGATCACGTACAGAGCTTAAAACCTAGTGGTCTCTGATTTGATCCCCTGTCCGCTTAAATGCTTTACGAGGACAGTTGATTTGATTTCAGACCGTTTTCTTTTTTTCTTGACTGTAACACATATTATATGCGGAGCCTTAAGAACGATTAAATTACAACTTCGGTTGTTATAGCAGATAAGGGGGTAAAGTTTAATGATACGCCCTTAAAGCCATAGGGAAAGAAAAAAAATGGTAAAATTTGATTGGCTGAAGAATGGTCCAGAATTTAGTCAACTACATGTATGTAAACATTGATGAAATTACAGATCAGATGGTGTTTGGAATAAATAAATATATTGGAAATGTTCGATATGACACCGGAAACGTCATAACAATGATTTCTTTGATAGCCTCCAGGAAATGAAATGCATTTTCTATCGATCCTTGTCTATGCAACATCCACTGTCTATACAGCAAGATTAACCGGAACAACACTTACACACATGTCAGGTTCCTAGCATCACTTGGTAGAATATTTTTGCACGATGCAAGTTCACGGGACAGTTCATTTAACACACATCTTCGGTTATTAGCGAACTCTGAAATATGAAATATTATCTCTTAACATCAGATATATCTTGGGTTGTAAAACTCTGTTCAGATCGCATTTGCAAACAATGAAGACGATCTAGAGCGTGCTGTCTGAACTTGGATATATATTATCCCATTTGGAGAGTTTTTTTCCCCGACCAGGGGAAATTAAGAAAAACATGTCATATTTATGTTTTAACTGCTGGCTTTAACAAGGTTGATATATTAATTGCTCGACAAGTTGTATTATTTTGTTCAAAAGTCAACGAATATTTGATATTTTTAATAAGATTATATCTCAAGAACCATATACTTGATCGAGTGTGAAAACATGTACATTTCTATTTGAAATTTGTATGACCAATTCCCTTCTTTTACATGTGTGTACTACACGGACAAAAAGATATTTCTAAAAAAGTTACACACCAAGACTTTATTTGAAGTATAGGTTCTTTTCTTTAATCATACTGTAGCTCTCCGAGACTATCAGGTATTTTTGCTGAATTTATAGGAGAACTAAAGGCGGCAATAATTACAAATAAAGAGTATAATTACTAAGCTTTGACTTCGTTCAGCACAACTTGTTTAGCATCACATGAACAGTCATTAATGACCGAGTAGAGTAACTACGAATTGAATCTATAAAGGCTAAATTCTTAAACCCCATACCACATAATCCCAAGTTTGAATGACCTTCGTAAAGGATACTTTTAGAAACAATAATGGGGAAAATGCTGGTAATCCGAATTTCTCAACACAGTTTGTATTCCATCAGAGACAAAATCAATCAGCTGAGCCCAATTTAAAGTCGTCTGCAGATGATTTCAATTTCGATCAGTCTACGAATTTGTCTTTTAGTAATGCGTTAAAAATGAAGGCAGTTCTGTAAGAAAAAAATATCTGGTTCCGAAGTACTACGAATTAGCCACTGCATTCCAATTATCGCCAATTATTGGCATCTCCTTTTGTATTGTTTTACCTTGTGACTCAATATTCGTACACACAGACTCGACAAAGAGATAATGCTGTTCGTAGCTTGCTTGACGATCATTGTATGCAGGTAACTGTTTACACAGTTCTTCTAAAGCACCGGTGTAGGCGCAAACAGCGTCTTCTTTTCCACTGAAAAGGTTGTAAGAAGTCAAATTCTTCAAAGATTTGATAGTAAGTTATCATTTTCCTATCATTAGTGCGGCGACCCAAATAAGTACCCTTTGAATCTCCTGTAACTGTCCTATAGACAACAGGTAAAGGCGCCGTCACACCATGACGTTCTGGTCAACGTTCTCTAAGCGTTTTGAAAATCGTTCGATTTTTGAGCCTTCTAGAATGAGGATTTCACATCTGGCGTGTTATTAATGTGTGCCTAACGCATGACTAGCGTATATCTAACGTACGAGAAGCGTGTAACAGCGACCAAGTAAGATACCTCTGATATCTCCATATGCATGGACGTTCGGTAAACGCTCGAATGACGCTAAATGAACGCCAAAATGACGTTTGTTTCACTTTAGTCACACGCTCCGTGCGCTAGGAGACCGTTCAGCGGTCGTTGACAGGTCGCCAGTGAGTCGTTCACTGCAAAGAAAACGATTAGTAACAACCATGTATGACGCTACCGTAACGACTGACTAGCGATAGCTGAACGCGTGTAATGCTCGATGAACGTTAGTAAAACGTCCCAAAACGTTCTTTAACGATCTTCAGCGTATAAAATTAAATGTTGAAGAACCTTGGTGTCAGTGAGAACTTTTGTGTGTGTTCAAAACTTTTTTCCGGACTAGCGTTCTCCGCCGATTCCCGGCGATCACCGACGATCACCGACGTTCACTAGCGTTCACACAACGCTCCTCTGGCGTAATCCCAGCGACCATGGGCGACTAACAACGTTTCCTCAAACGTCAGAAAACGTTGACCAGAACGTCATGGTGTGACGGCTCCTTAACAATTAGTTTATCAATGAGAGATATTATATGTAATACGCACCAATCAAATAGCGCATAATATATTGCCTATATAACCGTTTTGAAATAATGAAGCAATTCTTTTTTCAAAATATTTTTTTTCTGATAGAAAAAAGAAAAATGCTTCAAATTAAATTAAAGCAAGAAGAAAGGATAAAATTTATATTTATATTTTGATATGTCCAATCCCATTTCTTTAAAACTTTACAATTCTGACATTTTTAGAAATTTAACTTAATAAAAAACACAAACTGGCACATTTAGATAATAATAAAAATGAAGACTTTAAAATTCTGAATATGAGCAGCTATTCCCTGATATTCCAACACGGACAGATACAATATACCATGCTGTGGACATTAAACATTCAAAACCAGTGCAATAATGAATTCCAAGAAATTGGAGCATCTTAAAGAGGAAATCAAATATCTATTGGACAATGACTTTATTATAATGTAGTCAAAGTGAATGAAGTTCTCCCTGTATTCTTGTACCAAACCAGATGGAGCTTTTCCTATGTGCACTGACTATAGAAAGGTTGACTATGTGACCGAGACTGATTCGTTTCCTGCGCTAGGATTAGATGCCTGCATTGGTCATGCTAAAAATGTAACCAAATTCGATCTTCCAAAATGATTTTGGCAAATTACTCTCACTGAAAGAACTAAAGAGATCTCTGCATCTATTACTCCTGGTTGACTTTATCAGTACAAAGTTATACCGTTAAAGCAAAAAAAGTAAAATCGCCGGCAACATTTTTACGTCTTATTAAGATGATAACGTCTGGATTGGACGATTGAAGGTCTTACATCGATGACGTCATCATTCACAGCGATAATTGAGATTATCATCTGAAGACTTTCGGACAATTTTTTGACAGACTGTTTTCTTGTTAAAGGTGAATGTCGTTTTGACAGTCATCATTCCATATAATCTGTTTTCGTCTGCCGAGAAGTGGCTCAGTAATGACAAAACAATAACCACAGAATTTTCCGTAGTAACCTGCCATACCAAGAAATCTCACAAGTTGTCTTTTGCATGTACGTACACGCAAATCAGAAATAGCTTTTACTTTAGCTTCAACGGGTTATACATGTCCCTGTCCAACAACATGGTCCAAATATGTTAAACTAGCATAACCTTGCCAAAGTAAAAGCCATACTAAAAAGTAAATCAGTTCTTTTAGCTCCTAATTTCGAAACAGAATTTAAGTTTGCAGCAGATGCTAGTGAAAATATGCAGGTGGTATTTTACTTGAAGAAGATTGTAATTGTGTAGATCATCCAGTTAGTGATTTTTCTAAAATGTTTGACAAAGATCAGAAAAACTACTCGAAAATTTAAAAAGAGTGTTAATGTCTCATTCTTGCTCTTCAGCTCTTCCTAATACATTTTCTGTCATCTCCTGAACCCATCATTATATATAGTGATCATAATCTACTAATTTTTATCCATAAAATGAAAAACAAGAACCAGCATTTACACCGGCGGGGTCTGTTTTTACAAGAATACCGATATAACATGGATATCAGACACATAAAAGGTAGGGATAATATTATCCCTGATGCTTTGTCTAGAGTTTAACTTGAAATTAGTTTACATTTATCTTTATGTGTAATAACATTTCCATGCACACTTAAGTGTAATGACATGCTTATAGTCTAACAGAAGAAAGTTTTACTTCTTAAAACTTTCTTAGGAAGGGAAGTGTTATATAACTAGGATATACATATAACCTGTTTTCATTATCACATTCATTTATATATACAGAGTATTCTAGAAACATAAAGAACATTCACTGATTTTTCCCCATTGTGTTTTTTTAGAAAGGGGTTGTTATTAAACAAGTTGTTTACCAATCCATGTTGCCATCTTTCTAGAATAGACTACTCTACTACTTTTGCAGCTGATATGACTAGAAGTGACTTACTTATCATGATTTTAAACTTGTGACTTTGAGGATTTTACAGAATGAGTGAGAAGTGTTTGATTTAACTTGGGATTTAGATCTTTAAGTTATAATTGCTATTTCTTAAGCAGGTTGCTCATATCTATTTGCGAAATAGAACTATTGTTATTTTAGGTTTTAGGAACCAGAAATTTCATACTTTTTGTAATGTAAAAGTAATTCTTAATTTTAACTAACTCTAATTTTTTGTTATAAAATACATAAAAAAAAAAAACAAATGTCAAACTTTCACTCAAATTAAATCTTATTCTACTCTTTTGTCTTTATTCCTTAATAGATATTGTTAACTGTTAAAGCTTGTGGCTGGTTTTCTTTCTGTTAAGCTTGTCTCGTAACAATCGAACCAGGAAAATAATTGAATCTACTGGGCTTCAGACTGTTTTAATGCATTATACTTCAACAATTTTAATTCCAAAGTCTTGCATTATCTTTTAAAGTCTACCATCCGGCTGAATCCTGCTTACAGTCTCAGGGTGTTCCTGTTGTAAATGCAAAGATCGACTAAAAGATCCAATTTTATTAAAGACACCTAGAAAGACGGGGAATTCAGCCCTGTTCTTACATACAGGCATCCGCATTGGCCATGATTCGAATGTACAACTCATTAGCTCACCACTGTAAGGACGGGAAGATAAATTTGAAGAATTTTAACCCTTGCGTTGCTAAATAACTCAAACAAAAATATTTTAAATTTGATTTCAACAGAACTGTTTTGGACATTGTAGATCAAAGATCAGAGTCTAATCTTGATCTGCGCTGTTCACAAAATCAACCCGAGCCGCGCTCAGCAACTTTATGGTGGCAAGAATTGAAATACTGTTTAACGAAGAAAAAGTTCTCTGTCCTCTAATGTAAGGTGAAGCATGGTGAAATAAAAAGAAAGCCTCCCACAAGCCATGCTTCTTTTTCTAAAAGCTTTTCTTTGATCAGTGTGTATATGTGGGAGTTATCGAAACAATAAACATTATTTTTATCAGTATTGCTGTGGTAGTAAACTGTTGTTGCTGTTGTTATCATCATCATCAAAGCGCATGATGAAAAAAATACCTACCGGCACATCGACTCCCCATACCCAATGGCTTTATTGTACTCTTCAAATACAGTTTTGGACACGCTTCTATCGTTATACTCGGCCAGTATCGAATCCAGATTGAGCTGGCAAGTAGATTTACTTGTGCAACCTAGAAAATATAACAACACTTTGACTGCCCAGTTTCACGCATGGCACTATTGTAGATAGTGTAGACGAAGACCACATATTACAGAATGTCTATTTCCGATCAACACTGGTCAATATTTGGTGTCCGCTGGTCTGTTCTTGTTTTCTCTAAAGAAAGTCTATATCATTTAACCCATATCCATTTTTCCCGGTGAAAGATCCATACATGTATAATTAATTAAAGCCCTATTTACATACAGGATGATAACACGAACTGTAAGACTTAAATATGCATAAATACGCATAAAAACTGACAATTGGTTAACGTGGTGGATAAAAAGAAAGTGAAAAATGAGAAGTAGTTAATCATGAATGAGAAACGACATACTAATGTACTACAGCGAATAAACAACGAATATCAACAAACGTCAGCCACTTCCGAACGAAAATCTTCCGTGTCGTCTCCATGCGCTCAGAATTAATTCCTACGAAGAAATCTGAAAGAACGTCAGTAACCAACGGGCCACTAAGCGCACGACGCACTAGCTTTTTGCTAACGGTATAGAGGAAGATCACGCGGTAAAAAACGTGGAGTTTGATCTTGAAATTACATTGTCCGATAGGACGATATCTTTCCCTTCCTCGACCGAAATATTCGGGTTTTCATTGTCAATTCACCTTATCAGCAGGATAATCGGTTAATTCGCAGGAAGTAATTTAAAATTTGTTTGAAAATTTCCTCGTTCGAATGCCACAGTAGAGATAACAAACCTCTGGCGAACTGTGGACGAACAAACCGTTCGTACTGTCGAAATCTTTTGACACACTCATTGAAAAACAATTTATGCGTACGTAGTCCATCTAAATTTAAACGATCTTATACTGGAGAGCTAACAAACGCTCGCATATGTCTACGGATGCCATTGCCACTGTATTCTAACATACGCCGCGTTTATTCTTTATCGTATAAAAGTGCCTTTTAAGATCACGATATTGATGGGTCAATTATTAAAATTGGTGTCAAAAAATCTTCTGGTCAACAAACTCTTTACTTGAAGGCAGAAACAGGGGTTCCCATGCACTTGTGCACCAGTCAGCCAGATGGAAATATGACGGAATTTACCCTACATTTCTCGCGCTTCACGTAATACTGTATTGCGTTCTTATGCGGAAAGGATACAGAACGGGAAGTTATCAAAAACAACAGTACTTGATTTTGATGTAAGTCCCCTAAGAAAGGGGTTAGAAGCAGGAGTGAATATATATCTTCGATTTATTTCATGCTTTCCGGTAGGATATCGAGAAATAGCAGTGAAAATATTTTTCGATCTTACACCGGTACCACCAGTGAAAATAACGATTTTCACGTTCTTGTTGCCTAGGTAAATTGCGCGTGCTTAACAACCAGATGGGAAATATGACGTCATATACCGTACATTTCTCGCGTTTACATTTCTCGCGCTTGACGTAACGTTGCTATGCGGGAGGGGTACGTCACGGGGAATAAGGGAATACGGGAAAAGAACTGTACCGCATTTTGATAAAGCTCCTCCTAGAACGGTTAAAAAGCATGAAATAAATAGAAAGTTTGTTTTTTTTTGGTGAAAGATCGAAATTTATTTCATCTCGTGAACACCATCTGTAATATTTTCACGAGTGGCTGCGCCACTCGTGAAAATATTACCGATGGTGTCCACTCGATGAAATGAATTTCGATCTTTCACCGAAAAAAACAAATATCCTCTATATCTCCCACTAATAAAACTGAATACTTCAATTATAGGACTACATGAAATGCAAGGCCCACTTACTGCATAATTGATCTGATGATTCGAAAAGCAGCCATTTGTCTAAGTATACATCTTCTTTAAACAGATCGAAGAAAGGAAGGTTGTTCTGTAAAGTGACATTCTCACAATCTTTGTAAGACTCTAGCATACACGTCAAATTGCTGCGGTATTTCTCTCTATGAAGACAAAAAGTATCCATCGAGAAGTTAACTCCTTCAAAATTCGCAACCATCACTGCTACTTTTTTTTAACCTTTTACCACAAAATCTCAAGTTGTAACGACCATAAATAATAAAACTTTTTAATGACAATGTAGTAAAAGGAAAAATGATGGTAACCATGATTTTCTCCTTTGCCAAAATCTGTACATGATGAAGCATTCATATAAAGAAGAGAAGACTACAAAGTATTATTAATGTATAAGAATTATACTTAGATGGAGATAAATATACATAACAAGAGAAGTTCGCATTGCTAAAGAGACAGCATTGTTAAAGAGATTTTTGGTGTAAACATGGAAGGTTTAGAGATAAAATAATTTCCAGAGAATATCCAGAAGGGACACTGCACGGTGGAACATGGTCCGCCTACAGGCCGGATCGCAATTCGTTTAGTTTCTTTCTTTTGGAATACCTGTAGTCGTTAGATTATATACCAATACAAACAAACACATGTGTGCCTCTAATAGCGTCCGTTTTCACCAACCATTCTTAAAACGTTTTTGTCTTGATCTTCAAGATGCTCTGACTGTGAAAGTAACATGACTTCTGATTGGCTAAACCAAATGGTTTAGCCAATTAGAAGTCATGTTACTTTCATACTGACAAAATTCTGAAGAATAAGACGAAGAACTTTTTTTAGAATAGTTGGTGAATACGGACCCATGACAGAAAATAGGAAGATATCTGCAGATACTTGTCTTGATGAGCTCCTGTTTATGTGAACCGTTTCAAAGATCAAGTACAAAAAGAGAAAGCTTCGAAAGGGTCAGGATCAATAAATATAGGTGAAATACAGAGCAATCTTTTAGTAACAGGCAGCCTTTAATCGTAGCAATCAGATTTAATCTTTAACGTTCTAAGTTAGTAACATGAACCTTTCAAACAATTAGTTAATGTAGGACCTGTGTAATGGAAAACAGCTATTTCCAGTGAAATGCCATCCTGCAAAATTAGCTATAATTAAAAATGAGTATTATTGAACTACTTTCGCCATTTTTTTTCATTTTTTCCTTCTTTGAATTAGCATTTATAAATCTAAAACCATAGATCTATATTCTCAATTCAAAAAGAGATAATAATTACCTCCCTTTTTCAGAAAACTAACAAAAGTATAAAAAAAAATAACTTCAAGATAGACATAAACGGAATATCTGATCCGTTAGAAATGTGCAAAAATATTATTTCTGCATAAATTCTTATTTATCCTTATTTATCAACCAATTAGAATATTTGCCCCATGTTCACCGGAAGTGCATTACACAGGTCTGACCTTAAAGATCGAATGTTGCTATTTAAGTGACTTTTTTCAGGGAAAAAAGTCTTTTTATCGTTCCATGCAGTCTGATCTTGATCTACGCTGTCTGCAAAAGTCCTTAAGGTTCTTTGACCTATTTAAGGGTTAGTCTCTACTTGAATTAAGAACTTACAAGCACACACGGCTTAATGGGATGTCAAATGCAACATTTATCAGAAATTCTGGCAATATGTCATCATAACACTCTTCGAACAATCTGTCTCTGGCTTCACATCCCTTTGTCCTTAGGTAATCTGTAAAGGTTCGAGTCATTTTCTGGCTAAAAGCTGCCTAAGGCATCTCCATGATGTCTAATACCAGAGCACCAGATACGAGGAGTTATTTTGATTTCAAACTTAAAAAATATTAATTACTCTCCTTTAAACCCTATGTTGTGGGTACTCGTTAGAATCGTCTCATCGAGACGATTCTAACGAGTACCCATATCATAGGGATTGGAAGAGAAATAATGCATTAGGAATTCAATAACTCCATCTTACCTGGAGCTCTGTATTCCGAACAAGTCATCACATACATGTAATTATGGATCCACGAAAATCGTTTTATCTCACAGCCGACTGATTAATGAGGTAAAATGGCCCTTTGACATGCGGAAGATTGGCCTATAACAAAAAGTTACTAGCATTTTCTCCTTTTCCCACGATGTTTTCAACATCTTCCTTCCTCAAGACCGTTAAAATTCGGGCTTAGTGATGGTTTTACAGGGTTAACAGAGAAGTAACTTCATCACGGGCAAAGCTCACTAATTTGTCTTGTGTCCTTCATAAAAACAAGACCACATGGTCTCAGTCATGGTTTGCCATGGAATAATGCAGGGGTACCAAGGCGAATCAAACCATGTACATCCTAATATCAAATTCCCCATGAGAACCACTTGGTAACCTAACAGCTAATCGGTAGGTACAAACTTGTGATTGGTTGCACCCGTCAGCTTTTTTTTTTTGTTACCTCTTTACCAAGCAATCCCGAATTTTGGGGACTCTGAGTAAGAAAGTACTTGAAAACATACTGGGAAAGGAAAAAAAAATGCTGGTAACCATCGTTTCCTACCCTTCGCAAAACATTATTGTTAATTTTTGAGTCGCATTTACTTTTTCGTCCTCAGATGCTTTCAATTTGGACTGGTCTAATATTCTATCGTTTGGTAAAGAGTTAGGCAATCCTCCGATGTCCGTTGTAGTTTATCCGTTGTACATCTTGCATCTTAAACTATTTTCTTTGAATTCCTGTCGACTCACAACACCACTTGGTAGTTTTCAACTACACGGCATTAAAAAAAATTCAAACACCATCCTCTGTGAAATTGGTAGGTGTAAATCATACTTTAATTTCATTTTTAGCGTCCTTTCTGAGGGATACCATCTTCGCGAGGCAAGGTTACGATCCGTACGTGGATCTTACTTTGGCGGATCGAGCCCGATTTCGAGATTCCCTCGATAGGCCTCCTATTGGATGCTGCTTATTATCTCCCTTTAAATAATATTTCCTATAGCTAATGAAATATCGTTTTACAAACCGACATTCTACGGTCAGGTGCTGGGATATAGCCTTAAACCTATGCTAATTTCTTTGTCACACTGAAACTCTCTGTAAATATTGTTCGTCTATGTTTTTTTTCGGTAATAAATCATTACAGATCCTGCACACATCCAGGGAGGTATTCGTGTTTACCTTCTATTTTTATCCGAAAAGTCACGACCTTGTTCTATTTTCATCAAGCTATAAGGGCTAGCTGCAACAAATGAAAATGCGTATCGGGGGAATGTCGAAATCAGGCTCGATCCGCCAAGGCTAGAGTTGAGTAGTGGATCGTCACCCTTGGCTTGCGAAGATTGGATACATATAGGAAGTTTTTAGGTTGTGAAACTTTTACCAGTATTTTCTCTTTTTTTCCTGCAGTCTTTTCAGTCGTTTTCAAGAGGATTATTACAACTCGGGATTGTTCGGTAACGGTTTGATAAACATTTTATGTTTATACGCTATGTAAGCTAACCAGGGTCCACGTTAATGATATTTTAACCCCTTACCACACAATGATGACTCTTAACACCCTTGAAAGAGATGGCTTTAGAAAACATTGTGGGAAAAGGAGAAAATGCTGGTTACCAGCATTTTCTCCTTTTCCCACAATGTTTTCTACGCAATCAAAGAAAACTCATTTCATATGAGCTACATTGAAACTGTTATCAGCAAATGCTTTCAACTCAGACAGGTCTAAAATCTTGCCATGTTGTAAAGGGTTAATCTCCTTTCACGGTCTATACAGTACTGGGACAAGACGTAGGGCTTCTTTAATATCAGACAAACCCTTCATTTTCGACAAAGTGACGTCCGATTATATAAAAGGAGAATAAAGAATGAATGAGTTTAAAACCAGACTAAAAGAAAACTGGCAATAGAAAGAAGCATAGATAAAAATCCAATAGGATTAAACTCCCCACCTGCCCCAATCTCTCTCTCTCTCTCTCTCTCGCTCTCCCTCTCTCTCTCTCTCTCTCTCTCTCTCTCTCTCTCTCTCTCCCTCTAAATCTTCCTTTCTCTCTTTCTCTATCCTTTTCCCACTGTCTTCTTTCTCTCTCGCTCTTTTTCACTCACTCGGACTCTCTATCCCCTCAACGCATATGTATGCATGGTTAAGATAGATGCATGTATACTTACCGTGGTGTCCATGGTCGTGAGGTAGAGCGTCGGCCTCATAACCAAAAGGTCCTGAGTTCGATTCCCGGGAGCGGGTGTCAACTTTGGGATTTTTCATTGGCCCACACATTCGGCGCGAGTACTGGTGTAGTTCCCAGGAAGCAGAATCGAGAGAGATTGGTATAAGTTGTCAGAACTTGTTTCTCAATCGATGTAAAATAAATATGTTTAAACTAACTTACCGCATAACAGAGAGGTTGTATTAAATATACTAAGATTTTGCGGGATGTAGTCGATGAACAAAAACTGTGTCTCTTCAACTGTTACGTTGGGACATGCTGTTAAATTTGTCAGTATACAGTCGACTGCACCTTCGTTTGAGGTCCTTGGTGTACAAAAATAGAATATCTAACTTAATAAAATCTCTTAACGACTCTAGTCAAAAGGTATCAAAAACCTTACCGGAAAAGAAAAAAAGCTGGTAACCAGCATTTTCTCCTTCTCCTACGATGTTTTACAACCACATTAAAGTCAAACACTCAGCCAATTTTCATATGTCCTTTGCGGAGGCGTTAAGCCATTACCACACAATCCCTATTTTTGACGACCCTGAGAAAGAAGCCTTTGGAAAACATTGTTGGGAAAAGGAGAAAATGCTGGTAACCAGCATTTTCTCCTTTTCCCTCAATGTTTTTCTAACATGCTGGAAACAAATTTCAATTTTTGAGCTACGTTTATTTTGTCGTCTGCAAGTGCTTTCAATTTGGACAAACCCGAAATTTTGTCGTTCGGTAATGACTTAAATTTGGTCAAGGCTAAAATGTTGTCGTTTGGTACATAATAAACATTTCATTATTAATATCTTATTTTACACAAAACCGCTAATAAATTTATTTTACGACTTGCGTAGGTTATTAGAGACACATTTCACTGACATATAAAACAGACAAACTGTTACGTTCTAAAATTCTGAATTTGCAACAACGCTCCAGAATCAACTCGCAAAAGAATGGAACTACGCCTGTTATCTGAGTTAAAGTTCTTTATTTTGTACAGTTAAGTCTATTAACCCTTTCCCAAACGATAAATTTTCGACTCTTCCAAACTCAAAGAGTTTGCAGACGACAATTTCAAATTTGATAAAAATGGCAGAAAGTTGTCAAAATTGGGTAGGAAACACTGTGGCAAAAGGAGAAATTGCTCGTTACGAGCAATTTCTCCTTTTCCCACAGTGTTTTCAAAAGACTTGTACCGCAGACACGTAAAGACCAGGGCTTGTTTAGGAAAGGGTTAAAGCGTTATGTCAAGACAGGATTTGAGAGTATTTCCACACTAAAAACAGTTTTTTAAGTGTTAACCCATTACCACACAATCCCTACTGTTGACGACCCTGAGAAAGAAGCCTTTAGAAAACATTGTTGGAAAAGGAGAAAATGCTGGTAACCAGCATTTTCTCCTTTTCCCACAATGTTTTCTATCCTTCACAAAACAAAATTCAAATTTTCAGTCACTTTTATTTTGTCGTCTGCAAATGCTTTCGATTTGGACAAGCCTAAAATTTTGTTGTTTGGTAAAGAGTTAATGTAATTGAAATGTATTTTCTACCATGCACTACGCAAGTCATTTCCTTAAGTCATCAGTGGATCTGCAGAGAAATAAAAGACTTAAGTTATGTCTTGAGACCAGGCCCAGGACTTGCACGAATTACTAAATAGTTGCCTTGGTGTTGCTAAACTATTGATGAAAGCGTCGTAAAACACATTCATTCATTCATTCATTCATTCATTCATTCATGTACCTGCAGAACTCATCCCGCACAGCCAAAAAGACGTAGTCCGAGTCCACACCATTACCAAGTGGGACGTAGTTTCTGTTATAGACAGATTGTAACGTGGCGTTGATTCCTTGTTCCAGGGTTTGAAAACACGGAGTAACGGTATTTAAAACATCACTACAGTCCGCTTGCACTCCGCTGTACAGCCAAACTGAAAGCATAGGAAGAAATGTTCACCTTTACCCTTGAACTGATAAGCGCCCTCACTCACCTGTTACGGACAGTGTAGATCAAGATAAGTTATGCATTGCGAAACCATCATCCCATTATTCACACATGACTGAACGTTTTTACTCAGACTAAACCCTACGAGTATACTGACACTTGCAGAGATAAGTTCTTTTAGTTCTATTTATTGCCACAGAAAGTCTAAACAGGCAACGACTTTCCATCTTGCTCGGGAACTAATTATATCTCAACCAACATCCTTTCATTAGAGTCGGGAGGATGAATCAGTTCTAATAACATTTTAAAAATCTTTTCGTACCTAGGTGTACTAACAGACAAAGTACACACTTTAAGCATATCCGGGTCTTTAATTCCATATTCGAAATAAACAGCGATTCATAAAGAAGACATGTAAATCCCAGTTGTTACAACTGTTGTGTGAACATTACGATCAAAGTAAATCGTAGTTATCAGAAAACTTAATCGGCGATTTTATCCTTAAACAATTTTCCAATTCATAGAGTGTGTCGAGTATTTGGGCGTGTCCAATAGGATTTTAAAGCTGTGACGACAAGCGTTCGAAAGCTAGTCCTCCTTTCCTAATATTGTGCAAGCTTCTGGTATCCCGCTCTTAGAGCCGGTGTAACGTTGTAAAGTGACCCCCATAGAATAATGACCCCCCGGTCATTATTTTATATAGAATAATGACCCCTCTCTATAAAATACTGACCCCCCTTATAAAATAATGACCCCTCCTGATTTTATCTATAAAATATTGACCCCCACCTAACTTATTGCTAATTTAACATACTCTACATGTATATCGATTCCAATCACTGTCGTGTTTATTTTTTGTTGTTGTTGTTTTTGTTGTTGTTGTTGTTTCTACTGGAGCTGATGCTGACATAGCTCGTTTTAACGTTATTTTGTATGCTACTAATTTTGTTTTCAACTTAAAGGCAACATTTTTCTCTACTTCACCTGACCTTAGATAGCCTTTGTTCATACCGCGGTGACATTGCTTAAAATCATTGTGCTAAAAAGCCAGGCTTTGAGTAACTCTTAGCAATCAAAGTAAATGGAAAATAAAGACCAAAGATTACCAAGGGTATGTCCTGATCTGAACTGCAGCTTATCCGTCCTGTCAGTCGAAACAGCCGTATTATCGAGCGCTGCATATTGAAGTGTCCATTGTGGTTGAACGGTTCCCTTTAACATCAAAGAAATAAAACTGCAACCACCGCACAGTATTGCGTGTATACTAAACTATGAGGCGACTGAATGGACCCTAGCTATTGGAACCATTTTGACTCGTATAGCGCATTGTAAAAGCAGCAGAAATCGTTCTGTTGTAAAGCAAATTGTCGGGTACTTGTTTATTTAACACCAAATCTGAGTGTCATTATAGATACCTAGATAACTATCTCGCTAAAGTGACTAAATGTCAACAGAATCACTCTAATATGCAACCGCCAAGTAGGACAGTGTGTATGCCAGACACCCATACACAACCCTGGTAGGCCTCGAACTCACAACGGTGAGGGGCAAGTGATTCTCGGTCGGACACCTTAACCATTTGTTCTTTCCACACAAATAGGCATCGGTAGTAGTTCTTAATCTCTGAAAATACTGTACTGTACAGACGAATCAGAACCCATACAGATGCGGTGGAAGCGCCTAACCAGCCAGTTTGAATCGGTTCCGCCCAATAATGAATGGAGAGTTGCGGTCAAAAAATTCTGTACGTACGGACGGACGCATGCACGGACGGGTGCCATTACACCTCCGATGCCTATCGGTGGAGATAATTATGTTGTAAGTGTACCTTAGTTGGGTTAGGGTTAGAGTAAGAGTTTGGGTGTGTATGTGGGGGGTCGTTATTCTATAGGGGGTCACAATTCTACGTGAGGGGTCACTTTTCTACGTGTGGGGAGGTCATAATACTATGACCCCCCGGTCATAATATTATGATCGGGGAGTCGATATTCTATATAAAATAATGACCGGGGGGTCATTATTCTATGGGGGTCACTTTACAACGTTACACCGGCTTTTAGAGCCGGTGTAATGCAGAGAAATGACCTCCATTACCACTCTCTTGCACTCCGGACCACCTCTGTAGTGGGCTCAGAAAGTAGTTCGTCATTACGTGATACTTTCGTCACATGACCAGAACTCAAAATGGCGATACAAACGCCGGTGAAAGAAAGACCAATATCGATTACTTTATGTGCTGTTGAAACAGCATACGACCAATCAGACTAAGTGGTAGGAAATGTGAAAAAGACGGATTTTCTGAAAAGCTTGAATGTCTTTTAAAGGACCATAACTTGTTTTTTTAATCTTATAACCTAAGATTTATCGGTGTGTCTGTCGCGAATTCTGCGAGTTTTTTATCCTTTTGTCACAATGTTTTCAAATATTACTTGTTGAATCACCTGTTTAGGTAATTTCAGTTACTCATGTAGTAAGAGTACATTTTTGTCTACTCCGGTAAGACTCCGGTTTTATACCAAGTTAAAGTTATACTCCGTTTATTGCTCCTTTGGTGCGCTAATTGGGTGTCAACTGATTCTTATGTTTCATATGATTTTCATGCAGCGGAGCCAACGGAGCACTAAAACCATATAAATAACAGGGTTTGAATGACGAATGGGGAGTTTGAAAAGGAGTTTGGAAAGCAAACCAGAATAAAAAGAACGTAAAAGTGTTCTTTCGATAGCTGTAAATCGGCTAATTAAAATAAGAAGAAAAACAAAGAAATGAAAATAAAAAAGGTTCTTTGGATAGCTGTTGTTGGTCAGCTAATTAAAAATAATGAAGAAGATTGTCTTCGTTGCTGTTATATTTTGGCTTATAAATAGATGAATAAAATAAAGAATGAAAATAAAGGAAGTAAGCTGAAACTACGGACTTGTTTAATATAAAATCCAATGCGTAGAGAATTAAACCAAGGACTAAGAGGATCTTTGCGACATTGTTTGGCGCCGGAACCCGGGAACAGAATCAGACTTGAGAATTTCAAACTCATTAAACCATGGCGGACTTGAAATACATTAAAGGTGTAAGAACAAGATACCGGAACGTTTTAGAGAATGAACTACAACGATGTGCTTCACTAATAGACAGTGACTTTGAACTCGAGACTAAAGAAGAAATACTAATGAAAGTTAACAAGTGCATAAAGACACTGGATATATATCATGAGAAACTTGAAGACAAATCTAAAGAATTGTGTTGTGCTATTGACGACTCGGACGAGGATTTGGTTGGCAAAATTCTTAATGAAGACGGATTTCTTTGTGAGCAGGTTATCAGTAGCCGTATTGAACTTGAGGAATTCAAGGATTCGATCCTTGACCAACAAATAAAACACGAGGAAAAGTTTGACCAAAGTACTGTGGAAAAAGGAGATCATCTTGTTAAATTGCAAAGTGAGTTGCAGAAAATGGTCATGGATCAGATGAAGCTACAACAAGAGTACTTTGAAAGGCAAGAGAAAGGACGTCATGATCAATCCACTGTAAAACTACCTAAATTAGAAATGATACAATTCGATGGTGACAAAATCAAATGGACAGAATTTTGGGATACTTTTGACTGCGCTGTCCACAGAAACAAAAAACTGTCTGATGTAGAAAAATTGACATACCTGATGAATAAATTGACCGGAGAAGCTAAGAAAACAATATCTGGTCTAGCACTATCGAATGATAACTACCGAGTGGCGGTAAACCTCTTGGAAGAGAGATTTGGAAGAAAACAAGATATTATTGACTTACACTATTCGCATCTGATGAATATCCAAAGACCGGAAGAAACAGCCGAGAGTTTGCGCTCATTTTTAAGTGAAATTCAAAGACATCTGAGGAGCCTGGAGGTTTTAAAACAGGATGTGAACCAAGCAGTATTTGTATCTATGATAAAATCCAAATTGCCGACTAAAGTTTTGGTTCAACTTGAAATAAAAAAAGATATCAGTTCTTCATGGACAGTTGCTTGGTTACTGGATGAGCTAAAACATTACGTAACTGCCATTGAATCTGCTGTTCCAGAACAGACATCTTTCCAATATAAAGGAAATGCACAAACTTCATCTCCCGATAAATCACGAGTGGAAAGTGGCTCCGGAAGGAAAGAGAATGCTCCGTTAACTGAAGTGAAAAGTTCAACGGAGGCTTTATTCGTGGCCTCAAATCGGAATAAGGTGGATAAACCTGTCTCTACAAAATTCTCAGCTGATCAGTGTAGATACTGTACAGAGAAACACTACAGTGATGAATGTTGGAAATATAAGACTGATATCGAAAGAAAGAAACAATTAAAAGGAACCTGTTTCAGATAATTACGTGAAGGACATTTGTCCAAGGATTGCAAGAGAAACAAAACATGTGTTTATTGCGGAGAAGAAAACAAACATCACCGAAGCCTTTGTCCGAAAATGTTTGAAACTAAGACACTTCATGAATCTTCAAATATGAGTTTCATTGAAAAGAATGATCAAACATCTGAAAAGACTCCTAAAGAAAATTTCTTAGTATCATCCAATGATATGGTTCTAATGCAAACTGCATTTGTAGAAATTAACAATCCGAGAAATGCTTTTTGTCTTAAGACTCGACTACTACTCGATTGTGGTTCGCAACGAACGTATATAACGGAGTCACTGGCAAATCGGCTAGGACTAAAACAGGAAAGTGAGCAAGAAATACAATTATCTACTTTTGGTAGTGACAATCCAAAGGTAATTAAGACAGCTTTAACAACGTTGTCTCTAAAATTGAATAATGGCCAATACATGAATGTGACAGCTAATATAGTTCCTGTCATATGTGGAGGCATCATCAGAAATCATATCGATATGTCGTCGCTAGGACATCTTGAACATTTGTTAAAGAGTGTAGATATGGCAGATACAATTCCGACAGAAACTGAGAGCTCAAGTGTTGAAATTCTAATCGGAAATGATTACTACCTTGATTTAGTATTGCCACATAAGCTTGAGCTGCAGCCCGGATTATATCTACTTAGTTCTAAATTCGGTTGGATCCTGACTGGACGTACAAGTGAAGTAAACAAAGCTGTGAATGAAACAAACTTACTGATTCTTTCCCACGAATCAAATTTGACGAAGAATGAAGCGTTGATTAGTTCTGTTAATGTGATCCAAATGAAACCTAAATTCGAAGACTTTCGGACTATCGATAGTATTGGAATAACGGACTCGACTATGGAAGAAAAAATGTGGACTTCTGTACACATGAACAATGAGCAACATCAAATTCAAGAGGAAGTCAAAATGCTTAGCGCAAATCATAACGTAAATAAACAGTCTGTGGTTGGTCCGACATCTCAGTTTTCCTTGAATACAAATAAATTTTCTTTGATTAGTAGGTTATTCAGAATACCTATCTATACTTTACGGTTCATTAAATGTCTGAAAAAGGCTAAATGTAAAAAGGGTCCATTGAAGAGCCAAGAAGTGCTGTTTAGACCACTAAAATCTGCTGAGTGAACTCTGGATTAAGGTGTTAACGATGTTCGTCAACAACCTTCAAATAATATTTCAAATCTAAAGGCAAGACATTTAAGACTGGGCCAGCGGTGGAATCAAGAGCATAAAGAAAATAAGGGACAGTTGTCATATTGAAATAATTTTTAACTTTCTGAACTTCAACTAACTGATTTTAAAGAATGTGTTAAATTTGAATTCTCATTAACTCATTATTTGATTTTCCCTCAGGTGGGAGTGTCGCGAATTCTGCGAGTTTTTTATCCTTTTGTCACAATGTTTTCAAATATTACTTGTTGAATCACCTGTTTAGGTAATTTCAGTTACTCATGTAGTAAGAGTACATTTTTGTCTACTCCGGTAAGACTCCGTTTTATACCAAGTTAAAGTTATACTCCGTTTATTGCTCCTTTGGTGCGCTAATTGGGTGTCAACTGATTCTTATGTTTCATATGATTTTCATGCAGCGGAGCCAACGGAGCACTAAAACCATATAAATAACAGGGTTTGAATGACGAATGGGGAGTTTGAAAAGGAGTTTGGAAAGCAAACCAGAATAAAAAGAACGTAAAAGTGTTCTTTCGATAGCTGTAAATCGGCTAATTAAAATAAGAAGAAAAACAAAGAAATGAAAATAAAAAAAGGTTCTTTGGATAGCTGTTGTTGGTCAGCTAATTAAAAATAATGAAGAAGATTGTCTTCGTTGCTGTTATATTTTGGCTTATAAATAGATGAATAAAATAAAGAATGAAAATAAAGGAAGTAAGCTGAAACTACGGACTTGTTTAATATAAAATCCAATGCGTAGAGAATTAAACCAAGGACTAAGAGGATCTTTGCGACAGTGTCAAAACTGTTGTCATCATTCATGGGCGCAGCCATTTTTGTTAAACTTGGCGTAAGATTCTGATCAGTAAAGAGGCTCGAAAAAAATAGTTCCATTTTATATAGGTAAATTCATCAGTTTGAACGCACCTATAATGTATCCAGAATCATATTTCCTTTGTCTACCTTATAATTTTACACATGAAACAGTTAAACAGTAACAAAACATCTTTTCCTCGGTTTGACAAGATTCTTGTCATTTAGCCCATCGCAGAGATGTACATGTATGTGAGAGTAAAGAACGACAAATCTGCTTGGAGATTGCTCCCCTACAAAATGACCCACGGTCATTTCTCTACGTCGAGAAATGACCCGTGGGTCATTTTGTAATGGGGGTCATTTCTCTGCATTACACCGGATTTGCCAGTCAGAGGTTGTAGAACAAGCATTAGGTCCCATATTGATTTTCTGATGGTTCCCCGATCTACGATACCCAAACATTGATGGAAAGAGGAACAGGATTAAATAATGGAGAATGTTTTAAGAAAAAAAAGCAGGCGCTTTACTGCAAAGTAGATCTACATTAGAAGATTTAATTTCTAAGCTAATAGTACAAACGTACATATTGAGATTTCTAACTTTATTTTCCGGAAAGAGTTTACATTATCAGATAGAGTGTATGTTCATGTGTATTCTGTATGTATGCAAAAGCAAAGCAAACATGTTTTCGGTTGCTAGTGCATAAATAATCCACACACTAATTAACCCCTTACCCCATAAGGCATTTCTATGGTATCTCTTACTGACCCTAAATAACAGCAAGAACAAAGCCGTTTCTAATGTGTATATGACACCTTTTGATAGTATAGAAAACATTGTGGCAAAAGGTGAAATTGCTCGTCACGAGCAATTTCACCTTTTGCCACAATGTTTTCCAAAGGCTCTTACAAGCAATACGTAGAAATGAGTAACTATAGTGTAAAGGGTTAATTTTGCTCTTCTGAACGGGTATCGGTTGTTCCTCTGGAAGACAACAAGATCGTTTCCTGTAATGTATCGCTATTCTCAAGCATCCCGTAATACCACTTTTAGAAGGTAATGACTCATCATCACCTTGTTATGCCATCCGACTGGGGGTTTTCTACACGAGCAAGCATTACACCCCAGTTTCGAAAAAAGATAGGTCCTCAAAGACCAATGAACTGACGCCTCTCTGTCATTTGATATTTACAAATAATATGCGGATTAAAAATCACTGTACGCCATTCACACAAACAATGAATATCTGAGTTAAATCTCGTAGAACTCGCTCTAAATCTAAAAATTTGTCTCGTTCCGCAGCTTTGACTTGACCTAGTTTGTAAAGTACGTCTCAGATGAAACACCCCAAAACACCCTGAACCACTGAAAATACCCCAAAACACCCAAACACTCGAAAATTACCCAAAACTATGCCATTGCACCTCAAAAAAAATTCTACTTTAAAACTGCATGCGAAATGCTTAGATACACGATTTTGTGGAAATCAGCCATAAACTTTTGCTATCAATTTTAGTATTTTAGGTCTTCCATACGCTTAATTTCGAAGTAGTTTATGTACTTTGATTAATTGAGAATGCCATCTAGCGGGAAATAATGTGGCTTACGTGTCTGGGATAGAAACCGAAAGTAGATAACGATTATGATCAATTAAGTTAAATTGCTGATTACGGCTTTTTTCGGACCCTAAAACAGTAGCGACAAGGATATTTCAACCCGTCCGTATACAGTAAATATAACCTGAAATATGAAACGCTGGGTAAAATACAGCAATTTCGACCGTACATGGACAGTTGCACTGAGGAATACGCTAATCTAAGCTCTGTGGTTTTATGTAGCGAATAGCATCGATGATGATGACAGCTGATTCTTTTATTATCTCCAGGTGGATCTACGACTTAAACCTGCTCTGTAACTTTGTTACACCTCACAAGCTTAATGGTAAGACTATCGACCCATTAATATCTAAAATAACCTGCAAACCGAAACCCCCATCATGGCAGAACGATTTACCTTTCATTGTAAGATGCGAAGTGAAAATATGAAACGGTAAACCAGAAGCTGGTAGAATCAATGTGAGTTTGGGACAATTTTAGATATGTCGAGAGTTTTTTTTTTGTCAGCGTGTTACAGAACATTGAGCATTATTCAGAGAACGTTATTGTTAGAAGAAGAGTTGACTTTGAAACAGGCAGTTGATGTGGCTGTAAGTATGGAATTGTTAGAGACTGAAGCAACAGAAACAAAGGGCCCATGATACAGTGTTCACACAGTGGTTTAGAGTGGTAAAGCCAGTTGTGACAGTCAGAATTGTTTTTACAAGAATGCCAAGTGTCATAGCTGTAAAGGTCAGGTTATGTAAGCGAGATATCTCCAAAAATGCCATAAAAAGACCAAAAGAAAAATCACAGCCTATGGAATAACAGGAGAAGAGAAATTAAAGAATGTCCAAAATTCACCTTCTGAATCAACATCAAACTTTGGTGTCTGAAAATTAGAATGAGGGAGAGTGGCCAAATTTCACAAGTATATCAAAGTCAAAATTTTGGAAACCCAAGACCTGTATGGGTTGCATTACAGAAAAAATCAAAACAGAATTAGAAACACTAGTGTATAGTGGAAAAGGTCCAAACTTTGGATAGGCAACTCCAAAATTGTCCTGCACAGGCTTATCTTCATTGTCTCCAGCTAATTGGTTGATTGTCTCCAGCTAATTTGTTGAAGGGCTCCTTGCATAATTTAACTAGGAACTGAAAGTTGCCAAAATTAATGGAGGTGGTAATATCGCTGTACATATCGGCCAGTCCTGCGAAAGGTTGTAAGTTCTCTAAAAAACTAAACTAGAATGTTTGACTGATACATTTACATTAAGAGTTAGGAAAAGTATTCTTGTAAGTTGTGGCATAACAAGTCTTACCTCTCTACCAAACTACAAAATTTTAGATTTCTTCAAATTTACAGTATTTGCTGCTGACAGAATAAATGTGACTCAAAAATTGAAATTTGTGCTGGGAAGGGTAGAAAACACTGTTGAAAAAAGAGAAAAATTTTGTCCTTTTTCCTAAAATGTCTCACAAGCCTTTTATTGTTAGGGTCATTAAAAGTCAGGATTGCGAGGTAAAGTTTTAAACTTCCTGATACTGAGGTTTCATGAGAAATATGAGACATTGTTGCAAAAGGAGAAAATGGCGTTGCAAGCATTTTCCTGTCTCTACATATGTTCTCTTTGTTGACTTTCGCCACAAGTGAAGCCAGACTTGAAGATACAATCTTATTCCTAAAATTTTCGTTGAAACTGGGTTTTTCTTACCATGAGAAAGTTTAAACATTGTGGCAATGTGAGAAAAAGCTGGTAGTATGTTTTTTTCCTTTCGACAAAACATTTTCATTACCTTTTAACATTATTTACATCCTTTTACCCATTACCACACAATCCTGCTCTTGACGACTCTGTGAAGGAAGCTCTAGAAAACATTGTCAGAAAAGGAGAATAAACAAATTTCAAATTTTTAGTCACTTTTACTTTGTCGTCTGAAAATGCTTTCAATTTGAATTTATAAGCCTAAAATATTGTCGTTTGGTAATGAGTTAAGGCATTACCTATATTTGTCTGCTGCAATTGCGCTCAAATTTGACAGTAAGAAATTATCTTACCTGGCAAACAGAATCTTTTTTTAGCAAAAAATTCTGCCCAGGATATTTGAAATAATAGTGTTTGGAAGATTAGCCCTTTACTGCATGATGATGACTTAACAATTTGAAAGAGAAAGCTTTTGAATACATTGTGGGAAACGGATCCAGCATTTTCCCCTTCCCACAGTGTTTTCCACCCTATCAAAGAAGAATCATTTAATATGAGCCACACTGAAACTATCATCTGCAAATGCTTTCTACTCAAACAGGTCTGAAATTTTGTTGTGTGGGAAAGGGTAAAATAAAGAAGATAACAAAAATGTGCTAAGGGAAACCGTTATTCAACCAAGCAATGTGTCCTCTTCCCGTAATGTTTTTCATCCAAAATGTGACTGAATAGAGCTTGGGAAACAATAAACGTGTTTAACTCTTTTCCACACAATTTTTAGGTTTGAAGACCCTGAAGAAAAAGGCTTTTGAAAACATTGTGGGAAAAGAAAGAATTGTTGGTAACCAGCATTTTGTTCTTTTTCCACATTGTTTTCAAAATCTTTACCCTTCACCAAACAATCTCTGGTTTTTATGGCCCTGAGATAGAAGCTTTTTAAAAACAGTGCCGTAAAAGGATAAAAATGCTGGTAACCAGCATTTTCTCCTTTTCCCACAATGACTTTTTACCCTGCTAGAAACAATTAACAATTTTTGCGTTGCCTTTAATTTGTTGTCTGCAAGTGCTTTCAATTTGGACCAGTCTAAAGAGTTAACCCTTTACCAAACAGTCCCTTGTTTTCACGACCCTGAAGAAGAGGCCTTTTGAAACATTGTTGGAAAAGGATGAAATGATGGTTACCAGCATTTTCTCCGTTTCCCGACATGTTTTCTACTCTGTAATAAAACTACACGTCATCTGTGTCTCTGTCAGGTTTGTTGCCTGCAGATGCTATCAATTTGGAATGGTCTAAAATGTTTGTGTGGGAAAAGGTTAGACAGATACTGTCATTTTTGCCCAATTTTATTTGTCATCTGCAGATTCTTTTAATTTGGACTGGTCTAAAACTTTGCTGTGTTGCAAAGAATTACATAGTTTTTTTTTTTTTATAGGAATATTGATCGAATTGATAGAAAGTATTATATAATTTCATGTATTGACATGATTTTCTATTTAATTAAACTGTTAAACTGTTAAAATATTATTTAGCTCATATACTGTTTCTAAAGTCTGTCAAAGTCTGACCACTTTTCTCCATTTTGAAGAACTAATCCAATTTTCAGGCGAGAGGGAAGTAGCTTCTCCTCAAATACTGAGAGTTGGCAAAGGCCAGAGTATTCAAACCTGACAATACAGTTAGAATTTAAGGACATTTCAATATCATGTTTAACCCTGTATTTGATACAGCAGATTATCCAGCACCAACAGCGGAAAATATGTTCATAAAATTAGATTGCAAACAAAACTTTAAAGAAATTGACATGTGTCATGTGCACTAACATGTATAATTAAATGAACAGTCGCACAAATATGTGACAAGTTCATAATATGTGGGTCATTACTGATACTGTATAAGTGGAAATTATTGTGATGTGGAAATTTCTGTTATTTTACGAATTCGAAAAATTTGCAAAATTTCATGTATGCATGTTTTACCAGAAATATACCAACAAATAATAAGTGTTTTGAATTTGCAAACATAATCAGTAATTCAATTTTTTGACACATGTACATGTATGTCGTAGGCCAGATGCAGATCTGGAATCTGCCTAGACCAAATTGGCATTATAATTTTCTGTAGACCAAAATAGATTCTTTTCCAATCTTTTTTAATCATATTAATTCACATGTGTTTACAACTGAGATTCTCTGTTTTCCACATTGCTTTTTCTTTTCTGAAGAGCAAAACATTAAAAAAAAAATCTTACTCAGAATTTCTTTTTAAACTTTTATGTTGGTGTTTAAGTTGAATAAGATTGTTTATATGTAGTTGCACCGTACTAAACGAGAAAATATTCCAATTTGGTCGAGGCAGATTGTGGAGCTGCCTAGTCAAACTGGAATCTTATATTGGTCTAGGCAAAATTGCAGTTTGGTAAAGGCAGATTCCATATCTGTCTAGATTCCAGTTTGGACTACAGCAAACCCTCCCCCCCTCCCACACACACACCCATGTGTATGTGTGAGTTTGTAAAACCTACCAAACGGGGAACTTTGTAAGAGTGCACACCAACAACCGGGTACCACCTACCAAACGGGGACGTCCCCTTTTGGTCTTTAGTATAAATTCGCATTCCAGACCCTCTCATTATCAACATGTCAAATTTAATTAGTAATCTGGCGCGTACCCCGATTGGACTATTAGCAGCACACACACATTATACACACATTCTGATATGATGCGAATTTGTGTGTATATGTTGGAATGCAGGTCCCCGTTTGTGCTGTAAAAAAATCACATACTTTACCGCCATTTCCAGTGGGTTGAACGAAAGGTTTCGAAGACAAGCAAACTGAAGACAGCTTAGCGCTATCGTAGTTTTAAATGTATCAGTTGTAATTTCATGGTGAAACAACGTGAAAATAGAAGGATTTCTATTTAACGACTTTGGTCAAAGTTACGCGAAAAGCAATAATCATCTAAACAAAGACATTCAAGAAAATATGATTACAAGCCAGCTCTTAGCTACTGTATGTAGCTTATAAGCCTTTTTCTGAAAATAAATTCTTAACAGACTTTTTTCTAGCAAATAGTGCACCGGCTGTTTTTTTCACGAAAACAAAACATCGAAGGACAGTGATACATCAAATAAATTTCGAGATACATTATTTCGACGTTTCCTGCCAAGTCTGACTCAAAAACCTTCAGCAAATAGTGTAGATCAAGATTAGATTGCACTGTAGGTACAGTCATGTATCCAATAATCTCTCTCTCTCTCTCTCTCTCTCTCTCTCTCTCTCTCTCTGGGTGGGGCCATTTGACAAAGAAGCACTTTATGCCAAGTATAAGGCTTAAAGGTATGCAAAATATGCGGGTTTTATTCACAATTAACAAGACGACCCTACGGTTTGTTCATTTTGAAAACGAAACACGGGTCTGTAGACACATCAACAGTTATTCAAGAATAATAAATGTTTTACTTTATTTCAGCTTGTCTTTATCTACTCTACTAAATTGATTCAATTAAACGATTAGTTCGAAAGAAGTTATATACACCCTTCTGTCCTTTAAACCAAACAAATACTTAAATTCTGTCTTAAAATTAATACGAAAATGTAATTCACCCAACAACTATATACAGAATTAAAATACCAAGCCCTGAAAACCCGTAATGACTTGTTGATAGACGTAGCCCGGAGGGTACTAACTGTTTAAACTAACAGAACAAAAGAAGTGAACATTACGCATACCCGATATAGATGAAAAAGTTTGTTTTGGTTGTAGCTCCTTTCTTTATATTTCTTCTGTAAAAATGAAATTAGTAAACAAAAATGTCATGCAATAATACTGGTTTTGAAAGACAAGCGATCATTGTGGAGAAAGGAAAAATGTTTGTAGGAAAGAGGCATTTGAAACGTAAGGAATGAGAGTTTATCACGATGTTTTGCAATCGCCATCTTTTAAAGGCTTTGGTCGTGCCCCTGTCCCCAGCTCTGGCACCCTTTCTATTTCTTTCATATCCTCTCTCTCTCTCTGATTTTCTTTGTTTCTCTCTCTCTCTCTCTCTCTCTCTATGTTTTCATTGTCTCTCTCTTTCTCTCACATTTTCTCCCTCGCTTCCTCTCTCTTTATCAGTCTTTCATGTCTGACAAAGTCAATTGTCGCTCAAAGACTGAATTTCGAAAAGGTCTATAAAAGCAGAAATAGGTGCACTGGCCGCCTCAGTACAGCTGAAATTATGTACAAAACAGCTGTTAAAACTACACAAACTAAGAATAAAATGATATAAGATCAAACCTTTACCACGCAATCCCAAGTTTTTTATGTCTGTTAAAAATTTGAAAATTTTGTGGGAAAAGGCAAAATGCTGTTTACCAGGCTCTAAATTCACCCATCATTCTTAAAAACATTCTTGGTCTTATTCTCCAGAATTCTCTAAATTTGAAAGTAAGACAAATTCTGATTGGCTGAACCAAATGGTGCTGGCGTAGTGGTGTGAGAAACTCCAGGAAAGCACTCTCTGCAGTTCTTCCCTACATCTCATTTTGCACTGCGATATTTTTCAGTCTCTTTAGAGTTTTTTGTCTATATTTATGACAGTCCGGATTTGGGTATGATTTGCTGACAACCTGTCATTTGGTGTACCCTAAAAACAGTTTGTCAGTTGATCAGGCTGTCAGACAGTTTGTCATAGACTTGTGTCAGTCCGTTAGATAGAGCCTTTTCATTAAAACAAAATCATCAAGTAAAACTGCAAAATGAAAACTCTGTGTTCTCAATATTCTGAATGTCTGATTTAACGTGTATTTCAGAAGAAGGGCAAATAACAACACATATTTCTTGGACTTTGCTGTAGTTGTGTACCTTGTATATTAGAATGACTTAAATGCAGAGCCTGAATGCCAGGCTAAGTTTGTCTTTGAGTCTGTCTGTATAGCAAGCAGTCTTTTTGTGCTTTTTTATGATAAAATTAAAGGAATAAATAACATAGGAAGAAAGTAAGAAATTGAAAAGCAGGGCTTTCTTTTGAGTATCAATTTGTCTCTGGGATCTCAAGTGGACACATTTCCAAGAAAAGACATGAAACCTTGGTCACTATCGTTTGCGTCCTCATCTGCAATGTCTAGCTATCTAGCTACCTAGAATGTCTTTTCGTCCGTCTATCTGTTTGACTTCTAGTTCGGTTGCCTGTCTGTATGTATGTCTGTCTACGAAAATGTATTCTAAAAAAGAAATATCTTTAACACTTTACCAAACGACAAAATTTTATACTAGTTCAAATTGAAAGCACTTGCAGACAACAAAATACAGGTAACTCAAAAATTGAAATTCGTTTCCAGCAGGGTAGCAAACATGGTGGGAAAAGGACAAAATGCTGGTAGTCCAGTGGCCGCTTTCGTTCGTATGGCGTTTATTGTCATTTTCAACATCATTTCTTGAATTTCTATTATAAGTGCTCGGCGCAAGTCTTCACAAGCTACTGGCTGCTTTTGCATGTAATCCTCTTTGATCAACACCGATTTGCGGCGAGAAAGGAATGAAATCTGTCGCAATAATTATCATCAATTCTCGGAAAAGAAAAGGCGAAGCTGCAATTTTGAAGAGCTCCTAACCCTTTACCACACAATTCTTACTTTTAACGCCCAAGAAAATATCTGGTAACCATGCAGTATTTTCTTCTCTTCCCAGATTGTTTTCTTGCCTTCCCAAACCAAATTTCAATTAAGCAGTCACTTTTATTTTGTCGTTTGCAAAAGCTTTCTTTTTGGACTAATCTAAAAATATTTCGTATTGTAAATATACCACTATATCTTCCGGCAAAAATGAGCTGGAACACCTACATTTGTTCGTTTGTATTGGAGTTAAACGTTGTTTTAACAGCTTAAGTCATATCAAAGTGTCAAATGCACACATTTATGTGTTTCCTGGCTTTCTCACACCAGTACAGAGAGAGAGAGAGAGAGAGAGAGAGAGAGAGAGAGAAAAAAACGGACAAATACACAGAGAGAGAGAGACAGAGACACAGACAGAGAGAGAGAGAGAGAGACGGACAGAGATACAGAGAGAGAGATAGAGAGAGAGAGAGAGAGACGGACAGAGACAGAGACAGAGACAGAGAGAGAGACGGACAGAGACAGAGAGAGAGAGAGAGAGAGAGAGAGAGAGAGTAAATGAAAGAGAAATCTAGAACCACAGCCAGCGGCAGGACTTTTAAAAATACCATTTAAAACATCGTGGAAAAAAGGGAAAATACCTTTTTCTTACGTTTCAAATGCCTTTTACCTTCAGACATTTTCCTTTCCCCATGATGATTGCTTATTGTTTAAAGAAAGTATTATTACCTGATAATTATTGTTAATGAAGTGTTCTCTTTTACTAGAAGAAATATGAAGAAAGGAGCTACTGCAAGAAGATTTTTTCATCGATATCGGGTACGCACAGTGTTCACTTTTTTTGTTTTGTTGTTTAAACCTTTACCAGACGACAAATTTTTAGCCCTTTTGTTATTGAAACAATCTGCAGACGACAATTTTCATTCGGCTCAAAGGTGCGACTGTCTATAGATAGGATAGCAAATATAGGAAAAGGAGACAATGCTGGTTACCAGCATTTTCTGTTTTTCCCACAATGTTTCCAAATGGCTTGTTTACAAGGGTCGTCAAAAGTCTTCATTCTTTGGCAAAGGTTTAAACAGTTAGCACCCCAGGGCTACGTCTATCAACAAACCAATACGGGTTTTCAGGGCTTAGCGTTTTAATTCTATATATAGTTGTTGGATGAATTGCCTTTTCATGATTAACTTAAAGACAGAATTTAAGTATTTTTTTGGTTTCAAGGAAAGACAGGATAATATCACCTCTTTCTATCTAATCGTTTAATTGAATCAATTTACTAGAGTAGATAAAGACAAGCTGAAGTAAATTAAAACATTTATTTTTATTGAATAACTGTGGAGGTATCGACAAACCTGTGTTTCGTTTTCAAAATGAACAACCCGTAGTGTCGTCTTGTAAATTGTGAATAAAAACCTGCATATTTTGCATATTACTAAGCCTTAAAGTGTTATACTTGTCACAAAGTTGAGCTCCACAAAAGTGGTTTTCCTTTGTACTTTGTCAAATGGCCCCACCTAAAAGCCCTCCCGACCCCCCACTTCCCCCAACCTTACCCCCACTAAACCCTTCCCCCACCTTACTCCCACCCTACCCCTACCCTACCCTACCCTACCCACCCCCCCTACGAGAGAGAGAGAGAGAGAGAGAGAGAGAGAGAGAGAGAGAGAGAGAGAGAGAGAGAGAGAGAGAGAGAGAGAGAGAGAGAGAGAGAGAGAGAGAGAGAGAGAGAGAGAGAGAGAGAGAGAGAGAGAGAGAGAGAGATTTTTCCTTCAAAAAGAAGACGGCATTCATAATGCATGTTCCTAGACCTACAACAAAAAAGGGTTGTAGTCTTGACTTGGTATTGTCAAGTTTTATAGAAAATTCATTCCAAATTACAGTAATTGAACCCTTGATATATTTGTTGACGTCTATGTACACATTTAACAGCATTTCAGAAAACCTTCTTGAACGTTTTTGTCATATTTTTCTGTATTTACTGTGTTTTATTACCAGTTCCGTTACCCTTTTTTGTGTATTTTGCCTCTTAACTATATGTTCTACATTTTCTGCGTTTTTACAGTCCCCAAGCCATATCTAAACCTGTGTTCAATAAAGTTAAAAATCAACATTTATTCTGTTCATTGCTGAGCAGACTCTACAAAAAATGAAAAGAATTTTAGAAAAAGATGTTATCACCATCAGATGAATGAAATGTTTAATGAATTGAACCAGTGTTAAAACCTAGTGGCAAATTTCTACCACCACCTTCTATTAGTACTTTCAGTACTTTGATTAGACAAGTGAAGCTAGTCTATAGGCATCAAGATTGAGCCAGACTCAATGTAAACAAAAAGAAAAACGTAATTGCCAAATACTGCCTCACAGAAAAATAACTCCTTACTGTTAGGAATCTTAATTCAGCCATTATGACAACTTTGACTTAAAGCACAGAATCTCTACCATCCCAACTTGAAATTGCCCACATTCAAAGCAATAGACTGTACAAGATGTCATTGATAAGGTACATGATGCTTGCTTATATGTAAATTAAGTGACCTATATGCAAATCTGGCTCAAATCACGGATTCCTACTCCGCAAAAGTATGAATGGATTTAAAAATAATACCCCCAGGTGACTTGTAGCAAATTCCAGCTACACAAAACCTCACTGGCCAGTGAACCCTTCTCGGTCCTGCAGTCATTCATTATTTAGATCATTGTGAATGCGAAACCGGTATATTAAACTGTTGTTCAACGTCTTGTATATTAACCTTTTACCACACAATCCCGATTTTTCCACATAAGTGGGGGAAGAAGCCCTTTGAAAACAATGCGGGAAAAGGAAAGAAGAAAATGTTGGTTACAAGCATTTACCCCTCTTTTGATGTTGTTTTCAACCCTTTTAGAATATGTTTTCATGAATTTAGTCACATTTAACTTTATCGCCTGGAACAGCTTTTAATGTGGAGGGCCGAAAAATGTTTCGTTTTGTAAAGAGTTAAATAGTTGACTATTCCATCCTGTGCTGTTAACCCTTTACCACATAATGACAATTTTTCACGCCCCTGAGGAAGAAGCCTTTTGAAAACATTGTGAGAAAAGGAGAAAATGCTGGTAACCAGCATTTCCTCCTTTTCCCACAATGTTTTCTACCCTATAAAAGGAAAATTGCACCATAGCCCTTTACTGCATAATGATGACTTAACAATTTGAAACAGAAAGCTTTTGAATACATTGTGGGATCGGATCCAGCATTTTCTCCTTCCCACAGTGTTTTCCACCCTATCAAAGAAGAATCATTTGATATGAGCCACACTGAAACTATCATCTGCAAATGCTTTCTACTCAAACAAGTCTGAAATTTTGTTGTGTGGTAAAGGGTAAAATAAAGAAGATAACAAAAATGTGCCAAGGGAAACCATTATTCAACCAAGCAATGTGTCCTCTTCCCGTAATGTTTTTCATCCAAAATGTGACTGAATAGAGCTTGGGAAACAATAATCATGTTTAACTCTTTTCCACACAATTCTTAGGTTTGAAGACCCCGAAGAAAAAGGCTTTTGAAAACATTGTGGGAAAAGAAAGAATTGTTGGTAACCAGCATTTTGTTCTTTTTCCACATTGTTTTCAAAATCTTTACCCTTCACCAAACAATCCCTGGTTTTATGGCCCGGAGATAGAAGCTTTTTAAAAACAATGCCGGAAAAGGAGAAAATGCTGGTAACCAGCATTTTCTCCTTTTCCCACAACGTCTTTTGACCCTGCTAGAAACAATTAACAATTTTTGCGTTGCCTTTAATTTGTTGTCTGCAAGTGGTTTCAATTTGGACTAGTCTAAAGAGTTAACCCTTTACCAAACAGTCCCTTGTTTTCACGACCCTGAAGAAGAGGCCTTTTGAAACATTGTTGGAAAAGGATGAAATGATGGTTACCAGCATTTTCTCCGTTTCCCAACATGTTTTTTACTCTGTAATAAAACTACACGTCATCTGTGTCTCTGTCAGGTTTGTTGCCTGCAGATGCTATCAATTTGGAATGGTCTAAACTGTTTGTGTGGGAAAAGGTTAGACAGATACTGTTATTTTTGCCCAGTTTTATTTGTCATCTGCAAATTCTTTTAATTTGGACTGGTCTAAAACTTTGGTGTGCTGCAAAGATTTACATAGTTTTTTAAAGGAATATTGATCGAATTGATAGAAATTATTATATAATTTCGTGTACTGACATGATTTTCTATTTAATTAAACTGTTAGACTGTTAAAATATTATTTCCTTGTGTTACTCAGCTCATATACTGTTTCTAATGTCTGTCAAAGTCTGATCACTTTTCTCAATTTTGAAGAACTTCTCCAATTCTCAGGCGAGAGGGAAGTAGCTTCTCCTCAAATTCTGAGGGTTGGCAAAGGCCTGAGTATTCAAACCTGACGATACAGTTAGAATTTAAGGGACATTTCAAAGTCATACTTAACCCTGTATTTGATACAGCAGATTATCCAGTGCCAACAGCGGAAGATGTGTTCATAAAATTAGATTGGAAACAAACTTAAAGAAATTGACATGTGTCATGCGCACTAACATGTATAAGTAAATGAGCAGTCGCACAAATATGTGACAAGTCACAAAATATGGGTCAATACTGATACTGTATAAGTGGAAATTATTGTGATGTGGAAATTTCTGTTATTTTACGAAGTCGAAAAATTTGCAAAATTTCATGTATGCATGTATGCATGTATGCATGTTTTACCAGAAATATACTAACAAATAATAATGTTTTGAATTTGCCAAAATAATCAGTAATTCAATTTTTTGACACATGTACATGTATGTCGAATGCCAGATGCAGATCTGGAATCTGCCTAGACCAAATTGGCATTATGATTTTGTGTAGACCAAAATAGAGTCTTTTCCAATCTTTTTTAATCATATTAATTCACATGTGTTTACAACTGAGATTCTCTGTTTTCCACATTGCTTTTTCTTTTCTAAAGAGCCAAAAAAAAAAAAAAAAAAAAATAATAATGTTACTCAGAATTTGTTTTTAAACTTTTATGTTGGTGTTTGAGTTGAATAAGATTGTTTATATGTAGTTGCACCATAGTAAACGAGAAAATATTCCAATTTGGTCTAGGCAGATTGTGGAGCTGCCTAGTCAAACTGGAATCTTGTATTGGTCTAGGCAGAATTGCAGTTTGGTCTAGGCAGATTCATATCTGCCTAGATTCAGTTTGGACTACAGCACGCCCCCCTCCCCCCCCCCCCCCCACACACACACACGCATGTGTATGTGTGATTTTGTAAAACCTACCAAATGGGGAACTTTGTAAGAATACACACCAACAACCGGGTACCACCTACCAAATGGGACGTCCCCCTTTGGTTTTTAGTATAAATTCGCATTCCAGACCCTCTATTATCAACATGTCAAATTCAATTAGTAATCTGACGCGTTCCTTGATTGAACTGTTAGCAGCACACACACATTATACACATATTCTGATATGATGCGAATATGTGTGTATATGTTGGAATGGAGGTCCCCGTTTGTACTGTAAAAATTCATACTCTTTGTCAATGCAGGTCCCCGTTTGTGCTGTAAAAAAATGACACACTTTACCGCCATTTCCAGTGGGTTAATGAACGAAGGTTTTGAAGATAAGCAAAACCAAGACAGCTTAGCTCTTTCGTAGCTTTAAATGAATCGGTTTTGTAATTTCATGGTGAAACAACGTGAAAATAGAAGGATTTCTATTAACGACTTTGATCAAAGCTGCGCGAAAAGCAGTAATCATCTAAACAAAGACATTTAAGAAAATATGATTTACAAGCCAGTTCTTAGCTACTGTATGTAGCCTATAAGCCTTTTCTGAA